>JAECXW010000062.1:8750000-10000000 GCA_018153365.1 Drosophila fuyamai
TACATTTTTATAACAAACTATCAACAGGGAAATCGTCTTGGTAATTGTAATAAAAAAAGAAAATTACATTTTAATGGATAAGCTTAATTTGTTTATTTAATGAACACTTGATGACTTTGTTAGAAAACTCAGAAAATTTGAATTACTATGAGGAAGACTAATAATAATCAAAAGGTTACTTTTTGATTTTATTTATTTATATAAACAAGATATTATTAAAGATCGATTCTAAAAAGCTCATTAAGAGATACTATCTATATTACGTCTTGCATTATCTCATTTCTCGGGTGGATAGTATATGTAAACATCTTAAGAAATTTAGTTCTAGTCGAGACACTCAATAAGTTTATTATTATGCGCCTGTTTATGTTTATATTATCTCAGCTCGTAAACCTATTTTTCCGCCTCGAAACTTTTAGAAGTCTATAAATAAGGCGCTGGCCAAGTCATTGGAACTGTAATATCAAATGTTGATTTCGCACAACTAAACTTCGCAATCGCAATTGATTTAATGTATTGATTGTGACACTTTAAGACCATGAATCACTCGTAAAACTTTTCCGTGTGTTCATGTCTTAGCGTCATTAGCAAAAGTCTAGTTAATCTCAGTCCGGATATGCAAATATCAGTATGCATTCCCTTGTACGATTCCCATGTTGGGTCCGCCTTATGCGACCCCGATGCAATGTCAAGTCAACGATTATGGTGGCGGATCGGAACATGATGGCTTACACCACCCAAACAAGTTCCTACACGCAGAGAAAATTTCTCAAAAAAAAATACATTAAAAAAAAGCGGTCTGCTTTTTCAGAGATTAAGGATTTTCTTCTTTTAAGTTGATTTTAAAATTGTATTTTTGAATAGAATACTGATTAAAATTGTAATAGCTTTTGTTTTTTTAGAGTTTATTTAAGACAACTATTTCTAAAAGAATTATAAAAGATTAAAAGAATTGGTAGTCCCTAAGTAAACGAGTTTATGTATTTGATTTAGAGAATTATATTTTGATTTAAAGAATTATATTATGATTTAAAGAATTATAAAAGATTAAAAGAATTGGTAGACCCTAAGTAAACGAGTTTATTTATTTGATTTAGCGAAAAATAGAAGATAATATCAAACTGATATATTTGTTATATTTCTTTCTGTGAAGTTTTATCTGTCCACGAGCCCCCGCTTTTTAGCACGCCCTGCTCATGTCTAACCCCGATTATGTTTTGCTTCGCATTGCACTGGGGGCCACTAGGAAAGGAGGGACAAAGGCGGGATTGCAGTGGTTGGTGCCGGAACCTTAAGCCATCTAAAGTCGTTCGCTTTACATATTTACATGCAGGCATGACTGTACTACCAGTTAGCATTTGCACACTCCTAAGGCTGCCCGTTGATTTTCCAAGGGGATTTTAATTCGCAACAACAGCTCACAACGAATTCTGGAACAGCTGCGAGTGACTGATGAAACATGATTATAATACTATTGAAATCTTGCAAGATAAAATAGAGATATGATAATAAAAGTGATCAATAGATTGTAATGAGCGAGAATATATGATAATATTATCTCTTATATCATATTTATACCCGTTACTCGTAGAGTAAAAGGGTATATTGTATTCGTGCAAAAGTATGTAACAGGTAGAAGGAAGCGTTTCCGACCCTATAAAGTATATATATTCTTGATCAGGGTCACTAGCCGAGTCGATATAGCCATGTCCGTCTGTCCGTCTGTCTGTCCGTATGAACGCTGAGATCTCGGAAACTATAAAAGCTAGAAGATTGGCATTTTGCATGCAGATTCTAGGAGTTCCTACGCAGCGCAAGTTTGTTTCAAAAAGGTGCCACGCCCCGTTTAACGCCTACAATCGCTTATATACGATTTTATTTAAATAGAAATTTAAATATTTCGGAAAAGTAAAAATGCAGTTTTATTGTGTTTATCAATACCTATCGAAATGTAGAAGAAATTTTTCAAATCGGACCATTCGTTAAAAAGTTATGCGTGATCAAAGTTTCTATCTCCATCTCCCTCGCACTCCCTTTACCTGAGTAACGGGTATCTGATAGTGGGGGCACCCGACTATAGCGTTCTCTCTTGTTTAAACTTAATAACTTAATACTAATTTAATTGGCTTTCTTATCGATTTCAGATGCCTGGACTTGTGGTCTTCAGACGTCGCTGGTCTGTGGGCTCTGATGATCTCGTGGTGCCGGGCGCATTTCTCCTGACGATTCATTTTATATGGTGAGTAGCCGCATACCGATTTTTCTCATCACCCCCTAATTGTTTATAAATATATATCTCTTGTTCTTATTTTTCCTTCTAAAACAACAAAAAATAAACCGATTGTTGTGACAGTTTTGTGATTGTTAGCGTCTCGTTGGTTATCTTTGAGTATAATACACGAATTTTAAGTGTAAAATTATTGTTCTATCATCTAATAGGCTACTTGTTGATTCTGTTTTGTAAGTATACAATTTCGAACCCAAAAAAGGAACGCATCTTGATAAATCTATTTGCAGTTTCAATATGTGTAGAAATAGGTATATGTGTGATCTCGATGCGTGGCAGTATTCTGGATGTCGAGGCGCGCACCTCGATCAACATCTGGATATATCTCAAGAGCTGTAAGTTGTTATCTCTCTATAAGCTTTGACTTTTAACATATGTAATTAAAAACAAAAAAATGTTCCCATTTCAGTGGTAATTCTGTTCGATATTGCCTGGCTGGGGGTGGGCTCCGTTTGGCTGGGCCATTACTACACCACTGCACCCATCGATGATCCCAAAAAGGTCTACATAGGTGAGTTTTATAGCAGCTTTATCAATGATGTCTTACCTTTGGCAATACTATTTCTGGACCTTATGAAACATTTCTCAAATTTCTTAATGTTCACTCAGTGTTTAAAAAGTGAAATGTACATAAATTATATTGTTTAACATTTTTTTGCATTAAACTATCGCGTTTTATATCTGTATATATCAATAATGTGCTACATGTGCTGCATGTTAAAGTACATATTAGAGAGATTACAGGTTTTAACAAGTTTTTAATTTACATATTTTATTAGAACCGGAATAATTACATTGTGCAATTTGATTTGGTCATTAATCATTAACATGAACTAGCAAACGTTAAATTCTTGAACACTATTAGAGTTTAAATTTATTAACAACATGTACTTCTAAAATTATAATTGCTTATAGGTATTAAATTAGTATTTGTAATTTTACTAAAATGTAAAATCCTTTATTTTGTTTCGAATATTTTTCCCTTTCTTCCCATAGCCATCATCATCTGCAATTGGGCTCTGGTGGTGATCACCCTCATAACGATATGGTGCACCTTCGATGCCGCCGGAAGATCCTGGGTAAAGATGAAGAAGTACCAGCGGTCAATGCGCGAGACGGAGTCTCGATTAAATTATAAGCGAAGTAACAGCATGAATCGCAACTGGCGGCAAAGGTGTGTAACTAAATTTTAAAATATTTATTTGATTTGCATCACAGCCGCCTTTTTTCTTCTCAGAAAAGTGAATCGCGCCTACCAGGACAGCTGGGACCATCGCTGCCGTCTGCTGTTCTGCTGCATGGGCTCCTCGGAACGCAACCGGAACTCGTTTACGGACATTGCTCGCCTGCTGAGCGACTTCTTCCGGGAGCTGGACGTGGTGCCATCGGACGTGGTCGCCGGTCTCGTCCTGCTCCGCAAATTTCAGCGGCTCGAGCGTGAGGCCATCGTGCGTCAGCGCAAAAATGGCACTTACGAGTTTCTTAGCGGCGTGCCGATTACGGAGCGAACCCAGTTCCTAGCACTCAACGATGCCAAAAACTACGACTTCTTTCAGACGGTCATCCACTACATGTACTTTGCCCAGGGCGCCTACGGCTGGCCCATGTACGTCATCATCAATCGCAGCAAGATGTGGCACCTGGTGCCGGAACTGAAGTGAGTAAGGAAAATCAGGGAGGTCTTATGAAAACTTAAACATGGCACATTTTGTTTTAGTTTTTTTTACCAAGAATATAAAAAAATGTACAAAAAAAAATGTCCATTGTACTTTCATCATTTATGAACGCTCAATATTCAAGCACCACAGCATTTCTATGTGAAATTTAGGTAGCGCTTTTTTTTGTCGGGTGAACAAGAGGTCACGTCAATTAAAACTTTTAATGATCTAAAGGATCCTGAGAAATTAAAATTTATTTGAAAATTTAATTGAAAATATTTCTGAAATAACCTTTTAAATTTGAACTTAAAATGTTTATTATGTAGGTAGCGTTTTATAAAGATTTATTCAATTTGGTATATTAACAAGTTAACATTCAAGGGATTGTTCAATGAATTTGATTGTTTTAAGTTTGTAGATTTCGAAGGCTAATCCTCTTGAAATCCTATACTCGCAGATGCTTCGGCTGCTGTTGTGGAAGTAATGAAGACACGGAGGTAATCCAAGACAATTGCTGCCTGTGCAACTACGCGGCGCTGAAGAAGACGTTGCAGTTGGGCGACATCGACATTGTGTATGCCACCTACCACGTGGACGTGGGCAAGACGCCCTTCTTCGTGGCCGTCGACTACACCCATCGGGCGGTGGTGATCAGCATACGGGGCACCCTAAGCATGAAGGACATCCTCACGGATCTGAATGCGGAGGGCGAAGTGCTGCCACTGCAGCCACCGCGTGACGATTGGTTGGGTCACAAGGGAATGGTGCAGGCGGCGATCTACATACGCAGCAAGCTGCAGGAAGAGAACCTCATTGAGAGGGCACTGCAGCGGAACCCGGAACGCCAGACGCCCACCTTTGACCTAGTGCTGGTGGGTCATTCCCTGGGCGCCGGCACAGCGGCCATTCTCGCCATCCTTCTGAAGCCCGAATATCCAACTCTTCAGTGCTTCAGCTATTCTCCGCCCGGCGGTCTGCTCAGGTAGATTGACTACCAGAGCTTTGTCTCGTTTTTAATTTTTAATCGGGTAATCTGGTCATTTTGCAGTATGCCCGCCGTGGAGTACTCCAAGTCGTTCATCACCTCGGTGGTGCTGGGCAAGGATGTGGTGCCGCGCATCGGTCTCAACCAGATGGAAGCCCTGCGAGCGGATCTCATCAACGCCATCCAGCGTAGCGTGGATCCCAAGGTGAAGCATATTAGAGAATATGCCCTACAGTACGATATGTATTTCATAAAATGTTTTTTTTTATCGTTTCAGTGGAAGACCATTTCCTGTTCGGTCATCTGCTGTGGCTGTGGACCGGAGCCCACATCCGTGGTCAACATGTCCGGCCAAGACACTCACATCAATCAGTACCAGGAGGTATTACCCAACAATTGATATCTCCTTTTGGAGCGCTATTAATATGTGACGATTTATATTTGATTTTAGGAGCGCGGTACTGCCCGTTCAACTAGCGCCCATCCCACGGACAGCTCGATAGCTTTAACCCTGCACCAGCCCTTATATCCGCCCGGTCGCATCATCCACATAGTGCGACATCATCCCAAGCCCGACGAGTGAGTAGAGCCGAGTAATCTATCGAGCTGGCAATGAGTGCGACAGCTGGCCGCATGCGAATCCGCATCCGCATTTGTTTCCTACTCGATCTCGCTAACCGACCTCCTGACCCCCCGTCCTGATTTATTTGTTGATGTTTGTTTTGTTTGATTTGCAATTCGAGATCCGCCTCTTGGCCCAAGGTCTGTGCTAATTGAGGTGCGATTGTCAGGGCTTATCGCTGCCGAAGTGAGAGTGATAAAGTGAAATGTCAAGCTGATCCGCAACTGACTCATCCGTAATGGCGTCATAGCTGTCCGTTGAGATAGGCTGAGCTGATGATCGCGTCATCGAGTGAAGCACTTAACTCTCTATTGAGGCCGTGCCCTTTGCAGTTGCTTCGGTGACAGCCATTAATTGACATCCACCAACTGACATACCCACGTAATTGATGGCAGGAACGTGCCTTCTCAATTATCGAGTTCAGCAATGCATTATTTCGTTTGCTGTAACTCGATTACGTACAGAATGTGGAGCATTATTGAATTCCCACAGATATGCACGGGACGGTCTCAGAGAGAAGAATTTTATAATTATGAATGGGGTTCTTCATCGGGAGAGAGAAATTTGATTAACACCATTGCGGGAAATTATTATAATTTTATTAAGTGCAGAGTAAATATAGAAAGTTTGATTCTTTTTAAAGAGTAGCTTGGAAATATAAAAGATTTGATTGAACCAGTTTTTAACCAAAATTAAGAAGATTTAATTCATCATATTCTCATTACTTGAAGTTCTTTTCTTGACATGAGTAAGGATATGGATAAATACTTATTGTAACATACATTTCTCAGTTTAAACTGCCCTTTGTCTTTAAGTTTTAAAGATCTAAAGCAATCTATAAAGAAAACTTGTGAGCAATTTTTATTTGATTTTAAGAAATTAGTAACCATTTTTTGAGACATTAGAAGGGAAAGGGATTAATTTAATTAAATATTCTAAATATTTATTCCATAATAAACTTTTAAATGATAGGCTTTAATCGATTATCAGAAAGTTGTATGTTTTGTGGTTGCCAATAAGTCGGCGGATTTTTCGAGCGACTACTTTCACTAGTTATCGTTTCTATGAGTTTGGTTTTGTCTTCTTGTTTTGCTATGATTTGTGTTGCTGAACGTGTTTGGTCGATTTCTGTTTGCCCCATGTCCCCAAAAACCCGTAAATGAGAACAGAAAATAATGTTACCAAAAATGTTTTTCAGGCAAAAATACGACAGTGGTTGGAGGTAGGCACACACACACACATCGTCACCCGCAAACACACACACACCCACACCCACAAGCCGCATCGCGCACAGATACAGATGCGAGCACACGTATCCAAAAGATTGAAAGAAGAAGAAGAGCTTGAGCAGCGCTGCAGTAACTCAACTCCATCTCTGTCTCTATCTTTGTCTATCTCTCCTGTCTCTTTCTTTTTGTCTATGTCTATCCCACTCTGCCCGTGTTTGTGCTCGCCCTCTCTATCTCTCTCTCAATCTCTCTATTTCGCACACTTTCTCTGTGTCTTAGCTTGTTTGGTTTGTGTGTTGACTAGTGGCAGTCCGAGAATTCCATAGTTCTATTTATTCAATTAGAAGAGTATCGTTCCGTTCGTTCCTCACCTCGTTTTGATTAATCTTTGTTGCATGAGACAATCACCGATGCATGCATCGCCCTATCCCTTTCTCAAGGCCTCTTTACCGGTGCCGAGTTCTTAAGATATCTGATATATTAACTAGGAATTTATAACCACTAGAAATATCTTTAACTATATTGAAAACTCAAATCGTGTAAAGGGGCTTTTATACTCTCCCCCTCTCTCTTTCTCTCGTTGTCGCCCTCTCTCTCGCTCTCTTATATGAGTAGGGGAATTTTTAGTTGTGATCTTTATGAGTTCTGTTCAAATTTGTAGACCCAGCATGATATTAGCCCCGAAGTTTAGATTAAAATACTGTCGCAGTGTCACTGAAATCCTTTCAGTATTTCTGAATTTAAATTATATATATAGATACCAATCGAATCCTTACTTTAAAATATTTGGCAAAAGAGAAATAATGAAAAACTTACGTACAATTCGAATGGTTATTATTGAAACTGAAAGTAAATTAAATGTAGATTTAACAAATAATAATAATAATGTTTGGTTATAAATGTATACAAACAAATGTAGCTATGATAAATGTTCTGTTTTTTGTAGATAGTTAATCATACTATAATTAATCAAATAGATAACACTTTGATATACAGTAGACAAATAGAGTTTCAGTTAAAAACAACCTATTGATTTAATGAAAGAGATTTCTTTGACCTTAGCGGTCCCCATTGGAATTTAATTGAAAGGACTTTCATGAAACCTTAGAAACTAGATAGATAGTTTAATTATAATACTCCAAAAGATCATAGTTTCATTAAACCTCTTGTGTATTTTGCAGAAATGTGCTGAAGAATCGGGAGCCCGTATACCAGGCCATCTGGGCCGACTCCACGGACTTCGATGAGGTTCTCATCTCGCCGGTGATGCTGCAGGATCATATGCCCGACAAGGTCCTCGCCGCCCTGAAGAAGGTAATTGCCGAGTTCGACGACGAGCGCGGCTCCTCGGTGCACAGCTATTCCACAGCCAGTTGATCAGAGCCAGTCGAATGGACGGCAATGGAATCGAGTTGAATGGAATGAATGATCGTTGACACCCTACACCCCTCGTCGTCTTCGTCGTTGTCCTAGAACCGTATATAGTCTAACTATAGCCCTTAGCATATCTAGAGTACGCAGCACCGATCTAGTTAGTTGGTTCGTCTACTGTACTGTACTGTACCTTGCCTACCCTAGTCTAGCCTTAAGGTTGGAGGTCGCAGATCCGCAAGTCTAAGACCACAGACCACCATCCACCTACCACAACTCACCAGCCACCAGAGCCACTTGAACACGAACACGAACACGAACACCATCCCCACAGTCATGACAAGCATATTTACACCGATGCCTATTTATATATATGTAAACTCAATTACGTTTAACGTTATCTAGTCTAAGGCCAACTATCGCTTATAATTTCAATAATGCTAAATTGTTTGACATTGATTATTCGTTTGTATTTATTTATTGCCTTAGTTTAATATCTGAGAAATTTTTTCTTTGATATGTCCAGAGTAAAGAACCGATACTTAGCCAGCACCACACACGCATAGTTTATATTCAGTTGATCTATTGTATTTATCGCTGTGTGAGGCATTGACAATGGACTTTAAATATTTACATTTACTCCTAAGTTATATTTATATTTATATACTTGTATTTAGTTTGTATTGCTTAAGTAACCTTTATTACATAAGTTGAAGCGTGCATTTCGTTTTCTAAATCTCCGTGTTTTAATCACGCTCTTCAAATATCTCTTATATATTTTCACTTTGAAGCTTAAACTTTTTGTTTTTTTTTACGATGAATACCCACTTGTATGTACTTAAATATGATTAGTCCATTAATTGTTTTTATTTTGCAATCTGTAATGGGAAAAATATAGTATTTAACACCTTATAAGTTGGCCTACACCACAAAAAAGTCCAGATAATCCCAATTTCGATGGATTAAAGATGTTCAACACTCTGCACCATTAAATGAAAAAAGTATCGTATCAGCTTTGAACCTATAGCATTTTATTTTGTATGTGAATTTAATTTGGTAAGTTTATTCATTTCAACTTTTCCTTACGTTTGGCCACATAAACAAAACTATGTAACCCTACCATAAAACAAATACACAGCTCCTTCAGAAATATCTGCTGCATGGGAATGGTTGTTAAGTTGTTGTAAAGCTTATTGAATGGCAAAACAAATATTTGAATATGGTAGACGAAAAGTATTCGCTTTTGCTGAGCTGAGAAGAGGCCCTGACTGTGTGCTAGTTGCAATGAGAGGGTAGTAGATCAGGCTATAGGAAATCCCCTAAATCGATTCTCAATCCGCCCAGCCCCTTAATGATCCAATCATATCTATCTATCTATCTATGATAGATAATATATGCGACGAAATTGTGTAACTACTGATTTACTTAATTATCTTTTTGTTTTGCTTCTTTTATGAAAATTAATGATTATCGTTAAACCGATAAACAAATACCGTTTTTACCGATTTATATGTGACCCGATCTTCCGATGATGTGCACAGGTCGTGTCTTGTAGAGATCGAACCGTAAAGGCATGTACCACTCGTAGACGTAATGATAACACGACAATAACTACAACTACAACAGTTACAACTACAACAACAACTACGACAACACAAAATACAGATACCAGGTACAGCCGCCCGCCAACTTCTATATAAAAATGATATCATTTAAAAAAGACTAAAGCAACTTTCCATTTTGCTCTCGTTTTAAAAACCAAACAAAATTCTTAAATATGTCAACCGAATTACAGTCTCTCTTTCTATCTCTCTCTATGTATATTTCTCTCTCCCGCTCTCAACCTAACCTCAAACCAAAACCAACAACCTATCAATTTTGTAAACTAAACTATCTAAATGTAATCGTACTCGCTGTGTATGTACAACGAAAACCAATCTTGATATTGTGTCTCGCACCCGTAAGCTCCCACCCACCCTCAAACCACACCTCACTACAGCGAACTATCGAACCATGAGCAACTGTACCCACACCCCACTCGCTTAAAACTTTGACGCAACTGTACTTAGTCATTCCACTCGCTATTTGCATCTGCATCTGTCTCTTTTCACTCTTGCTCATCTGCGAAACTGTACATACATACATGCATCCCACTTTCGCTCGTTCTGTCTCTCGCTCGCAACATCTACTCGTCTCTATCTGCATTTAAATGTATCTACCAGATGTCTAAATCAGAATGATTGATTGCTTGATCTGCTTGAGTAATTGTTAAAAAAATATACAAATCAATATTCAAATTAAGTCTAAGCAAAGAAAAACAATGTTTATAAAGATCGCTCTTCCGCGTATCCTAATGGAAGGGTAATTAATCCTTCCAAAATAAACTTACATATGTAGACCGTGAGCTGATCAATCAATCAATCGACTAAACATTTCAGTAGGACTTCAATTTAGACCTAAGCTAAATGACTAGTAAAAGCAAACACTGATCCCTTTCACTCTCGCTACTCGCCTCTAGGTTGTAACAACGAGTGGGCCACGCAAGCCCCAGCGCCAGACCTCTAATGCATTCTCCACGGGATCGAACGAAGCCCACGATACGGAACTGGAGCCGCCACATTGCAGCGGTTACAGTGAGACGACGGATGCCATGAGATCGGAGACGGAAACGGATCCGTATCCAGATCCTAGTCGGATGCAGACCTCTCATTCGCATCACTGCAAGCGGCCCTCGCAAAGTTCCTACACAAATCTGAGCAACTGCCTCGTCCTCACGCCGACGGCCCAGCATAAGCTCTGTCTGGAAACCTCCTTCACCAACGGATCCGCACCACTCCAGCCCGCCCCACTGCCGCCCACACAGCGCCTGACCTCGGCGGCCTCCTCGCTCCTCAGCTCGACCACCACGCCGTATGACATATCAAGCGCTCTGGACGACAGCCTGGCCACGGTGGCCCTGCGCCAGAGTCCCTCGCTGATGAGCGCCGAGACGACGGCCACGGTGATTGGGAATCCGGACACGGATCTGGACGAGATCACCATGCCCCGGCTCAAAGCGGTGGCCTTCGACATGGCCCTGACTCCGCCACCGTCGTTGCCGCCGGAGAGGTATCTGCTCGGACGTCAACACTCCGAGAAGAAGCCACGTTCGCTGCCCCTCGCCCAAGTCCAGGCCCTCCGCCGAGCCTCGGATGCTGGGGCTGTGCCGGGTGTGGATCTCCTCCACGACGACTGGTACGGCCTGGCTCCACTGGCCAGTCCCGAAACGCTCTCCGAGATCTCCAGCGTCTCCTCGCGCACCAGCGTTCCCATCAGTTTGGCCAACAGCATTGAGCGCTATCTCCAGCACATGGGCGTGGGCGTGGGTGCGGGTGCTCCGAAGGTGCCGCTCGAGGACATCTTCGAGTCGCAGCTGCATACGCCCAAGGTCATGAGGCGGGCACCGAAGTTCAGTGAGAATCTGGCTGGCTGTGCGGAGGATACCAGGAATCTCGATCAGTACAAGCGGCTGGGACGTGTGTTCATCACCTTTCCGCGCATCTTTCCCGATCAATCGCCGGTGGCCCATAGTCTGGACTCCAGCGACGATAGCTTTGAGTCTGCCTCGGCACACAGTCTCCAAAGATTGCAGCTGCCGCACGGATCCAATGCGGTGCAGAGTTCCAAGTCCGCCGACCCGCTGGATGGGGATCAGGATGCGTCGCGGCAAACGCAGCCGGCCAAGAAGTTGACCTTCAGCGACAGCGATATCCTGGCGGACGCGGACTGCCTGCGTCTGTGTCCCCACTGTCCCTGCGATCGGGATGTCCAGCGTGGCTGCTGCACTCGCTCGGAGCACGCCAAGTGCATGGTCGATGGTGCAGAGCGGAATGGCGTCGCAACAGGTGGCGCCACCACCGGCGGCCTGGGCTCGACGGACACTAGTTTCTACAGTGCCAGCTCTTCGCTGGACCAATTTGCCACGCCTGCCCGCCAAAATGGAGGGCCCCACATGGAGGAGATACTGATGCGACCCGGCGTCCTGGAGTCCCACTTTCCCGTCCTCGGCGGCATGGAAAGTGGAGTAGAAACCCCAGCTCTGGTGGCCCCCGCCTCACCCGCGCTCCTCAGCAATGGCAAACGAGCGGATGTGGTGGGCGGCAGGGTGAGGAAACGGCTCTCCTCCGAGGAGTTCGTCTTCTCACGGGGCGAGGATCTGGTGGCCACCAGCCTAGTACAACAAATCGGTGATAGGAGCTGCGGCTCGCCGGCGGGACGCAGGCGGGGCAAGGGCTGTGTCTATCCGGCCGGGAATAGTCTCCGCTTGGACGCTGCCGCCGCCGTCGCCTCCGCCTCTGCCGCTGCCACCGCATCGCCCACGTCCATTAGTAAATTTACCCGCAACCGTGTGGCGGCTGGTGGAGGATCGGCAGCCAAACAGGTTGCCGCCAATAACGAAAGTAATGTTTAATAGTTGTAAGTCGTAAGCAGTACCTTTACCTGGACAGAGCCGATGATACTCGTAACTCTCGTTAATCTCGTAAGACCCCCCCCCATCCCATTTCCAAAATACAAACCCAAAAACAACAATTATGCCGTTGCCATTGCGATCCACAAGAACAAAAACAACAAACTAACATTTTGCATACCGATTACCTAAGGAACAACATTTAGCGTTAACACGGGCGTTTACTATTACATAAATGCAATATATAAATATATTTTTTTGTGCAGCCGAACCTCAAACGACGACAAATTTTAATAAAACGTTTTAAAAAATGAAAAATGGAAAAATCGTGTACAATTTTGTTGTTTCAAAATAATTATTTTTATTTATATCTCCCCGTTTTTCATAATATATGGTTTCACATAATTTCGGATCCATCCTTTAAATTGACTATAGTCATACCAAAATTTGTCATGTCTCGTTGAATTCGTTACCAAATTTTTAATTTTGTTTATTATTGAGACATATTTTTTATAAAATGGTTTTTGTGAGATTACCACTTGTTTGGAAATTTTTTAACGAATTTAAAGAGGTATGACATTCCAAAATTTCACAATTATTTCACAGGGTTTTGATTAAAAAACAGAAAAATCCAGCTGATTTTTCCGGATTTTTCTGAGGATACAATTTGATTGAAAATGTTATAAGGATCTATGACATTCCAACATGCGACCATTATTTTCAGTTTTAATAAAATAACCGAAAAATCGAGCTGATTTTTCCGGTTTCCGGTTTCCGGTTTATTGCCAAAAAAGCTGTTCTTTCCTCTTTTGTAAAGATTTCATCAAGGTATTTCAACTTTTTTCCGGGGTTTTGATAAAAAAAACTGAAAAATCGAGCTAATGTTTTTGGTATTTTGTCATAAGAAAATGTACAAGGGCTTTTGAGTTCTGAATTATCCAAAATACGACCCACAGCCAATTTAACGGTTTTATTAACAGCCTAGAAAGCTTATTCCGCACCTGTGGCGCTTAACAGCACACCATCGGCTGTTAGCAGCTCTGTTTTGATCTGTGGTCCCTTTCCATTCCAAAGTTCTTTTCGTTCACATTTGTTTACATCACTGTTTCCCCCACTTTCGAACCGAAACGCAATGTCCTTAATGCAGGCGAGTCGGAGGACGTCACAACTCCTGTGGCACCTCAACCGCAACCTAGGCTCCTCTGCGGCCACGTCGCCACCGGATGACCTCCAACTGAATCCCCTGGAGCTCCTCGGACCGGAATCGCAGCGGAGGTGCATGGAGAAAATGCGCAACCTGCCGGCATTCCCGCGTCCCAAGTCCTTGACGCCCAGTCGCCGGGAGAAGCAGACCTCTGCGGTCCTCATCGCCCTCTGCCAGGATCGGGGCACGTGAGTAGCCCACTAATCCTTGCCAGCAGTCGATCGAATAGTGATATCCTTCAAATTTGTTCGTATAGAAAGGAGATCTCCCTGCTCTACACGCGACGATCGCGGCACCTGCGCAGTCACAGCTTCCAGATATCCTTTCCGGGCGGCAGGCGAGACGATCAGGACTCCAGCTTCGTGGACTGCGCGCTGCGGGAGACGGAGGAGGAGATCGGACTGCCGCGTCACCGCATCCAGGTGTGGGGAGAGGCCAGCCAGCTGCATCTGCCGCGGACGTCGTCCATTGTGCCGGTGGTGGGCGTGGTGCCCGACTTCAGCATCTCCGAGCTATGCCTCAACACCGAGGAGGTGGAGGAGGCATTCAGCGTACCGCTCCAATCGCTTATGGTGCCCAAGGCCACTAGGCACACGCAGTTTCGGACTGGCTACAGCGGACCCGTGTTCGTGGTGGACCACAATCGCATCTGGGGCATCACCGGCTACCTGACGCACCTCTTCCTGCACAGCCTTCTGCCCCCCAGTCTATTGCCCAATTGCCTCAAAACGAACATCAAGTTTATTCGACCCTTTAAGCTGCCACCAAAGCCGCCGCATCACCGCGAGCATCACGCCACGGATCCCTCGATGCGTACTTAAAGTACGACCGATACCACGACTATAATCCCACTCAGGCAAAGTCCAATGTGATAGTGTGATTGGACCAGATGAACTCCGAAAATTATTGCTTTGGTCCAACCAAACAAAAGGCTAACATTGTGTTCATCGTATTAGTATATATGTATATATTTTTATCGTGCAAAACGAACCAAATCTATGCAATAAAACTGTTGACAATTATTTTAAAACTAATCTGCAAAAAATTATAGTTTTTCGAAATGGAAAAAGGTTGTTTTGAAAATGAAAGAGATGACTAGTTTTACGTTTCTATGTACGGGTTAAAAAAAAAATGTATTCAAAAATTATAAAGATTCTTCCATTTAATTATGATAATTCAAGACGTTAAGCCTTGAAATCTGACAATTTTAGGACTGTTAATACATTATTCCACCTGCCATTAACCCATAGATACCACTATTACGCATTTATGTTACTAACTGATATATTTATTGACAATGAAATAAGGTTTGCGTGCGCATTGCATGTGAGTAGTCTACTTCCACAGCTTCTTGATGGACATGTTCTTTTCCGAGTCCTTCTGCATCACCTTGGCCACGGCCATCTCAAAGTCCTCTTGGGTGACATGCACTCGTCGTTCTCGTAGAGCATACATGCCGGCCTCCGTGCAGACGCCTTTGACCTCCGCACCCGATGCGCCTGGCATCAGTTCGGCGATCTTCCGGAGGTTAATACCACGCGTAAGGTTCATCTTACGGGAGTGGATCTTCAAGATGTCCAGACGGGCCTCCTCGTTCGGTGGCGGGAACTCGATCTTGCGATCAATGCGGCCGGGACGCAACAAGGCGGGATCTAGGATGTCAATCCGATTGGTGGCCATGATCACCTTGATGTTCTTGGTGGCCTCAAAGCCATCCAGTTGGTTGAGCAGCTCCAGCATGGTACGTTGCACCTCGGAATCGCCGCCGGATCCAGACTCAATACGCGACGAGCCAATGGAATCGATTTCGTCCATGAAGATAATGGAAGGCGCATGCTCGCGGGCCATGACGAACAGTTCTCGCACCATGCGCGAACCCTCACCGATGAATTTCTGGACCAGCTCCGAGCCAGACACTCGGATGAAGGTGCATTCGGTGTGATGGGCAACGGCCCTGGCCAGTAGGGTCTTTCCTGTGCCCGGAGGTCCGTAGAGCAGCACTCCCTTCGGTTGGGCAATACCCAGGGCATCGAACAGCTCTGGATGCTTTACGGGCAGTTCAATCACCTCCTTGATCTCCTTAATCTGCTTGTCCAGGCCGCCAACCATTTCGTATGTGGAATCAGGAACCTTTTCGACCATCATCAGTGAGACCAGCGGATCCACCTTATTGGGCAGAATCTTATGCAGAGTATAGCTTTCGTTGCGCAGGGCAACACGGCAATTGGGGGTTACGTCGTTGATATCGATGTTCTTGTCCAGATCGACGACGAATTTTCCCTCCGGATGCACTTTGACCAGCACCTTCTTCTTGTCCATCGGCTTTACAACCTCGCCCACGTAGCTGCCCTGTTCCTGGAGCAACTGCAGCTCCTCCCGCAACATGCGAACTGGAATAAAAAAGTAATCCTTAATATTGGCTTCTCTTTACAATTTCAACATTTGACTTAAGCTTAGCAAGGCATTTGTTTAGCATTTGTTCAAAAAGATTTTATAGACCAAGATTAAATGAAGAAAATACACAAGGAAACTATTTTTAGGTTCCCTAGGATAAAGTAAACAGTTAAATCTTATAATTTAAAGGTTAAGAAGAAATGAGTTTTGAAAATATGATATAGACCTATTGTTCGTGCTGCCATTTATAACCGAGTTAACAAATATATAATGACTATATATCTGATGATAAATCAGGGATCAACTAGTTACCTATTATAATATCTTCCTTGTTATTTAAGTGACACTACTTTATGGGACTTGATATATGAATATTAAGTTGAAGAATATCTGATGTTTGCATTTCAGAAACAATTACAAGGACATCCATTGGCACCTTTCCCGCCGAATTACCTTTGGCATTGAGCTCATTTCGCTGGGCTTGCAGACGCCTCAAATTCTGACTCTTTTCGGCCACAATCAGTTGCAGTTCCTCGATCTTCTGGATGTAGTAAGACCGGAATCCCTCACCTTTTTGGTAGGCCGACTCGATTTCCATCTGTGAAAACATTAGTTTCGATATTAGCAATGTTTCATGCGCCGAAAAAGCATTGGGATTAGTTTCACTTACCCGATTCGTTACCGTCATTTTGCCCTGTGTGTTCTTTGTTGCGTTTTAATTCGTTATTATTTGTGTTGTTTCTGCCACCATACAAATACTTCTCGAGTTAATTTTATATTTTTACTTTAATTATGACTCGGCATTCTTTGCCTGATTTCAGTGTGACCGCGCTGACAGCAAGAAATAATACCTGCGGCACAAAAATAAATACCAATCTCAGTTCAAAATCACCATTTATATACCATAAATTGAGGGCATTCATTTTCTGTTTTTTTTTTGTTTATTCTAATAAATTAAACAGTTTTTATTTCAACAAATTATTCAATTGTTTTCTTCGCTTGATTTATAAGATTACAGATATATTTTATCGCACTTGAATATCACAGTCGACCACCGATATCCGGAAATAGCGGAAGTGTGGAAAATAGCTAAAAATAGCTTTATAAAAAAACCGTTAAAATGAATGTTAAAATTAATGTTAACATTACTTAGGAAATTTAACTTTTGTTACTTCTTCTATGTGTTCAAAGTGTTTATCTATATAATTAAACTGAAGAGTTTAAATGGAAAATCTTATGACATGTTAATCAAAAAGTATCTTACAAAAAATAGCTAGTTCTTATCGATAACAGGTAATTGAATTTGAAATAAAAGACTGAATTTAAAATGAAAATGCATTAATAGAAATTAATATTAATTAATAAATAAGATAACCTGGTTAGTATATGTCATATTTGCAGATTTAAATATTACAACATTCCCATCCAATGTGCTTTGTGAACACTGTGCTGTGTTGTGTTCAAACAAACTAAACAATATATTCAAAATCCTCTGCCGAAAATAATATTTTATTTAATACACCTTTTAATTTTTAATTTTCTTTGTGTGACAGATCTGCACGTTATCAATTTTCATCAGATTAAGCCATCTATATTAAAGTTCAAGATGCCGGCCACCAAGGGATTATTATTCAAGCGCTACATTCGAATTGAGCTAAATCTGTGGAGGCGCTCGCTGTTCGAGGCCATCACCCTGGTGATCATGGTCCTGGTGATCCTGCTCAATCCCATCGCCCACTCCAAGAGACTTCTCTACATGAGCAACGAGAACGAAAACGAACAGAGCATCGTATCTCACAAGCTTCAGGATATCAACATATTGACGTAAGCGTCTGATCTTTGTTCCTTTATTCCTTTGTTCATAATTATAAATTATCTCGATAAAGCTTCCAGTTCTCAGGGACTTTGGGAGCTAAAGTTAATAAGTTTGTTTAATGTTGATAATAATAACACTAATAATTATAATTCTAATTCTATAAAGGTATAATTATTAGTGTAAGGGTAGATAATAAAATTATTCAATTTCCATTTAACGTAAATATTGAACCTTCAAATTTAAGACCTGAAGTCCACCTTAAAGAGTTTCATACGCCAAATTGGTAATGCAGTGTAATATGCTATCAAATTTACCTTGGTGATTGCATTATTTTGGCAAGTCCATCGATAAAATGTTAACTTTCGCAGACTCATCCTCAAAGTTTGCTGGCTCGGGTCTTGACCTAATAATTACCAACTAAACTCAAATTTCTCGCATATCCTTCGGCTCAATTTATATGATTTTTCTATAATTTATATTCATTATTTTTCTGTTTATTATTTCTGATTTGTTAAGTTGCCCAGTTAGGTAACAGTGCACCTATCTGTGTAACTATTTCGTTATTATTTCACAATAAAAAAAAAAAAAAAAAAAAAAAAACTTTCGCAGACGAATGGCGGACTCGAAGCGGGAGAAGACCAAGTACAGTCTGGCCTACACGCCCAAAACGCCGTTTGTAACGGAGGTGACCAAAAAAGTGGCCAAGACGCTGGAGCTCAACTCCACGGTGGGCTACGGCAGCGAGGACGACATGCAGGATCAGTTCGACGAACGGACGACGCTGGCGGGGATCGTATTCCACAATGCCAACGGTGAGGGCACTCCCTTGTCGCTATCCGTTTCGATCCGCTTCCCCAGCGAATTCCGAACGATCGCTCCGTTCCTCACCGAGGATCGCCTGTGGATAACCCGCTGCTCGGGACGGATTAATCCTGGACGGGATCGGGTGAAGCACGACAAGCAGCAGGACATATATATACGCGAGGGTTTTCTTCAGCTGCAGCATCAGATCTTCGTGGAATGGTACCATCGATTGCGTAACGACTTTGTCACCAACTATCCGGAACCGAATGTGGAGGTCTACAACATCCTGCTGAAGGTCTCCGACGAACCCTGCTCCGTGATGAGTCTTGCCCGGCTGCCCACATTCTTGTACAATTTCATATACCTACTGCCCTTTCTCAATGTTATCAGAGTGAGTTTACCAAAGGCTATGACCCATCAAAACAATATTACATTAATCCAAAGATCATGCTGATACAATATCTTATTATTATGGGCAGAAAATGATCTATGTATATAAGAGTGATCTTTGATTCGAAATTTGAAATTTAGTATGCACACATATTTAACACTCCATGTAATTGTAGTGAGAATTCGTGTCTCCTCCAGAACGTGGCTGCCCAGGTGGAGGATGGGGTAATGGTGCATCAGTGGCACTATGGCTACTCGTTTGGCATGCAATGGGGTTTCAAGTTTCTGGTGCTTTTCCTGAGGATGTGCATTTTAAGTGCAATATTTGTGATAATGATGATGGTAAGTCCACCTCACTGTATAGTGATCAAATTGTTTTACATTGGCTTAAATATATTTAGGCTTTTTGGGCCTTTGGTGGGCGGGATGGTGAGTTTTCCGGCAAGGGAACGATAGCCTTTGTCTGCTTCATTATTGTGTACACCGTTGAGATCGTCATCACGGGAATGGTGGTGGCCAAGCTATTTGCCAATCCCACCAATGCCGTCCTTTTCGCCCTGGTACTGTGGCTCTTCATGTACGCGGCATTCTGTATTATACTGGAACATTACTGGGACATCCACAAGTACTATGTGTTCTTCATCCTGGTGGCCTTCTGCAACTGCCAGATGCACTTCAGCATGAGTCTGTTCAGGAATTGCATAGAAGATCCGGATAGTGTGCAGACCATTGATTTCGTAGTGATCTTCACGGCGGCTATTAGTTCGGCCTTGATATACTTCCTGGTTCTACTGGCGATACAGTGGCGGATGCCGGGCACATTCCTCAGTCGACGGATAGTGAACAACAGGCCCCGGAAACAAAGGGAGACGGATCCGCCCATTTTGTATATGGGTAGGGCTCCCAGCTTCCAGAACTTTGAATTCGGGGATGTGGGCAGTGTGGAGCTGATGCGACTGCGTCATGTCAGCACCACACATCGCGATTCGGAGCGAAAGATCCTGAAGAACATATCCATGCGGATCTATCGCGGCGAGGTGTACGTGATCCTCGGGCATGTCGGCTCCGGTAAGCTCACCCTGCTGAGGATCCTGGCCGGACTCAAGTTTCCCCTACGCGGCAGTGTCTCCATTTTGGGCAAGCCCTTTGTACCCAATGGTAAGATGTTTAACAAAAATCTAGACTGAGCTAATATCACTGAACTCTTTATTATTTATGTGGTGGTGATCTTTATCTGATTATGTATAGATTTCCCAAGTCCATTTTCCAAGTTTAAATTAAAACAATGTTATTTAAGTTTTGCTAATATTATATTTCAAATATTTTACTCTATAAAATCATATACTTTTTTTGTATTGTTAATACTTTAGGAGCATCTTATAGTTACTCGTAGTTATATGTAACACGAGGAAGGCTTCTAAAGTAAGGTGATCAGGATCAATAGTGAAGTCGATCTGGCCTTGTCCGTTTGTCTGTCCGTCCGTATATTTTTATTTTAAAATTTGTTAGCTTATAGCTGAGTGACTATAGCGTTTTACCTTGATTTAACTAATGAATACAAATAGGTGAACTTCGTCGCACCATTGACTTCCGGTTCGATGAGCACGGACTCAATAAGCACTTGACCGTGGAGCAGACCATCGACTATCATGTGCGCTTGAAACTGGCGCCCAGTGAATCCGATCGCTATGAAATCGAGAGGCGCAAGTGGTTGGCCATACTCGATCAGCATGTGGAGAGTCGAAGGACACGGATCGGAAAACTTAGTTCGGGCTCCTTGAAACTGGTGGGACTATGTTGCTGCCTGGCCGGGGATACGCGCATCATTATCCTGGAGGAGCCGACCATCCATTTGACGGGACGCGAGGCGCAGGTCTTTTGGTCGATCGTCAATGCGGAGAAGGGCAACCGGGCCTTCATCATAGCCACCTACAGTGTGGGCGAGGCAGAGCATGTGGCCGACCGCATCGGAATCCTCAGCATGGGCGTCCTGGAGGCCAGTGGCACACCCTTCTTTTTGCGGGCCAAGTTCAGCAGCAGTGTGGATCTGGTATTTATGAAACCATATTTCTACAATCCTCAACTCTTCAAGAATTACATTACTTTACTATGCCAATCCTATTAAGTTTCATAAATTCTTGATCAAAACATTATTATATCAGCTTAAAAGATTTATTAATTTTTATTTAATTTGTATTTCCAGGTCATTATTAAAAAGCCACATGTGCCCGATCAGCCAATCACCGACTACATCAACCAGTTTATGACAAACATTGAACCGGAAAATGAGATTGGTGATAGTCTGACATACAGACTGCCAGTGCTCTTCCGTCCACGACTGCAGAAATTATTGATCCATCTGGAGATCGATCGCAAGATGCTGGGCATTGAAAATGTGAGGGTGGTGGGTGCGGAACTGTCCGATATTTATATGAAGCTGGTCACCTCCTTTCGACTGCAGCAGCAGATGATTCCGGATGTCAGTAAGTTGCTAACCAAATTGATCTTAAAGAATATATAATTCGATAAGGTGGTGATGGGAAATATTTATTTTTATTGTTAATTTTTGACTAACAATATTAAGTTGTTTTATTGCTCTTTTCACAGCCCAAACATTCAAGTACCAGGTGGTGTCGCAGAAGCAACTGACCCGACAGCGGATGCGGGCCATGTTCTATAAGAAGATGATTCACACCGCACCGAATGTCTGGCCCATAATCATGATCTTCACCAGCTTTATACTGATCGCCATTGTCGCCCGTCTTTCGGTGCTGCTTGATATGCCGAAAGCGCGCCAGAACTCGATTGCCATTGGGTTCATGGATCCGACGGATGTGTCCAAGAGTATACCGAATCTGAATGATTGCGGCTACATCGACATCCGGGCGGCCATAAAGGTGTCAAAGAAAAAGCGAATCGATGTCTCCAGAACCTTTGATGACAAATCGTTTGCCTGCGAAAAGGGTAGCTATCGGAATGATTTGAGAAAGAAATCCGAACTGAAAAGTTTTGGGGCAGTGGAGGCGGATGGGGAACAGAATCTCAACGGCTACATAAGCCAGGATATCTTTCACTCGGCTCCCATGATGCTCAATCTCCTGCACAATGTCATTCTAAGGTGGGAATTATACATCAGTTTAGATTTCATCATTTTTAATTTATCCCAACATAATTATACCCTTGCAGAGGGTATTATAATTTTGGTCAAAAGTGTGCAACGCAGTGAAGGAGACATCTCCGACCCTATAAAGTATATATATTCTTGATCAGGATCACCTCCTGAGTTGATATAAGCATGTCCGTCTGTCCGTCTGTCCGTCTGTCCGTCTGTCTGTCCGTCTGTCTGTTTCTACGCGAGCTAGTCTCTCAGTTTTAAAGATATCGAATTGAAACTTTGCACACTTTCTTCTTTCCTTTGCACGCAGTATATAAGTCGGAACGGCCGGGATCGGCCGACTATATCCTATAGCTGCCATATAACTGAACGATAGGAAACGCCATAACTCTGGTGTTTGTAAAGTTAGGAAGTTGGGATTTTCTATGGCTTTTTTATTTGGCCAATCAATTCGACCTGCCGAATTTCATAAGGATCGGCCGACTATATCCTATAGCTGTCATATAACTGAACGATAGGAATCGCCATAACTCTGGTGTTTGTAAAGTTAGGAAGTTGGGATTTTCTATGGGTTTTATATTTGGCCAATCAATCCGACCTACCAAATTTTATAGGGATCGGCCGACTATATCCTATAGATGCCATATAACTGAACGATTGAAAATGCCATAACTTTGGTGTTTTTAAAGTTAGGTAGTTGGAATTTTTATGAGTATTAAGAATGCATCATATGAATAATTTTGGAGAATATTCAGAATATTCTGCAAGGGTATATCAACTTCGGCTCCGCCCGAAGTTAGCTTTCCTTTCTTGTTTTAAATTGGTTTAATTATTTATAATTTCCTTATTCATATATTTCACAACAAAAGAAATCTTAAATCAAATGTTTGCTTTTATGACAGTTGATGCATAATCGTTTGCCGCCAGCATAGATTTTATTTGTATTTATTATATTTATTTCCAGACTTTCGTATCCGGATCAAGAGAACATAGTCAGCCTGGTGGAGAATCATCCGCTGCCCACGCAGCTGTCGCGAAAGATCAATCTGCTGGACAACAAGATCGCCCACATCCATGCCCCATTGGCCATCGGCTGCATCCTGCCGCTGACCGTGTCCGTTTTCGTGATCCCGCTGGTGGAGGAGGAGATATACAATGTCCGATTCCTGCAACACATGGCCGGACTGGGACTGAAGGTCTTCTGGGGGATCAATCTGTTTTGGGATTGGTTCACCTTCTTCATCTACTCGATCATCATAGTGGTGATCATGGCTCTGATGGGCGTCGGTGGCTTTGGATTCTACGAGAATGCCATCCTGGTGCTCCTGCTGACCATCTTTGGACTGGCCGCTCTGCCGCTCACCTATCTGGTGTCCATGTTTGTATACAAATCGATTGTACGGGCTTTTCTCGTCTCCGTACTCCTGCAGGGTGTATCCGGCCTGGTGCTCTACATCATCTATTGGGACGTGGCGAACAGCAATACGATCTTCTTCTACGGCGCCTGCATATCGCCGGGATTCTCGCTGCTGGACGGGGTTAGCAATGTGTATACCCAGTGCCTGGAGCTGTCCATCTGCAATGCCAAGTGCCAGGCCCACGCCACCTGCACGCAGGAGAACATGCACGAGGTGGTGCCCAATTGCCGCTGTGAGTCTCCCATCCGATTAAGCCCTTCGAGGTCCCATCATTTCTTTCTGGGAATTCTCTAAATTACACTGTGTTTTTTACACTGTGTTGTGTACTTGTATGGTTAACTTTAAATGATTTTAATACATACATTTATTAGGCTATTATTTAATTTACATATGTTCAGAAACACCCAAAGTAGTGTATAAATGTACTGTCTTTTGTGTAATGAAATTGGTTAACGTTTCCAACCATATATATTTAATATTTAAAATAATTTCAAAGTCATAGAAAGTTTACATGTATATTATTTATATAAATTGAAAACAATTTTCATGCAGCATTTTAGACAAGTGCTTAACATTACAATTATTTCTAATAATTTATACTTAATTACAATAACTTTATATTTTTTTAATATTATATCAAAACATCTGTAGAAATTTAATTTCAAATTTTTTATTTTAATGTTGAACTATCCCCAGTTGATACCCACTTCAAGTGGGCTTCTCCGGGCATTTTGCCCGCCATTGTCTACATGATATTGTCCGCTCTTATTTCCTTGATGCTGATTTTCTGGATTGAGCTGCACCGCAGGGAGAAGAAGTTCCATTCCCCCAGAGAGTGAGTGTTTGTATGCAATTGTATTAACTCTTTTATATGGATATCCAAATACTCCGGCAGTCTCCGTAAGATGAGGACCGCCACTTACCCCTTCGACGATGGCGATGTGGCGGACGTGAAGCTAAAGATCGCCGAGGCGGATAATACCAAGGCCAAACAGTCCGTGTTCTTGGTGGATCAGGTGGAGGCCAGGGTTCCGGCTGCAGGCAAACGGATCAACACTGTCTCCTTTGCCCTAAATAAGTGAGTAGCACAACACAATTCAAAGGATATAAAAAATAGAAAATCATAGCCTATTGATATGAAACAAGGTAAAAACATGTATTTCGCTTTGATAAACTGAACCAGACGTTTGTATCCCGATAAAGTCTTAAGGATAAGCGTTTAAACTTAATTGCATAATTTCAGATACATGAGCATGGGCATATTTGGACCCCGTAACTCCGGCAAGAGCCATTTGATGCGACAGTTGGTGGGCCAGGAGGGATTCGCCTTTGGCGAGATCTTCGTGCGTGGATTGGACTTCAAGTACGATCTGGAGAGCATCCACACCTACATGGGCTACAGTCCACAGCACCGTGGCCTGCTCAATGAGCTCACACCGCGGGAGCACATCCGGCTGTTGTGCATGATCCGCGGCGTTCCGGAGGCAAAGATCGGCGAGAAGATGCACGACTTGTGCCTGATGCTCAACATGACCGGCTGGATGCATCGCAAGTGCAGTTTGCTGACGGCGGAGAAGCGGCACAAGTTGAAAATAGCATTGGCCTTGGTGGCCTACAACAAGATTCTGGTTTTGGATGAGCCCACTTGCGGTATGCCGGCAACCACGAGGCGGGAAATCTGGAATATCCTTCGATACATACGATACTGCGGAAAGACCATCATTTTCGCCACCAACGATGAGATGGAGTGCAAGATCCTGGCGGACTTTATTATCCTATTCCAGGACAGCGAGATGCTGGCAATTGGCAGTCTGCAATACTTGCGATACAAGTATAGCCATGGATTCTACCTGGAGGTGCGCCTCATCCGCGATGGCGAAACCCTCGCGGAATCCGAGGAGAAGTGGGTTTCTTCTAGCTATTTTTATTGGGTTTAATCATATATATTTTTTTAATATTCCCCAGTTTGCGTAAGGATGTGGACAATCTGGCCAAGTTTGTCAACTTCTTGCACAATAGATCCGAACTGGTGTAAGTTATTGCTACCAAACTAATTTACTTGAGATTCAGTTTTTGGATACAAGGATACGGGCTTATTACATGTAATGATGGCCCTACTCATCTTAAAGTTTTTAATAATAATAACCATAGAAGTAAAGTTGTTTATAATAATAACCATATAAGTAGATATCTCAGTACATTTTAAAGACCTTATAGAAAATGAAGACCTTATAGAATATTTACTATAGGAATATAGCTAATTATTATACTTTATTTTAATTATTATATTTGTATTTTTTCCAGGGGTCGCCTAAACAATTGGTTCAAGTTCTACGTGCCCGTGGGGCACATCGTGTATTCCTTTCTGTATGGCGCCATGGAGAAGAACAAGCTGCGGCTGAACGTGAGCGACTACTGCATCTACCAGGCGGACATGATCAATGTGGTGGCCCAGGTGCAGGAGACGCGGGCCCAGTTGAAGTACCATCTCGTCCAGACGGAGGGTCCGCTGCCGCTGGACACCACGACCACAAAAAAGACCCCTCAGCCAAAGGTCAAAGGCAAAAAGTAATGCCATGCCGTTTTTTTGGGGAGGTGGCCCCACTATATCGCTGTGTTTATTTTATATGTACATTATATGTTTCTAAACAGTCTTGCCAAACTAAGATATTTAAATTTTTGACAGTTTTTAAAAATTTGTTGTGTTGGGAATAATTAATGATCAATCTAACTGATGAAATAGCGTGAAAAATTTATTACAAAATAAGCAAAAACGAATATAAAACTAATATTAAATTTGTTACATTTCTACATATGTATGATATTCAAAATATTAATATAAATAGGTAAATCTTTTCTTTGGTTGTTATTATAATTTTTAAATCTTCTTTTAAGTATTACAAAGACTTTTTGTAAAATATTTAAATTCGACAGAGCTGTTTTGAAGGTCAATGACTGACCTCGTCTGTCCAGACTAAACACCTCAGAATTCTGGGTTTTCCCGCTTTCAATAAATTATAACCTGACTGGTTGCACACGTGTTGGGTGGCATAAATAATGTGAGTCCCTGGGGAAGTTTAGCAGCGCTGGGAAGTTCTCCACGTGCTGGCATTCATTTTTCATTTTCGTGTTCATAAAGGGAAATTGATTTTCCATTGATAGTTCAAATGAAAGAATATTTAAGATGAAATATGGTTTAACTATTATCTGTTAAAAGGCACATTTTATACTTAATTAGACTTTCTTTAGTAATAAAGAAGTTAATCTACTTATATAGGGCTCTTAATTTAACAGGATTGGTTCAAATTAAGTTTTTTAAAGTTAGCTCTTCGCGCGCCCACATACAATCGATAGACGATTAATCGCTGCTCATATTTATAACGTTAGAATTTTGCGCGCTCTCTGGCCCGCTGACGTAACAGTTATGA
This sequence comes from Drosophila fuyamai, assembly GCA_018153365.1. Classification (NCBI taxonomy): domain Eukaryota; kingdom Metazoa; phylum Arthropoda; class Insecta; order Diptera; family Drosophilidae; genus Drosophila; species Drosophila fuyamai. Next base: position 8,777,169 of record JAECXW010000062.1, read on the forward strand.
CTCCTTCTCTTTTTTTCCGTCAGTGCTGTCAACTTTCGACTAGAAAAAGGCTGACTGTGAGGCACGGTAGCAAATACATTTCCTGACTGCTATGGGTATAAATAAAATTAATTTTTTTGTTTCTCAATTTTTCTCAAATTTTCAAAATAAAATTGATTTATTTTCTGAACTAAAAATTCCCCGCTAGCGTACAATTTTTCACATTTATTTTGCTTGGCATTTCCCGCTAGCTGTAAGCAAGCTAGAGGCTGACTTGCCAGCATTGATTCTCTCTCCCCTCTCTCATTGTTATTATTGCCCGCCTCGCAGTTTCTTTTCGATTCATTTTATTTGTCATCTCCGGCGGCGTTAGAAGTACTATTATTTTTTTCCCGTGTGTGTGGGGGCAACAGCTGTTTAGCCCCGAAAAAAAATCTTTACAATTTCTTAGAAAAATAACAAAAATAAAAGGGAAATGAAAGTACGCATTTTGCTCAATGGCTCGAATAAACTATGAACTTTTGGACACTCAATGACGCAGTGAGAGATAAAAACTAATAACAGCACTATCCATATATAAATTGTTTATACACACATGTATAAATGTCGTCAGTGTTTGTACGTAATAATCTTTAGACAGCCGCACTGTGGGCGAAATCGGAGTTATCGCCGTAGGTTTGCCGGCTCGTTGATGGGGGCGGTTGCCCTTGGACCATGAAAAGTGTTTCCCGAGTATTTCCGCTAACAATGCACACACACACGCATAGTTTTCGCGGGGCGCCAAAAATTGTGTGTATAACGGTGAATACATACATTTTCCCGGGCGTAAAGTGTTGCATGCGCATCTGCAAGTGATGCAGTTCATTTACAGGTTGGAGGGCACAGGTGTTGAACTTTGACCGTTACTTTCCAGGGCTGCATGAAGAGATCGTGAAATACTCCATTAGATATTTCATAACACAAATCAAACTACAGTCATAACTTTATGAGAAGAACTTTCATAATCTCTTCAATAACATTTTGATGTCATTATTTTTTAAATAAAAAAAATAGTTTTTGTTATATTCCAATCTGAAATGGTTCAATGTATTTCGATCCCAGGGTTTTGTGCTAAACTCACATACCAAATAGAAAAATTGTCAGGTATAGTAGATATTTCATAACACAAACTCCTTTGATTCTGCCTTAAAAAAATAGTACAATTAAATGAAAAGGCACATATTTTTTGCAAAAATATTTAAGGTTGAGATCTTCTATGAAAGACTTACATAAGTACTTAAAGTTTGTGTTATTTTTTGATACAATGAAATATAAAATAGCCGGCAGCCAAGAAAAAATTTAATCTTCACTTAAAAAGTTTGAAAAAGATTTCCCCGTTTATTACATTTTTATAGTATACCATATTCCTATCGCAGTGACAATGCATATAAATGCGCAAAAAAGGCTTCCCTTCAGCATAAATAATTAATGGCAATTCCCGCAAATCGATTGCCAAGCTATTATGCAGTAATGCCCATCGCTGACTAAGGCGCGATCTAATTTATATTATTAAGTGGAACTTAATCGCACGAACAACTATACAAGATAAACAGAATTACAATTTCAATTATTACCAAGCAAAACGTGCAAAGGGTAAGTGCAAAAATAATTGAGTATTATCTAATTTTCTGGGGGCAGATTGGCTGTTTACAAGTGGTTAATAACATGACTCACAATTGTATCGTAAAATGTACTTCATTTGCAATTCGCAAATAATGATAAGACACTTCGTCTATAATAATAATAATCTTTACAATTATAACATATTTTACAATTTTAATATTATTTACAAATATCGTTTTTAAACAAGTCACAGCTTCTCAAAACTTGCCTACAGTCTTGATATATTTATCATTATCTTGAAATACTGTCCTGTCATGATAACTTTTTTTTATTACAAGATAGTCCTCCAGTATCTTGTCAAAACATTGAAATTAAGTGTTTGCAGAGTGTTCGGTTATTCATATGATAACAAGAGCTACTCTCAGTTAAATTTTCTAAGGCCTGTTTTCTCTTATTATATAAAATCTAAAAGTAGTTTTTAAACCAAAAAATTGTATACGTTTTACTCGGCTAAAATCCTACGTTTAATGTTACTACGTTTAATGTTGAAAATATGTATATATTTGGTGGTATTTGTTTAATGTCTTGTGATTGTGATATCTAACAATTTCTTAAAAATATTGTTTTAAAATATTTGAATTTGTATGGTGGCCTGAAGTGGGTGTACTGAATGCATGATAATGATACTATCAGCACTGCAATATACTCACTGCAAGAAATGCTAAATTGGTCGATAGATTGTCCAATCAGTTGGTGATAGTGTAGTAAAGAGGAACACTACTCTTTTATGCGCGTCACATGTCTGAATACCAGGCGCCATTAACGACACCCGATGATTCATCGGAGTTCGGTACATTCTAAGAAAAAATCCATATCAGATTTATCGCATTGTGTTTCTAATGGGGGGGTTCGTGTATACGTAAATATTTTATCGCTTGGAAGAACTTAGGGATATCTTGAATAAGTTGTTGAAAAAAATTGAATCCTTCGAGCCGGATTTGAACCAGCGACCTATGGATCTCTGCTTGGTTTTTTTGTTGCATTTATTATGCAGCTCATCATCTACAGTCCACCGCTCTACCAACTGAGCTATCGAAGGTTGTGTCATCGTCTCCCCTCCCGACTTTGTTTAATTAAAAATTTCTATATACTATTTGCTATATGCATCATATTAGCTTACCTTTCACTTTTGTTATTTCGTGTGGCTCCGCTTTTCGTTGCTCTTATTTATCTGTTCAATCGCAGCCCTCAATGCCCCCTTCGATAGCTCAGTTGGTAGAGCGGTGGACTGTAGATGGTAATTCGAAACAACAGAGATCCATAGGTCGCTGGTTCAAATCCGGCTCGAAGGAAGTTAATATACACTTTTTTTTTGTATTCTTATTTAAAATTTTTACTCCATTTAACTACAAATCTTTCTAAGTTCAATAGTCAATATTTCGTGAAATTAGGTACATATGTGTTTTTGAATAAAAAAATTATGCTGAGAAATAACCTTGATAATTGATAATCTTTGGTTAATCCATCCAATTTCTATATGGTTTGAATATTCCTTATTTGATAGCGAATTAAAAAAAAATATATATTAATTTTATAGTGTTTTAAAATCACTATTTTGTTCGATGCTGTTATATTGCCTTGGACTGACTCGTGTAACGCAGTATGTCATGATTCGATTTGAAATTACTGTCAAAAGTTATAGGGCCTGCCACATTCAGTGTTTTTCGAAAAGCGTGTTGTGCATGTCAAAGAAATAAAATTAATCTAGAAAGATTTCGAGCTCAGAATTACATATTTACTTCAAAATGGAATCCCGTCAATCCCGCAGCCGTTCTCCCATTGATTTAATTGACTTGTGCACGCCTGAGTCATCGCCAAAGTCATTGCCGAAGTCATCGCTGGAGTCCTCGCCGGAGTCATCGCTGATTTGGGATATTTTCAGCGATTTTAAGTTAGTGGAGGAACCCAAGTCCTACGAGTGTCCAGTGTGCCTGGAGCCAGCCTTTCATCGGAGGCCTGCCGCCACCAGTTGTGGGCACGTCTTCTGCAACGACTGCATTTCAACTGCCCTTCGCGATAGACCGAAGTGCCCAGTATGCAATAAGAAGTTAGTTGACAAGAAATTGACTCGCCTGTTCCTTTAATTTACGTTATGTTAAAGCCATTGCAAGTTGTCCGACAATGGGATATTAAAAATGTTAATATGTTAATTAAATTTATTTATTTTGTGAATTTAATTTGTAAAGATAAATATATTTTTATTTATGTATCTACAAAGGAAAAATGTAGGTTTAAAAATAACTACCCATTTGGAACAGCTGAGTGCAGTCTGCCCCAAAAATTAATGGGGCAGGTGTGTTTGCCCGCCCAGACGAAAGTAAAACGTGTTTGCACTCTGGAGTTGGCAATATAAATTAAAAGCGGCGATATAAATTGCCGATGTCATAGTTACCGTTAAAATGGCCATGCGATAAGGTCTCTGCAAAGAACAGGTGTCCGTATATAGAGCATTTACAACAAAATTTTCGGAGAATGTTGCCAAAAAGTGATTCTGTCTAATCGCAATAATCAAGGCCAAACTCCTTCACAACGGCATGTCCACTCAAGATACGCATAATGCCGACATGCAATTAACCCTAACTAACCTTAATCATTCAACTACTCCAGTGACGAGTGTAAATCACAAAAGTGATCAAATTTGATAAGAAAGTTACCCATAGATAAAAGCCACCCGTCTCGTATGATTCAACTCTAGGTGTGGAAACTGAATTTTGAACGTTGAATGGTGATAGGATTAGTCACAAAACTGAAAAAATAAGAAATTCAGAGATATTAATATCTAAACACTAATTCTTTAATTTTTAAAAATTAGTCATCACAGAAGTGTTTTCAATGACATTTAAGTGGTTTTGTATTGTAAGCCGTATTGTTTGTAAACAGATTTAGGTAATTATTAGAATGTATTTTTATTCTAAATTAAAGTGCCCATCCAATCTTACATAACGATAATATCAAACGATATCAATATCAACAAGAGAGAACGCTATAGTCGGGTGCCCCGACTATCAGATACCCGTTACTCAGGTAAAGGGAGTGCGAGGGAGATGGAGATAGAAACTTTGATCACGCATAACTTTTTAACGAAAGGTCCGATTTGAAAAATTTCTTCTACATTTCGATAGGTATTGATAAACACAATAAAACTGCATTTTTACTTTTCCGAAATTTTTAAATTTTTAAAATCGTATATAAGCGATTGTGGGCGTTAAAGGGGGCGTGGCACCTTTTTGAAACAAACTTGCGCTGCGTAGGAACTCCTAGAATCTGCATGCAAAATGCCAATCTTCTAGCTTTTATAGTTTCCGAGATCTCAGCGTTCATACGGACAGACAGACAGACAGACGGACAGACAGACGGACAGACGGACAGACGGACATGGCTATATCGACTCGGCTAGTGATCCTGAACAAGAATATATATACTTTATAGGGTCGGAAACGCTTCCTTCTACCTGTTACATACTTTTGCACGAATACAATATACCCTTTTACTCTACGAGTAACGGGTATAAAAACGATATCAACTTAAAAGCAATTACCTTTATTAGAAAGCTCTAAAAGCGAGTACACTTTTGAATGAACTAATGTTTATCAATGTGGTCATTGGCAACAGTCAATAACAAATACTTTAAAGCGCATAGGGTTATTGTTATAGGCCTAATTGATTTTCTTTTGGAAGGATTTGTAATATATGTATGCTTTATAGACCATTCTTTTAATGTTTTAAGCGGGAAAATTGAATAGAGTCATGAACTTTTTAATTGAACAATATTAACAGTAATGACATGGAATACCAGGCACTCCATGACTAATATGTCAACTGCCAATATGTATGGGTACCCAGACATCCCTGCACCGATAAAGCCTACAACTGAACGCGGACACGGGTACATATGACTGGTTGTACCGAGAGCGAGAGGGCTTATCATTTCTTAGCCAGGCCAAAACAATAAATGCTATTAGCTTTATTGGAGCTGCGCTAGATTGGGTTCTATTGATAAATAAGGAATATTGCCCAGCGTTGCGACTCAGTTGGAAATTGTCCGCTCGTCGAAACGGTCGAGTGTCCGCCGGAGTTCGCGAGTTCCCGAGTACCCGTATTCAAGTTCACGCCTCCTCATACACCGACTCTATATATTTATTTTTTTTTTTTATTTATTCTTGTGCCGTGGTGTGACACTTTTTGTTTGGCTAAGCTTCGGGTAAGTGCCAGTGCTTGGCAGGTGGAAATGCCACGCCCATTGTCTACTGCCCCCGCCCTCCGATTATCATTTCTGTAGTACAGCTGTCGCTGACACATTCTGGATTTATATCGTTTATCTCTGTTTTTTCCTGTTCTACGCGGCTTTGTGCGTAAGTGCATCTACTGACGAATACGTGGGTGCCTTGCTATACCGAAATAACTCATTACCGGAATAACTTGGACTTTCCCGACCACCAAAGGGTGCAAAAAACCATTTAATAATAATATTAGTTTTCCTCAAATAAATCTAATTCATCATATGAATATGAATTAAAACTTTATGGAGTGAAACTAAGACCCTATAAAGCCTTAAAACTTGAAAAATAAATATTTGTTCCGTTTAGTATGATGGAAAAAATTTTATTACAATTGCTATATGGATCGACATATATATATATGGTACAGCTATTAATGTTGTCAATCAAAAGTGTAGCAAAAAACAATAAAAAAACTGGTTAACGAAGCCTGGTATCTAACTATAAAGATAGCAATGCAATCGTAAAATATTGATATAAATAACGTATTAGCAATATCGTTTTTGTTTGTTTTATATTTAAATTCACATGAAAAACTCTGAATCAATTCTAAAATACAAAAATCTATAAATATCGGTAAACAATAGCTATTTTAAGATTTAATATTAAACTAACACATATTTTCCACAGTCATGGACGAACTTCTTCGGAAGCATTTTTGCTTATCGGGTTTTAAACTTTATTTTTTGCGAATCATCCTTAGATCAGCAACTTTTTCCCATTGACGGCCAGACACTAAATGTACATATATTAGAACCAGTTGTCGGGGTTAGTGTTATATTAAATCCCATTGTTATTGAATAATTCGTTTTGTGCGAGTGCCATGTGTTCTGGGAACAAACGAAGAAAACTTTTGGGATTAACCCTCTTTATATTTAGACACATAAAGTATCAGGCCATACAAAGATTAAAATACCAGACGATTTAAGTGCACTCGATAATGAATTCTAGAATCTAAGCAATAAAGGTGTACTTTAGCTGCAATTAAATGTTCGCTAAACTTTAAGGGAACGAAGGTTATCAGTGGTTTTTCAATACATAGACAAGTCAGAAATAAACAAACTATATAAAATTAAAGTATAAAAAATTATTTGAGATGTTTTGAAAATAATCTTAGTCGAGTAACAATAATCGGGTAATTATTGTAAATACATACATTTTTGATTACAATGAAAGTGTTTCGTTTGTTCAGGTAATTATGGAAATTTTTGCACAATAAAAATGTTGAAGACTTTGTAAACTGATAAATATACCATTTGTTTATAAGGGTGTAGCAAAAACAACCGTAACGATGGTGTTACAAGAGCTATGATTTATTTACCTTGGTCAATGTGTTTTATTATGCTTTGTGCAAAGGCTTATCAATCTAACATAACCGACGATGATTAGATAATTGGACACACTCTATAGATCCATAGTCGCACTTGAAATTGCACATTGAATTGTTGTTTGTTGACTTGGATGATTTCCACTTGTGGACGGGGTCAGTTAACTTCTATAAGTAATATGTATTTCCGTATTACGTATACGTATTTCCGTATAACGTATACGTATTTACGTATTACGTATACGTATTCACGTATTACGCATACGTATTTACGTATTACGTATACGTATTTCCGTATGAACTCAAAATAAATATCAGGTGCCAGGATCGGAATTCCTGAATAAACCTTTTAAAATAAATTTTAAAACGGTTATACATATATAGCTTTTAATTTTATGGGCTTTAGAATCACAGCTTGAAAAAATGTAATAAAAAAGGTATATTGAAAATTGTTATCTTACATATTCAAAACATTTTTTAAATATGTTTTAGGAATACAATATTAATTTTTACTTTTCCAACTAAGGACCTCTTCTTGGCGTGTCCATCGGTTTTGGTTTTACCTTCACTTTTACTTTACTTTTGCTGTGAAAAGGATTTACTTTAACAAAGCTTATGAATAACTGAACATAGCAATCGAGGTCAACAAAAGTCAATAAACAAATTTATGTTTTAATAAGTAAACACATAATTTGTTCGCAGAAAGTCAAAAAGTAGATGTGAATGTCTACTTCTTCAATAATTAGTATTGTTATTGAAATTAGATCTTGAATATTTTCCCTTTTACAAATATTATTGAAAATTTTCAATTATATTTTTGTTTATTGCAGATACCAATTTTAACCGATTTTAATGTCGATGTAGTATAAAAAAAGTTAAAAAGCCAATCGAACAAAGCTGCAAAATGGCAAAGGTCACGAACTGGGACAAGTTTGTGCTGCTACTGTGGAAGAACTGGACTCTCCAATGGAACCACAAGTGGCAAATGGTCATTGAGCTGGTGTTGCCGGCGATCTTCTCCCTGCTCTTGGTCCTGGTCCGTACCCTGGTCGATACGGAGCAGAAGGGCGACAAGACGTATGATGCACTTCCCTTAACAGATCTCAGTCTATTTGAGTAAGTTTTTATCTTGATCTCGATACCTGTGCTTTTTGTCCCAGCATTTTACTTTTATTACCGCATTGTTTCCATTTTTACTGTCGTTTATTAAATTTGTGCTATGCTAGAGACAATTATTACAGCTCCTACTTTCTTAGCTTTTTATATTTTATTTTGTTACTATTTTATTTGCTTTAAAAATTTTATTGGTTTCTATTTTTAAAATACTGTTTTATTGAACGCGCAAATATTATGTTATCTTTTATCGCTTACGACTATGCAGTTTTTCCTATCACCCTTTAGATTTTTTGAAAATCCAATATATGTAAATGTTTTTTGTCTTGTTCTGGCCACAAAACCTGAAGACATTCGTTGCATAGATCGTCCTACCTTGGCAAGCTCATAGCGCTGATTGCACCCAACCGACGGAGGTAAACAAATCGAAATAAATCAAAATAACAGCACACAATACAAAGTCTAACCAACTTAACAAATGCTACAACTAGAGTCACCCCAGAGAAAATAATCTGTTAAAACGTTTGACTAATCAAAAGCTTAACCAAATCCAGAATGCTTTATTTAAATAAAATAACATTTTAAATCACAGAAGCTGTGCACAAAAACATCTAAAGCACATTTTATGAGGAGAATTAAATATAAGATATAAAATGAAATATAAAATAATAAAATATTAAATTATATTAGAGCTATAGAAATAATTTTGGCAAACTGTTTTATTTTAGTGACGACTAAAATCAAGAAGTTGGTAAATGATTTATGATAAATGGTAAATTCTTTATCAATGGAAACTTTAATATCTGAGAAATACTTGCACCCACCCACCATACATTCCAATTAACCCATAATCAACTAATTCAATCATATGATTAACCGAAAAGTGTGTGTTAAATAAAGAATCTTAAGAGACATATTAATACGTTTTATACCAAATTTGTAGGTCGCATGCCGGCTTGTCGAACTTCAGGTTCACAGTGTGCTACTCGCCCGTAAATCCCGTGCTGCACAACCTGGTGGAGGAGGCATGGAAGAGCCTCGGTAAGACCGATGTCTTGGGATCGGCGAATGCATCCCAGCTGGCAGTGGATACGGTCAGTCGGAGCGCTTTTGCCGGCATCCAGTTCGACGATGCCTGGGCCAATCTGAACGATACGAACGATCTTCCCAATGACTTTCACTTCGCACTGCGATTCCCATCGGAACTGCGAACGGCGACAATAGCGATAGCGAACACCTGGCTGACAATGCGTCTGTTTCCCACAATTGATCTCACGGGTCCGCGGAACGAAGCGGATGTGGATGGTGGCATACCGCCGGGATATTTGCGTGAGGGTTTCCTGCCCCTGCAACACAGCCTTTCTATGGCGTATATACGGCAAAAGACAGGCGAACAGGACCTGCCGACGGTGTGGATGCAACGTTATCCGTATCCCGCCTACATCTTCGATCCCCTGCTCGAGGGCATGTCGTCGATAATGTCGCTGATCATACTATTGAGCTTCATCTATCCCTGCACGTACATCACCAAGGTAAGTGGGTATGCCGGGATTGTGGTTAATAGCTCCTCCACTCACGGCATTTCATTCACTTGCAGTACATCACCGCCGAGAAGGAGAAACAGCTGAAGGAGGTGATGAAGATCATGGGGTTGAGCAATTGGTTGCACTGGACCGCTTGGTTTGTCAAGTCCTTCATCATGCTGACCATATCGGCCATACTGATTGCCATACTGGTCAAGATCAATTGGTCAGATGGCGTGGCCGTTCTCACATATGCCAACTTCAGTGCCCTGGTCTTCTTCCTGATTATATACATCACGGCGAGCATCTGTTTTTGCTTCATGATGGCCACCTTCTTCTCGAGAGCCAGCACGGCGGCCGCCGTTACTGGTTTGATTTGGTTCATCGCCTACATTCCGTACTCATTTACGATTAACACGTACGACGGCCTGAGTCTGACCGCCAAGTTGGGCTGGAGTTTGATCTCGAACACGGCCATGGGCTTTGGCATCAAGCTGATCCTGGGCTTCGAGGGCACCGGCGAGGGTCTGCAGTGGAGCAACTTCTTCACCCCCGTCTCCGTGGATGACACATTGACCGTCGGCGCTGTGATGATCATGATGCTGGTATCCTGTTTTATTTGCATGACCATCTGTTTGTATGTGGAGCAGGTGATGCCGGGCAGCTTTGGCGTGCCGCGACCCTGGAACTTCCCATTCACCCGGGAGTTTTGGTGCGGCGAAAGGGAGTACACGGGCGTGGAGGACATACCCAATGGCCAGATGGAGCGACGGGATCCCAAAGCATTCGAATCCGAACCGGAGGACAAGCACATCGGCTTGCAGATGAGACACCTGAAGAAGCGTTTTGCCGACAAGATGGTTGTGAAGGGGCTATCCATGAACATGTTTGAGGATGAGATTACTGTCCTGCTGGGACACAATGGAGCCGGCAAAACGACCACTATATCGATGCTGACGGGCATGTTCCCGCCAACGAGCGGCACGGCGATTATAAACGGCAGTGACATCCGCACCAATATCGAAGGAGCCCGCATGTCCCTGGGCATCTGTCCGCAACACAATGTCCTTTTCGATGAAATGAGTGTGTCGAATCACATTCGATTCTTTAGCCGGATGAAGGGATTAAAAGGCAAGGCCGTCGAACAGGAGGTGGCCAAATATCTAAAGATGATCGAGCTGGAAGACAAGGCGAATGTGGCCTCATCGAAACTGTCCGGGGGCATGAAGCGCAAACTCTCCGTTTGCTGTGCCCTCTGCGGTGATACGAAGGTGGTGCTGTGCGACGAGCCAAGTTCCGGAATGGATCCATCCGCCAGACGGCAGCTATGGGATCTACTGGAGCAGGAGAAGGTGGGACGCACCGTGCTGCTGACCACTCACTTCATGGACGAGGCCGATGTGCTGGGCGATCGTATTGCCATCATGTGCGATGGCGAACTCAAGTGCCATGGCACCTCCTTTTTCCTGAAGAAACAATATGGATCGGGTTACCGATTGGTAAGTGCGCTGGATATGTTTTCTTTGTATTTTAAGCTAATTTCTTAAACCCTTCAAGATATGTGTGAAGCGCGACAATTGCGAGACGAATGAGGTGACGGCTCTGCTGAACAAGTACATTCCGGGCTTGAAGCCCGAGTGCGATATTGGTGCGGAGCTGTCCTATCAACTGCCGGATAGTGCTTCTGCCAAGTTCGAGGAGATGTTCGGTCAGCTGGAGGACCAGTCCGAGGAACTGCATCTCAATGGCTACGGCGTGGGCATCACCTCGATGGAGGAGGTGTTCATGAAGGTCGGCGCTGAAAAGGACATCACCGGCAACCTGAAGGACCAAAGCGAGATTATGAACGGTGGCAGCGGATTCCGTGCCGAGGATGACAGCGAATCCGTACAGTGTAAGCAGTGTTTGAACTCGATCTTGGATCTTGGACTCCTGATAAGCTCAATTAACTGTTTGCAGCCGATGGCATCTTCTCGGAGAATCGACGTCTGCTCCAGGGAATGCAGTTGCTATCGAATCAATGGAAGGCCATGCTGCTCAAGAAGTTTCTCTATACGTGGCGCAACAAGTTGCTACTGCTCATCCAGAACATTATGCCGGTGTTTTTCGTGGTGATCACCATCCTTATTATCGAGACGCAGGGCACTTTCCGGGAGCTAAGTCCCATTACCATTTCGTTAAGTCAATATCCCACGGCAGTGACCGTTATAGATCGCTCCAAGGTGAGAAACGACACGCAAACCTCCCAGATAGCTGACAAATACGAGCAGTTGGCTCGCTCCTATGGCAGTAGTTATGGTCTAGAACAAACAGGCACAGATGGCTTTGAGGTAAGACCAATCCCAATCCCCATTCGAACTCTTTTAACCAGCTATTATTTGATTTTAGGATTACATCCTGAAACTAGGAAGGACGATCCAGGTGCGAATCAACTCGCGCTATTTGGTGGCCGCCACTGTTGACGACTCCAATATCACTGCCTGGCTAAACAACCAGGCCCTGCACACTGCTCCCTTGACCGTCAACATGGTGCACAATGCCATTGCCACTCAGCTCGATCCAAACATTAAGATCCAGGTGACCAATGCACCGCTGCCGTACACCACCAGCACATTGCTCTCGCAGCTGAGCATGGGCACCAATCTGGGTACCCAGCTGGCCTCCAATCTGTGCTTCTGCATGTGCTTCGTTAGCTCCATCTATATCCTGTTTATGATTAAGGAGCGCGAGTCCAGGGCCAAGTTGCTACAGTTTGTGGGCGGCGTTAAAGTGTGGACCTTCTGGTTGTCTCAATTTATTTGCGATTTCGCCACCTACATTGTGACGGCTCTGATCGTTGTGATTACGATCGTCTGTTTCCAGGAGCCCGGGCTGTCCAGCTTCGGGGAACTGGGCAGATATTACCTGCTGCTGCTGCTCTTTGGATTCGCCGTGTTGCCATTCGTCTACATCATGTCGCTGTTCTTCAAGGAACCGGCCACTGGCTTTGCTCGGGTCTCCATTGTCAACATATTTTGCGGCATGGCCCTGTTCATTGTGATTGTGGTGATGTCTTCTGAATTGTTTGACACAAAGGATACGGCGAATATATTGGGCTGGTTCTTCCGCATCTTTCCTCACTTTTCGCTGGCCATGAGTCTGAATAAGGTCTACACCAACACGGCCACTCGGAATGCGTGCGCCAAAGTCGGAGCAATACCACCCATCCTGCTCTGCGAGTTGGTTCCACAATGCTGCAGTAAGTATTCTAAGATATCTAATAATGCTGATTAGTCCATTTCCCAAAAGCGAAATTTCGATATTGTTCTTTTAAATTATACATATGGAAACTTTATTATGATTTAAATTTACAAGATATTAACGTCTTAAAAAAATGTAACAATTTGTAACCTGGTCGCTGTTTTTTTTTGTTTATTATGATGGTTTTACCATCGGACCCATTCCTTGAGTTAACTTTATCATATAGCTAAATTATTTATATTCTTTTCAGACATCAAGCCTTTCTTTGCTTGGGAAGAGCCTGGCGTTCTGCCCGAGGTTGTCTACATGTCCGTCACCGGCGTCGTTTTCTTCCTCACCATCATTGTGCTGGAGTTCAGACTAATAAACGAGCTGATGTTCAAGATCCGTCAAATGCTATCGTACGTTGTTGTGGCTTCGAAATAATGTTCCATGTCATCTAATGTTGTGAATTTCTTAAACTTAGTAAACCACCGCCGCCTCCGGCCGAGGGGCAATTGGATGACGATGTGGCTAATGAACGGGAGCGCATTCTTCGCATGACCTCCGATGAGCTGGCCGCTAAGAATCTGGTCCTGGATCGGGTCACCAAGTACTACGGTCAATTCCTGGCCGTCAATCAGGTGTCGCTCTGCGTACAGGAGTAAGTAAAAAATACATGTGTTGAATTCTCTCAATATTAATTTTTTTTTATTATATTTATTCTAAAATGAGAGGTGTTAATTTAACAGCTTTACTTTATTGTAATGATTTTTAAATTTGTAATGATTATGAACTATCAATTATAGTAATTAATTCTTAATTTTAAAGTTTATTGCTAATCATGGAACTCATCTCCTTGTCCCCTTTACAGAGTCGAATGCTTTGGGCTGCTGGGCGTGAACGGTGCCGGCAAGACGACCACGTTTAAGATGATGACCGGCGATGAGCGGATCAGCTCGGGTGCCGCTTACGTCCAAGGTCTGAGCCTGGAGTCGAACATGAACAGCATTTACAAGATGATCGGCTACTGTCCGCAGTTCGATGCACTTTTGGACGATCTGACGGGTCGCGAGGTGCTACGCATTTTCTGCATGCTACGCGGCGTTCAGGAGTCGCGCATCCGGCCATTATCCGAGGAGCTAGCCAAATCCTTTGGCTTCATGAAGCACATCGATAAGGAGACGCACGCCTATAGTGGTGGAAATAAGCGAAAATTGAGTACGGCCATTGCTGTGATCGGAAGTCCGTCCGTTATTTACCTAGATGAGCCCACAACCGGCATGGATCCGGCGGCCAGGCGGCAGTTATGGAATATGGTCTGCCGCATCCGTGACTCTGGCAAATCCATTGTCCTCACATCACACAGCATGGAGGAGTGCGAGGCGCTGTGCACACGTTTGGCCATTATGGTGAACGGTGAATTCAAGTGCATTGGCTCAACGCAGCACCTGAAGAACAAGTTCTCCAAGGGTCTGATCCTCAAGATCAAGGTGCGTCGCAATGTGGAGGCATTGCGGCAGGCACGATTGAGTGGCGGCTTTGCGCGGAATCCAGATGAGCAGACAGTGCCCGCCCAAATGGTCCAGAAGGACATCGATGCCGTCAAGGAGTTTGTGGAGCACGAATATCCGAACTCCATTTTGCAGTGAGTTTCTTTGTTAAGACATTTTTAATAAATAGTATTAATTATATTATCTTTTCCATAGGGAGGAGTACCAGGGCATTTTGACGTTCTACATTCCATTGGCTGGAGTAAAATGGTCGCGCATCTTTGGCCTGATGGAAAGCAATCGCGACCAGCTGAATGTGGAGGACTACTCGGTCAGCCAGACGACGCTAGAGGAGATCTTCCTGGAGTTCGCCAAGTACCAGCGCGAGGATACGCGCGCCAATCAGTGAGCTAGCTCCCAAAAAGACCCAACACCCAGTTGCTAACACCACCTGGCTTTTAACGGGCTTCTCGCTTCCTGGCTTCATCTTCTTCTTGTCACAACATACCATCACACAAATGAACACTGTGACAGCACCGTCATCGTACTTCCATACACGACAGCACCCGAAGTAGTTCATCTGTTATTTTATGAATTTTATTTAACGATTTTATGTTTGTAGTTTTAGTTTACATCCTAACCCTAGTGCTAAACCCTTCGATCGATACAGGCTAACTCAGCTGCATGCGTATGCCACTAACTTTCCCCCACTCTCTGAATCCCGATCTAATGTTAACCCTGTTATGTCTGTTCTTTCTCCTCCCTTCTGAAATGTTTCCAAATCAATATCCAGCCGACTCTCCGAATTGAGGAAGCTGTGCAAGTGCCTGCTAGCAAATGAGTATTGAACCAACTACCTATGCGATCTGATCTGATTCGATCCTGATATGATCTTACCCACTCACAGCTAATAATGTTGTATACAAAAAACAACGCCGATGCCTGAACAGCTAACAAATAGTTTCTAAGGTCGACCTGACAATAGATAGCAGAAATTATGCCTTTTTTTATTGTGATCATCTAGCAAAATTTACACTATAACGAAAAGAGATCTATATATTGTATGTTTGCTAAATATATATATATATATAATATATATGTATAGTTATATCTGCTTGACATGCACGATAAGTTCCCATAATCTTTTAGTTTTGTTTTATACCCCCATAAAGTATTGGCCGGACTGGCCCGGAAACTATTCCCAGCGCCTAAAGAAAACTTATTGCATATAGAACTATGTGTATTAATTTCGATGTACTTAGACCGGCTAACCAAAGCGTTTAAATAAGTCAATTTAACTGTGGCACAAACTCTACGATACATATGAGAATTTACAAATTATGTTAAATGTATATTATACGATTGAATTAAATTTTATCTAAATGTAAACTCTGGTTTTTTTTGAACACAATATTTGGGAATAAAATAGTTTAAGACAACACCAAAAGAACTGTAAACAAAAGAAACTAAACAAAGTATTACTTAATGGGACTCTACTACTCATGGATTGTCCTGATATTGATCAATGCTATAGATCTGGAAGCCTGTGCGCATATTGCGAGTGATGAAATAGTCCTCGATGTTCATTTCGAAGGCATCTTTGCGCAGTGTTAGAAATATCTCCGAAAAGGTGGTGGTGCCCAAGGGCATTTGAAAAACCATCGAGTCCTCCCTTTCGGCCCTGAAAAATGAAACATCATCCTTGTGGGCTTGGTTGTTTGCTCTCCCCATATATATACATGATGAACTCACTTGAGCGTCGCGTCAGGGAACTTGATCTCCATGAAGGCGCTGAACTTCTTGTTCGGCGACATGGGAAAGTGATTGATGAGGTTCCAGGTGGTTCGTGACATGCTGACATTTGGATTGACCTTGCGCTTGAATCGAACCTCCAGTTGATACCCATTCCTGTAGTTCTCGTTCTGGGCATCCACGGATCCGAGCATCCAGAGCTGCCCCTCCAGGAGGAGCGGTGTACGCGTGCACAGTCGCTCGGCGTCCAGACCCGTCAGAGTGGTGTACAGAAAACTGGAGCCCATCGCCTGCAAGGTGGAGGTCATCATCAGGATGATCCGTTTGCCGGTGGGATCCAGTCCAGCCGGCACCCCATCGATACAGATCAAGTCCGGTGATCCCATTACGGCGTAGGCAAAGTACAATCGCCGGATCTGACCGGAGGTGCACATGCGAACGGATCGATTCCAGCATATGCTGAGTCCCAGCATCCGGAGTAGCGATTCCGACAATGCCCGGGCCATCCGGTGCTTGTGTCCCTGGATCAGGGCATGAATGTAGAGCAGCTCCCGGGGCGTGAACTCTGCCGGCAGGTTGTCCCGCTGCGGGCAGTAGCCCACCATTCGGTAGCACTTCAGCCGGTGGCGCTGCACCGAGTAGCCCATGATCCAGATCTGTCCACTCTTCAGCTTCGCCTCGCTCACCAGCAGCTTCAGCAGCGTCGTCTTGCCGGAGTTGTTCAATCCAGTGATGCTCACGCAATCCGACCTAGGTAAATATGTATGTTAATATAACATTTTGAAGATCATGAAGAGAATGATCTCAATGAGCACTCACTTAGCCACAGAGAAGTCCAGGTCCTTGAGAACTGTATGGCGTCGATACTTGGTGACAATACCAATGCCGACGGCGGCGTGTTCACTGCGCTCCTTCTCCGATAGATTACTGGCCCGATGGAGTTCAGCGACTATGGTTGTATTCAGGGTATTTCCGGGGAATAGTTCATCCCGATTATCGTCCGATGGAATGACCGTTCTCGCAGCGCGGCAGTATCCAAATCCCACGATCGAGTAATACTCCGTGAAAAACAGTGAAATACCCAGCACAATACAAAGTACCGTCATTATAGTGAGTTCCTCGTAGATGCCTGTATTGGGAGTACTGTAGTCCGAACTAACTGTAAGTAACCATCAATTAGAGCATTGTCTCAAAGAAGAGAGTTTCAAAAGAAAATAGTTTCCGGTTTCAATAGAATATCAAAACCTCATTAATATTTGAAAATTCGTAATATTATATTAAACAATTTATAGATTAATTCAATAGTTTGCGGCACAGCAATGTAACAAACGAATATTTATAAATCTAAGTAGTTTTAAAAATTCGGAAATATTTTCTTTCGAATGCTGTTTATGGACTCGAACTCAACTGCAGCAATTGGGGGTGCTCTTGCACTTGAAGATCTCGATGGAGGTGAAGTTCACTATTGGATCCGTGCAGATCAGCTTGTATTCGTAGATCACGAAAAGCTTGCATATTATTAAGGCCACCGAATACATGGTCAGAAAGCTCGGCTCGAGACTCAAATTTTCAAAGCCAGTTCTATATATCTGTGAGAAGACGACGATGCCCATGCTGTTAATCCCGCACAGCCACATATATCCATAGCCCGGGTTCCGGCAGATGCTCGAAATAAAGTAGGCGAGCAGGATCACCCACAATCCAGCAATTGTCAAAGTGATTAATAGAAAGACTATGGGTATTCAAAAATATATGTAAATAATGATGGAGATGGATTTCCTTGTGTGATTTTTATACTGTGCTGTGACTGTTACATAATCGGTTATTGGTTCACTATCCTTCTTTTTAAGTAATTGGTAAAATATCAAAAAAAAATGGAACTCGAGCATTGATATTAATATTGTGTATTCAAAATAAAACTCATTAATACCTCAAGGCATCTTTGTTACATTGATCAACATTTTGTAAATGCTGGCAAAGAGTTTACATAACTAAACTACTCAAAAATAACGATTTTAAATAAAGGAAAAATTAGAAAATCAACATTTTAAAAATCATGTTAGTACAAAGTGAAAGATTTTGCTATTCATTATTATTTTCTAGGTCTAGTAAAAGTAAGTGAATTGTATTGTATTATAAACAATTTTAATTATCATTAGGCAGAAATACTAAAACAAAAAACACAATCCAGTGTAAAAATCAGTTAATGTCGTTTAAAAAGGACAAATCACCGTATAGCATTATGTCGTGGTTGGGACTCTTGTAGATGGCCACCATTCCCACGACGCAGAGGCTGTAGATGAGCAGGAAGAAGACATCATATAGCGCCGTGAACATCCAGTAGCTGCAAAATCTAGCTCCGGCCAAAAATTGTTGCTTTTTCATCAAACTGCCGCGTTCGCTGATCAAGTAGATCGAAAATGCCGGCCATATGAAGGTCAGTACGAAGCAAATGCTGAAGGCCAAGGCGCCACCAAAACTGTGGTTATTCGGTGGAAAGGTGTTGATGTTCGTCTGGAACGGCAACGGTTGCAGGGTCACATCGATGGTGGCCTCCTCGTCAAACAAGTGCCTGCAATCAACATTAATCCAAGAAAGGTTAAGGTTAATGCCAAGTATAAATAGAGTTTTGTCAAGGAAACATTGAAAATGTCCGACTTAAAAAAACATTTTAATGCGGAGTAATACAGAATGAAACCACAAAACTTTTGGTGGTATGCTATAAGGAATCATACTGTTCAAATTATTAGCACTAGTAGTACGATTTTGGCTCATTAGAAACTTAGAAATAATACAAATATGTTCAGAGTACCAAATCACAAATGTTTAAAGGTATGCCACTTTATAATCAAATTACAATGGGTGCATTAGAAGTTATGGTTCACTTTGTTTCCCCTTTGAAGTGAAAGTGTGTTAAAGTGTGTGTACTTAATTAATTAAAAGAACCCACCTGGCCACCGCATTGTGGACGACATTGAGGGCATAGGGAGCCGAGTGCAGGGGTATATTGTTGAACCAGGCGGTGACGACATTCTGGTCAAATGTGGCCCCGAAGATGTAGCGAAAGTTGACGTTCTTGGTGAACTCGTTTTGCTGCAACAGGGCGTATCTGTTATGGCGGTTCCTCGTCAACATCGTCACATGGGCATCGTACCAATAGAGCAGTTCCGTGTAGTAGGCGTGCATGTCCTTGACGTCCTCCTCCTCGGAGAAGAGCTCCACGAAGGCGTCGACGGTGTGCAGCTGGCTGAGGTTAAAGGTCAGCGGCACCAGCTCGTAGTTCTTGCCGTAGATGAAAACGCTGGAGAAAGTGCACACCAATCCCAATGCAATGGCTATTATCTCGAATACCACAACGATCCAATGCCGGAAGCCAGCGATCCATCGTTTGTAGAACATGGCCCTGGCATTAGGTTATATATATATTAAAGCTGATCAAAATTACTAACCAAAATCGATATATCGAATCTTAAAAGGTAATCAAGCTAGCCGACTAACCAGGATATTGGTTATACAATTATCTAACTAGCAAACACGGTTAAAATCAAATCAATTAATGATACTATTGCTATCGTATTGTCGAAAATATTGCTTTAATAGCAGATGATCTTCATGATCAATATTATTAACTAATTAAGGGAAAATTATCCTACTAAACTAAAGCATTATTTTCAACTACAATGCCAATTAAAGATCTATAATGTCGGCAAATACGAGTATGTATTATTTGTGCATACCTTGCATGTAATAGACCCAATTTCCAGCCCGTCCTAGGACCCTTTTCTTTGGCCTTTGCCAAATGGCCATAGTACTCTTCCAGCATAACTTGGACATTCTCGTTCGACTGGAAATTGTCGTTCTCCTCGCATCCGAATCGCAGGAAGATCTCCTCCATCGAGGTGTCTCTTATCCGGAAACTGACCACCCCCAATCGCTGCATATTCTGCTCCAGATCGTCGATCAGCATCGGGAACTGATCCTCGTACTTGTTCTCCAGCACGAATGTGACTTTGTACCCAATGTCCCTCTCGACGCTCATGTTGGGCATGTAGCTATTCATCAAGCCAAACAGCTCATCAGTATTGCAATTCTGCCCCTTCACGCAGGTCTAAGGAAGGTATAAATAAACATATATACACAAAGAAGCGTCTATTCTTAAGCTGTGCTATCCCCAAAACTTAGGGATAATTAACTATATTAAACCTATTTGAACATTATTTTGGAATAGCTATCAATTCCTCACCAATCGATAGCCATGTCCGTACATGTTTTTCAAAAAGGGCTTCGTGCCGGTGCACTTGAGTTCTCCATTCGACATGATGGCCATCCGATCGGCAATACTTTCGGCCAGCGCCGGCGAATTGGAGACCAGGATAATGGT
Organism: Drosophila fuyamai; assembly: GCA_018153365.1. NCBI lineage: Eukaryota > Metazoa > Arthropoda > Insecta > Diptera > Drosophilidae > Drosophila > Drosophila fuyamai. The sequence goes on from JAECXW010000062.1 coordinate 8,797,895, forward strand.
GCGCTTCGACTTCTCCTCGTTGATCAGATTCCAGACCAGAGACTGCGACCGCTTGTCCAGATCGCAGTGTATGTCGTCTATGAGGATTATGGGACTATTGCCCACGAAGGCACAGCAAATGCTCAACAGGCACAAGTCGCGTCCGGTGAGATTGCGGATTCGTTTGTCTTTCACATTTTCTATTTGCAGGACATTTAGAAAATAGTTGGCCTGTCCATCGACCTCGATGGAATTGTGCAGTCCCTTAACCCGGCAAATAAATCGCAAATAATCGAGGACAGTGAATCCGGACAAGAACATTTCGGGCCCGAATGCGATGCCCAATTCCATGGAGGCCGCCTTCCTTTCGGTCTGTATATTAAAGGTTGAGATCATTACGGTGCCCCGGTTGGGCTCTATTAAACCAGCTAAGATTTTCAGCAATGTACTCTTGCCGCACCCATTGTGACCCATCAAAACGGTGACCTCGTTCTCGTACACATTCCACGAGAAAAGATTCAATGCCGGCCGATCGTTGGTCCCAAAACGTTTGCACAGCTTCTTGATCTTCAGTTTAAAGCGTCGATGTGAGGGTTCCACTTCATAGATTTTCGTCGAATTAACTCCAACGGCCTGACCCTGATGCGTAAAGCTATCCGCCCGATCCTGATACGGATCCTCATGGACACTGGCAACCGGATTGGGTTTCTTCATTCTCTTACCCGATCGATCGATGCCGCGCCACGTGTCCACATACAATCCGATGGCACAGTAGACCAACGAGATCAGCATGAAGATCCAGGTGCTCGAGGACACCGTTATGGGACCGCCATGATAGTTCAGATTATAGCCCGAATCGGCCCAGGAAACATTGAATATGGACTCGCGCTCAATCAGACACTCGAATACCAGAGTTAGCACCACATTTGGCAGCACATACGACACGTATCGCAGGGGCAGAATATTCCGCTCCGGGTTGTTCCACAGCATCAGCGTGGGCACATAGGACACCATCCACATTATCGTCGTCACACGAACCGCGTTGAGGGCGTTCCGGAAAAACGACGCAATCAGTATCGCAAAGGAAATTGAGGCGGAGTTATAGCAGAACAGCACTAAAATCAGTATGTACCAGGGTGTCTGGGTCAGCACACCGTGATCCTGGTCCCAGCGAATCTTTAAAAGGAAGAAAGTAAACATAAAAATTAAAATATATTTCTTCCACTGATTCACCAAACAATCTCACACACAACGAGAAAGGAAGCAAACTTCGGCAAGCCTAAGTTTATATACCCTTGCGGATATTACAAAACGACTTCAATTCGTATGGAATAACAAGTCTTTAGAGGTATGCCACTTTGGAATCGGCTTAAATTTGGTAAAGTTATGGATTGCCGAAGTCCAACTGTAACGCACCATTTTATAAGACATCGGAAAATTCGAAATAACTAACATGAAAATGGGTCAAAAATTAGATCATCGTTAAATTGAAAAATTTGAATGCAGATTTTTAGAGAATCGAATCATAAGTAATGCCAATCTATAGAAAGTTAGTTTCCTTCCGATTGTGGGATCATGATATGAAAATCAAATGACCTACCTTGAGAAGCACTGCGATAAGTAGCGAGCTTAGCATCATGTAGACCATACCCTTGATATACCAGCAAGCAAAGTGTATTAGATTGCTGATGTTCATATTGATCAGAAACTGGCGAACTTGCGTCTGCTTCTCATTTACCATCTGCTGAAAAAATGATTCAAATCAAGATGATATAAAGTAAGAAAGCTTTCTCGGCAAGGACGTTGGGTCCTTGGCTTACCCAAACGAATAGCTGGATGGGAAAAAGGAAGCCGATGACGACCATGAAGGACATGCCGTAGTCGAGATTGAACATCAGGGGATCCTGATTGCGTCCGGTGACGGGGAAGCGTCTCAAATGGATGATTGGCAGGGACTTGTGGCTGGTCAGGGATAGAAAGGACTCGCTGACCGTCTTCTGGAGCCGAATGAAGCCCTCGCGAACGTAGCCCACGAATCCGCCCTCGTAAGGCTGGTTGAGCCTTATAAGGACGAAGGTGTGCGGATCGTCCTTGTACAGTGTCATCCAGTTGGCCATCAGAAAGTCACCGTCCAATAGCCTCAGCTCGCTGGGCAGGATGATCGTATAGTTGAGCATCGGCTGGAGACTGTCTTCGCCCACCATGGTGCCCTCCTCGAATGGGTACTCCTCCTTGAACGGATGCTCACCGAAACAGAGGCCCGCAAACAGATTCTCCTCGACCATCGCCACTCGCAGCTTCTCGCAATCCTCGAAACTCATCGTGGTCATCGGATCGATCTCCTCCTGCACCCTTTGCATCATTGTCTGAAAGACATTATAGCGATTCGGTGCCCAGCCGATGATCAGATGCGGTGTAAACGGATTCCCCTTCACATTAAACTGATCGGCGAATCGTCGCGCCATCTGCAATTTCTCCACCATTTGGTCCCAGCTGCGATCCAAATCGATCGGTTCGTATACCTTGTCGGATCGTGGATCCACTGGTATAAAGAATCGCATCATCACCGCCAAAAGGGTGAACAATGGGGGCAATATCACCATGAGAATCAGCTCAAACGGACTGGCCAGCTGCAGCTTGTGGTTCTTCCAGTTCATCAGTAAAAACTTGCGGATATAGTCCCGCACCGTCATCGTTCTAGATTTTAGATTTCGGTTCCATAAATGTTACTTTTGCTTTCAATGCCCACAGGCTACTGTGATTCGGTTTATCTGTTAGTAAATGCCACGCAGCTGACATAGATATATTATCAGTAAAAAGATAAATTAATCAAAAATTTAAAGTGATAAATTCTATTAATTTGGGGTTAAAGCTAAATAATATTTTTTAGGAATTCAGATTTTAGTTACTATTAAGCTTAATTTAGGATGTTAGGATGTTAAGCTTAATTTAGGTTAAAGCTAAATAATATTTTTAAAGAATTCAGATTTTAGTTACTATTAAGCTTAGGATGTTAAGCTTAATTTAGGATGTTAAACGTCTAAGATATTAAGAATCCTCATTACAATTAAAAGAAGTTCATGGTCTTGTCCTGTTTTGTTCGATTTTGTTCAGTCCTTTTCAGCGACTATTGTCATATCCGCTTTCGGGCACTCTTATTTCTGCTCTTTGAATCCTTTTGCTGGTCATCTTTGCTTTATGTGCCCTCTATGTATATATGTATGTACATACATACATTTAGTATAGGGCGATAGATATATCGTGTCAGTCGCATGTTGATTTTTGGCAACATGCAGGCGTATTTATTTATCCTTTGGCATAACATTTTTATTGCATTCTAAAGCAAACAAATGACAATAAAAGCTTTTACGTATATGTATTTCTCTGAATGGAAAACCGAGAGAGTGGGCATTAAAATGACACGAGAGTGGGACCCAAAAAAAAAAAAATAAAGCTCAGAAAAATAGTTATAAAGTCCAGACGATTGCGGGGGAGGCTCGAAATAAGCGACGACAGGATATTAGGATATTGAGCTAAAAAATCAAAGTTCGTTCACTAAATCGTTACAGTTAAGATTCAATTTAATGCATTTAAGCCTGGTTTTTGTCGTCTTCGTGGTAAGCTAAAATTAGGACATAAACAAACAAAATTTAATTATTTTTTAATTTTAAACTATTTTTAGCTTGAAATTTGGATAAGAAAATGGGCCTTAAAGTTACTTTGATTTAAAAAATATAGTATATATAATAATTATATCATTATAATCAAACGTTTTAAAAGGGTTCAGCAGCTTACGGTTACTAACTATTATTATAAAATAAAAAAGTGGATTATATATAATTGGACATATTTAAACGTTAATAGATACGATTGAATATGTTTAGAATCTTATAAAATTTTTAATTTTACCTCTTGAAAACATTTTATTTTTCATTAGAGCATACCAAGTTCGTGGGTTTTGTAAACTAATTTAATTTGTAGCTGCTCTCTTCGCGTTGTTCGTGCTCGTTTCCATTTTCATTCGTGTCTTCGGCTCTGCGCTTCACATTCAATTGCATTTATTGACCGAAGAAATATTTTATTACTTTACGCTTGGCAAATATTAGTTGCCCATCGTCAATGGCGGGAATCTGCTTCTCTCTTTTTAGTCATTTTTTGGGAGAAGGACTTACGGCGAAATGAAACGATGATGTTGTCCCTGTCCTGTCTTGGCTAATATATCCGGCCTGGTTTTAACCCCCTTTATCGCCCTTCACCCCTCTTCTTCGCACTCTCTCACTTTGATTTCTTGGCAACGCTTTTTTTACTCATCTCGCGCACTTAAAGAAATTAATGGGCTATAAGCACTGGAATCTTGAAAATATATTTGACAGGGGTAGTTAGTGTTCGTAGCTACAAATAAATAAAACTTAAAGAGACAACTCAGAAAGCAAAAAATATATTTCAATAGTGTTTAAAAAAAAAAACGTTTTAAATTTTATATTTTGAATTTCTGTTTACAGACCGTCTGGCAAAACAAAATAAGCTCATATACAAAAATTGTTTTTAAGTGTTTAGATTGTTAAATTAAAATAAAATAAGTGCATTAAAAATATATTATAGCTAATAAATATAAAAAAGGGTTTTCTGGCTACTAATACTCAGTCCTTTGGAGTTCAAGGTTGCGTTGTTCGGTTTCTTTCAGTGTACATTTTTTCTGATTTTTTAGGACTCGGCGAACTTTGGCAAATATTTTGGTCATAGCCGAGATTTGCGTGCCTTGCCAATGGTTTTGTTTGTTCTGCTGTGTCCAGTCATCTGCCCCTCCCTCCGCCCCTTTCCATCTTCCCTCTTCCTCCGGCCCCTTTCATCTTCCCTCTCTCTTACTCAGCAGCCGAATGTGGGTAATTCGGTCATGAATATGCGAACAATTTCAACCATTGTCCGAGAAGCATTTTTTGGGTGCGCATATTTGTCGCAAATGGACTACATTACAACATTACAGTTATCTTTTGATATGAGCTAGTGTAAACACAAACATGTGTGTGTGTGGTACATAATATCTCATAGAGGACATTACGGCCCAAAGTCTAAATAAAGAACGCCAGAAAAATGTCCCATAAAATTTGTAATTTAGGGTGAACATCGAAAATGCAAAATTAGGGCATATTATAAAAAAACTTTCAAAAATAAATTATTTACCAATATAGTACACACCTTAATTTTGCATTCTTTACTAATTTAAGCTTTCTTAATATTTTAAAATAATTCTTACTGTTATATTGAAAAATGAAAAACGTTTTAAAGAAAATAGTATAATACATTTTGCAAAGAAGAGTTGGGAAATGCATTGTAAGTTAGAGATCATTGTAAGTTAGTCATGAGTAGAAGCTTTTTGTTTATTACACTTTAATTTGGTTTCAAATAATTTAATCACCGTGTGACCTTAAATTTAAGGAACAATTGAAGTCCACCCTGGAGCACTTCTATGAATGTTTTGTGCGCATAAACAAACAAACAAAGGCCGCATAACATTAAAATGTAACACAAAAAGCCACAGCAACAGCAGCAACAACCATGGCTCATGTTTTGTGTTGTGTGATTAAAATTAAAATAAGCGGGGACAAGTTGAACTTGAAAAGTTCGCTGTGCGTTTGCTTATGACAAAAACAACAAGCGTTATCATAATAGCAATAAAAATAAAAGCAAGAAGAGCCACAAGGAAGAACCATCTTAAAATACCCTATGAAATCTGGGTTGACTAAACTAATTCCAGCAAAAGGCTATTCTTTAAATATGTATATACCTAAAGCCACCTAGCGAAGATTTTCGGAACTTAAATTTTGAACTGCTTGCTTTATAATAGACTTACAAAATTCATTTTAAATTCAGCCCAGTCAAAGTTATAAGTTCAATTTTAAACAAAAGTTGGGGAATAAAAAAACCAAAATTAACAAAACTGTTTTAAAATTCGTGGACTAATACCTTATTATAGTTGTAAAAATGTTACAATTCAGAAATAAGCGAAAATGGATCTACATTTTGTTCCAAACATATCATCATATTTATAAAACTTTTTTATGGGGTATCAAAACAAAAGCACATGGCACAGAATGCAGTCAACGGTGAGGGAAAGAGTGTGGGAGACATTGTGTGGGGGAGAGAACACTAATAGCCTTTCTAATGGCCGAATAACTCATTTGGATTAGAAAAATCTTTGTCCCATAAACGATTCCCAATTAAAATCATTGCGCTGCTAACTTTCTTTCAACTGGCATTGCTGCTGTTTCTTCTTCTCTGCCAGCTGCTCTTCTTATTTTTATTTCGGCGTGAGTAAGTGCTGTTAGTGACAAAATCCAGAGTATGCACGGGTTTGATGGGTTCTCGGAACTATATATGTAGAAAAACCACTATAGAGTTTTTAAAAGTATATCCTAGTGAGGACGTCCTATTTAAATCACTTTAGAAGTTATTAAAGATTTGGGACTAAAAAAGTTAATATTGAGAAAATTATCTTAAACTACCTTTCGTTTGTTAACTGTATAACCAGCCCTTGAGTAACAATAGAGGTCCCGAATTGAGTAAAGTCAAGCAGTATTGCTCTCACTGCGTTGTGCAAAGGTATCAAAGATTTCATAAAAATTACTCATACGACACGTAAATCATATAAAAAACCACTCAAACCCAACTTAAACCATCTTTCGTTTTTATACCCGTTACTCGTAGAGTAAAAGGGTATATTATATTCGTGCAAAAGTATGTAACAGGTAGAAGGAAGCGTTTCCGACCCTATAAAGTATATATATTCTTGTTCAGGATCACTAGCCGAGTCGATCTAGCCATGTCCGTCTGTCCGTCTGTCCGTCTGTCCGTCTGTCTGTCCGTCTGTCTGTCCGTCTGTCTGTCTGTCCGTATGAACGCTGAGATCTCGGAAACTATAAAAGCTAGAAGATTGGCATTTTGCATGTAGATTTTAGGAGTTCCTACGCAGCGCAAGTTTGTTTCAAAATGGTGCCACGCCCCCTCTGACGCCCACAAGCCACAAGCTGTGGCCACAGTTTTGATGCTATTATGAAATTTTTTTTTGATATGTATTTGTTTCGTCAATACCTATCGATTGGCCAAATAAAAGTTTGCCACGCCCACTCTAACGCCCAAAAACCCATTAAACGCTTAAGCCTGGCTAGCGCCTACATTTCCGCCTTTCATGACGTATACAATAGCGCCATCTAACGGATGACTTTGGAACAGCTGGCCAAGGTGCTCAACATAGTCAACGTTAATTCTCGATAAGGATTTCTATTAAAGGAAAATGGGATGGCTTTCATTTGTCAATACCGAACTATATCCCAAGAACTATGCAAATCAAATCAAGTTTGCCAAATTGGAGGTGTTCCCTGGGTACCGATTTTAACATAAAAATCGGGAGCTAATTCGAGCGGCGAAAAACATACAAGAAGGCATATTTATATTAAGTTGTTCAGCTGAGTAACGGGTATCTAATAGTCGAGGCACTCGACTATAGCGTTCTCTCTTGTTTAACTGTATAATATACCAGACCTAGAGTTACAATAAAACTCCAGAATTCGGTAACATCAAGAAGTATTGCTTTCATCAATTATATGCATTGCGCAATGGTCTTAGATTCTATAAAAATTACTTATACCACACGTACATCATAAAAAAATTAAGTATTGAGAAACAGCTCCGACCCAACTTAAACCGTCTTTGGTTTGTTAACTGCTTAATATACCAGACCTCGAGTTATAATAGAAGTTCAGAATAATATAAAATCAAGAAGTAATGCTCTCATCTAAGATATGCGTTGCGCAATGTCAAAGCTGGCATAAAAATTACTCATACGACACGTAAACATTTTTTTAATTGTGTCGATGAAAATAAGATATTTGATCAAAGGCAGCAGTACGTATGAGTAATAAACTTTAAAGCCGAATCAAAAGGTTGTGTAACTCCCAATATACTTTGTTTTAAAAGATTTCCATTCCAATTATTTTGTTGATTATGGGCTATAATTCTCAATTTATTTTTCGGTGACCTAGCCAATAACACCGCAATTTAAATAGTGTACGGTATTCGAAAGCGTTGCACTTTCCGCTTACAAAAGAAAAACACACACATACGCGCACGTGCGAGCGCGACAAAAAATCAAAACAACAAAATCCATGCTGGAAACAGCTGCTTTGGCTTGGCATTGAAATCGAGAGAGGGCAAGAGGGAGAGAGAGAGAGAGCGGCGCCAACGCGGCCAATTGCCGAAGATTCCCGATTCGCCCCGAAGCGGGCAATGTGTAGCCGAACCGGTTTTTGGCGCTACATTGGCGCTACGTTGGCGCCTCAGTGCAAAACGAAGCACTGAAGGTGTCAGTTGGGCTCCCGACGGTTCTACTCTTCAGATCCCACAGCCAAACACAACTCTCAGCGATTTTGACGCAATTTTTAAACGTACGTAAACCGGTGATTTCACAAAACGCGTTTCGAACAAACCAAAAAATAAAAAACAAAAAAAAAATACTATAAAAAAACACAATAAACTAGCGAAAAAATAAACCTTAAACACAATGAATGTGCTAATGATTTGGGATTTTTTCTCACAACTTAAACATTTTTTTAATTGTGTTGTTCCTTTTTTTTACATTTGTGTGCCATTAAATCATCTTTCCAGCGAAAAAGTGCTAAAAACAAAGTGAATCCAATCTGAGTTGCTGCCGTTGTTGTTGTCATTGTTGTTGTGCTTAATTTAAACCTATTTAGCATTTATATTTTTTTTCAAGTGTGTGAGACCGCATTGATCGTGATCGTGATCGTGATCGTCATCTCCGCTTTTTCGCCTTTTCTTATTTATTTTTCTCTCTCTGGCTAATTAGCAAATCGAATGTTGTTTTTGCAGCTGATTTAATTGATTGATTCCAATTCCAAAATAATGTGTCAAGTGCAAAAGTAAATTCAGGAAACGTTTTAAACTTAAATGTGAATTTAATAACAATAGTCCTATTTCAGAATTTTAGAGGAAGTCATTGAACTTTTAAAATATTTAAAGGAAGTTATTTCATGTGGTTGGTTAAGTTTTTTCAAAATACGCGAGGTAGCTGTTTGTTTTCTTATAATTTGAAAATATATTTGTAGCAACATTATGTTCCTGTAAATTTTAAAATTCTCTCAAATTTATAATAATCTATTTTTAATCAAAAGTTGAAAAAGGTGTAAGAATTGAATAAATATTTTTGAAATGTCTTTACATTTTAAGGCGATTTAAAGGTTATTAAAAGTTCAAAAAATTTCCTTTAACCAATTTGTTATAGCAATGGTAAAAGTTAATTAGAAATCAACAATCCAATCAATCAAAATACGCATTTCTAGTTTAAAATGTTTTTTTGAAAATGAAAAGTTTTGGAAAATTGAAATTGGCCACACAGAAGTTAAAACTTTGTTTGCAAGAATTTACAAGTTTGTTAAAAAAGTATTAAAATTAAAGCATTAACAATTTTAAAGATCAGTTTTCTTATAAATATTTAAGAGTAGTAGGTGCAACTACTTTTATTTAATATTGTTTTTTATGTCAAAGTAAACCGTAGAACTTAAATAAATAAGCCCACCTTTAACTCTTTAATTTATAAGCCATGTTTTAAATGGGAACATAATTGCAATGATCGGTGTTGAGTGTTCCACTTTGTCGAGCAATTTTCTTTGAGGTTCTCTATTTTTTTTTAAGGCCGAGTCGTGTAACGACATCTAATATACATGGCTAATAATGCCTTTTCTTACGCCTCCGAAAGTGAAGGGGATTCCCCCTGAAACCACCCACATATCGCGTCTTGTTCGGCGAACTATAAACATTAAATAACAATAATAAACAGCAACAAGAGCCGGGCAGAAAGTTGAAGCAGTTTGTCTAAGTGGCTTGGGGCTTTGTCAAAGCATATAAAATATAATACAATAGAAAGTATATAGAAGCCGCAACAACAACAATTACAACAGCAACAACAACAACAAAGTAACAACAACAACAATGGCAACGAGTACGTCGCAGTTGTTGGCTCCAAAACACGCAACAGTCCGTCAGAATAAAGTCAGCCATGCCCACCGTCGTTAGAGCCCCCTTGCATCCCCCGGAATATATCTATATATATATATATTTGTGTATATATATTATGCCCTTACTTCCATATATACATATATATTCCCCTACAGTAACATCGCGTGTTCCGGGGACCCCAGCATGAAGGACTCTCGCCAGGAGTCAGGGGCTAGCAAAGGGGCTTCAAACAGCGAGGGCTCGAAAGGCTCCCAGTCTCCAATTTACACAGTACAAAATACCCGATACAGTCCGAAATTGCTTGCAGATCAAATTTCACAAAATCAGCACTCGCAAACAAATGATTTTCAGTTTGTTCAATTTTTTTGGTAATTTTATTGATAAAGTTGATGCAGCTAAAAGTTTATTGTAATTCGAATTTCAGTGTTTTTTACTCCGATCGTTTATTAGGTTATTTCATTCCAATGTGTAAAGTTTCTTAAGATGATTTGGAAAAACAGCTAAATGAGAATACATATTTTATAAATTAAATTTAAAGGTCAAACTTCCTTAGCTATAACTTGTTCAGAAACTATATTGTAGAGTCAATTCCTTTTTCAAACTCAAACTTTATAACTCTTAAGAAATAATAATGTTAACAATCAATATCCATAGTGATGTATTTAAAAACTGCCGCAATTATCTGCTCTCAATGGTCGAACAGTAACGATTTCGCTCAGTGTACCCTCAAGCACTCTTACTTATAAGCCTATACCATATAGAGTACACTTTTTTCTATAACAAAATTTTCTATATTTTTTTCTACATATTTTTTTTGTGTTTTATTCTTTATGTTATTTTTTTCGCCACTGCCACCGCTGTGCATCGCTCCCGTTCCCGTTCTCGGTCTCGAACTCGATCCCGTACTCGCACCCGTACTCCAACCCGTAACCGGAGAGTAGGTCAGGTCAGTATGTGTTACTATTTAGTCATAAGGGGGGTTCCGGAGGCCCGACTGCCCCCCGCGTGTGCGGCAGGCTTATTAATTTACTGCGACTTTTGTTTCGCTGCATTTCATCGGGAAAGTCGGAAAAGTCAGCAGAAGTCTTGTGGCTGCCGACAAATCAATCAGGGAAACTTAAAGAAAACTGATTGAAATGTGACAGGGAAACGTGTTTGACAATAGAAAAAGATAACGAATTTATTAACGTTATTTGTTATTTAAAACTTAATTAAAGCAATAGCATAAAACTAACTAACTTTGCTAAAACAAATTTGTCAGCGGTAAAACTACAAACTTTTCATTATTTTTCCTAACTAATGAAATGAAATTTAAAGTTTGGCTGAAAGCATTACGAAAATTAGTAAAACATATTTGCCAAATCCCTTAAAAGTTAAGTCAACTCAGAACGAGAAACAATTTTATTTTATTTATTTCTTAACATCACATTATTTATTATTTATTACCTGACTGCAAATTCAGTGGCAAAAACGGAGGTTTATTGTTCATTGTTGCACTTTTGATATTGTTTTGTGGAGAAAACAATTGAGTTTTTTAGTTTCAGGTTCAGGTTTAAGGTTTTATTGGATGAACAACATATTTGCGGTCCTAGTGCATTATTTAAAACTTTAAAAGGAAATTGTAAGGGTAAAATAAATACAAAGTGGGTCTGCAATTTTATTTAAAAGTATTTATCGCCTATCCTATTGTTCCAAATTTTGAAGGGTTAAATTTGCATTATATACTTTAGCTTCCAAAAACTTGTGATGCTAACTAAACACTTTAAGCAGCAACTTTTTCCATATGAGCCCATATAACCAAGTTAACAATTAACCCATTTATCAAATCCATGACTATGATCCAAAATGTCCGAAAACTATGACCGAATTCAATTAGACTTGCACCATCGATCAAAATCAATTAAATGTTCTATGTCAGAGTCGAAAAATGCTCGAGAATTATATCGCTATTATGCAAAACGAGTCACAAAGTTCGCCTAGACCGGCGAAACTTTCGCAACAAATAATTTCTATGAGGCTAAGTTATATTCGATTATCCCCCCGGCCCACACGCAAATTATTTGCAACTTGTTTTTTTTTTTGCTTGGAGAAATTTAATTTGTGTGCGAGAAACGAGATTTTTTGTTTGTGGGGGTGCACGGAAAGTTTTTGCTGACTCAAACAATTAGCTGCGATTGAAAGTTATGCCCAGAAAACACAGAGAAGATAATTGTGAATCTGAAGGTATTCGGTGGTTTTCTTCTGAGCTGTAAACGTATTTTAATAATACAAGCCAGCAAAATGTTCCCCAAAGCTTCACAAGCCGCTGAAATAGCCAAGGAAAATGGGGTAAAAGAGGGCCAAGACAAATCGGTAAAGCGCAACGAAAAACAAAACAAGACAAAAAAAAAAATGAAACAAAACGAAACTAAAATCGAGAGAAAGGCGAAAAACAAAAGCTCATAGCGCACTTTTGGTTGCTGCGACTGTCAAGCCAAATGCACAGAGACAAAGGCTAAAAGGGGGTGAAAGAGGGGTGAACGAGGGGTGAAAAGAAATGGAGGCCGACAGAGAAGTTTAAGCCATCTGAGGTGGAAATGTTGCCAGCCATGTTGCACGTCCTGGCCGAAAAACTAACACCAAACTCTAGAGAGTCGACCATTAGGTATCCAATTTATTGTCCGATTCTCAAACCAAATTTAACAACATTCTTCCAAAACATAAAAATTAAATAATTTCACAGTTCTATTGGTATTTCAACGAACGTTCTGCAGAGCTCTTGTTAAAATTTAAATTTTCAATTCAATTTAAATGCCCACAAAAGGGGTTTCATCTTTTAAATCCATAGTTATATAAAGAACTATACGTTTTTAATATAAAATTGTTATTGTATTGATCATTTGAGACTTTACATAATCTATTAGAAAAACGAACAACCATTTATGTATAAGTTCAAGAAAATAACCTTGTAATGAAACCCAGGCAATGATTTCATTACTTTTGTTTACCTTTGCAAAGTCACGAATCATTAATCTTTGTTTTTTATATTTTTGAAAACCACTTTAACTGGTAATTGTAAACAGGAAATATATGCTGGAAAAGGCAAAACCTAAATAAAAACACGTATTTTTCTATAAAACAAAACCTGAATCTATAGAAAGATTGTACTTTATTGTATTCAATTTTTAAATTTTTGCTATAAATCAGAGGCTGTCCTATTAAAGTCTGAAATATGTCGTTCAATAAAATGAAATTTTTAATGTTTCCATTATCGGTGGGTATTCCAAGAACTTTGATTGCAGAAGAAGAAGAATTTGTTGGTTAAATCTGCAGCGGATATGCTCGAATTACCCATTGGCATTTTCCGCAGCCCTCCGCCACTCGGCGACCTCCTTTTGTTGCCCACTGTGGAAGTGGCATTCGGTGAGCTGCGGTCTGTGGGCCAAAAGCAACGTTTGGTAACTGGTAACTGGCAACAATGCGCTGCCATATTTTCAAGGTCCCCAAACTGCGGCAGGAGTAAATCATAGGCAAAGACAAAACAAAAGGGCTAAGGACACATCTTGTGGTCGGCTGAACTGGCCTCAAGGCCCTGGGATAAAACTATGGCAGGAAAACAGGGATCTCCTTCTCCTTATCCTCCTTTAACCCAAACGAAACGAAACGAAACGAAACTAAATCAAAGCAAAAGTCTGGCAAATTAAATAATCAAAAACAATTGTTGGAGAGCTTCTTCGTCGGCGACGAGGGCAAATTGGATTACGTGTAGATTGGTTAAGATGCCGAAAACACAAAGACGGAGATAACTATATATGTATATATGTATATACATCTATATATAGTATATAGTAGGAATGTATATATTTATGTATGCACTCATTCTTAGATAGAGAACTGACCCCTAAGGTTATCGCTATCAGCACAGTCTCCGCGTTTTCAGGTCGTTCTGTTGATTTCCATTCGAATTTTATTATCTCGAAAACTTTTCGGTTTGTATTTTCTATTTTTCCCCACGAGAGAGGAAGGGCCATCCAGCGATTGATGTATAATTATAAAAAGCTTTGAGAACCTAAAACGCAAAACAAACACATTACTTTGACGAGACTCTCAGTTCTATATAATTAAGGTGTCCAATAAATACGCATTAGAAATATGAATGGAAAAAGCTCTTTTATAATTACAGAATATAATATATATTCACTATTATTGGATTATTTCTTACATATATATTTTTTAATAAATCGTGAATCGGAGGAGCATCTAAGTATGTATAATTAAATAAAATCTCTATTATTATATTATTAGGAATCTTAATATATTTCTTTCATTTATTTATAATTATTGAGGAAAAAGGTCTTAACTAATTGAATGGAGTTCTTTACCTAGTTTATATAAAGTAAGGAACAAAATATTAAGTGAATCAATTAATATAAATTTCTTACAGAACACTTTATTTAATCGTCTTTTAAGAGCACTTGTTAGCTATATACCATTCAAATGTTACAAAAATTGAGGTAAAGCAAACCTTTACAGATTAAACCACTATTAAACAGTAATTTGATGGCCACTTTGCTGGCTGTGTATTTTTTCTATGCATATAAATTGTTTCGACATTAAATAGCCCAGGGGCAGATAAACATTCCGAATGTACTTTATCGAGAGTTTTATTTCCAGTCGCTTACTGACAGGACAATGTTTATTTATCATAAGCTATTTGCTATCAATTTTCCCCACGGGATTATGTTTAAATATTTAATAAACGACACACAGCCGAAAAAGAAATAAATCAAATGCGGCGAGGGGTCTACAAAGTTGTTTGAGTGATTTGACGCTCGACTTGATTTTGTGGTTCGTATAATACATAAAAAAAAAAATATAAGAAATATAAGAGAAGTTTTCAATTTTTGAGTGGCCCCCATCTTAATCGCCCCTCACAATCTGCAGTCGACGATGAATGCTGGTCGAGAATCTGTGAAATTGAAGGGCGGCCAAATTAAAATCGAGGACAGGAAGTGGAAGACAGACAGGAAACAGTCATACCAATGGCAGTAGTAACTGAATCAGATTCAGATTCAGCCTCAGCCTCACAATCGGAATCGAAATCGGAGTCGCAGTCGGAATCGGGATCTGAATCACCAGCACAGCGAGACGAAATGAAATTGAAGCTGTCTGGCTTTTTGCCGTTGGTCTTTTACCATGATTTCAAAGTTAACCTTGAAATCCTTCTCTTGCAGCAGCCACGGTTGCCAACTTTATAAGCGGATGTGACAATTGAATTGTCAGCACCCTACTGGTTATCCCCCAAATTCAGAATCCTTGCTGCGATTCTTGATTTCAGATTTCGGATTTTGGTTTTTCGATTTAGGATTTCAGTTTCAGCTTCAACTTTGACTGCAGCTCAGCGAAATTTGTCATGTCATCCGCTCACTTTTGAGCCGGATTGGATTGCAAGAGCTCAATGTTTAAGGGGAGAGTGTTGCCTGCACTGGGCGAAATAATTGCTATTTGGTTAGGTATTAACTTCACTAACAAACAACAAAATTACATTAATATCTAATTTTTAGAATAGAATAGGATAGGTTTATATTTATATTATATTTATATATTTCTAATTTTCTACTTTCCTATATTAGTTTATAATGTTTTTACATGTTTATTCCTCAATTTATGATATTATTTCTAAGTTTTAAAAGTCTTTATTACTTGAACTATTAGATCCCGGTTTCAAAGTGACTTACCTCTTAAAGTTTCTGATATAATTAATATATTTTTTTTGCACATTTGTGACCCAAAACTGCACCATAACATGACCAATTTCATGTAATTGAGTTATAATTGAACAAGAGTTCTTCTATTTTGTTCCCCTGTGAAAAGGCCAACGACTTTCGCTCAGTGTGCCACCCCCACTCCGCCTGAAACCCACTCGCATTTGCCTTTTTCAATTTGATTCGTTTACAGATATAGCAAACACCAGCCAGTAAATAGTAGCTGTAACAGTTACAGTTCACTCGGACTCACTGCGATGGACTGTCGATAGTTTTCGCATTAGAAATGACTCTGGGCTACTTGTGGGTTAAGGGGTGTGTTGTGGGTTAAGGATTGGAGGTGGGGGAAGGGGAGGGGGTCGGGATTACCCAGTACCCAGTACCAAGTACAAAGTCTGAGTGTAAGCGCTCAGATAACAGCAGATATTGTGTGTTTGTTGATTTGTTTGCCTTTCTTCTCGTTTGTTGTTTGTTGCTCAAAGGAGAATAAGAATTTTGCAAATATTTAGTTGTAGTTCCATGACTTCGATTGAAATTAATGCATTCGAAAGGGGAATTGCATTGCATTAATGATTTCCCCAAGTATTTGAAAATTGTAAGTAACGCCCAAGGTGTTTATTTTTCATCTCTTGTCAACTTTTTTTTTTTGCAAGCACATATTTTGCACCATTTCAAATAAAAACCTTTGGGGGAATCACACATAAATATCTGGTTTATTTATGAAGCTCTTAAGAAAATGGGCTGCGCACAATCATATGTGTGTGTGTGTAAAGACAATGGGACACTATATATATTTTGATCGGTTTATTTCCGTTCCCTAAAGCACACAAGAACTAGTTCTTAAATCCTTTAAAAGTTTTTTTTTTTAATTTAAGCTAGTACCAATACTTTGTTTAGAAGGAAAATATAATGTAAAACTTATTTCAGAATCTCTCTCACTCTCTTATGCATTTCTATAATTTCTGGAGCTTGAATTTTTGATTAACTTGAAAGCCCTGTTCCATGCAGTTCAATGTTCTGTGGGATTTGCACAGCTGTGGTGTATATGCAATTCTATAAGTGGAGTAATAAATATTTTATTACAAGCCCTTTTGGAAATCTGAGGACTTATGCGAATTTCTCACGAATCGCTGCCGGGTGAAACTTTTTGATTTTTGCACGAAAATTTGCTATTGCAATCCAAGCACAACCGCAACCATTTGCCACCCACTTTTCGTATGTCGCGGTTTTTGCGGCGCCCTTGAGACAGGCGCTTCTCCAGCCATCACCCACTTGTCCACCCAGCAGAAAAGGGGCAGAAGGATAACGTGTTTCCCATCCTTGTGGGTGGGTGGGCAAATTAAAAGAACATAAAACGCTGCAACAGGAAGGACGGACGGGGGGGCATAACATGTACGTACATATGCATACATGTGCCTGTCTAGCGAGTAGGATATTGCGGTAATGTTTTCCATAAATATTAAGTCATTTGCCAGCTCGCTTTGCATTCAGCAGGGCATAAATCAAATCAAATCAAGACGGGAGTCAACACGAGTGGGCGGTGTGAGGGGTTGATTGGGCCCACATGACGTATGCGTAATAAAGCACACCTCCTGGAAGACACAGCATTCGTCACCTCACTGGAAATTGGTTCCCTGCCAGGCGACGATTTAATTGCTCATTAATTATAAAGTTTGCAAGCTTGCTAGTGGCACAAAAGAAATATCAAAGACATTGTAAATTAATTGGGTATTTGTGACCCTGAATACAATTTTGGTTAAGTGTTTATAACAATTACAATATAACAATTTTATATAATATATAATATATATTATTTTGGCAGTATACAAAAATATCAAAAGCACCTCAATGCACCGAAAAGCATTCTATTTTCAAATCGGAAATTACAGAAATAAATCATGTTAAATGAAGAAATATTCATTGGTAGCTTTGTCACCCTAAATTCAACTATTTTTTCCCCGTTTTTATCCATTGAACCAATATAATTTATGATTTAATTATAAAGAATCGGAAAAGCAGCTGCCTGTGCCGCTACATCACAAAAGAAAGCAATTGAAAAGGCCATTTTGATTTATGAAAATTATGATCCACACTTTACCCAACTCAAAAAATGTTTGCCGGGTTTTGGGAAAATCTCGCACACTCCTCACACCTTTTTATGTTTTTATATGCTAAAGTTTTTAAGTGGCCCCAGCGTCTGAGTTACGTTTGCCATTGTTAAATAAATCTATAGGAAATAAAAGAGGAAAGTATATATAAATTTTATATGTATTTTTCGTTCACAATTTGTTCAATCAACGGTGACTGAAATATGAATTATATTTATATACTTCGTGTTTGTCCTTCTTTGAAAGGGAGCGAAAGATGGAGGCAAAAAATACTTTCCCTTCCCAAAATCATCCATTTATGTTTTCTTTTTTTTTTTTTGGGTCGCCCATTTACACGTCATTTACACTTTAACAGCTTAGCGCCTATATATATAGGGAATGTGGGCGGGGCAAACAAATTGATGTCGCTGATGATGCTGATTATACGCGTCTCCTCGCCGGATTCCTTTGGGTTATTAAACTTTATTGTTGTTTGGGATTTTCCACCCCCCCCCGCTCATTTTCCATTTTCCGCCCTGCGGTTTATCAGCTCTGTGGAAATCGCAAATCATTTATTATAAATATACACAGAATTTGATGTATTTAATATGCCAAGCACAATATTGTATCGATTGAGTGGAAAGATTTCTAAAAACGGCTATTTTTTGTGTTTATATTTTTTTTTGTGAATATATTTACACGGTTCAGTGGTTTGACCATATATGACACATTCAAATTCATAATTTATACCAATTGTTGTCAGAGAGCCATTAAATATTAATTTGGCTATTGCATATTTTAAGATAATTTGTCATAAAAATAATTAGAATATGTGTCTTTTTTATTAGACCGCTACCGAAAACAAATATGCACACCGAGAAATAAATCAAAGGAATTTGTCTCTTTAATAGATATTTTATCAGGGCGATTAGATATATTTCAAATAAATTGTATCTTTAATTTATTTCCACTCTTCCATTAGTTTAAATTGGTGTACATTCCGGTTTTAAATCAAATTTTTTGTTTACTTTCCAATAATTATAAAATAATTTATTTTGATTTGTTTGAATAATATTTGCATTGAGTGCAAAAATAAATGTGCTGGAAAATATTGCCGTGAACTAATGACGACGACAATGATTGAGTGAAGTTCGAACGAATTTATCATAAATCCACACAGGGAAAAATTGACAAATGATATATTTCCACTGGCGGGGCAAGAAACTGCAAACGTGTGTGGGTCGTCATCGTGTTAAACCACAATTGGGCATAAATTTATATTTAATTATGAATAAATTTTGCAAGCGCATTAAGTTTTGCATTTTCAACTCATCAGTAAAGACGGCCCATAAAAATCAGCAAATGCTTATAGCTGAACTAAATGAATATCCTGTAAAATGTGTAATGAATCAGATAAATAAATTGGTCGGAATTAATTGAAAATTAACAGAATGGAGTAAATTAAAATTATGTGTAAAGCAGAGACCTGGTTAGATATTAATGGAACTTCCTTGATTTCTTCCGTAATTCATTACCTTTGTTCGTATTTGGCTTCTGGGTCGAACATGCCCTTTGCCTATATCCTGTTTCACAAAGGGCCTCTACAATGGCCTTAATGATGAGCCCCAAAACTCCCGGCTTTCATTCAGACTCGGACAGTAAATCAAGAGATAAATATACACACGCACACGAACATTGCGATGCACACACACAGTTACTGATATGTACATTAGGGTGACCGAAATGTAAAATTTAAAATATATAAGTAATTACTTTTAATGGCTGCTGCACTTGAATATCACTCATACGCAGTGTTGCATTATTAGATGTCTTTCATACATTTATTATGCGCCACTTTACTTGATTTTTTTTTTAAGTTCAGTACTAAATCTTGTTTGTTTAACTAAAACTCTTGCAAAAAGATTTATTTTGCTTGAGCTTTGAAATATTATGTGAATTATTGTATTGACTTGATCTCAAAATTGTTTAATTTTATTTAAATTTTTTTAATTTATTAGAGATTAATTATTATCAATGAACATTTAATTTTTTAAAAGCCAACCGGTGAGGATACACCCTACCATAAAGTATATATGCAGAGTATGAATATCGAGGCATTTCCCTTTGGTGAGTTCACAATTCGTTAAATGCACTGCAAAATTTATTTATGACGCAACAGCAGGCGGCAAATAATAAACGACTTCGTTGAGGTCAGGGGTCGGTTTCCCCGAGGAAGCGGGGTGATTGAGGGGGAGGGGGGTAAAGCCGCGACTGCGTCAGCATTTCAACTTTGACATGTAGTGCTGGATGGGAAAGGGGTGAGGGGGTGTCAGGGGGCTTGGGATTGAATGAGATCGGATTGGATGGTCTGTTTATTGCCATTCCTCACCGGTTCGCATTTAATTGCGCATCAAAATTAACTTTAATTTCGTTTTAATTGCTAAACACGATTCGGTTTTTGTTTATTATTCGATTTTGCAACGGCGAACAATGAGCCGAGCAACAATTGTCCGTTGTCAATTTAATTCGCATTAGGTTTTCTGGCTTTTTTTTTTTGGTTGTTTGGTTGACTAAGCCTATAATTCAATGAAATATGATGGCCATCTGTCAGACAATTTGACTTTGTCAAAGTGAAGGAAAAAGTTAAGAGGCTTGGTACGCCAATATATCAAATAGTTGCTTCTTTGAAAAAATTCAGAGTTTTACATTGAATTTTTTATTTGTCTTTTCACTTAAATACATTGATACATCAAGTTCCTGTTTCTATAAATTTTTTGTAAAAACTTATGGATACTAAGAAGCCTAAAAACTCTTCAAAATCCACACATAACTCTTTTGGTGTTTGTTGCAATTTAAAAACAATGTTTTAAAGTCCGCACAAAAACCAAAAGCAAAGGCTTTTAGTGGGATTTGAGGCATTTTTTGGTGCAGCATGTTTGTCGAATTCCAATTCCGGTTCCGAATGTCTCCAAACCGAATTTCGGCCTGGGAAAATTATGCAAACATTTCGCAAAAGTGGAGAGAGATCAGCGTGGAGAACATATTTTTGTCTCGCAATCGTTTTGGTTTGTTGTTGTCGAGGCTTTTAAACAATTTGCCCAGCCTCAGTGTGTGTGTGTGTGTGTGTGTGTGTGTGTGTATGTTTGCGTATGGAAATGGTGGGAAAATGGTAAATGCTAAATGGGGAAATGGGAAAATTGGGCGATGGCAAGGAGGAACGGGGAAGAAAATGGGGTAGGTTTGTTTTTAGCCACATGACACATGGCGGGCATAAATCTTGCATGTGGCGTATGGCAAATGAATGCGCCAATAACTCAATAAAAAAAAAAAGGAACATGACAAAAAAATCATGGCGAAAAAAAAACAATAAAGAAGGGAAACCAACATGGCGCTGCTGATGCTGCATGCAGCTGCCACTTCCGGCGGCCATCGCTGACTGTCTGGCAATTGACTTCCGTTTTAAATTTTGCACAACTTCCTGCAGATCTCTGCCCCCCCCCCCCCACTCTTCTCCTCCTCCCCCGAACAAAATTACCACAGAAAAACTACGAAAACGTTGCAAAACACAGAAATTCGGTTGGCCACACTTGATGGAATGTGGCAAAGAAGGATGCGGGATGAACGAAAATGGCCAAAAGGAGCGCGTCCTTGACAAAGGTGCCAGCAAATATGACAAAATGGCCGCCAGGCGACTCAATGAGCTCGGGCCAACCAAGTAAACAACAACAAAGTCCTCCACAACAAAATATGTAGAAAAATGTAAGCCACGTTAAATGTTTATACTTTTGGTACAACGGGTATAAGATAAATAAGAAAGACCATGTGTTGGAAAAATCAACAAAATCCATTAGCTTTTGAAAAGTAAAAACGGTAAACATTTGAGAAAATGAAATAGACAAATTTCTTTAATTTTTGTTTTGACATTATGTTAAACACTTTTTATGAAATTCGATTTGTTTTTCAAGTATTTTATCTGCATTCCTCACTACATTAAATCTAATTTAAGCTTTTGACTCTATTTAAAATTTAAATTTTAAACTTTATATTGCTTAAATAATTTGTTTAATATTGATCCGAATTAATATTACAATTTAATTTTGCTTTTATACATTGTTGTAGTTTGTTGTTATGCAAGTTTTTCGTATATGTTGGCATTACCTTTAGCTACATTTTTGTTTATTGTTATTTAAAGGGTATCACATGTGCCGATTTTTTTCTTGTATCCTCTTTGTTGTTGCTTCTTGCTGGATGCTGCAAAAACAAAAGGAAAACCACAAGCGAAAACAAAAAAAAATGCGCGCCAAATGCAAACAATGACAAAACGCCAGCAGAGGCAGCGCAGTGGCAGAGGTCGCCGAGTGTCGACAGACAAACAGTAGGGAGGGGAGAGGGGGGGGGTCTTAAATCCGAGAGGGGGTGATGGCACCCAAAAGTGGCAAAACAAGTCAGCGTTGCAGCTCCACCGACCAACACCCCTTTTTTTTTTTTTTTGCCAAAATGAGGTCGGCGCCATATATATTTTTTTGTTTTCGCCTCCTTTTTTTTTTTTTCTATTTCGCTTTGTTGATGCTCTTGTTGTTTTTTAATTTTATTTGCACTCGCTCCACTTGAAATACATTGTGCTGCCATCGCCACCGTCAGCGTCAGCGCCACCGCCAGCGTCACCGCTGACCCCTGACCCCTGAGAAGGAGCTGTGCTCTTTGGGAGAACTGTGTCACCGGCGCGGAGTCGCAGAGATCTGCAAAATTATTTGGAGCTCCTGGAAAAGCCAAAGACAGAAAGACTAATATGCGCACAGATTTGGTTTCCAGTTTTCCTTTCAGCTCAATGGCAAGATCTCTGTCAAAAGAAAAATGTTGTTGCTAGCATCGGAAAAACGAACATTGACTTAGTATTTATTTAAATTAAATTAGCTTTTTGTTTATCAACAATATTTTGTTTGGCTAAAAACAATATATTATTATTATTATTTCATTGAAAACAATTTGAACAGAACGATTTTTGAACATCTTGTGTGTTAAAAACTATTTCTGGAAATAAATAAAACAAGTTATTGTCCTTTTTCTAAAAAAATATTACAATTATTTTCTTTGAGTATTGTCAATGAAATCAATGCATTTTCCTAATGTCAGGCCTGTGAAAAGGCCCGGTAAAAAATGACCGAAATAGAGCGCACACATACATATGTTCTTTAGTGGCTGCCAGATGGCCGTAAAAGATATCGCATATGAACTTCCGCCTGAACTTGCTATCCAGATGCCCATCCATAGACACGGTTAAGGCAGATTTCATTTCATTTTCCACCTGTGAAAAGCCACTTCTAAATGAAATTGCTTGAAACTGGATCCCAGAAATGGGAAAACTTTATGGTGACCCCTTTCGGTGTTGGCTGAAAAAAAAAACACAAAAAAAAAAAATAGGAAAAGTGGGCCAGGCCAGGCAATTGCATCCTGCAGGGCCCCGCCCCCTCCGCCCCTTCACCATCCACTGATTTATGCTTTGACCTTTTCCGCAGGCAGGGAAAATTTTTCTCGTTTTGTTCTCCTTGATTTTTTTTTTCTGTTCCCTTTTTTCTTTTACTCATTTTTGAGCTTAATTAGCGACGTTAGTCGGCAAATGGCATTAGTGGGTTAATTAGGGGCAGATACACATACAAACGTACACACACACACCCACACACACACATGTACGGTTATCAATGTGTGTCAACGTATATCTATTTGGCCTAATGAGTCTCCGAGGACCTGCAGTCGGGAAATGGGTGGGAAAACCTCAAGTCAACACATTTTTCTGGCCCTTTTTTTTCTAGCTTTAATTTGATTTTGATTAATTGAGGTGCGGGTTGACAAAATCCAATTAATTAATCTGATTGAGAAGATAGACGAAAACACATGAGAGCAATCCATCTTGGGATTACAAATCGTTGCTTATTTTACAGGGGCTGTGTAATTAATTGACATAGATGAGCTTGAAAATATTTGATAAAGAGGAAGAGCTTACAAACTATTTAAATCATAAGGTGATAAAAATATAAAACTAAACTAACTTTTAAGATGATAAGGAGTGTTGGGAATTTATTTGGAGTCATTAACAAATAACTTAAACTATTAAATAGACAAGCAATATTGTACAAAATACATAAGTCTGTGGAAATGTTTAAAGATGTGACCTACGGCAATCAAAACCGCCAATGCAATATTCCTTTAATACTGATTTCAAAATATTGCTAAACAGTGTCAATGAGGTTATCCTGCCTTTTGTTATATTATTCATCATTGGCAAATATTTGACAATGTAATTAAATACTTGGCAAACATGCCGCACTCTTTTCAGTCGATAGAATTTAATTTAAAAAGCGTAATTGTTAAATGCCAGATGGAAAATCTCGCTTAAAATAATACCAAATTAATTGAATGTCTGAAATATTTATTTCTGTCTTCATTGTGACTGTAAATTTGATTTGAACAGCAGATAGAAGAACATGGTGTGGCAAATAAATTGTTTTCAAATGCTATTTGTGCAATTTTGTATTTATTTGTGTCCGCAAAAATAGAGTAAAGACTTGAGCTCAAAGCTGGCGGGTAATAAAACGAATGCTGAGATGATGAAAAAAATATCAAAAGGATTTACGCCTGACCAAAAACTGTTATTCATGTGATTACAAAGTATTGGCAATGTGGAATGTGGCCCAGAATGGCACACAAGGCCGAAAAATGCACCTAAAATTCGGCAAGAGAATCCATAACAATGCAGTTTATCAAAACAGATGCAGCAAGGACGCAGGACACGGCGAATGGGTGTGCGTCTGTGTGTTTAAGTGTGTGTCTGTGTGAGTCTGTGTGTGCCAGAGAGGATCTGGGTTATCCTCACACCAACACCAACACAAACAACGACAACGACAACTACATTTTGGGGCCGCTCTCACCTGGGCTGCTGTGCCAATAAAATTAAAATATTTTCGACATAAATCAAATTCCAAATTGGGCCAAGCGAAAACAAATGAGTTGACAATAAACGACTGTCCAGACACTTGGCCATACCCTATAACTATGGCCGTGGGAATATGGGATTTATGGCAGTCATCTGTTCTCCACCGAAGTTCAGTTTGATTAAATTGAACAGTGTCTTTCCTTGGTTGCAGTTATTTTCTGATATTATGAGCCATAGTAACACATCTTTATATTGATTAACATTTTTTGAAAACCTTACAGTTGTCTAATATAATTTTTTAATTGTGTTTAAAGGCTTTTAAAATATAAATAACATTATATTTGACACAAAAAAGCGAAACTAGTTAAGCCATTTATCTTCTTTCACATATGGTGCAATTCAATTTAAGCTTTGCCATGGAATTCTCGACTCCACCGACTTTTCTCTTATATTTTTAAAGCACGATTCTATTCCTAATTCTATTTAAAATGTTGAACATGTTTCATGCCTTTTTATTTCACCATCGCTTTTCCCAATTAACACAATGGGCAATTTTTAGTTTAGCTGGCTGTCTATGCAGCCTGGGTTGCTATGGAAAAATAGCATTTCATTGTTGATTTGGATATTTCTCTAATGGTCTCTGGTCTGGTCTGAGTTGGCTAGCAATGCGTACGAAAATACAGTGTAAAAAATTTTCGATTCATAACAACTTAAAATTAAAAAATAAACTTTGTTGTTAGTGCTCCAATTTTTCTTTTTAAGAATACAACTTAAATTTGCCATAATATATTTTCCAAAAGTTAAACTATTAATTATTAATTAATTAGTTTAAAGATCGTATTGAAAATGTTATTATATTTTTTTGTAAATTGCTTTTCAATAAAAAATAACCAATAAGGAAAATTGTTTTTCTTTTGAAGAAAACCATAAATATATGTTATATTTACAAATTTTATTCCGAATATTGTAGATAAAATGAAGTTGTTTACTCACAATAATTTTCTCCGAGTGTAGGCATTGGGTCTGGTCGGTCCGTTCGTCTGTGCCCGACACCCTGACAGTTGCTGGCGCGTTGGAAATTGAAAATTGATATGGCATCGCTTGTTGGCTGCACCACCCCGTTTTTCCCGACCCACCCAGTCGCTCGCCCCACCCCCGATTTCCCCCAATTTTCCCCTATGTTGGCTGTTATCGTCAGGCGTCTGTGTCGCGTTTTTAAAACATTACCATGCACTTATAGTCGGAGCGGCATCTGAAGCATCAGTGGCATCAGAAGCCCTAAACGAGCGCAAATAGTAATGACAACGCCGCACAGTGGGATCAATTGCAGCTCAAGTGCGCACTTAAATGACAGCGACTACCCGATATAATCCATGTGGCTCTTGCGGTTCGTTCTAGCTGCCATATCAAATGTTTATGAAAACAGGGGGCGAAATTGTGCTAAGTATATAGACAATGTGGCTGGCAAACCTGATACATTTTTTGGGGTTCTTATGTCAGCAATTAAGTCGAGCACAAAATGGATAATCGGCGAGTGGTGAGGCATCAAGAAAAGATAGGAAACTCTGAAATGTTGATGAAAATGAAACTATTCGAGAAAGATTAAATATAATTTGATGTAATATATGAATAAACTGAAAAACATACAAGGAAATAGCTATTAAAGATTATTCAGGTAAAAACAATTCTAAAACAAACCCAAAGTGCTTTGAAAAATATTTTAAATTTCTTAAAGTACATTAAAGGGTAGTGCTCCACTGTACAGTGGTTGCTCGCTAGGCGCACTCTAAACTGCAGCTGCAGTTGCAGCCCTGCCATCAAACATGTACAACTCCTTCCGTTTCCGTTTTGCATGTGTGTGCGAGTGTGTGTGAGTGTGTGTGGGTGTGGACGGCGGACTGTCATATGTGTGTGTGTGTGAGTGGGCCGCCATTTATTTCGCTGGAGCCTGTGTGTAATTTTACTTTTTTCCGACTGCTGCGACTGCTGCTGCTTCATCTGACATGATTTCCGCATGTCGTTTGAGTTTTTCTTGCCGCCGACTTTTTCTTCGTTTGCTTGTTTTTCTTTTTTTTTTTGCTCCTTCTGTCGCTGCTTTTGCTTTGGTTCACTTTTTATGTAGGAATGCACAGTTGTGGTCGGAATAATGTGGAAATTATAACTAAGATAATTACTAACTATTATATAATATTATATAATAATATAATATGTTCTTTAAGAAAGTAATTTAGAAAATCATTAGGCATAATTGCAGACTTAAATTTAAGTTATTTGGAATATGATTATTTTGTAAAGATGATTGATTATTTTATAGTTTTATTTTCATTTTTGGCAGTTGTATAAGGAAAGAAACCAGCTCCTATAAATTTGTCCACGGTTATTTGTATTTGTCTATTTTCCTTCTTTTTTTTGGGTGCTCGTGTGCTCAATTTCATACAAAAAATGTCAGTTTATGTTGATGTGTGCATGCTTTTCCTGTCGCGCTGCTGCCGCTGCCATTGATATCGCTGACGAAATTGAGAATTATTATGTTTAAACGTGTGTGGCATCGCCGCCATTTGGGCCTTAGCATCCCCGGCTTTTCCCATGACTTTTCCTCCGTCTTCTTCCCATCCCCCCTCCCACCGAATTTTCCTGGCCGAAATTCGCTGGGTGACATGCTAGTTGGCATTGCATGTGCTGCTGCCTTCTGTTGCAGACTTTGCGGCGCTTTCTTCAAATTAGATTGCCTTGTGATGACTTTAATGCAAAGCCCACTCAGAGACACCCACACACACACACACTCAGCGATATACCCACACACACACATGCAAAGAGCGAGCTGTCAGCCTCAGTTAAACCTATACAAACACAAATGACAGGCCAGGAAATGGAGTAGAACTTTTATTTCATTAAAAAAATAAGTCAAAACCACGGCTAGATTTACCTTTAATATTTCTTAAACTATATACTTTTATTTTCTAGGCAAATTGACTTTTACTATAATAAAATTAATAAAGTGACCAAGAAAACTATTTACTTGTTATAAAATTGATCCAATTTAAAAATACCTTGCATTCATTGTTATGTATATTTTTCTTAAAAACCTTCCTTAAAAATATATATATTTATTTAGATTATATTTAAAATAATATGCTAAGACAATAATGTTAAAGAAGATACATTTTTCTAGGCATTGTATTTAGCTCGAAAATTTAATTAAAATGTTTATTAATATAAATGTGTAAGGAAATGTTTAGTTCGATTTTCATTGATAGCCCACTTTCCCTGTGAATCACCTAATTTAATTAGCATCCTGTCTTGTTATTCCCATATTTTGTGTGCTTGTTGTTCAGAGTGCTTTGGCTGCATTTTCAGCTGCCACAGGGCAATCAATGGCAAAAGGCAACAATTCAGGCTCGCAGGACGAGACAAAAGTCAATGCCATGTCCGTGCGGCAGTATTTCTGTATGGCAATAAGGCTATATGGCTATACGGCTATATGGCTGTGCATCGCACAAAAGGCTCTTTGTTGAGCACACACAGATACTGGTAAATACAGAGCGCCTCTGACTTACTGCCAAAGGCTAATGAAGGCAGAAGGCAAAAGGCGGTAGGGCGGGGAGGGGAGGAGTGCGGAATGGGAGCCCTGAATTTAGAGGAGGACATGCCAGGATGCACTTGCCACTTGGCAGTGCACAGCTCCAGTTGCCGCTGCTCATATGCCTAGGCCATGTTGACATCAAACAAACAAACAAACAAACAAACAGACAAACAAACAAATACACAGCAACACACACACACAGACCAGGAAAAGAGCACAGAAAACTGAAAACTGGAAAAAGCAAACCGAATGAGATTTGTATTAACTGAATGAGTTCGGATTTGGCCAAATCCGAAATGGAAAACTCGCGTTCGGAAGTTGAAAAGTTGCATTTCCAAAATTTGGAACTTGTTTCAATCATCCACGTAAAGTCAGTTTCATAGATGAACATGTTAACCGAAGTCAAAAGGTTTATTTTAGAATTTATTAAGTATAAATCTACCTTAAAACTTATTTGTTTACATTTTGTAATATATATATATTTTCTAATCTTATTTTTTATCTAAATAAAATATTTACAGAAAATGATTTTATAACAATATAAAGTAAGGAGTAATAATAAATTGAAATACTTTTGATTATACATAGTTTTTAAATACCCATTAACTTATGCAACAAAGTTAGGACAGAAAGAGTTAGGAAACAGGCTCAATTGATAAATAAAAGAGAAGATGTTTGAAATCAATATGAAACCGAGCAATATTCTCCTGTTCAAATATTTGAAGGAAACTAATTTCTGTTGAACCTGGCAACCCTGCTATTTCCGTCCCCCAGAATTATTCCCCCCCCATTTCCATTTCGCTTTCCACCGTCGGCGAGAGGAAACATTAATTATGCCAGATGCAGCTGGTGCCGCCGGAGTTGCTGGGGATTCCTGTCTGCGGATATTGCATCTGTCTTTGCCCTCGAAAACCTGGTGGATTCCGCCATAGTCCGGGCTAATCAGAAATCATGGAATATAATCCCGAATCCCTGGCATTTTTCCCGAATAAGCCAGCCGCTGCTCAGTCTGTCGCTATTTGAAACCATTTGCCATTACGGTAGTTATGTACATTTATTGAGCAACAAGCGGATTTCAATTAAAACGCAATGCAGACGGATTTAATAAAGGCGTATACGACAAGCGGGGTGACGACAGGCAAAATAACTTTAAATTAATTAAAAAGAGCCGGGCAAAAATGTTTTAAGCTTGCGATGACAACAAACGCGGGCGTCAAGGAATTTTCGCGGGAATCTCAGAGGGGCCAGTGGGTGGAAAATTCACTGGAGGGGGGGGGGAGGGCTGGGGCTGGGAAAATGGCAGAAGAAAATGCAAAGAGATGCTGGGAAAATTACGGGAGAAAGGACAGCATACATCTACTCTGAGGGTAGCAACTTCTACGGGCTGCCAAGGCGCATCAATGTAGCGAAAATTAATTGAAATGAAGGCTGGCATTTTCGCAAGGACTTTTCCGAGGGTTTTCCGCGAGGCCAAGGCTGCAGCCGATGCGCAGAAAATGAAATAATGAAGATGCGTTCTCATGTCTCTGCCAGCGAGAAAACTTCTGCAGAATGGTTTTAGGCGGGTGCATCGCAATATATCGGAGAGTTCAAGAGTATTCTGCAAGGAATTGAAACAAAAAAGTTGAATTACAAAGTCCCTGCACTTGTAAGGCCATAACTTTTCTCATAGAGATCCGACATTTTCCTAAAAACAGGTTACTAGTTTTAACGATAAAACCCCTTTTTTAATTTCTAGCTCATAACTTTTCTTACAGACATCCGATTTCAAAGTGGCATACCTCAAAATTATTGTGGTTTAGTTCTCTAAAAATCTGTGTTTTTCATCATTTTTAATGTTTCAAAATTTTCAAAAAATGGGCTTGCTGAAAAGTGTTCAAAAACTGCACTTCTAAGTTCATAACTTTTCTAACAGACATCCGATTTCGAGGTGGTATTCCTCTAACAACGTTTGCTATAATTCCCCAAAAATCTTGGTTTTGTAGCACTAGGTGCTTATTCAGAGGACAGAAGCTTCTTCCTTCGAAGGAGAAAAAAACAATTTGGTTGATCTTAAAAATACCACTTTGTATCAAATTCTACACAGATAAGAAATCCCTCGTTTTACTCGAAAATGCAGACCTGATTTATACACTTGCACTGATTATTTATGATCCAAAGCCAAGTTGGTTTTTGGCCACTGACCAGTTGCAGAAAATTGCTGTGCGATAGAGAGGGCAATGGTGTGCCGAGAAAGAGACGGATAGAAGAAGAGCTTAAGCCAAAACATTACCGCACGTTCGCAAAGCTCCGCTTCAGTTCAGTTCAGTTCTCGCCATCTGACCCCCGAAAAGTTGCAGCCAACAAATGAAATTAAGCAAATAAATTTTGAGGCGGATTAGTTGGGGGACAAACTGCTGAGGCGTGAGTGGGAGGGGGTCAGGAAAATTTCGGGGAAAAACGGTGAGGAAAACTATGGTGCAAAGGGGTTGGAAAAAAAATCAGAAAAAAAAAATAAAATAAAATAAAACGAACTGCGGAACGTTTTGCGGCTTAGCGAGTTATCTGGCAAGTCGTTTAGCCGTTTTCTATGTGCTTTTATATGGCGCCCAACTACCTTCTTCATTTTCCTTCGTCTGCACCCAAGAAAATTGCACACGAAATTGGAGTTTTCGAGTTGAAAATTGGAAGTCGTGCGGCTCTGCGCTCACCCATCGAGGCAATTAAAATGTTGAGTTCCGTCCTGGGGCCAGGCCAAAATGCGTCCGGACTTGAACTCCGTCCCCTTGGCGCCACGCCCACCGCCACCCGCCCTATTATCCAGCCGCAATTTCCCCACACTCCATATGTGAAAATGTGTGGCGGGGAAAACAAATCCAAGCACTCTATTCACTCAGCAACGTCGGCAAAAAAAAAAAAACAAACAAACCTCGCGGCCTGTTGATACCCAGGAAAAGTCGGGGAAAAGCAACATATATTTTCATGGAGGCGGGGGAATCAATCAACTGGTTTATGGAAATTCGCTTATGACATGTGACGAATTTTTATTATACTTATTTTTATGGCTTAACTTTGGTTTATAAATTTCGGGGCCAAAGAAAAAGTCAATAAATTGGCTAACATAAAACTTGCACAGAGAAAAATATAAGAAAGCTAATATATTTTAATTTTCAAAATATGCTTACTACCATTATTTGGAATACTTTACTACAGTTATTTTAAATTAAATATCTCCTTAAAACAATATATTCAATTATTTATTATTAGCTTGAAATGTGATTATAAAATTATCTGTATTTGTTATAAGCTTAAGTTTTCTTATAAAAATAAGTATAAATCTCTTTCCTTTAATTATCCTTATATCCTCACATTAAAACACTTACAAGAAGGCTTTAGTACGAGGAAATCAATCAAAAATCAGGAAATGGGATGCCTTTTGATTTGATTAAGTGCAACACACTTTGAGGACATTCAACTGGGGCGAAGGATTATCGATGATGATTGATTCAATGCATTTCTAAGACAGTTTTTAATTAAACGAGTGCTGCAAGGAATTATGGGATTAACTTTGAAAATACTAAGCATTAGTTGGACTTTAAGGAAAGAGAAATAAGAGACATATACTTTGCTGATTAAATCACTTTTTCAATCAACAAAATATAATTTTTTCGCAAAAGTACCCAATGTTTTAGACTCAAGTATTAAAAATGTATAAATCCGTTGGTATTTTTTTAAAGCATTGGTTGTGTTTGGAATTCCCTGATTAAATTAGCTCCTAAGTGTACAAAAATTCTCTGCTGAGACAAATTTACTCATAGCTACCCCAAAGTGCATTAAAAACTAACAAAAAATTCCACTCTTTTTCTGTCATTGCAGGTGAGTGCAGTTTCTTTCATCTTCATTTCGGTTCGTTTCATTTCCCTGGATTAAGCCGGGCCGAAAAGAAAAAGTAAAAAAGGAAAATAGGAAAATGGGGAAGATGGTAAAATAGTAAAATAGAAAAAAGCCGAAACTTTTTTCGTAAAACTTTGTTGTCCTTTGTCTGTGGCTCGGCCGTAAGTAAGTAAAAGCAAATTTTTTCCCCTTCCCACTTTTCCGGATGCGTTTTCCTTTCTTCTGCCATATTTTCCGGTGTGTGTGAAATTGGTGGAGGGGGGGATGGGGGTGTGGATGGCCGTACCAAATATGTCAATGATAAATGGCATAATCTTTTTAGCCCACAACAAACTCGCACAAAACCTCCTCTACGCCCCCCGTGGGCGTAATGATAATGCACAAAAATTATGCTAATAGCTTAATGCCATCGCACTTAAGCGCTAAGACAGCAGCGCCCAAGATGACAGCGCCCAGACGACATCTCGACCTCAGAAAGGAGTCGTGATTGTGGCCTGGTGCTCTGCATACCCTCTCGATGGGTGTATTCACTCCGGTGAGCTGTTGGTGACACTGAAATCCCTGGGGACATGCAATCACAATTTAGGGTGTTAAATGTTCAGGTATTGAAACATTCAGAGACTTAAAACCATGTAGAAATTCGTATTGTTCATTTATCTAATATACCATTTACTAGAATTTTTGTGTATGATTTGGAAAACAGAATTTCGTTATGTTTGCATTGCCAATCATTTTTTTCAGAAGTATTAAACTATCAAACCAATTGATTTAAAATGTCTATAAAATTGTCGTTGTTGCCTTTAAATATGTATAATAAAATAATTTTGTCAAGATCTATGTGACAATCTTTATTACTTAGAATATTTTAAGTGTTTAAGAATATGATTTAATGTTCGATTAGGAATTTTAATTTTTCTGTATCAGTTTTAGGGTATCACCCATTCGTTGCACTTCATTGAGGATGGCATTAATTTAGTTTGGCCAGCCTTCTGTTGTCGTTTGTCTGTCGACGCTTCCAAAACTTGGCTTCACTTCTGGTACTCGGACTTTGGGATTTGGACTTTGCTTGGCCAGTTGTGTTAGCTGACCCCAACACGGGGCATTTTGGCAGCTGGGACCACAGCAACAACAGCAATTGCAGTGGGCGCAATCGCTTTTGGCCAGGCCGAGAGCTCTTGGCCGAAATGCGAGAAATGGGAAAGAGGGATAGAGGGGAAAATGGGAAACTGGGAAGCAACAGCAACTTTTCTAGCCTAATGTGCGACTCCAAATGGATGTTGCTGTTGCTGTTGCTGTTGCTGTTGCTGCTGCACAAACTTATGGCCAAGCGAAACTTTCGTGAAAGAATCATTTTTGGATTGGCACAGATGTGACAAGAGGATATACACAACAAGGGTTGAAGCTGGGGCTTGGTATTCGGAGGAAATGAAATGATCATAAATCCACGGAGGAAAGGGAAATGTGCAGAGCAAGATGGACGGGAAAAGCTTTCAAGGAAAATCTTTGACATTTTGCAGAATTTCAAAACAGGAACTGAAGAACATGCATCAGTCGACCATCACAACATGAACGGTTTTCATAAAAAAGGGAAGAAAACAATTAAGTATCTTGAATTCAGAAGCCTAATCCTTCCGTAAAGACTTTGTATTCTAAAGAAGGAATGTATGAAAATAGTAAGAAAACAATTAAATATTTTGAATTGAGAAGCTTAATCCCATCGTAAAGACTTTGTATTCGAAATATAAATACTATTTAATGCCTTATAAACATAATAGGTATTTGTTTGTATTGGGAAAGAAACTTTAAAACTATAATGTTAAAAACCCAGCCAACCGAATGCGAAAATTAAAAAGAAATACTCAAGTACTTTCGCAGCAAAAAAAAGGGGTTGTAAAATTCGGACAAAAAGCGTGTTGTGGAGCGGCAAAAACTAGATAACAAAAAGGGAATTGCGAAAAGCGAGGAGTCCCATGAGCACATGAAAAACGATTTAAGCGCTGCGTCAGCGGAAGAAATGATTTTTTAAGTACGCACCCAAGAAGCACCGGCGAGCGAAGAAAAATTGGGAAAACCGGAAAAACACTAATAGTGAGATGCAACAAATAACGAGCGAATATCCATCACCAGCATTAGCACAAATGCCGCGAAAGTAATGATTTTTGTGGAATCACTTAGCAGCACATGAAAAGTGCCAAATCAGCTGAGAAGCGCAATTGAAAAAGGGGGAAAAGTGGAAAAGAAATCCACAAAGTCGAAGAAGATGAAGCTGCAGGCGAAAATATTAAATGATTTGCAGCAGATTTTCCGCGCATATGCAATCTGCAGGACGAGGATGTGTGTGTGTGTGTGTGTGTGTGTGTGTGTGTGTGTGTGTGTGTGTGTGTGTGTGTGTGTGTGTGAGTGTTGGTGTGCCGCCTTAGGGACATCATAAACAGCCAAAGGATTTGCAGGCCAAAGGCAACGAGAGTGCAAATTGTGTCGGGCAGCAGCCAAAGTGAAAAGTGCAGTGCCCTGCTACGAATATTACACAGAATATATCCATTTTTTGATGCCCTTAAAGCAAGGATTTTAAAAAAAGTGAATGCCCTTTGTGGACTTTAGAAATATGTTGGGGAACTGCAAAGCTCATAACTAAACTGCTTAAGATATAAATCAAAAAATACTGCCAAGTCTAG
This sequence comes from Drosophila fuyamai, assembly GCA_018153365.1. NCBI lineage: Eukaryota > Metazoa > Arthropoda > Insecta > Diptera > Drosophilidae > Drosophila > Drosophila fuyamai. The sequence continues at coordinate 8,832,799 of JAECXW010000062.1, forward strand.
TTTAAAGTATATTTTTAAATATATATTGTAGTGTTATTGAATTATATTTTTAAATATATATTTTTAAATATATATTTTAAAATAGACTTGGGGGTATTTTAATTAAACCAAAAGGAACACTATCGCAAAACTTTTAAATCAAGCATGTTAAAAATGTATTTGAAGAAAACTTTTCGCCCTAAATATTTTGATAAAAGTTATACTATATAATTTTCTATATGATTTCCTAACATCGTGGAAAGAAAGGGCAATGCCAAGTGCAATGTAAAACCTAAATACACCAGTGTACCAGTACCAGCACCCATATTAACACACATGTTGAGAGATTGCTTTTGGAGTTTATTGAGCCTGACATTCAAGGCAGAAATGGGGGAAGGGGGAGGGGCAAGTGGGGGGGGGGAGGGCTTTTGGGCCAGTTCATTTCATTGGCATTATGATTGGAAGCTGTCGTCGTTTGCCTCAAATTGTGCAAGTTATGTGGATGTGGTGGCTGTGGTTCAGTGCCCATTGGATGAGGCTGCATTCGAGGATATCCGAAAATTTCGCACAAACGGAAATGACAAAAAAAGGTTGCCGGGGGGAGGGGTGAGGGGGGAAGTCCAGCACTCAATGCTGACCGCAGGTCAACGAGGGTTATGGAGGGTTAAGAGGGGATTAGGTTAGTGAGGGAAGGGAAGGGAAGGGGGTAATACACAGAGAGAAGCGATACGGAGAGACACTGGGAAAAAGCTGAAGAGCCAGACGACACATTTGCCACATCAGCAAATGATGTGAAAATGTCATTTCCAGGCGCAACTGCCAAAGGTAATGGCCAGAAATGGGCGAAAGGGGAATGAGGGGGGATATGGGATCCTGGATCCCACAACCACCTCCCCCCTCCCCCCCATCTACCCACACACACGGCACTAAAGTTGTGGCAAGCGAGCGCAAAAAAGGTCCACAAACTGCGAAACTAATGATGGGTAAAGAGGGTCCAAAAGGCGGGGTCTTATCAAATTGCGCATACACGAATGTCGCACAGCTTCATCAGGACGATGGCGATATGGGCATCCTCGGTACCCATTTTCATTCCACTGAATGGCAGCAAATCAAATTTAATTGAAGCACAAAAATCTGTTGCCTACTTTTGCGGGCAAACGGAACAATTGCGTGACTTCCTGTCCGCCCCTTCGCCACCTCTTTGTGCCACGCCCCTCCTCCCCTTAACCACTGCCAATTGCCAGAAACGCTACTAATTTGGTTAAATGTTTGATTGAAGTTTGGCCAACTGCTCTCTGGCCGATAGGTTTAATTATATCCGAACCCTTGTTAGGGCCCCAAAACAAATGGGTGGCATTAAGGGCTGTTGACTCTACTTACAATGTGTGTTATTGGTGTATTGGCGGTTCTTTGGTTCTTTTGGCGTTTCTTGAATCAGAATCTTTTGATTTTATCCCTTTACTTACATTGTGTACTTTTATATATTTGTATTCCCTTGCAAAGGTTAGTTAGAAGTTGACACTCAGGTTCATTTTCAGTTTATATAAATATATTATAATCTAACTTTGTTTCTCCCAAAGAAAAAATCAAAAATCATTTACGTATAGGAACCGAGACTTACAGTCGTGCTATAGAAAAATATATTTTTGCTTTAGCCAATTTCTTCTTGTTTTGTTTTATTTTCTTGTAAAATCTCTTAAATTATTTGTTTGATTTGCTGAAAGTCTAAAAATCCTTTCTAATATTCAATTACATAACTACCAAATAGATATTAATTGATTTATTAGACAAAACTGTTATAATTAAAATACAGATTAGAGATGCAATAATCAATGGGAATCTCTTGGTACCAAATACTTGGCCTTAACATTTTCTCCTTTCTTTATTTTGGTATATTTAATCCCGCCTATTGACTTTTTTGCCCTCTCGTTTGCTTTACTTCCTGTCCAAAAGGACCTCATCTTTCTTTTGCACCAGCCTTTGGTTCAGTTGAGTCCAGTCCATTGACCTGGCATTGTGTGGACTTGGATTCCGATTTAATGTGGGATTTTCTTTACTTTCTTGGTGTTGCCTTCTCGCAATTAATTTGGCGATTTACTTAATTCTCTTCCTGTCCATCGGCCCAATTAAGGGTGTACTTTTGTCCTAGTTCGATTTTGATTGATGCATTCCGTACGAGAATGTGAGTGGCTGGCTTTGGTTCGAGTTATCCGCATTACTCAAACGAGACTTCACTTAATCAAACTTGAAGTTGCGTTTTCATCGGCATTTTCCGGCCCCAACTGGCTTGCTCTATACTTTTGCATTCTTCACTGGCTTTTCTCGTTTCTTTTCTCCATGTGTTTTCGTTGGCCAAGCAACAAATGATGCGTAAGAAATGCCTTAATAAACAGGGCAGTTTGTTTTTTTTTTTTTTTTTTTTTGGACCAGGAAGATGGTAGTTTACTTTCCGGGCCATTTGGCTGAAGAGTCTTTAAGTTGGGTCCCATATATGGTTGGCTGTGTAGTTTTCCATGGGGCCGCACATCTATTCCGTTTGTTTAAGGGCTAATAAATATTTTAGCTGGGGTGGTGCGGAAAAAAATATGTTTGCAGCAGTTGGAAACAAACGAGCGAGCAAACGAGTTGAGTAAATCAAGCCGCACTTCCGCTTCAAGCTTGGAGCTTGGGTACCATGGTGGAAAGGCCAGCCCCCCCCTGCTCCGGAAAAACCCCTGGAAAACCCCCTGAAAAAAGCCCCTCTTGAAATCCCCGCCCATACCGAAAAACCCTTCCCCCCTTTGCCTGCCCTTGCTTCTCTGCTGTCTGCTTTCTAACTGAATGAAAGCCTTGGCGCGTTGACTGATTTCGAATGGATTTTCCACGCTTTGCATGTGTGTGTGTGTTTCCTTGCTGTTGTGTGTGTGTGTGTGAGGCACAAAATCCCGTAGGTGCAAAATAGCGCACTCCAGGCAACGAAGCATGTGCACATTTGTATGTTTTTTTTTTCTTTTTTTTTTTCATCCTTTTCTGCCGACGCTGTGTCGGTGCTCTGCTCCTTTTTGTGTTTCATTTGTTTTGTTTCATTTTCCACCATGAACAACAGAAGAAAAGGTATCAAGGGTATATCAGCAGTTGCTCAGTGAATGGAAAACTAAATTGCTACGAGGTAATCCAAGTTCAATAGTTGGAAAAGACTGGTCTAATGATTGAGTGCATGCAAAATTGTCTTCTTATAACAAATATTGCTTTAAAATATAAATTACAAAAAAATTGCATCAGTTAATTTAAATAAAAGATACAAATAAGAAAATAAATAATATATTAATAAATGGCAAGCTTAAGAAACACACCATTTGAAAAATTTGAAAATAGAAAAGTAAATTAAGGAATTTTCTTAAGGATTGCTATTATTAAATAATTCAAATTTGATATTTATATAAATAATATTTTATAAAGTGAGAAGGACTAATAGATTTATAGGGCATCCTGCAGCCGAGTGGCCGGGACTCTTACTCCTTTTTTTTGGCCTGGTCCTCGACTGAGGTTTCATTGTGCCCATTGTTGTTGCTGTTGTTTAAGAAACAAGCGGCAGAAGACGGAGCCGAAGAAAGAGGAGAAAGCGGAGAAAGGGGCTTTGAAGAAGGTGGCGAAGAAGGAGCAAAATTGTGCGGCAAAATAAAATAAACAAACGTTTGGACGGACGCACTTCTGGGATTGGTTTTTGGGGAATGGGGCTGGCTCGCTCCACTCGTCGTTCTTTGTTTCATTGCTTTTTATTTTTCCAGCGATGTGCTTAAGCGGAAAACAACATTTTGCTGCTGGTGTTGCAGGTTGCAGATTGCAGATTGCATGTTGCATGTTGCTATTTGTGGCGGCTGCAACTGACATCCGGGGGACCCATTGAGGTGTTAAGCAAAAATCATTTTCAGAATTGAATTTTAAAAAGGAATAAAGAAGAAAGGAACAGAGACAGAGAGAGAGAGAGAGAGAGAGCGATTCAGCGGTCACTCTGTGGCCAATGCAGCGAATACGTGATATTGCGTATACTTGATATTGCAGCACACAAAAGAAACGTGATAATCATGCTTAGTTCAAACAAAAAGATAGAGAAAATAGGGGAAGTAAACCACGACGGACATAAGCTGATTGCTTCAGTTTGCAATTTACTCGTCCCCAGATGTAGTTATATACATATGTGGCGGGCCAAAGACTTGATTCCTGATCATATATCAAAGCTGACCGAGAACGGAAGTCCCCACAACAGCTGTTTGTGTCTGTGTGCTGGTGTCCTGTTGATTTCCTGTCTTGCCAGCTGCTCAAGTGCGTGTGTGTGTGTGTGTGTGTTGTATATGGGTTCCTGTTCCTGAGCCCTGAATAATGGTCCACCCAACTGAATATTACCAAGTACAGGGCTTAAAAATAATTGTATCTATATAAATATTTACATACTATTTAAATAATTTTTTATAAAACAAATGGTTTTTTTTACCTGTACCTGAAAACTATATAATATATATATATACTTATTTTTTAACTGAACCTAATTAAATACAATTTATATAAATAGTTTTTTGTAGTGCATTAACTCTCTGGTTTGAAGTCCTATTCCTGTTTTTTGTCATTCGCTTAGCACAGCAAATTAGCATTCAGCTAACATGTGTTTGGCTGTCAGTCTGGAAAAGCTCAGCACCCCGCCCTCCCCCCATTTTCCACATTTCCCAGTTAAGTGTGTCACATTAAATGATACGCAACGCTTGACACCAAAATGAGCGAAAGAAGTAAACTAAAACCGAAAGCCAAGGAAATGGAGGAAAATGGGGAAAAGGACACATGAGTAGATGACGCTAGTCCGTACTTTATTAATGAGTTGCTCGGTTAAAAATCAATAGCGACCATTGCAATAAATTTAAACACAAAGTCTGTTTTACAAACAAAAAACTTTAAGAGATTGTGAATTTAATATATTAATACAATATGTAAGATAAATACATATTTGACTCTAAATGTTACGTTCTTTTTGCAATGCCAATGTGCATATGCAAATCAAGGGCCAAAAAACGGAAGTTTTTCTTTTTAACCCGAGGGAAAGAAAAAGGAAAAACGGACGAGAAGGGGAAGGGGATGGGGAAAAGCAAATATAAGTTGACTCAAGACAAACAAACAAGCTGAGGGCAAGTCAAGAGGTGACAGGAAACAGGAGGCGGAACGTGCTCAAGTTCGGTAGACACAGAGACACAGAGACGAGGTGGACAAGTAGGCCCGACTCCACAGATTGTGACACTACGAAATCCGTTTCCCAGTCCCCACTCCACACTCCCCAGTCCGAGTCAACCCGTCAAGCCGAGACATTCGATTTCGAAATATTCTGTGGAAGCCGAACAAGCCGGATAAAAACCCCTCCCGAAATCACGCCAAAATTCCCAGTTAAAACTGCGTGCGACGGATCGAAGCGGAGATTGTGATTTATTTAACTAAAATACTAGATATATGAAATTATGATGAAGTCCAAGCAGCGATCGTCAACGAAAGGTGGCAAAACGCTCAAGTCTGTGCCACTGGCCAAAGCAAAAGATCCCATCATTCCCAACAAGGTCAAGAAGATACCGAAGATACAGCAGCAGAAAACCTTGAAGATGCAGCAGCAGAAAACCTTGAAGATACAGCAGCAGAAAACCTTGAAGATACAGCAGCAGAAAACCTTGAAGATACAGCAAAAAACCCTGAAGATACAGCAGAAATCATCGAAGCAGCAAACTTTGAAGAAGATGCACCAGAAATCCTTGAAGAATCCTCTAAAGAAACCCCTGCGTCGTTCTCCACTGATGCGTGCCGCCCTGCAACCCACGTTAATGGGTGCACAAAAGGAGAAGCCGCCGGCCAAGACGCACGTGACCTTCAAGAAGTCCCACCGCCCACCGCAGGATGCCCTGCAATCCCTGGGAATGTCCCGCAGGACCAAGCTGATCGACGCCAGTCTGCAGAAGAAGGCGGGCACTCCGGTGCTCTTTCTGGTCAAGGAATCGAAGGGGCAGAAGAGCGCCAAGAAGAAGACTTCGTCTGGAAGCGGGAGGCCACCAGTGACCCGCATGGATTCCCGCTGGATGACCAGGATCGAGTCGAGGGCCTCCGAGGGTGTGGACTTTTTCTACAACCTTGGCATGCGGATGCAGCAGGCGAAGCCGAAGGATCAACAATTGCGACTGCGAGGTGGTGCGGGATTCGAGGGAAGATTGGGAGGATCAGGAGGAGGAACTGGAGGAGCTGGAGGATCAGCAGGAGTATCAACAGGAGTATCAGCAGGAGGAGCAGGAGCAGGTGGAGGAGCAGCAGGATCAGCAGGAGGAGCAGTATCAAGAAAAGCATATAGATCGACTGGCGCTGCTCTGCCACCAGGATCGGTGAGAACCAATCCCGGCCTGTCGGCCATCGTCGGTGGCTCCTCCGTGGGCATGTCCGCCAAGGATGTGGTGGTGCCGCTGACCAACCGTCTGCCCATCATCGACTTCATCTCCACCAACGAGTTCCACAACATGTATGCCACTGCGAACCGGAAGCCGCAGACCCGGAGTTTTGTCCATTGATTTGGCGACCGACGAGTGGCGATTATTTAGTGAATAGTGACAAAAGGATATGATTACTTGGCGAATGGCATTCGCGGCTCAACCTTATATACATAATATATTTTCAAGTATAAATTATCCGTGAATCAGATGGATCTATATTTATGGCCGTTATGACAAAGTAATAAAAAGAAAGAAGGCTTTACTTTATACTTCTAATGTTTTCCATAAGTAAGCCTGATTTTTAATTAGGTGCCAACTAACAAGTCTATTTAATTAAATTATTAAACGAACTCAACTCATTTGGGCAACATTTTGAGATGTTAATCTTATCCTGAACCGGTAATTCATATGAGAAACCTCCGACATGGGTAATGGATTCAGTAATCAACGAGTGTGGCAATTTTCAACAAAAAACAAAACTTCTTTACCCAAAACTTTCAAACGAACGCGAAACATTTTCATTTCGGTTGGTTTATTTGGACATACCAGAAATACATATTCCCAAATGAAATTGTTGGACAAGATGGAATGGGAATGGGACTGGGAATGGGAATGGGTTTTGGGAGATGGGTTTTTGAGGGGCATTGCGTTTTGGTCTTGGTCTTGGGCTGAAATTTCGGGTTGGCTTCCGCGAGGTCGGCGGGCAGTAAGCGAACTTTTGCGCAAATTATCTGCGTCGCGTTTATTTCGCGCAAACAAATCGCAAAACTTTTGCAGACGGCGACCCAGCGACTTGGCCTCCTGGTTCCTGGTCCTCCTGATTCCTCCCGATTGCTCCTGATCCCTCCTGCTCCTGCTCCTGCTTCCACCCAATCTCATCATCGTCCTGGTGCAGTTGTAAAAGTTTTGCCGGCACAAAAGTTTCGGGGGCCAGAAATCCTTGCTCCCGGCATCGGTTTTTTTTTTTCGGGGGCATCTTGCAGCAATTTACGGAAAGAAACTTGAGAAATGAATGGAAGATGGAAGCCAGGCAATTGATGCAGCACACCAGGCGGGTTCAAATGGGTGAAAGGTCAGGACAGGAAAGGAGTGGGCGAGGGAGGGGGAAGAGATGGGAAAATTCCCGCTGCCATTGTTGTTGTTGCAACGAGAGAGTTTTTCGGCTTGTTTTCATTTTCGCCGCCAGAGAATTTGCATTTTGCCCAGAAGACCAAGACGACGACTGCGGCTTTTAACCGCAAACCGAACGGAAATTGAGATTCATTTAATTCATTGTGCGCCGAGCTGAATTTTAGGGGTGGCAAAGGGTTAAGCAGTGTATTACACGGCGAGAAAAAATGTAGCTTAACATTATAAAGGAGTGGGAAAAATACAACAATGTGTATTAACACGAATGTGTATTAACCTAGATTTTTAGAAAGGTTAACTTCCTCTTTATCAAGACTTGGATTAGATTATTAGTTTACAAATTTGTATTAATTAATTTGTATTATATTAATTTCTCATTACTCATCGCCTGAAATTACACCTTAACTAGTTACCTTGCATATATTTATTTTTGTATTTTCTAAAGATGATTTAGTTAATAATTATTTATAATTTTATACGAGTTTGATTTCTTACACGTTTATTTTTCTCGTTACCCGATAACTAAGAAATCCATTTAATTCTTTTAAGTTACGCTAGCACTCCTTAGAGTAAAATTTTGTAACTTTTTTTTTTGGAAACATGTACTCCAGAACTACTATGTTTTTATTTCGCAGTGTATGTGAAAACTTCGTTGACAGGCATAATCAGCAGGAACAGGGGGGTGGGGAAGGGGTGGTCAAAAAAAGGAGCAGGAGGAGCAGAAACAGGAAGAACTGTGGAGGATCTGAAACCACAACGACCGACAACATTTAAATGACTGCAGCGACGTCAACGGCAACGCCTTTGCTAATATTTATGCCCCGGGCTTTATAATCGTGGCCAGACCGTGATTCAGGCGGGGATTTGGGGGGGGGGTATTGCGGGGTAGCTTGGAGCGGGGATAGAGGGCCAATGTCCGCTCGAAAGAACATGGCTGAAAGCGCACTTTTGGCCAGTCGAAAAAATCCTTGATTGCATTCAAGTTGAAGAGCAAGGGGACTTTAAATGGAGGTCGAAAAAAAAGAGCGGTGCCATCGAAGATGCCAATTGGAATGGAGACTCTTTGTGCGACTAAGTGCGGCTGAATATCCAGAAGTTAGAGTGGGATTGGATAGACTCCTCCAGAGACGGGCTTACATAGTATTCAATGAATTGAGAAGGCTTAAATAAACCAAGATGCACACAGACGATATAAAGCTTAATTGCTAACTATAGTTTACAACTTATCACAATGGACATCTAATTGTTTTTAATGAAAATTGTCTAAAAGAATTTATTAATTTTAATGATAAATTAACAATTTTAATTTAGCAGCTTAGCAGCCTTCAAAAAAAAATTATCAAAGGTTTTCTTTTAGAAGATTTTAAGAATACATTTTGTTACAATAAACTATCTGTGAAAAATGTGTCTTTTATAATTATCTAAATATCCAAGAAAGAAAAGTTAATATTTAACTATGACTAGTTACAGTTTGCCAACATTTACTTAACTAGCTTCTGCACTTTTTAAATTTTTTCGTTTCTTTTTATTTTATATCTCGTTTTTATCAGAGCATTTCAGAGACCTACGAATGTCATCTCTTTTCGCATTTAAATTGTGTGTGGTGAGCAAATTTGGTTTTCGCACGATTTCGTTTCGGATTTCGCATAAATTAATCATTGCCTTGCTCCAAATTTGTGCGGTCAGAGTGGGAAAGTCCAGGGGCGCAGTGGTTTAAGGGGGCTTGTAGATGGTGTCATCTTGGGTTTAACTGGCTTTATGGGGCATGAAATGGGCGCAAGGATGTTGGGTGAAAAGGGGGCGGGGCGGGGTTAGCTGACATGCTTCGAGTTAAACGCACAAATGCAAGTTGGTTATTTGAATGGGCCAACAGCAATTGATAAACCAATTATGCAGGATGCAAGTGACACTCGACGGCCATGTGTGTCTCCGTCTCCCTCTCTCTTGGTTTCTCTTTCAATATCTTTCTACATATATAGCCCTCTCCCTCTTGCCATATCTCACTGTCTCTTTCGGAGTCCCAGTTCCCAATTCGACCTGCTTATTGAACGCAATTACCTGACACAGTTCTATAGTTTACGCAAAAACGATGTCAATGCACGGGTCAAAGTTCAGTTGAACAAAACAGCGACAGAGGCAGAGATAGAGAGTGAGCGGGATAGATATAAGCTGTGGGAGGGATGTGCTTAACTTTCCTTTTCAGCCAGGACTTTGTTAATTAGGCAAGCCCCTGTCCCCACAACGGAGGCCACCCAACCAATTGACCCAGTAATCCAAGCCAGATAAACTTTTCCCAAAAAAACAAAAAGAGTACGAAATACTCGAAACAAAAGTGCAATATTAAAAAACAAAGCCCACTTTGCCGACAAGTGCAGAAATCGAAAAGCAATGCCAACAAGTTACAAACTGAAACCGAAATCGCCTCTTAGACAAAAACAACCGAAACTGTTCCCACACACAAAAGAGTGACCACCCAGAAAGTAGTGATCGAACTGATACCCAGTAGTCCAGCGGGTAATGGGTGGTATTCTACGAAAATGATTTATTAACTTTTTTATAAATACTAATAAAAAATACTAATTTAATAATTTTAATAATAATAGTTTAATAATTCTAATAATATAAAACTCAACTAGATATTTCTCAATATAGATTTATTGTGAAACAAAAAACAATTATATATTGCTATATCTAGTCTACTTTACCCGACAAAGTTTGAGTGCATTTCTCAACGATAATTGAACGCATTTGTATGCAATTTTCTTCTGCAATAATTGCCTTAAAATGATTTTAATATGGCTTGAGCAATTTCTGTTTATTTTTGCAATTTCCAAGGGATTTCTGAGAATATTGCCATCCATTAATGATGACACGCACAAGAAGGACTCCCAAAGGACTGCGATTACAGGGTAGGCAAGTACGGAAAGAGGACACCCGTCCGTGGTGACCTCGACCCGGCTATAACTTGTATTATGTGGCCCATTGTTTTTGCCGATTTTTCTCCCATTCTTATTTTTTTTTTTTTTTTTTTGTATCGTGATTTTTTGGTGGGCGATGGACGATGGACGATGGGCGAAGGGAAGATTCGCGCTTGCTGGCTTGACCATTGGGCAGCCAGTTATCGCAATCGCAATTGCTATCCATTTCATTTACCGCAGGACAAATTTTTATTGCTGACCCAAGCAGCAAGGACGATGGCATTGTTTCAATATATAAAATTGCCGGAAAAGTTGCTGCAATTGTCCTCATTTTCTTTCAGTTAAGGACGATTTTATTTGTGGGGGACAATAAATGTTGTGCAACATTTTACATAAATAACAAGGACATGGACAGGATAGGACAAGACACAGCCCCCTAACCCCCTTCGCCCTGTTTCATGTCCGTTTTGACAGTCGTCAAGTGCATTGTGCACTTTGCCAAAAACAATTTTGCATTTCCAGTATCCAGTGTTCAGTTTCCAGGATTCAGTGTTGTGCACTCGGTATTCAGCAGCGCCAGTCAAGGACACTCGACTGAATGTTTTCTGAATGAACGAGTGGGTGTTCATACATATTCATACGCAGTGTGTGCCCGTGCGCACGTGTGTGTTCGAGTGGGCGTGTAACCACAAGTCAAAAGCCTGTTTAATTATGTTGACAATATGCAAATACCGACCGGGCTTTGGACGGACGGCAAAAATAATTGCATTTCGGCTTGCGGTCCGCACTTCATTTTTATATTCTGCGATTAGGAATTTCACAGCTTGTGTTGCATTAATGGATGCAAAGTGCGCCCTTCTGTTATAAGAGACTCTTATCCAATTTCGTTCTTAAAATCTTGACAATCTTGAACATTGACTTGTGGTCATGTTACATTTTAAACAATTTATAAGTGCTTTGCCGTCATTTTCTTAGTCATTTCGGTTCAAGGCCTCGAGCTTGAATGTTGTAAATAAATTATTCAACTTCCTCTTGGTCATTTTTTGGCTTACTATTAATGAAAGGCATTTTGTGTAACGTTTATTTGTTGATAAGTTTAAAGAAATGCAGACTTAAAAGTAAGGTTTTTGGAAATATTTTATTTCTGATTGATTTCCCTTTTCTTACACTTTTTTGAACTAAAAAATTAAGTGTTTCTTTAAATTATTAATAATTATTTTTTTCAAGTCAGTAAAGGTTTAAAGGTATAAATTGAACTTATAATGATATAGGTTTGTTGTTAGGCATTGTTTCCAATTAACTTAATTCGAACTGCAAAACGTTTAGTCAATTTTGACTGTATTTAAATGCATCAATTGATTGAACAATTTTCACATCATTGATTTTATTTGTGTTTTGTGAACCTCTCCTATGTTTAATTAGGTAGAATAATTGGATTTTACAGCTGATTTCTATTGACGTTTTAAGTTCCATAACTTACTGTTATTCTGTTTAACTTTTGAATTTTGATTGAAATGTTATATATGAAGCACATTTTGTTTGGCTCTCTTATATTGTATTATAAAGACAAGAAAAATGTATTGTTGTGAAAAGATAGAAGTTAAGATAATGTCCTTTCTTTTAAGCCTCTGATAGTTTCCCATTACTTAACCATTAAACTGCGGTTTATCGGGGTGTTAAAAGCTATTTGGTCATGGGAAATTGAATTTCAGCGGTAGCAAATTGAAATCTGTTCCCGATTGATGGTTTGCAATTTGCGCAGCCTGATATTGACGGGCTACTTAACCCATTGGCGCCCCCACACACCCTTAAACACCCTTAATCACCCCCCCAACACCCCCAAAAACACCCCCCTGAAGGCCACGGAATTAGCGGGCACATAATGCGATTCATAATGATGGCGAGGCGTGTTAGTTAGGGAGTCCAATTGTTTCACAGACAATGAATGTCATGTGGTGATTAGCATTTTGAACTGCCAACTTGTGGGATGGACCTTCTATGGAGGGAGGGGATTTCGGGAGGGGGGGCTGGGAAAACCCAGCGAGTGTCGCTGACAATTTCCCAGGCTTTAGTTTGTCTTAATTTGAATGCCAGCCCGGCTCACTTGGCTTTATTGTTGTCATATCAAATGCGGCGACTTGGCAATTTATGCTGACAGAATGTCTGCTCCCCCCCCCCCTCCCGCAAGCCCCACCACCCCCTTTATAATTGGATAACATAATATTTAACTAATTTATTTGATATACCATACATACTTGTGATAAATGGTGCACTGCCATGTCAGGCATTTAAATGTAAATTCCAAATTTAGCAATGCAACTTCTGCAATTGCAATTTATGTCAGAAAGGCATTTCTGACATGACAAACCAGAAATTCAGAAAACACACCACCCCACCCCCCACCCATTTGAAAACCATTGTTGGAGGCGTGGCCTAATCAAATTATCGCAGAACTCAATGAATTCGAAATGAGCAACGTCGGACGAGAATGGCAGCCTCTTCGAGAGCAGTGCAATTGGTTCAAGGATGGCGATGCTGATTGTCGGAGAACAATTATTTGATTTAATTTAAACTCGGAGATTGTCCTAATGAATGGCCCACTGTGGGCGATTAAGCCGGAATCGAAATGTTTGCTCGGCGAATAATTCAATTAACATGATTGTGGAGCAGCCTTATCATACTAAGCCGATTATTTTTATTGATATCATAAGAAAGTCTTTGTACCGATAATGTGATTGTTAAGTTACAAAAATTCAATTAAATCCTAACAAAACCATTTGGAATGTTTTTAACTGCGCTCAAAATTCTAATCAACAGCAATTCATAATTATAATCCTTATGTTTTCAAGATTATTTAAAACAAAAATGTTTTATTAAGTTAAAACATATTGTTAATAAATATATTATAATACATTTTTTAGAAATTTGTTCTATTTAACTTAATAGAATGCTAACCACTAATGAAAGTCAAGAACTTGCTAGTTAAGACCACTCAAAGCAATTGATTGAAGTACCAGTGAGGCACCAATTTTGGACCACATAATATTTGGTCTTAGGCATCCCCTTATCACTTTGATTTTTGCCAATTTCCGCAACCTTCGAAACTAATTGAAAGGCAACTGAAATGGCCGAAAGCCACTCTGAATTCCCCGCCCGAAAGCAAGGACCATTAGGGGAGCACTTGAGTGTAGCAATGTGTCAATTAACAATTTGCGCGCACTGTGTTTATGATGCTGGGTGGCTGGGATACTAAATTATGCTGCCCAGCCCGACTTTGCCAACTCTCCTGACCCTGACAAATTTATGCGCATCATTAGGGCCAAATAACTAAATTGTGTGATACACATACCCAGCTATATACACATGTACTTACATATATATAAATATATATGTATATAGTGTTACAGTCGCAGCTGTAGACAAACCCCAGCCATGTCCACTCAATTTGTTTGTTTTCACGAACATTTAAGTGGCTCAAGTGGCCGAGCTTAATTCCCAATTGCTGTACATGTTGTAACTAAGTGTTAATAGCATGGGTGGGTAGCCCCCCTAAAAATAAAAATAACCCATCCCCCTAGATTTCATTTTATGAGCTCAAGTGAGAAATTGCACTAAAAATAATTGTGGAATATCTAAAGATGACTTGTGATTAGGAAACAGTTATGGGACTTATACATTTTTTTAAGCTTGATTTTCTAGATTATTTTATAGCTTTGCTTATCAAATTATATACGATTACATCCATAATCTGTACTTCACATCATAATACATTTTTTAAATTATTTAGTATTTTTTATGTAACCTTCTAAATATAATATTTAGACTTAGTAAAACCAATAAACCTTAAAAATGTTCCATAGTGTTATATATTGTCAATTCGAATACTTGTTTTCTGTATAAATTTGTATTCATGTGATGCTTTTGTTAGGAAAGATCTCCTTAGAAAGGATTTCGATTCAAACATTTATATTTAACTGCAAATAATACTGCCAGAAATTTGATGCGATAATAGTTCTCAACGCTTTGATTAATTCCTCGTCCAATTTCCAATCCATTGGCCTGGCCAATTAGGCAAATCAAATTGACCAAGAGCTTCAAACTTGGATTGCACCGCACAAACACACAGGGAAGCTAATCAAAAGCCGCCGACAAAAGGAATCAATGAATGAAATGGGGGAAATCTGTGGATCGATTGGGGTGTGATGGTAAGGGGGCGTGGACGTGGCCGGTGGGTAGTGGGCGTGGGAAAGCTGGCGATGAGGTGACGAAATCGCATTACAACAATTAAAGCACACACACGCTCCCTTGAGGTTTTTTGCACCCTTTTTGTTTGCCAGTTTGGCAGCAAATTGTCTAACAAAGACTTAAAGGCTTAAAGCACAAATAATCCAGCAGGCCAATAGAGGGTGGTAAATGGGGAGCTTAGGGCCATTCAATCAACGAAAATGAAAATGAAATGAGAATGGGAATGGGGATGGGGATGGGGATGGGGATGCGGGTGCGGTGTGTGTGCGCACTTATTCATTCATTTGTGTACTAATAGGCGCACAATCAGACAAAATGACAGACAATCAGTCAAACAAACAGACAAATATACACCCACACACACACACACACGCCCGAGACAAACAAACATGCAGACAAACAAAAGCGGTTGGCGATGGCAGCCAACAAACGACATTATCCAAAGTCAACAGCGCAAACAAATCACACGCACTCGCACACGGTGGCGTTGTAAAAAATAGTGCAGGTCCTTTTTTTTAAATCAATTTATAAAACAAACATTAATTATAAAGAAAGAGGAGCTTATAAGCTCCGTTTCGCGAGAAAGAACACGTTTTAAAACCATTTTTCGGAATTAATTAAACTGGGTATTACGATTTTTCAATATTATTTGTAAATAATGAGAGCTTCGAAGTAAGTTGAATATGACTTTTTCAAGCGTTTTAAATTGATATATAATTTGTTAGCTATGTGTGTGTATTGGTTATAAATCAAACAAATAATTAAGGGACTAGGTCCTTATAATAATATTAAATGTAAAAGAAGAATAGAGTACGGATCTTATTAAAAAAATCTAGCATTAGAAAACTAATAGATCAGTAAATAATGTTCAGAAAAATATAACAAAATAAAACTATAATTATTTTTAAATTTATCTTTCCTTTAAAGCTGTTATTTTATATCGTTCATAAATACCTATTTATTTTAGCTGATTTTTTTCTCTATGCACATATACCGGCATTAATTAACTGTCTGTGCACTATCCTAATTGCTATTTTCTTGACCGCAGTTGTGTACAAGCATACACTTAACATCGGTACGGGCACCCACACATTCGCACACCCACACATACACACACATACTCACACTGACACGCATTAGGTGCGCTCTTTATGTTTTATCTCAAAATGCGATGCTTGGCTGCTGATGAGTTGCCAGCCAGCCTCCGCCGCCCCCATTCAGCCACCGCCCCCTTTGCTCTCAAGAGATGGAAGCCTGTCATTTACCCACACCCACATCTACCCCCTCGAACACCCCCTCCCCTGCTCCCATGTCTTTTTTCACTGCTTAGGATGAATTTTGAGCTCTGCTCACTTACACTTAATGATTCTGTTTGCTATTTACGTAGCAATGTTTTTGACAGTGTTGGAAAGTGTTTGGGAAGCAACAAAAAAAAATTGATGTTAAAGCTTAGCTTCCCCAAGTGCTTTAGAAAGCATTTCAGTCGGTTGAATTTAGAATTTTTATTTATACTTTTTCAGTTTCTTATTCATTATACCCTTGCAGAGGGTATTATAATTTTGGTCAAAAGTGTGCAACGCAGTGAAGGAGACATCTCCGACCCTATAAAGTATATATATTCTTGATCAGGATCACCTCCTGAGTTGATATAGCCATGTCCGTCTGTCCGTCTGTCCGTCTGTCCGTCTGTCCGTCTGTCCGTCTGTCTGTTTCTACGCGAACTAGTCTCTCAGTTTTAAAGCTATCGAATTGAAACTTTGCACACACCCTTCTTTCCTTTGCACGCAGTATATAAGTCGGAACGGCCGGGATCGGCCGACTATATCCTATAGCTGCCATATAACTGAACGATAGGAAATGCCATAACTCTGCTGTTTGTAAAGTTAGGAAGTTGGGATTTTCTATGGCTTCTTTATTTGGCCAATCAATTCGACCTACCAAATTTCATAAGGATCGGCCGACTATATCCTATAGCTCCCATATAACGATAGGAAATAGCATAACTTTGGTGTTTTTAGAGTTAGGAAGTTGGGATTTTCTATGGGTTTTATATTTGGCCAATCAATCCGACCTACCAAATTTTATAGGGATCGGCCGACTATATCCTATAGCTGCCATATAACTGAACGATTGAAATTGCCATAACTTTGGTGTTTTTAAAGTTAGGAAGTTGGAATTTTTATTTGTATTAAGAATGCATCATATGAATAATTTTGGAGAATATTATTTACAGAATATTCTGCAAGGGTATATCAACTTCGGCTCCGCCCGAAGTTAGCTTTCCTTTCTTGTTTTAACATGTTCCTGACAGTGTTGAAAAGAAGCTTAAGAATCAGCTGGCTTAAATAAAAAATAATAAAAATAAGGTTTCTTGATTGTTTTTTTTTGCATTTATCAAAGCTGAAAAACTTAAAAAAAAAGAGAATAAATCATAGGTCATTTTTGGGACTCATACATATACAAAAATGTTGTTTTCAGTATTGGTAAGGGGTTTGTAGAGCAACTCATTTAAATGTTGGAAGCAATCTCGTTACCCAACCCTAATTTAATTCTCATAAAATTACTCAAAAAAGAAAATCGTAAGGAGTTTTCCGGCAAGCGTTTTTCTCGCAGCCCGAAGGGCATCCACCGAGTTTCGTGGGGAAAAGCCGGTCGACTTTCTTGTTTGCTTGTTAACTTTGACTCACTGCGGATGTTTCTTGTTCTGGCCTTTGGTATTGTTGTTGCTGGTGACTGCATAAACCGCTTAGCGGGCGTAATTTAAATCGCCTTTGTTGTTCAAAAACTCTTGCGGAAAGCCTTTCAAAATGATTATCATAATGGGCCAATGGCAAATGGTGTTAGCAACTGGCTTTTCTTTTGATTGCTGTCTCATGTACGGCATATGTATATGTGGGCTCTTCTGTCTCTAAGATAGGTCTTAATAGGTGGCTTATTTTTTTAAAGTCAGTAGAATTACTTGTTATCTTCTTTGTTACTCTTAAATGGGTCACGAAATTGGAATTATTTAAACTTAATTGGAGGCTTAAATGTGACTGAGAGGTTAGTGATCTTAAATGTAGTTATTATATTATTATATCCAATAAGTCGCTTACAATTTTATATTAGTAAATAATTCTTACTTACAGATACTAATATTTTTCTTTCCTAAATACAAAATGTTTACCCGCGAAAGGCAATTTTTCCAATTGATAGACTCTATTTGTTCCCAAGAAAACCTCGGCTAATTATAAGTCAAACAGTCTGCCATTTTTTTTTTGTTTTTCCTGTCTGCCCGCGAAAGGTGAAGGAAATCTAAAACAAATGTCAATGTTTTGGTTGGGGCTTTTTTTTCTGGAACCAAAAATTGCCTGTCTCTGGTTACGTGTAACAAGTAAACTTGTCTGACCAAACAGGGGCTTAGCCCGGGGGGAGTTTAAGCCAGGAAATCCAAGAAAATTCCATAATGTTATCTTAATTTTTTTTTATATATTTTTTGTTCAGTTTTCCCAAGTTATTGATCAAGCTCGCCCAAAAAAAATGCAGTCTCAGTTCGTGGCCCCTGGCCGCACGACGCCCCTGTGTCTGGGACATGACAGCTTGGTAGCTGGGAATCCCCCCTGCAGTTGATTTTTTTTTTTTTGCAATACTTTTTTTTCTCTTGGTTTTTTTTTTTTTTTTTTTGGTGTGTGTGTTGGCCCAAAAGTCTTCAACTTCAACTTGTGTTTCTCGCTTTTTCCACGACTGTCGAACATTTTTCGTGTGCAGTGGCAAAAATTCTCGTGTCTGGCTGCGGGGGCGGCTGGCAGCGCCAAGGGGGCGTGGCAAACATTGGCAATGTCTGCACGCGATGTTTAACGTCTGCTTTCCCCGAATACTATGTCCCGAGTCCCGGATCCCGGATCCAGGATCCTGGATCCTTTTGGCCACCACCACCACGCGCCAACTCCGCCTGAGTTCCAGACGATAGGCAAATGCAAACAAGAAACTTTTGCAAGCCGAAACGGAGGAGAAACCGCCAGACCATGCCCCTTTTTTTTCATACGCCATGCCACCGCCCCTGAAAATCTCTGTCTGTGTAAGTCCGCCGCTTCCGCCTTTGCCAAGCACCGCCAATCATTGGCGTAAATTGAGCTCATTGTGGTCTAACACCATTACACCGGCCATGTACGACGGCGCCCATGTGTGGGCAGGGGGGTAAGGGGCAACGGGTGGAGGGGATGGGGAGGGGGGCTAAGGGTCGGGGGCAGGCAGACACAGATAGATGGAGTTGCCAAATTCAACTGAGACTACACTGCCACAAAAGGCTTGTTACCATCCGAAAAGGTCTTTCGAATATCAGACAGTAATTTGTTCATTACAATCGTAATAAAATACGTTAGAAATTTTATGATTTACTTTTGAAGTCCCAGAAAAAAATGTTTCTTTACTTAAATTAAATCTCTATAACATTTTCTAATGTTTTTTTTATAAGCGACAGAGTTTTCTGCTCCCACAAAAATATCTAGACATTAGTTCTAGTTGTGTTTGTGAGTTCTTATGTTTTCTGAAAAATCTTTAAGAAATATAAAGGTCTTAAAATAGTTCAGTTTACGATAAAAGGGAAGTACTTTATAAATTTAATTAAAATTAACAAGTATAAAAAGGTTATTTAAAGGCCTTAATTTTTTTAATTTCCGTTGAAGCTTATCCGAACAATAAAATATATAAGTGATAGATTTTCTTGCAGTGTCTGGTTTAGGCCAAGTCTGGCGGCGCCTGTGTGAAGTCGTTAAATGCGGCAAAGTAAAATAAATTGAGCCAAGTCATGTTTCGAGCATGAAATGCATTTTTATTGCAGCCAGCGATGGGTGGCTTCGGGGGAATGCGGAATGCGGATGGATTGTGGAATGGGGTGTGCACAACAAGGGTAACCACCGAAATATATGAACTATTGAAATGCACAAGATATTGACTGCCGACTAACGACCCTCGACCGTAGACCGTCGACTGGCGGCCTTTGGAGTTGCCGGCCATAAAGTTCATAAATTTACGAGGGCCCAAGCAAGCGAGTTGCAAGTTGCAAGTTGCAAGTTGGTTGCTAAAAGTCCTTTTGAGCGGCAGACAAACTTTCATCGAATGGAAATTATTATTTCATTTATCAGTTTTGCTCAAAGGCTTGGCACTGCCGGTCTGGAGCTTCTCGATAGCACACTTCGAGGGGGAATCATTAGAGTTCGCAACTGCCGGGTTACATACAAATTATTATTACTAAAGTCCCGTGATTGCAACATTATTAACTTTTGCAAAGGCATTTAATTTGTGCCTATTAGCCTGGTAATTAATTAAGCATGACAGTCTTCACTACAAGTTATGCTTTTGTTAACAAACTCATTATATTTACTAAGTATTAAAATGTTATTAAATATACAGCTGATTTTAAAATCGAAAGGGAGGTTATTCCTTGCAATAATACTTATTTTAACCGATGGTTAATCAACCTTAGAATTAGCTTGATTTTGATTAAACTCCCGCCCGTTTTATGAAATACTTTAAGTATCTTTCTCACCTACTGCCTTTGTGCCTAAAGCATTTATATAATTACACCTCAACTGGCTTGCATTTAACTAAGTAATTTCCATTTATTCGCTGGACTATTTATTAATTCAACTCTTTATCTCTGCTTATCTCGTTGCAGGTGAGTTTCGCCGGCGAAGGAAAAATGGTTAGCCGGGGATTTTCCGGACTGGGGGAGGGGGGGGATTTGGGGAAACACTGGCCACTAATTGCCCCCGTTGGCAGATCCCTCAGATGCCTCAATTCCAGACCGCATTCCCCATTTTTGCTCCATTTCGGACCGCCACTTCCCCACCCGCTGTGTGTAATGTAGCCAAGTCCATGTTCTGGGCTTTTTTTTGGCTTGTGTCCCCCCCCCCCCCCTACAGTTTCATAAATTTTAATGTAATATTTCCATGTTGTACAATTTGGATGGCGGTGGGACGAAAAGTGCTTACAACGCCGAAAATTATGCTATAAAAATGCACTGCCACTAATTAGGCCAACAAACATGGCTAAAGCGCCAGCAGATGCGTTCTTAGAAATGCTTTCTTGGCCGCCTTTTTTGTATTATTTTTTTTGTGGCTATATCTGTTTCTTGTTTCTTTTTTTTTTTGGTTTGTATTTTTTGTGAATCCTCAATGCCGCTTCACTTTGCGCGCCCCATTTCTGTTGTAAGTGTAATCATCGCACGATGAAAGCCGCTTACAATAATTGCCCCATCTTGTCCGGACATCGTCCGAGTCAGTATCCGCATCCGCATCCGCATCCGTGTTGGTGTCTGGTGCCTGGTGTCCTGTGTCCGGAGGACCAACTGCCGGAAGCGGGGCTTCTTTTTTAGCCTTCGCCTGCATTGAAGTCGCTACGTTTTGTGTCGATTTCCGCTTTTCTTTGGCCTCATCGCTTTGTATTCACCGCTTTTTTTTCGTATTTTTACCCCAAAAGAAATCGCAATTGCAGGGGGATCGGGGGCAATTCAGCTTTTTATGGACTAAATGTAAATTGAATCAAGTTATTAGTGAGTTTCCAAGTGAATTAGCCAAGGCAAAGGAAAGTAGAAACGAAACTGGAAGCTGCAAGCAGATGGACTGAAAACAGAATAATAAAGTGGTATTTGTATAGCCAACCAAAATAATTGTAACAAAATTATAGTCCCAAAAATATTGGCTAGTCTATATTTTCTAACTAACATACATTCCATTTTTATTTTCTGGAAATTTTAATAACTTAAAATATATGTCAGAAGCATCAAAACCTCTTTATTAATATTAATTAATTATAAAGATTTCAACATTTTAAACTTGGCCTTCTGCTACCAGAGAAAAAAGTATTTCAAAAGAAAAATTTATTGATTGCACTTAAAAATAAATATATATAACAACATTTTCCCATTACTTTTGTTTAACTTCTACCATTAATTTCCGGTCAACTTAAAGCATTTTCGTCTTTACTTCTTTATTTTTCCGCAAATAATAGAAAGTTCTGACATTTTGTTTGTTTTGTTTATTTCTTTGCTTTTCATTTCCTTTTTTTTCTTCCTTTTTCTTACTTTGCCCTTCTGAAAAATTAATAAATAATATTATTCTATGTAAATATTTAAGCACCCTGGTCAGTCATAAATGTTATTTATTGCCGCCTGGCCACACCCCTTTTTAAGGCTATTTATACCGCTCGGCTTTGTTGTCCTGTCAATGTTGTTGCGTCCGTTGTATTTGGTATTGTTGTTGCCTAGACGAGGGTTCGAAAATGTTGGAAAACTGAAACTTTTTGTGGCCGCCACCGATGCCGTTGTGTTGTGTGGTCATTTATGTCATTTCATATTTATTCAGCGGCCTTCTGCATAATTGGCAATCCTCTCGCTTCTCGCAAAAAAAAAACACGAAAAGCTTTCAAAAACCACCAAAATAAAAATCGAGAAAGGGCCGGGAGTTAACCGATGTCACTTGGGAACCAAAAGAGGAGTAAAAAGCCAGATGGTAATAAAATTACAAAAAATATCCAAATTTAAGCAGGCCTTTAAAGGCCGCTGTCCGCTGTTCGGTGTGTCCGATGTCCGCTTGAAAATAAATCTATGTAAATGCATTTAACGTGGTCGGTAGGAGGGAGGAGGGGGCGGAGGGGGCGGATTAATTGAGTTGCCACTCGGTGGCAGTTGGCTGCTGAATATTGCAGTGCTCCAGCTGCTCCTCCTGCTCCCTCCATGAATTCACATCACGCATACGCCATGTGGCACACCCACTTCTTACTCCTCACTTACACTCACCCCCTCTCTCTCTCTCTCTCACTCTCCGTCTCACTCGCTCTCTCTGTTGGCCCGGCTATTGACTTGGCCCGAAAAGTAGCCGAGAAACTTGAAACTGGCAAAGAGTTGAGTGAAGTTGATCCAGTGCGAGTGGGTCCCCGGGCATTTTGTGGCTTTTGCGGCCTCCCTTGGCCTAAGTATTTCAGCACTTCTGCATATTTTATTGTATTTTAATTAACTAAATCTCCGCCGCCGGCTACGGACGAAGAAACTCTGTCAACTTGCGGTCAGCAAAAAGTGCGGAATTTCCAGGGCAGGCGAAACGTTTTTCCATGAGTTCGCCCTTAACTGCCCTAAAATTGCTTTGGAAATGCTTGGAAATGTTCAAATTAAACATGACTGTGCAAGAACTTAAGATGACTATTTCAATATCTATGAAATAATTTGCCCAAAGCAGAGAAATTAATCAAGAAAATGATTTACAATACCTAACTTTCAACTTGTTTTCGGTTAGGTAAACAATACTTTGTGAATGACTTAAAATCCTATTTACAAATACAAGTTTTTCGTAAATGGATTACATTCTTTCATTCTACATTTCTTTCAGTTTCAGAAATATAAATAATGAAGAATATTTTACAAATTGTAATTAAAATAAATCAAGCTTAACAAATTACATTATTTTTTTTTATATTTTGTTAATATAACAACCATAAATTGAGAAAGTATTTTATTTATAAGGATTTTTTAACAAAATAAGTTCGGAAATTATATATTTGCCAGCTGCACTTTATTTGTAAGAATTGAATGGATTTTCAAAATGAGATCCTGTGCAAATTTAAATTTTCTCGGTGCAGAGTATTATCCCTAAACTTGTTGACATTATCAACAAGACAAAGAAGCCAGCTCACCGCTCGGTCCGAAAGTGTTTGTCATCCGCCTTTGTCTTTGGTGCCCGGGTGATAAATCTGCATTAAAACTTCATTCTCGGGACGGCAGAGCATGTTTGTGTGTCCGAAAAAGTAAATGTCACGTGCTAAGGTCGGATATGAAAAGCCGGGGCAAAAGGGAAGTAACTTTTTAAGCCACTGGTCCCACTCGTCAGCGACTTTGGCTTTGGCTAATTTATCAACAAATTGTTAAATGCAAGCGACTGCAACTGGATATAAAGCCCTTCGAAACTTTTTGCTGCCGACAGGGAAATCTCCATTTGACAAATTAAATATTGACCGGAGGAGCAGAAAAATGGGGAGCAAGTCGAGGGACTTTATCTATCTATCAGATGTCCCCCCCTCCCCCCATCACTTCGGCTTTCCAGCCAGATAAACGCAGTTAAATGGCTTTTGGCATCGCTTTTTCGGCCTACTCGAGGCCAAGGAGCCCGGGAAAATGGCTTAAAGTCCTCCAGGAAAAACCCCACTCACCACTGTCGACATTTTCCGTTCCGTTTTCTGAAAAGGTTTGAAGGGCCGCAGCTGCACGCAAATATTTGTCGCATTTTTTATGCGACCACAAAACAGTGGGTGCAAGCGAAAAAGCAACATACTGTGCAAGCGAGACAGAGTCAACCTTTTTATGCGATTTTCGTTTCGTCATAAATTTAACAGCAAGTAAATATTTGATTTGATTTTCGCTTCACCCCAAAACCGATAGAGGCGGAAACGGCATCAGTTGATTAAATGGCAATTTTCAGCTTTTCAATTTCGGTGATTTTCTATATGGATTTAATTGAACATTTTTAAGAGGCAAAGAAAAGAACTGCATATTTTGGTATGCTTATAAAAAAAATAATTTATGAAGTATTTCCCATGAAAATTTAGGTTTTGAAAGAGTGAAAACTTGAAATCTGCTCGCTAAATAGAGTAAAAACTATCTAACTATATGAAAATGTGAATGGCTAAGCATTTTCACTTAAATTAAACACACTTAATAAAAAATATTTACTCCTACTTGGATAATTAAATTATTTAACTAAGATGAGTTAAAAGCATCACACAGCGTTTTGCCATTATTGTGAAGAGCTGAGTGTTTATAATTTTTTTGTTTTCTTCATTTTTTCCTGATATATGCTGAAGTCTATTTTTTCCCTGAAAAGCTTTGTCACTGCCAGCTAACCCGTCTGTTATAATTTTGTTCGCTTCCCGATTTTTTTGCTTCACTCCACTAATGGAAATAATTTGAAATTAGGAAAATTATGATGAGAGTTCGTCCTGGGCGCTGTGTGTCCTTTTATGTCTTAGCAACCGAAGGAGGCTTTCAGCGGGCCCACTCACACACACACACAGACACACACACACATGTGACTAGCCGAGGAAAATGAGCATAAAACAAAGTTTATGTGCAACTTTTTGATTACAAATGCAAATTACAGCGTCGACTGAAGCTCAGAGCAATACCAGCAAAAAAAAAATAAAAATTGTAAGGGAAGAGAAGAGAAGGAAAAAAGGCCTGGAAAAGCGTGGCAGGAGCAGGGAAAACTTTTTCATATTGCAGCAGAAATTGCGTCAATGTTTGTTCGTTCGTTCGTTTGTTTGTTTGTTTGCCTGCTTATTTGTTCGTTTGTTCGCCTGTTTGTGTGTTTGTTTGTCTCTGTTTGCCCGCCGCCGTTTGACGCTGTTTTGGCAGTTCAGAGTTGACAAAACATTTCATTTGCAGGCAGTGCCGAAAAACGCGTAATCATAACTTCGCAGGGTCTTCAGGTTGATTTGATCAGGGGAACAAAGTGTACATATATTTAAATGTGATGACACAGGCGATTCGGCTGTCTTTGATGTCTGTGCTGGAATGCGGGGAAAACTCAATATAGTTCTGCAAATTTGGTTCTTAGAAAGCTGAGGGTTCCTTATTTGCAGCTGAATTGTTGAATTTGATTAAATATAAACATTTTTAGGCAATATTTCACAAATGTGGTACTCTAATTAAACTAGAAACTAATATATACCTAATATATATAAACACAAAACTAAGTTTTCTTGACCAAATATATTAAATAAGCTATTTGAAGACTCCAAAGTTATTGACATGAAAATGAATTGAGATATAATTTGTAAAACCTATTTACAATGGATAACTTTCGGGGTCCCCTAAGGCTCAGAGAAATCGTTAAGGATAATTGCAGTTTGAAGTCGTCACTCCGTTTTGTCTTTAGCATTTATTTTTTTGGGGGCACTCCTGACAGCGGCCAACACCATTACTCAATTTGCAGCAATTAATTTCCATGCCAACAACTCGATTTGTTTGCCGACTCTTTCACTATCTCGGTCCGCTCCTGTCTCGTCCTTGCTCGTCCTTTTTTCCCAGCTCAGTTGCCTTTGTCCCGCCGCTTGTTTACGGGTGACATCCGTTTTGCTAGTTTTGATGCAGGTTGCCTGCGACGATAATGATGGTGATGATGGCCATGATGGCCATGATGGCCATGATGGCGGAGGTGAAGAAGACCCTAATTAATTTCTTCGGCTTTTGTCTGCAGTTATTTGCCGCATATACATATGCACAGGAATGGTATGAATACACGAATACGAATACGAACACGAATACGTATACTATCCAGGTGTTCCAGCTGGTAGACACATTTCAACTTATGCTGTGTGCGGCGGGTGAAACTTTTTGCCAGCGAGAGCGAAAACTGTTTTCCTGCTGCCGGAAAAGTTCGGGCCAAAGGTGGCCCAGAGTCGGCCATAACCTCAATTATATGCAAGGCAGCTCATTGTCGTCCGTTCTCCACATTGCCATTTTCTCTTTTTGGCCAACTTCTCGATAAGCGTTTAATTGCTGGTCGAGGACCCAACGTCCTGTTCTGTCTTCTGGGATGCCACGATTGTGGGTGGTTCTGGGTGACTCTGGGTTTTTTGCCGGGTGGGCGACTCTGGGCACCAGAGGGCACCGGAAATGCGTTGAACAATTTCAACCGGATGTTAAATGTCAGAGCGCTTGTCGCCGTTGTTGCCATAGTGGCCATGGCCCCTGTTGTTCTTGCTGTTTTTGTGGGCTCTGCAATTTATAAGCGACAGCCGCTGTCAGACACAGCACGAAATTGATGCCCGATCCGATCGGATCGCCGGCACTTGGAGTGGAAACTTCAATGAAAGTGCACCGGGCTGCTTTTAAATGCCGCTATTGTAGTGGATTTCTGTGTTTTTAGTTGGGTGTACTAGCTTGGTTGTCCGGGTCAAGGGGCTACGGTTTTGAAGCTTGGTTTGTGGCAGCTTTAAGTTACTATTTACTACGCATATTCAAATTTAGTTAGCTCAACAGCGTTATTATACGGCAACTTTGAGCGTCAGCTTTTCAATGCAGCTGCTTCCCAATGCAGCTACTGCAGCTCTGCACTCTTGGTGTGTGACATATTTTAGATCAAATTGTTTATGTTGAACTACGATATTCACAGACAACCATTGTTATTAACAAAAGTTAACTTAAAAAAGTTTTATTTATTTTGATAGTAAAAACGAGACATTATTTCCTATTTTTCTAGTGGTCTTTAGGATCTTTAGGAAAATTGTATAAATCCAAACAATAAAGCAAAAAGAAAGAAAATATTAACTATATTCGACCGTGACAGGACTCGAACCTGCAATCTTCGGATCCGAAGTCCGACGCCTTATCCATTAGGCCACACGGTCGCTTGTTTTTCAGTGGATCAAGATGTGAATAAGCCAAACGGGGTGTGCGAGTGCGAGAGCGAGACGGCATGTCCGGAATTAGAAAGAGAGGGGGCGAACTAGAATCCGAATAAGAAAGAGAGGGAGAATGGGGGGCTTGGGTGTGTGTGCAATAACAAAGCGAGGCGCTAATTAAGCAACGCTCTAATGAACAACTGACGGAAAGGAATGCCGGAATGGGTGAATGGGGAAATGGGATACTAAGGGGAACGAAGGAGTGACGAACTTACGGACGGACAATAAGGTGCAGCTGCTTCCTCTTCCTGGCTCATGAGAACAAATACCGACAATAGAACACGTTCCATACGCAAGAAATGAGTGCTGAAATAACTAAAAAGATGGGCAACAAAAAAAAAAGAAAAAAAAGGGATAACTAGACGGCGGAAAAATGTGTATAAAAATGAAATGTCAAGGAAATGTGCAAAATGACTTGGAAACTCTAGAGTTTTTTATATTTTTTTAGCTTTTGTCTCTGCCGCGAGCAAAACGGGAATGTTTCCGGCATCGGCTCCCTCTCGCTCTGTCGCGTGGCCTCACATCTTGCCTCTCCCTCTTTCAATGGGGGGATTGAGCTTTCGGTGCCACGTCATTACTGCAAATCGCAGAGCTTTAAGATTATTTCAGTTCTCCGCGATCCCCACGGTTCTATTTTTAGCTTGGTGCGCTCTCTCCGCTCTTGCTGGCGTTTTGACCACTGCGAATCAGCGGCCCATTAGCTCAGCTGGTTAGAGCGTCGTGCTAATAACGCGAAGGTCGCGGGTTCGATCCCCTCATGGGCCACTAAATACTATTTTTTTATAATTTTCGTCAGAAACTTGTAACGCAATGAAGGACACATTTCCCCGAACCTATAAAGAATATATGTATATTCTTGATCAACAATCCTAGGCGAGTTGATATAGCCATGTCCGTTTCTATTACGTTTGCAAGCTTCGTTTTATAACCACCAACATTTGAACGGACGTCTATATCCTATAGATCGGCCAAGTCGAATTGATTTTGGCCAAAATAAGTTTCATGATATTTTCATTCTATAAATGCCACATTGTTTTAGTTAAAAAACCATAGAACAGAGCTGATTTTTCACGTATATAATTTTTAAAGTATCAGGGTCCCAAAAAATAGTTTTTTCTTTTTTATTTCTTTCGATATTGCGCTTGCAGCTCCTAACCGTTCTGTTCCGCTATATATGTGTGTCTACTTACTTTTACCAACTGCCCAATCGGATCACAATGAAGCTCAATCCCAAGTACATTACATTGGAAACAGGCAAAATCGTCAGTCTCATCAGCATCGCCATCATAATCAGCAGCTTCATCATCGGAATGATTGGCCTGGCCAGGGGCATCTTCCAGTTTCGGTACTTTATTCATTCGGTTTGCTTTCATTTGGCTACATTTCATTTCATTCAATTCGATTCGTAGTCGATTCCATGCCATTTCCCTCCATTCAAAGCCCTCTTGTTGCCGTCAAAATCCCCCGATTCCCTCCAAGACCCGCCGACAACCTCCCCTTCCCTCCGCCGAACCCCTTCGATTCCTTGCAATGCCATTCAATTCATTCGGCTCGATTCATGGCTACCAATTTGCAGGAGGCGCCATCGCCGACGCTCGAAAACAACATGAGCATATTTTCTTTGGACCATAAAGAGGGGACAGGTCAGTGGGAACTCTGCCTTGTAAATGTTTTTATTTCCCTTTTACCCTCACCCCCTCGACTTCTGATTCCTTTCTCTGTCTAGGGTTTTTTTTTTTTTTTTTTTGGCAAACATTCAAAATGAAAAGTCGTTGGAAAAAAACCAAACCGAACTGAACCCCACGATAATGTGCATCAAATGAGCTGTGCGCACATTTAGCAGGCGTCGCCTTGGCTATTGAACTTTATTAGCCTTGTACTCGTCCTGGGAGCCACACACCCCTCCCCTCCCCCTGATTTCCAAGGCCCCACCCCCCGCTGTCTGGCTGGTTTTGGTCTGCTGGTCCTATGTTCCACGAAAAAAAAAACAGCAAAAAAATGGCAGCCGTAAACGTTTGAGAACCTCAAAAGACAGCAAGGGCAGGGGGCAGTTTATCAAAAAGCTTAACTGAAACACGCTCGGACATTTGTCCTGGCTGAAATCCCATGGGGATTTTCACACAAACGACCAGAAAATGCCCTAATATATGGGCAGTTATTTTATGATAGCAATCTGCATGGTTGTGAATTAATTTTCTTGCCACACAACATTAATTCACTTGTCTTTCCTTACATGTAATAAATAATTAAGACAGGTCAGCTTACCGAAAAAATATCAAAGTTCTGGGACAATTAATGTAATTGTAATTTGGTTTTACTTGGTAATTTTCTGGGACACCACAAACGCTTCACAAAAATATTATTAAAGAAGTTTTACAAAAACCTAGTACTTAAAATTAACGATACTTTGTAAAGATAACTTAATTAAAAATAATGACCAGGTTGAATTATAATATAATACGTATCTATTATTTAAAAGCAACGTGTGAATTTTTAAAATAATTTTCAAACCTAATTTTTAAAAACTATTGAGTAAATAATTTAAAAAAGCAATGGTGACAAATATAAATAGTGATTTCGAATATACTCAATGTATTAAGTGCATATTTACTTAATTATTTGAATGCTTATGTTTTACTTGATGTAAAGACTCGATGGGAGGGCAAAAATATTGAGGCAGCTTAAGGTTGCGAAAAAATCCCCCTGGATTATACGTATATGCTGCATAAATCAATTGACCAATTGCATATGCCCATTCTGGAGGGCTAAAAAAAGAAAAAAACAATATATGGCGGAAGGGCCGCACACATACTACATACTCGCACTTATGGCCACTAACAAATCATGGCTGGTCGTGCATGTTTCATGTCCACTTAGCCAAGAAGACGACATAACGACAAAGTCGGCCGCCCACCCATAACTCCAGATCCTGTTTCGGCTAAGAGGAACCGCTGAAGGCCCCGCCCCCGCCCCCGCCCCCAGCCCTTGCTACCGCCAAACGGCGCACAGTTTTTGCTGCCACTGGCACTGAATTACGCTTAAATTATGGTAATTTATTTTACCCCAAAGAGCGATCTAACAGGGCCATGACGACAACGACAACGACAACGACATCGTGGACATGGCCCCTGGTCTCTGGTCTCTGGTCTCTGGTTTCTAGTCAGTAGTCAGTAGTCCGAAGTCCGTGGTCTCCAGTCCCCATTGGACCCGATGTCTGATGCCCGATGTCTGATGTCTGATGGGCCATAGCCACTGGCCACTGGCCAGTTTCAGCCCACTGTTACTGCCGTTATCGTTGGCCTGGTCGCAATAGTTCCGCTTTTTCTGTTTCTGAAACACCCACTTACCGACCACCGACCACCACCCACCGCCCACTGCCCACCGCCCACAGGACTCTGACTTTTTCTAGCCTCTCAACAAAAAACAACTCAATTATCCTTAAAAACTTTCATGTTTCTAATTTGTATTTCACATACTCCATAATTTGCTAAGTTACTTTTCATTTAACTATATCAACTTATAGTTACAGTCACAAACTTAACTTAATTTAGTTTATAGTTTAATATTCTAAATAACCACTGCAAAGTTAGAGTTCTTCAGAATTCCTTATAAAAGTTTTACAACATTTATAAAGGCAAAATTGCTGATTGTCCAAAATGCATTTATTAGTTTTACAATTAAATGTTATTATTATTATTTTTTCTGTTTCCGCATTAAGGCAAAAGTCCCAATAATAATTATACTCTAAGTGCTTTCATTCTTCCTCTTTTAATTTCATGGCTGAAAAACTATTTTCCAAATTAAGGCAATGGTTTTATTGTTCACATTTTTTATGCATGCTCCTATTCCCAAGGATTTATTAATGTAACGGAAATGTGCTCAATTATAACCAAGTCCTTTCAAACGGAATTTTGCTCCTTATTAATTTATAATTTTCTTTGGCGAATTTTCCCCATCGTTAAGTTATTGCAAGTGTAAACAGAAGTGGGTGGTGCTGTGAGTGGTGCCTGGTGGGTGGTAGGTGGATGGGTAGTTTTTAGCTGCCATTTCGAAGAAAACGAAAGAAAAGCAGCCTGTGGCTATGAAGTGGCGACTGGACTGAACGTCGTCGCCTGCCAATGACGCCTCGTCAGCTTCTTGATTTATGCTACTCCACTTCTGACCCACCAAACACCATGCACCACCACCACCATGGCCATCACCCTCCGATAAATGAGCGTGAAAAGTATAAAAAAAAAAAAAAAAAACTGCTGCTAAATTCGCCCGGGGATTTAACAGAGCCGGGGGGCAATTAAAACACAAAAATGCATTCGTATGCGCTCACGAAACAAATGCGATGGGGTTTTTCCGGCGCTCGGTGGTGGGGGCGACGGGGGCAATCGTGTTGAATGACGACGCCTGGAGCCGGGTCCGTTGGTCCGGAGTCCAGAGTCCATAGTCCGGAGTCGATGCACTTGGCAAAAAAAAATTCTAAAAAAATCTAGAATGATTTGTCATACATTTAAGTGTTTTTTTCTTGCAACTACTATTGATTACCATAGCAAATAACTGTTAAATCCAAGAAATTTAAGATTTATCCCTTAAAACAGTAAAATAAATATAAACAATGATCTAGCTCTGAAGAACAATGTATATATACAGGATTTAATATTTAATAAACAGTATGTGTTATATTAGTTTAAAAGGTCAGCAGATTTTAATTCTCAATTTTCTATAATATACTTTATTTGTTTGAAACGCACTCTAAATTCCTGGCAGTGTGCTCCGTTCAGTCCGGGATGGATTAACATGTTGGCCGCACGGGGCTCATTAAGTGCGTCGTTGACGTTTGTCGTCGTCCTTCGTCCTTCGTCACTGGCTCCAGCGAATGACTGAGTGCGCCCCAGTGGCTGCGGCAGGGGGGTTTCGGGGGCTGCTAGGGGGCGGTCTTAAGCGCTGGGACTCCGGTTATGTGTGCTTAGAGCGCACATCAAATAACAAATTAACGATGACGACGCCACAGGAGCCGCAATCATTTTTACTTGTTTCCTTTTTGATTTGTTTCCGTTTTCCTTTCCTTTTTTTTTTTGCACCCCTCTGCCCTTTTCCCTCCCGGCAAATATTTGCACTCGCTGAATGAATGATTTGAATGAATAACTCAGTTGGACTAATGATGAGTGCGGTTAACGTATCGAGAATTGCACTGCATGGGTTAACGAGCCTCTGAGAAATGGGGGGAAGTAAATGCAAGCAGAGTTTAAAGGGAGTTATGTTAATAAATTAAGCCTTAAGAGTTTTATTCGGTGAAGCTGCAAATTAATAATCAGTAGTCCTAGTTAAAATATGGCTTACAGAGCGTAAACTTTATTTGCAATTCGATTTTAACAGCCTTGAAGTATTGAAAGAAGTTATTTAAACTTAGATGAAATGTTTCTTTATTATTCTTCAATAAAGGACAATAGTTATTTAAATTTAAAGACATAAGACTAATGAAATATGTCTTTACTTTATATTAATTAATCAAGAAATCTTTTTTATTGATAATTAATAATCAATAAATATGTTTTTAGTATAATATTTCTTCAATTTAATTTGTCTTTTTTTTGAGTTACAGTTTTTTGGGTCCACCCATAAAACTCATACTCGTTTCGCCCACTTGAGACACTGCACTTGGATAAATGCTCAGTGCTTATACCAATTGATAATTAGATTTGTGTGGCCTTTATCATCCGGGGGACATGGCCCGACCGATATGTCTGAATGGCTCTGAATGCAAATCGACAGGTCCTGCCCCCTCGACAATCGTGCCAGCCTCTAACTCTCGATGCGAATTCGAATCCTTCCCCCATCTTGTCCTGAACCAGATGCCGGGCTCCTCCTGCTGCCAAGTAGGGTCCTTCGTTCTGCGTCGTCCTTCGTCCTTCTGCTTACGACTCATTTGCGTTTGGCGCCCGTAAAGCAATTATGACCCAATTGGTTTGGCTTTGGTTTGCATTTCCCTTCAATCCACGCCCCCCACCGCCCACTCCTTGTCGTGTGTTTAACCTGATTTGTGCCCAACTGTCATGCCCGCTATGCATGTATGTACACTGAAAGAAACCGTAAATTGCAAGGAATCTAGGGATGGGTTAACATACAGATAAATATCTAAATATTTTGAAGATATTTAATTATTGCCTTATTAAACATTTGATTCGCTTTCACAAAAATATAATTTATTTGAAACTCTTAAAGAAGTTAAACTCTTTCGCTTTTTTACATTACAATAACAACTATAGAAAATTGGATGTTATCACCCTTAACTAATTTTAATAAAAAATTTAAATAATTTTTAAATTAATTGTTTTTTTTAATGTGCACAGATTTTCTAAATCTATTTGGAGACAAATATATAGTGCTACAGCACTTAGAGGCTTCTTTCTGTGAGTTGCTGTATAATTATTTCTGGCAGTGTAAGCGTGCAGCAATATATGTAAGTGTCCCTGTAAGTTTCTTTATGTGTGTGTAACTGGCCATGGACGTGCCCTGATAACAGTGAGGGGGATAGGGAGGGGGGCTGGTAAATCGGGGTATGGGATGCGAACCCGAATGCGGGTGAACCCCTCGTCCTGCGTCTCCAGTCCTTCGGTCCTCGTGCCTCTTCCCTTTGTGCATGATGCAATGAAATTATCACTTTCAATTGCAATTGCCACACACTCGCCAATTGAGCGGGTGCGGGGTGGGGGGGAGGGGGAAATGCTGCAGGGGCGGCGGCAGAGGGTCTTCAGAGGGGTGAAGCTGCCAGATTGAAGAGGCTTTGGGCAGGTGTTGAGTGCACGTAGCTCAGGTATGGCCGCTTTTATGTCTGCACGTGTGCATCGCACTCACTCTAACTGGCATCCCCCATCTCGCTCTGCTTAGAATCATTGCTCCTTAGTCCTTCGTCTCCCCATCTCCCGTCTCCCTCTAGCGGGGCTGTTCCTAAAATCTTTATAGATTTCCAAAATGTGTTTATGGCCTTAAAAGTGAGTCATAAAAATATTTTATATTTATTCCGTTTGGCTTGATGCAAAAAAATGGAGCAATTTTGTTATAAAAACTTTATCCGGAGAAGCCGAATTCAGGCAATAAACTGCTTCTAAAAATCCAAATTTACAAAAGTTTTTTAGTTTTTATACCTTTAAAATATCTTTATGTGTTAAATATCAGACATACTAATGGTTGAGCCATTATCATATACAACTCAGTAAGGTTAAAATAATAATTGTCTGCTTCCAGTTTTAGTTTATAATTTAGTTAATTAAAGAAAACTGGCAAACCTTAATAGTTTGAGAAGTTTGTAACTGTTAATAATTATTTAAGGACGTGAATACAAGTTAATTCATAAATGAGCTCAGCCTTGAAAAGAGTTTTGTAACACGCGGATAAATCAGGAACATCCTGCCGTCTACGTATCCTGTGTTCCCTGTTCAAATTGGACTTTCTGTTTAATTTTTAGCTCGTTTCGCAGGGTGAGCCATTTGCATTGCATACTTTTGTGCGTTGCCTTCATTTAATTGCAACGCTGTCGCAGGACGACGAAGGATACGACATCGGAGTGAGATGGGGGCCCGGGCTCCCCAAGTTTTTGGGGCGGGCAGATGCTGGAGCAGGAGCTGTCCTTTTGTGTGACAAACCAACTGTGGACTGCCTGCTGTTGACTGAAAGATATATGATGCCAAGCTCAAAAGGCGAAATTCGCTGCTCTTTTTAGGGACACTTTCCCCCATCCTTCCCGTTCACATTTATATAAAATATATATGTATTTGTTTTGTCTCTGTGTGTGCCATTTTGTGCAAATTAAATTCTTTGCTCTTTGCTCCGCTTCCATTTGTTGTTGTTGTTCTTTCCCGTATTTTTTTTTTGCAGGATTTCCATTTAACTAAGTTCTTAATCAGGCAGCCCCTTGACAACTGTCACTGGCAGGACATTATATGGGCGGGAAGGGACTCCGCGGGGCGCTGACCCATTAAGAAATATGTGCAAATGGAGCATATATGCATAGAATTTCGAATCAGCCAAGCAAAACATTTCTTTATTCATTTAAATATAAAAAGTTGGTTATCACCTCTGTAAATATTCAGTAGTGTCAAAATAAATACAGAAGAAGTTATGAATCATTACAACATGTTTTAACCAGAAGTCCTGACCTTATTTATCCACCCAAATCTTACTGGTTTACTCCCACAAAATGACGAAATGATCTTCTCGTACTAAAATTCCCAATTAATTGGTATTCAAACATAAAATTGCCTATTTTTAATGATGTGTATCGATTGCTTAGGTCATCAGCTATGCAGAAAACTCACTGTTTTATCTGTGGGTTAAGAAGAGTTCACAACTGTTTATTTTCTGCATTTTACATATATTTAAGATATAATTTCTTGGAAATTGTTTCGAGAACATAAACCCATTTTTTATTGCATCTAATTAATGTTCTCAGCAAGATTTTTCCCATTTTGCAGCTGCAATTTACTAGACTTTCATTTAATTGGCGCGGAACTAATTTTTGCGCTAGCCAACTAATTTCAATTTCAATTGTTTAACTTTGCTCACTTTCTCCAAAAGTGCCGTCTCGCTCGCTCACCGCTATGGTTGTCCCTTTCTGCGGCAGCCTAGTTTCAATTTCTCCTGCTCCGCCAGTTATTGTTGTTGTTTTGCCTTATTTTGCATATTGCATTGTGGCGGCTCCCCTCACTTTTTAACCCTTTGGGTTTTTAATGAGCTGCAGGAATAGTTTTTTGCTGCCGCTGTTGCTTCTTCTTGGCTTTTGTTGTTTGGCCTGGCCTTGCGCCCATTTCCTAGCAAAAGGGGGCGGGACAGGACGGGGCGGGGCGGTATGGGTCGGCGTACGACCCTTGTCGCATTTTTTATGCTTTGGCGGCTCATTAGCGGGTCAGCGTCCCCTAGGGCTAGAACTACATCTCCTCCATTTCCATTTCCATTTTCATTTCCATATCCCCTTTCCCTTTCCCATATTTCCGCCTTTCCTATTTTCATATCCCCTTATTTTTTCACAGAGATTTTCCCTTAGTCATCTTTGGCAATGGGAAATTTTGTATCTTGTCCGCAATGCTGACAAAAGCAAAAGTGTTGAACAGGAAAGCGACTCTCACATGGACTTGTCTCCCCGTCGCTGCCGCTTTCTCTGTCTCTGTCTCGCCCCCTAGCCCTGTCTCTTTCTGTTTGCCTAATGCCATCTCCCTCGCGCGCTCTGTGTGTCTTGTCGCTGATAGCGCAAAAACTGTCAGATGATTATCGGAACTGGGGAACGCCTTTTGTCAACTTTATAAACGAGCTCATCTCGGCATGACGAAAGACTTGGACTTGGACGCAGGCACGTCCATATCACTGGGTCCACCCAAAACACACACTGAATAACACGCACACGCCTTGAGGAGCAGTGGTGCCGTGTCCGGCGGAAATGGGGAAAATCAGTAACAAAGGAAAATTTATGGAATCTATATTGAATGTTTTTTGCGGGGCTTCCAAAAATTATTAAAACATTTTATGCAACATTTTAGTTACTACATTTTTATTTAAAAAGTAAAAACATTTTAGTAAGTAAAACAAATATTTATCAAAAGCTTTAATAACCAGAAAAGAAGCAGACTTGGCAAGCAGAATAAATAAATATATTTTTAATTTGTTTTAGAGTTTGCATAACTGCAATAAATTAAAATAAAATATTTTTTATATTTTCAGGTAAGGATAATTGGTATACCTAGACAGAGAACAAATCCTCTTCGCAATAATTCTAAAGTAAAACACCTTCAAAATGTAAGTTAAGTAAAACTAATGTTAGTAAATAATTTGACAATTTGGCATTGCATATACATATATATAATAATATAAGTCTCCGTTGCTAAAACATTTAGTTTTTG
This sequence comes from Drosophila fuyamai, assembly GCA_018153365.1. Lineage (NCBI taxonomy): Eukaryota > Metazoa > Arthropoda > Insecta > Diptera > Drosophilidae > Drosophila > Drosophila fuyamai. Next base: position 8,869,867 of record JAECXW010000062.1, read on the forward strand.
TAAGCGATTTATTAGCCGTGCTCGGTTAATTTCATTAAAGTCTTCTCTGCTTTCGCGCCACGGTTTGTGGGCTTTAACCCTTACGTCCTGATCCTGGGTCATGTATTTGCCTCCTGCCACGAACCCTATGCACACTTTGCCCGTTTTTGTTTGACTTGTTTGGTGGCGTTCTTTTCTTGGCCACCCACTGTCCCCTTAACCCCTGTTGCCTTAACCCTCCCCCGGCCGTGCCACTGGCCCCGAGCCGGCCCTTAACCCATACCCCGTCCTCGGGGGTTGGCTGCTGTTAATTGGCTGCCACAATTTGACTTTTTGTCGCCTATCGGGCAAACAGAATCAGTTCCGGGGGGCAGGTCCGTGGGCGACATCATCATTTCCATTCCATTTCCCCAGACCCCGAACACCGATGTCCTGATGCTCCGATATCCTGATGCCCCGCCCCCTTCTTGGCCACGTTTTCTTACGCCTTCGTGTGCGTGACTATCGAGCTGTGCGGCAGTTTTGCATGGGAAATTGAAAATTTTCACTTGCTGTTTGTGTAGTCGAAAGCGGATCCCTACTCACGAAAATCGAGAGAAGTTTTCCAAAAAAAAAAAAAACGTAAAGTAAAATTAGAAAGTTTAGACAAGGGTGTGCTCCTTTTGCTGTCGCTGCTTTTGGAGCTTCTGCTCCTGCCGCGTCACTCATACGCCATGTGGGCGTGGGCAAACAAAATTCTAATGTGATTTCCTTTGCCGCTGCGGGAGCTGCATTTTAGTGCAATTTTAACAAATTTTACGAGCGAGGCTGCTGCCACAGGGGCTTTGCCTTTATGATTTGATTTTCGCTTTGTGCGCCCCAACTGCAATTCCCATTCCCCCACAACATACATATATATATATGTACATATGTATATATATATATGTATATACATGCGGGGTGGAAGCATGGGCATTATAAACTTATCATAAAATAAAGTTAGCAGCTATTCAAACCGCAAATTTTTGCAACGACGCGTTATTAAATCACCAGGTGTGGGAATATGTGTGCACACCTGTACGAGACTGTGTGGGAAATCTAACAAAAGCAAAATATTAAAAAAGGAGAAAGGAGGAAGGTGGAAGGAGAATGAAGAAAGTAGAAAAGGAAGAAGAAGCGGGCGCACACACACGTGGCCAAAATGCAGGCAGCTGCACAAAATGGCTGCGACGAAACGGAAAATGGGAACAAGCAGAACGAAAAGTCAATTTGCTGCGAAGAAGGTGGCGGGAAAAGAACGGCGAATACCCTTTAAACAAGGTCCTGATTAGGAAAAACACATGTTTTCAAATTAGAATTCTAACATACGATATTCTTCAAATAGTCATAATACATTTTGTAGGGAATAGGGCCTTAATAAAATTAAATTGTTATTATAATTCGTTGCTTTTCTCAATAAGGATCAAATAAAATATAAACTGTCCAACATTAATAAACCATTTATATAACTGTTAGATTGAAAGCAAGCTTTCCAAAAAAATAAATTCTACTGACTTATTACTAAGTTACTTGTATATTTTGGAACACGTAAAAAACCTTTATAACAATGAGAGTTTATGGTTTATGGTAATCAACATATACCCCTCTATTCAGTAAAAACTGAATGAATATTAGCCGACATAATTGTCTTGCGTTATCCAGAAGTTTGTGAAAGAAATTAATGCAGTCTAGTTTGGAGCGTGAAAAGATCGGTGGGGATATATGCTCCATTGTTCAGGGTATACAAAGGTATGGGGGGAATATTCAAAAGGGAAGGGCGAGTGGTTGGTAAGCAGCGTTGTCAAGCCAAAAAGCAGCAGCGTTGACATTTTCTCAACTTAATTAATTTTGCTGCTACCCCGGCTAATACGCACGCACACTCGTGCCAGCCAATCATGTACTTGTATGTGCACATACATATAAATTAAATATATATATATATACATATACATATACATATGCCGATGTGTGTGCTCCCTTTGACTCGCACTTTGTTTAGTTTTGCCTCGCATTTTGGCGCTTGATTAAATTTTGAACGCGTTTTGGGGGGGATTGCGGCGGGTTGGGCATAAATATTTCCGATTTCAATTTTCAGTTTCAATTAAATTGGAAATTGCGGCGATAAATTAAATCAGCTTGAGACTGTCAAAGGATTTCAATTACGCACCGAAATGAGTTGGTGATCGGAATGAAGTTGCGCCTGCATGATTTATGGCCCGGATTTGTTTGCGGGGTCCTTGGCATTGACTTCATAAGGACTTTATTAGTAAATAAAATGCCGTAAAATATAAACAAGGCAAAGCTGGGAAGGCAAGGGGTTAACATGGGACCGTGCCGTAGGCCATTGCCCATTGTCCCGAGTCCTTGGTCCTTTATCCTTGCTCCTTCGGCCTTTCTCCGGCACTCAAGTGCTCGTATTCCACCGCTATTGTGCACTTGGCCCTGCCTTAAGCCCCCCACCCGTCCGTTGGCATTATGCAAATCGCAATGCCACGCCCCCCTCCTTGCCTTTCCGGGGCAACAAAAGAGCCCAGCACGGCGGCGGCGGCCCAGCATCTGGAATGTCGATGCACAACAGCAGCAGCAACAGCAACAGCAACAGCAGCAGCAGCAGCAACACCAACGGCACGGCAGCAACATCGCCTGCATTGGCAGCTATGGCAACGACTTAAGTGGATTACAGCGGCAACTTGTTGGCTGGGTAAAAGGATCCGGAGATCTCCGGGTTCAGTGTTCAATAAACACACCCCCAGAAACCACCAGGATAACCGGCAGGTCGGGCACTCAGGAAAATAATGTTCTTAAAGCCGGCAAATCGATCTGAAAACATTTCAAAAGTCACTTGCGTAGTTCATAACTAAATAACGTAGAGTAGAAAAAATAAAATGTAATTTTGGAATTTAAATGAAATTATGAAAATTTATAAATTGGAATAGATTTATTTTTACGCCTACTTAAAACAAAAAACAAAAAATGCATACAACAAATGGCTTTAAAAATCAAGAATTTAAATTAAAATTGTATGTGGAAAAATTCATAGTAAAAAGGTGTTTCGAAAATAAGACACCAGAAAGAAAAACAATATATGGGTATAACAAAGTTTAGAAAGCCTATAAAAGTAATTTAAATGCAATAATATGGCCAAGCAATGATTCAACCTATTGTCCCTTGCTTTGAATTCTATGCCTAATTTCAAACGCACATTTTTGCGGCAGTGTGTCGTTTTCGAGTGCAGAGCCTCGAGGAGTTGCTCCATTGGAGGACAACTGCAGCTCGATTTCCAGCTCATCTGCCGCAGCTCAGTGGCTCTTTAGGGCTTATGGATTTTCCATTTAGCACAGGGCCAGGCGACTCTTCGAATCACCGGATTTGGACGCATCTCCTGCCAAACACTCCACACTTCATCGATATACGCGGCGTATACGCAATGCGGGTGGCAAAACTGTTTCGAGTGGGGCGACAAGGGGCGGGGGGGGTGGTTGTGGGATTTTCCAGAGACAGCAATTAGCCGGGAAAAGAATGTTGAAGATGGCGCTCCTAGAGAGCTGGTCGCATAATTTAAAACTCTCGCCCAACTGCAATTTAAACTTTGTTTGCTGCCTTCGCTTACAACGCGTCGCCGGCTCAGAAATTGTTTTCACTCCTCGTCCTTCGGCTCGTCCTTTTGCCTTTAGTTCTAGCCCAGCCCTTCTTCATTTTCCGTGCCTGTACTTTTAGCAGTTATGCAGTTGCCTAGCAAATAATAGCTTCCGCCTTGGCTGCTTTGACTAAGAAATGAAATGATTACAAAACAAGACCAAAGGAGAGGCGAGTCCAGTTGCTGTGCATTTTATTGCTTAAAGGAAAATTTACATGACTGAAGCCCAAGCTGAAGCTGAAGCTGAAGCTGAAGGAAACTTTATTACCAGGCAAACTTTTGCCGGGTAAAAGTGCACCCGCCGCCGGCTGATAGTTATCCCTATGTACTGCTAATAAGTACAACAAATAACAGCGCCAACAACCATGCCGCAGCGACATAAATAAATAACATTCATTTCCGCCCCGTACCGTTTCTGGGCCCCCCGGGCCACTCGAGGGTTAAGCGAGCGAGCGCAGAACAAGGCAGCCCCGCCCACTTGATAGTTTTCCCAACCGAATCCCAAGCCCACTCATTGCCAGTCGATGGAGCGCGAGCGACTGGAGAGTCCTCCAAAAGTTTCCTCAAGTTGATCGAAATATAAAGCGCGGATAGTGGGCGAAACAATGGGGCAAATCGGGGATGCTGACGCCCAAACTTTCGGCCCTCCGATTCATTATGTTGTGTGACAACTCTTTTGGGCCAGCAATCAGCCACTGATTGTCTGCAAAAAGTCAACGAAGTGGGTTCAACTATATTTTATTGCACCCAAAAGTGGTTTTAGGAGCACTAGAGTCAGTGATTGACTTATCCCCGAATTTTTAAATGATTTACAACATTAAATAATATACTTTTTTGATATTGAATAGCTTAATTGTTTAAAAGTTTAAAAGTTTTTAAGTAGAACTTCTTAAATTTTAATATTTCCATAGCTGATTTAGTTAAAAATATATTCCATTTGTACTTATTAAATAGAAATAAAGTTACCATCATCATTTAATAGAATTTAAAACATGGCCAAATAAAATCATATATGGTTAATGTAAACTTTATCTAGTAAAGAACAAATCTGTTCGACCTCTAAGACATAAAAGTGAACTTAAACTCAAAGTCCATTGACTTGAGTCCAATTAAATTTAACTATGTGAATAAGATTCACGGATTATGTGAGCAAACAAAGCATTAACCCTAAATCCTTGCCCGAATCGCTTTGGCGTCTGATATCTTTCAGTTCGCTAACATTTGACCCCCGAAAACTATTCATGTGAGTGGTGCCTTTCAGCCGTTTTCAATGCCCAGCGATTCGGAGATGGAAACTCCAGGGGCAGCTGCCGCTCCACCACCACTTCGCACTTCCCTTTTGGCCATTAGATTAACTCAATCGCAGTGGCCGGTGGCCAACCAAACACCACCCAACTCGGAGTGTCATGCATTTTTCATGGCCCGCCACGAGCTCAGCTGCTCAACTAAATTAACGAAATCAATCATCATCATCATGGCGGTATGGCACCTGCCATACTGAGCAAAATAAAGCAAATAATTTATTTTTGTATTTGTATATTAATTTCATGACAAACAGAAAGAAACGACAACTCAAAATTGTCACTAGTCACACAGTTTCGTCATGTTTGTCCATTCAAATAAAACAAAATCATCTGATATATGGAGCAAATAAAATCACAGAAAGAAAGTTAAATATTTGTACAATTTTTGAAGTGGTTTTTATTAATAAATTGAAAGTCTGCGCCTCTAGAGTTTTCCCAATTAGTAAATGTATTATGCTTATACAAATATTAGTTTATTAAAATTTGATGAATAAAACATTTTAGACTCAGTAAGATATTAAATATGGTAAAAATTGAACTCATTTTTAATTTTATAATTCAATGCTGATATTTTGATTATATTCTAGTAGTATGAAAGAAACAAGACATCAGTGTTAATCAGTAACCAATTGTTGTTGTATTAAAAACCTTGGATGAATCGCATTTTCTGCTAGTACCAAGTCAGTGACCCATTTCATTGCTCATTTCTCGCAGTGCATGCTTTCCAGAAAAGCGCCACATGCCGTTGCTCTCACGCTGCGAAATAAAAAAATAAAATAAAAAAGAGCGAGTGCCAAGAAATGCGAGGCCATCATGCTACATGGCTATACATCATTCGATTGTTCGGGGCTCGTAATTTGTAACCTAATTGAATGCGTAAGCGATGTGGGGCCCAAATCACGCATACGCCCCATTGAACCGCTCTCAATATGGGTTTTAATTTCGGTTCCAGACTTTTTTAATTATGGCTGCAGTCGGAAACTCTTTGGCAGTTTTTCTTTTGTCGCCGCTTTTCCTAGCACACATGCCACGCCCCCATCGAACCATGCCCGCCCACGCTTGGCTCTTTATGTGAAGTTTTTAATTAACTGCCTTACAAAGATTTTCCTTCTTCCGGTACGTTTTTTTTTTTGTCGCATTTTTTTTTATTTGTGTTGCCTGCCTTTTTGTGATTCGTTGCTGGCCCGGAGCCGGTTCTGGCCACAAATTGACATTTTTTCCAGGGGACGAGTCGGAATAGGCCACCTTTTTTGACGTTTTTCGCCCTCCCATTTTTCGATTTTTTTTTTTTTTTGCGCTTTGCCACTTTTTTGTAGTTAGCTGACGGAATTTAATAAGCCAGAAATGCGCCAGCCGAACCGAAATAAATTTGAAAAATCAGCAAACTCGCGACGTTCGCTAATTAAAGTCACCCTCGTTGGCTAGATATACATATATATTTTTAAATGCTACACTTAGAGTTGAATAAATCTAGGTTCTAGGAATTCACTTTTAAAAATTCCAGATTATCAGTCTGAGAAGAACTATATTTTCTCCAGAAAAGTTGAACCAAAAACTGCGAAATGTTTTAATATAAATTAAATGTGTATCTACTAAAACTTATTTAAATAAATGATCATTTTCTATGTTTGCCGTTTGGAGACGTTCTTCATTTAAAGATTTCATATCCCGCAAATACAAAAGGAAAGTATTTGGGGGCTTTGTTTTTATCCGAGTGTAAAAGCATATGGCTGGGCACGCCTCCACGCCCCCTGGCTAATGACAAATGGTTGTCAGTTTGTCAGTTTGTCAGTTGGCCGCTGCAACAACTGCAGATAAAAAGAGAGCAACTTTTTTTGCACCTATTTTGGCAGGCCAAAAGGGCAAACTGTGGATTTTCCCGGGGACTGGGACAAGTTTTTGAAATGAATTGGAAGTAATGAATGAAGGAATGAATGTGCGGTGGGTTGGCGAGAAGTGGAGACCAGGGGAAACTCGGGGGAATCTGGGGAAACTGGGCGGAGGCAGCAGCTGCTTGTTGGCCTGTGCAATTAACTGTGAAAATGCTGTCACAATATTTAAAAGTTTTAATTGTTTGTTCAATTGCAATTGCAATTTCAAACTGGCGCCAAACTTTGCACTTTTGTTGTTTTAAACTTGTTCAGCGACTCTCGCTCTCTGATGTCGCCTTTTTGGTCCTTTTCGTCCTCGACTGTTCGTTTTTTGTTGCAAGAAAAAAAAAAAAAGAAAGAAAAATAATTTAACATGAATATATCGCATTTCATGGAGTCATACATCACGCGGCAGTGGAGGGGTTAAGGAGGCGGCAGTGGGGAACGGGGGCGTGGCAGGCCGGCGGGCAAGTGACAGCACTAACATAAACCACAATAATATCCAAAGTCATGAAGGAAGTAACCAAGTGTGAATTTTCGGTTTATGCCTTGCGAACCCAAGCGTTGAAGCGGCGCTGCTGCTACTGCTGCTGTTGCTGTTGCTGCTGTTTTTCCCTCCGCTTTTCCCCATTTTCCTCGCTTTTCCGCTTTCCCTCGGGCGGTGCTCGTTGGTGTGGCTTGTTCTCCTTCCTGTTGCCGGTGGGTCAAATGGGTGGGGTCTGGATTTATAGCTTCACTTGGCCACACTGGCGGAGTTCAGTTTGCTACAAAACTTAATAATATTAAACACCCTTTAGGTATTTAGCAAGCAGTGTTGTTTAAATAAGGTAAAATAACTTGCTTTTAGTTTACGCATCATAATTTAAGTATTCGTGGCATCATATGAACTTTTAGTCTGGCAAGAATTACAATATTAAAACAATGTTTGTCTTTATTAAAATTGAAATAGAATTTTTTAGTAGCGGAAAATATTTATTGTTCTGGATTAAATGTATATATTTTTTAGGCTTAGTCTTAAAGCTTTCTTTGAATTCTGAAAATTTAAGACGCTTTGCAGTTGATATAGAAAACTAAAATATATTTTATTATTCCAAATTTAATAAATTAAGTTTGTTTATATACATATGTTGTATGTATTTGAAAAATTAACTTTTTTGAATATGACTACTGTTAGTTTTATTTGAAAAAGTGCTTTACAAGACTGCGCACAGTGGGAATCACCGTGGTTTTATTCGGGTTTATTTTTTTTCGGTTTTTGGACTTCATCCGCTGCCCCCTCCTCCCTGCCCCCTCCCGACGCCACTGACCGCTTGGCTGGGCACCCCTTGCAGTTGTTTTATTTGCGCTTCCGTTTCGCGGACAGTTTGCTTTGCTGTTTTTACTTCATTTTTCTCCAGCTTTGCACCCCGTATCTAACTGTCTCTGTTGCTCCTTTTTTGGCTTCGTTTCGTTTTGTTTTGTTTTTATTTTATTTTTCTTTCGCTTACAACAGAAAAATGTTGCAACAAAACATTTACGACGTCATCGTTTCACAATTTTTGTGTTGCGACCCCCCTTTTGCTCACTTTCTCGCTGTCCTAGAATCGTTGTTTTGTGCTGCTGTGTGTGTTGTGTCTTGAAATAAAAATTGTTGTTGCCGCTCTCGTTCTTCATGTTGTTGTACAAGGTCCACCCACGCCCCCGACCGTTCGGCTCCCGCTGCTGCCGAAAAAAAGAAACAACATACACAAAAAATAACAGTGGCAAAAAAAGAGAGGCAAACCTTGTGTCATTTATCATGCATTTCCACTTTTGGCTTCCGTCGACCGGGACGTGGCCCGCACAGACAAATGTACAGGGACAGGCGGACGGACGGACGGACGGATGGGCAAGCGGACAATCGGACAGCCGGACGGACAATGGTCGAGTCGAGTTGCGGGCAAGACAGCTGAAACGATGGTAGCCAGCCGCAAGCTCTTTAAAACTAATATATTAAGCTGCTTAGCCATCCCGGGTTGATAAAAACAATTAAGAAAATATATTTGACGGCACGCTTTAAATTTTAAGTATTGTTTTCATTTAAAATTTTATTTATTTTAACACTAAAGGTCCCATCATGTTTACCCACTAAATTGTCTTCAGAACTGCTTTACTGAATATTAAGACAAGAAGGAAGCACAGCTTGCTGAACTGCTACTTCCGGCAGCTTGAATGAACTGCTTGCCCAATTCCCTAATATGGCCCTTAAAAGTAGGCAATGATTTGAATTTATTTTTATAGCTCTTGCAAAAATCACTTTAAACCGAAAATTATTGAAGAATCTTTACTGAAAGCTGGAAATTGGGTATACAATAGAGGAAACAGAAGTCCAAAAAAATTAAAATTAGATTTCAAAGGAAAGAGTTCCTTTTGGAATACCTTTTGTGGTATTACATTATGGAAACAACACACCACTGATTTGTCAGTGTTTTTTGTCCCTGTTCCCGAGCCTATTCATGCATCTTTCTGTGGGTGTGGAAAATAGGGAAAAAACACGTGGCAAGGGACAACCATAGACAGACTACCAATTTATGCGTTTTCATTTGCCGTTGTCATTCCCTAAAAATTTCCATTTCATGCAAAAAATGACAAAAATCTTTGAACGGAATTCGAAATTAATCAAAATAAGCGAACGTTAAATCCATTTCCTCCACGGCCAAGCAACATTTTCCGCTCGAGTCTACCGAATTAGTTGCCAAGTCATTTGCGAAATTTGAATATGGAAATGTTGCGAGTGGACGGCGGCCAAGAATGGAAAATTATGAAAAACTTCTTGAAATTGTTTGATATTGAAACGCGGCAAATATTCCCGACTTGCTGCTGCTGCTTTCCATTTTTTTTTACCCACTGGAGGGCAATTGATTAAGGGCCACGGGAGGTGAAAAGTGGCAGGGCAGCGACTGACTGTGATGGAGTGACTGCTCCAGGTGGGCTGACTGGAATGAGTTGACGATTTTCTAGGTCCTTCAAGGATGACATGAAAGGCGAGCAGAACGTGAAATTCCCCGCTTTCTCATGAATTTTATGGTGTGTAGTTGAATGATTTTTATTATTTATAAGTGATAAGTTCCCATAAATTCAAAAATGTCTTAAAATGTTATTTTGTTTGCTTTAAACTTTGTTAAAACTGCGGTACCAATATTTTGTACTGGTTTGTTCCTCAATCAAATTACTTTTTTATACCTAATCTTTTATAATATTATTTTATGTGGGTTGCATAGGTTGATTTTTGTTATTTTTTTTTGGATTTCCTGAGCTTACAGATGGGACTTGTACTCAAACGCGATGAAGTTGGTTTGCTCGTGGGGATAAAGCTTTTCCCAGAGCCGCCTTTGATCACTTGCGGGGATTCAAGTTTCGAGTTTTTCTGCCAAACAAATGCGACGCCATTTGGTCTCTGCCTTTCTCCATTTCCCCATTTCCCCATTTCCCCATTTCTCCTACCCAACTTGGCCATTTCTCTCTGTGACGCATCGGGACCGCAATGAACTTGAGCCAGCTGTCAATGTGATAAATAAACTTGGCTTGCCAAAAGGGTACAGCCCCCTGGCTCTGCTGCAACATATAAATAATAATCAGGCAGCTGTCTCGCCACAGTGCGTTTCAAAATTGTAAGGCCTTGGCTTGGTGGCCAGAAACAAAATTATGAAAATTGTAGATCTAGATAAAGATAGATGTCGATAAGAAAGTCTCAGAGCTACAAGACAATTTCTGAATATATTTTCACACCCTTAAAATCATAAAATCTTAATCAAAGTAACTGCTTTGATAACTGCAGACTGTGAGTTGAATTTAAAATAAATTGGTGTGCTAAATGTATACATAAGATATTATTTTACAAATCAGAACGTATTGAAATCAAAACAGAATATCAAATTGCATTGTAAACTTGCTGTGCAGTTTTGATTGGTTATTTCAAGCGAAAGCGTATTTTTGCAGATAAAACTGTGAATTGCAAACTTATTCTAACTCTTGTACTAAACTTTTTTTGCCAACTCAAAATATATGTTTTTTTTTTTCTATACTTTGCAGCAACTTTTGATCCAAGGGCGTGGCATCGACATCGACATCGAGCAACAGGATGCTGGCACTGCCTTTGCTGACTTTGGCGGTCCTCGCCAGCTGCGGCTACACCGTGGACGCCTACTCCAGTACGTATACGTGATATTCCGGGCGGCGGGGGCTTTCGGGGAAACCATACCCAACCCCAACCAACTCCCCTGGAAGGCCACCGCCCCCGTTGTTTGTTTGTTGTATTGTGTAATCAGTAATTCCCCGAGATGAACATCGATCCGTGCGATCGGTGGTGAACGTTTCATGCCTTCATCAACCCCCACATCCCCCCATCATTGACATATTGAAGCCAGTGGAGATAAACCCGATTTTGAGCAGGCTTATAATTTGTTTTTCCTTTTTTTTCCGTATGATTTTGAACCCCATCCACTCCACACACACTCACACCGCAATCCTTGAACCCTGAACCCTGAACCTCGAACCCTGAATCCAATACCGCATTTCCCGCGGGCGAAGAGTACGGCCGTGGATGCGGGGACATTGGCTGCCTGCCCACCGAGGAGTGCGTCATCACCAGCGACTCGTGCAGCTACAACCAGCGGGATGGCAAGGAGTGCGGCAACTATCCCACCTGCAAGCGCCGCTCCGGCGGAGGATCGTCCGCCTCGAACAGCAGCCCCAACTTGGCCGCTCCCTCGGCCAATCCGTCAGGTATTTAGCTTGGAATCCCCCACTTGATTACTCATTGTGCGCTTCCCTGGGGGAGTTGTCCAGGCGATTGGCATCGTGTTTCGGGCTTTGGCGACCGGCGATTGGCGATTGGCTATCGGCGGCCACTTCTTTTTTTGGTTCCTCAAAACGAGTTATGAATTCCAACCGATTGTGGCTAAAGACAGGGATTTATGGGGGCAACAAAGCTGACTTCGGCCGCCGAAGAATACAATATCCTTGCAGACAGCAGAGAAATTTTTAACATAAGGAATCGTCCGAATTTTACTGACGACAATTCAATTTTGCCAATGTTCTGGGACTTTTATATTAAAAAGTCCAGCTTACTGTTATTTATTTAATTAATGTTAATCTTTACTTCGTATTTAATTGCCAGAAGTTTTTCTAATATAAAGAAATAGTAAAAAGGGGCAAGTATATACTTTATTTTTGATTAATAACAGAAATAAGTAAATTTATAAAAGGAAACTTTAGAAAAGTAAATTTTTAGGCAGTTATAAATTTAGCAGTTCCATTATAATGCGATTCCATATCGCTTTTCATGTGAATGAAATATTAAATTTAAATAGAATCCTAAAAACTCTGCAAGGATATAAGTATTACTCCAAATTCTCGAATTTCCTTTGAGTTTTTTTTTATGTTTGGCCTTAAGTATTTGTTTAGTTTTGTGATCGTTTTCATCTATATATATCTATATACATGTATGCTATATAACCGAATGTAATATGTTGTATGGCGATCTAACACACACACACACACACACTCGCACACCCACACCAACACACTGAGAGCTTCTGCTGACTCAATCAATCTAACACTCAATCAATCAATCAATCACTCGCTCGCTCGCTCATTCATCGCCTCATTCGCTCAAGGCTTCCTAATATTCGACCGCTAACCACCCAACCACCCACCCTCTGCCACTCCCCCTCTCTGCCGCCCACTTCTGCATGTTTTTAGGAAGTCACAGCACAGAGAGAAAAAGGCAAAACAATGCCAGCTCGAATTTTGTATATCAATGCCACAAATAAATATCACTAATATGGAAGCCATACAAATATCAAATGTAAAAATATACTGAAACTCAATTGGAGTAGCACTGTTTAATAATTTTGCAAGATTCCGACACCAAGTGCAACCCAGACATTACAAATTTCACTTTCAAGCCTCAGTTTGTATGGTAAATATTTATTTACAATCAGTCAAACTACTGCCAATTTACAGCTGTAAATAATAAAGTACAAAGATTAAACCAAACTTCTTTACCAAACATTTAAGATTTAAAATATATATATTTTTAATCATAAATATTAAAGTTCTTTTAATTGAATTATGAAAAAAACTAATTCCTAAAATCGTATTCAAATATTTTAAAAATCAGCAGTTAAAGAGCCAATGCAATTTGAATTTAAATCTTTTTTTTGTCTATAAAACTGTTTGGATAAAGATATAATCTAATAATTAAAACCTTGCAGGCTGTAATGGCAGAGGTTTTACTGTTTAATTGTGTTTCCTTCAAAGTGCCCTAAAAGCGAAGATATTTCTCTCTGTGCTGATCGGAGAGGGAGCTGGAGAGAGAAGGCAGGCTGGGCGGGAACATGGCTGCAAGCAAAACTAACGCTAACAATAACACCCGCTCTCTTTCGCCCCCCCCCCACCTCAAACCCCCTGCGTGCCATCGAACGACTAACCACTAACAGGATCGAGTCTGGGCCAAGGACCCGAGAACAACATCTTCGCACCCGCCTCATCGAATCCCACGCTTAACACCTACACCTACAACCATCAGCAGGGCGGCGATGGCGGCGGCGGTGGCGGCGGCGATGGCGTAAACGGAAACGGAAATGGGAATGGCAACGGAAATGGTAACGCCGGAAACGGGGATCGCGACAAGGGCGGCAATGCGGGGGCGGCGGGCGCCTCCTCAACGGGCGTCATCGATCCGCACTACGTATTCGGGGCCAAGCACCACATGCCGGTCATACCCAACATGCCCATCTTCCCGTACAACTCGCCCACGTCGGCGCCCTCGTTCCAGCAGTTCCCCCAACCCAACCATCCAGGCAGCGTCCTCAATCCGGGCTATCCCATGCACGGCCTGCAGCCGGTGAACCCGTACAATCCGCCCTTCGTCTTCGGCCAGTTGCCATTCTATGGCGGCGGCGGTCCGACCGGCACCGGCGGTCCGCCCGGCGGCATTGGCGGCGGCGGCGGCGGCGTCGGCGGTAATGGCGGCGGCGGCGTGGGACTGCCCAGCTCCACACTGGGCATCCTTGGCGGCGGCGGCGGCGGCTTGGCGCCCTACGGCAGCAACTTCCAGGGCTACCAGAGTCAGCACTCCAACGCGAACATGTACAACAAGCCGCCGCCGCAGTATCAGAACCAGAATCAACAGAATCCCTACAACCGGCGCACCCAGGCGCATCCCTCGGCAGCCGGCAGTCTGGGCGGGATCGGGATCGGGAGGCCGCTGATCCTGGTCGCCTGCCTGCTTCTGACCCTCCTGCCACGCACGTAATAAGCTGAGGCAGCAGCAACACGACGACCCCCGGCAAATTATCCCATTGAATGTTATATGTTCGGAGCAACACCATCATGGAATGAACCCATTTTCACTGAAGTCACACTTTACTAACACAAAATCAACCATTTGCAGATTCTAAAAGCAGGTGCTTTCATTTAAGCAAAAATCAAAAGTTTAGTACTACTTAAATATATAAGATCCTCATTGAAAGGTGATGAAAAACAAAAAACCTTGATCTATGGTCAATAATAAATGAAATGCATGGCAGCAAGGAGAATGAGAATTGAAAGCACCTTAAAACTAAATATTAGGTGAAAATGGGAGCTCGCCTGAAGGTTGTATGCTCATTTTTTGTTTTTTTTATTTCCCTTATTCTTCTTAATTATTTTCTACCTTTTTTTCAAATATTTTTATTTTGCTTAGGCTTAAGAAAAATGTAAAAGCAGTAACAGCGGCAGTTCACAAAGCAATTAAGCAACTGTAAGATTATGAAGTTAGCCAGCCAGCCTGTAAGTTATGACTTTAGTTTTTCTCTGCAAGGATTACAAAATATAAAGTCACAAAAAGTGTTTTTTTTTTTTTAAATATTATATGGTGAATAACCTTGCCTTTTGGAGCTTAAGAAGTAAACATTTTTGAAGAAGAGTCCATTTTCAAGTTGTTAATACAAATTGTTAACAATATGTGGCTCGCTTTACATCATTTGATGACTGGCCCACACTTCGTATACGTAATTTCAAGGGCTATGGCTTCTATGGCGTATACGTAATTTCAAGTACTTAATAGATTTTAATTTATTTTCTGAGAGATTGCTCGATAAATTTAATTCCAAATGTCTTTTTAAAACAATATCAGAGCCATTTAAATATTTCTTTATTATTTGAATAGCTGCATTTGGTTCATCAATTGTCTACCATGCTTTTTTGCAGTTCTATCAGAGAACAAGGAAATGATTACTTTTCGTAGTTTTCCACAACAATTTAAGGGTGGTGTTTTAATTACACTATAACGTACAAGGCTTTGCCGCTCCTCGCTGCACGTGTTTTTTGCCTTTTTTTTCTCGACAGCCTTTGCTGTCTGGCCCACACTGCGAATACGTAATTTCAATTTAATATTGTGTAGAAGAGCGCCGGCGAGATTGTGTGAGTGAGTTCATTTGTGTGCATATTTGTGTGTGTGTGTGTGAGTGTGTTTTCGACTATCAGTCAAGGGGAACTGCTCGCCGGCTTTTTTGCAGCTCAATTAAATTGGAATTTAATTTCGGGCTTAGACAGCCGGCCTCTGGTCAAAGGGGCAAAGTCTAACCACCACACATGGATACAAATTTACACACAGATACGCACACACACAGATGCACAGACACACACACACACAAATGCATGGCTGGTTGGGCAACTTTGATGTTAATTTCATTTTTGTTGATGTTACGAATTTGCGGTCAGACGCCGGCGAATCCAGGGCTTTTTGATGCTGCCACTGCTGCTGCAGTCAGATACACGATACAGATACTTAGATGGATAGTGTTGTAGATACAAGATACGCATGTCAATCAAAATGCATAATGAGCTACATTTGAGGGAAGTGCACCAAGTGCGCTGCGGTCAAATCAGATTCGTTTTTTTTTTGTACGTCTACGAATATGAATAAATAATCACTGAAGCAAGTTAAATGGCATTTTAAAAACAACAACAACAACAACAAAAACACAAGAATTAAGCTAGCCTAAGGTGTTCAAAACTAATCTAAAGTAATAACTAAAAACTAAGCTGTAAGTGCTGCAGACTCACGAAATGACAAAAAAAACAAAAAGAAAAGAAGAAAACAAATTCAAAAACTGTCACAGAAAGGCATTTACATTGCTAACCAACTGCCAGAAAAAAACAAACAACTACAAAATCGAAAGCCAAAAACCAAAAAACCGAAAACAGAATACAAATTGTGAAACATTTTAAGCACATACACTTACACGAACACACAACAAGGTCCCAGAAATTCAAAACTGCCCAAGAAAACATAAAGATTTTGTCGCTGTAAAATCCGGATAAAAAGCACTCATGTCGAGCATATTTACTCCGTCCGTTTGTATTTGCACACACAGACACACACACACACACACACACACACTTGATTTGGGACACCAACTACAGCTAACTTCATTTGCAAATCTCTGAACCGGAACCATGTAAACAGTACGACCAGTATTAACCAAACTGAAATCATTTTATCGAGTTAAGATACCCAATACTAACAATACCCCACATCAAACTCATACTCTCAGACGCGGCGAGGAAATTAACGAGCAAACAATAAGTATTCGAGTATTTACTAATCAAAACCACTAACTAAAGAGTTGTACATAGCATTAAATATATATAAATGTGTGTGGACAGAGATATATTTAATATACTACAGCGAAGACTTAACTAGAATAAGCCCGGGCGGACAAACTCAAAGTTGTGTAGATTTAAAACGGTACGGTTATTTGTCGAAAACGTAAGCTAAGTTCATTGATTGTCCATTAACCAGTTTTTGCTTTCATATTTTCTCTGTTTTTTTGTTTTTTGTTTTTTGCTTACCTAATTTGTGTTCTTTGTTTTTTGTGTTTTTCTTCCTCGATAATTTCCATTCGAAATCCCCGCTTTTGTGGCTAACCCTCGGCTAAACTGCTTGCCCTGCTTGCACTGCTTCGCTGACCGATCAGAGGTGAGCCATAACGCATACGCCCCGAACGCCCCGCAGCCGGATGCGGATGCGAACGCCATGAGCGGTGGCAACGGCGGAGGCAACGGCGGATACGGTGGTGGCTTCTCGGCTGGCGGCCACTCCCTATACCCCAGTCTACCCAACTCTGGCGGTGGTGGTGGTGGTGCAGCGCCCTACAATCCATATGGTGCTGGTGGCAACGGCGGCGGTGGCTACAACCCCTACAACGGTGGCTACCAACCCCAAGCTCCTGGCGGCTATCATCCTCAAGCTCCTGGCGGCTACCAGCCCCCAGCAAATGGAGGCTACCAACCGCAACCTGGCTACACGCCTCCCGCCCCGGGCTACGATCATAACGGTGGTGGTGGTGGTGGTGCCCAGAAACCCAAGGACAAGGAGGGCGGCTTCTTCTCCAACTTCTTCTCGAATCCGGCGGTGAGTCAAGCGGTATCCGGTATCATTGCAGGCCAGATAGCCAAGCAACTGCAGGGCGGCGGCGCTGGAGGAGCAACTGGTGGTGGCCAGCCCGCTGGTGGCTATCAGCCGAGTGGTGGCTACGGCGGAGGATCCCCGGCAGGAGGCAGTAGTGGCGGTGGATCCGGCAGTAACATCCTCGGAGGCCTCCTGGGCTCCGTTCTATCCGGCGGTGGTGCCAATGCAGGCGGAGCTGGAGGCGGCGGTGGTGCCAGCAGCTTCCTGGGCAGCCTGCTCAGCGGTGGCAACTCCAATCGCGGTGCCCAGCAAGGAGGAGGAGGTGGCGGTTCCGGCGGACTGGGCGACATCTTCAGCTCGAAGAACTTTGGCGGCCTCTTCAGCGAGAATCCCTCGTCCAGGGGCGGCTCCAGTGGAGGCTCCACCGATGGCGGCGCCAGGGGATATCCCACCCAGGCACCGGGCAACTACTACGGCTAGCTACTACGAGTGGCACCACCATTAATGCGGAGAACCACCTTGGTCTCCCCCCCCCCAAAACAAATACACAACTTTCTTTCTTTTCTCGTTCTTTGGCAATGTAATCAAATGGAGAACTTTCAACGAAATTAACTGAAACAATATTGAAATATATAAGCATATTATACGAAACTATAAATGATGAATTATACAAATACAATACATATATACAATACATATATACCCGATAATTGAGAGAGCTGTCACATGTAATTTGAGATACCGTGCGCGTAGAATCCCCCCAAAAAAAAAAAACAAAAAACAAAACAAAAACCAAGCCCCCATTCGGAGTTCATTTGTAAATAGAGGAATAACTGAAATTGAAATTGAACAAGATAATATACGTAAGAATTGAAAGCCAGTTTATGAGAGTTTTTATTTGCCTTTTGGGTTTTAGCTGGGCGAAAAATGGCAGAGTGGTAAGTCATTCACATGGAGTTTCACAAGCCTCAACATTAGATTGCCAAATTACTTTTACAATTCACAAAAACAAAGAGCATCCCTTTAAAGAGCTGATCTCGGTCACCATAGTGGAATATATCTAAAAGTTATGGCCGTTCACCAAACCACATTATAACTTGGCCAAAAGCGACTGTATATCATGGAAAATGAAGAGCTCACATTTGTGTGGCGACCGTAGACAAATGGAAAGTGTAAATAACTTTGTTTAAAAAAAATCGGCAAAAATAACACAGATCTTTAATCAACGCGATCATAACTTTTTAAGAGGCTGTTGACTGACGGCAAACGGATTTTCAGCCCGAAAAGTTGGCCGAACTGGAAAAGTTTCGCATTCGGGGCGGCACTCGAAATGCGCTGCGTTTCCGTTGCAGATTCACCTGCTATGTCCCGTCCCGTCCCGTCCCGTGCCGTCCTGTCCTGAGCTGTCCTGTGCCGCCTCGCACTTCACGTGCGCCGCACACTCTCGGCGGGGAAAGCCCTGCACTTGGCAGTCGAAAGTTAACCGGAGGAGGAGCAGGCGGTGGCAACCAGTTTTTGTTGCCTTTGTTGGCCGGAATGTTGCTGCTGCACTGCAACAATATATTATGCGCTAAGCTCCTCAACTATGCAGGCGGCGGATGGGTGGCCATTTGGCTTCGGCTTTGGCTTTGGCTTTGGCTCTGGTTAACCGACTACCGTTTTGTAATTTATTTAAGTAATAAAATAAATATACGTACGTTATGTGGTGCCACGTACGTTGCGCACCTGCCCGTCTGGATTGCCATGTGCATGTGCCAGTGGATGTGTATCTAGATGTGGAGTTGAATGTGGATGTGGATGTGGCTGTGGATGCGATGCGATGCTGCCGGTGGGTTTGTTGTCAAGCGAAAGTGCGCTCCAAGTGCACCAAGCACCCACTTGGCCAAAGTGAATTTAGTGTCAAGTGCAGGAAAATGTGAAAAGCAGCTGCGAGTTAGTTTTTCATATTTAAGCAGCACTTCAGCCAGCAACAACAACGAAGGCAGCGGCCCACACTGGTCGGTTGTCTATGCAAAATGGATTGCCTTTCGCCCATGGGAGATTGCATTTTTATAAGGCCATAAGTCCACTTCCTTTCGGGGATCGAAAAGGAAATTTACTATTAAAGGTTGTATTACTAATTATTACTCTATTAGATAAAGGTCTTCGTAGATTACACAGTACTATCCTCTTCTGAGGATATTATTATTTATTTCTTGGAAATTTAAATCGGTTTTAAATATGAAATATTTAAAAGGTAAGGAGGTCGTTGTGCTTTAAACTGTTTAGATAAATTCCATTCAATATATTCAGGTATTAAAATGTGTAACGTACTTAAAAGTAGTGGAATGCGACTACAGCGTACCTTAATTTGTTAATAATTTTAGCTTTGTTTAATTAGTAGGCTGCGTCTCAGACTTTAGATTTGGAATATCCCATTCATTTCACATTTATTTCAAAACCCGATCGAACCTGTGATAAGTCGAGCGTAGAGCAAACGCGAAAAAATCAGTTTTCAGTTTACAGTTTTCAATTTCGGCCAGATTATATAGAAATGGAGGAGTATTCGCGCGAACCCTGTCCTTTTCGCATCGTCGACGATTGTGGCGGCGCCTTCACCATGGGCTGCTTCGGAGGCGGTCTCTTCCAAGGACTCAAGGGATTCAGGAATGCGCCGCAGGGCTTTGGACGCCGGTTTGCCGGAGGATTGGCCGCCGTGAAGGCCAGATCGCCGACGATCGGCGGCAGTTTCGCCTCGTGGGGCTGTGTGTTCAGCATTGTGGACTGCACACTGGTGCATCTGCGCAAGAAGGAGGACCCCTGGAACTCGATCATGAGCGGGGCCATTGCCGGGGGCATTCTGTCCTCGCGGAACGGGGTGGCCGCCATGGCCGGCAGTGCCATCATGGGCGGCGTCCTGCTCTCGATGATCGAGGGCGTGGGCATCCTGTTCACCCGCATCTCCGCGGAGCAGTTCCGCAATCCCTCACCACAGCCCGAACCGGGATCACCCGAGGCATCTGCATATGCATCTGCATCTTCATCTGGATCTGGCTCTGGATCCGGCGATGTTAATCCGCCCCCGGGATTTGGATTTCCCGGTGCCCAGCAGGCCACTAGCTGAATTAACGATTCACTTCTGTCGGCCGTTTGATTTCCAATTGTAATCGGCGTTTCTATTTATTGATTGGTTATTTTGTGCACACCTACATCATATGTATCCAAATTGCAAGCTTATTTTATTTGATATTCGAAAAAAGGCACTAGATATGTGACCTTCAAAGTAAAATCATCAGTTTTAAATTTTACAAGCATGAGCACTTAATTATTTATAACGCCCATCAAGTTGATAACTTTTTTAAATAAATTCAAAATGTAATCTCATGAACTATAAATGAAAATATATTTTAATTTTAAGCAAATGCATTGAGCAAATATAAGTGTTTTTCTCATTGGAAAATACATTTTAAAAAGCCTAATTAGGGATGGTTGTTGATATATCATGTTGATATATCAAAAGGCCACTTAACTAATTTATCAAAACATAAATATTTTATTAGGAATAAATATAAAATACAATCAAATGATGGGATTTGTAGCACCGTCATTAGGTGTGGATGTCTAAACAAGTTGTTAAAAAATAAATAGATACATTTAAGGGGCTAGTTAATTAAATGTGCACCACTGTGCACCCATGCAAAGGCAGCGAATGGGTGGCAGATCGAGGACCAGGACTTCGGGTCCAGGATTTCAGCTGGCAGCTCCTTCAGGGCAAAACAATGACGCGCCGCATTTAGAAGCCTTTCGCTCTCGGTGCCCCACATGCCACCGCCCTCACTCCCTCCCCGTCCTTAACCCCATGCTGCCCCTGTCCCCTGCCCCTGCCCCCCTTAACCCATCACTGGTGCACGGGGCTCGTTCCGCAGCGGATGTCGTTGACTTTTCAAGTCGCATTAGAAGCGACACGGCGGCGTCGTCATCGCGGTGGTTGGGTTTCGGCTTGGGTGGGTCACTGGGTGCTGTACGATGGGTGGTGGATGGTGAGTGGTGGGTGGGGCATAAAAATACATGTAAGAGGCTTTCAGCTTATTGTTTGGCACTGTCGCGTTTTTATGATTGCACGCAAGGCTCTCCAGTTCGCCATCCAGCCATCCCGCCATCCCTCCATCCCGCCTCCACTGTCGTCTGGCTTTGGGCCCCTTGTCTCGGCTTAATTTTATTGATATTACACGTACTTGAAGTCGACGACCAGGTCGAAAACAGCCATCCACCATTCCCATTCCCGTTGCCGTTCCCATTCCCATTCCCGCTCCCATTTCCATTCGCATTCCCATCGTCTGGCTATTAATTTTTACGGCTTACGACTTACGGCTTACGGCAGCTTCGCGTAAACGCCCGGTAGATGGCGCCCCCGCAGTTGATCAATTTTTTATATCTATTGGCACTTACTTGCCGCGATATATCGTATTATATATTTATGCGCGCCCTGCTTGTGCAAATCCAATTACGTTTTCATAATCAAGCATCAAGACCTGCAAGTGTTTTCATTTTCACTTCATTCACTTATTTTTTGGTTTACCTAATCACAAAACAAAAATATCTTTAGTAACATATAGTAATTTTAGGAGATTTGCATTTGGAAAATAAAGTTACAAGAGGTTTTAGCTTACTCACTTTATGAGCTGCTAAGTTTTAACGAAAACTTTTGAAAGATTTTTCAAGTTTCATTCGTAATTACTGGCAAAATCTTAATGAAATTTCTTTTGGCCAAATATTTCTTTCGGGTATTTTCTTGATTGGCTCTTTCATTTTGTATTCTAACAACAACTATTCTTTAACATGTGTATAATATAGTTGTTGTTCTTGTTATTGTTGTGGGGCAATAAAAATGCTACAACTTAATTAATTAAGTGCAAATGATAAAAATGACCAAACAGCACGAAACATACACACACTCGCCAAACAGAGAGAGAAAAAACTAATTAAGTTTTATGTGCAATTTTCGTGGCTGAAAAGTTTCGTTTGTGTGGCAATTGTGTGGTGGGCAAAAGAGGGGGCTGTGGCACAAGAGAGGGGGGGGCAGTTGGGGCTTTGAGGGGGCGTGGCGGGGGGAGAGGGAGGGGCGGTTGGAGAATGTGGCACGTTACGTTGCCGTCACGTTCTGTTATTTATTTTGATAGTTTGTTGTAGCTGCATTGCCTCCCCATCTCGTTTGCGACCCCCTCGCCTTTCCCTGCTTTTTCCTGCTTTCCCTGCTTTCTCCCCTCTCTCCCGTTCTATGTTTTCCCATCTCTTTTGGCGGGAAAATCTGTGCGCTGACATTTGCCGCGATTAATGAAAGTTAAGCTTTTGTCCGAAGTCTTTAATTTGTGGCCATTAGAGGGCGGCCAACACAAACACACAATCATAGATACATGGGGAAAATAAGGGTAACACAGAAAAAGACACTTACTTTGTTTGGTTTGGCTTGTAGAAAACTTATCTTTTACCATGTCTCATAGAAACTAAGCAGCAAATAGTATTAAATATTGAAAAAATACTTGTACAAATTGCAATTACTTTTATTTAATACTTTTAAAAGCACACAGTGGCACAATCTCAGTTATTTATTTAAAACTGATTTTTTATTTATTAATTTGTTTTGCCATTTCATTTAATTGATCCTGCCACAAACAAGTACCAGCTTGTTGGACCTAGTTTTTAACTGTGCGCAAAACATTCCCAATCGGCGAGAGCTCCAGTTGGGAAAAATCCATTGCCTACTTATGTGGGCAACATCAGAGGACCTCGTTGCCAAATTGTGTAGCGCATTATGGCGTGCGGGTGGTTTTTCCGAGGGGTTTTCCAGCGGGTCTACTGGAAAAACACATGCCTGCCCCGACGACGCTTGTTTACATGCGTTTGGCGCACTCGCCAGATAAATCAGCAGCAACAACAGAGCATCACAGCAGCAACATCACAACAGCAGCAACATCACAAAAGCAGCAGCAGCAACAACGGCAACTGCAACTGCAGCATCAACAGACCAGCTCTGATTTAGTCAACGTTTATTGTTAAAGTAAGAACTGCAACCACGACATGGGCAAATTTGCAAAACAAACTCTTCCTTTTTTCCCTTTTCTCCTACAGGTGTGGTTGCAATAATAGTGGTGGCAAAATGTTTTCTACAAATTTTTGCAAATAATGTCAATGCTATTTCCAAAACATTTTTACCAGTGGCTGCTTAGTGTTTACTTCACTTCTATTTTACTTAGTTCAAAGTTATCATTTACTTCTTATTCCATAAATATTTAAGATTAAGAATCATTGAACTACCATTATTCTTTGTATGTGCTCATGTATTTATAAAAAATATTTGATTTACCGGTCCCTTTAGTTTTTATAATTTATAATAAAGTACTTTTATGCTTGAGCTTTAAATGCATATTTTTATATTCTATCCTGACATCGAAACTGAAGTTCTTTTTTAAAGAAATTTGGCATTGCTTGAGATACTCTTTATTATTATATCCTTAGCTGTATGTGCACGCCCTATTAAAAGTCTCCGATTGCAGCTTGAATTTAGTTGCATTCAAAGCCCACTGGCAGCATTGAGAAGTTGTTGAAAAATATTTGTCCTCTGCAGTTTACCCCTCGCTTTTCCTTGGATGTGTGGGAAAACTTTCGACTTCAGTACACAACTTACCTCAACTTTTGCTATGGCAGAAGAAAAAAAAATTTGTTAACTTTAGCCGAAAGAAGGACGAAAGGACGAAAACTTTTGCATTCGCCTGCAGTTGAAGTTGGCCAGAGAGTAATTGAGGCACTCGAGGGCGAAAGGAGCCGAGTCCAATTTTGCAAATCGTCCGTTTTTGCAGGTGATAAATTTTGAAAGGCATTTTAATTGATTTCGACAAATGAAATTAAATTCAGGAGCGCCAGAGGTGTGAGCCATATCAAATATTAAACGTTCTGCCATTTGAATTATCAAATTTCGTGTGCGCCTTGCTTCCATGTGAGTTTCAATTAAAAATTTACTTATTTGCTCGACAAAGTTTTTGTGTGGCATTTAGCAGGGGCGTGGCACTTTGGGGGGCGGAACTCAAATACCGAAATGCTCAAATACAAAACGACAGACAAATGAAGACGGAGATGCAGATGCAGATGGCAAAGACGAAGGAATGGGAATGAATAAATTTCCAAGCAGTTGAAATGTTGAACCAACCGAAGTTTCTGCTTTGTTTTGGCGCCTCAGCTCAAGAAACACACAAAATGAGCAGGGAACAAGGGTGCACTGTGAGAAACGAATAGCTAAAAGTATCAAAATTTAAAGCATTTAAATATTAAAATAAAAACTACTGTTTTTTTAGTAACATTTCGTAAGAAGTCATAAAAACAATCAATGTTTTCTAAGCATACATTTTATTTAGTTAAAAAAAAGATTTTTGTTGGAACATTTTTGTTCATCTTTAAGATTTGTTTATGAGTGGGTTTCAATTTTCCATAGATTTTTTGCAGTACTCTTGCATCCAAAAGAAGATGCAATAGTTTAGAACGACTGGTGCTTCATGCGGTTTGTGGTGGCATCTTACTTGCTGCACACTTTGTTGGCATCTGCGGGGGCGGAAATGGAGTAGTAATAGGAAATGGGGGCGTGGCTGGAGACGGGGGGCTGTGCAGCAAAAGCCACAAAAATAAGAAACGACGACAGAGTACGGCCGCCGCCTCTGTGCGAAAAATTAGAACCGCAAATCATTTTGAAAACAATGCATATGCCATGTCATATAAGTAGGCGGCGGGGTGTGCCAGGAAGGGCGGTGGGCGTGGCGGAAAATGACAGAGATTTTCCTGGGCGTTTCCAG
This sequence comes from Drosophila fuyamai, assembly GCA_018153365.1. Classification (NCBI taxonomy): domain Eukaryota; kingdom Metazoa; phylum Arthropoda; class Insecta; order Diptera; family Drosophilidae; genus Drosophila; species Drosophila fuyamai. The sequence continues at coordinate 8,894,916 of JAECXW010000062.1, forward strand.
GAAACTGAACAAAATCCTCATCTATCTGAGCACAACCACAAAACAAGTCGGATATCCGAGGCTCTTCCAATGCTAATTAGTCGAGCTGCGGTTTCTAATTGGGATTAGCATTTTGCGAAGGAGCAAGTTTGAGCTATTTTCACGAATAATTGCGAGAAATGCTCGTTGCCATAAGCTCATTAGGCCAACCAGAGCACATTTATTACCTGTTGTTAATTGTGCAATAAATGCATTTTTTATAATCTAGCCATATAATTAAATGAGTTGCAGGTATAGCGTCAAAAGGTTATTATTTTAGTTATAGACAAATTGAATAATAAAAGTATTAAATAATTGTTTGTTCTTAAAAAGGTAAAATAAAGTCTTGTATCTGAAAAATTTAAACAAAATATTTGAGTACAAAAGCTTAAGTTAAGCTACACAATATCCAAAAATTATAAAAACTAAGTTTTTAATTTGTACATTTAAATACATTTATGCCTGAAGGCATGATTCACATTTTTTTTCGTTGAAAATGAGTGAAACATAATTTTTAAATAAAGAGGAGTTTAAGATTAGGAGCAGCTTATTTGAGACTTGGAATTTCCCTTTACCGCCTTTGCGTAACTTCCAATAAATATGCCAAAGGAGGTGGCAAAAAAAATAGATCACCCTTTGGACTGTCAGATTTCCCAGCTTGGCAATCACAGCGATAATCATATTCACATCGACCACAAAAGAAATGGGTGGAAAATGAAAATGCGGAGTGGGGAAACCGCACCTAGGACCAGGCGAAAATCAAAGCCCACAAAGAGTTTCTAAGCCAACCCATTGGCGGCTTCGGCTTGGGTTTCGGTTTAGGTTTCGACCATGTTAATGTCGGCTCAGACATGTCTAACACCCCTTTGGCTAAGCCATCCCCCCTGGTGCCCCGTTGCCTTTTTCTTTATCCCACTTGCAATTTAATATTCATTTTGTGAAAAGCCCATTTACATTTTGCGTTTGCCCTTTTTCGTTTTTGTCCTGCCACTCCAGTTCCATCTCCACCTCCACCTTCATCTCCATCTCTAGGTCCTACTCCACACTCGGTTTCTGCTTCTGTTGCCGTGCATGTGTGTTGCACTTTCTTTTCTCGACCCCGTTTCCCCTATACCCCCGAGGAAGCACTGCTCAACACGGCGTATGCGTAATCTAAGCAAAGCTCTCCATTTCCCAGTCCCCATTTTCTGCCAGTGCCTTTTGTTTGTCTTAATTCAACCGCAAAGGCACAAGGATGCGGGATATAGGGATGTGGGGATACTGGGACAGGGATTTGCGTCCGTTGACCACTTGAAAAGATTTTTAACCCGCCGCCTGCTGCTGTCCCCGTTTTCACCCCCTTTCCTCCTTCACCAACTCTGGTTTGGGCCGGAAAGCCTGCTGCAGCTGTTGATTTATACGCACTGGACCATGTCAATGTCGATGCTGAGCACCCTGAGGGAAGCAATCATCGCCGGGTGCCATAACCAGATGTCCATGGAGTCCCTACACGGGTAGAAATAGTGCCAAGGAACCTTAGTCTGGGGTGTCTCAGAAATCTACAAAAAATCTGACATGGATACCGCAAAGGCAGCATTTCATTGCCTGTTCTTGGAATTCAGAATAAAGTCTTAAAATGATTGCTTTAAATATTTCTAAAGCAACAAATAAATTTTGTTTTAGTTTCCAAAAACAAATGGAAATATTTCTAAAAACTATTTTCACTACTTGCTCTGAAAAGTATGAATAATTATACAATTTTAGAAGTCATCTAAAGGGGGGAAACGCATTTAATCAATGAAGTTGATTATTAAACGTTTTACAAATATATTTTACATGAGCTTTAAGACTTCCAATAAATATGTTGTATGTATCTGCTTAATTTCATGTTTCTAAAAATAATTCATGTTGAGCCATAATATTTCTGTGCTAAATCAGTAGTCCACAGTCCATAGTCTCCCATAGACTTCCAAACTAAATGCATTTCTTAACGTGTAAACCCGAACTCAATCCCAGCTTGTTGGTCGTTTCCATTTGGTTGACTTTCGGTTGGTTTTCGCCTGCCAAACAAGAACCTTTCCCACTAAACACCCACAATTAGCCGCTGGGAAATTGTTTTCGAAGCGCCGAAATAGTTATTAAAATACTTATGGACAGTTAAATGTTTAATCAATGTCCCGCCATATGTGATAATTGGGGGCGTGGCAGGGGGGCGTTGCAAATATTTGGCCGCTGGCCACAAAAACCGGTTTTACTGCCGACCATCGCAAATGCAATTGAAATGCAAATATTAATTACAATCAAATGGGCAGCCAGGTGTAATCGAGCAGTCAGTGTTAGAAGAGTACAAAAATTGGTTGGCAAATTTCTAAAGCGACCCTCGCATTTTGCGCCTCATGAACCGTTCACGCAACGTGTCGCGCTGTAAATAGAATTTGTGCATAATAAAATTATACATTCATAAAGCAGTCGCAGTTGGAGTGCCGAACATGGCCATAAAACACTCGCTGAATGCAATTTTCACCACCGCAATTCGCCTCCCGTTTTTCCATATTTGTATGTATTTTCCATATACGTGTGTGTACAAATGCACACAATGGCAGTGCCATGGATGCCGGGGAAAAGCTCTGTCTGATTTTCCACAGCCATTCCCTCGCCATTCACAACCGGAATAGTGGTGGTGTGTCCTTTTGAAAGGCGGCGTCATCGACCGTGAGTCCATTTGGCCGAGTCGAAAAAGCGACCCCCGATGGCAACCAAGTGGGAACCGCATATGCCTCTGGAATCATCATCCTCATCATCATTCTCCTGGCCCGGGGCATCTTACCAGTGCTCCGCTGCACAATGGCAACAGAAACAGCAGCCAAATGATGTCTTCAACTTCATCCGATTTCCCGCTTCTTTATGCAGTTTTTGTAAGCTAGAGAAGGTACACTTTCATTGCGAGTTCAGCACTCATTCTGTTTATAATAAATTAATAAATAAATTAATAATAGGAGTCTATTTTTTGATTGCAATTTCCATTCCTAAACTTGAAAAACTTAGAAGATCAAGAAATCTATAAATCTTTTGATCTTTTCCTAATTTTGAAAACATATTTTAAAGTATTTAAAGTACAATGCCCGACGGGGTTTTCATAAAAAGGAAAATAAGTTAGTAAATTAGTAAGAAAAAAAATTCTAAAATTATGCGTAAGAAACCTGAAGCAGAGTAGGAAGCATCCTGCCGCACTTGATCCTTGCCAAGCCCGGTTGGTTGCCCGTCTTCTGGTAATCCGACATCCCCGACTAATTCCACAATTGTGAGGAATAGCCAAGTCGACGGCTCCTTCGGAACGGGGTCGTTTCCTTGGATTTCAGCAGAGATTCCGGACGGGGGTGACGCCCATAAACGGATTATAATGCGTGAACCCGCCCCCTTTTCCAACCACCCGCCGCCTACTTATGCCTGCCCATCGTCGGGCAGTTAAACCGCTTACGGAAATGCTGTTCCCTGTTCCCCAGATTTGCTTTAAACGTTGCACTCGAAAAAAAGTCGAACAATATCTTGTGCGTCTTCACAGAGAACGGTCGTGTTTTTGTTTTGCGCTCCGAATTTTCATTTTTCTTATTGAAACCACCGGGGTTTACTTAAATCTCTTTAACGTTTCTACACCTTTAAGTGTTTTCTAACAACTTTCCGTTCGCTTCGCGAGTGCATCGTGATTAACTTGTGTTTAATAAACATTTTTATCATAATTTAATTTGGTGCTGGTTTGTTGTTATTGTTTTCCATTGCCCCTCTTTTCAGTCTTTCTCTTCGTCGTTGAGCGCTGTTGGAACGGCACGCACTCCAACGCACTCTCTCTGAGGTGTTTTATACCGGAGTTAATCGGTTAATATTCCCGCTCTCTCTCTTTTCGTTTTCTATTTCGTTTCGTGGTGCCTAACATCAAAGTTATTCGGTGTTTCGCTCCCGCTCTGTCGCTCTGATCTATCTCTCATTAAAAAGTTCTTGAGCGCTTTCGATTTTTTTGTCCGCTATAGTGCACAGTGGTCCGTGGTCAGCGAAAATGGCTTTCTGTTCATTAAAAAATTGTAAGAAAGTTATCTCGGCTGGACAGCAAAGTATTCCCTGCCATACATGTGATAAAATTTATCACGCAAAGTGTCTTGGTTATTCTGGCCTGGTTCGTGATGCCATCGATAAGAGGAGTGGCCTACGCTACTACTGCGATGAATGCATTGTATATGAGAACCAGGCAATAACTATTAGGCGGCTCACGAAAAGCAGTGTTACGGAATTAATCCGGAACTGCCGTAAAAATACGGACCTGCTTGTGGCGCTTGAATCGCAGCTCACTAGTCGCATGCTAGCTGAGCCCGATTCCCCAAAGCGCAAAAAAGTCGCGGTCGGTGGGCATTCTATGGCAGGTGCCGTGCAACCTACTGCCCGCGATTCGATTCCAGCTCAGCTGCCAATCTTAGGCGCCACTCAAATGGTACTAAGATCGGGGGCAAAAAGTGATTCGGTATCCGAAGTCGCCGGAATCGATGTGGCTCCGATATGTACTTCCGCTCTGTCCGATCAAAATACAGTAGTGGCCCCAACACCTCATGTAGACTTAACGTCCGGATCACCGGCCGATACTGGTAGTACAGGTACAAATTCTGTAGTACCAAAAAGGGTTGCATGTGTTGTACCAAAAACGGTTACTTGTGTTCGGGTGCCCCAGCTAAAACATGTATTTGTTTCACGGCTCGCCCCAGACCTCTCATCACTGGATATTACGGCTTATATCCGTAACAAAGTCCAAGTTGATGATTTGAAGGTCGAACAATTTAAATTTTCTTATGCTAGGAAAGTATCATCATTTAAGATTGGTATTCCTTGTGCTCTTTTTGCATCTGTGTGTTCCACCAGTTTCTGGCCCGAGGGCATATTTGTAAAAGAGTACGAAGCTAAGAGAAAAAAGAATAGTTCAGGGGAATTGGAAAATACCAGTAAAGAACCATCCCCAGCCCCCTCCACATCCTCTTCTGTCCCAAAAAACTAGCCTCCTCTTTTCTTCTTTGCTATCAGAATACAAGAGGCTTACTTAGTAAGCTGACTAAATTGTATTCGGATAGTTTTTCTTTCCCATATAATATTATGGTATGTACAGAGACCTGGTTAAGGACGGATATTCTTAGCTCCGAAATTCTCCCGGGTAAGTACACTATTTATAGGCTTGATCGTCAGTCCAGACGGGGAGGTGGAGTCCTGATTGCTGTCGACTCCACCTTTTCCTCTGAATTACTAACTTTCGACGAATTTTATGACATCGAATTCCTAGGTATAAAATTATCGTTTCCCGGTAGTTTTGTATACATTACTTGTTCATATATCCCACCATCATCTGAGTTCCCTATTTACGCAAATCACCTTTCCTGTATTCAGTCAATTTTTAAAAAACTGTCAAATCAAGACCAGTTAATAGTATTGGGTGATTTTAATATACCTAGTGCGACATGGTCCCCTGACGAAAACTCTAATATGTTGCTTCCTTTAGCGCAGCATGACTTTATTGACGGCTTGCTTGACATTGCGCTATCCCAAGTGAACCATGTTAAGAACTCATTAGGGCGTTTACTGGACTTGTGTTTTGTTTCAAATTCAGAAGGCGTTTGCCTATCAAGAACGGGACCACTTACACAACCGGAAGATCCCTATCATCCAACTCTAGAACTGACTGTAGACGTAAGAACAGAGCTGAATAAAAAATCCGAAAAGTCGGTTAAACGAATCCGCTGCTTTCGTAAGGCAAACTTTCATCTTTTAAATACTTTTATATCCGGCTATGACTGGTCCGAATTTTATTCATGCACTGACGTGGCTAAGGCCGTTAATATCTTTTATAATGCATTGAATTCCTTCTTTTATCTGTGTGTTCCGTTATACTATCCGTCAATTTCAAATAAACCTCCGTGGTTTAATAAAGAGTTGTCACACCTAAAAAATATAAAGTCCAGACTTTTCAATAAATTTAAAATGTGCGGTTCACAATCTGCCTTCTCTCGATACCTAAGGGCTCGGTCAAATTTTATCGTGCTTAACGCCCGGTGTTATAAAAGCTATTTGACTCGTTGTAGGGTCCAATTTTCACAAGATCCAAAACAGTTTTATAATTTTGTTAACACTAAGCGTAAATCAGCCTGTTACCCTTCATCACTATCATTTGAAAACTCTACGGCAAACTCTGATCAGGAAATTGCCGATCTATTTGCCCAGTTCTTCCAGACAACATATTCTGTTTCATCCCGTCCAAATCCGTCTTATTCAAATGCCATACCCAAGTCAAACTTGATTTTTTGTCCGAGATTAAGCGAAAGCTCCCTTCTTTTGGATCTCCATAAAGTTAAGCCAGTCTATTCACCGGGTCCGGACGGAGTTCCAGGCTGCGTGCTTAAATACTGTGCTGAAACTCTGTGTAGACCTCTGTACAAATTGTTTACTTTGTCTTTAAAAACATCTCATTTCCCACTTATTTGGAAGGAGTCATTTGTCATTCCCCTTCATAAGAAAGGAAATAAATGCAATACAAGTAATTACAGAGGCATATCCAAATTATCCGCCATCCCAAAGCTTTTCGAAAATACTATTACACCCCATTTGCAGCATCTTTGTAGATCGATTATATCTCCATGTCAACATGGATTTATAAAGCGAAGATCTACGACGACAAACCTCTTGGAGCTAACGTCTTTTGTAATAAATGGCTTTAGAAAGAACATGCAGACTGATGTAGTTTACACTGATTTTAGTAAAGCGTTTGATTCAGTAAATCACTCGCTTCTTGTATTAAAGCTAGACTTATTAGGGTTTCCATGTGATCTTCTAACATGGATCTCAAGTTATCTGAGTGGTAGGACTCAACGAGTGCTTTTTAAAAACTCGATCTCGGATTTGATCCGAGTTACTTCAGGGGTCCCACAAGGAAGCCACCTTGGCCCACTTCTTTTTACTTTATTTATAAACGATCTCCCTCTAGTCTTGACAAAGTCGCGTGTCCTTATGTACGCAGATGACGTTAAGTTATGCCTGCAATATAACGAAATTTCTAGCAGTTCCGACTTACAATCTGACCTAAATGCTTTTCAAACATGGTGTTGTGAAAATCTTTTGGATTTAAATAGCGCTAAGTGCAAAGTAATGACATTTTTTCGGGTGAACCCACAATACGCAACGTATACGCTGGGTAGTTGTGCGTTGTCTAGAATTACGCAAGTTGATGACCTTGGCGTCCTCCTTGACCCAAAACTTAAGTTTTGTGACCATATTACTTCTATAGTAAATAAAGCCAGGGGAGTACTTGGATTTATAAAAAGGTGGTCAAAGGAATTCGATGATCCCTATGTTACAAAGACTCTGTTCATTTCACTAGTCCGTCCAATCCTTGAGTACTGTTCAGCAGTTTGGAGTCCTCAGTATGGTGTACATATAGACCGGATAGAGTCTGTGCAAAAGAACTTTTTATTATTTGCTCTACGGGGCCTTAACTGGAATGCAAGCCTTATTTTACCATCCTACTCTAGTAGACTCCTCCTAATTAATCTACCATCATTAGTAAACCGTAGAACGATGCTTGGCACAACTTTTATCTATAAACTTATTCACGGTGATGTGGAGAGTCCCGAGTTACTGGGTCGCATAAGCTTCTCCGTGCCTAATAGAATTACCAGGAACTATGTTCCTCTTACATTAAATATTTGTAGATCTAACTTTGATATGCATGAACCGTTTAGAGTACTGTGTAACGACTATAATAGACTATACCACATTATTTCTACTACCGACTCTTTGCCAAGCTTAAAAGCATTAATTTTATCTTACTTAGCACAAAATTAGTATTAGTATTTAGTCTCGTTCTAATCTTAGTCTGTCCGCTTCTACATTGTGCTTTTTAACTTCTCGCGATCTCGTTTTTACGCCTATAGGGCTCCGCGCGTAACAAGCACTGCTTGGTGTCGTAAGGGCCACTTGTTTGCGCTGATCTTAGTGCATCAACGTCCGAAATAAATAATTACATTTGTGATATCTAGTTCACAAATGTAATTATTTATTAAATATTTTATTCGACTTTTTTAGTTAGTGTAAAAATGTTTTGCTAAGATTGTTATCACTATAAGCTGTTGAAATAGAATTACTTTTTGAAATAATTGAATTACTTTTACAGGTCATTCCTTTCTTAAGGTTTTGTAAAATATATTTATTTTAAATTAAGAGTGTTAGAATATATTTATGTCATATAAATTTATATAAATAAAGTTTAATTTCTATATATTTTTCCCCCCAAAATGAGTTGTAATTCATGGTAATAATTGTATAAACCTAAAACCTTTTTTTCAAGTGCATGTTCCTGCCTTTCATCCGCGGTACTTCCTGAGCTTTGTCGAGGCAAAAGTCCATTCTGTCACGTTTTATATTGATATTTAAAAAAACAACATGGTGGGGGAGGGGGGTTGATGTTGGGTTCTGGTGGCTGAGAAAGGGGAAAGGGGGAAGGGAAGTTAGGGCCGCCGCAGCAACAACTAACAACTAAACAAAATGGCAAAACAAATTTCTGCGCGTTTTGCGCCGCTCAGCACGTAGGCAGGGGCGTGGCAGGGAGAGGGGGGGAGAGTTACAAGGGAGGGGGGTGGTTGCACGTGGCAGCCACGTAGCAAATGGCAGTGGCGAACGGAAATTGCAATTGAGTGCAAATTGCAAGAAGAAAAGAGCCACCCCTCGCTCTCCTCTTCCGACCCTCTGCCCAATTTTCACCCACTTCCTGTCGCCTTTTCCCCCTGTCCCCTGTCCCCTGTCCCCTCCCTCTTTCACCTTTCCCCTTGCTTCTTCGATTTTCGTGTACTTCCTGGCGAGAGCTCACTAAATATTTAATGCCTCCCATGGCCCGCAGTGATTTCCCAGTCCCTCACACCCGGCTAATGAATAAATCTGACCATCTTGAGCCACTGGCCCGAGGAGGGGGCTTTAATGATTAACCACCGCCAAGGCTGCGTTGCATCCGCCACCCACTTTCACCCACCCCCCTCACCTCCTCCCGCCTTCCATCACACCCACATCATTGGGTCGCATGCTCGTTTGCCTTCGGCGCCTTCAACTTCACCGTCGTTTGTCACGTTCCGGGCGCGATTTTTATTGCCCGCAAGCAGCGCGGAAAAACACAAGGCTTTAATTAATTTCCACACCAAAATGCACACACACTTTGTATCGAAGACTTAAAAACCAAGTTAAGAGTTAAACTCAGACAAGTCGATATTTAGTGATCAAATAAACGGGGGAAATAAACAATCAGGAATTTTCGGTTAAAATTATTTATTATTTATATTTATTATTTATATTTATAATTTATATTTATAGTTTATATTTATAATTTATATTTATGATTTATATTTATGATTTATATTATGACATATATATAATTTGCCAATTAGTTAAAACAAGAGATAATTGTTGCTTGTGATGTGTAAATATATATTCTTTTCTAGGGAAGTTATGCTGGTTTAACTCGGTTTGATATGCTTTTGGATACAATCAGTGTTTGGTTTTGCATGGAAAACGGTGAACGAGGAATGTGAATATAAATAAAATAATTTTAAGGACCGTCTGCTTTTCCCTTCACAGTTTTCGGCGAAGGGATCTCGATCATTGAAGCTTTGAATTCCATGATTCGGTCTATCCAACCCACTGGGAAATTCTCTGGCCCTTCGAGCTGTCCGCGCTCCGACATCTTCACTTTGGCCAGTTGCACCTCCTGGGCTGCCTTTTCAATGGCCTCCAGGACGAGATCCTTGCCCATGCTGGCCGTGCTGATCAGCCAGTGGGCGTGGCTATGCGGCGGCTGCAACTCCAGCCAAAGGCGGAAAATGCGCCAAATTCTTGGCAGAACGAATGCCATGCAGTAGGCTTTGGGATATACAATTAGATAATATCGTCGGGATTGTTAAATTGCTTTCCTTTTATAAATCATGCACTCACCGAACTTAATCAGCGAGATCTCCACCCAGCGAAGGACGGCGTAGAGCTCCAACAGGGCAATCCCCACCAGGAAACTGGCTAGGAGGTGATCCCCGAAGAGGAGGAATTGGGCCGTGGCCACCCAGCGATTGATCCAGTTGGTGGCACAGCCCACTGCCCGATCCACCGCCTCCGGTGGCAAGGTCCAATCCATCCGGCAGTTCAGGAGGTTCTCGTAGGGCGCAAACCGGACATACGGACGGATGGTGGTGTAGGCGATGCCGTGGCACAGGATCGTCAGACCCACCAGGCCCACCAGCTTCATCAGGGGATAGCGGGACAGCAGGTCGAGGGCGAAGAGTCCCACGAACAGGTAGATGACACTCAGCATTGGCTCCCGGCAGAAGATCACCCTCCACACGAATCCGGGCAGGGTGATGTTCCCCATCGCCCGAATCAACTCACCGAACGTGTACATTTGAGCTCGATTGGTGGCCGGCTTTGCCTCGACCACCTCCTCCTCTGGGTTTTCAGTTACGCTCATGGTGGCTCTGGATCTGATTTAACTAGTATCACCTATCTAACCAACCTTTCTTATTCTTAAATACAAAATAAGCTAAATAATTGTTAACAAATTTCGGAAGTCCTTGTTGAGCCGTTGGAGTTTAAGGTATAACTAAATGAAAAACGAACAGGCACAGAACTTGTGTGTCATTTCGGTTGAAGCCCTTCTCATGGCTTACTTAATAAGTGGAAAATATCTAATAGTTTACTAGGTGTTTCCATAAATAATAGCTTCTATTGTGTTAACCCTGTCTTGTGTTTTTTGTGATTAATGAAACAAATACAGTAATAAGTCTAAACATAATCAGTAAAAAATCAAACGTACATAATTATATTTAATAAAATTTGTTGGAATTTTAAAGTATAATTGAGAAACGATAAGAACACTTTTAAATAATTTTAAATATCCAAAACTCGACCAAAGTTTATATTTATATTTTTACGACTGCCAAGATTTTCAAAAACTTCTCATTTAGTATTTTCCATTTTTGGTGGATAAAATGATGATGTTTCTTGACCAAGTGCGGAGTCTTCTGGGGCTGGCCAACTAATTTATTCATGGCCCTGGCGAGACGAGGCTTATCGCTTATCAAGGGAGCTGTGGCCCCGCTGCTGGTGGCCAAATATTTGCCCAGTTGGCCCAAACAAAGGAACCGACGAGGACAAAGGAACGCGCCGCGTTTCGACATTCTACGTATACGTAATAAATAAATAAAATCCCATTGGAAGCTGAATTAGACCGAGAACCAAAATGGGGGATGAAGGGCTGGGAAAATTGTAAAATGCCAGTCCAAAACTAAATGAAAATGGGAAATTGGAAATGGGAAATTGGAACCGCTGTTGCCGCTAATGAAATGCGATAAAATGAACCGAAATCGAAACGGAATAATGCCGACATTCAAACCCAAAAACGTCGATGGCCACCGATCTATTTCGTACATTTTGAGCGAATTGTACGGAAATTAGTAAAACTTTTGGGTCCCAAATTCCATGGTCCTGCGGAAGGGGGGAGGGGGGCGGCACAATTCTCCCGCGACTGTTTTTCCCTGGCTAATTTCCAGTGGCAGCTCGAAATGTAAATCAAAACTGCAGCTCCAAGTGGCTCACTAATTAGATTAACTTGGAGCAGCAATAAAAAACCGACGCACACACAGTGAGTCACAAAAAGCTGTTGACAATTTCGGAATTTGTTTTTGCAGCCTGATGGGAAAGTACGTACACTAAGAGAAAAATCAAACGAAACGATTACAATAATCTTATATATATATTTTAAATAATCAGCTTAATTTGAATAAATCATTAATAAATCTGGAATCACTATTTTATTGTCCCCTTCAGAGTGCACTTTAATATCGTACCTTTACTCTCTTTAGTTCTATATATTTCTGCCTTTGTTGTGTCTTTAAAATAACAAATTTGTTTGCTGTGCACAAAAGCCCAGATATCTGTTTAGTATATATATATATATATATATATATATATGTTTTTGACTTGGCGCCAGCGAAATATGCTCGAGTTTCTTGCCCGTGTCTCCGTTGCTGCCATGTCTTGCTTAATTATTTCCTTGGCTAGAGCAAACAATCAACATAATTTCTGACACGCCTCCCACGCCCCCCGGCCATTCGGGTTTTCCCATTTCCCATTTTCCAGCTCCCTTTCATTTGCGCCTTGTCTGCGACATAATGAAAAATGTGGAAAGTTGCAAGTTGGCGACACGAAAAACGGACGACGGAGGCCACTCATTAGCTGCATTTGAAGAGCCATATCCGAGATTCGATGGCCTTTAATCGCTGGCCATTTTCCATTTTGGCCATAACCGAATTTTTCCCCAACACAAGCACAAAAATAAAGCAAACAAACAAGCAAACACAATGGGGCAAACCAGGTGAGAGGGTTTGGTTGGTTTAGGAAAACTGGCTTTCCCAACACTTTCCCTTGTTTGCATTTAAATTTCGTTTTCAATATTACCGAAAGCTGCATAAATTATCTCCACAACCTCAGCTGTTTTTCCGACTTTTCTCGTATGTGGCCGTGTATGGGTGTGTGTGTGTGTGGGCCCAACTATAACTATCGATCTCACTTAAGCCTCCTGGGTCCTGACTCTCCATGTCTGTCCGTCTGTCTGGCCCATATGCAAACTGGCAATAAAATTTAAATATTTTGCATATAAATCAAATCGATGGAAATTTTCGGGACAAAGCAAAGGTGCCATGTGTGTGTGCCGCAGGATTCAGGACTCAGGAGGGGGGAAAAAGTGGGTAACGGGGAAAGGGGCGCTGAAGGACCGTTTAGATTCGCCAATGCAGCTGGACAAGTGGGTGGCACCAGGAATGCCCACTGCCAATACATCTATAAGTTATTCATAGAAACTATTTTCATTTTTTATAATATATGTTTTTACATTAAAATGATATAACTAATTTTTGGGAGTATGATTTCTTAAATTGTTTATTTGCTTAATTAAGAAGCGCCAAAAAAGTTGAAAGGGAAATACTTTCGTTTTAGACTTCTTATATAAATAAAAGCAATTTTATTATGTAAAGCAAAGTATTTTGTCCTTAAACTATTGCATAAATATGGCAAATAAATAAGACTTTTTCCATTGTTATAGATAAGTATTATTATTTCTCTAAAACCCCAACCTTTAAACTCCCAACTCATCTTAAAATTCCTGAACAGTTCTAAAATATCTTACAAAATATGAAATAAGAATACATATAAATACAATATGTAAATATGTAAATACAATTAATCCAATACTTTTGTAAATACGAAAACTTTGTAAATAGGAAAACTTTGTAACAACTTTATATTAGATCCATAAATATATTTTAGCCTCGAGCTGAAGGCCTAAGCTGCTATGGCTCTAACGAAACGTTAGCTCTTAGTTTAACACTAATTGTTAGCTTTTGATAAATAAATAAATTATTAAAAATATCCATATCCAGCTAAAACCTAGCCAAGTGGACAGCAGCGGGTGTGGGTGGGCTTTCTGGCCAGCTCGACTAGACTGCTATTGCCGAGTGTTTTGTGGCTTTTGGATATGTGGATATATATGCAAACCCGACACAAATTGCGAGGAGTCGCGTGGAGTCCGCTGTTAGAGTTCGCCTCCTCACTGGGCGATCACGTAGCCACCAGCGTGCATAGCTCCCAATCTGTCCGGCCGATCATACGTAATGGTCGCACACACTGCCTGTGGCAGGTCCTCGAAATGTCCTGCCACTACGTTCGGTAATCACGCGTGACGTCTCAATTTTGTACTGGATTATTTGCTTACATCAGCACGTTTTGATTGATTGATGGGGGTAGTATTTTATTTTCAGCGAATTAAGTGGATGGAGCACCGAAAGGGAAGTGAAGCCTACTTCCTTTAACGACTTAAAGCACTATTAAAGTGAGCAATAAATATTAATTTGATAGCAAAATAAAATATGTTATAGTCTTATTGATCCATCCATCTTATATAGTATTCGTTATATTACAAATTTTTCTCTGATTTCCCTAACAAATAATTACACTGAAAACATTGGATGGTTTTATTAAGTTATAACCTGTATTCTGGTAAGATTTTAATTTGGTTTATCAAAACAATGTGGTTTTTAATGGTGTAAATAATTGTCATATTTGTTGTTAGTATCTTTTTGCCATATATAATATATTATACTAAGAGGAAAGGACATTTTCGTGGAATGCATGTGGATAGGACGATAGGATAATGAAGATCTCTGACCGTGTCCTGCGAGCCATGAAAGTGCACGGGGATAATGGATAGTGGTCATTTGGATGCGCATATGTCCTGGCTGCTGGTCCACCTTCATTTGCATCATTTGGCGGCTCCTAATGCAACCGAGTGTCCTGACACACGACCTGGAATGGAAGCCCCACGACGGATGGACCTTGGGGCACTGGGTGTGTGGCATGCAACATTTCGTTTATGTCGAGTGCACTTTCGGTCACATTTATTACACAATTCCAATAAATAACATTTCGCAGGCTTCCTGCCTGCTGGCTGGCTGGTTGCATTTGCTCCTTTCTGGCCAACTCCTTCCAGACATCAGCAGCACACTCACCCGCACTCACCCACACACACACACACACACACACTTGCAGTCGCAGGACTCACAGGACACACGGACACGGACACCGCACGTCGGCAACGATTTTCTTTATGGTATTTACAACGACATCGTCAGCTCGTCATCGTTTTGCCGCTGGCCCAACCAGAAGAAAATTGGGGGCGGTGGGGAAAATGGGGGAAGGAAAGCCAACAGGGGCGGGAAGGAGGGGGGGCAGAGTATTTTATTTACGAGCATTTTCCAACGCAAGTAAAGCAGCCTTCAGAAGCGAAGCCGGTTATACCCTCATCAATGGATGAAATTCAAAATCATTTTCAAAATATAAGCCGATTTGAACAGAAAGATAGAAACTTTTTTTTATCATATCGTAATTGCTTACTAGTTAAATTCACTTTTAATATTTATCAGAAAAAATAAAATAAACAAGTTGTACATATTTCAATATAAAAAAGAGCAAGCCAAATTGTTTTATTTCTTTCAGCTTTGCCGATCAAAATATTGCAAAGGGCTTTCCCAAGCTTAATAAGATATTTTAAAATCGTCTATCCTTCTAGCAAAGCAATTATTAATATGCAAATGTAGACATAGTAAGCAAAGAAATTGATTGAAGTAAAAACGTGGTTTTAAAGCAACTTCATATATAAGAATATTAAAATAAATACCCACATATGTGGCTATAATCTAAATAAGTTAGGGTATAAACAAACGAGGAGCGGAAAAAGCGAGTCTGCAGTCAGAGGCTCCTGCAGGATGCTCAACTGCTCAACTGCTCGCTTTTCCCGTGTATGTTTCTGCAATAAATTTGTGTGCTTTATTGATATTTTATATGATTTTATTTTATGCTTATTCCATTCGGTTGTCGGAGTACGAGTGGTAGAATGGTAGAATGGTAGCATTCCCCGCCATTGCTGCACTTGAAGTGCTGTAAATTTGCCATTTAATTGACAGCCGAATCATAATTGCATTGTTCTGCTTTTGGCCGGCATTTAAATTCGACTATGTTGCCGCAGTTTGAATTTAAATTCAGCAGCTTCGACTGCTGCAGTCTGCAGTCTACAGTCAGCAGTCTGCACTGCATATTTATGAAGTTATTGCAATGCCAACTGGCATAAACATATTCATCGGGTGAAGTGGGGGACTGTTTGATTTGCCACTCTAACGAACAGGCTGTGTGTTCGGGGGGGCGGTAGAGGTCGGGGGTGCGGTGTGTGTGTAGAGTGTGTGTAGGGTGTGCATAGGGTGTGTGTTGCCAGAAGTGCACATTGTTTGCTATGCAAACTTGCCAGTCGCTACTGCTTCGGTGGCTTTTGCCACCCCCGCCCCTCCAGATCCTCCTCCAGATCCAGCCAAATATCAATAGCACCCAACCGGCGAGCCGCACTCCACTTGCATATTTATGTTGCACATGATTATGTTTAATTTTCAACCGATTCCCCGCCCCCGAGGCTAACGAATTTTCCCACTAGTCGGGACTTGAATACCAAGTTTTTCACAGACAATGGCTGGGGAAAGTCAGAGAGAACAGAAAAAAACTCCACAACTGTCGTACTGCATTCATCTCAGTTGGAGAGCCATTTGGAGCCACTCTTGGCTGGAAAATACTTACGTTATTACTACCGCTTTTGACGTATATTTTTTATTGATTCTACATTTTTCAAATATTTTTCTAGATTTTGCCGCAACATTTTTAATGATACTAATCAATGCTGTATTGATTCAACATAAAAAACATTTATTTAACTTTTTATTAGAGTTTGGTTTTCGGATAATTTCATAAATTTTATTGCAGTATTATTATGCGTTTATGTCTAATATAATGTTTGGATCACAAAACTGAAATTCAAGTTAATTTGTTCCTAATTTCATTTGTCATATTCATGACATTTCCATGATTTTTTTCTGTAAATGGCATTCTGTTAGAAAGTTTGTAACGAATTCAATGATGTATGCCATTCTATTTTCCAGGGTTTTTATTAATAAACCGAAAAACTAAGTTGCGAATTTTGGCAAAATTATTCTATACATTTTAGCTTTAATGTTGTATTTAAATCTAACATTTTAACTTTGACGGTATATTTAAAAGACAGGGTTAAGAAAAGATCCCAAAGAATCAAATTTTAATAAATTGTTTTTAGTTTTAATATGGTTTTATATTATTTCGGATCCATACCATGAGTTTACAAATATTATGTCTATGGATAGATTGCATACATGACTGCAAATGTGAAATTTTGTTTTCTATGACAATAAACTAAATGACTTTAAACGATTTGAGTAGAAGCAAATATAATATATAGTTAATTTCCATTGTGAATTGAAATGTAGCTCCCTTACAAAATATCCTGAAAATGTTTTTATGCTTAAATATAGCTGAACCTATAAAAACTTGTAAAAAACTGGACACGGCATCATTTAAAATCCGCACATTTACAGAAAAAATACATTTCGAGGAGCGACAACTACACAACAATCGAGTACGAGTACGGGCACGAGTACACTACAGAATTGCAATCAAGAACCGAAGCGATTTCCCTGGCAGTTAAGTAATTGACCAATTCCACAGCACCACTCGATTGTCAGCCATTCGAGTTTGCGACAATATCGATAACCTGTCACAATATCGTTAGCCTTGATGGCCATTGCAGTGCTTCTTCCACTTTTATGTCCTTTTGTTAACTGCCCCCTTCCTACCTCCTACCTCCGGCAATCCCATCCCCCTGGCTATCGAATCGTTCAATCCATTTTCGCCTGCCCCACGGCCAATGTCACAAATTAAAATTTATTTTCTGACAATTTTTATTTAAAGGTTTGGCTTGCCGGCCACTCCGTCCGCTCCTGAATATTTGAAACTGGTGTCTGGGCAGCAGCTGGCATCCTGCAGCAGCGGCAAATAAACAAATGCAAACTGGCCACCAACTCGGGCTTATTCCCAATCCGTGGAAGCAGATTAAGCTCGGCAAAATGTTTGCTATTTTTCGAAAAAATTCTACATATTTTACAGAAAATATTCAGCAAGGAAATATTTTTTTAACTACATTTTAACGAAATTATATATGCATTTTAGCACAACCATACTTATTTTGGTGCCAAGAGTTTACACTTGTAAATTACTTTTTAATTTTTATTTTACTAATAACAACATATATTTTTGGCCACATATTTGTATGTTTTTTAAATAAAAATTCTCATTGCAATTTTACATTTATTTAAAGGCTTGTTTACAAAATTTTGCATTTCCTACAATCCACACTTACAGGGTTCTTGGCCACACAAATGCGAAACACTTTTCCGGGGGGGAAAGGGCATGTCAAACTCGACCTGACCCTGACTCCATATCCCAACCCGTTGTTATCCTTTTTATTGTTGTTCTTGTCACATTTATGCACACTTAATGGCAGCGACAATCGACCTATGAATGTTCTTAGCCTTGGCCATCCTGTGAGTGGGCGTGTGTGGGTGGGAAAGTGTGGGCGTGGGGGAGGGAAAATGAGAGGGAAAAGGAGTCGGCAGGGGGACAGGGATCAGGCAGAGAAAGAGCAGAAGCTGCTGCAGCTCCACAATGCGCAATAATGGCAAGTGGGATAACATAATGGGGAAATAGTTCGAGCAGAAAAATACCCTTTAATACATATTTACATATATATATTCGCAAGATATACATTAAACACAATCTACAAAAGTAACTTATTAATTTAAATTGTGTAAAAATCCTTTCGTTTCCCATTGAGTCAACATTTTAATATAAAATCTACGTACACAACATATTTAAAATGACTTTTAAGAAATAGTTTTGAATCCTTTGGAAACACAGGTAATTTTCGAAAGTGTTTTTCTGTTTATAAATTGGAGATACCCTGGCTTTTTCCGCCACCCACTGGATATGCAAACAATAACGACGAATTGTGCACCACCTCAACCCGCTGTCCAACCCTTTTCCGGGTATTTTTTGGGCTCGGTTTTCGGTTTGGGGGCTCTCTTGGTCATTTTGGTTGGAGCATATTGAAAAATTGTTGTTGTAGGAAAAACCCATTTGGCTATTGTTTGTCATACTTTGGACGGCAGCCGTTGCCGACGCTTTTCCTGCTTTTCCTGCCGTTCCTGTTTTTCCAGCTTTTCCTGCTGCAGTGGATTTTCAATAAATGACTTATGTGTATACACCGCGGGGCTAACTGCTTTCCATGTCCGTATGTATGTTTGTCTGTGTGTGTGTGTGTGTGTGAGTGTGTGGGATGTTTTTCCTCGCCCTCACCCCTTTTCCCAACCGCCATTCCAACCATCTTTTCGTTGTTTGTGCTTTTAACGAGCCCAGCTGCGTGAGGGCTGCGAAAATCGCTTTTAAAAATAATAACAATGTTGTTCGCCACCACCGCCAGTTGCCCTTCATCGGCTACACCACGCAATTTTAGTGAAAATTCAGCTAAGAGGGGTTAATAAAATTGGTCAAGGCATTTAGTGGGGACTAATGGCGGTCCTTAGACGTAATCAGCACTACTTTCAATGTGTGTCAGGGCTATATAAAAACATAAAGAAAATTATATACATATAACAGTGTTCAAATAGTTTTCCCTTCCAATATTATTTTGGCTACAATTAACTAACTTAAAACTTATTTAATTATTTCACCTTTATATTCCTTTTTAGAAATATTAATATTTATATATAGTTAATGTATAGTTTATAGACTTCTTTTGTAAGCAAGCTATGCTATCATTAAAAATTTGCCACACTTCTTCTGCTTACAAATTTGTTTTGTAAGTATTCCAACATTTTTTGTTTAAACATTAATATCATTTATCCGACAAACTTATTCTGTAAGAAAAGCTAAGCAAATGTTAAAGTGTTTTAATTGTTTACCTATAAATAATTTACCCTGCTGCCTTTTTTTAAGCTCAAGAACTTTAACTTCTTGAACTCGTACATCATAATACTTATATGCAAAATGTGAGTTTGGCCAAGTGCTAAGAGTACGCTTACATATAATTTGAAAACACTGCTTTCCTATGCAAATTCCTTTTAACATTCCGAGTTAAGCATTTCCAATTGCCGGAATGTTCGTCTTGCTTTACGACTCCCCGGAGATCAATAGGAAGGCCATGGTCTGGTTTGTCGTTATGACAAAAGCTGTTAAAAATGCAGGAATCTGTTTTTCTTGGCCTTAAAGTCGTGCAATTATTTGTGGAATTACTCGAGGACCTCTTCGCTCTTCAACTTAATTGACTGGCTTTCCCAGAACTTTCCATTCATTTGGGTTTTGTTTTCCTTTGCTCTCTAGTTCTAGTTCTCGTTCGCTGTTCTTTTAATTTTTTTGTTTTTTTTTTGTTTTTTTTCTGTATTTCCAGCTAATGAAAACATTTGCCGGAGCAGAACGAAAACGAGTAGTTATTAAAATATTTTCGTCTGTGTCTGCCAATGACATTTGCAGGCTGTGGAACTAGCAGTCCGTACAGGACACTCAAACACTCAAACACACACTCGCACACACACACACACACAGCCACGTGTTCTGGGGACAGAAGCCATTTTGTTTGGCTGATGTTGATGTCGGTGATGGGGCGTCACAGGGGCGTGGGGCGAAGGGGGGGCTGGAAAATAGAGAGGGGCTGCTTTTGGGGCTTGTTTGCTTTAAAGTGCAACTTATTTACCTGAGCAGGGCCAACTGAAATGCCGCTTTCCCCTCGGAAACCCTGCTCATGGGCCCGCATAAATGACGCACTGCATGGATCCCTTTTGGCAGAATGTCCTGCCGCCACCACCCACATTCCGCGCCCTCTCTTTGGCTTTTCCTTGCTTGTTTGTCATACCCCTTGTTCTGGAAGGCTTATGGATCGTAAACTTAATTAAAACATGTCTTAAGAATCTTTTTATAACATTTATAAGTATTGAACTTCCATTAAACGATCTTCCCAACTTCCCTAATTTTTTGGATATGAGGTTTGCAAACTTCCTTATAACAGATACTATTTTTGTTATTACATTGCAATTTAAATTTAGCAAAATTATTCCAAAGTTAGCATGATCCTAAAAAAAAGTATGAGTTTTATCGGAAGTTTCAAATAAAGATTAAAAGAAACGTTCAATTAAAATCTCATCTGGAATATAATCTCAAAAATTTGTCAATAAACAATTATTGATTATATATCAAAAACTTAAAAATATTAAAAAAAAACTAGGAATTACAATATTTACGTTGCATATAGATAGTTTGATTCAGTTTATTTGAAATTAGGAATTGTTTAGTAATAAATAAAACCTACTTATTTTAATATATGAAATTATATTCTAATTTATATAATAATAATGAATTAATAAAACTTCATGGCTATTTTGATAATATGTTGAGAACAACACGCATATAATTAATTTTCAAATTTAAACTTATACTTACCACATTAGTTGAGGACTTTTTCCAGGGTATATTCTAGTCGATTTCTTGCACTTTTGTGAGGCATAATTTTTGTCGTTTTCCCCGCCATCGCCGCCTGTTGCCATTTTAGCCTTTGTCCTGTGTGTGTTTATGCTGATTTTAATCAACGATTTTAACGTGCGCATTTGTTTGTCATTTACAGTTATTGCTGCATAAACACACACACACATAAACACACACAAACACACACAGGGACACAGACACACACACAGGTAGACCTTTATTGGCTGGCATAAACAGGTGAGAAGAACGAGAGACTTTCGTTTGCATATTGCATATTTTCACACAGGCATTTTTTCAATAGAAATTTTTTATTGCTCAATATTAAAGAGAAAAACGAAAAGAATATGTATGTTGCATTTTTTTTCCCCCACCGTCGGCTTCCTGCCAAATTAAATAGAATTATTAAACAAATAAAGCGAAAACAAATTAAAACGCATTTAAAATGGGTTTTCGCCAAATGAAATTAAGTACAAATTTAATAATAACTGGATATTTAATTGAAGCGAAATTGGTGCAAGTGGATGCTGTTTTTCCAAACGATTCTCGCAATTCCCGATTCTGGGCATCATAAACATAATTTACATGGGACTGCCATAAAATGCAGACCCGGTTTTTCACGACGATTTCCATTTTCCAATAGTAAAATTTAAGCTGCTTCTTTTTAGGGTGGCGGTGGGGGGGGAGGGTGTGGAGTAGAACAAATGACTGCCAGCACAAGTAAATCAATTGGCTGCCATTTGTATGCGTAACATGGGCGGAGGGCTGGCCCCCCCCTCTCATTTTTCCCCACCATATTTTTTCAACATTTTTCCGAACGGTGGGGTGAGAACAGCTGCTGCCATAAATATGGCTGGGGAAAAGCGTTGGAAAAAGCGGAAAACCGGAACAGAAGGAGACCCGCACATGAGGGGGTCTTTAAGGTGTAAGTCAAACTAGCGGGCGTGGCCGCTCCCCCTTCTGCCCACGCCCATGGTCGCTAGTGATGGAGCCGCATTTTATGCGCAAATGCAAATTAAATTTTCACCGAATCGCAAAGAGAAAATCGCTGGAAAAACGTCTTGCCAGTCGCAAGAATGTGGGCGTCACGAAAAGTCAGGAGCATTAGCAAATTTTCTGCGATTTGGTTTACCAAAGAGATAGAAATGGTGAAATTCAAAAATAAAAAATATATTTTTTTTAACATTAAAAGACCTTTGCCAATTAAGTTTCTATTATTTAATAAATAAAAAATATATTAATAATTATTTAGCTTAATTCTAAAGCAGTTTCTGAGCAATATCGAGTGATAAAAGCAAGGCTAGTTGAACTTCTCAATTATTTTTTTTTATTTTGTTTCTCATAAAGTAGAGTATTCTCTAGTTCCTATGACTAGCCCCCTTTTCGAATATCCTTCTTTTTCTTGCCGGATTTGCTAAGTTGTTTGTGTTTTTTGGTGAGATGTTATTGAGGCTGGCTCACGTTTTTGTGGCTGTGTTTCGGGGTTTTTTTTTCTGGCCGCTGCCTATACGTTTTATTGTTGCTTAAAATTTACGCCAAGAGCAATAAAATATTTTAATGGCCGCATAAAATGCTGCAGCATTTGTAAATAAATCGGTGAGACCCAACGAAAAAAGGGGACGGGATTTGTCTTTGTAGCAGATTTTACATTCCCTTCTACATTTTTAATGGGCGCCCGAGCAATTTTCCAAATGAAAATCGTAAACGCACTGAGCACCGTGAATTTCCCTTCAAACACTTTCCATCATTTCTGTTGTTGTTGTTGTTGTTGCTGTTGTTGTTTGTTTGATTGTTTGCTTTGTTGCAGCAACAATGGGATGTAATTAAAAAGTTTCCTCAAGAAATTCAATCAGCCAACTCGCGACGGACCCGAAGGACACGCCCACAATGTAAACAATGAAGCCAATTAAACGCTCATTAAGTGCGCAGTCCCAAGGATAAAAAGTCCTGGGAGGAGCCACATCCGCATCCGCATCCGTATCCGCATCCTCAGCGCCATCATCATCAGCGTCTCAAGTTAATTTTTTAAAGCACAGCTTTGGGCGCTCAGGTGGATAAAACACAAAAACAACAGGTGAAAAACGGGGGGGGCGGTGAAAAGCGGGGTGAAAAACGGGGTGAAAAAGGGGTGATAAAAGCAGCAGCTAAAGTGCAGTGAAAGGTAAAAGTTTCGCCGAAAACTTGCTCGTATTCCGCTTTTCTTTTCAGTCCCGTAAATTCGCTTCTTACACACCGAATTTTCCTTCATTTTCCACCCGAACTCCCCAGTGAAACGCAAACCGTTTTTGCTGCTTAAACACAAATGAAGTTAATAAACACACTTGCAGGCCAAACAACAACAGCGACCGGAAACGGATATCGCAACCCGCAAGTTCCACCCCAAAATTCAACGCCGGGAGCCCATTGATTCGGATTGAATTCCAAATTTGGCAAACGGCTTCAGTTCAAGGCGTGTTTCGTGGACTTAATTGAGGTGTGATTCATGTTTTTAAATACACTTTAATTAAATTCACAAATGACGACCCGAAACTATAGACTGTATATAAAACAATGAAAGAGATTAAATGTTGTTAAATTATAAAAGGGCTACTGTATTACATTTTTATTGGAGAACCATTGGTTGAAAATATAAATAAAATAATTATGCATTTATTTAAAGAGCTTCAAATTGAACATTTTAATAATTGGACGCAAATACACTTAAATATAAACAGTAAATAAAAATGTCAATTAAAATATAAAATATTACTCATGTTTAGAATATAATAATTTCGAAAAAATAATTGTTTAATTTTATTCTACTTTTTTAACTTTTTTGAAAATGTCACCTCTTTAGGTGACATTCACATTAGCTGATGGAAAATGCTCATGCATTAAAGACAAAGGGATTTTCCACCCATTTGGATCCAGCCATCACAATCCATTGTCGATGCTTACCTTCGATGTAGATTAGCATATGTCTTCATCGCTATCCTCATTCTCATCCACATCTCCATCTGGATCTCATCCTGCGTCTCCCTCTGAATCCGCCAGCGGATTCTATCAGCCATCCATTTGCACCCTGTCCCAAGTGCCACGCCCCCTTCGTGTCGCCTTGTTTGGCATTTAAAGGTAAGCAGCTAAGTGGCAAGTCACCTACTCTAACTTCTCCCATGGCGTTTCACACTCCCAAAAATTATGGATTGACTTCCGAGCAATTGTACTTAGATTACACTTTAAATGGTTACGTTTGAGTTTTTCATTTTCTATTGTTCTTTTTTAACAAAATTAAAGTTATATATTTAATTTGTTCTATTATTATTTCAATTCGCTTAAAAATATTCCTTTTCATTGAGTGGTGATGCATATGATAAACATTCATTTATTATTTTAAGTTAACTTGACCTGGATTGCTAAGTATTTTAGTATTAGGCGTTATTTTTCTTGGTAACTATGAATATTATAATTTAATTTATAAGTTATTTTAAGTTTTTCAGGTTAATGTTCTATTAGAAGAAAAAGCATTTGCATTTAAGCTGGGTTTTTAATGCACAGTTTTGGGCAATGCAAGTATGAACTTTAATTGAATTTAATTTGTTTTAATTTATTTCGAAATTTGTTGAATAGTGGAGAAAGGGATACTTCTTTGAGTGCACTCCCCGAAGCGACTTGTCGATGACTTTGATGTACACACTGCGAGTGAAGAGGCTGGCTTAGAGTGAGGAGGGGGGAGGGGGTCTGCAGGGTTTTAAGGGTCCTGAAAGGGGGGGTTCCTTTGCAAGAGGGTAGCAACTTACAAAGCGACGTCGTCAGCGTTGTCAAGTTGCATTTGGCTCAATTGAAATCGAAGTTGCATCTTCTGGCATTTCTTTTGTCTACGCGAGCATTCTATGACTAACCCTCGCCCCCCCCTCACACACACCCAAAAACTTGGAAAAAGGCGGTGAGCGGTGGAAATGGAGGCGTGGCCGCGTGTGTGCACACATTTTGACGGCAACATCGCACGGATTTCTGCTGGCATCAATGCGCATATGGCGAACGGAAAATGTGGAAAGGCGGGGGAAAACCGGAAGTGGGCGGAGCCGAGGGAAGCATCCTTTTTATTTAAAAGTCGCAACGCGTAAAACGAAATTGACAAAATCGCATGGAAGTGGTGGACGGGGTGGCGTGCGGGGGGGATGTACAATGGCAGTCACTTAAATTTAACTGTAACTGTTCCTTATGATAAGTAAGCAAGCTTATGCCACGCCAACACACTGGAGCTAGAAAAAGATATATATATATATATATATATACATGTATATCAAATATGGCCCACGTAACAGGGACGTCGGGATTTACAGGGGAGGGGGTGCTGCTCAGTGGGTTCTTAGGCCCGCCAAAGGAGGGGATTTGACAGGGGGCGTGGCCGAGGCTAAGGAGATTTGAAAGTCTCACGAGTTGACATATTGATTGGTAGCTATCCATGGAAGTGGAACAGCAGGAGGAGTCGGCAGGAACGACTCAAATGGTGGCAGCCAAATCGATTTAACAAAAACCAAAATAAGTAAATTTAAATAGTAAATAAATAATAAAAAAAAATTATATACAATAAATAATTATATGTTATATAATATTTACCTAATGTTGTAGCCTTTTAAAGTTTGTGACTTGATAAGACAATGACAAGAAAGCTAAAGAAAGTTGTTAATAAAATATTTTCAAGTTAAGTAGTAACATCAAATTAAAAATAAACATTGCAAAATTGGCCAACCCCATAAATGCTCAAACACGAACTAAAAATATATTAAAAACGTACTATAACATTTTAGTTAAAATGAAGTGCACCCTTAAAAACACATTTTTTATACCTAACAAATACACCTAAAACAATCAACAAAAACCATGCATTAAACAATGAAAGCAAATAAAGCTTACAATAAACAAAAAGCTTAAAATGTAAATTAAATATATTTTTTAAATGCAAGCTGAAGCCTTCATTTAAACACAAAATAAATAACACTTTTGTGATGAACAAATAAGAAGCTTAATTAGCAAGCAGCGTATGAGGATTTATTTATCCAATAATGTTTGGAAATAACTAATCTATTGAAAGAAAAAACGAAAATATATTCCCTAAAAAAAAAGCAGAGAAAAACTTAGACAAAGCGAGCAGGCTTTCTGGAGTTGCTTCCACGGAAATCTTTTAATGACTGCCACTCCCGTAGAAATATACAACTATACACCCAGCGCGGCCCGAGATTTCCGCGAGGAAACTTTCGCCAGACTTTCGAAGGATGCCCCTTTGGGCGTGGGGATCCTGGGCTTCCCCGCTTTCCACTTTCCACTTTCCAGTTGCAGTTTGTTTGCCAGTTGAAAGTCTCCCGCTGAATGATTGCCATTTAGTCTGCCACTTGCGACTAATTCGAGATCGCTGAGAGCTGCAGACAGATTTCATTATTTATGCACTTGTGTCTGTGTGCTGGAAAATGGTGAAGAATGGTGAAAATGGTGGGCAAAATAAGGGGGTGTAGATGGGGTGACTGCCGACAATTAACTTTGTTTTTCGCTTACATTTTCACGCTATTTTTTGGGGCCAACTTTGCGCTTTTATGCTTTTATTTATTTGCAAACTCCAGCTCAAGTGAAAATCAGTGGAGGGGGGGGGTTTCCCTTGGGTTTTCCAACCGGCTTTGAGTTTACTTTTTGTTAGTTGTTTGTTCGCCGGTGTTCGGCTTCGGCTTCAGATCTAGCTCCTTGGTCCATGTCCTTGCCATGTCCTGCCGCTGTTCTTCGCACCTTGCTGCACTTCTTCATCAACGCGCCCGCCAGCCAGGGCAAAGTTTTGGATCGAAGAAACGAAGTTAGCGCCAGGTGAAAATGCACCACTGGTCAACGGCTGAAGGGGGAGGGGGTTGTGGAAATTCTGGCAGCTCTAATTGAGTTATTTGTGCAGCTTGGCCAGCGGCAGGTAAGCAGCAATTAACCTGCCATGCCCACTCGAAATTGCTATTCAAATGTATACAAACTAATAGATTATGACTTTAAGGGCCCGAGGAAAATATATTTTTGATTTGTCATTTTACATACACAAATAGCTTATACAAATTTGCCATAAAACACTGCACTTGGTTTAATTTGATTTTAGCTGTAAATAACTGTCAATGGTTGTTGATTTTAGTGCCTGGTATTAAGCTAAAAATTTGTCACAATAATTGCCTTTCGAAAATCAAAAGAATTAATAGATTGGGATAATTAAAAAGTACTGATGCGCATATTTGTCCTAATTAATTCGAACCTGTGAAAACAATAATAGGCAATTTAATTTTATACAACTAAATTAAAATAGGTTACTTTATTTATATGCCTCAAGTCGCGTGAAGTTTTTTTTGCCTTAAGTTAAGGGATTAATCACTGCAAATTTAATCTATTTAGTATTTCATTCAATGTAATACTTAACTTGAAGTCCAATAACAAATTAAATGCTGAAAAATAGTTGGGTCAAATTATATAACAACTAGCTGTACCCGGCGCGACTTCGTTCGCTTAAAATTAGTTTAGAGTATGGTTGTCAAGACTTTCCCATTTCCACACCACCCCTGAGGTAGAGAAATTGGCGCGTTTTTTTTAATGTGGTATCTCCAATTAGACCTATTCCACTGAAACTTTCTAGGTTTAATAATGTTAATTAATATGATTACTTTAAAACCTCTGTGTAAACAACATTTTTAGAAGATCCTTCAGGAGCGAGAATAATAAGGCTACTGGCAGAGCTAACTCTAGAGCATGCGACATAAAATTGTCCATGAGAGAAGCAATCTTCTCTAAGATCTAGTCCAGCCAGCTTCAAAGTCTGCCCCTGCGATTTATTTATAGTTATTGCAAAGCAAACTTTTAGAGGGAATTGTAGCCTTTTAAACTGAAACGGCAGACTGGATGGTATTAATGGGATCCTGGGTATAAACACTGTTTCCCCCTTCGCGCACCCCGTAAATACTGTTGCTTCGATTACATTCTTATGAAGACCTTTTATCTGCAATCGTGTCCCATTGCATAACTTTGGGGGACTTAAATTTCGCAATAACATTACAGGTGCTCCAATCCTAAGAGACAGATTATGCTGAGGAATTCCTGGAGGATTCAAAGAATTTAAAAATTCAACAGGGTAATGAACAGCATTATCAGCATCAGGAACAGAGTCGACCGATTTATAGGAGACTTCTAAACCATCAAATGAGTTTAGCAATAAATTATTAATAGTGGTTGCTCTTTCATTTTTCGTTGTCAAAATGGCGCGCTCAGATAGCCAATCTAAGCTTTTACATGATATGTTGGAAATGTCAGGAAATATTTTGGATGTAAGGTCTTGAACGTTTTTAACTACATTTCCTAAGCGTGATGTTATAACTATTTTTCCATCAACTGTTGGATGGACGCCATTCCCAATTTTTAAAAGAGTTTCCTTTTAAGTGCACTCGCATATTTTTCGTGAGCGCTAGTTTCTTTATCTGTGGCCATAAAAATGAAGATTTTAAACAGGCCTTTATTTCGTCAGCTCTTGTACCTCTTGGCACAACAGGAAGGGTTTGGCGAAAGTCTCCAGCTAGCAGGACTGTAATACCACCCATCAACATAGTATTCTCATTAATATCTTGCAGGGTTCTATTTATGGCTTCAAGCCCACCTTTATGTGACATTGTGCACTCATCCCAAACAATTAACTTACAATCTTTAAACACCGCAGCCATATTACATTGCTTTGAAATAGAGCAATGAGGTGTTTCTAAATTAACTAAATCCAAAGGAAGTTTAAATGTAGAATGAGCAGTTCGACCTCCATTGAGCAGGGTAGCAGCTATACCGGAAGATGCTACAGCTAGGGCTATTTTTTTTGAACTTCGAACTTTTGCCAACAATAAGTTTGTCAAGAAGGTTTTACCTGTCCCTCCAGGTGCATCCAAAAAATATTTCATCCATCTCAGCCCCAACGCTTTGTAAAATTGTATTGTATACGACTTTTTGCTCGTCTGTAAGCAAATTTTCGTTGTTGGTAAGGAGAGTGTTGTTACTTTCATAACTTATTTCTCTTAGATAATCGGTATTATTTTCTTCCAATTCGGCTTCAGGAATAATTGGTTGAGGAAGACCATATTCTTTAAGACATGTTCCACCAATAGACAATACAAAATGTTCAATGCTTATTAGACATTTGTTATAGACTCTTTCCATAATTTCGTCATTAATGTCAGAGTTTACGGGCATTTGTAATGAATGAAGTATATCTTCCGATAAGAAAGTCTTGTACTTATTCCAAAGACCTAAAGGATCCGAGAGTTGACAAAAAACTAACATAATTCCAAAGAGATCACGTAAGTTTTTTGGAACTTGACAAACGCTAGCTTCTGCCAAAGTTTTGTCCCAATGACTATCATCCTCAAGTAAGCCCAATGCTTTGCAAGCTAATTGAAACGTACTGTATATTACGCCATTTACAGTTTTTAAATACGAAAATGAAGTTGGACCTCGTACCTCATGGAGTAAAAGTCTAAGAAAATAACATTCACTGTTATGTGGGTGAACGGTATAAACTCTGCCCAAAGCTGAATCCTTTTTAACTCCAGAAAAATGAGGTACGTCACTGCCTCGTTTTCTTCTAAGAAACTTTGTATTGTTCCATGTGTAATAGGATGGAACTTCAACATATAAAAGAGTTTTGGCGAAATCATCAATTTTACAAAGTTCAAAGAAAGCGAGAAGTGTAGTATTCGAAGGAGTGTTTATCTTCTTCGCTAGTTGATTCGGATCATTGGGATTAAAGTACACACGCTGCCCATTTTCTAAATGTACAGACAATTGCATAACTGCTGGAAATCGTTCGTGTATAGGGAAAGCCAGGATTCTCCACACGGCTTCCGAACTGCTTATATATCTTCCATTTTCATACGTTTTAATTTCATTTCGTCGGTCTTCAAGGGAAAATGAAGCCTGATCGCTGCCTTTATTGACATATTTGCATACGTATTTTATAGACTTAACTGAACTGCAGGCTTCAACATTTATGTGTGCTTCCATTGCACGTAATAGTACTGAATTATATGGCACAACCCAACGGTTGTCTAAAATATTACCATTCTTTTCGACAGTAAAGCCACCATCATCTGAAGCCCTTCTTCGATACAGAGGATAACTATCAATTCCTGTTACTGTTTCCTTTGAGAGATGACGGGGAAATTTTTTTGAACATTTGCCATCTTTCATGCACGGTGAACTACGGTTTAACATTCCGCAAGGTCCATGAATCATATTGGACTTTACGATATTATGTAGCACGGGATCTTTCTGTGGATCTGGAATTTCTGCACATATTGTATCGTCTATTTGATCAGCATAAATTCGATTTTTAAGCCAAAGTAGTATGTGAACATGTGGGAGGCCACGTTTTTGCCATTCTACAGTGTACATGAAACATTGAACTTCTCCAAACAATTCGTTCTTAACTAAAAGAGCCTTTAGTGCTTTAACTTTTAAATGAAATACTCGCGCTATTATATCATGGCGGTCATAGGCCATCTGACCGGGTAATAATGACTCTGTAATGTCTTTCCACTTAGGATTGCAAGTAAATGTTATAAATAAATCAGGACGGCCATAGTGCCGGACATATGTCATAGCATCCTGAGTTTTCTCATGCATATAACGTGCAGAACTCGTGAATGAAGATGGTAAAATAACCATTTGGCCCAGCTGAGCTGGATTTACATCTTGTCTACCTATAGCGTCTTTAAGGTGTATATAGCTTTCAGCCCTAAGTTTTTCTTGATTGTTTCGAATAAAATTAAGCCGTTCTGCTTCCATTTTGGCACACATATCGACTAAAAACTGACTTAAAAGAGCTTTGAAATAAATTAAATGATTAATTTCACCCTCCCGAATCATTATTCGGTAACTATAAAAATTTAGTGCCGATACGGTTTTTTTTAAATGTTTTTTTGATAGAGGATCTACTTGCGGTATATCAATTGAATATCCATCCTCTCCATGTGGAAAGAGAAGCGGATACTGCAAAGCGTCATAGGAACGGTGTAGTTCATTAATTTTTTGTAATTTTGAATTATGACTTTCAAGAATAATATCTCTCTGTTTGAACTGCTGACCAACAATAAGTAAAGCTACTTCACTTGCTCTTGGTGCATTATAGCAACCCTTGTGAGATCCAGATGGTGTGCGATCGGCATGAATTATCATTTTGTAGTCAGTAGTATTTGCAGGAACTTTGTCAATAGTTGATTTTAAATCTTTAACGAACGGATTAATTTTATGCAACATAGATTGTAAAGCTTTTACCAAATCACGATTCACATCAGACGCATTTTTACATCTCAGTTCTGTTTCCTTTTCATCCTCACCAACAAAATATATTTGAAGGAACTGTGCTTCTTTTTTCCTTTGTAGGCCATAGACTGCCAATTAGGTGATATACCTGACCCTGAACCTTAAAAGTTGGCATGAAACCTTTTTCATAAACTTTATTACAGCCGAATGAAGTCATTTGAAATAATGAATTGTATTTTCGTAAACGGTCTAAGAAGTGGGCATGCTTGGGATGACCGCCTAGGATTAGGCTCTTAAGAGGCTCAGGTAATGTTTGAAGTTGGGGAAGTTTAACTTTTCCGGAACTACAGCAAATTCCGTCAGATTCGTTCTTCCATTTCAAAGCATTGCAATAGTTGCATTTCTTATCCATGGGCCCAATTTCAATAATTTTGTCAGCACTATACGCTATTTGGCAATTATATGTAAATCCAGACATTTTTTTTACTTTCCATAAAAGATGTCCTTCTGACGTCTTATTAGCGTAATATTCCTTATTTTTATCTTTTATTTGTTCTGTATGATCAATCCTGAATTTTTTTTTAGCTCCCTTTATTTGGTTGGACTTAGTTCTATCAGAAAATCGAGCTCTCCTTTTGGGAGCTTTTTTTTTGTGCTAGCCTCAACTAATCTTTGTGACGGTGAATCTGTTAACGGTGATGATTCATACAATAGAAGTACATCGAAATGTCCATTTTCAAGATCACCAGAAAATTTCAATAATTTAACAGGGTTATCTTCTGAACCATAACCGCTATGAAAATTTCCATTTCGAAAAACATGAAAGCAAACTGAATATACATTAGCAGCTGCTTGAAGCTCACACTCTGTTCCGTAAGTACGGGACTTCATCATTTCCTCTTCATATTGTGCAGAATTTATGAAATTTAGTCCATTAGAGTTTAGTGCGTGCACTTGAAAAAAATCCCAATTGTTAACAACGTGAGCTACAATTTCCTGGCGAATCCCTCCAGAGAAATGCTGTGAGCCTTTTAAATGATATGAAATGGCTCTAAACAGGCAAGCACCATCGCCAATTATTTTAACCACCATATGGGGCACCAGCTCACCATTAATACTTAGGTTCTCAATTGACATATTAAAGCTTTAAATTTGTATTAAAGGTCAAAGATCAAATTAAACTTTTACCAAAGTTTTTATAGCCAACTTCAATTAAAGAAGTTAAAAAAAATCGATTTAGTTAAGTCAACTTAAAAAAGCCAACAGTAACTCGCTAATCAATGTTAAAAAGCAACGTGAAAAGCGTTCAAGCACAGCTTGCTTATATTTAAAGTCAAAATTGACTTCACTAATCAACGTTAAATATTAACGTGAAAAGTGTCCATACATTGTAAGGAAATGGATAACTAACTAATGAAAGTCACTATGACTTCGCTTCTCAAGAATTTGATTAGCGTCTATACAAAACTTGTATAGTGGAAATAGAAAAAATAACTTACGTGTAAGAATTTAAATTAACTTTACGCACAGAAAAATTTTAAAATGTTTGCGCTTCACAATAGCTTTCACTTGCTGCTTAGGCATCCAAAATAAAACTAAACTTCTCGCGCCTGTTTAGCTGTTATTAGTTTCCTTCATTTCCTTGTCCTTAATTTTCAGCTATTTGCGTAGCGGCGACGCAAGCACAAATACAAACATCGTAAGATGTGGACCCTGCAGTTCCAAAATTCATCACTACAAAAATTCATCACTGTTTAATCAGCAGCGGACTGCGACGCCGGCAGAGCCAAAGGCAAAGTCGGCAGAGCCGAGTGCGACGCAGGCAGAGCCGAAACTCTCAGTCCCCGATCATAGGCAACGCAGAAAAATTTCTATCTCCCTCTCTTACTTCGTCTCTCTCCCCATAAAATGAGCTGAGAGAGTGATGAATTACTGATTAATGAGTGATGAAAAACTGAAAAAAGAGTGATGAATTACTGATTAAAGAGTGATGAATTTTTCACTGATTAACTCCTAGGACATGCCAATGTTAAATTCATCACTAATTTGTATGAAGTTTCATCGCCGATTAATCAGCAGTGATGAATTTTTGGTGATGAAAAAGCGATTAAAAGGTGATGAACGGTACTGCAGGGGATGTATTGGTTTGTAACCGTGCCTATTACATGAGTTGCTTTTAACTTTTTGTTTTCATGTTCCAATTTCGTGTAAGAAATGGAACGCATCTAAGAAGACAGAAAATGAAAACCCCAGGAAAAGAAAATGCAAGATATGTTAACAATAAAGAGCCACCCAAAATAAGCATTTTTTTATGGATTTTTTTTTTGTTTTTTTTATTTAAAAAGAAATTGTAATGAAATTAAGCTTAAAACTAAGAAAGGGAAAAAGAACAAAATTAAATTAAAGTAAGGACTAAATAAGAAATCACAAACAAATAAAAAAAATTAATTAATTGGAAATGTCTTGCTGCTGGAGCTGTTGCTGCAAGCCCTGGATTTGCTGCGCCATCATTGAGCCAGGTTGACCCGGCTTTTCTCGCCGCTCTTCCTCGGGGGCTCGCGCCTGCGCCTGTTGCTTTTGGAGCTGCTGTTGCAACATGGCGATTTGCTGCATCAGCTCATCCGTAGAAGGGCCAGACTGGAAACTCTGCGACGGCACTGCCAGCAACGGCACTGTCTGCAGCGGTACTACCTGCGGCGGCACTGCCTGCGGCGGACTCCATGTTTGGGGCAGGCGCATCACGGAACTCACATAAGCCTGGAAACTTTCCAAGGCAGCCACCTTGTCCTGAAGGCCCTTTATTTGGCGCTGCTGCTTCTGAATTCTGTTGTGGGCCTCTCGCAGCGTTTGGAATGGCGGCCGATCCTTTCCTGGGTGCGCAGCTTTCGTTGGTTGCTGCATTAAAAATTGCTGCTGCATTTGCTGAAGCTGTTGTTGCTGCTGCTGCAATTGTTGATGCTGCGTTGGCTGTTGGCTGTTCAATTGCAGCTGGAACAACTCAAGCTGCTGCTTGTGTTGCTCCAGTTGCAATTGCAAATTCTGCTGCTGATGTTGTTGGGACTGCCATGCAGCCTGGAATGTTCCGCTCCTGTTGAAATTCATATTGCTTCTGAATAGTCGAAATGTGTAGCCATTAGTTGCCACATTCCTTTTGTCCTATTTACGCTTGCATATGTATTTGTGTGACGGTCACATGATCTGTGGCGCCACAAAATGGAAAAACAAATAACCGTTTTTTGGCTTGTGTCTGTCTCATAGACGTACTAAAAATTTGTGGAGGGCGTCATTCATTCAATATTAATATTTTATCAAAGTAATATTAAAATGAAGTCAAAAAAGAATCAAAATGTGTACTAAAAAAGGTTTGTTTTTCAACAAAAATTTAAACTTGTGAGTTTTGGCCGTACCCCCTTGCCACACCACTGTCAATCTTATGCTCAGTCTTGTTTCTCTCTCTTTGGGCAAGCTCTCTCAGAGAGTTCGTTGTGCGCATGATCCATCCCCTTGTTTTGCGTCTACCTATACACTTGCTACTGATCTCCCTCATTATCGTTGCATCCTTCTCACTCCTAAAATTGAAATTGTAGCAAAGGAGAGCAAGTGTTTTTTTGTATAGCCCTCTTCTAATTGCCACCTTCTCACTCAAAAATTCTAGTTCTTGGGATTTCAATTTGTGAAATCCATGAAAATACATATAATCGTTTTAGATTGTTTAAAAACATATAATAAATTCAGATTGTTGCTTAAACATATGTATAATAATAAAAATAGCCCTCTTCTAATTGCCTCCTTCTCACTCCCAAAAATCGAATTGTGGCAAAGGAGAGCAAGTGTATTTTTGCATACGCCTCTTCTAATACTTGCGATATTAATTTGTTAAATCGATGAAAATATATATCATCTTTTTAGATTCCTTAAAAACATATATTAAATTCAGATTGTTTAAACAAATATAATAAATAGCTATACCCGAAGCGACTTCGTTCGCTTAATATTAGTTTGGAGTTAGGAAATTGGGTTGTCAGGACTTTCTTATTTCTTATTTGCGCGTTTTTTGAAAACCTTTGTGTAAACAACCTTTGTAGAAGATCCTTCAAGAGAGAGAATCAGAAGGATACTGGCAGAGCTATATAATAAATGAATGTGATCCAAGTAAAAGTCGTGAGCTTGTATACTTTTTATCAGTTACAATGTTATCAATGCAATTTTAATTTGCGCACAAATATGTATACTTGTTTGTAAATTGGAATTTGTTGTTTTCAAATTTCTTGTTTTGAATGAAACGAAAACCTTTGTACACACAGTAAAAGATTGGCATCCAATACAAAAACAGCAAAGTAACGTATTATTTTCAGATTCCACATTTGATCGATAAACGGGTATAATAAATCATTTTATTTGTATTTAAGCACATTATCTACTTTCGAATGGAAACATACACACATTGTATGTATGTACATGTATTGTACATATAAGCAAATCAAAACATATCCAAATATACATATGTACATACGTATTTGGTCAAAAGTTCGAATCTTAAGATTAATATTTAACTTGGAAACATTTTGGCTTTGCTTACAGAATTTGTAGTAATTTTCTATTTTCTTCCATGGTGGAAATTAAATAAGGCTCTTACTTCTGCTACAAAATGAAAAATAAAACCTAAGCATTTGATCCAAAGGACTGACTATTGATCAAAAATCATATTGATCGGAGCAGCAGTTTAAGTTTTTAAAATCCTAAACAAATTTAACTTAAATTGCCTCTTTCCCCTCCCCTTTCACTGCAGCACTACCCCTCCCCCTCATCAGTTTTCTTGGCTGTTGCTCTCTCGGCCGTCGCTCTCTTGGCTTCTGGGTTTCGTTCTCTCGACAGGCTCCCGCAAAATACAACGCAATGACTTAGAAAATCTAAATAAATTCGTTAAAAATACTTAAAAAAATGTTAAAAACTTGAAAAATTAAACTTAAGCATTTGGGCCATAGAATAACTATTGAGCGAAAAATCATCTTGATCGGAGCAGCGGTTTAGATTTTTTAAATCGAAAAGTTAATTTTAAATGTAGCCCCCAAATTATGGGGGATATCAAAATTTCTTTTAGATTTCTAATTAGGCCTTTTCAAAACCTAAAATTCAGAAAAAACCAAATATCGAAATTCCAACCAGTTTAGAAGTTAAGCTTAAATACATCAACTTTTTTTTGCTCAGAATAATGGATGTTGGAGCTGTTTGGGGCCACTGGGGGGACATATCGGATCTTAGTGGGCGCCCACGCCCCCAATGGAATACTGTGAAAAAATTTGGCTGCTCTTGCTCTTACGGTTTGGGCTGTGGCCGTATCCCCTTAAAAATCGGTCTTTCATTTTATAATCTTTAGGGATAATAGGAAATTAAATTTTATATAACTAAATTGAAATAGCTTACTTTATTTATATGCCTTAAGTTAAGGGATTAATCACTGCAAATTTAATCTGTTTAATATTTAGTATGTAATTTTTCATTCAATGTAATACTTAACTTGAAGTCCAATAACTAATTAAATGCTGAAAAACAGTTGTGTCAAATTTATTTAACGCTCTAGGGGATAGTCCTTTGTGTAATAAACCAACAGATTAGGGTCACGAAATCTGGCTGAAAGGATTTGCAAGGCAAACAAATGCCCTTTTTTTTAGGTAAAACATGATTACAAAATCAAGAATATTCATTATTGTCAGGAGGAAATCAATTTAAATATCTCAACAGAGCCCTCAAATTTTGCAATCGATGCTGAAAAATGTGCAATCATCTTTGACCCCATTCGAGACTCCCCGGACTCATTAACCCTTGTCAGCCGACCGCTTGGATCGACCTTGACCCTCCCCACCCACTAACCCACCCTCCCCGCTAGGCCAACATTTTAATTTTCCGTTCGCCATTTTCCATTTTCCGTTTTCATAAATCCATTTCCATCGCTTCTTAGCCCCATTACCAATTAGTCCGAATGCCGTCGGTGCCAAGGTCAATGGCCCGGACAGGATGGCCAGAAAAACTGGCAGCGGGATAAGGATCGGGATAAGGATAAGGATGCGGACGGTAATGGCGGCGGACAGGGAGTCCTGCTCCTGTTCCTGCTCCATGGCCATTAGGCGTGCGCTGCAGGCTTAATTAATCATGGCTAAGTGAGTCCGGGACGCAAAAAAAACTATTAGACATAAATGTGATTTTTCCGTTGCTTTTTCGTTTATCGCTTTCTTTGCGTTTTCCCATTCAGTCTGCTTTTGTCTGCGTTTCCGGCTAGCTGGTCTGCACTGAGAAAAATTCCCCTCCTTATGAGTAGTTAAGTCATTAGATTGACCAAAATTTGGTTACAAATTGTTTACATTATTTAATAAAGAAAATCATTTAAGAGTTAAACTTAGGCTTCAATTGTTCATGTATGATTAAAAATGTTGTCTTGTTCATTAGTTGAAAATCATTTCTATAAGGATAATTATTGTTCTAACAAGACTATACCATAATTAATATTTATATTGTAACGATTTTTCAACATATATATAAAACCTATAGAATAATTTTATATCGTTATTATCATAACAATAAATATTGCAAAATATTGAAACATTTTTTGAATAATTTTATGTTGGTACTGGATCTCAACTTGACACTTTGAAATATTTTTTAGAGTGTAGAGGGCAGCGGAGGGCAGCGCACAAATTACTTAAAGATAGATAGAGCAACCGGATGAGGTGAAGGATGTGGCTGGATTCAAGGGGCGGGGGGTAACGGGGCAACGACGCGTTATTTCCGTTTCCGGTCCAGCATTCAACACTCGCATCGAGGCGCATTGAGTGATGAAGTTTCGGAGGCACCGTAACAGCCCCTGCCACGCCCCCTGGCCCTGCCCCTTTTGGCCTGGCCTATTCCCCCAGCATAATCATTTCTTTTTTTTACCCCCCCTCTTCGGTTCTCGCCACCTTTTCCCCTTTTTTGCACCCTGTTTTGTTGGGCCAAGTGATAAAATGTTTTATGTGCTCGAGTGTCTGATAACAATAAATAACGCCATCAGGACGAAAAGGACCCGAAAAGGGGGCGTGGATAAATGTTTGAGGCGTGCGGTGGTGGGGGGTGGGGGGAAGGGTGAACGGCGGTTGGCATGTAAACAAATTGGTGTTGAAGGCATTTAGCCCTTTGTCAGACAGAGTTCTGTGGCCAGTTCGTTTGTTTAGGCCCCAGAGTTCGAGCCCAGCGTTTGATGAATTGTAATCAGCCCTAAATTGGCAACAAGGCCAAGGACATCGGGCCAAAAGGGGCTGTCGTATTAATCATCGAAGTTTGAATGGGCCGATTCTGATTTGATTAGTTGGCAAAATATGTTTTGAAAAACCCAACGCAACAGTTTAGACCTAACATCGATTTGGAGAAACTGGCATAAATAAAGTAAAATGTTTATACACGAATAGAAGGCGATGCCCACCCATTTTATCTTAATAATCACAATAATAAATAGTTTTGTTTTTAATTTTATAGATTTAAAACTCGTTAAACTGGTTTTTAAAATCGTCTCCGGTTAGTTGTTTTAATTTTTTGCAATTAAATTTGCATATCCGATGTCTGTGCATAATTACAGCGGAAGGACAAACAAATAATTTCATATTAATTTATTAGCATTTTAATTAGGGCCGCAATTCAATTTGTTGTTGTTTTTTTTTTTTGGATATATTTTTTAACACCACTACGAACTCAATAAACGCATAATTGAATAGTTGTGAAGGGGAAAAAAAAAAGATTTAATAAGAGGGCATGAATTATGCAGGAGACTCTGCTGATTTATATGGCCCGTATAAATGGGTAATATCTGGCTAGATTTGCAAAATATATCTTTTCTTTGTCTTTGCCAACCTGAGGAGTGGGTTTTCCAAGCCGAAAATCCCCCCCAAAAAAAAAAAACATTAAAAGCCCACACACGAACATTTTTAATTCGGTTATGCCAGCACCTTGTTTTCTGCTTTTCGAAACGTGAAAATGGAAAGAGTGAAAATGTGTGCGAAATGGTCAAATGGAAATACGGATGGTGAAACGCACACCCAATGCTTTTAATTATGTTGATTTTTCGCTGATTTAATTTTTTCCTGCGTTCGTTAAGTTTGCAGCACAAACCAAATGGAATTTAATTTAATCCTTTCGCCCAAAAAAAAAGAACACCTTATTTTTTGTTTTTTGGTTTAAACCAACCAGCAAAGGCAACCGAACGGCAAACGAGGGGAAAAATAGAAAAAGCCAAATTATAAAAGCGCTTCGGCCAACGAATTTTTTCCAGCTCCCTGCGAAAAAAAATACTTCAAAAGCGTCTATTCAAATGCCAAACGGTGATAACGGGAATGGCAAAGGGGTTTTTTTTTTTGGTGGCTCGTTTTGGTTAATGTTACACCATTTTGGTTTAATTACTTTTTGGCTTTTGACCCGATAACTGCACTCTTCTTTGCTCACTTCCGCGGCCATTTTCAAACAGCTTAATTAAATAAGGGGAGTTGCAAGTTGGACCCCCTACATCCTCGATGTCCTGCGATTGCCGCATTCGCCGATAATTTAATAATTGCATCGGGCTGATAAGCCGATTCAGTCGCATTATGCAGCTTTAACCGCATTTGAGCATATTATTTACCTAGCGAATTTGGCTTTTGATTTCATTTTGGTCCGCTGCATAATCCGCGATTTAAGATAAGTTCTTCAATTTGAAATTTCGGTTTTAAAGCGATTTAAAACGTATTGTTTAATAATTGTCATAGTCACAAAAAATAACAAAAATCAACAAATTAAATACTTCACATATATACATCATTGTCTTTATTAGTTATCAAATTGCAGTACAAATCTTTAGCCAGAAGGATTCCGTCTTGACTTATACACAAACCTACATATATATATAGTTCAATTGGTCATAAATTTCTTGGGCAAAGTACACACAATATATAATATATAAAAGCTATAGCGGGATATAATTTTTGGGGCAAGGGAGGGACTCTTAATGGCTAAACAGAACACCCGGATTTAAGTGAATTATTATCACTGGATCGGCATGAACCGATCTTATCACAAAAAAAGACTTGTCTACCTATTATAAAAAAATGGAATAAA
Organism: Drosophila fuyamai; assembly: GCA_018153365.1. NCBI lineage: Eukaryota > Metazoa > Arthropoda > Insecta > Diptera > Drosophilidae > Drosophila > Drosophila fuyamai. The sequence continues at coordinate 8,935,362 of JAECXW010000062.1, forward strand.
AGCATACAGGCGTTTTCAATGTTTTTACAATTACATTTAGCCATCTACTATAATCGAATATTATTCAAAACTCTCTGTAAAGCTACCAGAATTATAATCACATTATTTTCTGGATATATAAAAACCAGTACAAGCCACATCAAATGTCTATATTCTCGACTCAACTTAAGAACTATTTTATTTGTTTGAGGATGGAACCTTAACCATTTAAGCTTTTACTTCAATTTATTATTTTTACCTAAGTCATTTACATAACTGTACAATTGTGCTCAAAAAAATAGTATCAAGTCAATGTAAATTTGCCAACAAAATACTAAGAATAGATTTTTTTTTTTTGTTAAACATCCCACATAAAAACGGATACAAAAAAAAATGATTACTAAATTGTATGTCCTACCCATTCAGTAAGCTATTAAATTTACTTATGTTGAAAAACACTAATACTATAAAGATATTATGTACGATATAACTTGTTGTTAAGTCACAGACAAAAGCTAATGCGGCTTTGACTTCAGTTTTTGGCTTGGAAATGAGAACATGCCTGCTACAGGTTGTCGCTCAGGTTCTCGTCTCCTCGTAGCCGCAGTGAATGTACCCAGTTTCCAGGGATCCCTCCACCGCAGCCGACTTGCTGGGCAGATCCTTCCTGTAGCCATCCTGCTGCTGCTGCTGCTGCTGCTGCTGCTCCTTGTGGACACCATTTGTGGTAGTGCCATTTGGCTCGCAGCTGTCGAGGATTCGCTCGAAAACGGTTTCAAAGCGGCAGCGGGTCAGCGAAAAGCGAGCCACGTCCACGCAGAGATCCCGAAGGATGGCGAAGAGTTCCGAGAGGAGTGGGGCATCGCCCAGTGTGCCGGGCGCGCGGATCCTCACGAGGAACCTCAGGCTGTGCCCGTAGTGCTGCAGATCCCGTGCCCCAGGCAATCGCTGGCCGAGGCTCCTGGACAGGATGGCCTGGTGGGCGGGGCCGCAGAAGCAGGTGACGGCATAGTAGCCACCATGCTCGGCCTTCAGCCGCTCGGGACTGTCGCTGGCGATCACCTGGCCGGAACGGAGCACCGCCACCCGTTGGCACAGGTGCTCGATCTCCGACACCGAGTGCGAGGTGAGCACCACGGCGCGACGGGCCAGGAGCAGCTGCTCAATGGTGGCATAGACCATGTCCCGGGTCACCGGATCCATGTCGCTGGTCGGCTCGTCCATCAGGACGGTGGGTGTGCAGCCACAGCAGGTGATGGCCACCGTCAACTTGCGCCGGTTGCCGCCGCTCAGGTTCCGCACCTGGATGTCCTTGTAGGGACGCAGCTCGTAGGTGTCCAGCACGCGGTCCAGGAACTGTTCCAGATCGCGGATGCCGCGCAGGCGGCCATAAAACCGGATGCACTCGCTCGCCGTGAGCAACGGGTCCAGCGGATTGCCCTGCGGGCAGTACGACACCCCGGGCTGCAAATACACAAAAAGTTGTAATTTATTAAATAAAATCACTAAAAGGCTTTAAGAGCAAAGAACAGACACTCTTGGGAATAGGTAATGCATCACTGAAAATCTAATTTATAATGTAATTTATATATTAAGATTATTATGTTGATCTTCAACAAATTCAAAATTTGATTTTGGACTACAAAATTTGTAAGTTATGCATTCATTTACTTTTACTCCATGAATAGGCCACACTGCGTATGAGTGATATAATTTTAAATAGGCGAATTGTTGATAAAGTAAAGAAAATGGCAATCACCTACCACAAAAATAGTCGACATGGAAACAGGCAACAAAGTACTTAATTCAAAATCATTTACAAAGAATTAAAATTTAAAGAATGCAATTGGTTAATAAAGTAAATACAATTGTTTTACCCTATATGATAGCAACTTTTAAATTAAAGTAATTTTTTAACCATTTACCTGAGTATTTTGATACCTTAAATTAGAAATACTTATTGTACTAGGACATCTACTTAGGTCCAAGTTAGAATGTATACATACAAAGATTTCAAAGTGAAAGGACCCACCTGCTCGAAGTAGATGTGCCCCACATTGGGCTGCAGCTGCCCGGTGAGCATCTTGAAGATGGTGGACTTGCCGGCCCCGTTCTTGCCCAGCAATCCGAAGCACTCGCCCTTCTGGACACTGAAGTGCACCTGGCGCACGGCATAGTTGCCGCGGCGATAGGCCAGCCAGAGATTCTCCGCCCGCACCGCCTCCCCGGCGGCCACGCAGCTCTTGAAGATGCTCTGGATGTTGACCAGCTTCAGCTGGCCCAGCTTGTCCAGCTCCCGGCGATAGGTGCAGTCCAGCAGGCGCTCCACACGCTGCCACAAACGCCGCAGCAGGTGCCACTCGATGAGGACATTGAGGATCAGGGCCAACACGCCCACCACCAACAGGGCGGTGAAGTGGCGTCCTAGCAGATCACTGGCCAGTGGATGCTTGTACGAGTCGATGTCGTAGCGCCGGAACACCAATGCCACCATATAGTTCTTGCACAGCTCCAGGAAGCCATCGCCCAGCGCGTGAATGGGAAAGATGAGGAAGGCCTGGTTGAGGGCATGCCGCCAGCTATCCCACGCCGGACCATCGCCCACCACGCCCAGGATCAGGACGATGCCCATGGTGACCAGCGGGATGATGAGGTTGGCGCAGAAGATCGACACAATGGCAATGCTCGAATCGCTGAATATCTTCTCGGCCACATGGACAGCCGGAACACAGGCGAAGCTATGGGGGATTGCTCATATTAATGAGATTCTTAATGACAAATGGGGGGAGCTGGTTTCGACTCACCTAAAGGCCAGGGATAGCCCAATGATGCCCACCAGCTGCTGGCGATCGACGAACACGGGCATGCCGAACATCAGGATGACGGCGAGGCAGACAATCAGTCCCAGCACCATCACCAAGTAGTCCCACACAAAGGCCACCAGCCAGTAGGTCACAGCACTCACTCCGCACAATCTCTGCTGCAGCTTCTCGCCATTCACCCGTTCGTTGACCAGATAAACGGAACCGGCGGCCACCACCAGACCAAAGGCAATCAGCAGGATAAAGACCATGGATCCATCGCCAGCCTGACGGAGAATAGAACTGGTGCTCAGTTCGGAGTAGCCCAGTTTCCAGGGTTCGTTCAGCGTTAGTATGCCATAATCCGAATCGTTGAGGGTGGTGCGCAGTAGCTCCGAATTGAGATCGTTTAGCCAGGCAACCATGGAGTGATAGCCCTTATTGTTGTACCACACTGTTGCCCCCGATCCGTTTAGCCCATAGCCACCATATCGCCGCTCGCGGTACTCGTCCCAGGAGTTCATCACCCAATCGTAGGCACTTTCGGAGCTATTGAACTCCCGGCACTCGCCCAGTTCATCGCAGGATGTCCGCAGCCGGGGATGCAGTTGCTCCGTGAAGCTGGTCCCCATCTCCTGGGACAGAAACTGTGCGGTTTTCGGGTAAAGCGATCGACTTAGAGGGAGCACAGTGTCGAAGTCGTCCTCCAGTCGATAGCTGACGAACCACATGGCGCACAGCTCGAAGAGGGCGGGCAGGAGGAGCACATAGAGCAGGAGCCGGTAGTTGCGGGACAGATGGCGCAGCCGCTTGCCCATCAGGAGTCGGAACTGCTTGCAGGCTGTGGGTGGATCCTCGGAGATCGTGGCAGGACCTGCGACCACGCCACTCCGTTCGCCATTGGAGCGTCGTGGGGCAGCAGGCTCCTCCGGTCCATTCCGCCTGTTCAACTGCTCGAACTCCTGCTCCAAACTGCAGGTACTCGTCAGCTCCACATCGGCAATGCCGCCAGAAGCCTCTTGGGCTTGCAGCAGCTCCAGGAACTCCACGGCTGCGGGTGTCAGGTGCTCCGCATAGCTGGCACTGATCGTCAGGCTGTGCGGATGCTCACTAGCTCCGGAGTGGATCACCTGGCTCCGGGGCAGGAGCTGCTGGGCCCGCTGCACAATATGGGCCACTCCGGTGGCATCGGCACAGCGCATCCGAATGCTGTAGCTGGAGGTGCACAACTGCTGCAGTGAATCGCGGCTGTGCTGGGCAATAATGCGACCCTAAAAAGAGGTATAGGTAATGGGTTAAATGGGTAATGACAAATAATAATGTTTTATTAATGGTATATAGATAACAAATACAAATACAAATATCATATCTATATCAATTTATCATTTCTGTTTGATGAGCAGTTTTTGATTATAATTATTTTAAATTAATATTTAATCAGATTTATGAATTCCAAGACGATTTTAATCATTTTACATTAATATTTGAACAGATTTATAAATTATAAAATAATGATGATTGTAATCATTTTACATTAATATTTGAAAGATTTTTAAATTCCATGCTGATATTATAATAAGGTTTCAAAAATAGTCATATTTATTTTTAGAAAAGTACTATGAGATCTTCTTAATCTTTGTTGACTACTTTATAGGGAAGAGTGTATAGTTGTATTTGCAAATTTGGATAATTTATAAAACGTTTTTTAATTAGTATTTTTGATTCCTGATTATAAACACGTATTTTTCATATAACATAACATATAGATTCTCAAAAATGTTGATTTGGTATTTGAAGATATCAAATTGATACATGTATTAATCTGATTTCTGGAGCAAAGTCTCCCTTTCTGAATACTCACATTCCGCATGATGACCAGCGAGTCGCTGAGGTACTTGGCCTCGTCCAGGAAGTGCGTGGCGAAGATCACGGCCCTGCCTTGACGCAGTCGCTCGATCAGCTGCCAGATGTCCTTCCTGGCCTTGGCGTCCACCCCGTTGCAGGGTTCGTCCAGGATGACCACGCTGGGCGAGGCGATGAAGGCGATGGCCACGCAGAGGCGTCGTCTGTAGCCACCCGACAGCTGCCACGCGGGATAGGATTCGTGCTGGCCGAAGTTGAGGCTCTGGAGGGTTCGGGCCACCTCCGTGCGGACCTCCTCGGCTCCTCCATCCCCACCACTTCCTCCACTCGGCTGCATCTTGATCTGGGCATACAGCTGCAGGTGCTCTCGAGCCGTCAGCGTGGGAATCAGGATGTTGTCCTGCCAGCAGACGCCCACTTGGTGCTCACCGGCCAGCAATACCTTGCCGCTGCTCTGACGGATTTGTCCCGTGAGCAGCTTGATCAGTGTGCTCTTCCCGGCTCCATTGCGACCCAGGAGGCAGCTCACCTGGTTGCGGGCAAAGTCCAGGCTCAAATTGGACACGGCACACTTACTGCCGTACAATTTGGTCACATTGGCCAGCGAGGCGCCCAGTTTGTCGTCCAATTGCGAGCGGGTGACCTTCACAAAGCTATAGTTATCTGAAAAAAAATATAACAAATAATCAAAATATCCATTGATATTCAATCTGTAGAGGGACTTACTCTTCTTGAAACGCTGGTAGGTCAATCCAATGACCGCGTATAGGAGGAAGTCGAGCAGGAACATGAGCAGCGCCATGGCGCACTCGCTCCGGGCGGGTCCCACCTGGACGAGGTGGCCGAGAGTGAGGCCCTCCTGCTGCAGCTCCATGCGCATCAGCTCACTCCAGCCCTTAGCGAAGGCCGTGGTGAAGGACAGGTCCACCAGGAAACTCTCGAAGACACTCAGCTTGGCATCGAACATCAGTACGATGATGAAGGGACACAGGCTGATGAAGAACAGCAGGGCCGAGGCCACTGCACCAATATTCGCCGAATTGAAGAAGTTCGAGCACATGTAACTGCCGGTTGAGCAATGAATTTAGTCTAACACATACATATGCCCTGCCATGATAATGCCTTGCTCACCAGAAAGAAATTAGACACACGCCGAAGCTCAGGCAGTAGAACATCATGAAGAACCAGTTGGTATATCCCAAAATGCCGCCACTGTACAGGACAACACTGATCAGCACGAAGATCACACAGAGCTCCGCGAAACTCATCAGAGCCCAGGAAACCAGTTCGGAATGTGCCTTCAGTCCCATCGATCGCAACAACTATGGATTATATATACAAAGGTGATTATAAAGTACAAGGTTATAGGGTAAAGCTCTATGACAACACAAGGTGTCTTCATATTTATACCCGTTACTCGTAGAGTAAAAGGGTATATTGTATTCGTGCAAAAGTATGTAACAGGTAGAAGGAAGCGTTTCCGACCCTATAAAGTATATATATTCTTGATCAGGGTCACTAGCCGAGTCGATATAGCCATGTCCGTCTGTCCGTCTGTCCGTCTGTCTGTCCGTCTGTCTGTCCGTATGAACGCTGAGATTAAATATTTCGGAAAAGTAAAAATGCAGTTTTATTGTGTTTATCAATACCTATCGAAATGTAGAAGAAATTTTTCAAATCGGACCATTCGTTTAAAAGTTATGCGTGATCAAAGTTTCTATCTCCATCTCCCTCGCACTCCCTTTACCTGAGTAACGGGTATCTGATAGTCGGGGCACGCGACTATAGCGTTCTCTCTTGTTTTATTTAACTACTTTAAAACAACCTTGTTAATCTGTTAAGCGAAGATCAAAACCTCCACTGGCGTGGAAAGTGATAGAAAGTGTAGCACTTACCATGCTATTTCGGCTTTCCCGCATCCAAATGCGTTCCCTCACACAAAGAGCCACGAAAACCACCAGACCCAATAGATAGGCCACCTGGACACCTTGGGCCAAGTACAGGCCACGTTTGAAACTAAAATATAAATAATAGAATAAATAATAAACAATACAGAAGCTAAGGAAGTTATAAATGAAAGGAAGTTTCCACTCACATATCATTAAGAAAGGCGGGATAGGGAAACTGCTTGGTGTAGAACTGCATGTTGTCCACTTCGAATTTATTCTTTTTATTGGCATCTGATCCGCCAAATGATCCAAGTAAATCCAGCAGACCCTGTCGCTTCGAACGCTTTAGGACATCTTCATCGTTGAGCAGAAGAAGTTCGGGTTCACCATTCACCGTTGGCTGATCTGTGGTGACCGCTTCTTCCTCTTTTGTGGTGACCCCTTCTTCATCTTTTGTGGTGACCCCATCAATTTCTTCGTCTTTGGGTGCGGAAGGAATTGTTGTGACCTCCGGACTCTTTTGAGTTGCCACGCCGCCCTCCAGATCGAGATCATCATCATCGTCCTCGTCGGACAAGTCGGATTCCACATGCTTTATGCTAAACAGACTGCTCAAGGATCGTCCACTTTCCAAGGGGTCCTCCTCCGGCGCGTAACCAGCCTCATCTCGTTTGCTCTTGATTATTCCGAGGTCGATCATCTGCTTGAGCTGAACGAAACCACGATGGTACTTGAGATCAATTACCATACTATCGGCTGGTCCGGGGAACCAGAATCGATTGCGATTCTCGAACGTGGGCTGCGTATTATCCGTGTCCATGTGTAGGCGGTAGGAGGACTGCTTCAGACCCACATCCTCAAGATTTAGGGCGGCCAAAAAGAACTTATTCTGATTCAGTTCGTAGGCCCTCCTCTGCAACTCCTCCACACTGCCAACCGCCTCAAAACGATCCGCCGAAACGCAATCCATCAGATCGGCCACGGTGGTCAGGATATCATAGATCAGCTGATTGGTGCGGATATATTGGAACACCCGCTCGATTTCCCCGATATCAAAGTCATCGCCAACCAAACTCTTCACCAGTGGCGATTTGGCCAACTTGAGCAGATTGTCGAAGGCCTCCTGGAATGTGGCATTCGTATGCAACTTGGTCATTATAGTGGCTGCTGCCCGAGAAAGTTGCTTAAGCCTGTCCAGTTCCTCAAAAGAGGCATTACTCTGGGTTAGAAAAGGGGTACATTTTAATACATTTTAGTATGGAGACTACCCAAAAATAACTTACAAACTTCACCACGCTATCGGTCACCTCATTTGCGGGGGTGTAGAGAATCCGTCCCTGGATAATGGGCTTGATGGTGTTCCACGTGAGCTTGCCCTGGTTCGTAGAAGTCACATCCAGGTAGAGACGCTTGCAGTATTTGGCTAAGAATAACAATGTTTTACAAATGTTAAAAAAATATAACAAAAATTTTCCAAGTTCCCTTTGTAAAAAACCTTTACATACTTGTAAAATTGGAATATATGTCAAAACTATTCATAAGCTTAAAAGCATTATAAGCAAACAGCCCTTACATTTATAAATAGTTAAGACTTAAAAAAAATTTGTAAACTTATTGTTAGTCTCTCTATTAAATAAAAAAATCAAAAGCCAAATAAAATATAACCGTATAGCCATATCTAGTAAATCAAAACCAATAAGCAAGCCATGATTAAAATGATGAAAAAAGCTTTAATAATATTAAGATCTCTGATCATGCTCACTTGGCCTCCAGTCCGTGGGGAGATTACTTTCGGATCGACGATGACGACGGTCTGGAGGCAGAGCAAGGTTGGCAATTTGCAATTTCTGGGAATTTAAATGGGAGGGGCCTCCTTTACAGAGAACTTAAACTCACTCGGCATCGCATCGAGTTCCACGTCGTTGGCCTCGCTAAAGTCCTCCGATTCCAGGATTTCATTGACCAGCGGTATAGTGTCGGTGTTGGGAAATGGATGGCCACATAGCAGGACTCCCAGCTTCACGAAGGTCTCGCGATCTGCAAAGAAATCAGTTGGGATTATCGGAATCACAGGTGATTACTTTGAACATACTCGAAAACAAATGCTTGATGTCGAAGCTATAATTCATCCGTCGCTCGATTTCGGGCACCAGGGAAATGATTTCACTTATGTTACCTGTATAGAAAATAAATGGAAAGGGGTTAAAAACCAGAGTTACAACTTTAGTTGCTAGAATTTTATAATAGTTTTAGACATAAGACATCATAGTTTGGGTAAACAAAATTAGGTTAGGGAAATAACAGCCTTTCGCATATAAAAAATGTTTTTACAAATGATTTTACATTTATATCTATATATTTTTTTTAAATCATAAAACGTTTACTACATTACAGCTCCTATAAAATCGGTATTCGACGAAAATTAGTCGGTGTTCACCAGCTAATTGAAAACAATTTGTAATATAAATACTATATTGTCTTTTTATACAAATTTTACATATGTATATAAAAGAAGAATACAGTTTAATAAGGAGTTTATTCACAAACTTGTAAAGGTGTACACTTCGAAATCGGGTTTCAAAAGGCCAAGTTCTCAGTTTGATAAGGGGAGAACAGGATCAGGGACACACTAGTTACATCGTAAGTGCCCCTAATTGCACTGAATGCTGAGCTGACTCCGGTTACCCCTTGTTAACACTAATTATCAGGTACAGTACTTACTTCGTATGATGTCGAGTCGATCGCTGGTGATCAGCGTGGTTATGGCCGACACAAAGTTGGCCTTCTCGGCCAGTTCGACGACGGCCTTGTGGAGTCGTTCGTCGGTCACAAAAGCGTTGACCACATCGATCACGGAGTGCAGTCTGGAATGGAGCCGAATGGGTTACCATCTGCTGGATTTTAGGAGGAGTATATGATGGTGATCTTACGGCGCCTCCTTCCAGTGGGAGTACTCCTCGTAGGGATGCGCCGGCTGGCAGCGATTCTCAATGCTGCAGATGTAGGAGAAGGCGGCGGGAACCACTTGATTCTTGGTGGGCAGCAGACGGGTCGGGTACTGGCAGGCCTCCAGCTCCTTCGATCCGTACTTCAGGCGGATCAGGTAGAGCAGCATGAAGATCATCACCGGCCAGGCCAGCAGGATCAGGCTGAGACCCTTCTGGCGCCATCGCACCAGCAGATCCTTGCGCAACAGCTCCCGCACTTCGCGTCCATTCAGGTGCATCCTCATCGCGGCGGAAGCTCGGCTCCTCCTCCGATTTCTTGAACTTTCCCACTGGCGATCGCTTCTTCGACTCGATCACTCGGGCATCTTTGTCGTCTGCGCAAGGAGAATCAAAAACACGGTCAATTTTCGGCGTTGTTCTTCATGGCTAATCCAAAAGCATATCACAAATTAAAAAAAAAAATTGGTTAACTAAATATGTAAATATCTTTTATCCAAATTTCAGTGTGACAGATAAAATGTTTCGCTTGATTTAAATACCCAACGGTTTTTTCTTTTACGATATTATTATTATTATTATTACAATATTTCTTGTATAATATTCTACAATTAATCAGAATTCAAGCATTTTCCATTTCTGGGAAATTAAGTAAATAGTTCTTTAAATGTTCCTAAATATTTCCTATACGAAGAATTCTTTAGATTTTGGGACATGCTGAGTAATGAAATGAAAAAATGTTTACTGTGGTCGAACATATCATATATGTACATTATATCCGACTTCATTTGGCGGCGGAAGAGAGTCGGGTGTTAATTGTGGAGGCAGATAGGATCGCATATCTACGGATATGGCTTCTCCAGCATAATTAACCCCTGTTCGCTTTGTTAACCGCCTTTGTGCCGTTTGCCGCATTGCTAATTCAGGCTATTTAGTGGCTCGCCTTGTTGGGAAAAATACTTCCCGGTGGCAATCGAAGATCCAAGTGCCCCCTTCCGTCCCCTTAATCCTCCAGTTCACCAGTGCGCCAGTAAATTCCATTTGTTGACAATTATTTAAAAAGCGTGATTCTGTAATTTCAATTAAATTAATTGCCTGTTAAGTCTGAGCCACTGTCCAACCAGTCACAACAGCTATATTGGCAACCAGTCATCAGTAAAAACAAGCCGATAGAGAAAACAAAAAGTTTTTGATTTCCTTTTTTCTAAGCAAATATTGAGTTAAAATAATACCAACATTTGTATATCTATATTCGTAAGAATAGAATCCATTTGTTTCCGCATCTCAACTCATTGAGGACTTTTATCTGCTATCAAAAATTAGATGCACTTTTTAATTTTTAGGCATTTCCATTGACATCGTTACATTTTTCAGCAATTCACCATTTTAAACGGGATTCGTTGACTCATATTATGGATTCTAGAAGTCCAGTATTGGTTCACCATTCTATAAAGCTTGAAATCACTAGACCCTATATTTCGTATATCATAATAACAAATTAAACCACAAACTTTCAAACTTCAAAATTTAATTTCAATATCTTAATTTATAGCTTAGTATTAATCACTAAATCTTTTCGAATGCCAGACCACTCAAAACACGACAAGCACAACCTATTATTAACCACTCTTCTTTAATTTATTTCAATCAAATGTCAACGGAAATTGGTTCTTTAAAATGATGTCTTCCCTGTGCTCGAGAGGTTCTCATGTGACCCCGTCCAAGGTTTGGACCCTCGTAAACTGGGAGATCGGCCAAAGAGTTATGGCTTGGCCAGGAGGTGAAGGTGCCTCCGATCGTAATGGCGTTATGGCGCCTGTCCACCTGTCCACCTGTCCATTTGAGTCAAGTGCGGATGAAAGATGAGCCGCATCCATTACCCGTCGGGCAAATGGCGGTCCGATTTATGGCCCGGACAATGTCGAACTTCGCAAAACCAGTTACAAATCAAATAGACATACAGCCAGGCAGTAAAAGAGCGTTTATTCTGGTTATTTTTTTGTGTTTATTTGGTATGCAAAGCTCGGCCAGTGAGTTTTGATGAACGCCACCCGCTGATCTTGCCAACTTGCTGCCAAGATGCCAATCAACTCCGTCTCGTCTTAATATACATATATATTCTGTATACATACAAACATTGAGAATGCCGCTGAGAACACTGTGACTTTTGACTTTTGGCTGGGGACTTCAATCAAAGTGGGAAAATCTCGAGAGGCGAGACAAAAGAATATTAAGATTTGTGGAAATGCAAACAGAAACTAAAATCTAGCTCAGGGTACTTCGACTAACTTGGTTAACTAGCTAAGTTATTGCGTAAACTTTGGTTGTTATGATTTCAAAAAAAAAACTTAATATAACAAAATATGTAAAACGTTATAAAGCTACGAAAGATATTATTTAAACGAATAAATTTTGTAAGATCCAATCTTACTTCTTCAAAAAAGATTTTTCTTATAACAAAAAAACATAAGCTATTATGAAAACAAACCAAAAAGAATACTACAAAAGCTATATAATTATATAATTAATATTATAAAGATGTGCAAAATAAATTTATATTTAAAGCATTACACGAAATGTTAAATTTAAAGAATTGTAAAGCCATTTTAAAGTTTTTATAATTACTTAATGGCAGTTCATTCATTTTCTAGTTAGTCAACCGGCAACTTGTTTGGCAAAGCCTATGGCACCAGATCTAGTAAAATACCAGATTTAGTTCCAGTTCCAAGCCCACTTTCAGTTGCATTTGCTGATTAGTCAACGGCCTATAGCATAATGTTGCAGTCGCGCCAATGTCATCATCGCCGGGGATTATCTAATACTTGATTGATCCCCGGCTAATGTTGCGTGAACCGATCGCTCCAGTTTCCCACCGCTGTAAAACTGGGCCAACAATATATGCGTTATATGTGCATATATAGTATATGTTTATTTACGATCAACTTATCAGCTCCGTTCCCGCTTTGCCAGTCAGTCGGGAATATTTTTAGCTGATAATTACAAGGTAGTTTTTGAATAGGACAAACGATGCATTGCCGTGGCTGTAATTAGCAGGTAAAAGCACCTACAACTTGACCACTCCATTCCAGTTCGAGGAAGAAATACCGATCGAATGCAAATGTGTTAATTCCTGCGATTCCAGCGGCAAAAAGAGACCCCGGACACGTATTTCCCGCAGAAACCAGTAACCAGTATCATAATAACCAGATGTTTTTCGAGTACTTTTCGGGTACCTGCAAACCGAAACTAATACTTATAGCTTTTGGGCTAATTAAAATAAAGCTGCGAATCTGATGCAGTTGCGAAACGGGATTTCGTGGCGATTTCCATTATATTATTATATTAAAACTCGTTTAGATCAAGTTTAGTTACTCAAAATGCAAATGAATTCCTGGAATTACCCCAGGCATCACTTTAAGTGCTGATTAATCGAAAGTTCGTTCTAAGTCCCAATGGAGATACCTATTTAAGTCTTTCTGTTTGATTAGATTCAAAATGTGCTATAACAATACAGCAAACCGCATCTGAAATTAAGAATATGCCTTTCAACTGGTTTGTTATTTCAGTCAATTAAACTTGATATGTTAAATTTGAACAAGAAAGCTACGATTTTAGGCCATCAATTGTTTTTTTTTAACATGAAACAAAGAAATATAAATCTTACAAATCGTTCCCATAAATATTTTATGACCTTTCACTTTCTTTGAAATTGAAACATTATTATCTGTTTCTATTTTAGCTACAACTTCTGTGTAAGCTACTATTTTTATAAATAAATTCCACAGCTTTTTCTAAGATATTTGCATATTCACATTATGTCTGGCCTTAACTGACAGACCCACTAATTTAGGTGAGAACTCGACCCACCTTGGTCACCTTTAAAGCTTCTCCTCCCTGAAAACCACTAATAACCAATCAAGTGAACACTGTAAACAAATCAAAATAATTTATAAAAATATAATAAGTTATTGATCTTTTATTTTATGCTAACAAAGTTTATTTGGGACTGTTCAAATCTACATATTTTGTTTTATTATCCCAAAACAAATGTTAGTACGAAGAAAAATAAATAAATAGTATCTACTTTTTCTCCCTGTGCCTCACAATCAGCATAAACATAAAACTCCGGCCAGACGGCTGCTGAATTGAGTGGATTCTAGCCGCAATTTATCACCGATCTATTGGGTAACTTGAAATTTAGCGCGACCTTGACCATGAGTCTTCACTAATCGCAAAAACTAGCAAGTCGCGCTAACGAAACGAAAATAGTGGTATCAAAGTAAATATAAATAAGGAGAAACTAGTTTGTTGTGTGATCACCGCCGCGATCCCCTCACCCTTTAAAAGGTTTTGTGTAATGCATTTTGTTTTGATGATTATCCCACTTAAATTTTACATGGAGATCTTTGAGTATTTATCCCCCCAACCACCCTTTCGGGGAATCTGATTAAGTCGCGTGTGACCAAGCGTTTAAAATCGCGCGCGTTTTTGCCGGGTTTCTAGTGCAATTTATGCACCCATTTATATCTAGGTATTTTAACTGCATTCCATATCATAAATAAACTTATTGTGCTTTTTATACCCTTGTTTTTTCTTCATTTAATTCATTTATTTGCTGACATTTATCTTTGAACTAATTTTAATCGTTTTGGTAGTGAGTTTTTTGCTTTTCTGAACACTACAACTGCTTTACATCTGATTAACAAATATTATTATTATTAATTTAATGGTATTTAGTTTCCTATTTAATGTAGCTGGAATTTTGCAGTTCCCTTTTAATCCGAAAGTTATTTATTCTAATGAATACAATGTATGTATTTAAACTATACTTCCTCTTGTGCATAAGGAATACATAAAATAAATCAAAGAATAATTATTTCCTCTTTTTACCGAAATGTCCTTCACTTAAAATATAAATATATAAATAATAATATTGCAGTAGATGCAACGGTAGTTTCTCTCCAACTGACAAAAAACGCGATTGCCGGCAGTGAAGCGTTTAAAAACGCACGCGTTTTCCTGTTCGGACTTCTGATTTAACTTCAACTTCAACTTTAACTCGGAATCGTTTCGAATCACATCGAATCGCTCGATCAACCAATCAACCGATCAGCATGAGTCGGCAAGAAGAGTTGGTTATAATTATATTTCCAGTCGCATGTAGATTCTGCCGCATATTTTATTTATAAAACCCATTCGGCTGGCCATAGGAAATGCGGCTCACTTTTTATTTATTTATTTATATGCGTCGACTACTTGTTGCTTTTGTCGCTTTTTAAGCCTGATCAGCACACAGCAAGGTCGCTGCTTACATGTGCAAAAACTTGCAATGCAATTAAGTCTGGATAAATAACCAGTAACCAGTCTGATAATAACACTCAGGGCCTTGGCAAGCGGTATGCTAAAAGATTTTATGGTAATGCCAGCGATAATTGCCAGACGCTCAGGAAACGGAAGACGAAGCTAGAATTCTAACTAAACTTCTGGACATATTATTTATTTAATTTACTATCCTGGCGTAGCAATGCACAATGAGCAAAGCAATAAGAATACTTGACATATACAATTTCTCATTTAATTAAATTTATTTTCTTATTTTATATAAGCCACTGATAAGAAAATATTGAATCATAATCCCTATAAAATTATGTTTTTAACTTTATCTAAAAATAGTAAACATAACTAGTGCAGAAAGAAGTATAGGTAAATCACCAAGACAATTATATTTATCATAACACATATAACGTAGATGGAATCTTTGTTTATACTTTTAAGATTACAATTGTTTTAAGCCTATAATTCTTTCCTTGCAATAAAAAAAAGTAATTATGACAGTTTTTTTATTGAAGTCAAAGTTTTTAAGTGCAGGGTAACTTCAGTAAATATAATTCAATCAAACTTGTTTACTTAACAAAGCTTTTTTATATGCCATATTTCCATATCTATATATCAAATAATTACCCAAAAGATACTTAGATGCTAATGCATCTTAACTTGAGATTTTCCCCCTTCTTGTTTCACATGGCTAATTGTTAGAAATTTCACACATCGAGGTTTTGTAACTTATAAACTTTAGATGCGGTCGATGGAAAACAAGCCATGACAGATATTCGCCAGGAAAAATTGTCCGTATAACACTCACACGTGATAATTACTTTGCTATGCAAATTACAGATATGCCCTGCAAAAAGAGGGCATATTTCAAGCGACTATAACTTCCAATTTTAAAATCCAAAATAGTCGCTGAATATAATTAATGGTTAGGCAGTTAATGTTCTATTATAAAACGGTATGCAAAAACTATTTATTTTAAAGCTAATTTTAAACAAAAATAAATCATCTCTTTTGCTTTGAGTGCTCTAAAAATATATTTTAAGTATTGAAAAAGTTATAATTTTTTTTTAATTTGTTAAATCATAATTTATATATTAATTATTTTTGAAAGTTTAAAACTTACTATTGTGTGTTGTTTAAATGATTTATTATAATTTAGGGTATTTGAACTTCCTTTTGTTTGTTTTTTCTTTGCATTTTCACTTTCATCCGTTGTTGCGGCTGCTTTTGCCAACTCTTTTTTTGTGTTTCCCATTCGGCTCTCAACTAAATACGTTTACAACTGTGTTGTGAGAAATATAGTATTTTGTATGGACAATTTGTCCAACGCTTTTGTTTTGCTCCGTCCTTTTTATTTTAACTAGCCCTTTTGGAACACCATTAATGACCACAGCTACGTCAAAAAACGTGCCAAGAAACCTCAAAAACCAGAAACGTCAGATACCAAACAAAAACCCAAAAAGCGCACAGAAAGAAATTATGATCGATTGCATGTTTCGAAACTTAATTGGGACCTAACATTTCTGAATTAAATATTAACTTAATTCTGACGAACCTATTTTTATGCACTTCTTAACTGTTTAACCATTAACCCCAATTTTAATTTAATTTAGTTTCAGCCGACTTGGGACATTACGAAATATTACTTTATTTCATAAACTTGTAGATAATACTATAGTTTCTACTCAAATATAGTTGAAATTGTGGAGTTTTTTTTTTTGTGAATCAAAGTTAAAAGCAGCAGCGATTGAAAACAGCTGTTGCTGCTTTGATGTTGCAAGTTGCTGCAGTGCCAATAAAGGTGGGAAAAATGCTACTAAAAAACAACTAAAATAGCAATAATAAAAAAATAGCTTGGTGACTTACTAACCACGATAAGCGTGTTGTTATTGTTTTTATTGCCGCCGCTTCTGGTTCTTCTTCGCTGGTATTTCTTTGTTTTTATTTTTTCTCTTAAAGGTTTTTCGGTCACTGCAATTGTTTACTTTACACACCGTTTTTCTTTTTTATTTTACGATTTTTCTCCTCACTTCTTGTGCCGCTTTTTCTAGGTGTTTTTCTCTCATTCGCACAGTTAGCACAGATATACAAAAAAATCAAGAAGATTTCGGTTTAGTTTTTGGTATGGTACAGTAAATGCCGCCTGAGACGTCCGCCAACAAAGCTGGCCGCAATTGAACTGAGCTTGACTAAAACGCGCTTACGGAAAATAATTTAATTCCGCTCCCAGTTTTGCCGCCGCTGCCGACGCCGACGTCGCCGACGATCGTCGACGTCGATCGCCAACTTCCAACTTCGTTGTTGTTGCGTGTGGGCGGCATCATGTTGCTGCCGGTCGTCACACCAGCAACATGTTGCCCGTTCAGCTCATGGGCGTACGCAAGGGGGCTACGATTTTGCCGTTACCCTCTAGAAACTGTAACACATCAAATATACTAAAACTCTTAATAAAATATTATTCACCAAACTGAGACTTTATGTTTTTGTATATAAGAAATTACACTTAACAACTTGAAGTACCACTAACTGGAACTATGCGAGGCTGAAGAACTCGCGTTCGAAACTTTGAAACAAACTATGAGTGATGTTTAAAAATGCAACCGTCACTTTAGTTGGTAGAACTTCATAGTAGCTAATAGTTTATGCTAAAGCACAACTAAAGATTTATTAAAATATACAAGTATTTATATCAAAGCTTATAAGACCCCCTTTAAAAAATAACCTTACACTCCCCTGCTTCTAACTGTTGCTTGGTCTGTGGCTTTATTTTCGAGTTGAGAGTGCGTGACACGCAGATAAAAGATTTAATTAGCCTATCTTTTTGGCAAGTACTAATTGCAGCCCTGTGCCATCAGACAACTGTACTTATATCCAATGAAATGCCAAAATATATATAAAAAACCCTTCCCCAAGCACTGGATCCACGAATTAGTGCCAATTTCGAGAGCCAGTCGGCCGTGTAAACTGGCGCACTTTGTACCTGGATTGGAGCGATTCCGGTGCCTACGCTAATGGTTCGGAACCCAAGAATGATATAAACACGCCAATGAGTTGACAAAACTAATAAAATCCAGGGATTACCATTCGACTCAAAAATGTATTCTAAAATACAATTTAAGTATAAATAATAATTGAGAATAAGTTTTAAAACTCATCTAATACATATATGTTTTTTCTTCATCATTTCACTATTCGAAAAACTTTTTGTGTAAATTTCTAACAAATAATTTTTTATTTTTTTAAATTGTTATTTTAACTTATTTTGCTTTTTAAAAATATGATTAAATTTTGATAATGCACTTCAAAGATCCAAAGGCTTTAATACAAATATGAAAATTTGTTGAAACAAATATAGCATTTTATATAAATATGCAATTAAATTGATAATCAGAAGTATTAAACATGGTTGCAAAAATCGGCAAACAATCACAGTATAATTTTTAACGCTTCAATAATATAAGAGTAAACAATATTGAAAAATGTTGTTCATTAGCAAAACACAAAATTCAATCAGTTTACAATAAACTAACTAAGATAGATATTGTATAAAAATTTAAAACAAAAACAGGCAGTGCAGTGCCAGTGCTTCTGAACGCCATTTATCGCAGAATTTAATTCACATATGGAAATTCCTGAGGGCGAAAGCAAACAATTGTCAAGTGCTTTTAAATCTCAAACCAAGAACCCCAGTGATCTGCGTCACCGCCCACTCGTTTGGACCACGTCCAGGTGGCCCCGCCTCTCCCCCCCGGAATTATGCCAACCAGAACCGTTCTCATTCTCAGTCGGTACTCCATGTCCATGTCCACGGACCCAGACCACGTTAAAATGTCCAAAAGTTGCGCTTGGCTGCGTATCAGTTGCTCATAATGCCCAAAGTCATTATGGCAAAGCAAAAATCGTTAAAAAAAAACTAAACGCTTAAAATGCTGAAATTAAAATTATATATATGAATTATGAAATTGTTTATCGGAATAAAGCGAGGCCCAGAACAAAAACGGCAAACTAACGATGGCAATCTGGAATTTTAAATGGCAAAGAGTTAAGCCAAAGTAATTATAAGTCATAAACAAGCCCGAAACGAAGAACGCAAAACTATGATCCACAATCAAAAAATAAAACTTTAACCAAATTTTTTTCGCAAAAAAATTCCTTAGGAAATATATTTTAACCTAAATCAGGAAAAAATCAGCTCGAGTTTTGGGTTTTTCAATCAAAACCCTGGAAAATAATTGTCGAATTCTGGAAGGGCATACCTTGTTGAATTCGTTATAAAATTTCCAATGAAAAAATCATTTTTCGAATAAAACAATCAAAATGTTACCTTCGAGCAGTTATAAACAAATCATTTCCCCTTTAACACTTTTTCTTTTAAAAATATATAAAATGTGTATACATTATTGCAGGTGAATTTAAAAAACTTTAATTTCTAAAAAAAAATTAAGAACTAAAAAATAAGTGATTTTGAACAACTTCGAATAAGAATCTCCTTGATATCATTCCGGGTTCAATGGCTAGGTTCATTCACAGTCGATTTCCATTAAGCCGAAGCCATTATTATAGACTTCTCCGAAATAAGTACAGGTAGCAAGTCGGTTGACTCAGCTTCTGGGTTCCCTGTGTTACCGCAGCACCCGACGTCGACGCCCACTTAAGGCACGCATGCGACCCCCTTGAAATAGAGAAGGGTTAATGGGGGAAATGGGAGGTTCAAGTGTCGTTCGCTTACTTCAATCTGTACTTAGCTGCTTTTCAATCAAGCATTATTTAAAGTCTGTGACTGGTTATTCAGAAACTATCTTTATACTATTTGCACACCTTTTCCATGCGGAACTAAACTACTTAAAGAAATTGATTAAGATATAATAACTTAAGTATTTTTATATAATTTATTCAAAGTATAAAAATTGTGGAGACATATTTTCTTTGTAAAGGTCATTTTGTTACATGAAATGTACTTTTAAACAAATCTTCATACATATCTTTATATCACATGATTAGTTTTATTCTAATAAAAAAAATAAATAACCTTATTAAAAAATATATCAAATCAAAAATTAAATGACTAGTTTTAACATCTGCATTGTTTTTTAATTGAACAAAATTTTTGTTTCAAGTTTATAATAAGTCTTTTGTATTTCCTTAAACCGGTTAGAAAAAAAATAGTCTCGCATTTATCTACCTTAAATTTTAGACAAACCTTTTGCAAAGGCAAAACCACTTTATTTCTTTAAGTCCATTTATACTCCTTAAATTGTTTAAGGCGCCTATTGTAAAGTATGTAAAATTTATGGCTATCTGTATAAAGTTATAGGGCTTTAAAACAAAAATCGTTGCAAACATTTTCTTAATATTTTATTTTCAACACGCATTATAATAATTATTTAAATTTACTTTCGGTGGACTCTATCTTAAGGCCATGGTACATTTTATAAATTTATAAAAATCGTTTAAAAAATATTTCCCCTTCTCTATAGAAAAATAAGTCCTGGTAAATTATATACATATATTTGTATAAAAATCGTTAAAATAAACCTTGGTTAAGCACTTTTATCATATTGAATATCGTGAAATTCCGTTTAAATTATCGGGGGGATGAGCTTAGTGGGCGGTGCCCTTTGGCCCCGGCAAGGTCACGACTGGAGCCAATCAAGCGCTGCCGTTCAAGCTGGGGTCGAGAGTCAAGAGACAAAAAAAAAAAATGTAATTGCCAGAGGCGCTAACAAGTTTCAGGTGGCTCTGTGGATTCTGCCGCTGTCTCGGCGTAATCACATTTCGCAGTTGTCAATAGAAGGGGCAGGCATGTACTTATAAATCTTTATATGTTACTATTTGCCGAGTTGGACAAACAACACACACGGGAGGGGGAGTGAATGCCACTTAAGTGCCATTATAAGACTACGATTTGCAATATAGACAAGTCATGATTACAGTTATCTCCACAACCGGTTTTCGCTTTTCTATATATATATTTAGTGGTGTATAACAAGGTAAAGGCGAATGGATATCACTGCTGCAGCAGGTTGAGATATTCTTCCAGGATTTTTTCCTCTTGAATGAGGGGCAAATCCAAGTAGTCCATATCATTCTGGCTGAGGTCGGAGTTAAACCGCTCATATGCCTTGTACGTCTCAATTTCGGAGCGAGCATGTTTCAAAACCGCATCGATGATGGGTAATGGCGGAGCCAACTGCGCCTGGTTGGATGCACTCGAAGTGGACGGAGCATCCAAATCGTGGCCTTTAGCGCCAATCATACGGCTAACACGATCCATTGTCTGCTTAAGCTCATCTTCGCTCTGAAATGCGCGCAGCAGGCATTCGATGGCCCGCTCGATGTCATTCGATGAGTTCTCGAGGGCCACGCGAACGTTGTCCTCGCTGAATCCCAGCTGGAGGAGATGGTCCAGTTTGGTCTTGTCGGCAGACGCACGCGTCTGGGGCAAAGCGGCACGCAGCACTTCGGACTCGGACTGCAGCAGTTCAACCTGTGAATAATGCCACAATATTCGGATAAGAATTACATTAAATATAAGAAAATTAAATATAGAAAAGAAATAAACTAGCCTAAATCTTTAAAAATAAAAGGAAATCCCTTAAATATTTTGACAAACTCACCGCTTTGGGTACATCGTTTTTGGAGCGCTGCAAGGCTAGAGTTGCCAGTCCCCTATCGAATCCCATTTCGGTGAGGGTGCAGACACTGCGGGGATTAACCCAGTCGCTCTCGCTGGCATTGGAGCGCATCAAGCGGCGCTGCAGAGCCCGCTCCGCCTTCGACTGCTTGCGGGCATCTTTGAGCTGCTGACGACGCTCCTGGATGAACTGCACTGCCCGCTCTACGTTGCCGTTGCCCTCGCAGGAGCGCAGGGCCAGCCGAGCCTCGGTCTCCTCAAAGCCCATCTCCACGAGGAGAGCCAGTTGATCGGTGTTGACCTTGAGTTCCCTCAGCAGCATATTGGCCGCTTCAAAACGCTCGAAGGCCTCATCACGACGGTTCTGGTGGAACATCACCACGCCCTGGAGCAGCTGCAGGCGCATGATCAAGGCCCTTTCCGGACAGGCCTTGCCCTTCAGCGAGTAAAGCCTCTCGAAACTCTCGCCATAGCTGCGACGAAAGTTGCGACCGCAGACGGCCAAACGTCGCTCGGCATCCGGCAGCTGGGTCACGTTCTTCAGGCAGAGATAGCACCACACAATGTCCAGGTTAAGCAGGGCATAGTTGTCCACCGACTCGAGGAACTGCGAATCGCAGGTGGCAAAGGACTCATCGGCCTCCAGCAGCAGGAGCAAAGCCTCCTCGAAATCCTCGCGCAGCATGGCCGCCCGGGCCTTCTCGCAGAATCCCAAACCGATGAGTAGGGCTCGATTCTCGGCTGGCGGCAGAAATACGGGGCTGCCATTCTGGTCCTCCATCTAAGGGGCAAAGAAATAATTTTAATTTATTTAAAGGTAAGGTTCCTTTTTAAAACTGTTTGAATAAATACTAAAAAGTTATATGTTGGTTAATATCTTATAATTTAATGTCAAGATCTTGTTATCAATATTTGGCAAAAGATTTGCAAATAATGTTGTAGATTATTTGTTGTGACAAACGTTATTGTTATAAACGATTTACTTTATACATATTTATATTTTTTCTCTAACTTCAAATCTCTAAAAATTTGGTTCAATTTTTTCGGAAAAGGATACTGTTTTGAGCAATGAAAATTCAACATCCAAAGTCAAATGGTTTTCCGATCCACTCACCTCAACAAGACGATTCTGCGAGGACACCACCGCCTCCACATCGGCTTTAACCCGGTTGATCCTTTCGTACAGGGCTTCACTTCGATTATTCCCATCGCCCACGATCACAATCAACTGCTGGTTGTTCTTCAGCTGCTGAGCAGCCAGAGTGGCATTGGCGGCCACCATCCTTCCCGCAGCGATGCACTTTACGTGGTTCCGATCCGGCAGCTGGAGTTTCTCGGCTATAGCCGCCTGGAGGTCGGAGCCCAGGGAGTTCAGGTCACACTTGATGTCCAGCATGTTGGTGGTGCCGCTGCGGTTGTCAATCCGACGAACCTTGAACGTGGCCATTCCCGTGGCGGAGAACTCACGGCGGGCGGCCAACTTACGGAGTGCATTCTCCTGCAGCTCCGTTAAAATGAATTTGCAGCGGCTCAAATCGAAGCCCAGGAAGCGGGAGTACTCTTTGGCCAGGTTCTATAAAGGAATAAGGTTTTTACTATATTAATTCATTCTCATTTGTGTCGCATTTTTACGTATTATTACAATACATTACATAAGTATCTATTTTTTATACTAGGTAATAAATCGTACCCCTTGAAACCGCCTATTTCTCTACCGATCTTTATTAACATATATAGCATTTATTTATTTATTACGTTTACGTTTGTCAAATTGCTAATAAAAAAATATTGATGTATTATAAAATAAATTTAAAATGACTCAATATTTATGTCACCTTTTTCTGAGTTAGAAAAACATTCAAACAATATTGATTAGTCATACAATCTATGGTTCCCAAAAATGTAGCTGTATCAAAAACAATCAATATTTTCTAACCGATTGTAAATACTCTGATTTAAGGTTGTAAACCATTCAAATTTGTTATGTTACATCCTTTATCTTTAAGTTACGATCACATACAAATTTGAAATCCCACCATTTGAGATCAGAAAGATTTTGGCAATATTATCTATATTAGCGAATCAAGTTCTAAAATTGAAAGGAAAGGATAAGAAAGCTTATGAATGTCGGGGTAATTTTTCGAAGGACAAATATTTTTGGAGCAGATTTCAAAACTAGAATTCATTTTCGGCGGTTCAAGTGGTGGAAATCCGATATGTGATCAATCCAATTGACCAGATTTGGTCAAAATTCGTACCTCCAGGGCGCCCTCGATGCTGCCGAGATCCTCCGAGTAGTACGGTTCCTCCCAGAGCTTTACGCCCTCGGACTGGAGGCGTGCCCGCACATGGATGAAGATGTTGTCCAGATGCGACATAACCGATGACAATGCAAAAATTCTGGTAAAATAGATCAAGTATATATAGAATTTTCGACCCACGTCACAAAGGAAGTCATAATATTTACCTTCGATATGTTATTGTTCTTCTTCTTCCACGGCGCACATGTGTTTTTTTGGGCGCAACAACAAAGAAAGATGCGCAATCAGCGATTTTCGCCTCTTTTGCTAGTCTCACTGTACTTAAATGCCAACTAACAGACTCTAACTTTAATATGTATGAAAAAGGAGAATAATTTGTGCGCACTTTTCTCGGCAGTATTCTTAGTAAATTTAATAAATATGAGAACGCAAATGCAAGGTGAGTGTTTATCAAAAGTTGGACTATCGATACAAAGGTATCGAGTCTCATGGCAGCCAGTTTAATGCCGGCTGAGAAATAACGAACGAAACACTCGCAAAGGCTGACTGATATAAATATTAAGTGGTAAAGGTATTTTAGTTATTTTAAAGCGAATTCATTTATAAATTTATTTATCATAATATCTTAATCAGAGTTTTATACAAAAGGCAGTCAAATCTACAGTGTTTTTCGTAAGAGAATCATTCAAAAATTCTTAATATCTTAAATTAATTTAATTTAAATAAATTTTGCCTAAGCCTACTTGCTTACTTGTTTTTTAAATTGATTTTTCCTTTTCTTTTATAACATGTACTGGCTATTTAGTGTTTATTTTCCTAATTTTACTCAGCCATTAACTTATTTTTTTAAATTTTTGCGATAGTGCGGGTAAGAGTTACATATCACTTTAAGTTTTGTAGGCATGCTATCGATAGTCAACCGGTTTTTAGGGATATTCAAATTAAAATTTAAATTCAAACTTAGGTAAATAATGATCTGATTAAGATCGAAGTAGATATATAAAAATACATTTTTTTCTTTTCATTTCTGTAATTATATAGCAGTTTAATTTCTTGGAACTGATTATATTGTTATGTTTCTTGAATTATTTAAATTCAAATGAAATGAAAACATATTTTGGTATTTCCTCACTTAATAATATTAAAAACAATTAATTATAAAATAGTAATTATTTTTAGTGATAATATTTGGCCTCTTAATGGATTAGGCCCTTTCGTTTGTTAAACTCACCTACTTAACTGAATTGTAAAATAGGCAATAGCCCGGCGATCCTTCACCGCGACAGCTGACGCTGGACAGGACCAACCCCCGGTGGGTCGACCTCCTCCCCTATTTTCCAGGTACTTTCCAGGTGGCAGGGCAGGCCTCGTCGCACCTGTCACAATTTCGCCGGTGGTGAGTGTGTCTCGCGCTTGTCTCGCCCGGAAATTTCAGTTACTCGCACACTGCGAAAGCACGCGGCGGTCACAATATATAGGATATAGCTCCGATATATAATATATATCAGTACGTGTAAAGCGGTTCGATTCGATCCGATCCCGATGAAAACCCGCCAGCTGCCGCTGCCGACGACGACGACGGCCTCGTTCCGGGCGAAGCAGCGGGATGTGGGCGGCCGGCTGGGCGGGATGCCCTGCGAGCGGGAGCGGAAGCACGAGGCGGCCAAGCGGGAGCGGGAGGAGCAGCTGAGGCGAGAGCGGGCCACGGCGGCGGCGGCGGCCTCAGCGGCAGCGGCGGCCACGGCGGCCCAGCGGGTGCGCCAGCGGATGGGCGCGGACAGGGATCCCGCCAAAAGGAGGACATCCCATCCCAAGGAGCGACAGCAGGCGGCGGCCCTCGGCAGAGCATATGCACCCGGCGGAGCATCAGGAGCAGCTGCAGGTGAGCTATAAGCCCAATTTCTGTTTTCCCCTTTCGTCTTAAAATATAAACTTTTAAATATCAGCCAGTCTTAACAAGGGACCGTAAATCATTATAAGTTTTATTTTATAAATCATAAAATAACCATTAAAAGCCCATATAAAATCCTTAAAAAATGGTTTTATTTTTTAAGAAACTTAAAACGAGCATTGATATAAAAATAGTTTTCCAATAAGGATTTAAGCAAATTTTTGTATTGTATATATTATTATTTGGAGCAGTCGGAGCTCGCACTGGAAGAGGACCAAAAAGAGAAGCTCTCACACCCAAGTTCGTGGAGCAGCAGGATCTGGATCAGGATCTGGATCGGGAGAACGAACAGGATAATGCCTACGATGCCAAGGCCGAGCAGCTGAAGAACCAACTGGAGGAGCTGGCCGCGATGTCGGAACACGAGTTCGAGGTGAAATTCCGGCAGTGGCTGGACCAGGAGGGGATTGCCCGGGAAATGCACTCGCACCTGCGGGTGGAACTCATTCACTGCTTCAACAACACGGCTCTGGGTAAAGTTCCATTTTAAAAATGTTGATATCATTATGTTTAATGGTCCCATGGTAGTTAAGTGTGTATGATCCATAGCCATGTCTGTCCGTTCGGTTGTCCGTTTGTCCGTTTGTCCGTTTCAACGGAATCTTGTCCCTCACTTTTAAAGCTATGTGGATGAAAATTTCCCAAAAGTCTTCTTTCTTTTTCAAATAGTATATAATTCGGAACGGGCCGGATCGGATGACTATACCATACAGCTTCCATAGAAAAAATCAGAAAAACCAATGAGAAAATTTTAATATCACTCCGTGATATAGTGATTTCTTAGAATTTCGGATTTAGGACTATACCATATCGAAATGTTTTTTTTAAATATCGACAAAACTTCAATGTTTTTAAGGGTATATAGACTTGGGTTCCTGTTTTTTATCTCAATATTTTATATTTTCGATCGGAATCCTGCAATAAAACCCCCTCTTTTGCCAGGTCAGCTGCTGAGCAAGGCCGCCGGTGTCCAGATGGCCCACTCGCACTCCCTGCTCCTCTCTCCGCTGGCGATGATGCTGCACACCCTGGTGGCGGAGTTCCTGCACTCCCAGAACTGCCACTTCACCCTGTCGGTCTTCTGCAGCGAGACGCCGCATCGCCACAAGTTGCCCGATTTCGGGAGTCGTCCGGAGTTCCGATTCCGCACGGACGAACTGCAGCAGGTCCTCACCGCCGTGCTGGGTGGGCAGGGGGATGGGGAGGTTTCACTACAGGATCCGGAACTGGAACAGATAGTGGTGGCCCACTACGAGGAGGATCTGGCCGGGCAGACGCAGTGCTTGCTGCTAGCTCTAGTGCGATCGCTGGTGGAGATCAGGAGGTCCCAGCCCTTTCAGAGGGGGGCGGAGCAGGAGGAGGTGAAGGAGCAGGCAAAGGAGCAAGTGAAGGAGCAGCAGAGGGAACAGGAGAAGAAGCAAGTGAAGGAGCAGGAACAGGAGAAGACGCTGGAAAAGGAGCAGGAGAAGGAGCAGCAGCAGGAGTCCCTCATTCCAGTGACCCTGCAACATTCCTCCTGCCAAACCGAGCCGGCTGCCTGCCTCGAAGCCCGTCCCGAGGTGGACACCAGTGGACTCTACCAGACGGAGGAGCACGAGCTGGTCCTGGGCGCCGACGGCAGGAGTGTCTTCGTGGGCGCCCGCGTCTCCCAGTCGCTGCACTCCGTGGAGCAGCAGCTGGGCCAGTTGATGAAGAACGTCCGCCAGCTGGCCAAGTCCTGTGCCCCGCCCGTCGAGGTGATATCCTCGACAGGCTTCGAGGAGTTGCTGAAACAGGAGCTGCGCGAACGGGAGCGCCTCACGAAGGCGGGACAGGCCTTCAATCCCGGCGAGACGGTCACCAAACTGGCAGGTGGCGACGACCAGAAGGAGGAGGAGGGGCAGGAGGAGGAGCCAGTGGCGGGGGACGATGTGGTCTACTCCGATCTGGGGCCCATCCAGTTGCCCGTGCTGGGCGTGGCCATTCCCCGCCTGCCGCGTCTCCATCCGGAGCAGCTGGCCAGCCTGGCCGTCATCCGGCAATCCCTCGAAAAGGTCCAGAGGAAGGCCCGTCGGCCGCAGGGCCGGATGTACGTGTCCGTCGAGCGAATGGAGACCCTGGTGGGCGACGTCTGCGGCTGCGTCCAGCTGCTGGGCAACGTGCTCAATCTGTCCATGGAACAGGAGCACGCCGTGGGCCTGCACAAGGGCTTCCAGAGGGGCTATCGCGAGGGCTTCGCCCATGGCCACTTCATGGGTCTGCAGGAGGGCCAGCAGCAGGAGCAGTTCGAGCGGCGGAAGCGGGAACGGCCACCGCCCCAGAAGGAGGACTGCTCCGTCCAGGTGGAACAGATGGCCACGACCAGTAGGGCCGTCCAAACCGCGACGCAGTCATCGGCCAGGTCGAGTGTCCACACCCAAACGAATGGGAGGCACCTGGTGGACGCCTGGAGTCAGGCGGACTTGCGGACGGAGTCGCAGCCAAAGTCCTACGAACAATGGATCCACGAGATGCTGAACAGCTCCAGTGGCCAGGTGTTCCTCGAGCGGGTGGAGCTGTCGCTGAACAAGGCCCTGGAGCTGCAGAAGGAGCGCCTGGACGAGCTCTACCAGGTCAAGCTGCGCCACCAGGCCGAGATGCTGCGGCTCAGCAGGCGGCAGAACTCCTGGCGGGTGAGTTTTTGGGGGATTACTACTACTAATGTACTATTACATAATGGCTTTATCTCGGATTCCGATGAATATACCCGGATGGGTTAAAAACAATTCTAAAATATGTTAAAATATTAAAGAATTAATCGATCATAACATATTTAAAATATTGAAACACCTTAATCATAAACACATTCTGTTTTACCTTCAAATAAATTAATTTTGCGAACTGTTTGTGAGCCAAAAAGTTTAACTTTTTTAATATAACCAAAAATTTGCTAGAATTAAACAAAAAACTTAAGTTATTAAAAATTTAAATCCATTAAATTAATAGTAAATAAAAAATTCAGATGTAATTATTGGTTAATTATTAAAATTCGAACTAAAGGCTGGCATCTCCCACCAAAGCTAAGAAATCACTGTATACCATTTATTTTTACTGCTCTTTTAACCTCATTTTCATAAAAGTATCAAATTTTTCTTCTTTTAAAATTTGTAAAAATATTTTCACATATTCCGACATATTTGGACATTTTCGAACATATACTGCTACATATTTTTATATATAACAAGAAAGGAAAGCTAACTTCGGGCGGAGCCGAAGTTGATATACCCTTGCAGAATATTCTATAAATTATATTCTCCAAAATTATTCATATGATGCATTCTTAATACTCATAAAAAGTCCCAACTTCCTAACTTTAAAAACACCAAAGTTATGTCATTTCCAATCGTTCAGTTATATGGCAGCTATAAGATATAGTCGGCCGATCCTTATGAAATTTGGTAGGTCGGATTGATTGGCCAAAAATAAAACACATAGAAAATCCCAATTTCCTAACTTTACAAACACGAAAGCTATTGCATTTCCGATCAATCAGTTATATGGCGGCTATAGGATATAGTCGTCCGATCCTTATGAAATTTGGTAGGTCTAATTGATTAGCCAAAAATAAGACCCATAGAAAATCCCAACTTCCTAACTTTAAAAACACCAAAGTTATGGCATTTCCGATCGTTCAGTTATATGGCAGCTATATGATATAGTGGCCCGATCCGGCTCGTTCCGACTTATATACTACCTGCAATAGAAAGACAACTTTTGGGAAAGTTTCAAGCAGATAGCTTTAAAACTGAGGGACTAGTTTGCGTAGAAACGGACGGACAGACGGACAGACGGACGGACAGACGGACATGGCTAGATCGACTCTCCTGGTGATGCTGATCAAGAATATATATACTTTATAGGGTCGGAAATGTCTCCTTCACTGCGTTGCAAACTTTTGACTGAAATTATAATACCCTCTGCAAGGGTATAAAAAAACATATTTTTAATATATAATATCATTCCAAGTGCTATGTATATCTAAATAAATAAGTTATGTGTGCATTTCAGACACTGTGCAAACGCGTGGAGCGGGACTCGCAGTCGTCGGTGGAGGCGCGGGATCTGGTGCAGAAGATATTCCGGCTGCTGGAGCACTACGAGTCGCACCACCACCAGCTGGCGGAGAAGATCCAGCAGACGGAGATCGCGGCGGAGCAGGCGGCCCGCATCCTGCCCATGTGGGCGGAGGGATCGGTGAAGGGCACTGCACCTGGCAACTGGAACTCGGCCATGTCGTCCACGCTCACTTCCAGTGGGCTCTGTACTCCGCTTCCAGATCGCATCGCCATCGAAGCAGCTGCAGTGGAGGTGGATAGGCCCCAGGAGGACGAGCCATTGGTGGAACACCCATGTCCTGCTCTTGGCTATCCCTGTCAACTGCTGGCTCTGGCTCCTGCAGGTGGAATTCCAGTGGCAGGCACCTTGGTGTCCGTGATTCCTCGACTTTCTGGTACTTTCCCCCAGGATCCTGGCCTTCCTCTACCGTTGGTGACCACTTCCAAGACCAATAATGATCCACCGGCTGCAGCCAGAACTGTTCCTCCTGCAGAAGCCACTGTGGCTTATCCAATCCCCAGCATTACTAATCCTCAAGCTGCGGATGTGCCCTTGTCCAGGGATTATGCCCGTGAAGTTCCTGCTTCCATTGATTCTCTACCTCCAGAAAATGTTCCCAGGTGGGCTATTCGATTCGATATATCTGTTATGCTGAAACTAATCATGTGTTTCCAGAGACACTGTGCCTGTCCCCCCGGGACCTCCTCCTCCTGATCCCCCGAGGCCTTCGATGCACTCTGTGGCCACCAACACGATAGCACCACTGCCACTACAATTGACACCACTAAAACCATCTGCCGGCAAATCCTCGCAAGGTCCGAGCTTCGAGGAGGCTCTTTTAAGTGCCAAGTACGTTATTAAATTTAGATTCGATATCCTTAAACTATCTGTTTTTATGCATTGCAAAATAAGCAACCCATTATTAATCTCAAAACTTACAAATCCGATTTAAAGTTTTCTTTTTAACTGCATAGTATTTCTAGCTCATACTCAAAAATCAAATAATATCTTACAAAATTCATTAAGTCTGCGAATTATACTCAAAAACATAAAAGTAACTAGCTGCTACAAAAGTGATCAAAAATGACGAAAAATCGACCCAAAAATACAAACCAAACTGAAAACACAGAATTTTAGAGAATTAAAACACGATTATTTTGAATTATGCCACTTAGGATGTCTGTAAGAAGAGTTATGACTTAGAAGAGCGGGTTTTAGGTGACTTTTCTGCAAACCTATTTTTCGACAATTAGGAAATGGGTTTTATCATTATAAATGACGAAAAATCGACCCAAAAATAAAAAATAAAGTAAGGATTTAGAGAATTAAACCACGATCATTTTGAGGTATGCCACTTTGAAATTGGATGTTTGCAAGAAAAGTTATGAGCTTAGAAGTGCAGTTTTTTGACACTTTTCTGCAAACCCATTTTTCGAAAATTTGGGAAGGGGAAACATCTTTGAAAATGACGAAAAATCGACCCAAAAATGAAAAATAAAGTAAGGACACAGATTTTTAGAGAATTAAACCACATTCATTTTGAGGTATGCCACTTTAAAATCGGATGTCTGTAAGAAAAGTTATGTGTTTAGAAGAGCAGTATTTAAGTGATTTTTTTGCAAACCCATTTTTCGAAAATTTGGAAAGGGGTAACACTATTAAAAATGACGAAAAATCGGCCCAAAAATAAAAATTAAAGTAAAAACACAGATTTTTAGAAAATTAAACCACGATCATTTTGAGGTATGCCACTTTGAAATCGGATGTCTGTGAGAAAAGTTATAAACTAAAAAGTGCATGTTTTTGGTCATAAAACTGACCACACCCATTTTAAGTGTAATTTAAAATTTGCATTATAAATTAAATTAAAAATGTAATTTTGTCCCACAAAAAAGGGGAGTTAATTATGAGCTGAATTTTGAAATGTATTCACCCAATTTAATTAGGAGCCGCATGCTGCAGCTGGAGCGGGAGAGTGACCTGCTGGAGCAGAGCTTCCTCAGCTACCTGGAGAAGGCCAAGTCGACGCAGCCATCCGCTCCGAAGTCCACGGAGGAGCCCTCGAAGAGTCGGCGGATGCGGTCCAGTTGCCTGCGGGAACGTGACCAGATGAATCGCACGCTGGACGGCTTTCGGGACTGGCACCGACGCGTTCGCAAGGAGGATGCAGTGAGTCTGGCCCAGCTGGAGGATCTGCAGGCGCAGCGAGCTGTCCCCGGCTCCGTGCAGGACTCCAAGGTGTCCTCGCCGCTGTGGCTGTCGGAACAGGAGGAGGGTCACGAGCAGGATAGCTATCCCTTCACGAATGCCATCTCTGAGGCGAGAAGCAAGCTTCTGGGCGAGATCATGCCGGCCAGGAGAACGACGGCGGAGGAGGACCAGGTGCAGGGCGACTGGCTCCCAGAAGTCCTCACTTCCATTAAGCGGCGGAGCAGCAATGGCGAGATGAGCCGGCTCCTTCGACGGGCCAAGGAACCCCTGGGCCGGCTGGAGACCCCTCATCCGCTCCTGGACACCAGCAGCAGCAGCAGTTCCACTCTGGAACTGCCCCCCTTGGAGGCGGGCAGATCGGCGAGCTCAAAGCTGCAGCAGTCCATGGCCAAGATGCAGCTGCTCTTTGGAGGCGGTGAGCCAGTGAAGCCAGTCGTGGTTCCAATCCCACCCAGTCGCATCACGAGACCACTGAGTGCACCCACCCCGGGATCAGAGTTGGGATCGGGTGGAATGGCGGAGAGTGTGGTGCTACCACCACGACCCCACACCGCACCCACCATTCTCCACACAATCAGCGAGAAGGAAGCACCCGTTCTCAGCCTGGACACCTCCACATCCAGCTCCTCGCTGAGATCGCCGGGTGCAGCTTTCGAGGATCTGGTCACGGGCGCTGTGGTGGCTGGCCAACACGCCCAGTCCAGTCCGGAGGTCTCCTTCAGCCAGGCCTTCTGGAAACGCATGAATCTGTGAAAAAATCAACGAAAATACTTAATAAATATGTCTTAAAAGTACACCAATAATAGGTATTTCCAAAAAGGTGACCCGAAACTCTTCTTCCAGAGTCCATAACATAGCCAACTGGGTCAAGATTTTTATTTGGTCTCTAAAAGTTTATAATCTATATTGGTAAACGGTTATTTTAACGTTGGGTGCTTCCAAATTTCATATGGCTTGCAGAAAGGTGACCCAAAATAGCCTTTCAAAAGTCAATTACTTGACCAATCCCGATTTTCAAAATGCAGACCTCTAAAAGTTTATGGCTTCTTGATCTCTTAGTCAGCATTAAAAATTGATTATTTAAACGTTGTATAATTTTTTAGTTAGCAATTTTAAAGGTGACCCAAAATTTAATATGGCAAATATAATTTTAAAGAAAACCATAGAGATTTTTCGGGCCAAAAGTGTGCGCTTTTATTAAATTTTAAAGACCTACATATTTCCGATTAAACTACCTTACACTTGTGTATATTTTGGATAAATTTTATGTGGCCAAAATTGTGCGCTTACATTTATGAATTTTATTTTAACCTGCTGTTGAGACCATCTATATGTTTTGTTGTAAATATGTTTTTTTTTTCTAAATAGTTCTTTTTGTTTGCAATAGATATAGATAAATTTATTTTTTCTTTTGTGTGTCACCTTACTTCCGAAAAAAAAAACACTAGCTTTTGGTATATTTTTGCTGTCTTTGATAAATAAATCCGAGTATGTGGAGAGCTTAGACGGCGGTGCCATTGATGATGTCGTAGGGATCCCTGTCCCTATTCTGACCCATGCCAAAGAGACTGGCATGGGAGCGCCGTCGCTCCCGTTCGATCTCGTCCAGATCGAAGGCGTCGCTCACGAAGCTAGTCCTCCTTTGCTGATCGTCGAAGGCGAGTCCGCGCTGGAACTTCGGTGGACCCGAGACGGATCCTCCAGCTCCTCCAGCTCCGCCAGCCGTCGAAGTGGGTGTGGGATAGAGCGGCTGGGGATGCTGCTGATAGCCATTGGAGTAGTTCGATGGCGACGAGGGTATCGCCGTGGGCCACTGCACCTGCCCCTTGGGCGCCACCTGTTGCAAGGTCAGTGTGGAGGACACGAACCGATTCTGGGACTGCAACTGCAACTGCTGCTGTTGCTGTTGCTGCTGCTGGTGGTTCAGCATCAACTGGGAGAACCTCTGCTGGCTGGCGCTGGAGGGGAATCCCTGGGAGGCCAAGGAGTCGGACGACTGCCGCAGGAAGCAGCGCGGCAGGGTGCGACTCTGGTCGAGATCGGCGGGCGGCGGAAAGGGCATCCGCATCCCCGGATAGCCACCCACCGCCGGATAACTGCCATCCGTGTGCAGCGACAGGTTGGAGTTGAGTCGCCGAAGGGGCTGACCAAAGGAGTCCACGCACATGGACGAGCGACGCGGCACCACCAACTGGGCGTGGTCTGCAAAGGAGTCTCGGGTTAATTCACAGATAATGGGATGCATTTCACTTTCAAATTTATTAAGCATATGATATGTATTCCCTTTCATTCACAAAACCTTAAAAGATTCGGACTCTTTTTACACAAAATAATAAGTATTAGTTCGAAAACCATTTAAAGATGTGAAAACATACCACATATTTAGTATCTAAAAAGAAAATCACCTACAAAATGGTCAACATTACCTAAAATTAAGAAACAAATTATCTACAAAATTAGCCTTGGTCGGTATTTGTAATATTGAAATTAAATTAACTTAAATTTTTAGGTAATTAGATTTTTATTTTTGTGGTGGATTTCACCCACTTGACTTGAAGTTTCAAATGAAATTAAGCTAGTGTCCATTGAAATCTTGAGTAACATATCATATCATATCATAGTTAGGAATATTTAAAAAGAAAGAAGAGTGTATTTTATTTCACCCACTAGAAAAACTAACACTTAAAAAAGTTTCTGTAAGCTTATTAAGAAATTATGGAATACATACTATTTATCAAAGTTAGTTTTTACTTTGCTGTTTACCATTAATGAATTAATATTTACAAAGTCCTATTAAAACAGTGTAACTTCCGCTATTATAGTCTACATGGAATATAATAATAATATTATGGTATAATTTTTTAGCAAAGGTCCAAAGGGTACATATGTATATAATATATACGTAATATTTGAAATCCTACCTCCCACCACATAGAGGTGATCCTCCTCCAAGCGGAGGAAGCCGTTGTCATCCCCGTCCGCGTCATCGTCATCGTCGCGATGTGGAACCTCCTGCAGCTCCTCCCGCTTGGCCTGCTCCGCCTGCTCCAGCTGCCGCTCCTCCTCCTCCTCCTCCGCCTCCTCGCCGCCACTGATGTAGTATATGTTCTTGGGCTTACTACGCATCCCGGCCCGTCGGCAGAACTCCTGGAACAGCTCGTCCTTGGTCTTCCGCAGTCCCCGCTTCAGGCCACACAGTCGCGGCTGATCCTCCAGCTGCGTCTTGGATGGCGGATGGTTGGAGATCTTGGTGTTCGTATTGGTGGCCATGTTCCGTTGCTGCCTGCGTTTCATCTGGGAGGAGGTTGGAGCCCCAGTTGCACCCGGGTATATATCCGTGGCGGTGGATACCGATCGGGTTAGTGGAAATTCCTGGGGCAGATCAGCAAAGAGAGCTGGAGCGGGCAGAGGATTTGGATCGGGATTGGCAAGGGGTAAGGGAAGGGGCAGGGGAGCGGGAGCGGGAAGTGGAAGGGGCAGAGGCAGAGCCAGGGGAGCAACAGAAGCGGGAAAGGGGACGGGAACAGGAGCAGGACCGGAGGACACCGACGCCTCCGTGCAGAGCTCATTCAGCGACTTCGCGAAACTGCGCGAGTGCAGATTGCACTTGGACACCGCTGGCTTCTCAAAATAGAAACTTAAGTGTAGATTTAAAAGCTCATTAGTACATTCTCAAATGTAAATCGAGTACAAAAATGTAATACACTAAGGAATTTGAAAAGCATACATTAAAATATGTATACAAATTTGTTCTTAAACAAAATCAAAATGAAATAAACCGGCTTTTCAAAGTATAAACTTAAATTTAAATCATAAAGTTTATGAGTAAATTAATTCTCTAATGTTAAAATATATTAGACATATATGTAACTTAGTAAATACATTCTCTTATGTGAATAATATATAAAAATATAGTAGACACTAAAGAACTTGGAATACATATATTAAAATATGGAAATAAATTGGTTCTTTAAATACTTTCTCTAATGTGAATCACATACAAAATAATACATATGTATACATAAAAATAATACATATTACATATATTTGTATTTTTATTATTTTTAACTTTATTAAAAAAAATTAACTAAAAGAATTAATAAGAAGTTGAAAAGTAAATATGTTTAGGGGCATTCGATTCTTACCGCCTCTCCAGGTCGTTGTGTAGATAGAGATTTAAGTTCGATCCGGCATTCGGATGTTTGCGACATGCTCCGGGGAGTGTCTGGGTCTGGCCAGAATGACCCATGAGTCCGGCATTCCCAGGGTGTCCCCGTGCCGCTTCGTGGACCTGGTGGAGTCGAGAGTTGGCGCTCCTCAGGATTCCGTGTGTTGGCTGCGCAGCGGGTTGTGGGTGGTGTGTCGCGTTGTGACCCTGACGCCCCTGGTGACCTCCACTGCTGAGTCCTTCCTGGCTGGCGGTGATGGTGCCGGGTTGCTTGTACCGCTTGTAGGAATCGCTCAGCGGATGCTGACCTTCCTTCAACTTGGCATTGATGTTAGCCAAACTAAAGCAGGGCAGGCGCTAAAAAGATATATATTATAATATATATAATATGCAGCTTATCCCGGAAAACTCATCCGGTGATGGATGCATTTGGGCTGAAAGGTTTCTGCAGTCACGCGGGATAATCTCAGATCAAGAGGTGCACAACGAACACCAGGATTCAGGGATACAAAAACAAATCAACGAATGGACATGTAAAACAGAAATATTTCACGGAAATAATATTTTAAAAATTTTACAAATTCAAATCAAAGTAAATCAACGTACATACTTTATAAATATTACAGAAAATCAATTATTATCCTGTATTATAACATAATTGATGGTAAAATTTTTGTGAAAATAAAATTTCAAAATATAAAAACTTTTAATGTATTTAGATTAATTAAAGAGTGGTTTTTAAAAATGTTACGTTTAACTCGTAATTCTATTAATTGCTAAATAAAATCGAGAATGTGCTCCAAAGATGTAAGTTATATTTCTAGTTTTATGAACAATTTGAAACATAAATAATAATAAAATAAAGGGAAAAAAGGCGAAAACTTAATTCAAGAAGTAAATTATCGATTTAATATGCTAATTTTAAGCTAATTGAGATCGTTTTTAAATATGTTCATTTGGTTATGCAGAGTACTCACACTATAGTAGCTTATCTCCTGCAAATTGATGAAGAGGAATATGTTGAGGACTCCGACGAATTCCGTGATGATGAATCCAAAGACGAAGAGGAAGAAACTCTGGCCGTAGGAGACCTTGATGAGGGCGGGCTGGAGGGTGGAGCGGGGTCGCAACTTGGAGCCGATTTCCGCCTTCAATATTGATATATAGGCAATCAGGCCAATCAGCATCACGAGTCCTGAAATCACGGATAAATACGTGCATACTATCCTGTAAAGTTGAACCAACTTACCGCTAACAATAAAGAGAATCCCGGCACTGAAATAATACAGATTGTTTTGGTGCGAGCATGTGGGTATCAGGAAAACTATAAAACTGATCACCAAAAAGACCCCGGCAGCCAGGAAAATCGGGCAGGACTTGGTGACCGTATCTGTGGAATAGAATTTGGTTAAATCTTAATGAATTAATTCATTATTGTTTGCAATTAAAATGCCTTAAGTCTAGAGTAAATGTTTTAACAATGTAAAACAATTATTATGCCGCAGTTCTGTGTTTCTTTTATTACATGTACCACATTTGACCCGATTTTTGATCTACGCCCTTTCCCTTTCTTTTGTTTTCATTGTCCTGTCAGCAGGTGACAAAATATCCTGCGGCTTAGAAAAAACACATTGAGATAGAAAACGGGAACTGTGGAAAAACCAAAAATCCACCAAAAGCCACTCCCTTTTCCATGGCCGACTGTTAATATATTTTTATTTTTCGAAATTGCCACCCTGCGGCCAGTTGGAAATTAGTTTTGAGCTCTGGAACAAAACAAAATTAATGGAAATATTTCAATTCGATGGCCAATTGTGTGAAAATTAATGGAATTTCAACCGTCTCTGGATATTGGTATTTTGGCAAAGAGCATCCAGTTTATTTGGTCGGCTGTGAAATGTGGGTGAAAATCGTATAATGGCCATTGAAAATGTCCAACGCCCACCATCCACACATTCCACCCCATCCTTGGGAAGACCACAAATCACTGGGACAAAACTTTGCCGACGGAGGCCAAAGGCCTTTAATTAAAATACATCCGAACTAAAGTTGTATTATGTGCATGTGCGTACTGTGGGCCAACTAACAACAATAAATCAATTTTAATTTGACCCAGTCATTCGGGGGGGAAATGTGGCCGGGTGAAGAGGGGGAAGAGGGGAAAAAGGGTGAAGGCATTCACCTGGTTAAATGCCAAATGCCAGTTAAGCTTATTAAGGTTTATTTGCGTCTTAAAACGCGGCAGTTAAGATGGATGCGAAAAGCAGGCCAAGACCGAAGGCCATCAAGTGCAATGGTGCAGGGATGAAAAATAAACCAAGAATTAAAGAGCAGAACTGCACGTTAAGAACTATTGTTCATGTGGCCAATAAGATACTAATTTACTGATTTTATCAGTCAATAATAATAGGTACTTACAGGGTATTGCCGCTGTTGAGTCGTGTGGATCCGGTTGGTAGCCCTCATTGGGAAAGTAGTCGATCTTAACGCAATTGTACGAGTCAACACCTAAAATGGGGAAATACTTTAATATTGACAAATTTAAAAATATTTAAATAAATGATAAAAATATAATTAAAAGCTTAAAATATATAAAGAAAAAAGGGTTCTTAAGTATAGAACCTATCCGCAGTAAACTAAAAATAGTATTTGAAGCTTAAAAAATATGGAAGAATGGCTTCTTAAGTGAGGAAAGTTTTACCCTTCCCCAGTATGTTTGATTACAATTCTCTTAATTATAAATATATATATTATATATGTAGCACTCCCTGCCACACAATTCCTAACCCAGATGTAGACAACATACTCTAAACTCGCAGCCAGAAAAACAAATAAATTGGATTCCCCAAGAATCCAAAGCAAGATCAAGATGCCGTTGACCAAGAAGATGATGAAAACGAAGAATCCGTCGAAGCTCCAGGTGGAGCAGCCCCTGGCTAAGAAGCCCAAGGTTAAGAAGCCCAAGGTCAAGACCAAGACTAAGGTTAAGGTGAAGGTCAAGGTGAAGGGCAAGGGCAAGCTCGGGGGATCGGGATCGAGCACCTCGCTGGCGGAACGGGGCAGTGGCGACGGACCCACCCAGGTGGCCGCCCAGCCCAGCCTGGTGGCGCTCCACTTCATGGACATCTCGCTGCGCCACGCCGACGTCCAGCTGCTCCAGTCCGCCCACGAGGGCGTCAACGAGCGGCTGGTGGCCTTCCACTATGCCCACCTCCAGCACCGGCGATACCGCTCCGAGCCGGACCTGCACTTCCTCAATCCGGCCCTGGTCGCCCGCCTCCGCCACATGGACATGCGTCAGCTGTGGGCCCTGGTCCGCGATCGCCGCCTCCACGAGAAGCAGTTCATCCTGCTGCCGCTGGCCACCCACCCAAGGTCGGTAAAAAATATATAAAAATAATTACAAATTTCATATTAATATCAATATTAAATAGACTTCAAAAATGCATCTTTTATCTTGCCCTATTTTACCGTTCGACACAAAAAACTATTCTTAAAATATGTTTTTATTTGTATTATTTCAAATTATTTCTATTAAGGAAGTCTAAAAACTTAGTAAAAACGTAGTGAAGGAGACCATTTCCTATTCTTTAAAATAATGATTGTCATTGATCGGCATTTTTCTAAGCAAATATGTACCTATAAAAATCGAAATATAGTCTTTAAGAATGTTGTTTTATAATAGCTGAAAGGGTATGTAGGCATCGGCTTGGCGAAAATAGCTTTCATTCTTGTTGTAAATGATTTGAGCTTGCTGAATTTGGCTTTAAACCATTTTTATGTTATGGTAATTCCCATTTAAGAATTTTGCAACGTATTGAAATGGCAATGAAATAGGCTAAAAACATGTTGTAACTTTTTGAGTTAGAAGCACACTATTAGGCCTTTATTACCTGAAAGACCAAATAAAATTTTGAAAATATAATCCAGGCTTATTCAAATAAAATAAAATATTTATATATATACTTCGTTTAAAATTAAATGTTGTGCTTGGATACTATTAAATTGTTCCCGAACCCAATTTTATACTGAAAACTACTTTTAATGGGGCCTTGAAAACGTATTTGCAATTTGTGAGTTCAGAGATTAAGACCTCAAAATAAACCTCAACTCCGCAGAGCCCACGGACACTGGTCCCTTCTGGTGGTTTCTCGCCCGGATGGCAAGTTCTACCACTTCGATTCGCTGGACAACTGCCACTCGCTGCTGGCCTCCTCGGTATCGGAAACTTTGCGAGCGCCCCTCGAGGCCTGGAAGTTCGTCCTGGTCACCGGCCGTTGTCTCCAGCAGCAGCGTCCATCGGGCAACAAGGACCCCACCTCCGGGATCCACCTGATGTGCATGACGGAGCACGTGGCTGACTATGTGTCCAGGTGCGGCTACGCCTCCAGTTCCCTGCTCATCGCCTGGGACCAGATCGCCGCCATGCGCGCCCACCTCCTCGAGCTGATCCTGTCCCTCGGAGGGATCCTGCCCCCCAAGAGGGGCCACTGAATCCCCTCCCCGTTGCCCCACGTTCGCCCCACTTCCATTCGCTTTTGCCGCACA
The DNA here is from genome assembly GCA_018153365.1 of Drosophila fuyamai. NCBI lineage: Eukaryota > Metazoa > Arthropoda > Insecta > Diptera > Drosophilidae > Drosophila > Drosophila fuyamai. The sequence goes on from JAECXW010000062.1 coordinate 8,976,020, forward strand.
ACTAAATCAATTATAAATTACAAAAACATAAGCAAGTTATGAAAAACTAAAATAAAAATTCTAAAAAAATTATGTTTTGTTCATTTTAAATCGAATATAATTTTTTGTAATATTAAAAAAAAATATATATGAACAAGTTTAAAATGTATTGAACCCTAAAGAAGTTACATTTTATCTTTGCTGTCGCATAACTTAATCAAATATGTCATTTTAATTGTTGTTTTTATGTATTTAATGTATTTTAAAATATTCAATAATTAAAAAAAACCTTAGGAAACATGGTCTGCTTTATACATGCATTTTTAACAAGCAAATTAAATAAAATAATCCCTAAAGATTATAAAATGAAAGACCGATTTTTAAGGGGATACGGCCACAGCCCAAACCGTAAGAGCAAGAGCAGCCAAATTTTTTCACAGTATTCCATTGGGGGCGTGGGCGCCCACTAAGATCCGATATGTCCCCCCAGTGGCCCCAAACAGCTCCAACATCCATTATTCTGAGCAAAAAAAAGTTGATGTATTTAAGCTTAACTTCTAAACTGGTTGGAATTTCGATATTTGGTTTTTTCCGAATTTTAGGTTTTGAAAAGGCCTAATTAGAAATCTAAAAGAAATTTTGATATCCCCCATAATTTGGGGGCTACATTTAAAATTAACTTTTCGATTTAAAAAATCTAAACCGCTGCTCCGATCAAGATGATTTTTCGCTCAATAGTTATTCTATGGCCCAAATGCTTAAGTTTATTTTTTCAAGTTTTTAACATTTTTATACCCGTTACTCGTAGAGTAAAAGGGTATATTGTATTCGTGCAAAAGTATGTAACAGCTAGAAGGAAGCGTTTCCGACCCTATAAAGTATATATATTCTTGTTCAGGATCACTAGCCGAGTCGATCTAGCCATGTCCGTCTGTCCGTCTGTCCGTCTGTCCGTCTGTCCGTCTGTCCGTCTGTCCGTCTGTCTGTCCGTATGAACGCTGAGATCTCGGAAACTATAAAAGCTAGAAGATTGGCATTTTGCATGTAGATTCTAGGAGTTCCTACGCAGCGCAAGTTTGTTTCAAAAAGGTGCCACGCCCCCTTTAACGCCCACAATCGCTTATATACGATTTTAAAAATTTAAATATTTCGGAAAAGTAAAAATGCAGTTTTATTGTGTTTATCAATACCTATCGAAATGTAGAAGAAATTTTTCAAATCGGACCATTCGTTTAAAAGTTATGCGTGATCAAAGTTTCTATCTCCATCTCCCTCGCACTCCTTTTACCTGAGTAACGGGTATCTGATAGTCGGGGCACCCGACTATAGCGTTCTCTCTTGTTTAAAGTATTTTTAACGAATTTATTTAGATTTTCTAAGTCATTGCGTTGTATTTTGCGGGAGCCTGTCGAGAGAACGAAACCCAGAAGCCAAGAGAGCGACGGCCGAGAGAGCAACAGCCAAGAAAACTGATGAGGGGGAGGGGTAGTGCTGCAGGGAAAGGGGAGGGGAAAGAGGCAATTTAAGTTAAATTTGTTTAGGATTTTAAAAACTTAAACTGCTGCTCCGATCAATATGATTTTCGATCAATAGTCAGTCCTGTGGATCAAAGGCTTAGGTTTTATTTTTCATTTTGTAGCAGAAGTAAGAGCCTTATTTAATTTCCACCATGGAAGAAAATAGAAAATTACTACAAATTCTGTAAGCAAAGCCAAAATGTTTCCAAGTTAAATATTAATCTTAAGATTCGAACTTTTGACCAAATACGTATGTACATATGTATATTTGGATATGTTTTGATTTGCTTATATGTACAATACATGTACATACATACAATGTGTGTGTATGTTTCTATTCGAAAGTAGATAATGTGCTTAAATACAAATAAAATGATTTATTATACCCGTTTATCGATCAAATGTGGAATCTGAAAATAATACGTTACTTTGCTGTTTTTGTATTAGATGCCAATCTTTTACTGTGTGTACAAAGGTTTTCGTTTCATTCAAAACAAGAAATTTGAAAACAACAAATTCCAATTTACAAACAAGTATACATATTTGTGCGCAAATTAAAATTGCATTGATAACATTGTAACTGATAAAAAGTATACAAGCTCACGACTTTTACTTGGATCACTTTCATTTATTATATAGCTCTGCCAGTATCCTTCTGATTCTCTCTCTTGAAGGATCTTCTACAAAGGTTGTTTACACAAAGGTTTTCAAAAAACGTGCAAATGAGAAATAAGAAAGTCTTGACAACCATACTCAAAACTAATTTTAAGCGAACGAAGTCGCGCCGGGTACAGCTAGTAAAATATATACAAATAAGCAGTAACACTGACATGCTGATTATTGTTCTTTAACTAAAGTTTAGATGGCAGATATATAAAAATAAAAAAAAACTAGTTTATTATAAAGTGAATCCCAAAATATGGCTTTAATTACCACAACCTTCTGTGAAAAATGCAATAAAAGGACAAATGTCAGCGTGGGCCCTAATTGAGTGACGTACTGACTGATTGATGGATTGATTGATGGACCAGCTGACAGACTGCAGTTTAATTCGGTCTGCCGCCGCCCCACATTTATTAAATCCGCAAAAATCCAGGTGCACCACAGGCAACCCGAAAAATTGAAGCAACCAATAACCCAACCACCAAGCCACATTTGTCCTCATTTCGCCATGTGTGTGTGTGGGTGTGTGTGTGTGGGTCAGCGGGTCGAAAGCTGGAAAGGAATGTGTGGTGAGTGGTGCAGGGCTCACCTGACAGCGTGGTGCACAATATCCAGAGACTGGACTTGGTGAACTTGGTGATGTAGGCGCCGTCGTCCAGGGCATTAAAGTTGGCCGTCCCGTTGTAGTTGGCGTTGGGCAGCTTCTCCTCCGTGAAGAGCCACTGGGGTCCTGCCAGAGCGGCGATGACAATGGCCACCGATATGCTGCAGGAAGCGAACGGAGTGAAAATTAGACACTCAACGAAACTGCTAGGTTATTTTTTTCTCAAATCAAGGATTTGGTATTCTTACAAATCGTTAAATAAATCATTTAAAAATTTCTATATATCGTCTAAGTAGTAATATATAACTAAATACAAATATATAATCACAAAAAATTTCTTTATGTTCTTGCAATTTAATAAATAGACATAATACCTACTTATAATACCTAAATAAAAAATTAAATCAATTTAAAATGAAAGTTTTTGTTCCAGAATTTAATCTATAAAAAATAATTTTTTAATATTGTAAAATATAATAAAAATAAAACATCGGATCCTTTTGAATATATATTTTATAGAATATATAAAAAACGAAAATTGCATTTAGTATTTCAACATGTTATTAAGCTGTCATAATTATTTATTATATAATCTTAAGGTTTTTTTCCGAGTTAAAATGCCGTTCAAAAAAAATAATTAAATTGTTTGGCAAAAATTTTTAAAAAATATTGAAATTAACATTTCAGCTGATCAAAATCCCATTTTTGGCAGCGCTTTTAAAGAGCAGTGAAAGTTGCATTCTCTAAATCAGAATCGATGTGGGCGGTGAGTTGGGCGGTGAGAGTGTAATCATGGGAAATGCCTATCCCAGGTTTTCCGGGTTCTCCAAAAATTGAGTGAGGCTGCTGATTAAAAAATACTTCAACCTGTTTTGTGGTTGGGGGGAATTTGCCAAAAACGAGGCCAACAATCCACAAAAACAAAAAGAAAGTTAATGTGTGCGAGTCCTCCCTTACACCCATGCACCCAAACACCCAAACACACACCCCTACACCCACACACCCAAACACACACACGCACACTCTCTCAGTGATATGCAAATAAATGTCGCTACCCAAAAACGAGAAGCACAAATAAAATTGTTGGCGCTGAAAAATGTGCAAAAAAAAAAGGAAAAGCATTGAAATTGCGAAAAAAGAAGGATGGTGGAGTATTTTCTTTTTTTTTTAGAGAGATCGCTGCAGAAAGTCGTCACCTCGTCGCCCAGGTATTTGTGAATACAGTCATGAGTGCACTCGAATGTCAATATTTGCTCAGTTCGGCAGCGGGTGTAGTCACAAGTGCAGAGATGGATTTTATGTGTTGTTATAATACTTAATATTGTTTTAAAAAATTGCCAATTGATTTGTGCGACAACAATGGTTTTTCAACCGTTTTTTTTTGAAAAGTATAAAAGCCAGAATATTTATATGCTTTCAATTAAGGTTTTAAAAAGTGTTAAGTCTCTTTTATTATGACTTTTTTAAGCAACTACAATTTATGCTTTTATAATTTACAGTTCGGTAAAAGTTAGATCATTTTTAAAGCTTTAAACCAAATTTTATTTAAATTTTTTTTTGAATACCGTTATTTGCACACAATATTGCCACATTATATTTCTTTAAGAAATTGTTTTTTTACAACTTGAATTTCCTTTGCTTCCATTCTTGTTGTGAATAATAATTGTTTACTCCAAAAAGATCCCAAAAGTAGATGAAATTTAATAGAATTTAATTAAAATCAGCCTTCTCCGGAATTCTCAGTTCAAATCCAACTTTTAGGTTATCACGAGGAGAGAAATCGGGCCTAAGTCTATCGGTAGAGTGGAAACCCTAAGTGTTAACAGGGTTTCCACAGTTGGCCTTTTCTATCGTCACGGCACCTGTCAAATTTGGATGACTTTGCTGTTCTTTGACTTTTCCTCACTTTCTGAATAAAGTTTTGTGTTTTCTCCTTTTTTTTGCGGTGACTTAGTAAGTGAACACATTATTGAAAGCTATGCGCAGTCTGTTTTCGAATCGCTACAATAATAAACGCCGTGAGCTTAACGAGAATAACGAAGGTTAGTATTGTAAGAAGAGAGTGCCGAGCTTTATGGAATAATTTCCTGCTCGTTTTCTTTTCTTTTCTTTTCTTTTCGTTCTTTTTTTTTGTTGTTTGTAGAATCTAGGGAAGTCCAGTCAAGGTTGCCCGTTTACGAGCGTCACGCGGGCAGACGCTACAAGTCCTATCGGCAGATGGCCAACATTTCCCGAGAGCAGCTCCTGAGTGACTCCTGGCTGTCCAGCGACCGACTGCCCATCGTGATGCGCCGCAGTATCGAGCGGCGGACCAACCGCCTCCTGATGGGCCGCTACAATCCGGCGTTGGCCACCCATGAGTTCAGCCACAATGGCCGGCCACGTCGTGGTCGTCCACCAGCCGCCGCCACTGTGGCCAGATCCGCATCCGATTTTGCCGTCCAGGTGGGCGGCTTGCCCCGCCCCATTGGCGGAGGGGATGAGGGGCAGGAGTCGGAGGACTCAGATACGCAAAACCCCGAAAAAGAAATCATCGATGCTGACGAATATCCCGACACGGAATCGGACCTGGAGACTGGCCCCAATTTGAACATGGATCTTGGCCAGCAAGAGGTGGGCAAGAAAACCTTGGTCACGCCCAACCAGAACTTGGCCAAGAACTCGGGCCATAGTGTTGCCAAGAACTGCAACGACCGTGTGAAACCGAACTCGATTCAAAACACGCCACAGAATCAACATCCGAATCAGCTTCAGAATCAGCGCTATTCTCCGGTCTGTTTCACCGACGACGAGGATGAGAACATCCCACCCATTTGCTCGGTGAAGGCGTTCTTGGGTGCCCACCAACCAGCAAATCGCTGTTTCGTTTGCCCGGAGGACAACTGCCAGCAGATCTTTGACGTGCGGTGAGTCCCCGAATTTTATAATATCTAATATATGTACTATTAACTATTTCTGTTAAAAAAATTCGGCCAGCTGAATTGTATATAGTTTTGCAGCTATAAGCTAAATGTATTGTTTTATAACTTTGGAAAGCTGTATTCTTTTTATGAGTATTTGTTTAAAAACAATGATTGAACTATTTTGCTATACATTTTATTCGTCCGATATTGTTTTTAAATTAGAACCGCAATTATAAACTCTAAAACAACGCATGTATATTTTTTTTGAAATAATTTTTCCGATACCTTCTGTATAAAGAAGATGAGTTTACATGCAAGTGGAAGGAAAAAAGGACTTGCTCCTAATCAAGAACAAATATATATATATAATATATAATATTATATGGTCGGAAATGTCTAACTGAAATAAAAAGACCAAATTATAGGTTATAAAAACAACGAAAGGGTAACGTTTGAAAAGATTGAGATATATATTATATTCACTTTAATTTTAGCGTTTATTAACTGCTTTCTTTATTTGAAAAATTTCATAGTAAGATTTTGTTGTGAATTTTCTAGCTTTTATCAATTATTTTATTTTATAAATTTTATTACAACCTAATACCAGCAAAGAGAACAGATAGGATCAGGAATAAAAAAAAGTTTTAAAAAATAAAAAAATAACATTTTTTAAGACAAATTAAAATCAAAAAAATAGTATACAGTTTATTGACATATATTTAATAATCTATATATATATTTCTTTAAAGCCGCGATTTGTACAAGCATCAGCGCGACGCCGGGCACCACAACTGGTCACACAAGTGCGAGAAGTGTGGCCAGATCTTCCGCACTGCGGGCTTCAAGCGCATGCATGCCGATAAGGCCTGCGAACGGAATCTGCAGAAGAAGAAACTCAAAACCAAATGAAATTAAGGAACTTGTGCGGGAACAATGCCATAATAAATCCATCCCACCTTTCTCACTTGTTCTTCCCTTCCGTCACACGGAAAAAAATATTTCGATGTAACATTTAAATATTATTGATAATAAAATTGTTTTTGTTTTGCTTCGAATGGATAGTTATGAACACTTTTATATAATACATTGAATGGTTACAAGGAAAAACAAATAATACTAAATATTTAGTAGTAAAATGATTAAAGAAATTCCCAAACAAGTTTAAAATTTTATATAAAAATAATTATTAAATAATGATTTCAAAGAAGCCAATGAAAATGTGTAGTAATTTTTTCCTGTGCACTTTCGTGCAAAATAGTTTGCGAACAAATTAAGCCCACTTTGCAGTGATTTGTGCCGCTAACACAATTATTTGTCAAGCAACAAGGACGAAGGAGGCGAAAAGATGTCTGGTTGTGGACGTCCTGGTTGCTCCTGTGACAAGGACGAGCTGCCTTTTCCAGTCGCTCCGTGGATGTTATTGCGGAGTACGTGAAACCTGTTTCCTAGGTTCCTTTAAATATAAACAGGACGGACGGAAATTGTGTGTGTGCAGGAATTTAAGCTGCTGGTATTCATTTTAAAGGATTCGTCTATTTAATTCCTTCCCAACAGGAATTTCCAGCACTTTCCTTTGCAAAAAAAAACCCGAAAGTTATCCTGCGGAAAATTATTTTAAAATGTAGCCCACCAATTCAAAAAGGGCTCTGCTGAATAATAAACAACACTTGTGAGTTGGCTGGTATTAAAACATAATAACTGGGAAAAACATAGAGACACTCTTTAAAATTATATAGTAAAATAATAAATAGATACACACACTAAAGATTTGTTGAATATAATAAATTTAATTGCATCAAAGTTAATTATAGAATCTGCTCTGCTAAATCTGAATACCTTAATACAAATGAGTAACTGCGTTTCTTTGGAAAAAAACTTTATACTCTATTTAAGAAAGTAGCAATTATTTATTTTATTTGTATTTTTTATTGAACCAAAAATATGTTTATTTGAAGTATATATATAAATATATTATAGTCAAGTATAAATTCGTACTAACCTGGCTGCAACAGGTGTGAGGAGCCACAGGTAACTCCCGTTGATGGTGGTTATGTTGCTGATGTCACATTGCGGATCGGGAGCACTAGCAACACCACTAGTGAGGCGATGTTGCTGCTGGCGCTGGACATGTTGCTGTTGGGTCTGAAGCTGTTGGTGTTGCTGCTGCACTTCTTTGGCAGCCTGATGGCGACTTAAAGAGGCCACCTGTCGCTGCTGTTGTTGCTGTTGCTGCTGTTGTTGCTGTTGTTGCTGTTGCTGCTGCTGCTGTCGTCGGTTGTTGTTGTTGCTCGTGATGTTGCTAGTGTGATTGCTGATGCTGGTGATGTTGTTCAGCTGGAGATCACTAAAACTACTGGCCAGAGAACCAAATCCCGTGGCAGGTATACTACCAGAGATGGTGTTGATCAGGCCAGCTTGCTGATGTTGCTGCGGTGCAAATCGCTGGCCCCGCGGCAATGTTGCATACGGCGAGTGCGGCTGGTGTTGCTGCTGCTGTTGGGGGCGCAGCAACTGTTGCTGCTGCTGCTGCTGCTGCTGATGTTGCTTCTGCTGCGATGGGTGACTGTGCTCGATGGATGCACTGGTGGTCAACTGGTGGATGGCCAGCGGCTGCCTTTCGATGGTGTTGCAGTTGGCGTTCGCTGGACGGATGTTGTTGTAGGGATTCTCGCTGTTGATGCTGTGCGTTGAGGCCACCCGAAACACATTGGGCACCGAAGGATAATCCCTCATTTTTACTTTAAACCAACTCCACTCAAACGAATAAAAAAAAAACAAAAAAAAAAACTAAACTAAACTTAAATATTCAACACTTTGAAAGCGCGCCAAAAAAAAAGGTTTTTGGGTGAAATTCCTGGCTGGCACGTCCGTCGCGCTGAAGAACTTTCACTCGACTAAGGGATACTTTGGTCCTGGCCAAAGGACCCAACTCGGCCATGTAAAACGAACCGAAACGAGTAACTTCGGCTTCTGCGGATGATGATGATGTTGCTGCCGTGGTGATGATGTCGCTGTTGCTGATGTTGCTGTTGCTGCTGCTGCTGCTGCTCACTGGCGATTATAAAACACAGCAGCCATATTTTATCTCCGCTTTTGATGGTCTCCATTCAGCAGCAATCTACGCCTGATGGTCATCGCCAATCCTTGACTCGTCGCTTCCTTGCCAAACCTCAATACACCGGCTATGACCGATGGAAAATTAACGTTTTCATTTGCACAGCCACAAAAACGCAAGGATCTCGAATTACAGCCCGGGATTGTGCAGCTTTTATTAATTATTCTGAATATGAAAATTACAAACAACATGTGCCCGATATGTGTGCACTGAAAGTTAAATTATTACTGCTTTTTTTAAGCTTTAAAAAACGTCCTATGGTTTCTAAAAAAAAAACAGACTTTTATAAAATGATTTTTAAGCTAATGAATTATTTGATTGATTGTATTCAAATAGATATTGCTTGCTTAAAAATGTATTCACAAATGTTTGTGTTAACCTATTTAACCATATTTATTTATTTTGAAAAGTAATCTATTTCTAAAATTGTTCGCAGTGTAGCCCGACGGCGAGCAGGAGTAGCAATAACAACAACCAGCAGACGTTTGCAACTTCCGTTGTTAGCTAAAAGTGACTTCCGGTCGCTAGGGAATCCACACTGTCTATGTGTGTGCGTGCAAGAGCCTGTGGATATATATATATATATATATGGATATATATAGACAGGGATATGGGATATAGCTAATGGAGTTGTTGTTGCACTCGCCTGCAAATCTAAGCACTTATTGCAGACCCCCCAAAAGCACAGCCCCAGCTCGTTTCGCTGCATCTCTCGTTTATTTAATTGAATTCCCACATGTGATTGAGGTAAGTTCGTGCCATGATTGTGCCACATTAAAAGGGTATGGCCAACAATGCCCGACCCCACCCACCGCTCATCGCCCTCCGCCCTCCGCCCTCCAAAAATACTCAGTCCACTCTTCTAAACTCATTTTTGCCTTGGAGCTCCTTGTTAAATTCACCTTGTGAAAGTGTGGAATTGCAGAGTCTCAGGCACAAGAGCAGTCCACAACAAAAGCTGAAGATTAAGCGGCCAAATCCACAGTGAAACAAAATCGATTGCTATCTAGGAACAATCTATTTGCTGTGAATAGTATTTGTATATTTTAAAATTACTGTTGGAAATAATCAGTAATAAATATATTATAGAAGAATAAAACTTTGTGGAAAAGTAGTGTTCAATTACAAATATTCAAATTTATTTAAATTTGTTGATGCTGAACAAACACACCACTTCTTTATGTTTTTAGTAGTTTCTCTCGTTTTACCAACATTAATATTAGAAGACTGCAATATTTACTGTGCACTTCACTTATGGCTCTTTTTAGCAGTCCAATCATTTCGCATTTAGACAGGTTCCAAGTTCCGAGAAAGGGTATTTCATCAAAATTTTGACTGTGGTGTAAAGTATGCATATGGGAGCCATGTGTAATCTAGTCAATGGAAAACAAAAGCTGGCGACTATTGCTGGCAAAAGGCATTATATGCCGATCAATAAGCCGAAAATCCCTGTCCATTTGAGAGGCAATTAAGCCACCTGCCTGGGATTACAAAATCGTATGATATAGATTTGAATGGCAGCGCACGAGAAACGAACAGGAATTTTCCTAGTAATCAGGACAGAAAATGTGTGAAAGAAGGTTCAGATGGAAAGTGTTCAAACTGCCAAAATAGCTGTCATTGTCAAGTCATTTTAAGCCTTGTTAATTAATTTGAAAAAGTGCTGGAATGTTGTTTATTCATTTGAAAGACCCAACTCTTTAAGTTATTACATGTAAATCCTTTAACTCTGTTTTGGCGAGCTTCAAATAAATTGTTAAAAAATAAATCATCACAAAATCTCTGGAAAATCAACTTCCATGCAGTATTTGTTAACCATATTAATGTAATTAAATCCTTTTGGTTAGCTCAAAAAATCATTGTTGATAAACTAACAAAAAACTAAGCTAAAACGGAAACGTTTAATTAAATAGAATAATATAGCATCAAGTATTTTGTAATCATTTTGTTTGACAAGAAAGCAAATTAAATAAAATCTCAATTAAATCACGTTCTGGTAGAAAATAAAAATGTGTTAATTTAATGCCAACAAGTTGTTCGACGGTCCATTAATTTGCCATAGAATTAAATCCTTTTTGCCCCCTCTATCTGAGCATATAAATACATACAACAGAGTTTACAACTTTCGCAAAACTTTTTTATCTAAATGCGCTGCAAATGCTGGCAACACTTTTCTCTGTTTCTTTTATTTTCCCCCGATTTTTTTTTGTTTGTTTTGTGCTTTTTGGAAGTTTACTTTGTCCTTTTTTCTAGTTTGTTTTTCTTTTTTTATTAATTTTTTTATGTCATTTTTTGAGTAGCATTTTGTTGCCGCTGCAACTGTCAAATGTTTGCTAATGCACACAGACACAGACGCGTCCAAGTTGTTAGTGTTGTTGGCGATATGTAAATTCTCGAGTATGTGTGCGTGTGTGTGTGTAACTTTATTCTTCTCTATTCTCTTAATTTCTGCCCACATTCTTAAAGCTTTTTCTCCTATCTTACTGGCAATAAAAAAATGCTTGGAAAGTTGGGTTTTTTCATTTAATTAACTGAGTCATCAAAGAAATTAGTACCAGATTTGTTAAACATACAAAAACGAAACATTTTTGTTGGCTTTTTTATTGTACATTTTTTCTACATTTAAAAAGCAGATAACTTTCCATCTGCTTGGCTATTTAAGTTATTTAAATACGTGCCACTGTTGTTTAATCTAAAAATAAGGGCTATTTTAAATATATGTAAATTATATAAAGCAAAAAAAACCCATTAATTAAACCATTTATTATTCAATTACAAAAATATCAGGTGAATATAATCTACTTATATTGACGCCTTGTTGTAAGTACTTTTTTATTTTAACAATAGTTTTTAATGGCTGTTGCTTTTGAAAAATCAAGTAAATGTAGTATATATGTGGGAGCCGTAAATAATTAAATAAAAACAACAATTGGCCTGGCAAAGTTGCAGTGGCAATGCAAATAATTACTGCTCTTAATGCATTAATTTCTTAATGTACCTATTTGAATGATTACAGATGACTGTGTTTATTATTTATACTTGTACAAATTTAATCTAAATGAGTTTATATCAACTTAATTCGGCTTAGGTCTTTGGTATTGCTGCAGCTCATAAGTAAAATAAATAAATTTGTACTACTGATACATGGGCTTGGAGGCACTTTTCCCTTTTAGATGCTAAGTGAGTTGTGTTGCAGCTGCAATATGAACTATTATTGCTGGTGTTGCTGTTGTGGCAGCCTCGTGTTGTTGCAAGTTCGGTCGGCTCAGTTTCTTACCACCCTTTTCTGCAGGCGCTTTTTGTCATTCGACCAAAGACACTGTTTACCAGAGTGGTAGCCCAACAATTCTATTTTGGCCACGACAACAGCAACATCAACATCAACATCTGACAAGGCCAAGGCAAAACTTTGTATGGACTACAGCATTTACTTTCGGAACAAGATGGGTTTATATTTCTTCCGGAACATAAGTTGTATACATATGTATTGATACTTTAAAACTGTCCGCTTTTGGGACATTTTTCCGACACTTTGTCAACTTTAATTTACGCTGGGATTAGTGTTGCTGCTGCTGTTGCTGCTGTTGCTGCTGCTGCTGCTGCTGCTGCTGCTGCTGCTGCTGCTGTTGTCGTTTTCCAAATATTGATTAAATGCACAAGACCCAAAGACTCGGATATCTAGCATAGTGACACACATCGACCGCGGGGATAGATTTGTTGCTGTTGTGCTGACTGATTAGCGCCTTTGCGATGTTGCTGTTGTCACTGGTGTTGCTATTGTCGCTGGTGTCGCTGCTGTTGCTGTTGCTGTTGCTGTGAAAATTGATGAGCAATTAAGGTTATTGACCAATCGCTTGGCGAAGGGTTGCTTTCAGGGGTCGGGGTTGAAACGCTTCGCTGCCTTCCCGACTGACCCAATCACATATATACGAGTACATATAGTATGTGGATGGGCACTGAGAGCAATCTAGTTTTAATTTGTAATTAACCACAATTAACGTAATTAAGGGGAGAAAAGGAGAATACATTTCTAATTCAACTTGAGAGGAATTATTGTTATTTTTCATTTTTTAGTGCATAGCTAAGAGCATAGAAGAAAAGATTTACAATTTCATAAATAAGTAAAATATAATATTCTCTTAATGATAGGTGTTAATGCAAGTGTAACTCCCGTTATAGATGTATTTTGAGTTTTAAAAATACAATGCTATTACTATTTCGCTCAGTGTCTTCATAGTAGCAGATCCATCGAAGCGACAACAATGCCGACAGCAGCCATAACCAGACCACTTGCTCATCCTGCGCCGGATGGGAAGCGTCAAACGGAAACGGAAGCAATTGACTGAGTGACAGGTCCTCCCCCCCCCCCCCAAACACCACCAACACCCTGATTAACATTAACTGATTTAAGGTGAACGACTAACCTAAATCCGAAGCAACTCCGGTGGCAACGGAGCCGCAACTTCAGGAGCAAGTGGAGCGGAAGGAGAATGTAGCCAACAAACGAAATGAGCAAAGGACTTGCAATTAATTTTGCGCATGCATTTGCCACGCCCACTTCCATTCACCTTTCGCATCCACACTCGCCCCTTACGTCAACCCACAACGACTGGTCCATAAATTAAGTCAACAAAATTGAGCATATAATTGTAGGAAAAAAGTAGCTGTGGTCGACAAAAAGAAAGCAATTTATTCGATTTGCCTTTCGTTAAAAATATGGGTAAAACCAATTCCATTGCAAAAATAACAGGGTAAAAAATGAGTCAATATTTACCCAGACTTCGGGACTCAATCATTCTGCCTTGCTTTCCATTAACCAAGTACAGTACAACTTGGCTAAGTTGAATCCGTAAAGTCGTTTTCGAAATTTGAGGCCAATTGTGATTTTTTAATTACTGTTACCAAGAACATGTAATTATTATTAATTATTTAGATATCCTTATTTTATTGTTTAATTCAATCGATTATCAGTCAACAAGCTGTGAGCCAAAATTTATTAAGAGTTTTAATAAAATATTTTAGACCTAAACTCCATCATAGTAATAGAAAAATCAGGTTTTGTTTTTAAGATAACCTGTAGTTTTCATACAAGTTGAAGTGTACATTTTTAATTGAGAATTTAAATGACTTTCAGGTCTTTTTTGATAGCCCTTTAGCTTTATTTAGTATTTCGTTGAATGACAAAATTAAATATTCATTTACAGCAGTCCTACTGTATGTTCGAATACCCCAGGACACGTGACCAGGCGACGATTTAAAAATAAATAGAGAACTTTTTAAACTGGGATGAAGTCCACCTATTTATGTTGTGTGTGACACCCACACAGACACGCAAAGGACTTTACAGGACGCTTTGAAGTCTCGCTTAGTTAATTAAACCTCTGGCCCTCCTAAATATGCAACAGTTTTCCACGCGGCCTGCAATTGACGGCTTGTCGCACTGCTTGACGACTGCTTGTCCGAGTGATACATGAAATAAAAGTTTGCAGCGAAAATTCCATGGTTGAAAAACTTGTTCACCCACATTAGCCGGCATTCCGGGGGTGGATAGATGAACAAAGTTAGAATGGGGGTGAAAAGGTGGACCAGACAATCTGAATAGATGTACATATAAAAAAGGCGATGAGCCCTGAAAGGCACTGGCAAAACAATTAGAGCAGGAATCCCTATATAACAATATAAATACAAATTTATTGAACTATAATAGATTATAATTTGCTTTAAAGCAAATATAATTAATAATAACAATAATGATTACCGAGTGCCAAAAACTTATTTAAGCCAAGAATCAACGATGTAATTTATTTCCAATTAAAGATTTCTTCCAAATCATTAAACAATTTTTTTTAATTCCTTTCAAAACCTAAGTGAATTATTTTCTTAAGTGTATTTTTCTTCACCATTGTCATCGCAGACAGCAGAAAAAACCGCATCAAATATTAAAAATGTCGTTGGGCCAACTTTGCGAGAGTTTTAGCCAGTCCAAATGGACATTGTCCTCGTGGTTGGCCAAAAGTTGTGTCCAGATCTGTGGCCACTTGAATGCATTAATTGCAGTCCCTCCTTCAACGGTTTTGCACCCAAGGCTTAAAATGAAACTGAATATGCCGGAATGCCCAAGCCTGCAGCTCACTGTCTATTTTCTTTAAACTGACAGAGAAACCTTGCTGGTTGGGTATCTTATTCAAGGGAGAACTTTAATTGGCTCAATTTATATATAGTACAACAAGGCAAAACTATCAAGTTTCAAATTGCGATATCCCCCTTACTTTTTTTTTTGTTGTCTTTTGCTGAAATCAAAATAGATTTAAGGGCGGTTCATTTACCTTTAAAAGTTGTTTAAAACTTTATCAGCAGTAAACAATGTGTAACATTATTTTAGACACCATTTTGTTGGCGATTTCAAACAACATGCTAAACATGCTAATTAAAAAGGAATACCCTTTTTCAGCATTTACAGCTCCTTAACTTACCTTCCTTAACATTAACAGAAAACACTAATTGAATAATAAATGAAATTACTTTTCAAAATCATTCCACAATTTCAAATATCTATTCAGATGATTTCAAATCTGTATTGTAACATTCTACAATAATTCTAAGTTCCGTTTTGGTTTTTATTTCATGTCCATTTTATTTTATTTTTAATTATGCTCAAAGGTACGAAATACATTGAACTATTTGTTTTGGTTTGGTTTAGTTCTGTTTGGTTGTAGTTGTGTGTATGCTCTATGTGGGTCTGGGGATCTGTAGTTTCTAACCATTAACTTACACGAGACAAACGTTGGGATCGATACAATACAATGCGTTGCAATTCAAGGGGAAGTTCTGTGGGAGTGAAACCAAATTCCTGTTCTATGCATTGGGGCAATGGGTTTAATTTAATGGGGGTCAGCTTGAAACCTCCTCCTGAAGGTTGTTATTGGAATTTAACAAAGCCCAGTGTATTATATTTCGCATTTAATTATGTGTTTCTTTGCAGGCGCTCATTTATATGTAATCGGTATGCTTGTTGGTTGCGCTTTTTTTTATACCTAGCTAAAGTTCATGGTTTCATTAGAATTCACTTTCGGGCTTCAATATTTCTAAATTTTTAATTAATGCACTTGCATAAATTCAGGCACATAGATACAAAAGCAAAAGGGGCTATTAAATTCTATGGGTAAATTACAGAACTCTGCTGTTGTTTAATAAACATTTTGATTCAAAATCATTTGACATGAATTAGTAATGATTGAGGTGACAATTTAGGCGGGAACTGTATGTAAAAAATGTTGTGATTGCTCTAGGTTTTAATAGGTTTAATCAACGATGGAATGTATTCTTGTTTTGTATCTAGTAGGGAGTAGCCACAAACAAATTTCTCGTTAACTACTCATATATATTCTTGTACATATCGTGTATTTATAGCTGTATATTGCACACTCAACGATTTGGTTTTTTTTTCCCGATTTCTTTTCGTTTATAATCACTTAACTTTAGGGTAATAAAAAAATACATTTTTCTCCATTTAATTAATAAACATTTCATTTCAGTTGTTCTCCTTCTAATTATCGTTCTTGTTTGTCATTCGTCTAATCCGTAGTTATAGCGTAATACAATTTGCAACTAGACTAGATTTAATTAATATATAATTTGTGTATACATATATATTTTCATTCTCTTTTTGGGGGTATTCCTCTCGAGATGGCTTAAATAATTTATAATTTTGGCTACATGTAAAAAAAATACAATTGTATAAGCCAAATGTAATACTTAACCATAATTTTGGCTTTAATACATTTTTTTAAATAAATGTAAGAAACCAAATTAATGTACAGGATAATCTTAAACAATTTTCGCGATTACAAGAGAGGATTACCCTTAATCAAATTGTTACCTTCTCGATTTAGTATATATAAATAATTCTGTATAACGACTCATGGCATTTGGTTTCCTTAGATCCTTTCTGTTGGTATTCCACGGTTTCCTTTCCTTAGTATTGCCTAAAATATACATCTAATAATACTCAAAAACACAAGTCTAAACATTTCGTCTCGATCCCTCTCAAACGGCCGTTTCATGGTCCGTCTCATCGATCCTTCCAAGGCGCCAAGAGTTAGGATCCCCAGCTGAAAGATATAAATGGAGAAAAGGGAAAAAATTAATGACACAATTTAAAGTAATTTTTAATGGATCCCAGGATTATTGCAAAAAATTCCCATATTTAACAAACACTTTATAAATACAATTTGCATTTAAAATTTAAATTTATCCAAGACATGGAAATTAACAATTTAAAAAGTTTTGCATGCACAATTCTAAAAGCAGGCACACGAACGGTCACACTACAGAAATTTGAACACCGACTGAGAGAGAAAGAGAGAGATGGCTGTATAGACAGAGAAAGAGACGGAGACACACACAGACTAGCATACATACATACGCGGTGGGCTGCTGTTGTTGTTTCTAGACCCTTGCAGAAGGATTAGGATTTTTTTGGGATGGAAAAGCTCATTGGAACGGACAATAAAAGAAAATCATTTATCTCTCAGTTTTAATCTTAAATGGGTTTTCGT
The DNA here is from genome assembly GCA_018153365.1 of Drosophila fuyamai. Taxonomy (NCBI): domain Eukaryota; kingdom Metazoa; phylum Arthropoda; class Insecta; order Diptera; family Drosophilidae; genus Drosophila; species Drosophila fuyamai. The sequence goes on from JAECXW010000062.1 coordinate 8,993,359, forward strand.
ATCCCAAAAATTCTAAAACGGGCTACAAATAAATTTCCAGAAAAAAAAATAATTTATGGAACTTATTATAAATTATTATATTTTTTAAATCTTATCAAAAAAAAATTCCATTTCTCTTGAAAATTAAAGTAACAGTAAATATTGTACTATAATCGGACCACCAAGTTAAATAATTCCTATGCAAAATAGTCATCAGTCTGCAAGGGCATTTCGGATCCCGAAACTGCAGATCCTTTTCCTATATACGTCTTTTAACTTACCGCAATCGTAGTACTTCGATATCCTGGGCAGGGCTTTTTTCGTGGTTGTTGTTGTTGGTTTGGATTGTAGGTGTTGTTGTTGTAGTTTTGTTGTTGTTGATTAACGTTTATGATGGAGTTTTTTTTTTTTTTGTTTGGAACGTTTACGTTAGACATACAACAAAATTATAGGCACCGAAAAAATAGAAAATCAAATACATAAATTTCATCACAAATCAAACATAGATATATAACTATTGTCGTTGATGGTGACAAATCAGTAGATCGTGATTGGCATAAAAGGATGGTGAGAAATATATGGAACACATAGAAACATTACAAAGGGGGCACTATTAAATCGATTTTGTGATTACCCTATCACGTGGTAAAATATTTGTTTTTAACTCGTGACATCTCATTAAACACGAACGCTATTTTCAAACACTCTAATCAAATTGTGAGTATTTTTAGGTTTCAAGTTTACTCTCCCATGTTGATCGTTGGTGATAATTAACACAAAAAAAATGCAAACCATTTGACTATAAATTCACCTTTTTGAAATTTTTAAAAACTTTTAACAACTTTTAAAGTGTTTAAGAAATAAGCCCTATAATTTTTACCTAATTCAACACACAAACAACTAAATGAGTAAATCAATTTCAAATAATGTTTAAACTAGCTATTTAATAACCCCATAATTTCCAAGAGCTTTTCTTCAAGACTCTTTTCCTTTAGCTGCAACTACTTTTCCATACAACACTCTTAAACAGGTATTGTAAATGTGCGGAAGTGATCGGGCAGGGGGGCGTGGCCGGGCGGAGGGGCGTGGCATGTGCGTACTGTTGTCGGCTGCACTTTGTGTGCAAGTTTATGGGCATGGTGCTATTTTGTTTTCCATTTTCTATGATTGTTTGCAAAAGCCGAACGATGAATGCATGCCCTGCACAAAATTATATACTACCCTATACAAACGATCGCAATCAACAAGCAGCGACGACGGCGATCGCGACAACAGACAAATTGTTTAATTAAATAATAAATATTGTTTTTTGTTTTCCTCGTGGCAGCAGGCCAAATAATGTAAATTAAAATAATAATAATAAAAAAGAAAACAAAAACAAAAACCAATGCCATTTGCGCCAAAATAATGTTAATGATGTCAAATAGCTGAGCGCGTGCCTACGTCGCTTTTTCAAAACAAAACTCGACTCCCGATCTCGAATCATCTTCATCTTGGTATTATATGTGTTTTTTTATTAGCTTTCGTTTTTGGCTTGTTTACATTCACATTGATTCCTTTTCGAATATTACACTTTCTTGGGGAGCATTGGATTGGGGGTTCTCGGATTTATGGATAATCGGGGTTATGTACAGCAAATAGATGTATATAGTGTATGTACAACAACTTAGGCTATGTATTGCTTAATATTATCAAATATTATTCGTTATTAATTCTAATTAGTATTCACGCTTTCTTCAAGCTCAATTTGTATGCGAATCAATCAACAAATCAAATGAAAAAAAAACAACATATGCATAAAGAAATACAAAAAAAAAAGTTATAATGTGTTAATGGAAGATATAGCGACTTGATGGATGTGCCAGCACAGTACATTTCCATTAAATGCCAAGCGGTATGAAATTATTTAAATCAAATCAGGCGATGAAAATTGTTTTGCCAGCGGAAAAGTTCATTTATCACCTGTCACTAGATTGATCGTTTCTGAGTTCTTAAATCTGTAGCTGCAACTAAAGGGCTGTTGATATAACCAGTTTGCATGCTATTTTTTTTTATGAAGACCATGTCAGAGAACTAGTTAATACTCATTATGAATCCATTGATAAGTGTCATCTCCCTATGAATGGTTATTTTATTACAAACATGTAGATTGCTCAGATATACCATACGAAATAATAATAATATTGCAAATATAGCACAAATAATAACGATCACCACTGTGGGATCTTATTGCAGATTTTTTGGGATCAAAAGATCGCCTAAATTGTCCTTAACATAGATACATATATTTAAAACCTAATTCCATTCATGATTTATCACTTATACAAAAATAATTTTTTTAAATGTATTTCATAGCAAATAATACCAAATGCAATTCCAAATCAAAACCATAATCAATTAATTTAAAATCTAAACCTTGGTTGACTGTCTGATCGTGTTCAATTGAAAAGCCCACTCAAAACGAAACTAATTCATGAGCAATCAAGTGTCTTGTTTGACTACAACTCAACATACAACCATGATCAGTCAAAATAAATTACAACGTCTACAACTGGTTTGACTACAGCTAACGATTGTTTTTTTTTTTTGTTTTTGCTAAGGATCCAGTGTTTAAACAGTATGTTGCCAGGCTATTAAGTTTCCTACTTGATTTCATGGTTTTTTCGAAGATACTATGCTTTATACGTGGATTCAATTTACTCTGAACCGTTTTTAAACTATGATTTTTAATTGCATCATTTAAGCATGCTTACATAATTTCAGTAGAACAGTGGAAAATAAGGATTTTTATAATGAATACTTCAAAGTAAGTTCTTTTCTAGGTTTTTAATAGGCCATGACCTGACAGCACTGTTTTTTGTTTTTTAAGAACATTTCCGCTGGAATGAAAAGTTTACGTTTCCCAAGACGTTAAGTTTACAAAAAATCTTGAGTGTCTGGCTGATTGTTTGGCTTTGTGAGGTGATACAAAAGTTGGCTATTAGAACGATTAGTTGTGTTAGATGTTTGTTTAGTGTTTAGTGTTTAGTTCTAGTGCTAGTTGCTATGCTAGATATGAGATGATTGTATGTAGGGGATTCTAGATGGGGATTTAGATGGATAGCTTCCAGATTTCTTCGACAGGGCTTTCTTGGATGTGGCGGCGTATGATTGATTGATGGCTGACTGATGACTGATGATTGTTGTGATTATTTGTGGGTGGTATTGTTGTTGTTCTTGTTGTTGTGCAGGTCAAAGGTGAAGGGACGGTGAAGTGCTCTGATTGTTGGTGGCAAGTTGAGCAGCAGCTGGCCGATTGCATAAATTCACATTGCACTTTGCTCGATGTTGTTGGCGCTTGTTGTTGCTTCTTGTACGGATTGTCGTTGTTGTAGTTGTTGTTCAAGTTGTTGTTGCAGTAGTTGTTGTTGTTGTTTGTACGTGCGACCAAGTAAAGGAACATGCTCTTCTAAAATTAGAGTTTTGGCGTAGAAAAAGTAAAAAGAAAACGAAACCAAAAATCAAAAATGCACATAAAATACTCAAAAAAAAATAATCCGAAAGAAAAGCATAATTTAAACTATATACGGGTTTAATACAAGTTAGGTTAGTTTTTTTTTGCCATGCAGAAAGCGTGCAAACAGAGAGAGAGATAGAGACAGGAGGGAAAGAGAGGTACACAAAGGTCGAAGGTGAAGAAATCAAGATCCCCAAACACCAAGAAAGTTAATGAAAGCATGGGAAAGAGCTAACAGCAGCGATCACAAAAATAGAAGTGATACCGTATTTCAAAAATAATTTACTGACTTTCCATATACAGATCATAAAACTGATAGATATATGTATATATTTTGAAAATCTTTATTTTTACATTAATTAAGAGCTTTCGAAATAAATGAATCCGAATATGGACGCCCTTGTGCGTTTTTAAAGAGTTAAATTAATTTTAATTAAAAATTGTATTAGGTTCAAAGATTGTACAGTAAAAATGTTTTAGTACATTTATAATAAATCATAAATATTAAATATATAAACACGTTTTCCCAATAATATTCTTTATAAAAAATTGTGATTGGGTGAAGTTTTCTTTTTTCCAAATCACTATTTTTATAACCGCCGCTGTACGTGACTAGGTAGATAGTGTAGATAGTTAGATAGTTGAGAGAGAACGAAGGGGTCAGGGGTCAAGGGGCCTCACTCACCCTGTAACTGCCGGTTGATCAAGGCCGTCAGTCCGTGACCCACATCCACACTCTTCTTCAGTATCAACATGGGCTTGTCCTCCGCATCCTCCGCATATCCTCCCGAGGGCAAAAAGCCATTGCTGGCTATCGACTCGCTCACCTGGATTCGAAAAAAAACATAGTACATATATTGATCAGCAATTTTTGAGTTTATAATTTATAAAGACTTCACAAATAAATTTTAAAATATCAGATTGATGATAAACATACATGAATTTTTAAAATACAATAATATATATATGATATTTGTTAAATATCATAATTAAATTTAAAAAAGGTTTGTATCAGAAAAAATATCTGAACTATTTTTGAGGAATTTTTAGTTAGCTTTACCATACAAATGTTTTTGACTAAACTTTTGATAAGACAAATAAACATTTTTCCCCAATTTGTTAAGGTTTTTTTTTTAGAAATATTAAAAAAAAAAAAACTTAAATATAAAACCATTTGAAAACCAACCTGGGTGACCTGCATCAGCTTCTTGACCACATCCCGGCCGAGAATGTGATCGAAGACGGTTTGCAAGAAGGGCTCGGCCATAATAGACAGTTTGAGCTTGTCGCGATGCCAGATCAGCACCCGCGACTCCTCCATGGCCATAATGGAGACCTGTTCTCGTCCAGAACAACAACAAAAAAAAAAGAAGAACAATATCAATAAATGAGGAGATCGAGTGGAATATGGGCACTCCCACCTGAAAGTAGTCATCGGTCGAGACGCCAAACCACTCCGGCGAGTCTAGGAACTGATGGGGAAACACAATGTGCAGGGCTCGCTGATGCTGGGACACCACCAATCTGTGGATAAAGCAACACAATTAATATCCATCAGAGGGCGGAAATGAATCTTCGCCGGCACTCACTTGCCACTCAGCACCAGCGACAGGCTGTCGACCTTGGTGACCTTCTCCTGGGCATAGACCTCCTGGTATTTCAGGGCGCGTATCACCTTCATGCAGTTGAGCACCTTCTTGAACTGGTGACGAGTCACGTGCAGCGGCTGAAAAAGTGCCAGATACACCTGCGAAAACACAATCCACAAAGAAAGCATTAAGTTAATGATGATGATGATGATGTGACAGTTATAGATCAATAAATACACCACTGATTTGAGTTCAATGTATACATTATAATATCTGTTTTCGTTTCTGATTAATTTTGTTCAATATTTGCTTACTTATGACCCAATTCCAATTATTCACTTAACGAGCTTATGTTTATTCACCAGCCCAAAGGTATTAAACAACGTTTACACAATGAAATAAATATTTACTTATAAATAATTACTTATTCCTTAACCGGAAAATGAAGCTTTTACCTAATTAGTACAACTTGTGGTTTCAATAAGTCTGATAAGAACCGCAATTCAGAATTTCCTATTTGTATTTGAACTTTTCTTTCTCTAAAAACTTTCCACTTCTTCCAAGAAAACTTTTATAGTTTTTGACCAATCAAATAACAACTTTATGCGTGCATAATTTACAGGTCTGTGTGCTGAATTAAATGAATTATATAGATAAATAATCAACGCCTCAGGGCAACGGAAACTGCCAAGTATCTTAGCCAAAAAAAACTCCCATAGGGATCAATCGGTCAACAATCTCTGTTGCCAAGTAGATGTTACACTCAGCATTTGACAAACAAACAAACAACTGAAATAGGCAAATATTATCGCCGATCGGGAGTGTTAACTGATTTGCATTGTGTTAAGTATAACAAGAGCAAGCCCCCTTTTTCCACTTGATTATCTACACAGGTAAAAACGGGTTTCACTTTTCATAAAAAAAATTATTATATAACTATAATACTAAATCTTTGAACAAATTGTGAGTCAATTTTGAAGGCATTATGTTTTTTTGTAATTTAAATGGGTTTGAAGTATTTTATTTGAGTAATATTTATTGTATAATACTTTAACTATATTTAATAGATCAGATATATAACACACATTTTTTTTCTATATTCTGAAATCGACCTTAAACACTAATATCTATCAATTTTAGAATTGTTCTTCATAATTTATAGAATATTTTGTTACTTTGATTTTTCTTCATGTCTTTACGCAGCGTGGGCGTCGATGAGTTATCGTCCAAAGGCCAGCTAGTTTTTTGGGGGCATTCGCTGGGGCCACCCTTCCCCTTCCCCACTCCCTCCCCACACCCTCGCAAGCCAAAAAGCCAAGACAGCGATCACATGGCCGAAATGTAAGACTCGTGGTGGCAACAGCCACACGCCGAAGCAAAGTTGTTGCCATGCCAAAATAATGTGAGTTTTGCTGACGCAGCCGTTAGACAGACCAGCAAACCAGGTGATGGCCCCCGATCCGCACCTGCCCACCGGGGGGGCGTCTATAGATCGGGGCAGTAGCAACAGCAACAGCAGCAACACCAACAACAGCAATAGCAACAGCAGCAACACCAACAGCAGCAACACCAACAACAGCAACATCAGAGGCGATCACATTGCGCCGGGCAACATGAAACGCTAGCAGTTTTTAATTTTCCGCTACCCTAATTTTAGGGTATATACGTTTTTTAACACAGAAAAAAAATATACTGCTTTGTAATATAATTTTTAAGTGGAAAAATAAAAACAACCTTATATTAAATATCTATAAAAAGAAAGACTTTTCTAAAACAGATTATTGGCCCTGACAATTAAGGCTTTAATTATTAATATGTGAAATCTAGTAAATATACTATTAATCTAAGGTAATCTAAATGTATTAATAGTTGAGTCAATGACTAAAAATGTCGACTAAGCACAAAGGACTTTCATATCAACCTGATGGGATTTCATAGCGTTTTTTTTTTTTAATTTAGTTTTTTCTTGTTTGTTACTGAGGCGACGCAAGGCAATAACATTAAACATTAACGAGCATGGCTAAATAAATAAATAACATAATCAAGAGTTTTGTCCGGGCGGCGGACAAATTGTGATACGGGGCAGGTTTTGGTGGCGGATCCAGCGGATCCAGCGAATCGTTTCGATTTGCAACAGTCGCCGGTCGCCAGTCGGTCGTCGGACATTGCCGCGGATTCCCGAGTCACGTAGGCCACTCTCCACAGAGCCACAGAGCCACATAGCCACTAAACCACTGAGCCACCAAGCGCAGCTCAGAGAGCCACAAAAAAAAGCATTAAAATTAAAACAAAATCCACAAAGGCAGTGAGAAGAAAGAGTCGCAGGCCGCAGACAGATGCGGATACACCGAGAGAAATATCCTTATTAACCTCATGACAATCGAATCAGTTTTGTGGATCAGGAGTTCAGTAGGCAAAGAATACAAATTTCTAATAATCGATCAAATTCCCTATCTACAGTTTGGATTTTAATGAGAAATATATCATTTGCATTAGCCGAAATTTTGGAATATTCTTGAGTTCTAGGCTTTTGACCAGAATATTATTATAAACTATCCGAATATAGTTTTAAAATATATTTTGTATATGGTTTTGATAGCATATACCATAGTAAATATGAACTTATTCTGTTTTTTAAGACTGACTAAATAATAGAGCATATAGAACATATGATAAAATACGATAGGAAATTACTCTCTGTGTATAGATCCAGATACGGCAGATTAGCGGACTCTTGATGATGATGAACTGCTGGCTGAACTGCCACATATACATGATGGACTGCCATCGAATGGGGAACCCGGGAACTCGGAACGGGGATGGGGTCGTTATTCCTTTGCTGTGGGAAACAAAGCGCAATTCCGTTGTACCGCTCGCAATTTGCAAATTGAAATCAATGTAAGCGAAATAATTCCACGAAAAAAAGGTATATTAAAACCAAAACAGAGCAATTTGCGAGCGATCGTCGGCCACAGATAATATTCGCTCTACTTTGGGCCAATCTCTGAATCCGATCGGCTCAGAGAAATCTTCAGCAAAAAAGACAAAAGCAATGGCCAAAAAAGGTTTACTGGTCTTTAAGCCATAAATCAAATTAATTGGCTTAAGGATAACCTTCCTTAAAGATGAATTGGCATTTTTTTAAGTGAGCAATTTAACTTAATCAGTTCAAGTATTTTATCACTAAGATCTACGCTTTGATTGCAAGTGATTTCCAAAAGAAGAACCGTAAAAATCGAATTAAAATTTAATGATATACTTAATTACCCAATTACAACATAATCTTATTAGTTTATATATGTGCTATCTGATTTACGATTTTTAATTGTTATATTTACTTCCCTTTGATTTATGTATAAATCGATACAATTATTTTGATTATATTTAACCCTTGGGGAATTCTTTTTAAATCATTTCTCGACTTATGTATTCGTTTATTCGTAAATTAATTACTTGAGCGCTGGAAGACTGGGATAATTCTTCTGGAATTTTTCTTACTGATTGTGTTAATCTGCCCACCCAGTCAAAGATCACTCCTCAGAACATTCTTCTGCAAAACATATGCACATACATAGTATAGATCGCAATCACTCAATTGCAATTCTCGTGGTGCATGCCACAAATGACGATCGATCCATTATGGGGTTTAATTAGCACTGATCGGGTTTAATTATTTCCTTACTCGATCGACGACTTTTATTACCCCTGTTTTATGTCTTCTTCCGCTTCTTATTTGCTCTTAACTGACCTGCCCAAATACGCATGTAGATCACAGAGAGAGAGCGAGAGATCGATGAAGATCGGTGCGAAAAGAGCCATTGAACCTGTTGCTTTTATGATAAGCCGCCAGCCAAACAGTGGTTCTCTTTCTTATTTTTTAAGAGAGAGAGAGAGTGAGGAAGAGAGAGAGAGACCCAGAAAACGGTGGGCGGTCGGTCGGCAACAGTGGGCCATAAAAAAAAATAAATACAAAAAATAAATACAAATAACAAATGTCGATCGCTGCACACGTCGGTTTTGTGTGAACAATGGAGCTTGTAAACAAAATCGATTGCCGTCAATAACCATCTTGTGTACTGATAACAGAAGCAAAACTGCAGCCAGGTTTTCTCTTTCTGTGGAACTTTTTCCGGCTCCTTCTAGTCGCTTATCATCCGCCAAAACCGTTCAGCTCATGGTGAAATACCAAAAATGGGCATTTTCACCCATTACTGAAATTCTGATACCCTACGTTGAAGGTATTATTTGATTTTTAAATGCAATTCCAATGGGTTTTTAACTTTTCAACTAATCATTACTATTAAAAACAAAATATTATATTAATAACATCGGTGATTACTGGTATTAGCTATTAAACAAATTAAGGCAAATGTCTTTTAAAGAATTTATATTTTTTTCTTACCAAAAATTGGCCTAAATTTAAGTTAGCCTCTTTTAATTTACTAAGAAAAAAAAACATATATTTGTATGTATTATGTAAATCAATGCTATCTAGTTTTCTACTGATGTCCAAATTGACTTTTAGTGCTAATTGAGTTGTCAATAATTTGCGCTTTAATTTCCAGGTGATTTAGGTGACTCATGTGACTCCAGGAAAGGAGGCGGTGGGCGGTGGGCGTATCTGCAGCCAGTAGGTTATGCCCCATATATCTGGATCCACTTAGACCACTCACGTGGGCTGGTGTTTTTGTTTTTTTCGCCGTGAAGGGATTACGCCGCAATTTGGACGATGATTGAGTGCAGGCGCGTGGGTGGGTGTGGAAAAAGGGGTGGCTGTGGAAGGCGGCAGAGGGTGTGGTTTTGTGGAAATATACAATATTCCTCATCTATTGGATCAATGCCACAATGGACAGCTGATGCTGATGCTGATGCTGACGCAGACGTCTTTCATCAGCTCTGTTCAACCAAATCTTCGGTGTGCGTCAGGTGCTAAAAGAAAACAAGAAAACATCGCCGACTGTCCCCCTAAAATATTGGGTCCCCTCCCTGCTTTCTAGGCACCCTTTACCATCCACATTTCTTGGCAATATGACGTGAAAGCCGGCCGGCACGTCCGCATTTGAGGCAAAATGAAGTGGACTTTGCCACAACAGAGCAAACTAAAAAATAACAAAACCAGACTTGGCCCACGTACCATCCCAACCAAAAATTATCAAGAAAAACTATAAAAAACTAAACGAATGACGAGATGATAAGCACAAGGTTAAAACATTCAACGAATAATAAGATTAGACAACATGGAATTATGACAAAAATCTCTCTAGAGATAACTCTACAAAACTACGGTAAGAAATATCAAAACATTTGAATACTATTCATATCCGTATCAATTATACTTAAGTAAATAAATTACTATTATTATTATTGTTAGCTTGACGCAAATGAAAGTTCTAATTGCGATTACTTTCATTTAGCCATATTTGTATAATTTAATAACTCTTCGTTTTAATGCAAACCTGGCCATGTGGTGAAATCAATTAATTTGTAATTAATTATTTGTATAAATTCAATTAATCCATTTTCGTATTACTTTATTACCACTTTATAATATTGGCTATAATAAAGTTAACGAAAACAATTTATAATGTAGTTAATGTCAACATTCTATGAATAGTTTCACTTAGTCGTTATATATTTTACTGCCACTTATATCACATATAATTATCCAATCAAATGATTGATTTATTAGTACGCAAGCAAGACAAATTATTGTCAAAATGATATATTTGTAGGAATGCTAAAAATTTTTTGATTATATGCTTTTTTAAAGATGTTATAATAAGACAATTGCCATTTTCTTACGAAACTACAGACTATTTAAAGAAATTTATGGATTAGTTGTCTATAATTTATTGTATATTTGATTGCATACAATTATTTTATAATCAAGCAATCTATAACTTTTCTGAATTCCGGATTATTCTTAAATTCTTTCGCAAATCATTCGGTCACATGAAGTTCAATTCGAAAAACGAATATGTATTACTTTTTTCTTTAACTTTCTTGCAAAGCAACCTTTGATCTCTGAAAACTTTTCCCCATTCATTATCGATCGCTGCATTTGTTCGAGTGACTGATTGATCGAATGACTGCCATTTGCAGATTTGCGATTTCGAGATTCATTCATTTATAATTTTGTTTTGGGGCCGCCAAGTCGTAGAACGTGCCCCAAATGACAAGGGGATCTCAGCGAATCGATAAGATATACATGGAGAGTGCTTTCTATATACGATCCCTAACATTGCTGATCGCGCCGATCGCCGATCGATGGCTGCCCACAAACTGCTCATTATCTAATTGCGGTCCCCCAATCCCATATCCCATATCCCATCCATATCCATTTCGTTCTGTTTCGATTTGTTTTGGCCGGACGTAAGTCTCTCCGATCGAGACGATCGCTTTTGGCCGATCGCCTCCTTAAGGTGCATACAAATAATGCGATTAACTCCGCATTTGGTCACCCAAATTGGCTGGACATCGTCGTGACATCGGTCGTCATTTCTGCCCACTCATCGTGGCTCTCAAGAATCGGTGGGGTCTGCGGATATATCGCAGGGGGCCGGGGTGGATCGGGGATAATGTCAGGGTCCGCTGATTGGCCGTGATTAGCCTTTGCCGCCCAGCTTAATCAACTGACCTTTAATCAAGTAATCAGAATCAGTTTGTTTATTCTATTTTTATTTATTCGCCAGCTCGTTTATTTCTGCGCATTATGTGGGTGAAAGATCTGGGGGATCGCAAGAAGTGGTCAATTTTTGGTGGAACTTTGAGCTAGCCTGCTCAGTGGTTGATCCTCGACGAGCCCCACTGAATCACTCGTTGACTCACCCAGACAATCCTTATCATTAGCATTTCCTATCGGGCTTACTTATTTTAGATTCTGCACTCCGATGTGGGGTTCATTTCGATTTGTTAATAAACTAGCAGACATTTCCGTTTAAAAGATTATAAATCACTTATGTATGTTTATCACTTATTTTAATATGAATCAGGTTAGGTATGGGAATTATCTATTTGTTCATCATATATCTAAGGTATTTCATTAAAAAATCACTTCAAATTTATGTCATCTTAAAAATTTGTATTCTACCTTTTCGAAGAATTCGAAAATGTAAGTCCCCCAATGATTTTTAACCACTATGGTAAGTTTATAAATGTTTTCCCCTGGAATAGGTAACGAATATTTCCCAGACATACATATTGGTATTAAATATTGTTTGGTAGTTTCTCCGAATCAACAAAAAAAGTACGATACACTGGACGACGTCAGTGATCGAAATTCATTCGCCGGAACTTAAGCGGACGACTCACTCTCGGTAAACCAGAATTGGTGGATCCAAAGAATACATATATAAAAGGGGGATTGCTCGATCCGCTGATGACGTCGGAGGAATTTACGCTATGTGCAAATTTTTGGAGAACTCCAATCTTTTCGTCGCAACATTGTAGGAAAGTTTTTGTTTGCGAAAGCATGGCGAAAGGTGGGGGGAGGGGGCGAAGGGCCCAGTGAAGGTTAGCCCGAAAACTATTCACATGTGGCGCCCATTTGTCAGGTGCTTTTAAGGCGGTAAAATGCCAAACGATCGCAGCGTGACAGCCGCCGTTAATTGAGATTCCCTGGTGATAAGCGGTCAATTCTCTTAAATATTCGGATGGAATTAAGAGACCCGCTGCAGCGTCCTACTATTTTCACTTTTCACACATTCTTCTCGTTTAAATGTTCAAATGCATCGCACAGTGGGCTTCTTAACAAACTTTTAGGGAACAAACACTTAATTTTATTTGTTATTATAACATTAATAACGGTCCTGGTTTCTCTTCCACCAACACTCATAAAATCTATTTACAAATTGTATAAATTGCTCTCATTACATTTTAAAATTTTGAATTTAATTTTAAATCAAATAATCAAAATTTATAAAATATATAGATTTAAATTTATATTGCTTTGGTTGAAAAAAAGAGCAAAATTATTATAATCGTAAAGTGTTTGGTTTATCTTATCTTTTTGTTTCTATTGTAAATTATACACCTTGAGAACTGTCGGTCAAAAATATAGTTAAGCCATTTTTATAAAAAATCTTACATTGTTAATAGATTTCTGACTTAAAAACTATTAATTTGATTTCCTTTTTTTAAGTATAATGCTATTTGCGATTATTCGATGCATATAAATAAATGGAGTCCGAATCAATCTAATCACTTTTTCATTTATATTAAAACTCAATAAGAATGATAAGGTAATAAGGAGGATTTACGAAGAACAAAGTGGTAGACAACAATAAACACTTTTTTGTGGAAAAGAAAACACGCGATCACGATGATCTAGATTTCGGACAACCCGAAAAGTAATTTCACTCACTGTTGCATCAGCTCCACAGTCCCGATCCGATCCGATGCGATCCGATCCCATCCGATCCAATCGGATTCGAGTGCAAAAGTGGATCCCGAAGAGCGTGGAGAACGCTCTGAAGAGAGCGGAAGCAGAGCGGACGGCGACGTCGGCGCAAGAACTGGCGTTGGCGGCGGCGGCATATATAAAACCTAATGCCAGCGCCGACTTCCCATTCAAAATCGCACACCTCAGCGCGCCGCGTGTCGCTCTTGGTTTCCCCCGGAATCAACAAAAATAACCACCCCAGCAATTAACCCAACCCCACACCAAAAAAACCAAAATCCAAAACCCACAATAATTTAACCAAAAATTAAATACGCGGTGTTGAAACAATAATATCCAAAAGTTAAAGAACCCGACGCAAAATCAAGTAACTCCCAATAACATATATTTTTTTGCTGTGCCGAAGCGAGACAAAGAAGAGTGTCAAAAAGAAAAGAGCGAAAAAGAGGATTAACAAAGATCAAAAGAGGAGCTAAAGAAACCAATGCAAAGATGTGTCACAATTCAGGGATCGTGGAGAAAAACAACGAGCAGCAGATCGAACGCTACATGGCCTGTGGAATGCCATCGAAGGCGGTGAGGAGTGTCCAGTACACGCTGAAGAAGCGCGAGAAGAAGGAGCAGCAGCGGAAGGATCTGCTGGAGCACAAGGAGCAGCAGTTCCTCGAGGATCTCGAGCTGAGCAGCAGCAGCAGCAGCGGCGGCAGCAGCTGTAGCTCCTCCACCGCCGGCAGTGACAGCGAGGATAGCGGCGTCACCGAGACCCTGAAATCCCCGCCAGCGGTCGAGACTGTCACTCCAAAGGTCAGCTCACCCAAAGCATCCTCCTCCAGTGGCGACCTCCTGAGGTTCTGCCCTCGCTTCCGTAAACTGCAGCAGGAGCAGCAGCAGCAAATGCTCAAGGAGATGGAACTGCAGGAGGAGGAGACATCGGCCAGCACTTTGAAGGCCCAACAGCAGCGCAAGCTGAGCTCCATGGAGCCATCAATGGACGACGCCCTGGCCATTGGCACCCAGATGACCCGTCAGGTGTCCGAGAGAATCACCTGCATGGTGGCCCAGCTCCAGGCCAGTCGCCTTTACACGTGAGTCTCTCTTTTGAATTTCATTATCACCGCAATAGTGGCAAACTTCCCAGCTAAATATTTTCCCAGTAATAAATCATATAATAAAAAAAATATTATTAACTTACTATCTCATAGTCCAAATAACATTGAAGAACTTTTAATCTGCCCTGATTTGTATGTCCTTTTAACCTTAACAATATAATTTCCCATTAAATACCACTAACCTAATATTTCCGGTTTTAACAAATATATCATATTTCTTTTATTAAATGGAAATTCTGTATACAATATTTGTAATTGTTAGTTTTTCGACCAATACGGCCACCAATAATTTAATTTATGACATTTAGTGCCGTTGCTACACATGCCGCACATGCTATATAAGCTATATGACAGGAAATACTGAGGTATTCCATTATTTGGTTAACAACAAAGTCGCAAAACCAATTAAGTTTGAAAGTATTTTGTATTTTTAGCTCAAACTAATTATATTTCGGAATTTAGCTAGGGTAGTAATTTCAATTATTTAAAAGTATAATATAGATTATAATTTGCAAATATAGCTTCATGGCTGAAGCATTTAATGATGTTCACGCCCCCACACCTATTAAATACTCATAAATTCATCAGATGACATAAGGGAAACCCTCCAACCAGGTGGCACTATCACTTCTTATCAGTTATTGTCACGGCTGTGGATCATGATGATCACGACGCTGAATTGATATTTATAAATGCAAATACATTATTGTCGTATAATTTTTCCACAGTCTGCTGTGTGTGTTCCTGTTGTCTAGGGCGCAGACCGTTATGCAAACAGCGAGCTTAAGACATTGCTCTATTATAAGACTAGGTGAGGGAACTCGAGGTTTTAATCAAATGGAAGACGACCAAATACTTATAGTTTATTAATAAAAATGTCATCGATTTATAATTGATTTCTAACACAATGCCCATTCAAGCCAAATTGTTGACTGGCTTTGCAAATTTGTTTGTCGATAGCGAAATTACCAAAGCGATTGAATAAATAACCCGCTATCATATGTATGATTGTTAGCACCCCATTGATAATGCCTGGCAGCAGACGCGAAACTCAAACTCGTGACCTGCACGATATCGCTCGGTACAGTGAAACCCCAATCTATAACCCCAATCTGTAATCCTGTAAACACCTTAAACCATAAACCCAAAGAAAACCCCAACGTTCTGGGTGATTCATTGGGATTTGGGCCAGTAGGGCAGCAATTACTAACGAGAAGTGTGCGAATCTAAAAATACGATCAAGTGATATTCGCCTTGGCCGTAATGCTGTTTCAATGTCAAGCGATAAGTTAACCCCTGGGTGGGGGCGGGGGTGTGTCTGGTCTCGGTCGTTATCTTGCGATCGCCGCGGTGCTATGACGAAAATTGGCGAGTCAATAGAGTTCCCTAAGACCCCCGTCGAAATACCCGCCGATCCCCAACCACCTGCTGGAGTGCAAAGTGCGATCGGGTCCTACGTCATCTGGGAGAGCTTACGATAGCGTACAGTGGCGGTCATAATAGTAGTATACACCGATTTTTAAATGTATTGCAAACCATTTAAAAAGAATTTTAAGAGTTTTAACTACTGTTTCAATTTAAAATCTCTTCTTTCTCTATTTTTTTAACCCAAAATTGTATGCATTTTAAAATAATTTGTATTATAACTTTTTTTTAAAGATTTAATTGTTTGTCATTATTATTTTGAACACAACTGTACCTCCTTTCTCTCTCTCTCTCTTTTCTCCATAAATCAGCTGGCTTCGCCGCTTTTTATCGTGCCAGCTGGTCGCCAGCTGATTCGTCCGAATTCGCCCCAAGTGCAAGTGCAAAACTGCATTATGCACGCCTTATGTTTCGTATACCGCCTAGAGATTGCTAATTTCTCGCATTAGTTTTGCGAGAGCAACAGAGAGGGGGATAGTGGAGGGCGGCGAAAATGTACAATATTCGGTTGCATGCGTTTTCGCACGTACGCCACTTTGGCTCTATTCGCCGTACGAAAAAAAAAAAAAAAAAAAAAACACGAGTGGCGAAAAAGAGTGCAAAAAAGACATTAAAAAAACGTAACAGACGGATATGCAAAAATGACAGACGAAATAGATGGGAGGCGAGACGCAACAAATGCGTAGACACGAAAAGAAAGAGACAGAGCTAGAATGAGCGAAAGAGAGAGAGAGAGAGAGAGAGAGACATCGGGGGGACGGCGAATTCGCACGATCGCAAACGGTGCAAATGTTCGCCGCAAATCAAATCTAATCAGACATGAGGGCCACGTGGGTACGTAATACCCATACACCATACAACACCCCTTCGCCCGCGGATCGGGCGGCTATATCTTTTTGGAGTTTGGACCAATGGCGATTGCGTACCAACTGCAAATATATATGTATCTATTGGCTAGACAATACAGAAATCGTTGCGACAGCACTTGTACCCCAAAAGCAGTTCGTAGGAACTTGATACTAAAATTAGGCTGATAGATCAATGGGTCGAGAGATGTTCTTGGACATTAAATATCTTAATAAATCATATTTTTTGATTTTTTCTTCATAACATTATCAATGATGATTAATTAATGTTTAACTTTAATAAGTATTCATTAACAATTATATAAAATTTAATTAAAAAATCATCGATAATGATAATAATAATAACAACATTTAATTACATATAATTTGTGTTTCAAGACGCCCACCTGTAATCCACCTGTATATCTTCTCAGCCATATTTAATCATCAATTACCATTTACTTATCGAGCACTTTGCTATTTTATTACAGAATTCTGACGCGTACAACACAACCAGCACACTTGATAGCCGTTTGCATATTGGCCTTTGTGCTGATGACTGTGGGACGCGACCTTATCGACCCAACGACATCAGTAGCACCACAACCGGCAACAGAAATAGAAACGGAAAACGCGGCCACATCGACGAGAACAGCAACAGGTGGCGTACTGGCAGCCCTGGTTTTCCTGGGGGCCTTTGCCACCCACTTTGGGTCGCAGATCTGGATGACATTTGTCTCGGGTAAGTGTCCTCAAACCGCAGGACTATCCTGAACTTCGGGAAACATCCATGAGCATACGTCATCCGTCAGCGGTTCATTGTGCCTTTATAAGCCATCATCAAGCTTTTGCGAAACCATCTAACAATAGGAAGATTATAATCATCACTCAGGATCAGGATTCAGTGATCTTTCCTAATCAATCCAACAACTGGAATTTAGTTTTATAATTTTAATTCAGCCATTCAGTGCTTTGCTAATGATCTCAGATCATCCGTCATCAAGTTCCCAACTTTGGTACCATATATTGGCTAAAATAATGAAAGGATACCGAAATACTTTCAAAATATGAATAAACCGACGAGAGAAAAGCAACTTATTCATCATCTAGGATCCACGATCAGGATATAAATCTTCAAACTGAACAATTTCATCCCATAACCCTACACATCGCTGTATTCATTTAGGTCAGCCATACAAAAATCGTAATTACCTTTGGCAGAGCCCCTTTGAAAGTGAAACGAATGACTAATGGATATCCTTTTTGGCCTTATCCTTGCAGGTCTCTCGCTATATTTCTCCCTGCCCCGCCACGTTTTCGGGCAGTGCCAGCAGATCCTGTTCCCGCGGTACTTCGCCCTGAACGCCATGCTCAGTCTGACGATGCTGGTGGTGTATGCCAAGTACTTCCTCACCGGATGGACGACAGCGGCGGGCATCCAGATGGGATCGTTGGCCTTGGCGGCGGGCATCGAGGTGGTGGTGCGTCTCTATCTGGTGCCACCGATGCTGCAACTGATGCACGAAAAGTACAGGATCGAGGATGCCATCGGCAGTGGACAGGAGGTGGGCAGCCTCGTCCAGGGCGACCTCGTCGACTGTCCGCATTATCAGCGCATCCACAAGGGATTCCGGCGCATCCACATGACCATCGCCATTGGCAATATGACGGTCATGCTGACCACCTGCCTGCAGCTGTATTTTCTGGCATCGAAAATACGCCTCAGCTAAGGCAAAAACCGGAGTGAAGAATTTATAGATTTAGGCTCACATCATTGCAACACACACACACACACCCACTTCTCACACACCGTATTTCAATGTTCGATAATTGTCTCAAATTTATATTGCTTATTGAACCATTGATCTATCGAGCTGGTTGTAAACGGTTGCATCGTTTACACCAGACTTTTGAATGCCCTTCCTCCGCCCCACACACGCCCACCCACAAAAAAATATTTAATTTATCCCGAGGACGCCTCGTTTTCTGCGACCTTGTAATCTGATTTCCTGTGATAAGCTCAGCCCAACTCCCACTACACCACCCACCACCCACCAGCACCCACCAGCACCCACCACACGCGAACCCCAGCACATTTAGCCCATAGTCGATAGCCAATAATTTACACAGAATTATTAAATAATAGCCTATTGATAATTAATTATACGGTTTTTTTTTCGAGCAACAGCACGCAAATTCATTAATTTTCTTCTGTTATTTATTAATCCATTGAAACTATGTTTTTCTCTGATTTAAGTGCGGATGTTTTAGTGAATATAATTTATATAAAAACAAACAAAAAACAACAAAAGAAAGCAAAACAAAAACTAAAAAAGTCAAAAATTAAACACAAAAAAAAAAAAAAAACAAATTAAATAAATAAAAATATCCAAGCAAAGTCAATGTGTACAACTCAAATGATTGTTTTTCTTTTGGCTCTTTAATTTGATTGTCGATTCCACAAAAGTATGGGTAATTGTGTTGTCAGGAAATCAATTTACTCGAATTAAGAAATATTGATTGGGCTGCCTACTTTGAGGATGACTGAATTTAATGGGGTTAGGGGCCTCAGAAATTATATTTTAAATGTGGACATTACAAGGAACAGAAGTAATTGTAAGCTTTCAAAATTCAATCAGTTATTTTGTATTTAAATTATAAAATAAAAAATGGTATAATAGTTATGAGCAATACATAATGTAAACAAGTTTTACATTTTCCGAATCTTAATAAAAACAAGAAAGGAAAGCTAAATTCGGGCGGAGCCGAAGTTGATATACCCTTGCAGAATATTCTGTAAATAATATTCTCCAAAATTATTCATATGATGCATTCTTAATACTAATAAAAATCCCAACTTCCTAACTTTAAAAACACCAAAGTTATGGAAATTTCAATCGTTCAGTTATATGGCAGCTATAGGATATAGTCGGCCGATCCCTATAAAATTTAGTAGGTCGGATTGATTGGCCAAATATAAAACCCATAGAAAATCCCAACTTCCTAACTCTAAAAACACCAAAGTTATGCTATTTCCTATCGTTATATGGGAGCTATAGGATATAGTCGGCCGATCCTTATGAAATTTGGTAGGTCGAATTGATTGGCCAAATAAAGAAGCCATAGAAAATCCCAACTTCCTAACTTTACAAACAGCAGAGTTATGGCATTTCCTATCGTTCAGTTATATGGCAGCTATAGGATATAGTCGGCCGATCCCGGCCGTTCCGATTTATATACTGCGTGCAAAGGAAAGAAGGGTGTGTGCAAAGTTTCAATTCAATATCTTTAAAACTGAGAGACTAGTTCGCGTAGAAACAGACAGACGGACAGACAGACGGACAGACGGACAGACGGACATGCTTATATCAACTCAGGAGGTGATCCTGATCAAGAATATATATACTTTATAGGGTCGGAGATGTCTCCTTCACTGCGTTGCACACTTTTGACCAAAATTATAATACCCTCTGCAAGGGTATAAAAAGTCGTTCTATGAAAAATGTTCTAATCCTTTGCTCATAAAATACTTTTAATATTTTTAATTCACAACAGAAATACCTAAATAATATATATATACTTGTTTTAGAGTTTTTCTTAAGTAGTAATCGACTTGAAATAATTTTTAAGAGTATTCAGATACCTAAGTGAATTAATAAATAGATGTGCCACTTACCGCCTCGATTTCCTGCTCGAATATCACGGGTCTCAGCCGGCACAGCACCACGACGAGATAGACGAAGTTGACGAACAGGCCCATGCCCGACCACAAAACCAAGTCCGGCGTGCAGGCGACCAGATAGCCGTGCATGCCCATCATCAGGCAGCCAATGAGCAGCGTGGCCCGCATCCAGAGCGATCCGTAGGGACCGTGGGGGGCCAGGAAGGCCAGGAAGAGGAAGGCCCAGCCGAGCTGAAAGTACAGGTGATGCGGCTGCTGCCATCCGAAGCACTGTTCGATGGACCAGTCGCCGGGATTGATCGATCGCAGGGTGCCATTGTTGTCCCAGGTGATCGTACCGCTGCTGGCGGCACTGGTTCCCGCCGTGCTCTGGGCAATCAAGGTGCCGGCGGAGGCCTCTGCTCCAGATCCAGATACAGATCCAGTGGCTCCCGCTCCCGCCGCCGCAGCTGCTCCGCCCAGTCCGATGCCCATGACACTGCTGGCACTACTGCCGGCACTGTTGATCAGAGCGCCCATCCCAACGCCTGCTGCACTGCCCGTCGTGCTGGGCATTCCGATGATCCCGACGATCCTGCTCCTCCACCTGATCCTCCTTGCTGATCCTGCTCTCCCCTTGGCTGCCTTCGTTTCAGTCTGTCGCTCTCCTCAGCCTGATCTTTAAGCTAGTTTTTGAAACACCTCTTTTGAATCACTCAGTTTCTCCAATGGGTTGGTGTATCCGCTGGCTTAACCGTTTGGTTGTTGTCTCCTCTCAGTCAAAAAACACAGTTGTTTTTCGGTATTTTCGTTTAAAAAAAGTAATCCGCTTTCCCTTCACTTATAATTTGTATGGTTCACTCGATGTTTGCCATCATTTCTGTGGTAATATTGATATTGTTGCTGCCCTTTTCGAAAATATTGTGCTGAGCGGTTAGTGTCGCGGATAGATAGCTGCCTGCGGTTGATGCCCTCGCTAATACAAGATTAAATTAAATTGAATTTAATTATTATGGTTTATAAGCTGTTTAGATTGTGGTTTTAGCTGCTATTTAATATTCTGTTGTTCCTGCCGTTGGAATTTTTGTTATTTCTGGCGTTCTTCTGTTTTCAATTGTTATAAAATTATGCTTGGACTATTGTAATTGATCCTGTATTTCTTGTTGCTGCCACTGATGTTGCTCCTAGCACTGTTGCTGCTGCTGCTGCTGCTGCTGCTGCTACTGCTGCTGCTGCTGCCGCCTGTCACATTGTAGCGTCGTTGAGGCAGCTGCTGAAAGAAATGCAACGAAAACATTGTCAATAAAATCGGAATTAGCCATTTAAATATAATTGAAAGCTTTTAAAAAACCTTTTTAAAACAGCACCACTATCCCATTATAAAAAACTCAATTAGTAGTTTCGGACACAAAAAAGAGAAACTTTCATATTGCATTAGTAATACGCAATAAAATCAGAGGCAATTAGCTGGCAGAATTTATTAATAAATTGTTAATCGATACTGCAACGCAGTTAGTTAAACACCTTTGGGAACTTTTTCAGGTGTTGGCAAATGCCCTAATTCCAAGATCGCAGTAATTAAATTGCATTTATATACGAAAAGGTTAAAGAATATTCAATGAATTACACTTTTAAACCGTATTTTACAATTAAAATGCGTTTACGAATATTTACATAGAAAGAGAAAGTACATTTAAGCTCTACATTTATAGATATAAACTTTCATTTAATCTCAACTTACTTTTACTATCTATTACTACAAAATATTTGTAATATTTATAATATTTATTCAACTACTTATGAGAAGTAGGAAGTCTGTCATTAAATGCACATTCTTTATAGTGATTTTTATTTGTAAAACGATCCCTTGAATTCAACACAACAATCTGATAAGAATTAGTCAGCGGATTAAAGGGAAATACTATGCAGTGATATGTAGTCATATCAGAATGAGAAATGTTTGATATTGAGCTGGGCTTGTTTTGCTTTTATATAGGAAATTTATTACTCCCCAGACAATCTCCAGCACTCAACTGACCTCCTCGTTTCGTATCTGCAAATCAAAAATCTGCATGAATTCACGGAAATCCCAAAATACATATATCATACGAATATCTACACAAAATCATGGTAATCCGAAATAAATCATACGAAAATCCACAAAAATTCACGGAACCAAAGACTATCTGCAATTTTTGTTGGGCGATAGAGATCCGCACAACCTGTTCACGACTCGACCAGGCCAACAAAACTTGGTCAAAACTCTCCAGAGGGTATATACACATATAGAACAAAGCAAACAACGGGTGCGAGTTTTGTTTGCTGACCTCAATAGAGAACGGCAACGAAAAACTAAAATAAAAACAAAAAAAAACAACACTGGGAAAGTGGCCAAAAGTGGGTGAGGGTATGGTCTATATGGTCGGCGGTCTATGTATATTTTATAGTGTTGGGGTTGGTCTGGTTGGTGAGTGCGACTGGAAAACGAAACATTTCCGGCCTGGACTTGAATAATAAAACAAAGCCAGCGAGTGTAGGAAAGATAGCGTGGAAGGAAAGAAGAGACAATAGGGAAACGGGGAGGGCAAAAGAGTGTCAAGGAAGGGCATCAAAATAATCAATTTGATGTCGCAAAGTTTGTGGTCACCAATGCACAGAGAGAAAATCTATATATACATATGTATACCTTAAATGTATGTATGCAAAACTGATCAATAGGATATTTAGCAAATATATTAAAAAATCTCGCAAATTTATTTACATTTTAAGCTCATCTTTATACCATTTTAATCGATCTATAGATAGATTTTAGTCCCAAAACTAAACATTTGAATGTAATACAATGTTGTATGGTAAAAATGTTCCTATAAAACTTATATATTTGGAATTTTTCTTCAGTGTGGTTATTGAGTGGTCAGCCAACCGTTGACAGACAGTCTGCTAATGATAATAATGATCATGATGCACAAGTGATGTCGACTGCGTTGACTGTTACTCAACACTTTGCATATTGGGTGCACTGCAACAATGTCTTTAGCGTGTGTGGTTGATAATAATAATGATAATGATGATGATGATTGTGGCACACATCAGCCACAAAAACAAACAAGGCCAACGCTTCCTCGTCATTATCATCATCGCTTGGGGGTGTGCAACAAAACAAAGCAGTGGCAAATTAACTTTGATTACCACGAAAGCGAATACCCTCGAAACAGAAGGGAAATAATAAGCCAAAGATTTCAAAAGTCACCAAAATTAAGTACAACAAAAATATATATTATGTATATTTAATAGTACTAAATACTTTCCAAAAAAATGTTTATTAAAATCTTTATAACAACAAAGACTGATTCTAAAAAAAATCAAGTGAACATTCAAATAAACATGTTTTTCTCACTAAAATTAGTTTTACAAAACTATAACTTTGTAAAGATGTTAATTTTGTTGATAAGT
Source organism: Drosophila fuyamai (assembly GCA_018153365.1). NCBI lineage: Eukaryota > Metazoa > Arthropoda > Insecta > Diptera > Drosophilidae > Drosophila > Drosophila fuyamai. The sequence continues at coordinate 9,017,314 of JAECXW010000062.1, forward strand.
TTGGTAAAATCATCACAAGAAATAAACATGTTATACTAACTAAAACTAGTTTTACAAAAAAATGTTAATCAGACATTATAGTTCTCAGATGTTAGTCAAATACCTCAGGTTGATGATGACTCACATTACCAATTATTGTATTTTTATTATTTTAAAACTTTTAAAATTTTCTATAAAACTTTTCTTTATGAAATTAAAATCAAGAAAATAAAAATATCGATTGCAGATAGAACTAATAGAAGCTATTTCTTTTAAACTTATTTTATAAAACATAAAACGTAGCTAGTAATTGCTAACTATTACCACCAATTATGGTTTGCTTAATTGGTTTAAAGGGTCGGCAATGCTTTCTCTGAAGCGTGGCCAAATTTGAAAACTATAAATACCCTCTGTAAAGGGTATACCCACACCAACGCACGCACACACACTGTGAGCAACAACAAAAATGTGGGCAGAGAAGATGAAGTCATCGGTTTCTTGCCTTGAAAAAAAAAAAAAAAAACACTCACAACACGAAAACCAAATGCAAATACAACTAAGCGCGACTTGGCTTAAAAGACCAGAAATTAAAGTCCATAACCAAAAGTAAAATGGGTACAACGCAAAGCAAGCAAGAAAAAAACTAGAAAAAACAAGAAAGGAAAGCTAACTTCGGGCGGAGCCGAAGTTGATATACCCTTGCAGAATATTCTGTAAATAATATTCTCCAAAATTATTCATATGATGCATTCTTAACACTCATAAAAAATCCCAACTTTCTAACTTTAAAAACACCAAAGTTATGGCATTTTCAATCGTTCAGTTATATGGCAGCTATAGGATATAGTCGGCCGATCCCTATAAAATTTGGTAGGTCGGATTGATTGGCCAAATATAAAACCCATAGAAAATCCCAACTTCCTAACTCTAAAAACACCAAAGTTATGCTATTTCCTATCGTTATATGGGAGCTATAGGATATAGTCGGCCGATCCTTATGAAATTTGGTAGGTCAAATTGATTGGCCAAATAAAGAAGCCATAGAAAATCCCAACTTCCTAACTTTACAAACAGCAGAGTTATGGCATTTCCTATCGTTCAGTTATATGGCAGCTATAGGATATAGTCGGCCGATCCTGGCCGTTCCGACTTATATACTGCGTGCAAAGGAAAGAAGGGTGTGTGCAAAGTTTCAATTCGATAGCTTTAAAACTGAGAGACTAGTTCGCGTAGAAACAGACAGACGGACAGACAGACGGACAGACAGACGGACAGACGGACAGACGGACAGACGGACAGACGGACAGACGGACAGACGGACAGACGGACATGGCTATATGAACTCAGGAGGTGATCCTGATCAAGAATATATATACTTTATAGGGTCGGAGATGTCTCCTTCACTGCGTTGCACACTTTTGACCAAAATTATAATACCCTCTGCAAGGGTATAATAAAACAAAATATCGGGGCGAGATCCAAAAATGTAAAATATAAAAAAATGTGTACTACAAGAAATCTACAAAAAGAATTATGAAGAATGAAAGTGTAACCAACTGTAAGATGCTCTTTTCAAAATGTTTAATTCAATTTGTTAAATGTTAAAGTATATTCCTAATTGAGAATATATATATATACATAAAATTAATCACTAAATGCAATCACCAAATTTAAAAACTCCTTAAGAGAACTCGTAAAGTTGTTAAGTCACTTCAAAGTTAGAGTATTTGTAGCCATAAAAAACATTAAGACAATTAAAGCGACCACGCAATTAATTTATATCAACAATACTGGTGAAACACTTCAAAAATTGTTAACAGAACAAAGGAAAAACTGGAAGTGTATAAATGCAGACTGGGAAACTTTTAATGCGAAAACGCCAATAAGTTGTGGACGAGCGTTTACTGATAATTGCCAGAAGAAAGGGAAAAGTCGTTGGGTGAAAATAGGTGAAAAGGGCGGGTTGAATAGACTGGCATGTCAATGCCCGGTGACAATATTGGAAAAGTGCGGGGGTTAATGTGCGATATGGAGTCCATCTCCTCGCTTTTCCCCCTATTTTTTCCATTCATTTTTTGTTCGCGGCAATTCCGTATCGAAGTAATCGATTGCCTTTGTCCAGCAATGGTTGTTTGCTCAGTCGCAATCAACGTAAAATCGTCGTGGGGGGCATCTAATGAGATATCGCGTATAGCTATTACATATAAGCGATTTGAGTTTGTTTGCATTTCCCTACAAATCGATGGAATCATGTTGAAGAGAAAGTCCCGATCCATAACCGATTTTGTGGTTACTTTGGCTAGCCTTAAATAATGATTTCATGAGCAATATGCTATTTCCGAATCAAAACTATAGAATAAAATACATTTAAAGTTAACTATTCCTCGATTTGAAAATGTTATTTGTATTCGATACTACTATAGTTGAAAAATACATTATTACAATATATGTAAGTGATTAAATTGGATATACCTCTTTCCAACCACTCAATTCCGCTTATCTTAGGGTATTACAATATCGTTAGGAAGTTATAAGCGACCCGCAGAGTTTCATATCTTGCCCAATTCTAATTGGTATTTGGCCCGCAGACATATTATGGTCGTAATCCAATTGGAAGCGGAACTTGTATGACAACAATTGGAAATGGAACCGTCGATTGAAAGGAGAATACAAAAAAACAGAGATAACAAGAAACAAAGCAATGTTTATATACCCTTACATTTGGTAGAGTAATGGTGTCTACAAGTCATCGAAATCATAAAAATAACCAACAAAATTAAAAATTCCGAATCTTAAAATATCACTTTGAAATAGTCTTAAATTAGAAAGAACTAACACGAAACAAACTGTTGACTGAAATTATAATACCCTCTGTAAGGGTATAGAAATGAAAGAATAGACATTAGAGTCGTAAGAGTAGTAAAACTTGAATTACACGAAATTAATGGTGTAAAAACACAACGCTGGAAGCATTTCAAGTGTTCCCCTTTGTTATTTGTAATTTTTAAACAATTTTGGTGGCAAGTGGAGACTGGAGTGAGTGTGAAACGGCGGGAAATTGTTTGTCTCTGTTTTTCTCTCGCCAATTTCCGTTTCCCACGTGTAAACAAAAATAATAATAACAATAACGAGACGGCAGCAACATTGTCTCGCCCTATATGGCATATTAAATTTTACATCGTTTTTATGGTCAAAAACGGGCAAAACAAAAGCAAATTTCTTAAATTACTTACGAGCGAAAGCAGAAATACCAATACAAAAAACTCACTTAATCACTCATTGGCTATGTAAATGAGTTAGGAAATGACCGACATAAAAATATATACATAGAAAATTGATGGATTACCAGACTAATGGGGTCTTCAGTCAATTTTCGGCTGCTTCATAACTCTTAGTGATAGGAAATTTTCAATTATGAAAAACCATTAACAACTTTTATCTAGCGGCGGGAAACTGATAAGAAAGTATTTCCATACTGCTATAAACATAGCTATGTTTTTTTGGCACCAAAGGCCACTTATCTTATCGGTATATTTTTAAGGATGCAATATCAAGTAGCAGGCAGTTATCCAACTTTATAGATAAGATAGTGTGTGAAAACAACCGTGAACTTACTTTTTTGTTGGGATTTTAAGGTTATTAATAAATAATTATAAATAAATAATTATAAATAAATAATTATAAATAAATAATTATAAATAAATAAATTATAAATAATTAAATATATTCCCAATGTGAAATCTTTGCACACAAATTATGTTTATTTCTCATTAAACAATTAAATTATATGTTTGCTGTGCATATACATAAATTTAAAGTTATAAAAAAAAGTTCATTTCTTTAATTTTAAAATATGTATTTTAAAAAGATGTGTCCGTATCATCCAAATTTTGTATCTTTAAGTTATATTTTAGATACTATTTCTGAACCTATTTGATTTTTTTCCAATTGGTTGTGTAAATATTAATTGAGTGATGCAAATTCTTTACTACTTTTTGGGAATTTGAATACTTATAAATATGTGACCCCCGATCCTCCCTCTCTTTCGCTCGTCTAGGCACACAAACTTCCATAAATACACACACTCGAGAGAGTTGCATGCTAGAAATGCCATGCAGATGCAAATACACAAACTCCCACACACACACACAAACAGATTGGGGGTGGGGTGGTTGTGGGTGTGTGTATGAGTGTGGGGGGTAAAAAGAAGTTGGAGTTTGATTTTCTTTGCTTGCCCCCACCCCCACCCACCATCTTCTTCTTCTACTTTGATGCGTGCTGGCAACTGCAATCGCTGCCCTCTGCCGACTTCGCTGCCACCACCACCCGCACGCACACACTTACATTCTTCCCAATATATACATATACATAACACATGCATTTTTAAAAGCGTGTTGATGTTCGATTTTTCACCATTCTTGCTGCATATTACACACAAAAACACACATTCACAGCGGTTATTATTTAATTATTTTTTGGCGCGACTTCAATTAATAAAACTAACAACAACGCCGCAAGTATATATACACACATACATACATATATTTGTATATTGCACATAACAAAGCTACCACTCAAAAAAAAAATTAACCAGCAGATCAGACACATGAACACGCAGATAGATGGGCCCGTGTGTTAGTGAGAACAATTTGTTGTTAAATATTTAACACGTGAGTTTTACACTTTTTTTTTTGTTTTGGGAAGTTTAGGGGAGAACATTTTCTTCTATTTACCAGCAGAAGTCAACTTGTATTTACTCCGCCTTGCGTTTTTTTCGGGGGTTTGCTCTATTTTCTTTGTTGAAAATATATATATTTGGAAATCTGATAAATATCAGTAGTTTTTCACTGGATACCGTGGTTTTTCTGCCCGGCGATTTATCCGATGTTTTCTTGTCATATTTTGTTCGAGATTTTTTTTAAAACGTAACGAAAACACGAGCAGCGGTGCTTTTATATGGGAACTGGAAAAGTATGGCAATATAAACGGTTCTCGCGCTCTCGCGAGAGCGCAGTAATCCTCTCTCGCGCTCCCTGAGTGCCAAAAACAGCTGGCGAATGAGAGCAGGAACAGCCGGTTATAAATTACCGATTTAAATACCAGCTATGCTTTTAAGTGACTCACTAATAGTAACTAACCATAAGTCAAGAATAAACTGTCGAAAGACCACAATGACTGGGCAGAAAAGAAAGCGCGGCTAAAAAGGAAATAATACAAAAAGAGTTCAGCTGGCAGAGTTGTCACCCCCGCCACCGATAGCCAGACGATGGTACGCGATAACGATAGCACTCTTCGCTGTTTGCCACGAATTGCAAGTTTGCAATTCCATCGCATTAAAGTTTTAGCTTTCATATTGTACAAAAACATCAATAATAGTTGTTCCCGTAGTGCAGTATAAGTCATCCTGGACACCCGGAATACACTAAACTCCACGTACCGGTGACTTTGTAGTTTTTTAACCGAAATAAACAACGCCGAAAAAAGCCGGCAGGCGGAAGAGGGAGAAGATGACGCTGGACGTGGGCGGCGTCGCCCGGGGACTGCTCACCTGGGAAAAACAGGAGCACCTAGTTAAACTGGCCATTCTTATCCTAGCGGCGGTTCTGTGTGAGTAAATTGGACGAGTTTTCGGTATATTATAACAGTGGGCGTGCTGAAAAAAATCAAACATTCGCATCTGGTTGGAGCTTCCTTGCTATCGATAGCCCGATGGTTGGTGGCGGTGCATCACTAGTTCCCAGGGATGCCAGGGTATCTAAGAAGTTGTAACACTTGAAACCGATTGAATGGTTTTAAATATATTTAATTTATTTATATCCTAGCAGTTATTTTGGTCTATTCCTTCAATGTATGAGCATATCAAAAAGTAAAGTATCGCCAGAATGTAAAAGGCTAGCCTGAAACATATCGATAGCCTCAGCCGATAAACATGCTTGTGCCACCACCAAGCGCGCGTCTTCTTCTTCATCGACGCCGAATTGACTTCCTTTTCCTCTTTTTATTTGAACGTGGATTGAATAGCATTCGCCACACGCTTGTTTTCCGTGCTGCGATTCGAGAGCGTGATCCATGAGTTCGACCCGTACTTCAACTACCGCACCACGCGGTTCCTGGCGGAGCAGGGATTCTACAAGTTCCACAATTGGTTCGATGACCGCGCCTGGTATCCATTGGGCCGCATCATCGGCGGCACCATTTACCCCGGACTGATGCTCACCTCGGCGGCTCTATACCGCCTGATGTGGCTCCTCAACGTGACCATCGACATCCGGAACGTGTGCGTCTTCCTGGCGCCCTTCTTCTCCTCGCTGACCACCCTGGTGACCTACGCCCTCACGAAGGAGATCCACGTAAGTCATTATAGTGACCTATAGATACGGTAGCAAACTTAATTTATTCCTGCTCCCACGATAAAGTAAAGAGCTTTTCTTTGTTAATGCTAAGAATGCACAGGTTAGGGTAATAAAGTATTTATAACGAAAACTCACCACCGACACTCTAATTTCATCTTCAATTTAGGATAAAACTCACAAATGTATTCCGAAAACATCGGAAAGGAATGTATTTCTTTGTATATTTTCAAGAAATTTACGAATAAAAAAGATGTACATATATAGAGCTTGCTTCCTATAAAGCAATTCAAATACCAACGCTTTAGCTTTTCTAGTTTTTATAGTCTGTACAAGAGAAATCTTTCAGATTGCCTAAGTTTATTAACGCATTCCAAATTACAATCATTTTTAAGGTATAGTTTATCTTAAGAAACCCCGAAAAATGATAATAAAAGTGGGACACAGTGTTTCCACTTCGAGGTTACGTCGCACACGTGGTTCTAATTATTCCCTCCTTTTATTTTAGAGCACTGGAGCTGGTCTGGTGGCCGCCGCTTTGATCTCCATCGTTCCTGGATATATCTCCCGATCTGTGGCGGGATCGTACGACAATGAGGGCATCGCCATCTTTTGCATGCTGTTCACCTACTATTTGTGGATAAAGGCTGTGAAGACGGGCACAATCTTTTGGTCAGCCATGTCTGCATTGGCCTACTTTTACATGGTCTCCTCGTGGGGAGGCTATGTCTTCCTGATTAACCTAATACCGCTGCACGTGCTGGCGCTGATGATCACCGGTCGCTTCTCGCACAGAATTTACATAGCGTACAGTACGCTCTACTGTGTGGGCACCATTTTGTCCATGCAGATCTCCTTTGTGGGTTTCCAGCCCATCCAGAGTTCGGAGCACATGTTGGTGAGTTTTAACTTCTGCCTTATACTTTGAATATATGTAATGCTAGTGATCTTTTGTGATGAATACTTTATAAATTCTTGATAGGAAGAGTATGAAACATAATGAGTACGACCAAAACAGCTGACTTGATCACTAGTTAAAAATCATGTTAATTTACTTGTTAAACATGCTTACGACTGTATTTAATATCCTTTCTTTCGTTTTCAGGCATTGGGAACCTTTGGATTGTGCCAAATTCACGCCTTTGTGGACTATCTGCGCTCTCGCATTCCCAAGGATCACTTCGATCTGCTCTTTAAGACGCTGGTGTCCAGTGTGCTGACTGTGGTGTTTGTTGTGGGCACGCTGCTCACTCTTACAGGGAAAGTCTCGCCCTGGACTGGCAGGTTTTACTCGCTGCTGGATCCGTCCTATGCCAAGAATCACATTCCAATTATTGCCTCGGTTTCGGAACACCAGCCGACATCCTGGTCTTCCTTCTACTTTGATCTGCAGGTGGGTTTCATTGCGGAAAACTATTAATTTTTTTTTAAAATGATTAATTAATTGAATCGGGATTTATGTTATTGTACATTTCGCTAAAGTACCATCTATATCAATTAAAAAACTTTTCAAATCTTAAAAAACCAATCAATTTAACACAAATGTTCAGAAATCTTAAATAAAAAAAGATTGCATATTATATTAATTTTACCTAAAACCAATTTTCTGCTGAAGATGAGAACTTAACCACGATGCGAATGAGATGCGCCTTAATGCATTTAAATGATTACCTTGCACTTTGATCGCTGAGGCAGTAATATATAACCCTTGTTTACTTAACCCATCCAGTAAAAATTAATATATTAACTTATATATGCCTTGCAGATCCTGGTGTTCCTCTTTCCCGCCGGCCTGTACTTCTGCTTCTCCAAGCTGACCGACTCGAATATCTTCATTATTTTGTATGGCGTTACCAGTATTTATTTCGCCGGTGTAATGGTCCGTCTGATGTTGGTCCTGGCGCCCGTGATGTGTGTGCTGTCCGGAATCGCCATATCGCATCTGCTGGCCAAGTATGTCAAGAGCGTGGATGCGGGCGGATCGGCGAAGCAGGGTGCGGAGAGCAAGCGGCAGCACAAGAAGCTGGAACAGCAGACGGGCGGCGTGAAGAGCGAGGTGGCCATTGGGTTTGTGGGTGTCATCACACTGATGCTGATCGTCTATACGCTGCACTGCACCTGGGTCACCTCGGAGGCGTACTCCTCGCCCAGCATTGTGCTGAGTGCCAGGTCGCACGACGGTGGACGGATCATCTTCGATGACTTCCGCGAGGCCTACTACTGGCTGCAGATGAACACCCCGGAGGTATGTTTATAGTTTCGATTGCCTTTTCATCCAGCTTATGACTACTTAGCCATGATTTGCCTTAATATAATAGCATTTTCATTTGGCTGAGTTGGTGGCACTGGATTTCCCTCTTTTCATGATGACTACATTGTAAATTCTTGATAGGAAGAGTATGAAACATAATGAGTACTAAAACAACCAAGCTGACAAAACCCTAGATGACTTTTCCCTTTGCAATTTGCATAAAAGTAGCCAAACTAATTTTTCTTATTGTATATTTCAGGATGCTCGCATAATGTCCTGGTGGGATTATGGCTACCAAATAACCGCCATGGCCAATCGAACGATATTGGTGGACAACAACACTTGGAATAACACGCACATATCGCGCGTTGGCCAAGCGATGGCTTCGTCGGAGGAGAAAGCCTACGAGATCATGCGCGAACTGGATGTGGATTATGTCCTTGTGATATTCGGAGGACTCACTGGCTACTCCTCGGACGATATCAACAAGTTCCTGTGGATGGTCCGCATTGGCGGCAGTACGGATCGTGGAGCGCACATTCGCGAAAAGGATTACTATGCGGCCAATGGCGAGTTCCGGGTGGACAAGGAGGGTTCACCCACATTGCTCAACTGTTTGATGTACAAGATGTGCTACTATCGTTTTGGCCAAATGTACACAGAAGGTGGCAAGGCCCAGGGCTACGATCGAGTTCGGGCGGCCGAGATCGGCAACAAGGACTTCGAGCTGGATGTCCTCGAGGAGGCCTACACCACGGAGCACTGGCTAGTGCGCATCTACAAGGTCAAGGATCTGCCGAATCGCGGTGTCTGAAGACGAAGACGATGACGAAGCCCGTCGCCAACATTCCGCTCTATTCTGAGTTCTGTACATTAGCTCTCTCTCTATCTCTGTCTATCTCGAACATTTGGTAATCTCTCTCGCTCATCGAGTATTAATTGCTGCTTTGCCACGCTTTCACCGTCATGCATTTAGTGTTACACTTGCACCTAAACCATAAAAACTATGTATTTTTTTTATACCTTTACCAATGTTCCAAGTGTACCAGATGTGTGTTAGCTTCTTAAACAAGAAAACAGCATATAAGCGAATCGAACGAAATATATATGTATATGTGAAAAACTGTCAAAATTAGTAAGGCGTCAAATTTATTGGAAGTGGGTGTTTTTTTTTATAAAAGCTGCTTAGTTTTTATAAATATTAGGTTGTTTTAGCTGTTTTTTTTTTTATGTTTTCCTTTTCTTAATGAGGACTAAAATATAGTAGTTGGTTTCTATATGGTCCGCTGATAAATTTACATTGCCTACAAGAGATTCCACTTTAGAAGCGAAATGCCCAGAAAAAGCACTCAAAAAAACGGACTTAATTTTGTTCTTAGTCTGAATAATTGAATTGGAAATGGGAAGTTATATAAATATAACACGTCATATCATATTAGCCTGTCCTTAAGGATATAGGGCTATATATAGCTATATTTGTGTGGAAATTTGTATACCTATTTTGAAATGAATATGCCCCCAACTGATCATCTCACATATTTCCACAAGCAATCACGTTTTAGGTGGCGCCATCTGTCAAACGGCAGCGGAACTCATTACTACCATGCTCTTACCACTTGTATCTCTATCTGCATATTTAAACTTAAATCTCTATTTTTTATAGTTCTGAGATCTCCACCTGGGTACGGATGGTCTAATCTTGATAAAAAAAAAATGTACATATACTTTATAGGGTTGGTACCCTTTTATTACACGAGAAGCGGGTAAAAAAATGCACATAATATAAATGATCAATTGATGATTTGATATTCAAAAGATTTACAATTCACACCCAAACTTCAGTTGGAATTGTGGGTTAAAACTCGCACGATTCCTGTATATTAAAGTGTTTTATTGCAAATAAGCAAAATGCATGAGGGTACGTATAATCGGTAGGTTGTTAGATTTCTAGGACACAGAGTCGGAAGTTAAAAACTGACTGCTCTAGTGGCTGCCGCCATTGGTTGTACCATTGGCTTTGGGTTTCTGTGGGCCGGCGGCAATGAAAGTGGTCACATCCAGCTTAACGGCCAACGCCTTTAGCTCCTCCTTGCCGGCCGAGTTCTTGCCCAGGATGAGCACGCTGGGGTCCACCTCGAGGACGCGGGCCAGCTTGCCCAGGATCTCGGATTCATGCAATCGGATCACGCGCTTGTTGATGGCCTTGATGGCGGGATCGGATTGTTGGCGGTTCATGCTCACGATCTGGGTGATCAGCGTCTCCTGGCCCACCACGCCCAGAATGGAACTAAGTGCCGGAGAAGAAGGAGTTATAAATGATATGGTGTTAGGTGAAGAAATTTTGTTAAGCCTACCCATCATCCTGATCCACAACGGCCAGCTGGTCCACACGGTGCTTTTTCATCAGGCCAATAGCCTCGCCGACTGTTGCATCCGACTTGAGCACCGCCGGAGGAGCAGGGAGCTGCAGCTGATCGATGGCCAGACTCCACCACCAGTGAGAGTGCTCGTTCACCGGCTCCTTGAAGCCACGCGCCTCCATCCAGTTGTCCGAGACGAATTTGGTCATGTAGTTGCGTATGCCATCGGGCAGGATGACCACGCAACGCTGGCCCTGCTTCAGTTTGCGAGCATGCTGGAGGGCAGCGTGCATCGCTCCGCCGCTGGAACCGCCACACAGCAGACCCTCCTCGGCGTTCAGGCGTCTGCTCATGGGGAAACAGTCCGGATCGCCGATCTTCGTCCACACATCCACCACGGAGTCATCGAAAACGGTGGGCGGGAAGTCATAGCCAATGCCCTCCACCTCGTAGAATTGCACATCGCTCTTGTTGAGCTCCTCGGGTCGGGCCAGGATCGAGCCATAGGGATCCACGCCCACAATTTGACAATTCGGAGCCTGCTCCTTGATCTTCCGGCCAATACCACTGATCGTGCCGGCCGTTCCGGCCGACACCACAATCATATCCACTTGGTTGTCCAGCTGCCACAGGATTTCGGCGGCTGTGCCATCGTAGTGAGCCAGCGGATTGCCAGCATTGCGATACTGATCCAACACAATCGAGTTGGGCGTTTCCCGCTGCAGTTGCTGGGCCACGTAGATCAATCCCTCCGGCGAATCGTAGGCTGCCTCCGTGGGCGTTCGGATGATCTTGGCCCCTAGAGTTCGCAGCGCCGATACCTTCTCGTTGGACATCTTCTCCGGCATCACGATGATGCACTTGTAGCCCTTGACGGCACAGGCCATCGCCAGGCCGATTCCCGTATTCCCCGAAGTCGGCTCGATAATTGTGAATCCTGGCTTCAGGAGACCCTGCTCCTCAGCATCCTGCACCATGCGATAGCCGATGCGGTCCTTCACCGATCCTCCGGGATTAAGGAACTCGCACTTGGCATCTGTAACGGGAGGAGAAGACAATTAAAATGTATTTGAAATTATGAAATAATTAAAAAATATCAACTATATGATATCATATTTCTTATCATTATCATGATAACTTAGTTAAGATCTTGACAGCCTTTTGTTACATTTTTAATGAAGTATTTAACAATTACTTGGTATTACAGGGATTAAATATATAAAATGTTACTTTACTTGTTATTTTATATCTTAAAGTCCCTTTATATTAAAATACATGCAATTACCAAATACTTTTATAATTATTTTTTGATGAAGAGTAAAATAATCTTTTAAATTAGAATCTACAGATAATTTAAATGTTATCTAGATTTATAGCTGATATCACATCGGAAATTATTTAAATTAGTTTTCTAAAGATATTTATATTCATTTACTTTAATGGGTTTACTTACACATCTCGCACTTGATTCCCTCGCTGGCGGGAATGTGATTCAATTTAACCAGCGGAGTGCATCCGATCACCTCGAGGATGTTCGGGGTGATCTGCTGGCGATGGGCGATGCCCCGCTGCGTGTGGGGGGACTTCTCGGTGGTTCCCAGATGCCATTTGCACTTGGACGGCTTTCCGGGATCGATGAAGTCCGCGGGCCTTTCGTACGGCTTCGGCTGTGGCATCTCTATAAGGGATGAACGTATTTAAGATATGGTAATGAAATAAAATCTAAAGTTCTTCATTTATGTCTATCATAACTCTAAGATAGGAAGTATCCAATATGGACTTATCTTGTTAGGTAATAATAAGTAATATAGCAAAGACAACTGATAATTGGTTGCCACTTGAAAAATACGAATCTGCTGACCGAAATTCATACAATTTTTGATTTTTCAAATGCCAGATGGTGTTGATCGACCCCTGATGACCCCAGACCTTATCAACTCAGGTTCCGGTGAGCCTACGTAGGGGAATGCGAAATTTAGCTGAATCAAAATATATTTCTTGTTGTCTCATTTCGAAAATTGCGATATTTTGTGAGATTATTATTCAATCGAAATCGGACGATGACGAGACATAAGTGGATAGGAACTCAAGGCTAAAGTCGAGTACCTCGACTATTTGATACCCGTTACCTAGCTAACCAATTTCAAACGGGCTAACAGTTCTTTCGCTCTTTTCCGCTCTCTTCCGCTCTCTTAAATATATGAACTCCGTGACGTTATAATTAACACTTAAATTCCAAATAACTTGTTCTTGGAGCGTCGGTAGATATTGACCGGCCTTTCAACTTGTCTATACAATGACCCTACGGAATTTTGTGATTTGTAGATGTTACAGTGGGTGTTGCTTGTTTTTGAAATATCAATATTTATTTTAAAATATCTCGACATTTAAACGGACTCGGCAATTGATTCTGATGAAGAAAAACTTTGCTGTTTCATACCTTTTTACGAATACAATATAGACTTTTACTTTACGAGTAATGGGTATCAGAAAACAGGAAGTGCACCTTATCAAATATTTTTAATTTCAAAATAAAAAGTCATCCCTAAATTATAATTTATAAAAATACTTAGAGACTGAAAGCTAAATGTTTTTCTTAACGACTCTTTCTAGTTGCAAAATAAAAAGTCATATTCATAAAACTTAGAGATTAATATCTAAAGGTTTTTCTTACCGAGACAAGTAAAAACAGACAAACCCCAAATAAAGAATCTATTTTAGTATGGATCTTCAGATATTCCCGTTCATTAAATATCTTGATAGCTTCCTTTTTAGATGGAAAACCTTGCCAAGTTCGTAAATAAATTACAGTGGCTGCCGGTTCAGGTGGGTTGTATTTCGTAGATAAGATTTCCAGGTGGTAGTGATTGATTGTACTCGACACGCCACTCGAATTCTATAACCCACTAAGCAAACTCAAATAAGGGAAAGTATATTCGATTATTAGGGAAAGCCTTGCTATCTGAGAGCACGTTTTATGGGTATCTCTTGAATCAAGGACGCAATCTGAATCGGTATGGTTACTAAAAGATGAATAGATATTTTTAAATGGTTTAAGATAAAGACTTTACAAGTAATTACTAATTCATTCATATACAAAATCCGTATTTATGACTTTTACATACTTTTTTTTTTATTTTTAAAATTAAATGGCAAACTTTTATTTGAGAGTCAAATAAAAGATTATTTTTAACGAACATTTTCAGTATTCAGCACTGGTGCCAAAACTAAAGGAACTTTTAATTTTACAAATTTTAATAACAATCTACCTAATGTTCATAAATAATTATTTTTGCCGTGTAGCAAAGGAGCCAAGGAGAGTCTGAAAGAGAGGACTTTTTTATTGCTCTTTCTTGCTATCTCCCCCATATACACCTACACACGTGCAATCCTCCATATGTATGTATTTGTATATTTGTTCACAAGCTACTTCAAAAAAAATAAACATAAACAGCGAACAAATGCGAAATACAACACATAAAAATAGACAAGCACATGTTTTTCTCTTCGCTGTTCTTTGTATTTGTATTTCTTGCCGGTCGGAATTTTTTTTTAAGTGCGTAAAAACGGAGTGCGAATGAGACGGGAAAATGAACTTTGCCTTTTTTTTTAGTTTTAGTTTTAGTCGTAGTTACTTACTGGTACTTATGGTGTGATTAAGGAGCAACTAACGGAGCGAGAACAGCGAGAAGGGACCGCCACGATGCTGCCAACGAAGGCAATTGAACAAAATCTAACAACCAACGCGAGCAACGTGCTGTAACGGTCGACTGCGACGCCGACTGAGGCCGCGGCAGCGCACAGTGGGCTAACATGAATATGCCATAAAATAGCATTAATGCAATAAATGAATAATTTTACAAAAGCTAGTTTTGAGTTTAGTACCGATAAATAGGACATAGCTTTAATACAAATAGTAAGAAATCTGAAAAAAATTTAAGTCAAATGATCTGCAAGTTAAAAGCGAAAAGCTTTTAACTTACCTTTTTAACCTTAATGATTTAAAACTGTAAACCAAGAACCAGTTTTTCTAAAACTGTAAGCAGAAAAGGTACTCTCAAACTGTAATACAAATGTTGCCAAATAATACCCTCAAAACTGTCAGACAATGAATCTAAAACAGTAAACCAAATCAAAAAACTAGTTGTTTGTTAACAATAAATAAATTAAACTAGGAACTTCACTTTTAATTAACCCAAATTGTATATATTTCAGCTTAAGATCTTGCGATAAAAATTGTAGTGTAGCCACTAAAAGCTTATAAAATAATTTTCAAAAATAATGGTGCAAAAAAAGCTCTAAACTTTGCTAAACTAAAGAATAAGCGTTCTATTCGCATGACAATCAAATAAATAAATATAAACTATAATTTAAAGGTCCTTAAAGCCTTGGAAAATAATAAGATCTCTTTAATTGGATAAAACCCCGTTAAGAAAAATATAGCTCACAAACTGTGATCCAAAAGCACCGCTGCCGAGGCAGGTGTATTTTTATATTTAAGAAATTAATTCAAAAATGGTTGAAAAAAAAACATAAAGGACTAGAAATATGTGCCTAGAAGGCGGCCGAGAGGATGACCTGCAGCGCCATGTAGACGGTGGCGCCCAGGGCCACGAAGAAGGCGAGGGCACGGGATGGCTGGGGCACCACGACCACGGCGTAGACGATCGTGTGGACGATGCGGGCGATTCCCACTGCGCGGAACAGGTTGATGGCCAGGAAGGCGGCCGGGTTGGTCAGCACGTAGAGCAGGCCGATGGCGAAGAAGGGCAGGATGTTCTCCAGATCGTTGCGATGGGCACGACGCACTCGCTCCACATTCGGATCGTCAAACTTGACCTTCAGCTTGGGCGACATCAGATCCTCGGGGTTGGCGAAGGTCTGAAAACGAAGATACGGATTGCAGGATTACAATTTTTTCAGAATATCTACTACTTTTTTTGACTGGACCAAAACCAAATTGAAAGAAATGTTTTAAAATACACATAACTTTGTAGTTATGCCCAAAGCAGTCCAATATTAAATATAAATAAAAAACTTTTATATTAAATGTAATTAAAATAATATTGTTAAATTATAATGATGAAATATTAATGAAGAAATAGTGTTTTGTAAGTCCTATGATTAAAATTCACTGATAACAAAGCTCCAGCACTAGATTTTAAATTTGAAATTAAAATAAACTTATTATTTTCTTAATCCAAATTGTGTACAGTGTATATTATTTGTTTTTGTCCTTATTATATTTACAGATAACAATTTCCTATCAAACAAATTGTCTCTATGTATTAATTAATTATTTTACTATTCGTAAAAGACAAAATAAAGCTTGCCTGATAAAAAAAAATACCATTACTTAAATAATACAGTGATTGCTATTAGTTGACAGTTTCGAAGATTCACTGTAGTTTGAATTAGTTAACTTATTTAGCTTGATTCGTTTAAACTTTCACTGGCGTGGGACTTTGACCCCACTGTGCGACCCCTCACTCATTCTCTTTCTCTTCACCCAGCCTCGTTTCTTTATCAGCTCACTTTTTCCAGTGTTCAGCGGTTTTAGCATATATTTTTTATTTATATTAATAGTTATTTATTTTATGATTATAATTATGTACTTTCACACCCTCTCACCTTTGTCTTGAATCGCTGGATGGCGGTCAAAAGGCTCATGAGCAACATTTTGATAACCAAAACTCCGACCCAAAAGGTGAAACTTTTGAAGACGGGATTGGAGAGGCTGAGCAGTTCCACGGGGCTGGCCATTTTGAATGTTTTTTAGATTTTAATTGGTTGACTCTATTAAATAGACCTTAAAGCTTCAGCTTCTCCAGCCTGTTCGCACGCCGCTAAAAAGTCAAATGAGAGCCGTACACAACTATATGTTTTTTTTATACCGGCAAGCAAGGTAAGAGAGCTTTTACTCTATTCTGTTGAGTCATTGTGAGGCGGCGAATGTGCGATCGAGAGAGCCAGAGAGCCACAGCAGCGGTCAAAAAAACATGGCTTCA
This sequence comes from Drosophila fuyamai, assembly GCA_018153365.1. Classification (NCBI taxonomy): domain Eukaryota; kingdom Metazoa; phylum Arthropoda; class Insecta; order Diptera; family Drosophilidae; genus Drosophila; species Drosophila fuyamai. Next base: position 9,034,262 of record JAECXW010000062.1, read on the forward strand.
AAAAATAATATTCCATTAAGTGAATATTTTCATCTTAAAATAGATATATAAAAAAATGTTACTTTACTATTTTATAATTTCATTTTACAAACGATGATTTTAATAATAACAAGAAGGAAAGCTAACTTCGGGCGGAGCCGAAGTTGATATACCCTTGCAGAATATTCTGTAAATAATATTTTCCAAAATTATTCATACGATGCATTCTTAACACTCATAAAAAATCCCAACTTTCTAACTTTAAAAACACCAAAGTTATGGCATTTTCAATCGTTCAGTTATATGGCAGCTATAGGATATAGTCGGCCGATCCCTATAAAATTTGGTAGGTCGGATTGATTGGCCAAATATAAAACCCATAGAAAATCCCAACTTCCTAACTCTAAAAACACCAAAGTTATGCTATTTCCTATCGTTATATGGGAGCTATAGGATATAGTCGGCCGATCCTTATGAAATTTGGTAGGTCGAATTGATTGGCCAAATAAAGAAGCCATAGAAAATCCCAACTTCCTAACTTTACAAACAGCAGAGTTATGGCATTTCCTATCGTTCAGTTATATGGCAGCTATAGGATATAGTCGGCCGATCCCGGCCGTTCCGACTTATATACTGCGTGCAAAGGAAAGAAGGGTGTGTGCAAAGTTTCAATTCGATAGCTTTAAAACTGAGAGACTAGTTCGCGTAGAAACAGACAGACGGACAGACAGACGGACAGACAGACGGACAGACGGACAGACGGACATGGCTATATCAACTCAGGAGGTGATCCTGATCAAGAATATATATACTTTATAGGGTCGGAGATGTCTCCTTCACTGGGTTGCACACTTTTGACCAAAATTATAATACCCTCTGCAAGGGTATAAAAAGCACCGAAAAAAACAGTTTAAAGAAACAAAAAAAATTCATTTTGAACATTTCTCAATTATTCACCCTAGCCCTTTTTCCATTTTTTTTACCGCATAGAACATATACGATATTAGTTCAAAGGAATGAGCACCATTTATTTCAATCTTAACTTGTTTTAAATAGTTAAAAAATAAATAATTATGGAATTTTCAAATTAAGATTTCATTTAAGAACGCATAGTTCTCTGTCCTCTTTGATTTACCCAAGTTGTTCGTGTAGAAACATGAATCTAAACCTTGTTTTATGTATGGAAATACTATGTGGATAATGTAGGATAGAGTCCAAAGGCCTAAAAAATATAACTTACGGCTGTAATGAAGCGCATCAGACCCGTATAAATGCCCGTGGCGAAGATCTTGAGCACCAATATAGCCGACCATCCTAGGTAGCATCGGAACACCTGATTTTCCAGCGAAATAAGCTCGGGATTCAGCATTTTGAGAGCTACAGGTGCACTTCTATACTGAAATAGCCTAAAATCGGTTTGTAAACAGAAGCCGTCGATACCATAGCGGATTAAAAGTAGGGTATATAGATTTTATTGAATTCAGTTTGTCCTTGTAATGACCTACTATGCTTTCTTAAATTGATAACGATTTTTTCGTTATACAGAAAATTCTTACAATTCCCAAGTAATTATTTCTCTGAAAGAGGTTAAGGATCAGTCATTCTAAAACATTAAAACTAAAAAAAACAGTCGTTCTAAATATCTAGTAAATTCTGTAGATTATAATGTTTCATTTAAAGGATGCATTGCATTTTGTAATTCCCAAGTAATTTGTTGATTATATGTTGTATGGCTAAACCCAGAATTGCAATACAATGTATTAAGTGGGTTGGTGAGGGTATATTTTTCGATCATCATTCCATAAAACCTTACTATAACTCGTTTTGTTGCCGTCTCTGTCAAGTGCCGGTGATTAACATTAAATGGAACTACAAAAGCAAACGAATTGCCGGTAATTACTGTCAAATTGCAAAAACAAAAAGCTGGACAAAGCTCAATTAGATTTCGTTCTAGTTATTTGAAAAAAAATTGAGTTTTTAAATTTCAACAATTAAATTGAAATTCCCAACATTATTGACAGAATAAAAAATAGATTAATCGGACAAGTCAAGCGATAAGAAGGGCTCTATATATAGATTAGAAGTGCACCTGTATTTGTTGAATCATATCAGAAGGTGCCGGAACTGAACTGATAAGACACTATCGAACATCTCAGAGAATCGCTTGGTTTTCAAATGAAATAGTACAAAATAGTGTCGAAATTATAAGTCTAAAAAAAAGTAAATTCATTTATCATTCGGAAATACTAGAAAACTTTTATTACAAACCCGTTTAATCTATCACTTGAATACCTGATTTAAGATCATTTAATATAATAAACTGAATATATCATGCCTTTGCTAGCGCTATTTAGCTACTGTTAGGTAAACTGGCAATTAAATTGTAATTTATTTTAAATACTACTTTAAATTAGTAATTCAAAATGATTCTATTTAAAGAATGATTCAATTAATTTTAATTTCTTAAGAACTTAAATCATTACATGCTAATAATATCTTACGAAATCTCATAGATTCTTCATAATAGCCCATAAAATGAATAGTCGCACATTAATCATAATTTGAGGAAGTGATTTCCCAAATGTTTTCCAAAACGATCTGTTTTCCATTATCCACTTGGTTGCCATCTGGAAATTAGCGACCTAACCCGCTGGCCCCAATTCCGCGAAATCGCTCCGATCTTGGGCCTAACCTTATGCCAGCGGATTTGGGGTAATGGTAATGCAAACACAATGATTCTATAGGGCGGGTACCCGAACCCGACTATATATGGACTCATTATGCTCCACTCAATCAAGTTGGAAGGGAATGGGGGAGGCTCGAGTGCAGTTTACTGCGGAAAACCCAGACGGTGGTGTCCACTTCACGGACAGAGGACCGAGAGGCCCGAGTGAACGGATAGACAGATAAACAGATAAGCAGAGATGAGAACAAAAATGAAAAGCCTATTTCCTAAGTGTAATTAATTAATTTCGGTGGCTGTGACTGTGACTGCGCCCGACTGCATCAGCATATTTGCATGCCATCCGACATCCAGCCGCATCCATTCGAATCAGTTTATCCAGCGCTCTGTCGTCGGGAGCACGTTCCAAAAAAAGACTGAAAACCAAACGGAATTATTCGAAAATTGTCCGACTTGCGGGAAATATATTTTCAAACTGGACCACATTTTCGAGGACTGTCATCGACAGCAGTTTCACAAAATGTCTCATGGCGAGCGGAAAGGCCGCCTCAATGTGGTCAAGTTTTTGGAATTGGTAAAAGGATTTTTTTTCAAGTGATCCCTTATAAGAAATTGTGATAAAGAACTATATATTATGATCAATATTATCTAAATGAAGGTGATTTATCACTTAAATCAGAATTCCTAAAATTAACAATGATTAATCAAGCATTCTTGTAAAGACAACTTGGGAATTACAAGGAAATACGCAAAACGTCACAGATAAAAAAGTATTTATCTGTAAATTTCTACAAAAATAATATTTAAGAAATTGAGAACTATGGACAGGTTTTAGAAAAATATCTTCCATGGATTAAGAATTAAAATTCCTTTTATCTCTTTCACTTTTTAGGGGTTTGCGGTAGCGTGTCTTGTGCTTCATTTCTACAGCTTTAATGATCGCGATATAATGACGTCGTTTTTGGCCACCGGCACTTTTACGGGCTATATAATCGTGGTCATCGGTGTCTTTGCAGGTGGGTTGTGGAATCTTAGAAAGTAAGATCCTTGAACTGTTTCAGAAATCCCTAAAAATGTACTATAAAGCTAGAAAAAATGCTGTATAAAGTTCCAAAAAATACTTTTTCCAATTAAAATATAATTTAAATATAAAAATCTACAGGTGTTCTGATGCGGGCCCCCATTCACAAGCGCATCGATATATTCTTCAGTGTCCTGGGCTGCACTTTGTTCGTGGCCAGCGGTGTGTTTATCATCGAGGCCTGGGAGTTCTCCTTCCGAACCCGAACTCGGGATCTCGCGCTTATCAAGGCCTCACTGTCGATCGTCAATGGGGTGCTTTTCGGATTCGATGCCGTCTTCACATTTCGCGACAAGTGATTCATTTTCATCTGGAAACCACTACGCCGAATCCTATGGAGCTTCATTTTTTTGCATTTAATAGTTATAAGGATACATATTTTTTTCCTGCTTCAAATTCCACCAATGATACAACAAAACAAACTGTTAACGTTAATCTTTATATTTAAGTATTCTTTTTTTTTTTTTGACTCAATAAAAAGTAATTCGCCATCACTTAGTCATACAAGAAAGCTAGAGTCTCGACCATCTAATGTTCCCGGTACTCAGATTATGGAAATTAGATTGAAAACATTTGCAATACGACTATCTAAAATAATTTCAATAGGTACAGTACAAAAACAGATTTAACTCTTTGGGAATTTTAGATATCTTGAATTAATTTCGGTTGAAGTATTTGCCAACTGTTAAGGGAAAAGTGTAAGCCAATCTCGTTAGCTGCCCACATACCAAATTTGATAGCCCTAGCTAAATTGGATCCCCAGATGCAGGTGTTCGCGGAATATACAATTCGATGGGCCCCCGTAAATCGAGAGTACCGGGCACAATGGGACATAAATAAAGGTGAGCTGGTGGCCCATTTTGTTTACATCGTAATAGTAGTTAGCATTTCATTTCATTTTTTTTATTGTTTGTTTGTTTTTTTTTTTTGCTTTTTGCTTTTTTTTTTCATTTGTTGATAGACGTGAGAACTTGTTGACCGCTTGTTGTGTTGTTATTCTTGTTTTTGAGTTTATTGAGTTCCACTGCTAGCCATTGTCGTCTTTACGCGCCGTTGTGTGTTGTTGTTGTTGAGTGGTGCATATATGTATATGTGGGATATATGTCCAGCGGAGTGGAGGGCTCCTAGGCCGAGTTGTGGATGTTAAGACGGAAGATGTCGTGGGCCACGAAGAAGGTGCCGGCGTTGGCCTTCAGCATAAACACCTGCGAGAAGGCGTGCGGGGGATCGTCATCGCACTGCAAAACAATTAAATCAGACATTTAGTCATATACACATATCAATAATATTTGTTTGCATTCATTAACAAGCGTGCGAAAAACCAATTTCGAGTTTTGCAATTGGAAATGGAAAATGGAGAGGGGGAAAAAGCAGACAATTTCAACACGGAGTCAGAGGTGAGGTAGTGTAAAACTGTTAGCCGATTCAGGTGGGTGTTTACTGTACAGTGGTCGCTCGCAAATTGGTTGACCAAAACTAAACTCTCCAAAAACAGGTGTATGTCGTGCGATTCAATAGAATTATCAATTACATTAAATAAACCATTCACTGTACAATTTTATAGCAAGAAAATCACATTTTAAAACAACACATTGTCTTTTTTTAAATAAAAAAGTGTTTTGAATAACTTTCTTTAAATAATAAATCTAGTAAGCGTTTTTTTATAGCATTTGAAAGATCCATTTTCAATGATTGTTCTGTACTCGCAGATATAATTTCAAAAATGCGAATATAAAACGTTTCTTAAACATTTTCCAATGAACAAAATCTAAGCACTTATTAAACAACCAGAAATATCTCAAGAAACTGATTGAAAACCTGAAAATTGTAGAGCGACAACAGTTGAAACTAGTAGTTAAGCATTTCAGTTAGCAACTCAATTATAAGATATTAAGAAAATTAGTTTGCGTTTTAGCTTAAAAATGTTAATATTCAAATGTTCCAATTTCCCAGCGACCTTCTGCAAATTGTTAAGAAGAACAAATCTAACACAAAACGAACGAAAACCATGCACGAAATTAAAGGTGCCATAATTTGTTTCGATTAATTGTCGTTGGGGAAACTCACGTACTGTGAGGACAATTTAGAAGTAGACGCCAAGGATATTTGGTTATTGGTCTTATGGGCGGAGTGGGCGGGGCTGGGCGGCAGAAGGTCGACTAACAGCACGACTATCTCATCGCTTAGATATAGTTTTCTTTCGTTTTTTAACTGGGTCTCGTCTCCACGCTGCTGGCTGATCAAATGGCTGCTTTTCGCGTTCACGATTTGGATATATGTGACCGGGCGCTGGAGTCTGTTGACTGGGCGTGGCAGATCGGCGGTGGTGCTACACATCGTGCAACGATAGCCGAAATATATCGTGCTGCACAAAGAAACTCCCACCAACCGGCTTCAGTACGAAGGTCTGAATGTAGGCATGCGGCTGATCCTCATCGGTCTTCATCGGATTCGATTTGTTTTTTTTTTTTTTTGTTTTATAATAACCAGAGTTGAGATATACAATATACAGCAGGTGGTACATATGGTATATTCAAAGCAGCAGCAGCGGCGGTCGGTTAATAGCACTGCCCAATGGGGAATTCGAGTTAAAGGCCATAAAGGAATACGTACAATGAGTTTATACCTTAAATTATGATTTTTCGTTTTGTTACAAACAATTTCGAATTGTCAAAATTAATATTGATACAGCAGACATTCACTAGTAGATCGTAATAATTACAATTTATATAGATATATATTGCATTACAATTTTACGATTTATTTATTCTTTAGATATGTTTTGAGAATTATCTAAACACATCAATTGATAAACTTAATTTTCTGAGTTATTGGGGAAGGTATTAGCACCTTTTTTCTAGCTAAAAAAAATATGTTTTCGTTTATGGTAGTTTTACCTTCATTTTCTTGGAAAATTATGGTATTCATTTCTGATTACTTTTATTTGTTGACAATATCAATATCCCTGGGTGTTTCGGTTTACATTCTAGGCAAATTTTATTTTTATAATTTCAAAGCGATATGTATAAACCAAAAAATGTGACGGACTTAAGCAAGTGTATATAAAATACAGATAAACAAATACGTAAAATAAATATGACCTTTAAATAAAAATATATATAACTCATAAGTGAAGTTAAAAACAATAAATTATTGAGGCCTTCTAATGGGTTTTTAATTTGTGCACTTATTGAGCAAGCATTTAAATGTTGAATAATACATATACTAATAAAAAACAAGTGATTTGATTTGATAGACAGTCCTATTATCCTAGCCGCCGCTGTACAACAGGCAGTCATTCAATCTTCTAATCGACGGCAAGTTGTGGGAAATTTTCTTGAATGCTTTGGGGTTCTTGTTCGTTTTTCTTTTTTTGGGGATCGAACTGCTTACCTGTAGTCTTCCGAGGACATTGATCAGCACTCCACCGTCGAATGTGGGCTGCGAGTCCACTGTGGTTATCACACGGGTAATCTTCTGAAAACTCAGGCTCTGCAAGAAGTCAATAGATTTAAATATGCTCTAGGAATCGTATAAAGTCGAACTAACCTGAACTTTCTCGAGGATCTTGGGCGCACCCTGTATTTGATGACCTTCAAAGGTCATGAAGGAATCGGTCGCCTGAAATGAAACATTTGTTACTCATTAGTTACATATATACGTATTTATTTATATTTACTAATTGGTCTAGTATAGTTCATATTAAGGAGTCGCCTATGTGAATTAAGTTTTTGATAATAGGCTATTTTGAAAAATACGTTGAAACAGCATGAAATTTGATTATTTTTTAGGTTTCATTTTCCAGCTGCTATTAAAATTGTAAGTACTATATTTTCCTGCTGCTTTTGTATTTTATAAAATATATTTTTAACATTAATTTTTGTTTTTTAATTTTGTATTGGCCTACCAATCCTGTGCTTTTGGGCAGTTTTGCACTATTTTTTTCGCCTAATTCTTTGTACAATTTCTGGGTGCTATTGCGTTGACCTCGCCTGTATGTTGGCCATATATTTCGTATGTGTGTATTTATTTATGCGAGCATGGGCGTAATGTGTCACTCGAAACTTCGAGAATCGAACGCTGCCCCGCCATACCGCCTTTAACATCCTATTCTCCCGATATCCCGCCTATATATATCTATATCTTCTTGCCCCCTTTTTCGCGCTCTTTTTGGTTTTGCGCCTATTTTTCTAAAAAAGGAGGCGGAATTTTTCAAGGGCGCGACGCGCGTCACCGCATGTGCGAGCGGGACAGCAACAGATGGACGAAGGAGGAGACGCGGATAAAGGAGAGCAGCAAAAGGTGCAAAAAGTGGCCAAAAGAAAGGATAAAAAAAGGAGATAGAAATCAGCCGAAAACAACAACAACACTTACGCTGTAGAAATTAACCACGTTCGCCCGATTCGCCGGGTCATCGAATATCGCATAGTACTGCTGCACAAATCCCTTGCCAATTTCCTCGTACTGCGGATTCAGCGACATTTCTCTTTCCGGATTGGCGGTCAAGTAATAAAATGGAATCCGATCGCTGCGACACGATTTATTTAAAATAATACCCAAAAAAAAGACAACCGAATTAGACAGCGAGTGCGAAGCAATGTGACCGCACCGTAAACGATAGAAAATACCACACGGCCCCAAGGTAAATACCAACTGTGATGGGTGTGTGCGCTACGTGAGAATGGTAGAGGTGATAAACACCAAGAGTGCGCGGGAAATTCAAAAAATTAAAGAGCATATTATAATAATTTATTATTTATAAATTTATGTTACACAGTGGCAGAAAATAAAAAATAACCTTTCAATAAGCTAGTAAAAGTACACAGATAAATTATATATTCCTTAATACATTCCCGTTTTTATTTAAAAAACAAACTGATATCTGAACAAAAAAACAATTTTAGTGATAAACTTGCTTAATGTGTGTATTTAACATTTGTATTCTTGGATGTACTAGCAAGAATTGCATTGAATCACTCTTATACATCAGATTTATATGAAGCTTCCTTGGATTATTCAGTTTTATAATTAAAATTTAACCCAAACGGGCAAAAAAAACATTATTTTCAACTTCCGCTAAAAATTAAAAGAAACGGGATTAAAAATACATATGTTGATACATATCTTTTTTAATTTCGTTCCAACTGTTTCGTTCCCAGGAAAATGCTGTTGTTGCACAATTTCCCAAAGACCATTGTTTATAGATGGCACAGAATAAATAAAAGGGGTTTCCTGAATCTGCCTGACACGAATCTTTTTAATAGCCTTGTAGGGGATATTGTATAGATCAATTACTACACTGCAAACATAAAAATAAATATGCAAAAATAGATGAATTTTAAGAACTTTTAATTTGGATTATTATTTATACCATAATGATTTTATAGCTCTTGAGCCTATTCAACATGTGATTTTTAAATATTTAACTTAAAAAATGAACAGTGGTACATTAAAAACTGTGATCAGCATAAAGAATTAACAACTTGTTTTCATATTTAAAAAATAAATGTTTTAATATATGTGAATGCAAAAATGTTGCAAGTTTTGTATGTTAATTGAACATTTTTATAACAATTAGTCGTTAAAATGATTTATATTTTTCAATAACGATGATTAAGTTTAGTTTAAAACATTTAAAACTATAATAAATCAAAAATAACGATATCGAAAAGAGTGACCGTAACAGTGACCGCAGGGGGCGCAACAGGTGGCACCCGGCTCTGGTCACACTGGTGACACCGAAAGAGAATTGTTAAGTTGATAAAAAGGTTGGATTTATCACTTGGGGCGTTGCATTCGGCGCATTTCGATCCGTAGCGATGTTCACCGCCTTCACGGACTTGGCCCGCCTCTGCAGGATCTGCCTGCGCCAGCTGCGCGACCGGGAATCACAGTGTCCCGATCCCCGCCTGATCGCGATCCTCCAGAAGTTCCTCGACATCGATCTTCTGCAGCAGCCGCAGGGATTCCCCACGCGGATCTGCGACCTGTGCCACCATGCTGTGTCCTACTTCGAGGAGCTGGGCCAGGTGGCCAGGGAATCCAGCCGGACACTCAATGGGTGGCAGCCCAAGGACATTCCGGCCGACAGGGTGGATATATGGTGGCCTTCTGGGCTGGTTAAACCATTATTAATACTTCTTTAGGGCTTCCGCAGGTGAAGGAGGAGCCGCTGGACGAAGATCTCGCTGAGGATCTGCAGGGCAACCAACAGGAAGGGGATGAGGAGCAGGAAAGCCTGGAGGATGGCCTGCCGGAGGAGTTGGCGGAAAAGCAGGAGGATCGCGGCGAGCAGGAGGATCCGGACTACCAGGACGAGTACCAGGACAGCCAGGGGCAGGTGGACCAACCAAGCGGGAACAAAAGACGCGCCGGTCTGGCCTGCGATCAGTGCGGCAAGCAGGTGTACAAGCTGCCCTACCTCGAGGCCCACATCCGCAGCGTCCACCAGGGCTACTCGAAGCCCTTCCTGTGCCGCAGCTGCGACAAGTGCTTCACCCGCTACGAGCAGCTGCGCTCCCACATGCGCAACGCCCATCCGCAGCTGGAGCAACTGCAGCAGGAGCTGCGCGAACTCATCTGTGAGCTGTGCAATCGCCAGTATAGCACGAAAAATGCCCTGGGCGAGCATCTCAAGCGGCATGCGCAGCACAAGGAGCACGTCTGCGAGCACTGCGGCGTGGCCAAGGTGACGAGGACGGAGCTGTTGACCCACCTGCGCACCCACAATCCCACCTGGGAGCGCTTCAAGTGCGAGCAGTGTCCGCAGCTTTTCCGTCACAAGAGCGCCATCAGCCGGCATGTGCGCGTGGTGCACGAGGGGCAGCGGCGGTTCCAGTGCGGCCACTGCGAGAAGAAGTTCGGCACCCATGCCTCGCAGGTGCGGCACGAGCGCCTGCATGCGGAATCCTCGGGAGGAGGAGGAGGTGCCGCCGGGCAGTGGCCATTCGCCTGTATGCACTGCCAGAAGCCATGCGTTTCGCGGCAGAATCTGGAGGTGCACCTGCGGAGGCACAGCGGGAGGAAGACTCACAGGAAGAGGCCACAGCAGGATCAGGATGAGGAGGATCAGGAGCAGGATCTGGACGCTGAGCAGGAGCAGGAGCAGGATCTGGAGGCTGAGCAGGAGCAGGAGCAGCAGGAGCACCTGCGCAAGAAGCGGAAGCTAAGGAAGAGGCATGCGGATCACCAAACAAATGAGCAGCAAAAGGAGAGACAACAAGATCAAGAGTTCCAGGCGCAGGAGCAGGAACTTAGCCACGATCCGCAGGAGGAATGGCAGCACAAACTAGAGCAGGAGGATCCCGAATGGGAGCACCAATTAGAGCAGGACACAGAGCCAGAGAACGATCTAAAAACGGAGCAGTTAGACGAGCACATCCATGACTATGCCTCATGATAAACCACACAATTCATCATATCATTCCCCAAATAATCACTAAGATCATGGCTGAATATTCCACGGTGTAGCACACCCTTACACACATTTAACAAATGTTGAATAATTTTGTTTGTAAACGTTTTTTAACGCACGTTTGCTATTATAATGTATTAAATAGTTTTTATGTAACCTGTTTACAGAAATATTTGAGAGTTCTTTTGGGTGGGTTCTTTTCTTTGGTTCGAAATCAACATTTTTAGATTTTAATTTTAAATTGAGCATTTTAATTTTAATTTAGCGAAAATGCATAGTCAATAACCAAAAATATCCATAATAATTACGGCAAACAAAAAATTGTAACATCAGGGTCCATTATAAAATAATGTTTCACAATATATAAATATTTATAAGCTTAATAATAGTGTTTTAGTGTGGTGATTGATTTGAGTTCCTAAAAGTTTTAAAAAACTGTTTTCAATTTAAAAATATGGTGACTATCGATATAGCAAAAGCTCCCAACAGTGGTTATTTTTTGGCGAACTGTATACTGTCACACTAATGTTAAGCCCTACCGCAACCCAAATATCGATATCTGAAATGTTATCGATATTTCTCCATCTTTAACTACATAAACAAGGCCGAAAAAAAGTCGTTGATCATTTGCCTTTAAAATTCAGACGCAGCTAATAGTCAATAGGAAAATAACAAATTTCAAAATGTCAGCAATTCCGGGACGTGCACTCCACTACGTGTTTAAGATCGGAGATCGGGCCAAAAACTCATTTTTCTTTCGCGAAATCTTGGGAATGACGGTAAGATGTTGGGGGGGAAAGTGGGGGATATCTCCAAAAATCAGTGGACTTTCTTATCGCGCTTGTTGTGTCTGGCTGGGGTTTTATCTGAACAACGTGTCAACGACGCACAGCGGCTAATTAAAAAGCCCAGATGACTGATAATTTCATATAATGACGATGTTAAGAAATTAGTTTGTTTTGTTTTTGTTTCTAATTGCCTTCTCGCTCTGTCGCACGTCAACAGGTGCTGCGGCATGAGGAGTTCAAGGAGGGCTGCGATGCCGCCTGCAACGGGTGAGTGCAAGGGAGATGACTATATATATAAGTCGTGTGGCAGGACTAAACAAACATTAATCGTTAACCCTTGACAGGCCCTACGACAACCGGTGGAGCAAAACGATGGTCGGTTATGGACCCGAAAGTTCCTATTTCGTCATCGAACTTACATACAACTACGGAGTGAGCAGCTACGAAATGGGTGAGTCGCATAAGGGCTAAATGTCCTTTTAAATCCTTGGGGTCAAAAAGATAAAAATAAACCTTAACCCTTATAACCATAATTAAAGACTAACACCTAAACCAGAAATTAGATCTGTATAAATTCGTTTCTTTTTAATCCAAAATTATTAACATTCCTTATTTATGATAGATATATTAATAAAAAGGTAATTTAATTGGAAGATATTGATAAATGGGAAAATGGATCAAATAAGGGTTAAAGATGGTGTTTTAATAATGGTTCTTAACCCTTAATTGGCTAATTTTACACTGTAATTTTGTCATTCAAAATGTTATTTCATTTAATATTTATTAGGTGCATAATTACTTATTTTTTTGTTTCGGGATTAAGACAGGCACATATCATTAAAACATAAAAATAGTTTTTATAAAGGGTTTTTTTTTCCTTTTTTTAATTATTGAATTAATTGCCTTGATTATTTAATTTCTTAGATTTTAACAAAGTTGTTTTTGATTACTTAAAATCGTATTGAGCAAGCACTTGTATAATTCACGTACAAATGATTGGATCTACCTTCGACAACTTTATAATTAAGTGCTCCACTGAAAATACCTATTTGATAAGTGACTGGGCATATTTTCGTGCAAATAATAGGTTAATAATCTTTTGTTTTATGACGAAGCAAATAGTTATCTTTAGAGAGAATGAAATCTATCAGACAGTCGATTAATCAGTGAAGCTATTTTAAAACCTACTTAAACATTTTTGTTAATCATTAACCGATAATGGCGATGTATGTTCATTTCTTTTGTTTGATAAATTAATGTACAATAAAAAAGGAAGGGCAATAGACTTTATTTTCATTTTAATGCGTGTATATTAAAAAAACAATGAAGCTATATGATATATTCTATGTATATGATATATTCGTCCGACTATTATCCAAAAAAAAAGTAATTCTGAATTTAGTTTAACAAAACTTGAAGCTCAGGTATTAACACAAAACAAAGAACAATATAATAATAAAAATTAAAAAGTAAGTTTAGGATACAATCCTTTTTTAAGGAACATAAGATATTGGAAATCACCTGCTAAACCTCAACTTCTATGTTTCATTTAGGTAACGACTTTGCCGGCGTGACCATACATTCCAAGAACATCCTTTCCCGGGCCGCTGAGCACTCGTATCCTGTGACGCAGGTGGCTGGAAGAGCGGGCAGTCTGCTCACCTCCCCTGATGGCTACAAGTTCTATGTGATCGATCAGGATTCCGCTGGTTCCGATCCCGTCCAGTCGGTGGAGCTGAATGTTAGCAACCTGAAGAACTCCAGAAAGTACTGGCACAACCTGCTCCAGATGCAGGTGCTCGAGGAGAGCGAAAGAAGCCTGCGTTTGAGTTACGGCGCAGAGCAGGCCTCGCTGCAGATCACCCAGATCGCCGAGACGCTGAATCGAGCCAAGGCTTATGGACGGATTGCCTTTGCCATTCCGGCAGCCAAGCAGCCGCCGCTTGAGGAGGCGGTGAAGGCCGCCGGCGGGACCATCCTAACGCCCCTGATCACCCTGGATACGCCGGGCAAGGCCACCGTTTCGGTCGTCATCCTCGGCGATCCCGATGGCCACGAGATCTGCTTCGTCGACGAGGAAGGATTCGGACCGCTGTCGCAGGTGGAGCCAGATGGCGCTCAGCGGCTGGACAAAAACATCGAGAAGGATCCCTTCCAGCCAAAGTGATCATCCCAGGAATCCTGAGCACTGATATTTGTACACATCACATTGTATTTGGAAATTTTTTATTGCTGTTATACATAGTTATTGGAGCTAAATTATACATTTAAAATGTAATATATTATATTATACACCTGGATTTGATGATATTATACTTTTTGAAAAGCTGAATTCGTTGTTAGCTTAATATGGGAATAAGAAAAGATACTTTGAAATAGCAAGAACTATTTTTGGACTATTATTAAATAAGTAATTTGTATTAGTATAATTTCTGGACGAAAGTGTAGCTACATTTCCAACTACTTAATCTTATACTTCTTTGATTTATAGTATGATTAACTGTTAACATGTTAAAGGAAATATATTTGTATAATTAATTTTTATTTGTTTAATTTGAACTTCTTTAATTTTAAGTTTTTTTTATAAACTCATGACTTTTCTTTCACTTTCATTTCTGTTTTAGGAGAGACAAATTCGTTTCGTTTCCATTTTTTTTGTACCATTTATTTTAAGGCTTTCCTCCTGTTAGTTTTTTTTATTTATTTTTTACTTGACCGACGAGGAGACTTGGGAGCAGGATGAAGGACAACAATATATCGGCACCGGCGGGCGTTTTGGTGGCGAACCTGAAGCCGTGGGAGACCATCGACTGGCCGGCGGAGCAGCAGCATTGGATCCACCGCAGCTGGGGTCAGTACTTCGCCAGGATGCGAAAGAACATCTTCGCCCAGCGGTATTTCGACAAGTGCATCAACGAGCACGAGGGCGTGGACCACAAGGCCTACTACCTGCGCAGCAAGTTCCAGAGATCGGTGGCCCTGACGCAGGGCGCCTTGGAGGACAGTCTGAAGGCCGCGGAGGCGCGTGATGTGTGGAATGCCAACATATCCATGGAACTGGCCGATGCCATGTACGATCTGAATCGTTTCGAGGACAACAAGGGCCTGCTGCACGACAATGTGCGTCGGCATGCGGGCACCGCCATGAAAGCCTTCGAGAATCGCCTCCTGGTCGTCGACGAGAATCTCAAGGATTGCACGGGCTACAGTCTGGCGAACTTCTTCATGGAACACTCGTCCCAGTTGCCCGGCTTCTATGAGCATCAGCAGGAGGAGCTGCGGAAGGCGGACAAGCGGCCGTTGTGGAAGATCCTCAAGGAGCGCAAGGAGTGCGATGTCCAGAGCACCATGGATCGCAAGGAGGAGATGCTCTCGCCGCTGGAGAGTGAACGCAGGCGTCGCAAGAACAAGATCTACTATCAAAACTATCTGGGTCGCAACTGGACCGATTTCATCTTCCTGAAGACGCTTCGCCGTAATCAAAGTTGCCTGCTGGACCATAATTTTGGGTCCTCGCCGGCCAGAACCGAGTATCTGGAGAATTCGTATCAACGGCTGACGACCTTCACGAAAATGCTTCAGGCCAGGAGTCCCATGTACAACGAGTACTTCCAGCGAAATCCCCGCATGGAGGCTCGCATGAGGGAGTCGAATCTGTTCAGGATCCAGTACCAGACCAGGCGCAATATGCTCAGCATCCTGCGAACCATTCAGGTCCTTCGGAAAAATAATGACATCAAGGTGAGTCTCGGATGCAGGGGTCAAATAACTAAGAGAATCGATGTATGTAGCAGTTCTATAGATTTATAGTGGATGAAAAAACTGATTAGTTTACTGACTTAGATTTGATTTGGTAGATTTGGCTGACTAAATATTAATTCTGTACCTCTTAATCGATTAGCGCCTTCGAAAATTCGTGGAGGACGTGATGGGCAACTATGTGGTCATCAAGACGAACCGCCTGATGCCCTGGAAGGTGGAGTTCATGAACGAAGTGTACAACAATCTGGCCATGAGCCTGTGCGAGGGATACCGCCTGCCTTCGACGAGGGTTACGCCGTACGACAAGAGCGCCATGTGCCACCTGCTCAACATTCCCACGGCTAAGCCTCTGGAGCACACGGAGTTCATCTTCGGGGACCGATCCACCTACTCATATGCAGGTCCCGATAAACAGAGCACCGACCGATTGGCAGATCAGTGAGTTTTCGAAGCTAAGCTATGTCTTGCAGACATCCGAGCCTCCGGAAACCGCTCTTCAATCACACACACACACACATATAATCTGGAATTAGAATTTTTATAATTTTATAATCTACATACCTGGAGAGGTCCTTGATCCTGCATCCTGGTGTACAAACCAAGTCAAATGGTATTACCATTAATCACCTGGAGCCCCTCCAGAAGCACACACTCACTTACGCACATCCGAGTAAACTGATTTATGGACTGCCAACAACCACTAGGTCGTAATTTTTTGGCTAGAACTGGTTGGGAATTACAAGTACCGAGGGAGTAATGACGGTGACCGTGCAAATTTGACATTCCATTACATTACATTAACATTAAATTAACATTACATTAACATTACGTTAACAGTACATTAACAGTACATTAACAGTACATTAACAGTACATTAACAGTACATTAACAGTACATTAACAGTACATTAACAGTACATTAACAGTACATTAACAGTGCATTAACAGTAAATTAACAGTACATTAACAGTACATTAACAGTACATTAACAGTGCATTAACAGTACATTAACAGTACATCAACATTACATCAACAGTAAATTAACATAACATTAACATAATATTAAAACTTCATTAATATTTAAATAACATTACATGGATGTTATCTAACATTTTTTAAGTGTAATTTTTGAATATTGATTGTTAGTTGTAGATTGTTGACTGAACTGTTAAGATTAGACTGTAGATTGTAGATTGTTAATTGTGGATGTGGATTGAATGTTGTGTGCTATATATTGTTGGTTAATTATATATAGGGGAAGGGCGCAGGTTGTACGCATCGCCTTTTGTCTGATCATTTTTTTTGAATTATATATAATATATTATATTATACATTGCAGTCATATTCATACTCATTAAAATTAAATAATTACATTTTTCATTATTTTTTCAATTGATGTTTTTCAACTTTCTCAAGATTGGGAAAATCCCCATAACCATGTGGCACAATATCTTTATTTTAATATACAAAATTAATGATTGTATTATATTTATGATAAATTTACCTTCGCCCCAGAAATTTCATCGAGTATTTGGAAAGGCGTCTATTTTTCGCCCGCCTTCCGATTGAAAGGAGCTACTTGCTCCACGAACTGGCCGATCGGCACATGCAGAAGAACCACTTCATCCAGAGTCTGTCCTATGCCCAGAAGGCCATCGACGAGGCCAGGATATGCAATAGTCGAATTTGGGAGTTCCTGAGCACCATGCTGATGGCCAAGTCGCATGCGGTGCTGCACAAATACGAACGGCAAACGGAGGTCCTCAATTCCGCCTACGATCTGGCCACCGAACTAAAATCGCCCCAGCTGTGCACCTTCATCGAACTGTGCCGCATGTTGAACAAGGACTACATAACGCTCCGTAAGATGTCCCAGTTGGTCACCAGCAAGCGACTGCGCACCAAGATCTCCAATAGGTCCAGTTTCTTCACCTCACCCAACTATTCGCCCAACTTATTGGAAAACAGGGAAAGTAAAAAGGAGGAGGTTGATCTTTTGACAATCTGATTCGAGGGATTGGATGTCGGGCAATGATTCATTTCCACTGCCCTTCATTCGATCTGTCGGCTTTGGTTAATCAAAATATCTGTCTCAGACACAAACACTAAGTAAATGCCACAAAATCCTATAAGACAATATAGTGAAAACTAAAAAAAAATTGTAGAAAACTAAACAAAATTATAAAAATATACCAAGAATTTTCTGTAATGTAAGAATACAACATTTTATAATGCAACAAAATCATAAAAATATGTTTAACATGCGAAATTGTAAAAATAAACCTACAATTAAATGTTAAATAAAATAATTGTAAAAATATATGTATAAAAATCCATTTTTATTGCACAATAAATTGTATTTAATTATGTGAACATTTTTAACGTTATAACGTATATATTTAAATATCAACAAACTTGTATAGCTCAGTTAACTTGCTAGACTTATTTACATGCTGCAATTAGCAATTACTGTCCAAAATCGAATGTTTATCCAACTAATTTTCAATTAAATAACGACTTTTGAAAAGTTAAATAATTTAAAATCAAACAACTGAACGCTTTGGCATAATAATGATTGGAACTTAAAATGTCACTGGCCCACATTTGAATGTATAAATAAACGGCATAAATAAAATAAACAAAGTGCAGCCTCTGTAAAAGCTATTAAATGAGCTAACAAAATCAATGGCAATGACACAAAATTAAAGTCAAAATAAAATCATTTAAAAGGCATAACAATTAAAAATCCCAATATCGCATTTCAACGAGAGATTATAACAATAACAAAATTCTTTTTTTTTTTGCTGTAATTATTTTCAGTCAACCGAAATACAATCTAAACAAAATTCCGGACGGGGCACAAATACAAAAAAAAAAAAAAAAATTGGTTTTCACACTCTTAAATTATTTATGTTCGATGGGGCGGGAATACGATTGCACTTGACTCCAATTTGGCCAATAACCCAAACCCCGTATGCCTGACCTCGCCCAACTAGAAACTACGATTTGCATATTTTGTTGTTACTATCGTTGTTATTTTTGCCATTTTTCCTCGTTGTTGTCAGCATTGAATTGTCGCATGTTGGCCAGGGTTGGGAACTGCAAACTGGAACTGGGCCTGAAAGAGAAATTACATTTTATTTTGTCGCATGTCGCGGAGCCCCAACAACAACGGCAAAAAGCGAAGGGAAATCGGGGAAACCAGGCTAGGAAATACTGGATGCTCTCCATACCTAAATTAGTTTGCTTTTGGTAGTAGTATATATAAAAATAATTAAAAGCAGTTACTGCAAAGTATGAAAATTAAAAAAGGGAATTATATAAAAAATTATTTAAAAGGATTAAAAACAGAATCTACATATTTAGAAATAAAATAAAATATGAGTAAGCTAAGGAAAGAAAATTTATAAATATGTTTAATTTAAATTTAAAATTGGGAAATTGTTTGATGTTATTTTTATTAATTTTAATCATTACCTAAAATAGTTTCAATTTTGGTTGTATGAATTTCAAACTGTCTGGACTCCGTTTATATAATCAATGATGTCGAAATAAAATCCAAACATGAATGGGTAATTCTATTCTGAAGGAAATAAACTGCAATTTCTTCAGAAAAAAACCTTAAATAAATGCAAATGATTAAGTTTTTAAAATTTATTTTTAACGTTAAGTTTTGAGTATTCTAGATTTTTCCCGATTTTGGATTCCTTAAAATACTATTTTTCTTCTTTATTATTTCGAAACTCGATTACACCAAATACGTTTTTCTCCTTATTTTATTTTCTAAATTATTTGTTCGATTATTGTCATAATGCTTTAAAATATTTAAGGTAGAGGTACCATTTAATCGATTGTAAAGGACATACCTTCTCAGAGGGTATGGAAACATTCAAAATATGCAAAAGAGCGAATGCGTCAATAAATGCAACGACAACAAATATTTTATTGTGTCAATGCTGGCCAAAAGGGTGGTGAAAGGGGGGTGGGGGGTTGGGGGGTCTAGGGGTTTTTTTTTAGCCAGGTCCCAAGTGGCCAAAACAAATGCAGCAAGTTCGAGTTTGGCCTGGTGGCACATGGCACACATAGCAGCTCATTATGCCAGTTGCCATTAAAAGTGAAAGAGAAACCTGCCCAAGGAGACCCCCTCGATCACTGAGAGAAATTGTGAGAGGCGTCCAAGCACCCCAGAAACCCCCCCTCCCCCCATTCCCCACTCACCTTGCACTTCAATCAGCTGCCATCGGCAAGACGCGAAGGCAATCAACAAGCTCGAAACTCGAAGCTTGCGGCTCCCTTTTCCTTTGTATTTACTTTTGACTCTTTTCTTTTGGGCCTTTTTTTTTTTTTTTTTTGCCTGTGGAGGTTTTTCGACAAGGAAACCTTATTGGCCAAATTGGGGTCAGCGCAAGAAGGTCGCGATAACAGCGCAAATAATTGGTAATGGCAGCGCCACCCGAAGCCGCCCAAATTGCATCGAACGTTAAGGTTTCTGAGTCAGATTTCGGGTTTGTCTGCAAGTCATTCGGAATCGAACTGATGGAATGGGTATTTATATACCTTCCTCGTATTTTTCTCAACTTTTTAATGTGCGGGGAAAATAGCCTTGCAGTGGCATTTGCCATAACATCGATTGCCTTTTGTCTTTAACTATTTGTGGTTATTTATTTATACCTATTTCTTTGTGAATGCAATCCTTTTGTTTTATTGTTTTTAATATAATGGTTGCTATGATTGCAGTTTAATTAGTTTAATTTTTGTTTTCTTTTTCTAATTTAAATTACATTATTTTAATGGCTATTGGTAAATTTTTAAAAATGTTATTTTTTATGTATTTTAATATAAAAGCATTGCTGTTAGTATTTCTTTAATTTAATATTCTTTAACTCTGCTTTCTATTTGTCAAATATTGTTAATATTAATGTTTTTTAAATTCAACTTTAAAATTAATTTTTCTATTTATTATTATTTATTTGATATTTCTGTTGTTAGTATAATTGGGTTGATGAAATTGTTGTGCATGCTAATTAGTTTAAGCTACTGTTTGGGGTTTCAGCGTTAAATGAGTGGCAAACTTTTGAATTGAGATAATTGGTTGTGGAAACTATACCTCCATGTGGATATGTTAAATTAGAACACTCTCGCTTGAACGCAAACAGGTGCACCAATTTAAGGCCAGCGCAATTTTCGTGGCAAGCACTTGATAATAATTTCACCTCACACTTTTCCTCAACTTTTCCTTTCGACTTTTTGAACTTTTCTCCCTCTGCACGGTGGAACTTTTCAGATGTAGTTATTCTAGTTGTTGTCGTTGTTGTTGTTGTGGTGGTTGTTGTTGTTGTGGTTGTTGTTGTTGTGGCTGTTGTTGTGTTTGTTGGTGTAATTGTTGTTTTGTGGTGTTGTTGTTGATGGTGTTACTACTGCCATTCGGAACTAATTTACGACTGCCCGTCGCGCTGGGAAGACTCTCCAAAGACTGCGGCAATTGTCGGGCAATCCCTGCAGCAACCCGCTGACCCGCTGACCCCTGACCCCTGACCAACACCCCCCTCCTTAGCTCGTCGACTGCCACGACTCTTAACACCCTGCACCGCAAAGTTAAATGAATGTGGTGGCCAGCGAAATATGCTACAAGTAAACCATGAAAATAAATGCCCAAAAATGCAACTAGAAATTATAGTATACACCACACCCAGCAGCAGCGAATGGCGAGTAGGCGTCGCCCGCATTAAGTGTCCCCAAAAGAGCAAAGAAAAAAAAATAAAATAAAATAAATTAAACAACGATGAAATGTCGGCCGATGACCTCAAAGTGTATACAAACGATGTGGGGTGAAAATCGGGCCACCAAGGTGCCATTAGAGGCAATTTCAGGATTGGCAATACTTGAGCCACACCGCTCATGTCGATGATGCAGCAAAACTAATAAAATTAAATTATTATGTAAAATGCAAATAAAATAATATGCAAATCGAATAACCAGCCACCCCAACAGGCGAACAGGGAGCGATGGAGCCATGAGTAATCACAGACGCAAAGCCCAAAAACAAGGCAAATAAACACATAAATAAATCAAAAATGGACTACGACAAATCTCGGTTGGCCCAAAAACAGACGGAGCAGCGAGCAGCATTAAAATATGGCCAATAATAACCGAAATATCCATGTGATATATCCCAGTTCCCCCCAAAAACTCCAACTCCAAACCTCCCAACATATAATGCTGGGACTAAAATTGGTAATACGAGTTGGGAGCAAGGAGATGGGGGTGCAGCTAAGGAGGAGCCATCGAATTCCAGGATCTGGACGGGTTGCTACCCTGTTTATGGGTTATCAATAATAGTATAAGGTCCATTTACAAATTCTAGAAAAAGTAATAACATTTGAATTTCTATCAGTTTTAATTATTAAAACAAGAAAGGAAAGCTAACTTCGGGCGGAGCCGAAGTTGATATACCCTTGCAGAATATTCTGTAAATAATATTCTCCAAAATTATTCATATGATGCATTCTTAATACTAATAAAAATCCCAACTTCCTAACTTTAAAAACACCAAAGTTATGGCAATTTCAATCGTTCAGTTATATGGCAGCTATAGGATATAGTCCGCCGATCCCTATAAAATTTGGTAGGTCGGATTGATTGGCCAAATATAAAACCCATAGAAAATCCCAACTTCCTAACTCTAAAAACACCAAAGTTATGCTATTTCCTATCGTTATATGGGAGCTATAGGATATAGTCGGCCGATCCTTATGAAATTTGGTAGGTCGAATTGATTGGCCAAATAAAGAAGCCATAGAAAATCCCAACTTCCTAACTTTACAAACACCAGAGTTATGGCATTTCCTATCGTTCAGTTATATGGCAGCTATAGGATATAGTCGGCCGATCCCGGCCGTTCCGACTTATATACTGCGTGCAAAGGAAAGAAGGGTGTGTGCAAAGTTTCAATTCGATATCTTTAAAACTGAGAGACTAGTTCGCGTAGAAACAGACAGACGGACAGACAGACGGACAGACAGACGGACAGACGGACAGACGGACAGACGGACAGACGGACAGACGGACATGGCTATATCAACTCAGGAGGTGATCCTGATCAAGAATATATATACTTTATAGGGTCGGAGATGTCTCCTTCACTGCGTTGCACACTTTTGACCAAAATTATAATACCCTCTGCAAGGGTATAAAAAATAAACCTTAGTTATCAGACAAATAAAATTCTTATTTATATATTTATTGATTAATTTAATGTTTTTTTTCGTTTCACTTCTAACTCCTACAATATTCTACTTCCAAATATTTTTAATATATTTTAAATATGCAACTATTTTCCATATTTTTTACTAATATATAAACTAAAGGAATGTACATATTTAGCAAAAATATATAAAGCCACATTGTGTATGGAAAATTCGCCATAAATACCCCGTTTTGCTACCCTTTTCGATACTTTTGTCTAATTTTTTTAGGGGGAAATAAAAGATATCCATGAAAGGCAGAGCCAAATATTCGACTTGCACACACAAATACAGTCGCAGACATTTTCGTAATCAACATAAAATCCAATCATCCGTCATGGACAGTAAAAGCAGCAAAGGGCTGTCCATTCCCTGGTCCACGGAGAAAAAACATCTGAAAACAAGAAAGGAAAGCTTACTTCGGGCGGAGCCGAAGTTGATATACCCTTGCAGAATATTCTGTAAATAATATTCTCCAAAATTATTCATATTATGCATTCTAAATACTCATAAAATTCCCAACTTCCTAACTTTAAAAACACCAAAGTTATGGCATTTTCAATCGTTCAGTTATATGGCAGCTATAGGATATAGTCGGCCGATCCCTATAAAATTTGGTAGGTCGGATTGATTGGCCAAATATAAAACTCATAGAAAATCCCAACTTCCTAACTTTAAAAACACCAAAGTTATGGTATCTCCTATAGTTATATGGGAGCTATAGGATATAGTCGGCCGATCCTTATAAAATTTGGTAGGTCGAATTGATTGGCCAAATAAAAAAGCCATAGAAAATCCCAACTTTTTAACTTTACAAACACCAGAGTTATGGCGTTTTCTATCGTTCAGTTATATGGCAGCTATAGGATATAGTCGGCCGATCCCGGCCGTTCCGACTTATATACTGCGTGCAAAGGAAAGAAGGGTGTGTGCAAAGTTTCAATTCGATATCTTTAAAACTGAGAGACTAGTTCGCGTAGAAACAGACAGACGGACAGACAGACGGACAGACAGACGGACAGACGGACAGACGGACAGACGGAAAGACGGACAGACGGACAGACGGACATGGCTATATCAACTCAGGAGGTGATCCTGATCAAGAATATATATACTTTATAAGGTCGGAGATGTCTCCTTCACTGCGTTGCACACTTTTGACCAAAATTATAATACCCTCTGCAAGGGTATAAAAAAACCACGAAAAACTACCCAACTCCAACTGTTAGTTATCTGGCCTTTAAAAATGCCAAAAACGAAAATTTTGATTTATGAGCAGACGAAAGCTAAAGTAAAAGAGGAGCCAGAAATTATGTGTGCTTGTGTATTGGCCTGGCTCATTTATAACGCGCTTAAATCTAATACGCGGACAGTACTCAAGATGGGGCAATGGTTGGGGATGGGGCGGGGGATGGGGGATGGGTGATGGGGGATTGGGGGGTGTCGGGTTACTTGCTGGAGTCTCTTGTCTTCCGCATCCGCATCCGCGTCCGCATCCGCAGCCGGCAGACGTGCGTAAAGCGACGCGTGTCCGCTTTATGATTAATATGCGCGACAAAACACAAAATGCACGGAACAGGGATCCTTCGATATGATGGTCACTTTCTTTATTTTTGGAAGAATATATTTAACAATATTCTATCGATATTTAAACTAAAATGTAATCAGTTAATATAGTAATAGATTAAACTTCTTATCGCCCTAAAAATCTCATAGATCTCGGTCGGTACTTGTGATAGAGCTGAACTTTTTGGGATACAGCTTTATTTTTAGAAGAATATATTTAACAATATTCCTTCGATATTCAAACTATAATTTAATCAGTTAAAATGGTAATAGATTCAAGTTTTTATCGCCCTAAAAATCTCATAGATCTGAGCTGAACTTTTTGGGATACAGCTTTATTTTTAGAAAAATACATTTAACAATATTCCATCGATATTCAAACTAAAATTTAATCAGTTAATATAGTAATAGATTAAACTTCTTATCGCCCTAAAAATCTCATAGATCTCGCTCGGTACTTGTGATAGAGTTGAACTTTTTGGGATACAGCTTTATTTTAACCTGACTAGAAAAAATGTACAATCAGGGAGGTTTTTTATCTAAGAAAAGTGTGAAAAAAGTCCCTAAGGAACATAAGAAAGCCTGTCGATATAGCCGAACCTCTTGGGATGGGTATGTGTTGCTACAAGACTTACTTTATTTTAATTTTATTATTTTGTAAAATGTGAAAATGGTGAATTCTTAAGGTTTAAAGGTTTAACCAATCAAATGACTACTGTAAGTGGCAGGATTGGAAGGGAGGACACTGCACAAATTTACCGTTTGACACGCAGCCAAAGCTAAAGACGAACTAACGGGAAACGGAAAATGGGAAACACAATGCCCAGACATAGACACCCGCACTCTCCACACCCCCTCCCCCTTTTCTGTCTCTCTCCATCAGATCTGATGACCAGTTGGCAAGCCAGGACTTTTCCCAGCTTTTTCCGCATATTTGGCATTGCACTGTTTGGGGAAGGCGGGAAATTCGGGAAAAAGCAAGTGCGTGCCATCGGTGAAAGTGAATGGAAACTGTCTGTATTAGTTTATAAAGATGATAAAGCCCTGAATGTCAATTTATAAGGATTAGTTAAAGAAGAAGAGGCAGAAATGTTCGTGACCCATTAGAAATATACGCTTGACTAAAAATCTTATGTTAATTTATTTTTACAATGTTAACAATGCTATAAATGCTATACATTTTTAATGATTCAAAATCTCGTAAAAAATGGAGAGACTTATGCTATTGCTTTGAGAATTTAAACCTGTTCAAAAAATGAGCTTGCTAATCTTAAATTTCTTAAATTAAAAATAAAAGTTTGGAGTAATTTAATTTAGGCTTATTACTTTTATGTTTGATGAGTTACTAATTCATTAAAAAAACATAGGAATTGTAAGAAAAGCAGAAAAAAATGAGGGATTTATAAATCAAGCAACGCGATATATTTATGTGGTATGGGTCAAGAGTTTAATCCGGCTATTAACAATTTTAGCCCACCTTTCTCCTGCTGCCCCATGTCCTTCTGGTCGACTTCCTCTGACACTGGCTTTCTCTGTTTTCGCTGACCTCTTCCTCTGGCTGTCGTTTCGCTTTTGTGCCTTTGTGCGGCTGTCTGGGACAAAGGATATGGGCGAAGTGGGCGGTGGAAAATGATAACGACAAACAAACAAATTAGCACAACTACCGCAGTAGCATTTGTGGCCTGCTGCTCCACCTTTCTTCGCTTCTCCATTTCTCCATTTCTCCAGGAGGTGTTGCTCCCTTTCTCTCCCTTTGAATGTGTGTGTGTGTGTGTGTGTTGGCTGTGGCAAAGTGGCACACTAACACCCATTTGCTCACCTTTCAGCCTCACCTTTCACTGGCGAACCCAAACCCACCGCCCCACACCACCCATTTTCGCTCTTTTGGTGTGTCTCCGGCATAACTTTATCGCCTGCATGTCATATTCCATATTCCATTGTACTATTTGCTGTCATACGTAATGAAAAGCAGCGCACATTTGTTAAAGAGCAAACGAGCGCGCAAATGAACGTGCGAACTGACCCAGGCCGAGGTTTCCCCATCTCCCCATCTCCCTCGCTCCCTGTGTTCCCGTCTCTTTCGGGGAAGCCCCTTTTTGGCCTCAGCGATGGTCGTGTGAGTTGCATACCACATGCCAATGCCTCGAAGACGAAATAACTCATTAAAAACGATTCAGAAGGCCTTGCCAGAGTTGAGGCATACGAAATTAAATAAGTTTAATGAAAATAAACCGTTAATAGCCCCAAGTAACTCGGGAACTGTTGGGAAAAAATCAAAAAACTTTGGTATGCTTAAAGCTACCATCATTAAAACACTTTATAATTTGAAACCAATTTATAAACACTTTATTGCTCGTATAAGCAGGATATGAGACAACTTTCTTTAGTAACTTGGAAAGTATTGGGAAAAAGTCACCAAAATTTAGTAAGCCACTTTAAAAAATATACATTTGGATTTCGCAAAAGAAAATATATAACTAGGGAAAATCTTTAAATAAATACTAAATTTAAAAATTATTTAATTATATTGATAAGCATAAAATCTTGAGTTCTGGGAAAAATGAAGACCATCAAAAACATATAGATTATATATATCTTGTATTGTAGAATTTCGTTACGATGCTTTAGAAAACAATTTCGTGACACGAGCTCATACCTAAGCCAGGCCTGCTTCTGATGTTTGTTCGTGTTCGTTGTCTTCCTTTTTTTTTTGTTGAAAGTCCTGTTCTGTTCGGTTTTGTTGCTTGTTGTTTTGGCCAGTGCGGTCAGCATGGCACCCCAATCTTCTCCCCAGTTTCCCCACTTTCCCAGCGCGGTGCACACCTTGTGCCCCTTGCAATTCTTGTGCCCGTTTTTGCACCTTTTGTTATATGTATATATATATATATATCTATTTTTTCACCTGCAAGCAAATACATATTAGAGCACACAGAGATTCCGTCAGGGGAGTGAGTGGGGGGAGGGGGGAGGGGAAAAGCGCTTTCACTTGGCCATCACGTACGGCAAACATAACACTCAGGAACGGACCCAAAAGTTCGTCCCACTGTGCAGGCACAACAGCAGCAAAAGTGCAAATGTCATTCGATGCCTGCCGCATTTAAAGTATTACGGAATTAACATTTCTTTGTGTTGCTCCTTTCTTTTTTTAATTTTTTTTTTTTTTTGCATAAGGTGTAAGTGTGTATGTGTGGGGGGGGTGGGAAATTGTGCTTCCTTTTGTGCCGTCGCTTCACATTTTTCATTAGTTTAGTGGGTTTGTGGCACATGACAGTCACAGTCGGGACAAGCCAAGGAGCAGCCATCGCCCAGGACTCCAGAGAAGGAGCAATCGAGATGGCGAGAGGGAGAGAGGAAGGGAAATGGAGACCCTAACCCTAACCAACAACTAACGATGCGCGCTGTTCATGCCTTAGTCTCATATATGCCCTTTTCAATCCAAATGTCTCACTGATCTTGGGAACTACTTGTGATGAAGCCGAACTTTTCGGGATGCAATCTTGTTTTGAGTTGACTGTGATGATTTTACCATCAGAGATGTTCTATTACCAAGGAATTTTTAAAAAGCCTTGGGGAACCCGGAAAAGGTAATACTTTAGGGCGAACTTTTTGGGATAGGTATGTCTTTTTACCAGACTAAGCTGTTAAACCTTCAAGCCAGTGAAATCTAAATAATTGGACATTCGACAAATTATAAACGATAGGTATTTGTATGCAGATTAAAAGTAATAAATTAGTACAATTAAGTAAATAGAGTATCTCGGAGTCGACGCTCTTACGTTATAGAATCCGAACCACTGGTACACACACTCATGAAGATATCGCTGTTGTTGTCGTTGTATTATTTCACTCTTTGACTTCCGTTTTCTTCTGTGGTGCATATTTCGTAAATGATTCAAATTTGTGCAGCTAGCGATTCGGGGAGGTGAAAGGGCAAAGAAAGCGGGGTTGAGGTTGCCCCAAAAAAAAAAAAAATAAAGCAGGAGAAATTGTTGGGCCTAATTCAAAGTGGAGCAATGTGGCAGGGAAACTCCTCGCATGCAACACGGGGAAATGAAGAAGGAGAGTGCAGCAACGTTGACGCCTCATTCCATTTGCTTCTTTCACTCTTCATTGACAACCGACCTCAGAAAGCAAAGGCTAGAAGTTTGGATTTAAATAGGAAGTAATAAATACATGAATGTTTAAAACTTAGTGTTTTCTTAAAATAAGAAAGTAAAGAAGTATATAGTATAAATCCAGGTCAACGAAATTTAATTAAATAAATGACAGTCATATGTATTATGTATTATTTTTTTATCGCCCCTCCGTTGGGCGCCACTCCACATTAATAAAGGGATTTCGGGCTGTAACACTGAGATGTGTAATAAATGTGTTTATTGGTTTTACTGGCGTTGAATAACCTAAAACAATAATAAACCACTGGTTACTTGATAGATTATCTCATTCTAAGCTCTCCCAACAATCCGAACTGAGAGGTTTAGCCCAAGGACTTACTTTCGCAACGTCTCCCAGCCAATTATGCCGAGAATCGAACCAGAAATCGCCCCATTCCCATTTTCCCTCCGCCTGCTATATGTTGGGACTTGATCTATGCGAAGGCGTCCGTCTTTATACCCAATGCGACAACTTCAACTTCACATAAACAATTGCTTAACCAAACACTCACTTATTCGGCCTGGACAGATGCCACACACACACAGGATCACATGGCTGGGCAAAACCCACAGCCAATCCTTGGATTATGGGCAATGTGGATGGGGATGCCAATGTTGAGGTTGAGTGGAATACGTTTTTGTTATTGATTCATAAATATTTCAATACACATCGAACTGAATGGGAACATGGCAACCAATTTCAATGAATATATCAAACAACTATAAAAATGCCGCAAAGTGTTTTCTTTTGCCCAACAGTTTACCTTGAGAATCCATCGGCCCCTTTATCTCCCACACTAATGCTTATCGGCATCAACAGTTAAAAAAGAAATTCATTTTTTTCCAGACCTTCTTGAATTTTCATTTTTATTTATTTGCGCATATTTGATTTGGTCCAAGCAAAAAGAAGTTCGGAAAAGTTGGGTGACTCTTGACATGCTCTTTATAGATATGGTTAAGTTCTATTTAGTTATATTACCAAGCTTAAAAATAAAATAGGAGTTTTTAATTTTTGCATTTTATGAAACAGAATTTCTATTCTTGTAACTTAAAACCGTGAATTCTAATAGATTCCTATTAAGCCCTAATAACACATTTCCACCTCTCAAATATCAAATACATTAGCTTACACATTAACTTGAAACTTGTATTGTTCTGTAACTTTAGCCATGACTTAAGCTAACTACTACTGCAAATACAACTTTAACTAAAACTATTTTGGTGTAAATTGCAAGAATTAAACTAAGGGGAGCACAAGTCAAGCTGCCCAAGGATTGCTTAACAAGAAGGACATGCTTCTGGTTCGAATTAGAAGGTCCCTTTGTGAGTGTATGGAGGGAAAGGGTTTTCGGCTGGGGTCCTGGCCACTTCACTTCACTCCACTCCACTCCACTCTCGGCTGCAGGATGCTTATGGGTTTTTATGTGCCTTGTTTGGGGTGCTCGTTCTTCGACTTTGGCTGCCGCATCCTTGAGCATTGAGCCAGCATATGGAAGTAGGCGTGTGTCCGAGTCTGTCCATAATGTCCTCGTCTCCGTCTCCATCTCCGTTTTCTGCCAATAAAAAAGGGCCAGAAAACACACACATTCGGATTCAGATTGCGCCTGCTTACGGCTGGCACACAGTTATAAAGCATATATCTGCTCCTTGGTCTGTTCGCCTGATTTAAATATCTCCTCGGAGTCGCAGACGGCATCGGTGTCCGTTTTTGTCCGCTGTCCGTTTGTCCGTTTGTCCGTATGTCCGTTCGTACGTTTGTCCGTTATCCGGAGTTTGTGCGGAGTCTGAGGGTTATGCTAAATATTTATGCATGACTGCTTTTCTGTGACATCAAATAAATCACTTTTATAGTTTTTGGGGCCGGAGTTGCTCAATATTCTTCACCAGTTTGTGTTTTTTTTCCTAGTTTTTTTTTTTTTTTTTGTATTTATTCTTTGTAAATTTTTAGTGCGTTCGGTGTCCTGCTGAGACTGGCCACGGGGGCTGGCCATATTTATTGAGTTGAACAAATTGCTAGACACAATTTGCATACATGCACAATCCGATCCCAATTGAAGGGCAAACAATGGCGATACACGTTCGAGACTTTATTTAACCCTTAAAGACGAAGCCTGCGTCCTCGTGTTTTAAACATAGCTGGGATTGATGGCTGCTTGGAGTGCCAGGCTTTACCTGCGGCAGGATCCGTTGATTCGCCTGTCCGCAGGGCAATCGGTAGGCCAAACGCTTGACACTTGACCGAAAACATCAAATCCCCATTAAGCCAAAGGCTACGGGATAAATTCGGGAATAACGGCAGGGAAGATGGGGGGAGATATGGCGCCCCGGGAAAGGCTGCTTTTCAGCTGGGCAACGGTTGAAGGTGCAGGTTCAGATAATAGAACGGCCTAAAAATATCACGAAACTGTCCGTATATAGATTAAGAAGTAAAAGTCGCATTGCTAATTAACTTAATTAACTTTTACTTACAGCTAAATAACTACTACACCTTGAATTTGTCAATAATGAAGATAACTATTTGTTTCTAACACTTTAGTTAGGCCTCTACTATATATATTGAATCACACTTAAGTATAAATTAGGAAAAGCATAAGAATTAGAAATATGTGTTTAACTTAAATAAGTAAAATTATGTTATAAAAACCGTCAGAGTTTTTAAGATGAAATGTATGGCAATGTATTTTATATTTTGAATAATATTGTCAACATTTTTCGATATAAGAATTTTATTTAAATTGTCATTTCTGATCTAGCTCGGTCTTGTGCAAAATGTATAAATATTTATCCTTTTAATAAAAGTATATTTGTTGTTATTTTTAATAATTTGCAATATTGGCAGACCGATCTTTTGCCTTTATTTTAATAAGGCCTAAAGATTTCTTTGCCAAACGGGTGGTACATGACCGGGAAAATGGGTGGTGGTGTGATGCAGGTTCTGTTTGATTTTGGGGAAACACCTCGGCTTGCAACATGCCGCAAAGCCGGCAACAAACCGAAAACTGCAAACTTAACAGTGACGCCTCTGCTGACGCAAACTGCGCAGTCAGCGCCGGCAGAGGCAGCGGCAGAGAAAGCTTTTCCGCCAAACAGTCGACGCTCTCTTCTGCATTTTCCCAATCGCGCTCTCTTGCTCTCTCACTCTCGGGTAAAAGCTCATTTTTCCTGGATGCTGTTGCTGCACATTTGTTTCCGGTTGTTGCAGCAAATGCCGCCGATGTTGCTGCTGCAGCTGCAACGTATATTGCTGCTGTTGCTGCTGCTGCTACGCACTAAAAAAAAGGGCTTACAAAAAATGTTTTCAAAAGTGGCGCTGCTAATAGAATAAACATTTTTTTTATTTTTAGGCCTATGAATAAATATTTTCTATTTAATCAGAACATATTTTTAAAAATTTACTTTCAGGCAAGCTTACAGAAATTATATAATTTGTATGTATTAAATGTTATCAGTAAATAAAATGTAATAGTTTGTTTTATCGAAAAAAAATACAGCGGCGGTTGTTTAAGAACCCGATCTATTCGTAGAGAGGTTTACTCACAAGGATGTAATTAATAATTAAAAAGATAACTCAGGTTTATAAGTAAATACACTTATTTTTTCTGGAATTTTGGTAGAATTAAGTTCATGGATCTAATTCTATGATAAATAACGCTTTTCATTTCTTTCAGGATTTTAAAAGGCAAAACCTTTGAAACACAAACGCTTTTAATTGGATTGGCATTTTTCTCAGTGCATCTTCTGCTTCTTCTACTGCTGCTATTTCTTCCTCTTCTGTTGCTGCTGCAGGTTGAAAATGTTGTAACTTTGCAGCTTATCCTGGAAATTACGTAAGCAGCGCAGGGAACGGAGTTTGCAGAGGGGGTCGAAGAGTTTGGAGAAGAAGAAGAGAGAAAAGGGGGGTCAAAGGACACGACAGTGAGAGAGAGAAAGATAGAGAGAGAGAGAGAGATGGGGGGAGCAGTGGCGCAGGGGGATTGCAATACTAGGACTACTGCAATGCTGTCGCAATGAATAAGGCGGCAAATCAAAACAAAACTAAATGAAAAATAAATCGACGACAGACGAAAGAAGGATAGCAAATGGGAGGGAAAGAGAGGGGGAGCGAGAGCGAGAAAGAAGGAAAGAGAGGGAGCGAGAGATGGAGTGGGCGAAAGAGAGGGGCTATAAAGGGGGCTTCCCGGGGAATCCAATGAAGCAGCACAAACACAGAAATTAGGAGACGACGACGACATCGTTGCACCTTTTTGGCTAATGTCACCAGGGGCACAAGAAGAAGAAGAATAGGTGGCCCAAGAAGAGGAAGAACAACTAGGGAATACCTGGCCATATCCATTCTACACTTCGCCAGATGCAATTCAAAAAAACACAATTAAATAAACCTATATTTTAAATTTAAAAATTAACTGAAAATTATCAAAAAAATTACTAAATTCAAAAAAAGAGAAGATAATTTACTTGGTCGTGTATATTTAGTTTTTAAAGTAACAAAAAAAAATAGTCAACTAATAAATGAGTACATGGCGTATGAGTAATATATTTTGAAACAAACGTTTCTAAACATTGGCTACATGGCGTATGAGCAATCTTGGTAAATTTTTTAATGCAAATATTAATTTTAATGCTTAGAAAATTATGCAAAAAAATGAAAACATAAAAATGAATTAAATGGAAATACTTTAGTGGGAACTTTAAATATAAAATCCGTTTCATAGGTTAGCAAAATATAGATTATCTTTTCATGATGTTTGCCTGCTATAAATATTTCAAAATGTGCATGCGATTTATAAGTTAAAATGACTACTGTAACTTAAACTTAAAATCGAAAAAAGATGCATTGACTTGCCATGAAAATCAGAATGCATTTGCTATCCTGCAAACAGCTAAAGAAGGGCAAGACGATGACGATGCTGGCGGTTAAAACTTGGCTTCGCCTCCCATGGGTTTTCCCAAAAAAGGGGCGGCTTAAAGGGGGATGAGGGGGAAGTTGGTGATATACTACAAACACACACACACACACACAGACACATCTGTCTTTTTGGCAATGGCCACGTGCACTTCATGAGTGTTTGCATGCGTCCTTGTGTGTGTCTGTGTGTGTGTGTGGCCAGGTTGCGAGCGTTAATATGCCACAAGCTCTCACACTCACACACACACACACACAGGCATAGAGTGCCAGCCAAAAGGATAATGACACTTGGCGCGCATTTACCGTTAGTTGGCAACTAACCTATGGCTGTGTGTTTGTGTGTTCGAGGAAGTTGGAGTTGTCATTGCGATGCGATAACCCTGATAAGATCCTTCAGTCTATAGACAAATGTTCAAGGAATGCTCCTTTATTTTTCGGCTCTTGATAATTGTCGGCGAAAACTTGAAAAAGTCCAACGGCAAAGGAAAATGGCCATGAGTATTTGTGAACAATGAAAATAACAAGCAAAAGAGTTTGTCAATTATATATATAATAGTGTAAAGTTCATTTTAAATATAACCATTGTTTCATTTACTAAGAATCATTGTTGCTATTCTGTAATTACGGTTAAAAATAAAAAAAGGTGTAGAAACATGGTAATTTTTAAACTTTTGGAAATGCTTAAGAAAGACTCTTTTATTTTTGTTTAATTTGTGTTTGTACTAAGGAAAATTATAGGATTTTAATATATTATCAAAATAAATATACATAAATATTAAAGGCTTGATTTTATTAAAAAAACTGAAACGTCCACATATAAATTAAAATACGTTTAACGATAATGTGGTTTTAAAAGTTGAACTTAATAAAAGGATACTATTAAAAAACTCCTTTGAGTTTATAAAAAACTTTAAAAATGCTAACCGCAAGTTACGAAGTAAACCGAATATAAGATAACATAAAAATGTAATTCTGCAACTCTTCTTTGTAGTAAATCGAAATCGAACTTTCACATTTAATGATTAGCTTTTTACTAATCAAAAGTACCGGGTTCGACTCCACTTTGGGTCAACTGTTTTTTTAATTATAAATGATTTTTGGAATAACCGTTTTTATTTTTTAAATAGCTTTGTGGTTGATTTTCGGTTGTAACTTTTTTTTTTTGTGATGAAAAGTTGCAAAGTTTACGACGTGAAAATCAGACAAATAAAACTTGCGAAAAAATTCGCATAACTTTCGGTCGTTGCCGATCCTAAGTGTCATCATGTGGCAAGCACACACATACACCCACAAAAAGAAAAAAAACCCACACTCAAGTGAGGCAACATAAACTTGCAACACCAAAAACGGAGAAGAATAACCCTTTTTTGTCCGGAGGCCGGAGAGGTGGTAAAATCAGCAGGGGCAACAATGAAGTGGAAATTTGTCTGCACAAGAGGAGGAAAAAATTCAAATCAAAGCTCATCGGAAGGCGGCAATGACTGCCACGCCCACCCATCACATGGGAGCTGAAATAAAGTTGGTTTGGCACACTCTCTTGTAAAAAATAGGCAATTGTGACCTTCATCGTAGGTTTGTTCTTCTTGATCTTTTTTAAATTTAAATTTTAATTGAGTGATTCTGATCTAAATATTTTTAAGACGACTTCGTACTTTAGTAATGATTTTTATAATAAAAATATACTATATTTGTTAGAAAATTTATTTATTTTAAATATTTGTAAATGCTTAAATAGTGTTTATATAATTTAATAACTAATATACATACATCATCCAAAATAAAAATATAGTGTATTAAGACTTCGTCTAATTCTAATCCAAATTGAATTTCATTGTTTTTTTGCTTATTTGGATTATTTTCAGTGTTATTACTGCTACTTTGGTTTTGGCTTTTATTGCAGAAATTGTTTATGAATTGGAAAATTAAATTCTTCACAGTTTCCCACCCCCCTTATCCGCTCCATCCCCCTTTTTTAGTGGGGGTGGTGGGGGGTAGAAAGTTTATTTGCATGCTGAAAGTTCAATTCAAATTGCATGCTCCGTCGCACACACATACAATATAAACGCGAATATGCCACTCCCACATTTTCCCGCCCACATTTTCCTTATTTCCTTGGCGACTTCATTGCCAGCTTCTACTTTTCTTTCATTTCCAAACAACCAAGAAGAGTTTCGCCTTCTTGGAATGGATATGGAAATGGGATTTAGTTTGAAATGTTATAGATTTTTTTTTGGGTGCCGGGTAATATTAAGGTCTACAAGGCATTGTAATAAATCAATATAAAATGAATAAAAAAGTAAAACACGAATCAACAAAATAGTTCAAAAAAAAAATTGGTTTCAGTAAAAAACGTTGTTAAGTATTCCATAAATTGATATAGTTTTAAATTTTTTTAAAATATTTAATATTACTCTTGCACACGGTTAGTTTTATTTTCATACAAAATATAGGCACAAAAATTCATCAGTTTATTTACCATTTACAAACAATTTTTGACAATCAGTGCAAAACGCAACTGTAACCCATTCAAAGTTTGGAAAATTCTGCCACCATTTTCCTGGTTTCTCCCCGTTATATCAAAGTTTCGCATAAAAATCTATAGCTTGTGTATATAGATGAACACGTAACTAATTCCCGATCCGGATTGACCAACCACTGACAAACAACGTGGAGCAAACAACAAACAATTCACACTCAACAAGCGAAGCAAATGAGTTTTGATTCATTTAGCGTAAAATGAAACCCAAAGCGGTGGGTGGGAAAAGGCGTGGGGGAAAATCGGGGGGGAAAAGCGGAAAACGTTGCCGAGCCATTCAGCTGTCATTTCATTATTTATACTGCTGATTAAATTTCCGCTTATACTCATTAAGTTCCATTGTCAAACCACTTCCGTTGAGGAGTCATAGAGAAGGGACGGGGACCCAGGATCCAGGACACAGGACGAAGGACCAAGCACCAAGTACCAAGGAACAAGGACTAGACGAGACATAGACGTAGACGTAGAAACACAACCACATGGATGGCGGAAAAGGGGGGTGGATAACAAACTAATTAAGTCGACGGCAAACTGCAAAGGTGGCCCAACTTGGTTGTCGCCCCTTTGAGAGGGTAAAAAGCGGGGCTAAAAATAGGGAAGATTCCCTCTGTTCTCCAGAGAAACTTCAAACTTCACTTCCTCGGATTCCCGGGCACCACCTCGAGGTGCGAAAACTTCAGCGAAGACCCACTTCAAAATTGCAATCGGAGGCAAGCACAATTAACAAGATAACACGGCCAGAAAAGGTATAGGGTAAATCGGGGAACAGAGCTGTATTGGCATTCACTTGCCACCTGGCAAAAGACAATCTAACTTTCGCCATGATTGCGTTTCAGATAATAATGACAGTCATTAAAACCGAAATCACGCTTCACAAATTAATTAAATAAAATGGCACCAAGTGCATTTAGATTTTGAAATGGGGAATCCCGATAGAGTTATAAAATTAAGAACCTTCAGAGTGTTTTACAATACAAAAGTATTTATAAATCGGCTTTTAAGTCTTAGTGTTTATTGTTTTGTTTTTAAGTTTTTTTTGCTTGAATTTGTTTTACAATGTATTGTCCTTTTAATTCTTTATACACTTCAAATAATCCCCAAGAGATACTGTCTTAAAAGCCTTTTATGATGTTTTTGTTTAAGATGATGAATTTTATTTGTTACCGCCCTTAGAATGGCATCTCTTATTTTGTTTTACTAGTTTAAATACTCTGCAACCCTGCATTATGTGAAAAGCTTGTGGTAGCCCTCGAATTTAGTACCTTTTAATCAAATACAAGGGCGGCAACTCTACAACTTGAACAACCCTACACGTATATCGATTCCGATAAAATGACAATCGAAATGGCCTGCTGGGAAAGCAACTTGGGAATCATAAGATTTCGGAAATTTGGACAGTGGGAAAACATCTAGTAGGCGAGTTGGAAATTTTCGGAAATTTGGACAGTGGGAAAACATCTAGTAGGCGAGTTGGAATTTAAGTTGACTTTTGGACGCTCTCCCCTCGCCGCCGGTGACAGCCGAGTGAGTAGAAGGACCTCCTCGAGCATAAGGTTTATACATCGTCACCGGTCCGGGTTCGAATCCCGGTAAGATGTAAGAAGCATGGCACACAAACAGACGAATATCACTGACAAACATAATGACACTTACTTACACAACTACACTTGTATAAACTCACAGCACTGACAACGATGAAAATGAGGATCAACCATAATTACATGTTAAAGGACTTGCCAGCCAGAGAGACAGAGGAAGTAAAGAGTGGCCTGGCCGGCAGAAATTGCAGAGCATCTATAGAAATTAGAATTAAGTAAAAAGTTAAACCTAAACCCAACACTTGTTAATCATCAGAAAATAAAATAAATTTAAAAAAAAATAATTTTTTGTTTTTAAAAAAAAAGTTAACCTTTCACTTGATTAGAATGATTTTTTCTTTAACATTTTTTTGTTGTTTCACATAAAAAACGGTATATTTTATGGGTACTATTTTCTTGAAATACCTTTTTGTATACCATTATAAAAACAGCACTTGCTTTCCGAACTCATATTGCACAGCTGCCACCCATAATAATTTGCCCAAGCACTCGCAACGACCATTTACCATTTGATTCATTGCCTAATGCCCGAAATGGCAGTCTCCCATGTTCAACTGTTGCAATTATTAAGTTTATCAACTGCTGCATAACCGATTACCAACCAGTTAAGTGCGGCCACTGGCCAGTTATATGCCAAACATACCCGAACATTCTGCATTCCAGAATGATCATCATCATCATCCCAATACCAATCGTCATTCTGGGCATCTGTCCTCGCGGCGATAAAAATTGCATGCAATTATGCCCAGTCTTCTACACCCACTCTGAAATCCCACGAATCCCTGGGATCTCTGTTACTTTCCAGGAAACCCCAAAAATCCCCAAAAGTCCAGGGGGAGGGGGCGGCTGAGGGGATTGTAAAAAAAAGAGGGAAAATCGAACCAAACCCGAATGGATTTCCCAGCATTCGTTTGGTAGGTAATCAAACGCTTAATTAATATGACACACCAATACAAGCTGAAAGCTTCGTGGGTGGGGACTAAATGGATGGTAAGACAGGGGAGAAGGATTGAGGGGGGGGGGGGGGGTGGTGAGAATGTGGCAGGATTACAGGGGGAGGTCCAAAGGACATCGCATGTGGCTGATGATTTTTGGTGGCCAGGCATCGTTTTTCGGTTTTTGGCATATTACTGATAACACTCGCGGTCGCCTGCCCGAAAAACGTGCGAAAGAGACGGAACAGGGGTTCGTTGAAAAGGGACGGGCAATACACAGCAGAAAAGGGATGGCTATAGGAGGGAGAGAAAGAGACAGCGATTGAGAAGCCGGCCATCGCTTGCGGTAATTGCTTCATAATTGAACAATTATGCAAACGTGATTGAAGTGATTATATGGCCGCTTATGCGCCTCTGTTTATGTGCGTTTCCCCACTCTCTGCCGTCCACTCTTCCCCCGCCCCCATTTTCGCCACCCAATTTTACCCATTTCCACATCAATTCATTGCCTCTCCCCCCCTTTTGACCGGCTGACGCGTTAATTGAATGGATTTCCCATAATTTTTGAGCTTTGTTTTGTCGCTTTACCAATAGCCAACATCCGAAATTAGTTAACCATGATAGTTCTATGCAAATTTTTTACTCTTACGGGACAGAAAAAATCGTTTATCTTATCTGGTTATATGTTTAATGATTGTAATATAAATGTAATCAAGAAAAGTGCTGGGCTATAAAAAAGGAACAAGTAACAAAACGAGTTTATTAAATACTTTTAGTAATTCAAATTATTTTTGTAACATCCAGGAGTAATGGGATTTATAGCTACATCTGCAAAAAACATTCAGTATTTCCCTTCAAGTATTTGAATATCCTTGCAGGGAATTATAATTTTTAGTCTAAAGTTTGCAACGCAGTGATCTTAAAGTATATATTATTGATTGGCATGCCACTTAAAATAAGCTTCAATCCATTTGTCCAATTATCCAAGTTATTCGTTTTCAAAAGCAGACTATTTTCGAAAATAGTATTCAATTGGATCCGATTTTTGCCATCCGATTTTCATCCGATTTCTGCCAAGCTTATTCTTGTTATTCAAATTTAATCAATTTGTATTTTTAAGTCGGCCATGACCCTAATGTCAAAGGGTTTTACGAGTTCGATGCCATTCCTCTCACTATTTTTCAGTTTTATTTTTTCTCCCTACCTGATCACACGTATTTTTTCAACAATCCACAACTGGAAAAAAAACAAAATTTTGTTAGTCATCAGTTTTTATACATACGTTTTTATTTTTATCAAATTGTGAAATCCCACAAAACTTCTTTCGATATGGAGGCGAAAGATGGTCCTTCAGGATCTCAAGACAGACGTAAGCGTGCCACGTCGAAGAGCGTCCCCGCGAAGAGCGTCCCCGTGAAGAGCGTCCCCGTGAAGAGCGTCCCTGTGAAGAGCGTCCCCGCGAAGAGCGTCCCCGCGAAGGGAAGGCGCACCAAAGTCGGTAACGAGGTGTCCCTTTATAATGAAGTTCCCACGCACCGCGGAACGATGACAAGGCGTATTAATAAGAAAACGCTTAGATTGTGGTCTGAAGGTGCCGTAGTAAATGCTTCTGGAGAAATGCGCAAACTCCCTAGAATTCGCCAGCGCAAGCAACCCGAAACAAAATCAAAATTCGAGAAGACTAAATGCCCGACTCTTCGCAAGAAGCAACCTTCTCGAAAGGTCACCCCCGCCAAAAAGGGGCTCGCGAAGAAAACCCCTCGTCCATAGGCCACTGGAGTCTTCGAGCCCAGTGAGAAGTATGCTGATGGGGTCGACGATAAGCTCTGGAGGATGTCCTGCTCTTGCGAGAATCCAGATGTCGAGCGGGTCCTTCAGGAAGTTCAAGAAGACGAAAGGATCCTGTCTACAGAAAACCGGCAGAAAGTTGCGAAATATCCTCTTGACATGAATATCAATATAATATAATAACAAGATCTTAACCGTATTTTAAATAATAATTTCTTTTATAGTTTTAACAAGAAAGGAAAGCTAACTTCGGGCGGAGCCGAAGTTGATATACCCTTGCAGAATATTCTGAAAATAATATTCTTCAAAATTATTCATATAATGCATTCTAAATACTCATAAAAATCGCAACTTCCTAACTTTAAAATCACCAAAGTTATGGCATTTTCAATCGTTCAGTTATATGGCAGCTATAGGATATAGTCGGCCGATCCCAGCCGTTCCGACTTATATACTGCGTGCAAAGGAAAGAAGGGTGTGTGCAAAGTTTCAATTCGATATCTTTAAAACTGAGAGACTAGTTCGCGTAGAAACAGACAGACGGACAGACGGACATGCTTATATAAACTCAGGAGGTCATCCTGATCAAGAATATATATACTTTATAGGGTCGGAGATGTCTCCTTCACTACGTTGCACACTTTTGACCAAAATTATAATACCCTCCGCAAGGGTATAAAAATTAACCTAAAAACCGTACTTTTATTTAAATCGATAGTAAATGCCCAGAGATCGACGGTTAATAATAATTACTTTTAGAATTTGGGTCAACTTTTTAAAATCGTCGGAAACTGCTATAAGTAACACAAAAATGGGTCATAAATTGGAATAACGTTAAAATGAAAATTTTTGAATGCAGATTCTCAGAGAATCGAATCACAAGTCTTAAGAGGTATGCCACTTTGAAATCGGATTAAATTTAGTAAAGTTATGAACTCTAGAAGTCCAATTTTGGGACACCGTTTTACACTTCGTCGGAAACTTAGAAATAACTAACATGAAAATGGGTCAAAAAATTTACTAACGCTAAATTGAAAATTTTGAATGCAGATTTTTAGAGAATCAAACCACAAGTCTTAAGAGGTATGCCACCTTGAAATCGGATTAAATTTAGTAAAGTTATGAACTCTAGAAGTCCAATTTTGGGACACCGTTTTACACTTCGTCGGAAACTTAGAAATAACTAAGATGAAAATGGGTCAAAAAATGGACTAACGCTAAATTGAAAATTTTGAATGCAGATTTTTAGAGAATAAAACCAAAAGTCTTAAGAGGTATGCCACTTTGAAATCGGATTAAATTTAGTAAAGTTATGAACTCTAGAAGTCCAATTTTGGGACACCGTTTTACACTTCGTCGGAAACTTAGAAATAACTACATGAAAATGGGTCTAAAAATGGACTAACGCTAAAATGAAAATTTTGAATGCAGATTTTTAGAGAATCAAACCACAAGTCTTAAGAGGTATGCCACTTTGAAATCGGATTAAATTTAGTAAAGTTATGAACTCTAGAAGTCCAATTTTGGGACACCGTTTTACACTTCGTCAGAAACTTAGAAATAACTAACATGAAAAAGGGTCAAAAATTTGACTAACGCCAAAATGAAAATTTTGAATGCAGATTCTCAGAGAATCGAATCACAAGTCTTAAGAGGTATGCCACTTTGAAATCGGATTAAATTTAGTAAAGTTACGAACTCTAGAAGTCCAATTTTGGGACACGGTTTTACACTTCGTCGGAAACTTAGAAATAACTACATGAAAATGGGTCTAAAAATGGACTAACGCTAAAATGAAAATTTTGAATGCAGATTTTTAGAGAATCAAACCACAAGTCTTAAGAGGTATGCCACTTTGAAATCGGATTAAATTTAGTAAAGTTATGAACTCTAGTAGTCCAATTTTGGGACACCGTTTTACACTTCGTCGGAAACTTAGAAATAACTAACATGAAAATGGGTCAAAAAATGGACTAACGCTAAATTGAAAATTTTGAATGCAGATTTTTAGAGAATCAAACCAAAAGTCTTAAGAGGTATGCCACTTTGAAATCGGATTAAATTTAGTAAAGTTATGAACTCTAGAAGTCCAATTTTGGGACACCGTTTTACACTTCGTCAGAAACTTAGAAATAACTAACATGAAAAAAGGTCAAAAATTTGACTAACGCTAAAATGAAAATTTTGAATGCAGATTCTCAGAGAATCGAATCACAAGTCTTAAGAGGTATGCCACTTTGAAATCGGATTAAATTTAGTAAAGTTATGAACTCTAGAAGTCGAATTTTGGGACACCGTTTTACACTTCGTCGGAAACTTAGAAATAACTAACATGAAAATGGGTCAAAAAAATGGACTAACGCTAAATTGAAAATGTTGAATGCAGATTTTTAGAGAATCAAACCAAAAGTCTTAAGAGGTATGCCACTTTGAAATCGGATTAAATTTAATAAAGTTACGAACTCTAGAAGTCCAATTTTGGGACACGGTTTTACACTTCGTCGGAAACTTAGAAATAACTAACATGAAAAAGGGTCAAAAATTTGACTAACGCCAAAATGAAAATTTTGAATGCAGATTCTCAGAGAATCGAATCACAAGTCTTAAGAGGTATGCCACTTTGAAATCGGATTAAATTTAGTAAAGTTACGAATTCTAGAAGTCCAATTTTGGGACACGGTTTTACACTTTGTCGGAAACTTAGAAATAACTAACATGAAAATGGGTCAAAAAATGGACTAACGCTAAAATGAAAATTTTGAATGCAGATTCTCAGAGAATCGAATCACAAGTCTTAAGAGGTATGCCACTTTGAAATCGGATTAAATTTAGTAAAGTTACGAACTTTAGAAGTCCAATTTTGGGACACGGTTTTACACTTCGTCGGAAACTTAGAAATAACTACATGAAAATGGGTCTAAAAATGGACTAACGCTAAAATGAAAATT
Organism: Drosophila fuyamai; assembly: GCA_018153365.1. Lineage (NCBI taxonomy): Eukaryota > Metazoa > Arthropoda > Insecta > Diptera > Drosophilidae > Drosophila > Drosophila fuyamai. Next base: position 9,077,643 of record JAECXW010000062.1, read on the forward strand.
TTGAATGCATATTTTTAGAGAATCAAACCACAAGTCTTAAGAGGTATGCCACTTTGAAATCGGATTAAATTTAGTAAAGTTATGAACTCTAGAAGTCCAATTTTGGGACACCGTTTTACACTTCGTCGGAAACTTAGAAATAACTAACATGAAAATGGGTCAAAAAATGGACTAACGCTAAATTGAAAATTTTGAATGCAGATTTTTAGAGAATCAAACCACAAGTCTTAAGAGGTATGCCACTTTGAAATCGGATTAAATTTAGTAAAGTTATGAACTCTAGAAGTCCAATTTTGGGACACCGTCTTACACTTCGTCGGAAACTTAGAAATAACTAACATGAAAATGGGTCAAAAAATGGACTAACGCTAAATTGAAAATTTTGAATGCAGATTTTTCGAGAATCAAACCAAAAGTCTTAAGAGGTATGCCACTTTGAAATCGGATTAAATTTCGTAAAGTTACGAACTCTAGAAGTCCAATTTTGGGACACGGTTTTACACTTCGTCGGAAACTTAGAAATAACTAATATGAAAAAGGGTCAAAAATTTGACTAACGCCAAAATGAAAATTTTGAATGCAGATTCTCAGAGAATCGAATCACAAGTCTTAAGAGGTATGCCACTTTGAAATCGGATTAAATTTAGTAAAGTTACGAACTCTAGAAGTCCAATTTTGGGACACGGTTTTACACTTCGTCGGAAACTTAGAAATAACTACATGAAAATGGGTCTAAAAATGGACTAACGCTAAAATGAAAATTTTGAATGCAGATTTTTAGAGAATCAAACCACAAGTCTTAAGAGGAATGCCACTTTGAAATCGGATTAAATTTAGTAAAGTTATGAACTCTAGAAGTCCAATTTTGGGACACCGTTTTACACTTCGTCGGAAACTTAGAAATAACTAACATGAAAATGGGTCAAAAAATGGACTAATGCTAAATTGAAAATTTTGAATGCAGATTCTCAGAGAATCGAATCACAAGTCTTAAGAGGTATGCCACTTTGAAATCGGATTAAATTAAGTAAAGTTATGAACTCTAGAAGTCCAATTTTGGGACACCGTTTTACACTTCGTCGGAAACTTAGAAATAACTAACATGAAAATGGGTCAAAAAATGGACTAACGCTAAATTGAAAATTTTGAATGCAGATTTTTAGAGAATCAAACCACAAGTCTTAAGAGGTATGCCACTTTGAAATCGGATTAAATTTAGTAAAGTTATGAACTCTAGAAGTCCAATTTTGGGACACGGTTTTACACTTCGTCGGAAACTTAGAAATAACTAACATGAAAATGGGTCTAAAAATGAACTAACGCTAAAATGAAAATTTTGCAGATTTTTAGAGAATCAAACCACAAGTCTTAAGAGGTATGCCACTTTGAAATCGGATTAAATTTAGTAAAGTTATGAACTCTAGAAGTCCAATTTTGGGACACCGTTTTACACTTCGTCGGAAACTTAGAAATAACTAACATGAAAATGGGTCAAAAAATGGACTAACGCTAAATTGAAAATGTTGAATGCAGATTTTTAGAGAATCAAACCAAAAGTCTTAAGAGGTATGCCACTTTGAAATCGGATTAAATTTAATAAAGTTACGAACTCTAGAAGTCCAATTTTGGGACACGGTTTTACACTTCGTCGGAAACTTAGAAATAACTAACATGAAAAAGGGTCAAAAATTTGACTAACGCCAAAATGAAAATTTTGAATGCAGATTCTCAGAGAATCGAATCACAAGTCTTAAGAGGTATGCCACTTTGAAATCGGATTAAATTTAGTAAAGTTACGAATTCTAGAAGTCCAATTTTGGGACACGGTTTTACACTTTGTCGGAAACTTAGAAATAACTAACATGAAAATGGGTCAAAAAATGGACTAACGCTAAAATGAAAATTTTGAATGCAGATTCTCAGAGAATCGAATCACAAGTCTTAAGAGGTATGCCACTTTGAAATCGGATTAAATTTAGTAAAGTTACGAACTTTAGAAGTCCAATTTTGGGACACGGTTTTACACTTCGTCGGAAACTTAGAAATAACTACATGAAAATGGGTCTAAAAATGGACTAACGCTAAAATGAAAATTTTGAATGCATATTTTTAGAGAATCAAACCACAAGTCTTAAGAGGTATGCCACTTTGAAATCGGATTAAATTTAGTAAAGTTATGAACTCTAGAAGTCCAATTTTGGGACACCGTTTTACACTTCGTCGGAAACTTAGAAATAACTAACATGAAAATGGGTCAAAAAATGGACTAACGCTAAATTGAAAATTTTGAATGCAGATTTTTAGAGAATCAAACCACAAGTCTTAAGAGGTATGCCACTTTGAAATCGGATTAAATTTAGTAAAGTTATGAACTCTAGAAGTCCAATTTTGGGACACGGTTTTACACTTCGTCGGAAACTTAGAAATAACTAACATGAAAATGGGTCTAAAAATGAACTAACGCTAAAATGAAAATTTTGCAGATTTTTAGAGAATCAAACCACAAGTCTTAAGAGGTATGCCACTTTGAAATCGGATTAAATTTAGTAAAGTTATGAACTCTAGAAGTCCAATTTTGGGACACCGTTTTACACTTCGTCGGAAACTTAGAAATAACTAACATGAAAATGGGTCAAAAAATGGACTAACGCTAAATTGAAAATGTTGAATGCAGATTTTTAGAGAATCAAACCAAAAGTCTTAAGAGGTATGCCACTTTGAAATCGGATTAAATTTAATAAAGTTACGAACTCTAGAAGTCCAATTTTGGGACACGGTTTTACACTTCGTCGGAAACTTAGAAATAACTAACATGAAAAAGGGTCAAAAATTTGACTAACGCCAAAATGAAAATTTTGAATGCAGATTCTCAGAGAATCGAATCACAAGTCTTAAGAGGTATGCCACTTTGAAATCGGATTAAATTTAGTAAAGTTACGAATTCTAGAAGTCCAATTTTGGGACACGGTTTTACACTTTGTCGGAAACTTAGAAATAACTAACATGAAAATGGGTCAAAAAATGGACTAACGCTAAAATGAAAATTTTGAATGCAGATTCTCAGAGAATCGAATCACAAGTCTTAAGAGGTATGCCACTTTGAAATCGGATTAAATTTAGTAAAGTTACGAACTTTAGAAGTCCAATTTTGGGACACGGTTTTACACTTCGTCGGAAACTTAGAAATAACTACATGAAAATGGGTCTAAAAATGGACTAACGCTAAAATGAAAATTTTGAATGCATATTTTTAGAGAATCAAACCACAAGTCTTAAGAGGTATGCCACTTTGAAATCGGATTAAATTTAGTAAAGTTATGAACTCTAGAAGTCCAATTTTGGGACACCGTTTTACACTTCGTCGGAAACTTAGAAATAACTAACATGAAAATGGGTCAAAAAATGGACTAACGCTAAATTGAAAATTTTGAATGCAGATTTTTAGAGAATCAAACCACAAGTCTTAAGAGGTATGCCACTTTGAAATCGGATTAAATTTAGTAAAGTTATGAACTCTAGAAGTCCAATTTTGGGACACCGTCTTACACTTCGTCGGAAACTTAGAAATAACTAACATGAAAATGGGTCAAAAAATGGACTAACGCTAAATTGAAAATTTTGAATGCAGATTTTTCGAGAATCAAACCAAAAGTCTTAAGAGGTATGCCACTTTGAAATCGGATTAAATTTCGTAAAGTTACGAACTCTAGAAGTCCAATTTTGGGACACGGTTTTACACTTCGTCGGAAACTTAGAAATAACTAATATGAAAAAGGGTCAAAAATTTGACTAACGCCAAAATGAAAATTTTGAATGCAGATTCTCAGAGAATCGAATCACAAGTCTTAAGAGGTATGCCACTTTGAAATCGGATTAAATTTAGTAAAGTTACGAACTCTAGAAGTCCAATTTTGGGACACGGTTTTACACTTCGTCGGAAACTTAGAAATAACTACATGAAAATGGGTCTAAAAATGGATTAACGCTAAAATGAAAATTTTGAATGCAGATTTTTAGAGAATCAAACCACAAGTCTTAAGAGGAATGCCACTTTGAAATCGGATTAAATTTAGTAAAGTTATGAACTCTAGAAGTCCAATTTTGGGACACCGTTTTACACTTCGTCGGAAACTTAGAAATAACTAACATGAAAATGGGTCAAAAAATGGACTAATGCTAAATTGAAAATTTTGAATGCAGATTCTCAGAGAATCGAATCACAAGTCTTAAGAGGTATGCCACTTTGAAATCGGATTAAATTAAGTAAAGTTATGAACTCTAGAAGTCCAATTTTGGGACACCGTTTTACACTTCGTCGGAAACTTAGAAATAACTAACATGAAAATGGGTCAAAAAATGGACTAACGCTAAATTGAAAATTTTGAATGCAGATTTTTAGAGAATCAAACCACAAGTCTTAAGAGGTATGCCACTTTGAAATCGGATTAAATTTAGTAAAGTTATGAACTCTAGAAGTCCAATTTTGGGACACGGTTTTACACTTCGTCGGAAACTTAGAAATAACTAACATGAAAATGGGTCTAAAAATGAACTAACGCTAAAATGAAAATTTTGCAGATTTTTAGAGAATCAAACCACAAGTCTTAAGAGGTATGCCACTTTGAAATCGGATTAAATTTAGTAAAGTTATGAACTCTAGAAGTCCAATTTTGGGACACCGTTTTACACTTCGTCGGAAACTTAGAAATAACTAACATGAAAATGGGTCAAAAAATGGACTAACGCTAAATTGAAAATTTTGAATGCAGATTTTTAGAGAATCAAACCACAAGTCTTAAGAGGTATGCCACTTTGAAATCGGATTAAATTAAGTAAAGTTATGAACTCTAGAAGTCCAATTTTGGGACACCGTTTTACACTTCGTCGGAAACTTAGAAATAACTAACATGAAAATGGGTCAAAAATTTGACTAACGCTAAAATGAAAATTTTGAATGCAGATTCTCAGAGAATCGAATCACAAGTCTTAAGAGGTATGCCACTTTGAAATCGGATTAAATTTAGTAAAGTTATGAACTCTAGAAGTCCAATTTTGGGACATCGTTTTACACTTCGTCGGAAACTTAGAAATAACTAACATGAAAATGGGTCAAAATATGGACTAACGCTAAAATGAAAATTTTGAATGCAGATTCTCAGAGAATCGAATCACAAGTCTTAAGAGGTATGCCACTTTGAAATCGGATTAAATTTAGTAAAGTTACGAACTTTAGAAGTCCAATTTTGGGACACGGTTTTACACTTCGTCGGAAACTTAGAAATAACTACATGAAAATGGGTCTAAAAATGGACTAACGCTAAAATGAAAATTTTGAATGCATATTTTTAGAGAATCAAACCACAAGTCTTAAGAGGTATGCCACTTTGAAATCGGATTAAATTTAGTAAAGTTATGAACTCTAGAAGTCGAATTTTGGGACACCGTTTTACACTTCGTCGGTAACTTAGAAATAACTAACATGAAAATGGATCAAAAAATGGACTAACGCTAAATTGAAAATTTTGAATGCAGATTTTTAGAGAATCAAACCAAAAGTCTTAAGAGGTATGCCACTTTGAAATCGGATTAAATTTAGTGAAGTTATGAACTCTAGAAGTCCAATTTTGGGACACCGTTTTACACTTCGTCGGAAACTTAGAAATAACTAACATGAAAAAGGGTCAAAAATTTAACTAACGCCAAAATGAAAATTTTGAATGCAGATTCTCAGAGAATCGAATCACAAGTCTTAAGAGGTATGCCACTTTGAAATCGGATTAAATTTAGTAAAGTTACGAACTCTAGAAGTCCAATTTTGGGACACGGTTTTACACTTCGTCGGAAACTTAGAAATAACTACATGAAAATGGGTCTAAAAATGGACTAACGCTAAAATGAAAATTTTGAATGCAGATTTTTAGAGAATCAAACCACAAGTCTTAAGAGGTATGCCACTTTGAAATCTGATTAAATTTAGTAAAGTTATGAACTCTAGAAGTCCAATTTTGGGACACCGTTTTACACTTCGTCAGAAACTTAGAAATAACTAACATGAAAAAGGGTCAAAAATTTGACTAACGCCAAAATGAAAATTTTGAATGCAGATTCTCAGAGAATCGAATCACAAGTCTTAAGAGGTATGCCACTTTGAAATCGGATTAAATTTAGTAAAGTTACGAACTCTAGAAGTCCAATTTTGGGACACGGTTTTACACTTCGTCGGAAACTTAGAAATAACTACATGAAAATGGGTCAAAAAATGGACTAACGCTAAAATGAAAATTTTGAATGCAGATTTTTAGAGAATCAAACCACAAGTCTTAAGAGGTATGCCACTTTGAAATCGGATTAAATTTAGTAAAGTTATGAACTCTAGAAGTCCAATTTTGGGACACCGTTTTACACTTCGTCAGAAACTTAGAAATAACTAACATGAAAATGGGTCAAAAAATGGACTAACGCTAAATTGAAAATTTTGAATGCAGATTTTTAGAGAATCAAACCACAAGTCTTAAGAGGTATGCCACTTTAAAATCGGATTAAATTTAATAAAGTTACGAACTCTAGAAGTCCAATTTTGGGACACCGTTTTACACTTCGTCGGAAACTTAGAAATAACTAACATGAAAAAGGGTCAAAAATTTGACTAACGCCAAAATGAAAATTTTGAATGCAGATTCTCAGAGAATCGAATCACAAGTCTTAAGAGGTATGCCACTTTGAAATCGGATTAAATTTAGTAAAGTTACGAACTCTAGAAGTCCAATTTTGGGACACGGTTTTACACTTCGTCGGAAACTTAGAAATAACTACATGAAAATGGGTCTAAAAATGGACTAACGCTAAAATGAAAATTTTGAATGCAGATTTTTAGAGAATCAAACCACAAGTCTTAAGAGGTATGCCACTTTGAAATCGGATTAAATTTAGTAAAGTTATGAACTCTAGAAGTCCAATTTTGGGACACCGTTTTACACTTCGTCGGAAACTTAGAAATAACTAACATGAAAATGGGTCAAAAAATGGACTAACGCTAAAATGAAAATTTTGAATGCAGATTCTCAGAGAATCGAATCACAAGTCTAAGAGGTATGCCACTTTGAAATCGGATTAAATTTAGTAAAGTTACGAACTCTAGAAGTCCAATTTTGGGACACGGTTTTACACTTCGTCGGAAACTTAGAAATAACTAATATGAAAAAGGGTCAAAAATTTGACTAACGCCAAAATGAAAATTTTGAATGCAGATTCTCAGAGAATCGAATCACAAGTCTTAAGAGGTATGCCACTTTGAAATCGGATTAAATTTAGTAAAGTTACGAACTCTAGAAGTCCAATTTTGGGACACGGTTTTACACTTCGTCGGAAACTTAGAAATAACTACATGAAAATGGGTCTAAGAATGGACTAACGCTAAAATGAAAATTTTGAATGCAGATTTTTAGAGAATCAAACCACAAGTCTTAAGAGGTATGCCACTTTGAAATCGGATTAAATTTAGTAAAGTTATGAACTCTAGAAGTCCAATTTTGGGACACCGTTTTACACTTCGTCAGAAACTTAGAAATAACTAACATGAAAAAGGGTCAAAAATTTGACTAACGCCAAAATGAAAATTTTGAATGCAGATTCTCAGAGAATCGAATCACAAGTCTTAAGAGGTATGCCACTTTGAAATCGGATTAAATTTAATAAAGTTAAGAACTCTAGAAGTCCAATTTTGGGACACGGTTTTACACTTCGTCGGAAACTTAGAAATAACTAACATGAAAAAGGGTCAAAAATTTGACTAACGCCAAAAAGAAAATTTTGAATGCAGATTCTCAGAGAATCGAATCACAAGTCTTAAGAGGTATGCCACTTTGAAATCGGAATTAATTTAGTAAAGTTACGAACTCTAGAAGTCCAATTTTGGGACACGGTTTTACACTTCGTCGGAAACTTAGAAATAACTACATGAAAATGGGTCTAAAAATGGACTAACGCTAAAATGAAAATTTTGAATGCAGATTTTTAGAGAATCAAACCACAAGTCTTAAGAGGTATGCCATTTTGAAATCGGATTAAATTTAGTAAAGTTATGAACTCTAGAAGTCCAATTTTGGGACACCGTTTTACACTTCGTCGGAAACTTAGAAATAACTAACATGAAAATGGGTCAAAAAATGGACTAACGCTAAATTGAAAATTTTGAATGCAGATTTTTAGAGAATCAAACCACAAGTCTTAAGAGGTATGCCACTTTGAAATCGGATTAAATTTAGTAAAGTTACGAACTCTAGAAGTCCAATTTTGGGACACGGTTTTACACTTCGTCGGAAACTTAGAAATAACTACATGAAAATGGGTCTAAAAATGGACTAACGCTAAAATGAAAATTTTGAATGCAGATTTTTAGAGAATCAAACCACAAGTCTTAAGAGGTATGCCACTTTGAAATCGGATTAAATTTAGTAAAGTTATGAACTCTAGAAGTCCAATTTTGGGACAAGGTTTTACACTTCGTCGGAAACTTAGAAATAACTAACATGAAAAAGGGTCAAAAATTTGACTAACGCCAAAATGAAAATTTTGAGTGCAGATTCTCAGAGAATCGAATCACAAGTCTTAAGAGGTATGCCACTTTGAAATCGGATTAAATTTAGTAAAGTTACGAACTCTAGAAGTCCAATTTTGGGACACCGTTTTACACTACGTCGGAAACTTAGAAATAACTACATGAAAATGGGTCTAAAAATGGACTAACGCTAAAATGAAAATTTTGAATGCAGATTTTTAGAGAATCAAACCACAAGTCTTAAGAGGTATGCCACTTTGAAATCGGATTAAATTTAGTAAAGTTATGAACTCTAGAAGTCCAATTTTGGGACACCGTTTTACACTTCGTCGGAAACTTAGAAATAACTAACATGAAAATGGGTCAAAAAATGGACTAACGTTAAATTGAAAATTTGGAATGCAGATTTTTAGAGAATCAAACCAAAAGTCTTAAGAGGTATGCCACTTTGAAATCGGATTAAATTTAGTAAAGTTATGAACTCTAGAAGTCCAATTTTGGGACACCGTTTTACACTTCGTCGGAAACTTAGAAATAACTAACATGAAAATGGGTCAAAAAATGGACTAACGCTAAAATGAAAATTTTGAATGCAGATTCTCAGAGAATCGAATCACAAGTCTTAAGAGGTATGCCACTTTGAAATCGGATTAAATTTAGTAAAGTTACGAACTCTAGAAGTCCAATTTTGGGACACCGTTTTACACTTCGTCAGAAACTTAGAAATAACTAACATGAAAAAGGGTCAAAAATTTGACTAACGCCAAAATGAAAATTTTGAATGCAGATTCTCAGAGAATCGAATCACAAGTCTTAAGAGGTATGCCACTTTGAAATCGGATTAAATTTAATAAAGTTAAGAACTCTAGAAGTCCAATTTTGGGACACGGTTTTACACTTCGTCGGAAACTTAGAAATAACTAACATGAAAAAGGGTCAAAAATTTGACTAACGCCAAAAAGAAAATTTTGAATGCAGATTCTCAGAGAATCGAATCACAAGTCTTAAGAGGTATGCCACTTTGAAATCGGAATAAATTTAGTAAAGTTACGAACTCTAGAAGTCCAATTTTGGGACACGGTTTTACACTTCGTCGGAAACTTAGAAATAACTACATGAAAATGGGTCTAAAAATGGACTAACGCTAAAATGAAAATTTTGAATGCAGATTTTTAGAGAATCAAACCACAAGTCTTAAGAGGTATGCCATTTTGAAATCGGATTAAATTTAGTAAAGTTATGAACTCTAGAAGTCCAATTTTGGGACACCGTTTTACACTTCGTCGGAAACTTAGAAATAACTAACATGAAAATGGGTCAAAAAATGGACTAACGCTAAATTGAAAATTTTGAATGCAGATTTTTAGAGAATCAAACCACAAGTCTTAAGAGGTATGCCACTTTGAAATCGGATTAAATTTAGTAAAGTTACGAACTCTAGAAGTCCAATTTTGGGACACGGTTTTACACTTCGTCGGAAACTTAGAAATAACTACATGAAAATGGGTCTAAAAATGGACTAACGCTAAAATGAAAATTTTGAATGCAGATTTTTAGAGAATCAAACCACAAGTCTTAAGAGGTATGCCACTTTGAAATCGGATTAAATTTAGTAAAGTTATGAACTCTAGAAGTCCAATTTTGGGACAAGGTTTTACACTTCGTCGGAAACTTAGAAATAACTAACATGAAAAAGGGTCAAAAATTTGACTAACGCCAAAATGAAAATTTTGAGTGCAGATTCTCAGAGAATCGAATCACAAGTCTTAAGAGGTATGCCACTTTGAAATCGGATTAAATTTAGTAAAGTTACGAACTCTAGAAGTCCAATTTTGGGACACCGTTTTACACTACGTCGGAAACTTAGAAATAACTACATGAAAATGGGTCTAAAAATGGACTAACGCTAAAATGAAAATTTTGAATGCAGATTTTTAGAGAATCAAACCACAAGTCTTAAGAGGTATGCCACTTTGAAATCGGATTAAATTTAGTAAAGTTATGAACTCTAGAAGTCCAATTTTGGGACACCGTTTTACACTTCGTCGGAAACTTAGAAATAACTAACATGAAAATGGGTCTAAAAATGGACTAACGCTAAAATGAAAATTTTGAATGCAGATTCTCAGAGAATCGAATCACAAGTCTTAAGAGGTATGCCACTTTGAAATCGGATTAAATTTAGTAAAGTTACGAACTCTAGAAGTCCAATTTTGGGACACTGTTTTACACTTCGTCGGAAACTTAGAAATAACTACATGAAAATGGGTTTAAAAATGGACTAACGCTAAAATGAAAATTTTGAATGCAGATTTTTAGAGAATCAAACCACAAGTCTTAAGAGGTATGCCACTTTGAAATCGGATTAAATTTAGTAAAGTTATGAACTCTAGAAGTCCAATTTTGGGACACCGTTTTACACTTCGTCGGAAACTTAGAAATAACTAACATGAAAATGGGTCAAAAAAATGGACTAACGTTAAATTGAAAATTTTGAATGCAGATTTTTAGAGAATCAAACCACAAGTCTTAAGAGGTATGCCACTTTGAAATCGGATTAAATTTAGTAAAGTTATGAACTCTAGATGTCCAATTTCGGGACACCGTTTTACACTTCGTCGGAAACTTAGAAATAACTAACATGAAAATGGGTCAAAAAATGGACTAACGCTAAATTGAAAATTTTGAATGCAGATTTTTAGAGAATCAAACCACAAGTCTTAAGAGGTATGCCACTTTGAAATCGGATTAAATTTAGTAAAGTTACGAACTCTAGAAGTCCAATTTTGGGACACGGTTTTACACTTCGTCGGAAACTTAGAAATAACTACATGAAAATGGGTCTAAAAATGGACTAACGCTAAAATGAAAATTTTGAGTGCAGATTCTCAGAGAATCGAATCACAAGTCTTAAGAGGTATGCCACTTTGAAATCGGATTAAATTTAGTAAAGTTACGAACTCTAGAAGTCCAATTTTGGGACACGGTTTTACACTTCGTCGGAAACTTAGAAATAACTACATGAAAATGGGTCTAAAAATGGACTAACGCTAAAATGAAAATTTTGAATGCAGATTTTTAGAGAATCAAACCACAAGTCTTAAGAGGTATGCCACTTTGAAATCGGATTAAATTTAGTAAAGTTATGAACTCTAGAAGTCCAATTTTGGGACACCGTTTTACACTTCGTCGGAAACTTAGAAATAACTAACATGAAAATGGGTCAAAAAATGGACTAACGCTAAAATGAAAATTTTCAATGCAGATTCTCAGAGAATCGAATCACAAGTCTTAAGAGGTATGCCACTTTGAAATCGGATTAAATTTAGTAAAGTTACGAACTCTAGAAGTCCAATTTTGGGACACCGTTTTACACTACGTCGGAAACTTAGAAATAACTACATGAAAATGGGTCTAAAAATGGACTAACGCTAAAATGAAAATTTTGAATGCAGATTTTTAGAGAATCAAACCACAAGTCTTAAGAGGTATGCCACTTTGAAATCGGATTAAATTTAGTAAAGTTATGAACTCTAGAAGTCCAATTTTGGGACACCGTTTTACACTTCGTCGGAAACTTAGAAATAACTAACATGAAAATGGGTCAAAAAATGGACTAACGCTAAAATGAAAATTTTGAATGCAGATTCTCAGAGAATCGAATCACAAGTCTTAAGAGGTATGCCACTTTGAAATCGGATTAAATTTAGTAAAGTTACGAACTCTAGAAGTCCAATTTTGGGACACTGTTTTACACTTCGTCGGAAACTTAGAAATAACTACATGAAAATGGGTTTAAAAATGGACTAACGCTAAAATGAAAATTTTGAATGCAGATTTTTAGAGAATCAAACCACAAGTCTTAAGAGGTATGCCACTTTGAAATCGGATTAAATTTAGTAAAGTTATGAACTCTAGAAGTCCAATTTTGGGACACCGTTTTACACTTCGTCGGAAACTTAGAAATAACTAACATGAAAATGGGTCAAAAAATGGACTAACGTTAAATTGAAAATTTTGAATGCAGATTTTTAGAGAATCAAACCACAAGTCTTAAGAGGTATGCCACTTTGAAATCGGATTAAATTTAGTAAAGTTATGAACTCTAGATGTCCAATTTCGGGACACCGTTTTACACTTCGTCGGAAACTTAGAAATAACTAACATGAAAATGGGTCAAAAAATGGACTAACGCTAAATTGAAAATTTGGAATGCAGATTTTTAGAGAATCAAACCAAAAGTCTTAAGAGGTATGCCACTTTGAAATCGGATTAAATTTAGTAAAGTTATGAACTCTAGAAGTCCAATTTTGGGACACCGTTTTACACTTCGTCAGAAACTTAGAAATAACTAACATGAAAAAGGGTCAAAAATTTGACTAACGCCAAAATGAAAATTTTGAGTGCAGATTCTCAGAGAATCGAATCACAAGTCTTAAGAGGTATGCCACTTTGAAATCGGATTAAATTTAGTAAAGTTACGAACTCTAGAAGTCCAATTTTGGGACACGGTTTTACACTTCGTCGGAAACTTAGAAATAACTACATGAAAATGGGTCTAAAAATGGACTAACGCTAAAATGAAAATTTTGAATGCAGATTTTTAGAGAATCAAACCACAAGTCTTAAGAGGTATGCCACTTTGAAATCGGATTAAATTTAGTAAAGTTATGAACTCTAGAAGTCCAATTTTGGGACACCGTTTTACACTTCGTCGGAAACTTAGAAATAACTAACATGAAAATGGGTCAAAAAATGGACTAACGCTAAAATGAAAATTTTCAATGCAGATTCTCAGAGAATCGAATCACAAGTCTTAAGAGGTATGCCACTTTGAAATCGGATTAAATTTAGTAAAGTTACGAACTCTAGAAGTCCAATTTTGGACACGGTTTTACACTTCGTCGGAAACTTAGAAATAACTACATGAAAATGGGTCTAAAAATGGACTAACGCTAAAATGAAAATTTTGAATGCAGATTTTTAGAGAATCAAACCACAAGTCTTAAGAGGTATGCCACTTTGAAATCGGATTAAATTTAATAAAGTTACGAACTCTAGAAGTCCAATTTTGGGACACGGTTTTACACTTCGTCGGAAACTTAGAAATAACTAACATGAAAAAAGGTCAAAAATTTGACTAACGCCAAAATGAAAATTTTGAATGCAGATTCTCAGAGAATCGAATCACAAGTCTTAAGAGGTATGCCACTTTGAAATCGGATTAAATTTAGTAAAGTTACGAACTCTAGAAGTCCAATTTTGGGACACGGTTTTACACTTCGTCGGAAACTTAGAAATAACTACATGAAAATGGGTCTAAAAATGGACTAACGCCAAAATGAAAATTTTGAATGCAGATTCTCAGAGAATCAAACCAAAAGTCTTAAGAGGTATGCCACTTTGAAATCGGATTAAATTTAGTAAAGTTATGAACTCTAGAAGTCCAATTTTGGGACACCGTTTTACACTTCGTCAGAAACTTAGAAATAACTACATGAAAAAGGGTCAAAAATTTGACTAACGCTAAAATGAAAATTTTGAATGCAGATTCTCAGAGAATCGAATCACAAGTCTTAAGAGGTATGCCACTTTGAAATCGGATTAAATTTAGTAAAGTTAAGAACTCTAGAAGTCCAATTTTGGGACACGGTTTTACACTTCGTCGGAAACTTAGAAATAACTAACATGAAAAAGGGTCAAAAATTTGACTAACGCTAAAATGAAAATTTTGAATGCAGATTTTTAGAGAATCAAACCACAAGTCTTAAGAGGTATGCCACTTTGAAATCGGATTAAATGTAGTAAAGTTATGAACTCTAGAAGTCCAATTTTGGGACACCGTTTTACACTTCGTCGGAAACTTAGAAATAACTAACATGAAAATCGGTCAAAAAATGGACTAACGCTAAATTGAAAATTTTGAATGCAGATTTTTAGAGAATCGAATCACAAGTCTTAAGAGGTATGCCACTTTGAAATCGGATTAAATTTAGTAAAGTTACGAACTCTAGAAGTCCAATTTTGGGACACGGTTTTACACTTCGTCGGAAACTTAGAAATAACTACATGAAAATGGGTCTAAAAATGGACTAACGCTAAAATGAAAATTTTGAATGCAGATTTTTAGAGAATCAAACCACAAGTCTTAAGAGGTATGCCACTTTGAAATCGGATTAAATGTAGTAAAGTTATGAACTCTAGAAGTCCAATTTTGGGACACCGTTTTACACTTCGTCGGAAACTTAGAAATAACTAACATGAAAATCGGTCAAAAAATGGACTAACGCTAAATTGAAAATTTTGAATGCAGATTTTTAGAGAATCAAACCACAAGTCTTAAGAGGTATGCCATTTTGAAATCGGATTAAATTTAGTAAAGTTATGAACTCTAGAAGTCCAATTTTGGGACACCGTTTTACACTTCGTCGGAAACTTAGAAATAACTAACATGAAAATGGGTCAAAAAATGGACTAACGCTAAATTGAAAATTTTGAATGCAGATTTTTAGAGAATCAAACCACAAGTCTTAAGAGGTATGCCACTTTGAAATCGGATTAAATTTAATAAAGTTACGAACTCTAGAAGTCCAATTTTGGGACACGGTTTTACACTTCGGCGGAAACTTAGAAATAACTAACATGAAAATGGGTCAAAAATTTGACTAACGCCAAAATGAAAATTTTGAATGCAGATTCTCAGAGAATCGAATCACAAGTCTTAAGAGGTATGCCACTTTGAAATCGGATTAAATTTAGTAAAGTTACGAACTCTAGAAGTCCAATTTTGGGACACGGTTTTACACTTCGTCGGAAACTTAGAAATAACTACATGAAAATGGGTCTAAAAATGGACTAACGCTAAAATGAAAATTTTGAATGCAGATTTTTAGAGAATCAAACCACAAGTCTTAAAGGTATGCAACTTTGAAATCGGATTAAATTTAGTAAAGTTATGAACTCTAGAAGTCCAATTTTGGGACACGGTTTTACACTTCGTCGGAAACTTAGAAATAACTAACATGAAAAAGGGTCAAAAATTTGACTAACGCCAAAATGAAAATTTTGAGTGCAGATTCTCAGAGAATCGAATCACAAGTCTTAAGAGGTATGCCACTTTGAAATCGGATTAAATTTAGTAAAGTTACGAACTCTAGAAGTCCAATTTTGGGACACGGTTTTACACTTCGTCGGAAACTTAGAAATAACTACATGAAAATGGGTCCAAAAATGGACTAACGCTAAAATGAAAATTTTGAATGCAGATTTTTAGAGAATCAAACCACAAGTCTTAAGAGGTATGCAACTTTGAAATCGGATTAAATTTAGTAAAGTTATGAACTCTAGAAGTCCAATTTTGGGACACGGTTTTACACTTCGTCGGAAACTTACAAATAACTAACATGAAAAAGGGTCAAAAATTTGACTAACGCCAAAATGAAAATTTTGAGTGCAGATTCTCAGAGAATCGAATCACAAGTCTTAAGAGGTATGCCACTTTGAAATCGGATTAAATTTAGTAAAGTTACGAACTCTAGAAGTCCAATTTTGGGACACGGTTTTACACTTCGTCGGAAACTTAGAAATAACTACATGAAAATGGGTCTAAAAATGGACTAACGCTAAAATGAAAATTTTGAATGCAGATTTTTAGAGAATCAAACCACAAGTCTTAAGAGGTATGCCACTTTGAAATCGGATTAAATTTAGTAAAGTTATGAACTCTAGAAGTCCAATTTTGGGACACCGTTTTACACTTCGTCGGAAACTTAGAAATAACTAACATGAAAATGGGTCAAAAAATGGACTAACGCTAAAATGAAAATTTTCAATGCAGATTCTCAGAGAATCGAATCACAAGTCTTAAGAGGTATGCCACTTTGAAATCGGATTAAATTTAGTAAAGTTACGAACTCTAGAAGTCCAATTTTGGACACGGTTTTACACTTCGTCGGAAACTTAGAAATAACTACATGAAAATGGGTCTAAAAATGGACTAACGCTAAAATGAAAATTTTGAATGCAGATTTTTAGAGAATCAAACCACAAGTCTTAAGAGGTATGCCACTTTGAAATCGGATTAAATTTAATAAAGTTACGAACTCTAGAAGTCCAATTTTGGGACACGGTTTTACACTTCGTCGGAAACTTAGAAATAACTAACATGAAAAAAGGTCAAAAATTTGACTTACGCCAAAATGAAAATTTTGAATGCAGATTCTCAGAGAATCGAATCACAAGTCTTAAGAGGTATGCCACTTTGAAATCGGATTAAATTTAGTAAAGTTACGAACTCTAGAAGTCCAATTTTGGGACACGGTTTTACACTTCGTCGGAAACTTAGAAATAACTACATGAAAATGGGTCTAAAAATGGACTAACGCTAAAATGAAAATTTTGAATGCAGATTTTTAGAGAATCAAACCACAAGTCTTAAGAGGTATGCCACTTTGAAATCGGATTAAATTTAGTAAAGTTATGAACTCTAGAAGTCCAATTTTGGGACACCGTTTTACACTTCGTCGGAAACTTAGAAATAACTAACATGAAAATGGGTCAAAAAATGGACTAACGCTAAATTTAAAATTTTGAATGCAGATTTTTAGAGAATCAAACCAAAAGTCTTAAGAGGTATGCCACTTTGAAATCGGATTAAATTTAGTAAAGTTATGAACTCTAGAAGTCCAATTTTGGGACACCGTTTTACACTTCGTCAGAAACTTAGAAATAACTACATGAAAAAGGGTCAAAAATTTGACTAACGCTAAAATGAAAATTTTGAATGCAGATTCTCAGAGAATCGAATCACAAGTCTTAAGAGGTATGCCACTTTGAAATCGGATTAAATTTAGTAAAGTTAAGAACTCTAGAAGTCCAATTTTGGGACACGGTTTTACACTTCGTCGGAAACTTAGAAATAACTAACATGAAAAAGGGTCAAAAATTTGACTAACGCTAAAATGAAAATTTTGAATGCAGATTTTTAGAGAATCAAACCACAAGTCTTAAGAGGTATGCCACTTTGAAATCGGATTAAATGTAGTAAAGTTATGAACTCTAGAAGTCCAATTTTGGGACACCGTTTTACACTTCGTCAGAAACTTAGAAATAACTACATGAAAAAGGGTCAAAAATTTGACTAACGCTAAAATGAAAATTTTGAATGCAGATTTTTAGAGAATCGAATCACAAGTCTTAAGAGGTATGCCACTTTGAAATCGGATTAAATTTAGTAAAGTTACGAACTCTAGAAGTCCAATTTTGGGACACGGTTTTACACTTCGTCGGAAACTTAGAAATAACTACATGAAAATGGGTCTAAAAATGGACTAACGCTAAAATGAAAATTTTGAATGCAGATTTTTAGAGAATCAAACCACAAGTCTTAAGAGGTATGCCACTTTGAAATCGGATTAAATGTAGTAAAGTTATGAACTCTAGAAGTCCAATTTTGGGACACCGTTTTACACTTCGTCGGAAACTTAGAAATAACTAACATGAAAATCGGTCAAAAAATGGACTAACGCTAAATTGAAAATTTTGAATGCAGATTTTTAGAGAATCAAACCACAAGTCTTAAGAGGTATGCCATTTTGAAATCGGATTAAATTTAGTAAAGTTATGAACTCTAGAAGTCCAATTTTGGGACACCGTTTTACACTTCGTCGGAAACTTAGAAATAACTAACATGAAAATGGGTCAAAAAATGGACTAACGCTAAATTGAAAATTTTGAATGCAGATTTTTAGAGAATCAAACCACAAGTCTTAAGAGGTATGCCACTTTGAAATCGGATTAAATTTAATAAAGTTACGAACTCTAGAAGTCCAATTTTGGGACACGGTTTTACACTTCGGCGGAAACTTAGAAATAACTAACATGAAAATGGGTCAAAAATTTGACTAACGCCAAAATGAAAATTTTGAATGCAGATTCTCAGAGAATCGAATCACAAGTCTTAAGAGGTATGCCACTTTGAAATCGGATTAAATTTAGTAAAGTTACGAACTCTAGAAGTCCAATTTTGGGACACGGTTTTACACTTCGTCGGAAACTTAGAAATAACTACATGAAAATGGGTCTAAAAATGGACTAACGCTAAAATGAAAATTTTGAATGCAGATTTTTAGAGAATCAAACCACAAGTCTTAAAGGTATGCAACTTTGAAATCGGATTAAATTTAGTAAAGTTATGAACTCTAGAAGTCCAATTTTGGGACACGGTTTTACACTTCGTCGGAAACTTAGAAATAACTAACATGAAAAAGGGTCAAAAATTTGACTAACGCCAAAATGAAAATTTTGAGTGCAGATTCTCAGAGAATCGAATCACAAGTCTTAAGAGGTATGCCACTTTGAAATCGGATTAAATTTAGTAAAGTTACGAACTCTAGAAGTCCAATTTTGGGACACGGTTTTACACTTCGTCGGAAACTTAGAAATAACTACATGAAAATGGGTCCAAAAATGGACTAACGCTAAAATGAAAATTTTGAATGCAGATTTTTAGAGAATCAAACCACAAGTCTTAAGAGGTATGCAACTTTGAAATCGGATTAAATTTAGTAAAGTTATGAACTCTAGAAGTCCAATTTTGGGACACGGTTTTACACTTCGTCGGAAACTTACAAATAACTAACATGAAAAAGGGTCAAAAATTTGACTAACGCCAAAATGAAAATTTTCAGTGCAGATTCTCAGAGAATCGAATCACAAGTCTTAAGAGGTATGCCACTTTGAAATCGGATTAAATTTAGTAAAGTTACGAACTCTAGAAGTCCAATTTTGGGACACCGTTTTACACTTCGTCGGAAACTTAGAAATAACTACATGAAAATGAGTCTAAAAATGGACTAACGCTAAAATGAAAATTTTGAATGCAGATTTTTAGAGAATCAAACCACAAGTCTTAAGAGGTTTGCCACTTTGAAATCGGATTAAATTTAGTAAAGTTATGAACTCTAGAAGTCCAATTTTGGGACACGGTTTTACACTTCGTCGGAAACTTAGAAATAACTAACATGAAAATGGGTCAAAAAATGGACTAACGCTAAATTGAAAATTTTGAATGCAGATTTTTAGAGAATCAAACCACAAGTCTTAAGAGGTATGCCACTTTGAAATCGGATTAAATTTAATAAAGTTACGAACTCTAGAAGTCCAATTTTGGGACACGGTTTAACACTTCGGCGGAAACTTAGAAATAACTAACATGAAAATGGGTCAAAAATTTGACTAACGCCAAAATGAAAATTTTGAATGCAGATTCTCAGAGAATCGAATCACAAGTCTTAAGAGGTATGCCACTTTGAAATCGGATTAAATTTAGTAAAGTTACGAACTCTAGAAGTCCAATTTTGGGACACGGTTTTACACTTCGTCGGAAACTTAGAAATAACTACATGAAAATGGGTCTAAAAATGGACTAACGCTAAAATGAAAATTTTGAATGCAGATTTTTAGAGAATCAAACCACAAGTCTTAAGAGGTATGCCATTTTGAAATCGGATTAAATTTAGTAAAGTTATGAACTCTAGAAGTCCAATTTTGGGACACCGTTTTACACTTCGTCGGAAACTTAGAAATAACTAACATGAAAATGGGTCAAAAAATGGACTAACGCTAAATTGAAAATTTTGAATGCAGATTCTCAGAGAATCGAATCACAAGTCTTAAGAGGTATGCCACTTTGAAATCGGATTAAATTTAGTAAAGTTACGAACTCTAGAAGTCCAATTTTGGGACACGGTTTAACACTTCGTCGGAAACTTAGAAATAACTAACATGAAAATGGGTCAAAAAATGGACTAACGCTAAAATGAAAATTTTGAATGCAGATTCTCAGAGAATCGAATCACAAGTCTTAAGAGGTATGCCACTTTGAAATCGGATTAAATTTAGTAAAGTTACGAACTCTAGAAGTCCAATTTTGGGACACTGTTTTACACTTCGTCGGAAACTTAGAAATAACTACATGAAAATGGGTCTAAAAATGGACTAACGCTAAAATGAAAATTTTGAATGCAGATTTTTAGAGAATCAAACCACAAGTCTTAAGAGGTATGCCATTTTGAAATCGGATTAAATTTAGTAAAGTTATGAACTCTAGAAGTCCAATTTTGGGACACCGTTTTACACTTCGTCGGAAACTTAGAAATAACTAACATGAAAATGGGTCAAAAAATGGACTAACGCTAAATTGAAAATTTTGAATGCAGATTTTTAGAGAATCAAACCACAAGTCTTAAGAGGTATGCCACTTTGAAATCGGATTAAATTTAGTAAAGTTATGAACTCTAGAAGTCCAATTTCGGGACACCGTTTTACACTTCGTCGGAAACTTAGAAATAACTAAGATGAAAATGGGTCAAAAAATGGACTAACGCTAAATTGAAAATTTTGAATGCAGATTTTTAGAGAATCAAACCAAAAGTCTTAAGAGGTATGCCACTTTGAAATCGGATTAAATTTAGTAAAGTTATGAAACATGAAAATGGGTCAAAAAATGGACTAACGCTAAATTGAAAATTTTGAATGCAGATTTTTAGAGAATCAAACCAAAAGTCTTAAGAGGTATGCCACTTTGAAATCGGATTAAATTTAGTAAAGTTATGAACTCTAGAAGTCCAATTTTGGGACACCGTTTTACACTTCGTCAGAAACTTAGAAATAACTAACATGAAAAAGGGTCAAAAATTTGACTAACGCTAAAATGAAAATTTTGAATGCAGATTCTCAGAGAATCGAATCACAAGTCTTAAGAGGTATGCCACTTTGAAATCGGATTAAATTTAGTAAAGTTATGAACTCTAGAAGTCCAATTTTGGGACACCGTTTTACACTTCGTCGGAAACTTAGAAATAACTACATGAAAATGGGTCAAAAAATGGACTAACGCTAAAATTAAAATTTTGAATGTAGATTTTTAGAGAATCAAACCAAAAGTCTTAAGAGGTATGCCACTTTGAAATCGGATTAAATTTAGTAAAGTTATGAACTCTAGAAGTCCAATTTTGGGACACCGTTTTACACTTCGTCGGAAACTTAGAAATAACTAACATGAAAAAGGGTCAAAAATTTGACTAACGCTAAATTGAAAATTTTGAATGCAGATTTTTAGAGAATCAAACCACAAGTCTTAAGAGGTATGCCACTTTGAAATCGGATTAAATTTAGTAAAGTTATGAACTCTAGAAGTCCAATTTTGGGACACCGTTTTACACTTCGTCAGAAACTTAGAAATAACTAACATGAAAAAGGGTCAAAAATTTGACTAACGCTAAAATGAAAATTTTGAATGCAGATTTTTAGAGAATCAAACCACAAGTCTTAAGAGGTATGCCACTTTGAAATCGGATTAAATTTAGTAAGGTTATGAACTCTAGAAGTCCAATTTTGGGACACCGTTTTACACTTCGTCAGAAACTTAGAAATAACTAACATGAAAAAGGGTCAAAAATTTGACTAACGCTAAAATGAAAATTTTGAATGCAGATTTTTAGAGAATCAAACCAAAAGTCTTAAGAGGCATGCCACTTTGAAATCGGATTAAATTTAGTAAAGTTATGAACTATAGAAGTCCAATTTTGGGACACCGTTTTACACTTCGTCGGAAACTTAGAAATAACTAACATGAAAATTGGTCAAAAATTTAACTAACGCTAAAATGAAAATTTTGAATGCAGATTCTCAGAGAATCGAATCACAAGTCTTAAGAGGTATGCCACTTTGAAATCGGATTAAATTTAGTAAAGTTACGAACTCTAGAAGTCCAATTTTGGGACACGGTTTTACACTTCGTCGGAAACTTAGAAATAACAACATGAAAATGAGTCTAAAAATGGACTAACGCTAAAATGAAAATTTTGAATGCAGATTTTTAGAGAATCAAACCACAAGTCTAAGAGGTATGCCACTTTGAAATCGGATTAAATTTAGTAAAGTTATGAACTCTAGAAGTCCAATTTTGGGACACCGTTTTACACTTCGTCGGAAACTTAGAAATAACTAACATGAAAATGGGTCAAAAAATGGACTAACGCTAAATTGAAAATTTTGAATGCAGATTTTTAGAGAATGAAACCACAAGTCTTAAGAGGCATGCTACTTTGAAATCGGATTAAATTTAGTAAAGTTATGAACTCCAGAAGTCCAATTTTGGGACACCGTTTTACACTTCGTCGGAAACTTAGAAATAACTACATGAAAATGGGTCAAAAAATGGACTAACGCTAAAATGAAAATTTTGAATGCAGATTTTTAGAGAATCAAACCACAAGTCTTAAGAGGCATGCCTCTTTGAAATCGGATTAAATTTAGTAAAGTTATGAACTCTAGAAGTCCAATTTTGGGACACCGTTTTACACTTCGTCAGAAACTTAGAAATAACTAACATGAAAAAGGGTCAAAAATTTGACTAACGCTAAAATGAAAATTTTGAATGCAGATTTTTAGAGAATCAAACCAAAAGTCTTAAGAGGTATGCCACTTTGAAATCGGATTAAATTTAGTAAAGTTATGAACTCTAGAAGTCCAATTTTGGGACACCGTTTTACACTTCGTCGGAAACTTAGAAATAACTACATGAAAATGGGTCAAAAAATGGACTAACGCTAAAATGAAAATTTTGAATGCAGATTTTTAGAGAATCAAACCACAAGTCTTAAGAGGTATGCCACTTTGAAATCGGATTAAATTTAGTAAAGTTATGAACTCTAGAAGTCCAATTTTGGGACACCGTTCTACACTTCGTCGGAAACTTAGAAATAACTAACATGAAAATGGGTCAAAAAATGGACTAACGCTAAATTGAAAATTTTGAATGCAGATTTTTAGAGAATCAAACCACAAGTCTTAAGAGGCATGCCACTTTGAAATCGGATTAAATTTAGTAAAGTTATGAACTCTAGAAGTCCAATTTTGGGACACCGTTTTACACTTCGTCGGAAACTTAGAAATAACTACATGAAAATGGGTCAAAAAATGGACTAACGCTAAAATGAAAATTTTGAATGCAGATTTTTAGAGAATCAAACCACAAGTCTTAAGAGGTATGCCACTTTGAAATCGGATTAAATTTAGTAAAGTTATGAACTCTAGAAGTCCAATTTTGGGACACCGTTTTACACTTCGTCAGAAACTTAGAAATAACTAACATGAAAAAGGGTCAAAAATTTTACTAACGCTAAAATGAAAATGTTGAATGCAGATTCTCAGAGAATCGAATCACAAGTCTTAAGAGGTATGCCATTTTGAAATCGGATTAAATTTAGTAAAGTTACGAACTCTAGAAGTCCAATTTTGGGACACGGTTTTACACTTCGTCGGAAACTTAGAAATAACTACATGAAAATAGGTCTAAAAATGGACTAACGCTAAAATGAAAATTTTGAATGCAGATTTTTAGAGAATCAAACCACAAGTCTTAAGAGGTATGCCACTTTGAAATCGGATTAAATTTAGTAAAGTTATGAACTCTAGAAGTCCAATTTTGGGACACCGTTCTACACTTCGTCGGAAACTTAGAAATAACTAACATGAAAATGGGTCAAAAAATGGACTAACGCTAAATTGAAAATTTTGAATGCAGATTTTTAGAGAATCAAACCACAAGTCTTAAGAGGCATGCCACTTTGAAATCGGATTAAATTTAGTAAAGTTATGAACTCTAGAAGTCCAATTTTGGGACACCGTTTTACACTTCGTCGGAAACTTAGAAATAACTACATGAAAATGGGTCAAAAAATGGACTAACGCTAAAATGAAAATTTTGAATGCAGATTTTTAGAGAATCAAACCACAAGTCTTAAGAGGTATGCCACTTTGAAATCGGATTAAATTTAGTAAAGTTATGAACTCTAGAAGTCCAATTTTGGGACACCGTTTTACACTTCGTCAGAAACTTAGAAATAACTAACATGAAAAAGGGTCAAAAATTTTACTAACGCTAAAATGAAAATGTTGAATGCAGATTCTCAGAGAATCGAATCACAAGTCTTAAGAGGTATGCCATTTTGAAATCGGATTAAATTTAGTAAAGTTACGAACTCTAGAAGTCCAATTTTGGGACACGGTTTTACACTTCGTCGGAAACTTAGAAATAACTACATGAAAATAGGTCTAAAAATGGACTAACGCTAAAATGAAAATTTTGAATGCAGATTTTTAGAGAATCAAACCACAAGTCTTAAGAGGTATGCCACTTTGAAATCGGATTAAATTTAGTAAAGTTATGAACTCTAGAAGTCCAATTTTGGGACACCGTTCTACACTTCGTCGGAAACTTAGAAATAACTAACATGAAAATGGGTCAAAAAATGGACTAACGCTAAATTGAAAATTTTGAATGCAGATTTTTAGAGAATCAAACCACAAGTCTTAAGAGGCATGCCACTTTGAAATCGGATTAAATTTAGTAAAGTTATGAACTCTAGAAGTCCAATTTTGGGACACCGTTTTACACTTCGTCGGAAACTTAGAAATAACTACATGAAAATGGGTCAAAAAATGGACTAACGCTAAAATGAAAATTTTGAATGTAGATTTTTAGAGAATCAAACCAAAAGTCTTAAGAGGTATGCCACTTTGAAATCGGATTAAATTTAGTAAAGTTATGAACTCTAGAAGTCCAATTTTGGGACACCGTTTTACACTTCGTCAGAAACTTAGAAATAACTAACATGAAAAAGGGTCAAAAAATGGACTAACGCTAAATTGAAAATTTTGAATGCAGATTTTTAGAGAATCAAACCAAAAGTCTTAAGAGGTATGCCACTTTGAAATCGGATTAAATTTAGTAAAGTTATGAACTCTAGAAGTCCAATTTTGGGACACCGTTTTACACTTCGTCAGAAACTTAGAAATAACTACATGAAAATAGGTCTAAAAATGGACTAACGCTAAAATGAAAATTTTGAATGCAGATTTTTAGAGAATCAAACCACAAGTCTTAAGAGGTATGCCACTTTGAAATCGGATTAAATTTAGTAAAGTTATGAACTCTAGAAGTCCAATTTTGGGACACCGTTTTACACTTCGTCGGAAACTTAGAAATAACTAACATGAAAATGGGTCAAAAAATGGACTAACGCTAAATTGAAAATTTTGAATGCAGATTTTTAGAGAATCTAACCACAAGTCTTAAGAGGTACGCCACTTTGAAATCGGATTAAATTTAGTAAAGTTATGAACTCTAGAAGTCCAATTTTGGGACACCGTTTTACACTTCGTCGGAAACTTAGAAATAACTACATGAAAATGGGTAAAAAAATGGACTAACTCTAAAATGAAAATTTTGAGTGCAGATTTTTAGAGAATCAAACCACAAGTCTTAAGAGGTATGTCACTTTGAAATCGGATTAAATTTAGTAAAGTTATGAACTCTAGAAGTCCAATTTTGGGACACCGTTTTACACTTCGTCGGAAACTTAGAAATAACTACATGAAAATGGGTCAAAAAATGGACTAACGCTAAAATGAAAATTTTGAATGTAGATTTTTAGAGAATCAAACCAAAAGTCTTAAGAGGTATGCCACTTTGAAATCGGATTAAATTTAGTAAAGTTATGAACTCTAGAAGTCCAATTTTGGGACACCGTTTTACACTTCGTCAGAAACTTAGAAATAACTAACATGAATAAGGGTCAAAAAATGGACTAACGCTAAATTGAAAATTTTGAATGCAGATTTTTAGAGAATCAAACCAAAAGTCTTAAGAGGTATGCCACTTTGAAATCGGATTAAATTTAGTAAAGTTATGAACTCTAGAAGTCCAATTTTGGGACACCGTTTTACACTTCGTCAGAAACTTAGAAATAACTACATGAAAATAGGTCTAAAAATGGACTAACGCTAAAATGAAAATTTTGAATGCAGATTTTTAGAGAATCAAACCACAAGTCTTAAGAGGTATGCCACTTTGAAATCGGATTAAATTTAGTAAAGTTATGAACTCTAGAAGTCCAATTTTGGGACACCGTTTTACACTTCGTCGGAAACTTAGAAATAACTAACATGAAAATGGGTCAAAAAATGGACTAACGCTAAATTGAAAATTTTGAATGCAGATTTTTAGAGAATCAAACCACAAGTCTTAAGAGGTACGCCACTTTGAAATCGGATTAAATTTAGTAAAGTTATGAACTCTAGAAGTCCAATTTTGGGACACCGTTTTACACTTCGTCGGAAACTTAGAAATAACTACATGAAAATGGGTAAAAAAATGGACTAACTCTAAAATGAAAATTTTGAGTGCAGATTTTTAGAGAATCAAACCACAAGTCTTAAGAGGTATGTCACTTTGAAATCGGATTAAATTTAGTAAAGTTATGAACTCTAGAAGTCCAATTTTGGGACACCGTTTTACACTTCGTCGGAAACTTAGAAATAACTACATGAAAATGGGTAAAAAAATGGACTAACTCTAAAATGAAAATTTTGAATGCAGATTTTTAGAGAATCAAACCACAAGTTTTAAGAGGTATGCCACTTTGAAATCGGATTAAATTTAGTAAAGTTATGAACTCTAGAAGTCCAATTTTGGGACACCGTTTTACACTTCGTCGGAAACTTAGAAATAACTACATGAAAATGGGTAAAAAAATGGACTAACTCTAAAATGAAAATTTTGAGTGCAGATTTTTAGAGAATCAAACCACAAGTTTTAAGAGGTATGCCACTTTGAAATCGGATTAAATTTAGTAAAGTTATGAACTCTAGAAGTCCAATTTTGGGACACCGTTTTACACTTCGTCGGAAACTTAGAAATAACTAACATGAAAAATGGTCAAAAATTTGACTAACGCTAAAATGAAAATTTTGAATGCAGATTCTCAGATAATCGAATCACAAGTCTTGAGAGAAATGCCACTTTGAAATCGGATTAAATTTAGTAAAGTTATGAACTCTAGAAGTCCAATTTTGGGACACCGTTTTACACTTCGTCGGAAACTTAGAAATAACTAACATGAAAAAGGGTCAAAAATTTGACTAACGCTAAAATGAAAATTTTGAATGCAGGTTTTTAGAGAATCAAACCACAAGTCTTAAGAGGTATGCAGCTTTGAAATCGGATTAAATTTAGTAAAGTTATGAACTATAGAAGTCCAATTTTGGGACACCGTTTTACACTTCGTCGGAAACTTAGAAATAACTAACATGAAAAAGTTCAAAAATTTGACTAACGCTAAATTGAAAATTTTGAATGCAGATTTTTAGAGAATCAAACCACAAGTCTTAAGAGGTTTGCCACTTTAAAATCGGATTAAATTTAGTAAAGTTATGAACTCTAGAATTCCAATTTTGAGACACAGTTTTACACTTCATCGGAAACTTAGAAATAACTAACATGAAAATGGGTCAAAAAATGGACTAACGCTAAAATGAAAATTTTGAATGCAGATTTTTAGAGAATCAAACCACAAGTCTTAAGAGGTACGCCACTTTGAAATCGGTTTAAATTTAGTAAAGTTATGAACTCTAGAAGTCCAATTTTGGGACACCGTTTTACACTTCGTCGGAAACTTAAAAATAACTAACATGAAAATGGGTCAAAAAATGGACTAACGCTAAATTGAAAATTTTGAATGCAGATTTTTAGAGAATCAAACCACAAGTCTTAAGAGGTATGCCACTTGGAAATCGGATTAAATTTAGTAAAGTTATGAACTCTAGAAGTCCAATTTTGGGACACCGTTTTACAATTCGTAGGAAACTTAGAAATAACTAACATGAAAATGGGTCAAAAAATTGACTTACGCTAAAATGAAAATTTTGAATGCAGATTCTCAGAGAATCGAATCACATGTCTTAAGAGGTATGCCACTTTGAATTTGGTGAAGTTATGGACTTAAGAAACTCCAATTTGGGTCACCTTTTACAAATCGTCGGAAACTGAGAAATAAGTAATATGAAAATGTGTCAAAAAATTGATGAACGTTAAAATGAAAAATTTTAATGCGGGTTTTAATAGGATTGAACCACAAGTTTTAAAAGGTATTCCACTTTAAATCCAAGTCTTTTTAATGCTTTATAAATGCTTTATTATTTAACGATTCTTCTTATATAAAATTTATTCAATTTTATTTTTAAGTCGGCCATGACCCTAATGTCAAAGGCTTTCATGAGTTCGATGCCATTCCTCTCACTATTTTTCAGTTTTATTTTTTCTCCCTACCTGATTACACGTATTTTTTCAACAATCCACAACTGGAAAAAAAACAAAATTTTGTTAGTCATCAGTTTTTATACGTTTTTATTTTTATCAAATTGTGAAATCCCACAAAACTTCTTTCGATATGGAGGCGAAAGATGGTCCTTCAGGATCTCAAGACAGACGTAAGCGTGCCACGTCGAAGAGCGTCCCCGCGAAGAGCGTCCCCGCGAAGAGCGTCCCCGTGAAGAGCGTCCCCGCGAAGAGCGTTCCCGCGAAGGGAAGGCGCACCAAAGTCGTGTCCCTTTATAATGAAGTTCCCACGCACCGCGGAACGATGACAAGGCGTATTAATAAGAAAACGCTTAGATTGTGGTCTGAAGGTGCCGTCGTAAATGCTTCTGGAGAAGTGCGCAAACTCCCTAGAATTCGCCAGCGCAAGCAACCCGAAAAAAAATCAAAATTCGAGAAGACTAAATGCCCGACTCTTCGCAAGAAGCAACCTTCTCGAAAGGTCACCCCCGCCAAAAAGGGGCTCGCGAAGAAAACCCCTCGTCCATAGGCCACTGGTGTCTTCGAGCCCAGTGAGAAGTATGCTGATGGGGTCGACGATAAGCTCTGGAGGATGTCCTGCCCTTGCGAGAATCAAGATGTCGAGCGGGTCCTTCAGGAAGTTCAAGAAGACGAGAGGATTCTGTCTACCAAAAACCGGCAGACAGTTGCGAAATATCCTCTTGACCTGAACATCAATACAATATAATAACAAGATCTTAAGCGTATTTTTATTTAAATCCATAGTTAATAGATTGGCATACTACACTTAGAAGCTGTTTATTTAGTCGGCATTTGAGAATGGGTACATCAAGAATGTTTAATTTTTATAACAGCTGCTGATTTCTTTAAATAATACAAAAACGTTTACCGAAAGTTAAGTACAATTAAATATAGTTAAATGTGAAAAGTAATAAACCTTTTCTGAATTAAAAAACTGCTGAATTTTGAGCTCTTTCATCACTGTGTTTAATTATGACATCGAGCACCTGTTCAATAAAGTGTTATTAACAAAAAGAAAAGCCAGATAATAGGCACCAAAGAAAAACTAATCTCTTGCTGTGTGTTTATTATTCACCTAATTTAAATAGCCCAAAGCAGAGTCCTCTAATTGAAATAAAAGGAAATCATCTGAATTGTTAATGGTCATCGTGGTCCGAGCACCCGCACATTGATCATCCGCCGTGTGGCCGCTTCATTAGGGAGATGTGCAACCTGTTATATCATTCCAACCAGCCGTGTGTGGCTAGTTATCAAAATTAGGCACTGGCATAAATTAATTGAAAGTCAGAAAGCCGACGACCGACTCGCTGGCCAACTGACTCATTGACCAACTGATGGATTGACGCACTAGCCAGAGATCTGCTAAATGAGTGCTCACCATCAATTAACGTTGACAAATGGAAAAATGGACGAGATTGGGGAATTGGGTGTGGGAAAGGACATCGGGGGATCGGTGGACTGGGGAATTGGGGGATTGGGGAATTGGGTAGGCGAGAATTCGATGACAACGGGCAGCTAATTGGCGCCCGGCTGAGGCTCAAACAAAAGCCAAAGAAATGACAATAAAACTGGACGATTAGGATGGCGACACACACACACACACACCCACACACGTCAACACGGTTGCAGGATACGGCCAACGATATACTAACGAGGCTAAAAGCGGCATTAAGTATCAATCATACAGCCCAAACCGGCCATGTGAGACGAGCGAGCGCAAATAAAGGAACACGCAAGTCGGCCAAAAAGGACAAAGTCGTTCTTCCATTTACCCTGTGATTTTTTCTCTGAAAACTAAATTTTTGTAATACTTGATACCATTGTTTCTTTTTTTTAACAGCATACAAAATGTGCAAATGTGCTTTGGCAAATATTAAATTAATATGCCAATAACAATATTATTATTACACAATTTTTTTTTTTTACTCAAAATGAAGTTAAAATATTTAAATAACTTTGATAAGTAAAGTAAAGTTATTGTAATGCATTTTATTATTATTTACTGAAATATTTTGAAAGCATTTTCTATTTAGTTGCATTTTTATACATCCATATAAAATTTATTTTAAATTTTACTTTAATGTTTTTGTAAATTACCATTACGTTTAAAGTCTGAAGGAATACTGTTATCAACTTTTGTGTAAAATAAGGCATCCAAAATCCTGGGGTATACAATATTTCAGTTGTTCCCTTTTTGAAGAGGGCCCGAACAGCAGGACACGTGTGCGTGTGTGTGCGTAAGGGGAGGGGGGGTGGAGCCTTTTTCTTTTTTTGGTGGTGTGCGTGTGTGTGCGATTATCGGTCGCCCGTTGCTTGTTACACGTCTAATCTGTTAAATCCTGTTTACCAAGATTACAAATCAATTGTGGCCAGGAAATAAAAACACATTTGGTCCCACACCCCCGAAATACACCCCCACTTCCCCGCTTTTTGTTGCTCTATCAGTGATGAGGGTATTATGTGGCATTTGGCGAGGGGTCGAACCCTATATTCTTTTTTTTTCGACACACCATCTGAAAGTCCTTAAAATTTGGAAAGATGATTTGGTATAGGTAATTTGTTTTGGCTTAAGCAAATAGATAGTTACAATGGGATTGATACATTTTCATAGCGTCATATGTATGTATATATTCAAGAAGCTGCAAATGATTAACAGATAGTAGAAATTTTAGTTAAATAAATCGAAGATACTTTGCAGATTGTTACGAGTTAAAAAGACATAGTTAATTTATTTATTTTTGTAGATTCCCCAACATTATTTTCTTTTATGGCAACATTAAAAAAATTTTAATCATTATGATATAGAAAGCAGAACCTGAGAAGTTCGTTATTTAGCTAAAATGAAGTATTCTTCACCTCTTCTTTCGTTAAGACAATCTTCCCTATTGTAATTTTTTATTTATGTTTTAATGAAAGAAAAATAATTTTTAATAAAGGGGAAAATGGAATTATTTTTTAAAGCCCGCCCAAAATATATTTATATGTAGTCTGTTATGCTGCCATAAATATTCGCCAATTGAGTGTAGGAAATCGAGTCTTTCTCCAAGGCCGTTTCTTTTTATAATTATTGACTTGAGCCATGCATGTGTCTTCGATTAGCACCTACTAACCCTCGGTCGGAAAATTCGACGGAAGGGAGGGGGTGGGCATTTTGCCACCCTCGTGACAAAAGAAAGACCTTTCCATATCAATGACACTTTTTTCTTTTCTTGTTATATTGCCTCCCTTGCCGACAAAAGAAATTGTTGGGTCTCAGTTTCAGCATTGATATTTCTTTGTGGAGGGTGCGGAAAAATGGATGGAAAAAGGGGGAAATTTGTTTGGCATTGCCAGTGGTGACTATAATTGATGTTATCAAAATATTGTTTGTGGCGTAATTTATCAATAAACACCAATCGACTGGAAATAATTTGATTATGCTTGATTTGCTTTTGAGGCATATTTGTGGTGTAAACAGTGGAAAAGCTCCCCGTATAACCCCGTATCACCGTATATTGGCACACACACGCAGCAGAAGAATACCCATTTCATTGACTTAATGCTCATAATTTATGCGACTTTAAAGCCCTGCCCATTAATTAGCTGTTAATCAACACTGGGCCAACAAACACACAATGCAACACTGGGCCATTGCCAAAATGTCACATAAAAGTTAACCAAGTTGATATTTAATTGTCAATTTACGCGATGCGCTGTGCACTCGAATGATTTTCCGAGTCACACGATTTGCCCGCCAAATCGCTGGCCATGTAAAGTGTTAATAATGGGATTAAGTCCCCAACAAACACACACACTCACATACACACACACACATACACAAATTGCAGCAGTTTCCCGGCCATATCTACATGTGTTTAATTGCTAATCCTGCAAAATTAATGAGCGGCCGTCGAAAAGCCTCAAAGTATGCTGTACATGCGTTTATATGTATTTAATCTAATTTGAAAAGGTTTCATCAATTTAATGGCATTTCAATTAAAGCGAAATTTCTTTATCCTCTCGCTTTATTCATAAGAGGATCTTATTTATGGGGCCATAAAGCTTCGGCAATTAATTAGCTGTTAATGAACACTTTTGTGTATGAGCTTTAAAAATGCAAGGTAAGTTTCAAAATGTTCGCTAATGCCTTATAATTTTATAAACCAATAAAAATCATTGCTTAATGCAATATATTTATGCCAAGATTGAATGTTACATTGTAATATTTATTGGTTTTTTATAATAACTGCAATTCTTTACTAAATTTTCTGTGGTAAAAAAACTATTTACTTATGTTGTTAATTTAATGAAGATATAAATATCAATTTACTAATAGTTTATTGTCTATATTCTGCAAGAATCAATATATTTCAATAAAAATGTGTTTGCATTTTTTTGCGGATATAATAATGTTTTGATTATTTCTGGTGCCTACTAAATATTTTAGTTTCCTTACTTATTTTTATTGTCGATCCCCAAGTTTAAACAACCTTTTTTTTACAGTGCAGGGAAAACTGGCGAATTAAAAGTCGTGTCCATTTTGAAGCAGCTCTTACTGTTTATTTCCAGTCAAAATTCTTATGTTTATGCCCTTTACAGGGCGCATACTTAATTTGCAGCTCCTCGTCCTTTTTTACGACTACTCACAGATTTGTTGGCTTAAGTTCTTGTGTCTAACACTCGTCTACAAAAGAGACAGACAAACAGTCAGACGAAAAGGATGGGGAATAAAAAAGGAAAAGAAAAGGAGCGGAGAGGAGAGGAGAGGAGAGCAGAGGAGTGGAGAGGGGGACACACACGTGACTAACGCTTTATTACCATTTTTCTTCATTAATTTAATTTTTTCGTCTGCAGTAAACTGCTTTCGTATGCAATTTTATTGTACTTTTGTACTCGTGCCTGGTGCGCTTTGTTGTTACGTTATGCCCTCTCCCCCCCCTCACGGATTTTCCATCTTTGGTCCTGTGTTAATCCAGCACTTCTCTGCTCTGCTGGAAAAAGGAAAAACAAGCCAAGTTCTGCTGCTGCTGCTGCTGTTGTTTTTATTTTTTATTGCCGCGCAAAAATACAAGTTTGACTGTCTCGGCAATTGTTTTTGCATGGTGTGTGCATTTGGTTACTCTGCGAAACTGGGTGTTACGACTGGTGAAAATCTAGTCATAAGAACTTTACGGACTGCATTTATATTTGATAGTAAAACTTTAAATTTTAGTATTTTTAGGCTTTGTGGTAAATAAAGAAAAATTAATAAAAAAATAAATTCATTTAGTTAATTTTTGAGCTGTAATTATGGGCGATTTGTGTAATATTTTAAAAATATTATTTAAAGGCATTGCTGAGGACTATCTACTTAACGTTACTTAATAATTTTTTTTAACGGTGTTATTACGTGGCAATAATTTTTAATTTCCCCCGAAAAAATATGCTACAGAAAATAGTTATACTATATAGAGAGTGTCTAGAATTCCATATGCCAACTGCCCTAAAGTGAATTTTTCTTTTCTGCGTTTGCTGTTTGTTGTTGTCTATACTTTCACCGGCCCATTTCCAACCAGAATTTTCTTTGTGGGGCTTTTGTTTCGTTTTCGTTTTGCAGTTCGCTTTGTGCTCGGGCTTTTCACAGAGAGTTTTCCTTTGCCAGTTGGGTTTTCTATGCCGGCAAATTGTTTGCATTATTTATGGCATATTTTCGAAGATTTATAATGGAGTCGCAGTCGAAAGGCCTGCTCTCGCTCCGCACTCAATCATATATTAATGAGTATTGGCCCTGGCTACCTTATTATATATTCGATCAAATCATTTTCACAGATTTCTTTGAGTAGCCATTTTTATTTATTTTATTTACTTTTGTATTATTATTATTTTTTTGTACCATCTTTGGCTTGATTTTTTCCAACTTCTTTGCTTTTGACGAAAGTTTGGTTGTTTGAGCCAAGTGTTTGGCTATTTCGCCCCATCCAATTTCTCTTTGAAAACTTCCTACTTTTTCACATTTTACGAGCAATTAAGCGAAAGATGGTAAAAGTACTTGGCCAAAAAAGTGTGTGCTTACACTGGAAATAGCCAATGTGTAAATAGGTCATTATTCGGCAGTAATTTTATGAGCAATAAACTTAACGATTACCCGTAATAACTGAACCTTAAAATTAATTTGAACTTTAATACAAATTTAAAATCGTAAATAAATAGATTGAAAACTAAAACCTTTATCGTTGTACTTAAACTAATATTAACATTTGGCCATCTCAAAAATGAGGATTAAATAATTAGTGTGTTTTAATAGTTTTTGATTTTATAAAAAGCTGCTAAATGAATCAAATTTAAATATTCAATATGGTTATTTTGGTTTTTTCTGGGTGCACATATATTAGTGTGGAAAAGTTGCCTAGACTGGGAAAATACCTCTCGCTCTTTTTCTCCGAAACATCCTCTCTTTCACACAATCATAAATATTTTAATATGCTCAAAGGATATGTGTGAGTGTACGTCACAGGAGCAGGCATCAAAATTTTAACCACATGCTAGCAACTATTTTCACCCTCCCCACCATTTCCGCCCACCCCCCTCTCCGCCACCGCCTCTGTAGAATGCAAAAAGTTAATTAATAAAACATCAAAAAGTTCTACGTTTTTGTGTTACAATAAACTTTATATAAACTCCATGCATTTTACGCTCTTAAACGGACCGTCGTGCAAAAACAACATAGGAAAAAGGGACTAACAGCAACAACAACATCGGGAAACAGGACTAAAAGCAACAGCAACAACAACATCAGGAGGTGCAAGGACGTCGACTGAGGCAGAGGCAGAGGCAGCGCTGTTGACTTTGACGTTTCCCGAAAACTGTCTAAAAATCGCCTCAGCAACAACATCGAAGGAAAATGTGGAAGAGCAACAACAAACATTTAAATAGTTTAGTTAACATTTTAAGGAGGTCGAGAATTGGAGAGGGGGAGGAGGAGGGGGTAGCCCTGCTAATTTTCGGTTTTTGTTTTCGCCCAAGTTAAATGAAAGTTAAGTTCAGGGAGCCATAAATGCAAACTAAATGTTTCTACCCAATTACGATGACTGTTGGTGATTTTAGATGGAGTAATTGAGCAAAACAAAAACTAATTAAATTTATCAATAAATAACCTTCTAAAACAAGAAAAAATATATATGTCACACATCCCAAAATGTATAAAAACATAAATAAATGAAACATTCTTCTTCATTCTTATTAATGACAAATTAAAAAAAAAACTACAATTAATATTTTTACGCTAACAAAACCAAAATAGGTTACGTATCATATATAAAAAAACCATAAATAAATATCTAAAGTCTTATTAATGAAAAATTAAAAAAAAATCTACAATTAATATTAATATTTATGCTATATAAAAACCATAAATAAATATCTAAAGTCTAAACATAGATAATTGTACTTTGTGTTTTTATACAAATGTATCAATTTAAAGAGCAAATGAAATGATAAGATCTATTTCTCTATTGCCAATTAAAATATATATATATTTTTGAACAGTTTCATATTGTTAATTTACCAAGTGCTTTTTATATTCAATTTACATATGAGTGAACTACTTTTCGAGAGGTAATACAAATTTAATGTTAGAGGTCATCGTGGCTAATAAATGCGCAAATGAAATTTAACACTTGACTGTTTTAATTTTTGTGTGGCAAATAATTTTCACGTACAAGTCGTAAATTTATTTGGTACGTTGCGAGTGCCATCCCTGGCACATACAATATATATGCTCTATATATACATATATGTATGTGTATACCCCAGCTCCAGGAATTGGGACATGGGGTTTATTCGGGTTTGAGTTTGGGCTTGGGTTTGGGTTTGGGTAACTGCAACTGGTTTATTTGGCGCTCGACAAAGCGACATCGAAACTTTCGCCAGTCGAAAAAGTTTCTGCAACGTTTTCAGCTTGCAACGGCAGCTGCTTCTTTTTTTTTTTTGTATACCGCCCCCCCTCAATTTCCCCGCCGCCCGTGGAAAAGGGTTTTCCAATTGGAGCGTCCCTCTGGCTCTGGCAGCTTTAATTGGAGTCCGACTGGACATTTAATTGGACTGTGATTTGTAGTGCGCATCGCAAACGTATCAATAACATGCTGCAAATGTTTAAATAGCGTGATGTACCGTGAGATAGAAACATCGAAAGGAGAATACACTTAAATTAAAGCTCGAATATTTACATTATTTAAACAAAATAAAATATTGAAGTGCGAAATTAAGCTACAGTAAATATAGTTTGTATTAAAGTTGAATTAAGTAAAATTCATTTTTAAAAAAAATTTAAAACTAGGATATAGTAAATAGGAAGAGTGCAATAAGTTATTATTTGTTTTTTCATCTAACTAAAAAAAAATTTCCAACATTTGTATATTTTTTTTTATAAAAGCTTTATTAAATGTACCTGGACGAAATGTGACATGATACTTCGACCTTTGGCAGTGGGGTATTGAATTTAAAGGGAAATCCAGGTAAAAATTATGCGGGCAGTTGTCGACATTGGGGTGGACCTGATTTGGGTTTTGTAACTCGCTTTGCGGTTGGACCGCAGAAACCGCAACGGTACCTCATCCAGAAGAAAATGCCAGTTCCAAACATTTTGTGTAAACAACACCCATGTGCAGGAAATTCCCCTTTTCGGATTGGCTACCGATTCTAGAGATTCTGGGGCTTGCCGGAATTTTCCACAAGCCAAAGGAAAATTGTGCTGACTTCAAATCGGATGCCAATTAATTCGCTGGCATGCCAGGAAAATTAATAATTTTGCGGTGGATATTCTTGATGCTTGTGGCAGCTGCTTGGACCAAAGAAATCATAAGTGTTGAGATAATTAGAGGATAAAATTAAATACGCAAGTTTCATGAATCACATAGCGGCGATCAAGATAATAGAAATGGGTATTCCATAAAAATCACGAAAATATTTAAAATGTATGTTTTGGTTAAACTTATTAAGTTTAAAAATAAGCAGAATTGTGTATAGGTATAGTTTATTTTGTAATAAAATAATATTAATTAGCACCCATTAAATGACTTGAATAAACTTTAAAATAGTAAGTCTATTTAAAACACCATCAAAAATACTTATTTTCATCTTATTTTGCCAACCACAATCGTGTTGAATTTCGGTAAGTAAATATTACCTTCTAATTAAAAATTCTCACATAATCTAAAGATATTTTCCCACTGAATTTCTAATCGTTTTCATTTACTGACATTTTTCCATTATCAAACATCTGGATTTTACTTCCCTCGCTCATCAATAATAAATTTGAATTAATTGCTGGCCTGTTAACGTTAGTTAACTTCACCCACCATTTATTTCCCTTTTTTCGCAGCTTTCACCCATTTGCACTGTGTGTTTTTGATTGAGGGATTTGCGGCGGCTTTTGTGAGCGGAGGGCACCCATGGGGTTAAGAGGCTGTGGGGCTGGTGGGGGTTAATACAGGTGGGCCTGCGGCACACACACACAGTTCACCGGCTGCACCTCGCCAAAGATTAAATCATATTTAGCACAATGAGCCACGAGTCCGGGGATGAATGGGGGCCTGAGATTGTTTCAATATTTGCCAGTCGTTTATTTTGCGCTAATTTAAAACTAACATTATAAATATTGATGGGCCGGAACACCTCCGACCACGCCCCCTTTAACCTAATCGCGAGGCGAAAGGGAAAGCAAAAAGTATGACATGCCCCCTGTGGCCTTTACAACGCCACTGGGTTCACTGACTGGTTTTAATAAGCATGCACTGAGAGAAACGCAGGGCTGTGGCTCAATATCAAGACCCAAATTTATACAATCTAATAAATAATTTAGAGCACTAGCTTATTTTAAAGATAATTTCTCATCTCTTAATTTGAATAATTAACAACTTTCAAGTGCTAGATAAAAGTATTCTATTATTTCTGTTAAGTAGTCAATTAAGTACTAATCTGTTGGCAAAATAAATAAATAAATAAGATTCCATCGATAAAATCTTATAAATATATATATAAAAGCCATATTTTGTCGAGGTAAACATCTGAACAATTGATGTTCGAAAAAAGTTTTGGTTTTGGTTTGGTTATTTACCAATAATATAATTTACTGCTAAAACAAAAAATTTAGAGTTATCCTAAATGTTTATTGGCTTAGCTTTTATTTATCTCATTTTCTTGGTAAAATAAATCGTTTAGTATTAAGATTCCTTTGGTTCTTGTTCCTGTTTCTTTTTTTATTTTGTCAGTTTATTTTTATTTGGCCACTTTTTTGTGGCAGTGTGGTTAAACGTCTTCCCGGCTGGCAAACATTTGCCGTGCGCTTAGTTAACGGCCTGCCACAGGTACGCGTACCGGTTGCCGAACATGGTTGAGTGCCCCTGACGCGGAGCGGTGCGAATTAAGCGCAAACAAACAGGCGCCACGCCCCCTCCCGAATGCCCACGTCCATGGTTTCCCACTGGCCCATCAAATACACGCGTGTGGAGCAGCTGCAAATCAGAGTTGCCAACTATCTAGTTGGAAAAGCTTTACAAAATGTTTATTTTTTATTGCTTGCTATGGTCTTAATACCATCGGAATTACGTATCTTCGCTCAGTTATATTCTAAAGACTCTATTTATGTTTATGAATTACCAACGAAATTAGAAATAGATGCCGATTTTTTATTTATTAATTCTTTTCTCCTTAAAGCTTATATATGTTTATGAAATACAAATAAAAAGTTTAGAAACTTATTTATTACTTATTTATATTACAAATGTATTACATTACTTTTAAGTGTGGGATCTTATAAATTTAATTATTTGCCTTGGTTTTACCACCATGGGTATCAAGCATAGACGTTTTATGATTTTTTAAAGTGTGGATTTTTTTCTTAAATTATTTTGTTCAAAAATATTAAAATTAGTCTTAGTGTTTATATAATTTCTATCATAAATTGTAAGTAAGAAATAGCTAGATATTGATACAAATTTTGACAACACTGCTGGAAAACAGGAGCAGGAGTTAAGGAACATTCGTAGTCCCTTGGCAATTGGTTTGCCGCTTTTGCTATCATTTCCTACAACTGTTACAAAGAACCGAAAAGATATAGGGGTTAGATGTGGGGTTCGCTAACTGGGACACTCGATCAGTGGGCTACCCAGCACTCGGAGTACTGTGAAGTTTTTAATTTCCCGTGTGGTAAACTCGTAGGCAAAACATCTGCTCTTGCCGATTGAAAATGTATCAAATTTGAAGCAAGATTTTTAGATTTTATTGTCCTCAAAGATCTTACAAAAAGCACATGTGAAATTTCTAGGTCAAATAGATTCTTAATAATTCAGAAATATTTAGTAAGCGAATATGTTTTTGCTATTAATTCAAAGAAAATCTTTTTGGCAACTATACGATATACATAATATCCCAAAATGAATTGCAACTTTAGGATGTGGATTTACATGTATTAAACCTTAGAGTGCAGTATGAAAAACTTAAGGATTTAAGATTCTGGGCATACCCCATGGCGCTACCCATTGACCTATTGAAACAGTTGAGGCTTGAAAACCATGAAGCCATGATTCGTGAGTGGCCAAAAGAGTCCAAACAGCAGCCCAGTTCGTTTTTCCTTTTACCATTTCCCATTTACCCATTTTCCGAGACCCCCCTCAGTTTTCCCACCCCTGTACTCCTTTTTCCTGCGTGGGCGCGAGTTGCGATGATTGATGACAATGTCGGGGAGTCGCTTATCCCGGCCTTTCACTTCCCCCTTCAGAACACTGAAATAAACAAATTTAACCCCTCATATCCACTGCCCTAAATATTATTTAAATAAAATGAAACTCACAAGAAATCATTGTTTTTATTTTTAAGATTTAAGCTTAAAATTATAGTTGTTTTGACATCAAATATTGTATTTTAAAAGAGTCTATGGCAGTTTGTATTTTCTATACATATATTTTCATATTTAAACGTAGCGCGAAACTCATTAAAAATCCTAAGACAATGTTAAACTATTGTTTGCTTGAATCCTGTTCACCTAAAAGAATTATATTTAATTTATTTAAACACAGATAAAGATAAAATCTTTAATATTTGTATAAGTTTTTGCTGTAAAATAAATTCTTTTTTAATTATTTTACTAAATAAAATGTTTAAATATATTATAGTACGCTGTTTACCATTAAGGTATGTCTTCATTCTTTTCCGTGGAGTTGAACCATTACGTTTTGAGGCACACCTGCTAAGTTTCGTTATGGCTGTTGTTGTTATTCCTTTTACTTTTCTGATTTGTATGGATTTCCGACTGGCTCTTTTCCCCTCTTTTCGCGTGGGTTTTTTCTTTCTAATGTTTATTTCATTTTGGTTATGCCCCTGTCTTTTTGGTTTCAGTTTCAGGCGGAGAAACATATGTAAAATTCATAAAGCGAC
This sequence comes from Drosophila fuyamai, assembly GCA_018153365.1. Taxonomy (NCBI): domain Eukaryota; kingdom Metazoa; phylum Arthropoda; class Insecta; order Diptera; family Drosophilidae; genus Drosophila; species Drosophila fuyamai. The sequence continues at coordinate 9,118,793 of JAECXW010000062.1, forward strand.
GGAGTAACTTTTCCCTTTTACAGTTGGGAACTTCCCCCTTTTGATCCGCAGTTGAAGCATGGGGCAAACATTTTGGCCATGGCCAAGGCAAATACAAATGGCAAAAGGACTGCTTTCTCGGCCAGCCTTTGTCTTTGTCCTTTTTCTTTTCATTGTTTTTTTTTTAACCAGTCCTTTTTCAGTCCAGCATCCCAGTTGCTATTTGGTTGCTTTTGACGCACGCATGCACGCAAGGCCACACTGAGAAAAAAAGCAGAAGTTGGTCACACCAGATCTTCAAAATTAAGATGCTTATATTTATAGCTATATTATTTTTGAGATATTTTCTGGTTTGATTGCTTTTTATAGATATTCTTAGCTTATACTAAAGAAAATTATTTTAGACAAGTAATTTTTATACCCTTGCAGAGGGTATTATAATTTTGGTCAAAAGTGTGCAACGCAGTGAAGGAGACATCTCCGACCCTATAAAGTATATATATTCTTGATCAGGATCACCTCCTGAGTTGATATAAGCATGTCCGTCTGTCCGTCTGTCCGTCTGTCTGTCCGTCTGTCTGTCCGTCTGTCTGTTTCTACGCGAACTAGTCTCTCAGTTTTAAAGATATCGAATTGAAACTTTGCACACACCCTTCTTTCCTTTGCACGCAGTATATAAGTCGGAACGGCCGGGATCGGCCGACTATATCCTATAGCTGCCATATAACTGAACGATAGGGAATGCCATAACTCTGGTGTTCGTAAAGTTAGGAAGTTGGGATTTTCTATGGCTGTTTTATTTGGCCAATCAATTCGACCTGCCAAATTTTATTGGGATCGGCCGACTATATCCTATAGCTGCCATATAACTGAACGATAGGGAATGCCATAACTCTGGTGTTCGTAAAGTTAGGTAGTTGGTATTAAGTAGTTAAGTATTAAGAATGCATCATATGAATAATTTTGGAGAATATTATTAACAGAATATTCTGCAAGGGTATATCAACTTCGGCTCCGCCCGAAGTTAGTTTTCCTTTCTTGTTTGTACTTAAAAATAGTAATTTAAAACTTTTTTGAACTTGCTGGAAATATTTTTTATTGTGCAATGTTCTGGCAAGAATGTCAGTCGTAAACGGCTAAATGTGGGAATAGAAGCGAGAGAAACCGCGATTGATGAACTCCACTTATGGCTGTGCTGGAATTTTAGAATTTTGTGATCAACAATTTTTTGTAGTGAAATAAACAAAAATAAGTGGAAAATGTAAAATATTGGGTTTTTTTTTTGTAAGGAATTAATACTTGTATTTGGTACATTAATAATATTGAATAAGTAGCATTAAATGTAAAATATTTTTATGTTAAGTAAAGAGTGATTTTAAAAATCTTATTAGACTTTAAAATATAGATTATAATAAAAGCAAGGAATAAATAAAGCTATCGCCTGGACAATATTTGCCATATCAAAACTACCTTTTAACTTTTAACCAATATGAAATTGTTTTATTCATTATCCCAGTTACTTTGTGTAAAGAAGGACAACAAAAAGCAGTTGGTGACCCATCTAAATTGCATGGTCTTAAAATAACTGCCTCCTTAAAGTTTGTCCAGAGATGTTCAGTTGTGGGTGTTGTAGGTGTGAGTGTCCAGCTAATGGACTCCTCCTGCTGCCTGCTGGAAAAGCCCCCCCTCCCCCCATTTTCCTCGGGAAAAAGCCTTGCTCTTGTCGCTGTTATGCACAAATGTTTGTCTTTAAATTAAGCTTCATTTCGGCAACTTTATGCGGCCCTGTTTTTCAGTCCCTTCCGCCCGAATTCTACGTGCCACGCTGCCACTTCATTTTCCGTGGAAAAGCGGGAAAGCCAGGGGGCGTGACGGGGGTATGGGGGGGTGCTGGGCGGTTGAAAACGAGAAATTCATTTTTCAAGTTGTAGACCGGCCTGGTCGGATGCTGCTGCACGTTGAGACTTTTACTTGTTAACGGGGTCATAAATCATGCGTGAAAATATCGAACGGAAAACAGATTTCCCTGCTGCCCCGCCCCCTTTTCCGCCCAACGGCCCACCAACAAACAATCAAGACCGACTCAAGCTGATGCAGCGACACTTTTTGGCCAATACGCAATCCGTGTCCGAGTTTCGGACTGCTCAAAATGACAAAAAACGTAAACCAAAAAAAAAAAGGGAGAATAAATCCATCCTCTAAAAACCATATCCTGGAACCCTTTTCAGTGTGCGTGCTAATAATCGATTTGTTTGTTTGTTTTTAATTTCTTTAAGGGGCCGAACTTTGACTGCTCACGTAGGACACCAACTCAATGGCAATCCTCGCTCCTCAAAACCCAAATCCCGATCCCAAACTCTTTGGCTAATGTGCAGCTGCTTCCGCTTTTTGGACCATTCATCGTTTTTCTATTTGTCATTTTTGATACCGAGGAAATTTGCGTAGCGGCAAGGGTATGCTTAAATAAGTGTATTATTTGAGCAAGTTTCTACAAAAAATAATGATGTTATGTGGAATAAAAACAATTCGTTTGGAAATAATCACCAAAATGAAAGAACATTTTCTGAAAATGTTAAAACTAATATAAGAGGTATTTAAAAAACACAGAAACAGTTTCAAAAAATATTCTCACTTCCTTTTTTGTTGTTGATTCGGTTTGTTTTTGGTTTGAGTTTCGCTTCGTTTTTTTTTATAGCATCGCAAAGCTGATTTTATAACGATTTTCTTTTCAATACCTGGGTTAAAAGAAAAAAAAAAGTTTCCTAAAACCAGAACCACTCACGTGGTCTTGTGCACTGCGTGGCTTTCAGTCGTTCCTTTGGTCCATTCCCCCCTTGCCCCTTGTTTTGTTGCTACCCGTGCTGGGTTTTTAATGAAAATCACATCAAATCGATATGCACAGGACGAGGCCCTTTAAGCCATTTGCCCCTCACCCCTCCTGGCCATGTCGCCATCGCGCTAAACTTGAAACGCTCCACAAAACGCAGTCTTTTTCCTGTTTTCCAGAGGCGTAGCCATTAGGGGGTCACTAATAGGTTTATTACCATTTCTCTGCGAAGGTGCATATGCCGTTGTTACAAGATTTTAATATAATAAATAATTTTATTTATTTTTCAAATTATACTAATTAAAATAATTATATGGTTATATTTAAACTTATTTTGTTCTTATTATTTATAATTAAGTTTCGGTTTTTTCTTACGATGGCTATTTTCTCTATACAGTTATACATATAACCATCTATTTTGACAATGATTAACCTATTTTTGGTAAGTGTTTTAAGGACTTCTCGGAAAATATTTCGTTTTTATCAAGTTTTGTCTGGTAGTTTTCTATAATCTATTTTTTTAACCCTCATTATTTAAATCCCTAACCAATATTTACTTGAAAATCACGACTTAGTTGCCTCATTTTAAAAACGTTATTTATTTACCACATTCTATCACCGACACCTCTGAACTCTGTGGATGCTTTCAGACTCTTCAATATGCACCGGTGTATTTTCAACAAAGTGGATTAGAATGGTCCTTATGACCAGGCATGTCCAGGAATGGGATGTTCCGGGCAAGGACTTCCTGGAGGTGGAGTGGGTGGTGGACTGGTGGGCTGGTGGACTTTCAGATGGTCTACGGAGCGAGAGACAGCAGTTAGATGAATGACCATCGATGACTAGATGGTGCATGGAGCCACAGTAAACTGCGGTTAAGGTGCAAAGAGGACTGATAGAAAAAGACAGGTAGATGTCGGTGGAAAGAGACGGGCTGAGTAGTATTAGCCCAATGCATTTCATATTTTTCTGTTGCACTGGCAAAACCACCGCAAAAGCTCAATGGCCAAACGATGGCCCAAGGCAAAATCACTGCCAAAGCCCCCAACCAAAATGAACCTCACTCTTTTTGGGGTTTGACTGGATTTTTATGCTGTTCGGTCTGGAAAAAAGCCTTTTACCCAATCGTACAACTATTTTCCGATATGGTTTTTAATACCTTTTCCAAATGGAATTTGGCCCGCCGGGGTACGTCTGCTTGTCCATGTGGTTTCCTATTTTTGGAAAAAGTAAAACAAGTAGTCATTAAAAGTCATCAGAAAGTTGGGTTTAAATTAAAAATCATAAATAGGTATAAACATTTATTCATTAAAACAAATAAATATATAACTTCGCCAATTTGTTGTTTTCCAGGGGTCTTAAAATATGTTCTTATTAGTTTAATTTAACTGAACTTTGTCTGGTTATAAAAAATGATGTGAAAAAATACTAACATGAACATTCTTTAAATTTAATAATTGTTGTCAAATATCTTACAATTGATTTAAAGGTTTAGTGTGACAAGTTAGAGCATTAATATGTTGTTTAACTTTATTCACAATTTATCTCTCTTTTTGGAAACATTTTCTGTTGTGCTTGTATTTGTTTTTTGTTTGATTTTCGATTTGTTTATTTCTTCTATTTTTTCGATCTCCTAGTATTTTGGTTTGCTGACGATTTTTTTTGTTTGTTTCGGTACAGATTTGGGAGGTATGACATCAGCCACTGACAAATTCTAATTGAACTCCGGTGCAATTGGCAGGGCAAAGTGTGGGCCAGAAGGGGATATATACGATGAGGGGGAGAGGGGGTCTTGTTTGAAAGGCGCTTAGCAGGCCGAGACAAGGCAGTACAAAAATGTTTAGTTACAGTCGAATGACAGTCGCCTTTTATCCCGTCCCCGGAGTTTTGGCAACTGTCAAAATGCATGCCAGGGGCGTGCCGAAAGGGGGGAGGGGGAGGATATTTTCCAGGGGGGAGGTTTTTCAAGGGGACAAGCAAACAAATACCGCAAACGTGAGACGAACCTATGATGCCGACACATTTGTATACACACGGGTAAGCCGTTGGTCATTCGTTGATTGCCCACTCTCTCTCCCTTGCTCCCTCTCTACCTATCTCTTTCTCTCGATCCGTATGGCAGGCAACCAATTAGGTGACCCTGTATGACACTCACCCACCTGCCACGCCCACCGCCCTAACCCCCCTCACTCGCCTAACTAACCACCAGTCCTTTTCACAGGGTTCAAAAATGTCAGTGAAAATGCAAACTTTTTTATCATTCCCTTTATTTAGGAGGTATATTGCGTTGAAACGTACGCTGATCATAGAACTTAATAAAGCTATACTTGATAATAACAATAATAACCATTTAACACTCTTTTTTTAATATTACAAAAATAAACATGCGATAGAGTTGGGAAAACATCGATTGTATTATTTATAATATGGTTTATGATGTTGTATTAAATTCATCCATATTTCTCTTAACCTATATTTATTAGTTATCAAAAAATAATAGTAACTATAATATAAAATATTAAAAGGGTTCTATATAATGTACAATTAGTTAACACAATAGGGTGATGTAGTGCCTAAAATCTGAAATTTGTTTGGTTTTTACACTGCATACTTCAGTTTCCATTTCTGGCTGGCCAGAGTTGAACGCACATTTGCGGTGGCCATTCGGCTTGCCACTCACTTAGTCGCACACGATGATATAGATGCACTTGAACTCCGCTGATGCACTGTTAAAATAGAAAGTGCATAGGGAAAACAAGTAATACACAAAATTTGTATAATGCTAATTCATTTGTAGTGTTAGCATTTTAATACTCTTAACAGTACTATCCACTTAAAACTTATTCACATTGATACCCTTGTTAAGAAATTAAATATAAATTTTAAGACTAAAAGACTTTAGATTGAAAATTAATATAAAATATATTACTAGATTCCAGTGAAATTAAAACTTGTAAATCTAGTTTGTCAGAGTAATGTAATTTTTGTCAGTGACTGGTTGTTGCCACCAGGTGCTGATTTTTGCCTGTTGCAGATGGCCAGTTGCAGGCGCAACATCTGCCGCAGATGTTGCTGCGTTTGTTGCTGCAGCTGTGCGCCTAATGAGGATGGGCAGTAATGCGGCACGTAGCATCGGTGGCAACATCGACCAAATAATCAGCATATGTCCGCCGGAAATGGAGCTGCTCCTGTTTCTCCCGAATTTCCCAGTCCCTAATGCCATTGCCCATTATCCATACAAAACCGGCTGAGAAAAACAAATGGTTTTTGAGTTGAACTTTCTTAAATGTAAGGCACTTAAATACTTGCTATATAAGTGAGGTAAATTGGTTAACATTTTTTCAAATTGTCACTTAATTTACTTCAGACCATTAATCATCGAAAACCAATGTCAAGCAATGACCTTAAAAATTGATTAATAGACTTACATTAATATTTAAAAGAAAGTAAATTTACAGAAAGAATAAATATATTTTTTACTTATACTAAAAATAATAATTAACATTTTAAAAACAATATTTTTATAAACTTTTACGTTAAGGTCTTTCTATGATCCAGATTTATCAGTAAAACAACAAAAGCATCCTGATCCCAGGTGTACATTTTCTTAGGCCAAGGTTCACGTGTCCTCGACTAGTGAGTAAACTAACTGCCAAAAAAAAACAGAAAGAAGAGAAACCGAGATGGAACACGCACACCGTGTGTGTGTTTATCTCGGCATGCGAGTGTGTGCGGGAGTATGTGTAAATACGTCAACAATTTTGTGCAAAGAAGGATTTCAATTTCCTTTAAGCGGAAGCGCGCTGTCAGTTTCGCATTTTGCGCCACAAATCATCAACTCTATCTGGCCCTCTGTCCCTGGCCATGGACTTCCACCAGATACTATATAGATTGCAACAACCCTGCACTTCTGCTGGGTGGAGGGAGAGGCATTGGGGGGCAAGGGGCGTGGCAGGAGCAACAGCTACACATCATCCATCCATCCATCTAACAATAAGCGTCCAGCAACAGCTCCTACTTCAGGCCAAGGAGCGGAGGAACGGAGCGGAGCCATCCATCTAGTCAGCCATCAGTCAGTTCGGGGCAGTTTTTGCATCGCAAGTTGGGGCCACACTGGGCCAAAATATGTGCAGTTGTATGGACAAAAAAATATCAGCTGAGTCGCATTGAAGAACCACAAACAAAACGTAGTCTATTTTTACGTTTTAACTATACATATATTATAACATTATTTTCTACATTCTTGAATAATCAAGGTTGTCATATTTACTTTAAAATTATTTTTTAACAGGAAGTTTTAGGATTTCGTAAAATTATTTAGATTCGTGGATGGCAAGTTTATCTAAAATTATCATTTTGGCCCGAAAAAGAATGCTATGAATTATATTTATGCAAAAAGTTATTTATATGTAGCACATTTGTTTGAAAACCTTCAAAATGTGTGATAAATAATATATATAGCTTCCAAATATCAATGTAAAATGTTAAAATGTTGTTGATGTGCTTCTTTGAAAAATTATCAAGAATTTGTGTAGCTATATTTTTTCAATAAAATAATTCAAAATATAGATTGTTCTCGATTGTCGCAGTAGTCTAGAGTACTTAATACTTCTCAGTGTATTTTTGTTTGCATTGGTCTTTGTCCAAGGGGGCGGGGCAGGGCGTGAGGTAGACCAGGGCCGGGTGAATTTATAGCAAAATGTCAACAGTTGCCGCGTAAATATGTAAAATTGTTTGTAAATAGCAATTTCGTTTTTGAGGCCGCCGCCGTCGATGCCGAAAAGCAAACGATGTGCGTCAATCGAGCTCAAACGTCAAATGTGGAGGAGAGCAAACTTAATTTACCTTCAATTATGCGAGAGGTGTTAGAAGGAGCGATGGTGAATTTATGCAGCTTGTTGATCCCTGGCTTCAATTTGGGCCCTTTATTAGGGCAATACCTGACCATTGCAGAGCACTTTAAATATGCCCAAAAACGGTATTTTTAATTAAGGGACAGTACGGACCACACGTCGTATGAGCATTTTTATGAGAATTACTCATACGCACTGTTGCCATCAAACCTAAAGTTTCAATAAGTGTTAGCAAACTCAAAGATTTCAAATACTTTTGGCACCTGACCATTGCAGAGAACTTTAAATATGCCCAAAATCGGTATTTTTAATTAAGGGGCAGTACGGACCACACGTCGTATGCGTATTATTCTAAAAATTACTCATACGCACTGTTGCCATCAAACCTAAAGTGTGAATAAGTGTTAGCAAACTCAAAGATTTCAAATATTTTTGTTACCTGACCATTGCAGAGCACTTTAAATATGCCAAAAACGGTATTTTTAATTAAGAGGCAGTACGGACCACACGTCGTATGAGTATTTTTCTGAGAATTACTCATACGCACTGTTGCCATCAAACCTGAAATTTGAATAAGTGTTAGCAAACTCAATGATTTCAAATACTTTTAATGGTGCATTATTGAAGTGACAAGCTAGAAAGTAAAAAACATATTTTCCAAACGCACTGCTTGTTACATCAATCATACGCAGTGTTATCTCAAAGCCTAAAAATACTAATGATAAAAAAGGAACAAATAGTAAAGTAATAAATAAGTTTATTTTTAGCCAACTTTGCAATTTAAATAATTTGCTTATTAATCGAAAAGACCAGTACTTTTAAATTTCGGCAAGTCAAGGCTGTGTGACTTCAAAGGCGAGCGGCATGGACATGGCCAGTTGCATCTTTCGCTCCTTCTCCGAATCCAATTTACGATTCATGGTGTCCTTTTCCCCGATCTTCGAGTCCATCGGCTGCCAGCAGTGATAGCTGTCAATTCTTGCGGTCAATGGAAAGGTGCTGCAGACGGTCGTCAAACTGGAGTTCCTGCTCAAGTCACCGCCATGCTCCTCCAGCTCGAGGTCCTTGCTGCCCGTGGCCACCTCACCGCTATCCTGATTCCCATCCTGCCGCTCCAACTGCTGCTTCACATCCATTCTGATCTTACTTTCTTTTTGAATTTCTAGCTACGTACAAAATCATGCCCAATCGGATTTCAAAATAAAGTTTAACATACTTTTCAACGACAAGTTGATGGTAAATTATAAAAATTCGTTTACTTTGCTAGTAAATTTATAAAAAACTTTTAATTTTAAGACAATTTGCATGTGCAAAAAATAATATTGATTGTTAAGCAAAATTATTTTTCATTTTATAAATAAGGAAACTTATTTTCCAAGCTTGTTAAAGTTGTCATTTTGCCATTTTTGGATGGGTGAAATGCTGATGAAAGGCAAAGTGGATAAATGGAGGCTGCGTCTCTAATCGCTTTTGCATGCGGCTGACCATGAAGGAGCCGCCTCCAGCTTTTCCTCGACTTTCCCCAATATCCGCCCCTTCCACTCCTTCTCCCCCTCCCACCACTTGTCAAATGCCACGCCCACTGGCCAGAGTGCCCTGCCGCCCCCGGGCCAGAAACCTTGATGGTTGGCAGTGCGTTAATTGATTGTTCGGCTGGCCCATCATTATCGGCAGAGGGAAAGTCGTCCCGACTTTGGATTTGGCACATATGGCAGTGCGGAGGACGAAGGGACCCAGAGGGTTAAGGCTAGCTGGTGGCCATGCTGATGACGCTGATGGACAGCCGTCGGTTGGTTAAGGGACTGGCAGGGGAAATGGCCAATGCAACCAGTGTGGACAGGAAAATTGCATCCATTTAAGGTTGGGTGTTTCGTTTATTCCTGAGCCAACTGATGTCGAAAGGCGTATCTGAACAAAAATATATATAATATTAATTTATTGGATATACACAAAAAGAAAATAAGGCCGAAATTCTTACTTCATCACACATTATTTTAAAGACCATTTCTTAAATTACAAAATGCTGCATTCTAGACACAAAAATACACGTTTTCGGTACATCTATAACGTTATTTTTCTGAGTGCGATTTTTATCTAAGCCTTAAATTAACATTTGGCACAATTCAAACTGTAAAAATATACAATTGCAAAAAAATAATCAGAATGCGAATGAAGTTCTCCTTTTTTGCCATTGCACTCAAAACGCACTTGTAGATGCCCGCAAATGATACGATTTTATCGATACTTTGATACCGTTTCGCTTTCTCTGGTGCGACAGAGAGGGCTGCCGGGAGTGACAGGGAGAGATAGATGTGGCAAAAATCGGCATTGATTGTCCGTCCGGTTCATTGCAATCGCTGCAATTTAAGCGGGCAAACTTTTTGGCTCACTTCGCTTCGATTCCTGCTGCTTCTTTTCGCCCTTTTTGTTTTTGGCCTACATAGAACACGGATATGAAACGCCGACTCTATCTATCGCTCCATCTCTTGCCCAATACACTTTAAAAAAAGTTATACCGCTAATCAAGATTCCAAGTGACTGGCTTAATGTGACTTTATTCAAAAAAAAAAATTGTGTAATGCAAACACATTTTTTTTTAACAGACATATGCTTAAGTATATTTTAATAATGCGTAAGAATAAAATATTTTTAAATTAAGATTCTTAGTTGTTTGTTTTAGTTTTAAGATAAAGAGTTGGTTTAATTTCACACCATTAATAATTGTATTATTCTGAAAAAGTAAAGCAAGATTTTTTTTAATATTAAGATTTTTTTTTGAAACTTTTTAAATATTTTTTATTTCAAAGGCTCTAATAAATTCTTTTATAAAGGGGTATATCTTAAATATAGCTTTAAATTTTGGGTGAGTGTATCTATGTCCGTCTCGCTCTACTGTCATCAGCCATCTCTGTCTCACCGCAGTGGAACTTTTTTAATACGCAACACGAGTGACCCGCTTGCGGACAATTGGAATTGTAACTTTTGATTAAATTCGTTGCAATGGCAACCGGGTGAAAAATCGAAGGGAACGGCTGTGAAGCGGGAAAGGGAATAACGGAGTGGACCGGGTAGAAAAAAAGGGGTGGACCGGTTGCGGAAGGAGAACCGGGAACGCTTGTGTTCAAGGCAAGCCAAAGGATAAACTTTTTGCGCTGGTTTTTCAATTGCATTTGATTACCTTGTTGCGTGGGCGGACACTCCGCTTGTTGCTCTCTCTTTCTCCTACTGTCTCTATCTCTTTCCTTTGCCGTGGGCCCCCTCTCTTTTCAATAAACTGTAACTGTAACGCCCACTTTCGGGAGTTGTTTGGCTAACACTTGTGAAATCAATTCGAAAACTATGCGAGCCCATGGAAAATATTTCCCATCTCTTATTATTTCCATTTTTATTATTATGATATTTATATATCTGTCTATGCGTTCAATATTTGCTCGGCACATTTGCTAAAAAATATAACAAATTCTATAAACAACAATTTTGTCCGATATGCGTATTATATTTAAATTGTGCTCTACACAGCCGTGATCCAAGCAAACATCCAAATGGACACGGAAACAGATGCAAATATTTGCCTTGTAACTGCACAAAACACACCGACCTCAATTACAGTCGGGGTCAAAATAATAGAGTTTTGAGTCTCATTTTTTATTAGACCCAATCTCTTTAAATACTACTTATTTGAATTTCCTTTATGTCATTTTATCACTTATTAATGATTTTTCAAATATATGTATATATTTTTATTTTCTGTATGATAACCATTTGATTAAATATATTAAACTTGGCTGTGTTCACCTTGTGACTTTTGGGTAGTTATTTTTTAATATTTTTTAATCTGTTACTTTTATTTTGACCCCATCCGTGAGCAAACTCTTAGATTGGGTAAAACATTTTGATTTTGCTTATATCTCAAGCTAAATAAATATGTTTTTTCAAAAATACAAAAAAAGGAACGAACAATAGTTGGCGCACAATAACAAAAAGTTAAAAAATACAATTTAAATGTAATAGAAAAAAACAAAATATAGTTATAAGCAAACATAGTAGAAGATTAATTAAAATGAATTTTTCATTTAAATATTTGTCAATAAATTTGCAGTAACCAATCAGATATTTGACTAAGTTACTTCGCTCAGGGAAACACTTTCAATAAGCCCTGAAAGTGTAAAAATATATTTGTAATTTCCCTGGGGCAATGCTCAGACTGCTTTATTTTTTAATTAAATAATATTTGAATTTATGGGGAATTATTTCTTGAATTGCCCGCAGCATGATATGTCAATGAAAAGGTGTCCATATGGATTGACGATAAGGAGGAAATATCAAATAAATTAAATTAAATTTTCTGTTGGATCAAAAACCAAAGTATCTTAAAGCGTATAAGTAAAATGTTTACATTTGAGGAGTTGTAACATCCCCATGAGCCCCTCTTTTCATTTGCCTTCCATCACTTCTTTCGCTTGTTTCACTTTATGTTCACTTTTTGCAATTAGGCGAAAAATTCAAATTCAAATCAATAGACAAGGAAAACTTTTGCTGCAGCACGTCGTCACAGCAGAGGGGCATATGGAATATATATAGGATATATAGGGGTGCAGGACCAAGAAGGACCCAGACCAGGCCAATTGGCCAATGCCAGCGGCTCCGTACGTGTTCGGCCAAAATAATTCTGGTACACGCTAAAAATAGGTTTTAAAAAATGGTGAAATATTCTAAATAAACTATTTTATGCAATGAATTTGTATGTTCTTTGTGAACTGTTTAAAAATATCTAATATTATATATAATCTTAAATAATGTTAATTACTTTGAAATGTGGTTTAGGGCACAAAACTATTACCTTCAAACATTTAAATAAAGGGATAAATATGATTTAATTGATCTTAGAAATATGAGATTTCAAAACGGTTTAATTTATTTCTTTATTTTTTACTTTTACAACCAATATTTGTTTAATGGAAACATACATTTTCTAATTTTAATAAGTTATTATATATAATTTAAATTATTGAACTAGAAAAACTAATATAAGTTATATTACTATTTAAATGAATTTTAATTGTTTCCTAAAACTTTTTGTTCGTTAGACAATCTTAATGATTCTATGTTATACTTTGTAAGCTTATAACTGTGTTATATTTTTATATTTCGTTAGCTAATATCATATAATATTATATAATTTTTGTTTCGCCATTGTTACTTTTCGATTTGCAATCTCAGTACTGTCAAGCACTTACTGTAAAGTAGTTATGGGTTATTCTCAAAGGCTAAAAAACACTAATGAATATATTTAAAGTGTAGTATGCCGTTTAAGGATCTGGGCCCTGGGCCTGGGAGATTTTGGGTATGGGGCATTTTCCCCAAGGAGCCGCTGCAACAAGCGAAGATGCTGAAAGGACAGACAGGATCTGGAGCTGAGGGCTGAGGCTGACGTTGGGGCTAATGTGATTTCGTACGTTCAATTTGTGAATTGCCTGGAACACACGTACAGTGGCGGAGGGCTTGGGGGGATTGAGGGATCGGGGATCGGGGAATCGGGGGTCCTGGGACAACGACATATGCATAACTACGTGGCATGTGCATTTTGCTGGCTTTTCTTTTCTTCTTCTCATCTTTGTTCCTTTTTTTGGCGGCAGCCTGCTCATTGTCGTGCAACAATTTAACATACAACGCGGAAATATTTTTAGCTTATCACGAAACTGGAAATACCCAGGGAACGCTCTGATGAATTACATGAATAATGTTTATTTCTTGATAAATTTAAATATAAATTTCTATATATGTATATATTAGAGTAGATCATTTAACTACACTTTTTAGCACAGTTCAAAATTTTGTTTTATTTACCATCTTACATCACCAATTAAATGTAAGTTTCTAAAGCTAACAAATAATATAATGTCTCTTCTAAAAGTCCACTAAGTTTGTGTGAAATTCCTTATAACATTATGTTATTTTTTATTACAAATAAATGAATAATCTTAAATAACTTTTATTTTTTTTTTGAAGAAAAATAATAATCAAATTAAGAAAACCAACATTCACTATATAGTGAAAGAAAATACTCCTCTTTCTTAATATTTTTGCAGGGCGTCAGGAGGAGTGGACTTGTGCGGCAACAATGCTGTCAGCAACATGATTACCTACAGCGAATGAAAGAGAGGGCAGATGCAGATCCGGGGGGCGAAAGAGAGGTGTATATGGATGACTCGGCCTGCAGACTGCAGTTGAATGCAATTCGTGGCGCGGAGTTCAGTTGAAGTTCTCAGTATTCAGTACTCAGTATTCAGTTCTCACTACCCAGTACCCAGTTCCGACTCTGAAATCGCAGTCCGATGCCAGCTGGAGTTTTGTTTGGTTAAATGTAAGGCACTGTGCCAGACACACGCCGAAAGAGACGGCGATATGCAGGCAGAATGAGACAGTCCGATGGACAGAAAGACGGACTGCGGCAGAGACATTTTGCATTAAAATTAAGGCAAATTTATAATGAGCCAAAATTGTCGTTGCAATGCAATCGCCGCAATATATAATATATGGCGCATATAGCATCATATATACATATATCAGCATATATGAGTGCATGCATATAAAATATATGTGTGCCTGGACGTGACTCCTGACTCCTGACGCCTGTCTCCGTATCCTGGCCAGTTTCCTTGTCCTGCTCCCGAGCCCATTATTGGGGTAATTTATAATTTGTTCATTTAAATGATTACAAAGGCAGAGGGCAGCAGCAAGACAGATCGTACCGCACATATACATGTATGTACTTGGAACTATAAAAATGTATGTCCCTGTTTTATTACCACCAAGAGATGGTTTTATTTAAATTGTGGCCAAGAAAAATAATGTGTTTGCTTAAAGTTAGACATGTTCTTTACGTTTCAAATGATTTATTATATTGTTATGGCGTTTCATCCCTTCTAGATTGGCATTACTGCATATTCCACTGCATAGATCTTTGCTGTTAATAGCCTTAATGAAATTGTTTGAAGAACTGATAAGGTATACAGATGAGGTAACTTGTAATTTTATATTTTTAAGAAGACTTTTTTTTATACAATTTATTGTTAAAAATATATAAATAATAATATCTTTTTGAATACTTGCCATTCTTGAGGATAAATACATTTTGTCAAATAAATTAAAATAAAAAGGAGGAATCTTTTGTTAGCTGTATAACTGAATTGAAAATCTGTTACATTTTGGTAGAGTCATTGTTGCAACTTAGAAAATTGAAAATGTAATATTAATTTTTTGTGAAGAAGCAAAAAAACTGAACATTGGGGAGCATACGTATATCGTCGCATGTTACATACGAGTACAGTGAGATGACATTCGTGGCGACTTAAAGGATATATAAGTTAACGTCTTAGGGGAGTGCAGCTTTTCACTGGAATATAAGCACTTATTTTTTTTTTAATGCAACCATTTGTGGCACCTGGTCATTAGGGAGCATGTGTGTGCGCATCCGACTGACACAACTGAAATTTAAAGTGCAACATCAATCACTGGTGCAAACGGGGACAAGACTTCTTCTTTTCTCGCCTTTTGGTAAGGAGCATTTATGCCTTGGCTAGGCCCAGAATATATATCATGGCTTCCTGTTGCTCAACATTTCACCAGATCCCCCATCCCCCTCCCCCGCATAATTCCCCAACCCCCTCCCCCCTTTACCAGCCAAGCCAACTCGAATTGTAATGACGCAACAATTTAAAGTTTGTCGTTGATGCTGCAAAACTCGGTGCTAATGGCGTCAGCGTCAACGTCTCTCAACTCATCTTTAGAGCCCCGCTTGCCCCTCCTCAAGACCCAATCCTGTCGTCCTGATCCTGTCCTGCCACCTTGTTTTTGTTGTTGTTGATGACGGCGATTATTTGCGCCATGAACACATGGAAGCAGCTGCAAAAGGTGGCGTCCTGCATCCTGTAATCCCCCCTCCCCACGATGGCCCCAATTTAGCCCACCCAGCTGCACCCCAGTTCCAACCTTCGTCCAGGTTGTCCAGGCGAAAAGACACTGCAAAAATGATCAAAAATCAGTTTAACTATTATATTTAAATTAAAAAAAAATATATATAACAATATAAAGCTATGATTTTATATTCAAAAACTGAAAACAACAATAATTGCAACTCTAAATAAACTTTTTATTAATTTTGTTAATATGCTGCATTGAAAATATTTTCAAATTCCATTGGGATAGCTTTAAAAATCATGTTGAAAAGTTCCCTTTTCAAAAACAAATAAATATAGAAAACATTTAGAGGTCTGCAAAAACAGAACGTGTGTACGAAACTTTAAAGTAATTAAATTAAGAAATTATTTAAAAATAAAAATGTCACTTATTTTTTTATGGTTTTACGGATTAGTTTCAAAATTCAATGTAAGTCTATTAAAGTAAAACATTTAATGTGACTTTAGTTAGTTATAAATCTTAAGAAAAACTCAATTTTTTTCAGTGCATTAGTGACTTTGTGTGCAACAATTCAAACTTTAAGCTGTCGACGAGGAAAAGTCGAGCACTGCGACTGCCGTTAGTGCGTGGGATAGAGACAGGGAGATATCCACAGAAAGAGACAGATAGAGCCAGACACTTGGCAATACAAATTGAAATACTTCTTCTTCAGCTCCTTCTATATCTATCGCCGTCTCTTTCGCAGTGAGTTTGACTGTTGCGCTGCAGGATGTATTAATATAAATGAATTATTCGGATGAGCCAGTATACCGTATACCCCTCACCGCCTGATAGATATTATGATGGATACGCCTTAACGATGCTGGCGACGACTTCGGGGGCTAAAGGACGAAGGACGAAGGACGATGCAGCTTGTTCACAAAAAGTTGGCCAAAACTTTATGGCCAAGTCGAAGGAGCGGGCGACGAACACCTGACTATCCCAAAAGAGTCAGAAAGGCAGCTAAGTAAATAAAAAGAAAACACTTGAGTTAGGATCTTATAAATGAAATGAGCAATATAAAGTACAGGTGGCTCTGGTTAAAAAGTCACCATATGTTTATCTATTTTTTTATGAAAACCCTGGAAAAAAGTGTTCCAGTTTTGAGTTAAATTTTATCAAGTGGCATTCTCAGCAAAGAAAAAATGTTTTTCGAGATGTTCTCAGCTAAATAATTTTATTTTTCTAAAAAACGAAAGAATATTTTGCCTAAAATCCGGAAAAAAATCACGATTTTTTCGGTTTTTTAATTAAAACCATGGGAAATTAAAATTCCGTACAAAATTTCCAAACAGAGTGGCATTCACAAAAATACTATGAAAACGATGAACATTTTTCGCAAGCAAAATACTATGAAAAATAGTTTAAAACTGCGTCCAAAGGTAAGCAAATGGAGCAACTTCCAGTTCCGGTTAAAGCTTAGTGGCGATTACTAAGCCCAATTGGAATCTTACCCGGCGAAAGGGTCATTTCTGCAGGTCACCTAATCCCTGTACAATTGTATTGGATTTTACTTGGTTCCGAACCAAGAACAAAGCTCCTGGACACACAGCCTGCCCCGAAGATTTTCGCCATGCCACCGGAATATTCATATCCAATCCCCCCTCGTTTAAGTTTTCGGTGTTGCACACAATTTTGGCCATGGCCCTGGGGCGGTAACTGCAATTTAGACAAGTTTATTTATATGAATGTGCGGCCCCGGGCAACACACACACAATACACCATATACACAGCATACAGTATACAACACACAAGGATCTGCATCCTGGGCAGGATACGCACATCAGGATCTGCATTGTTGCTGCGGTCGGAACTTATTGTCGTCGCATGGCACATTGAAAAGGCGCCCGGGGCAAGTTGGTCGCTGCCAGCTAATGATATAATGAGCTAATCAATACAATTAATTAGCATTATCTGCCACTCGAACGGGGAACAGGCAAAAGCGGCCATCGCCGAGGTGGATTGCAGTGCGATTGGGCGAGGTGACCCCAAAAAGCCACAACCGAATCCCAGTTTGACTGACTACTTGAACGGCCGAACTACGGGAGACTTAACCCCTTAACACACTAAACAGGAAAAAATGGGACATCCACTGGGAAAAAAACATATTAAGTAAGTTCAATATCAGATAGTATTTTAAATACAGAAATTTTACTTATACATATTATTTTTGCCGTCTTATAGACAAATATTCATTGAGATAGAAATTGATGTTTTTTAGAAGTATAATTTTGATTATACATTATTATCCTTAAATGTAAAAGTCATTTAAAAAGTAATTGTTTAATTGTAACTGGTTAATTAATCATTTCGTATGGTTTATGATTGAAGTGAGTGTGTTTTTAAATCGAAAGCAAAGAAAAGGAGTTAGTTTGTGGATGTTTTGTACCAATTTGTACAATATATTTGCTGAGTGCATTAAAGTAGGATGTGGTGGCAATCCTGTTCCCTGATTCCTGGGGTGCCCGCTGCTGCGTAAAAAGTGGGCTAAATGTCGTTGGCAGTCGGCTGGCAGCCCAGCTGGGATCTCTACCTCTTTTGGCCTCCCTGCAGCACCGGCCCCAGTCCCAATCTGAATCCCAAGCCCAAACCCAAAACCAAGGCAACTTGAGCGCTGTGAAGCGCCCAACGAAATGGTCCAATTGCCGGGCAAGTGGACCAAAAGTGCCGACGTCGCCTGTTGGATCTATGTCTACTTTCTGTCTCCCAATTTCCCCCGTCACCCGGACCCCTTTGTCCCCCACATCCGACCTTATATATCCAGTTGCCCTATCAGCTTCGTTTACACCTGAGTTGGAGCTTGGACCTATTACTTCAACTACCAGGGATTTATACAGACCACAAATGGAATTTAATTAGCTATTTAGCAGTGAGCTTTTAAACTATCTTGAAACATTATAGTGCAGAATATTATACATAGAATTTAAAACATTTTATTTATTGGCAATAAGTATGAATTAGTTGTACAGGGATGAACAAATTGTTTTAATTGATAAATTGAAGTATATTGAGATACTTAATTTGCTAGCCAATTAGCACACATTTACCTTCATTTGGCCGTTGGTATTGGTAATCAAAATTAAAATCGCCCTGATCAATGGCAAGAAATCCCTAAACACCTAAACAATTTACGCACATTTGCCAATTAATTTCGGCACGAAATTTGATTTCGTTTCGCAATTAGAATGCAATTCCATTTTTATCAACGAAAATGCGCGGTACGATAATTTATGATGGAAAAACAATTCAATTTATTCAACACAAATGTGCTGTAATGAAAGTGTGCGCACACAAACGGGCTTTATCGATGAATAGTTAGTTGTATATATTATTGATAACAATAACTAATAACTTAAGCAGCTTTTGCGATGGCAATTTCAAAATTTGTTTTTTTATTTTCATTCCTTTTTTTTTGGGAGCGGGGAGGTAAAGGGCACAAATATTTAACCATAATGTAACTACAATGCATGGGAGCGTGGAACAGAATGCGAGACAATACCAAATGCTGGGACCAAAAATTCTAAACAAAATTGTGGCCACTAACCGAAATTGCATTTGCTGCACACTCCACCATTTTCCGACCATTTCCACAGACTGCTCTTTCCACTGTTATTGTTGCATGTCATAAATGATGCTGCTAAAGAGTCAAGAATAATCCGCTTTTGTGTGCATATCACAATCAAATGCTAACCACCAAACGCACCAGCCATGCTCTCTCCATTCAAAAAATAAAGGAAATACAAAATAAATATGAATGACAAAATGAACGCTAAAGTAGAAAAAAAAATTGGCTTATCGTCGACAGTGAGTTTTATATTTCTGAGATGGCACTCAAAGCATTCAGAGTTCTGTTCCCCAAAAAAGAAAATACCTAATGAAGCCACCTTAAATGCTATTTTTTCGTAGAATTGGCAATTTGGAATTAAGGCAATTCCATTATGGGTTCATGTGGGATTTTGGGATCTGGACTTAAAATTAGAAAAAATCAGGAAATTACAGAAAAAATGTCCAAGAAAAGGACAGAACAAATCTTTTCATAACAGTCCATTATTTTTTAATTAAAATTTTCAAAAACATTTTTGCAGTGATTTGCAGTAATTAACATCAAGTAAATACATTAAATCCTTGTTGAAAATCTAAGCCATTAAATATATTAAATTTATAATTCATGTTATATGAAATACACTTTATATAATTGTTATTTTATGGGTTAATTTTTCTCTGTAGTTTTAACTTTGAGCGAGGCGATCTTTTATATCCACCCCCGCAAAGTGCTTCGTAGATCATTAACCAGAATTGCAACTCTCAGCCATATTTCACCAACAATTTCACCCAAAATGGACTCAAGGCGGGCGGGCGTGGCTGGGGGCAAGGGTTCAGGGGGCAGGGGGTCATGTGCCGAGCATGAGGAAGTTACAAACAACATGGCGCAGCATACCAGCAACAAAAGTTACAACAACAGCAGGCACATCAAACGCTAGAAGAACTGGGACGCTTACACACACACAACCAAATGCAAGGACTCGCACCCACACAGATGCATAAGCTGGACCTGTACACATGCCCGCTAGGTGGCGCTGGACCAGGAAGCAAATACACTGAAATTAAATGGGTACAAAAAGGGTCTACTTGTATCCCAATAGTTAAAATACTTATTGTCTAAAAAGCAATTTAAGGTTAAGTTTACTTTTTATTTAATTTTATGAAAACTTCCTACATAAATGAAAATTGTTGCCTTATATTAGCAGAGCGCCTAAGCTGATTAAATTTCAAGCTTAAGCTTCAAAAGCTTAATCTGAAAATTAATAAGAAGTTGTGTAATAAATATTGTATTAATTAAAATATGAAACTGAAATTGTTTTCACTGCACACCAAATGTAGTGGCTTGAAAGCCGGAGCCTAAGAAAACACAACAACAGCAAACAAACAACTGCAAAACGAAGAAGGAGAAGAAATCAACAGTAACATATACTCACCACAAACACACTCACACACATGCTGTCACACACACACACACACACACACACACACATACAAATTAAAAATGCAGATTTCTATTGCAACATTCGGAAGTGCTTGAAAAGTTGTTGTTGCCACTGTTGCCGCTGCATCGTTCCCAGTCATCGTTATTGCCAGCTCCATCTTCCATCGCATACCTCCTGGTCCATATATATCCCCCCTCCCCCCACCACATAGCTTCCTGCTGTTCCTGCTCCTATTTAAAAAGCCTTGCAAAGCTCCCACCCCCTCGTACTCCGCCCCTTCTATTCTGTCAGCCCCCCTTCTCCGAATCGCCGCCCCTTCTTCGCTTCATTCGGTTGTTTTGAAAGCCCTAAATGGGGGTATAATAATTTTTTAAGAGGCTCTTTAAATCAAATAAAATACCAAATCCTGGAATCATTACAAAGAGCTAGCTGAAGAGTTTAATAAAATTAAAACATGAATTCAATTTTTAAGAAATCCAATATGATTAGATAGTTCGATATAAGTACTTAATAATATTTGGGAGATTTTATATATTTTTCAGTAAAGGGATTTCTTTGAAATATTCACTAGGATTACAATATGTTTGGTTATATTTTGGTATTTTTTAAAATTAACTCGAAATTTGTTTAAGTATATGAAAACAAAAACCTTTAAAGGGTGTTAGAAACTTCGTTTATTTTGAAGTCGGGCTCCACTTTTTGTTTTCTCTTTTTTGTGTTCAGCAATAGCATCAAAATTGCAAAGAAAAGCCAGCAAACAGTCAGTAAAATATTGTAGCTGGCAGCTGCGCGAAGGCTCCAAAAGAGGAAAAACGCTGAGGACTGGGGCTAGTTTTGTATGAAAAGCGAGCGTAACAAAACAATGAAAACATCGTCGTCATCACAATCATCGCCATGCGGTGTTTTCTTGCCATTTGTTTCCCGAAACTCTTTCGCTCACTCCTCTGGCTATCTCTCTTCCTCAACATTCCCCCCTCTCGCTTCAGCACGCATAGAACCGACCAAATGAAAGCGCAACAACAACACCAACAATAACAGCTAGAACATCCGAGTGAAACGTGGCCAACAAAAAGTACAACCATCCCACAGTGAAGGCGATATTCCAGACTCCAGAAAAGGCTAAGACGAACTCTGGAATATCCTTAAAACAAAAAGAAGTGATGCAGATCGAAAACACTTACTTAGAAAACTAAACGATTTGAAATATTATACTAATTCGAGCTAAAAGCTGATGCATTCTGTTTTTGGCGCCCAGCGTGGGGCCGCTGATGAAGCAAGTTCTTCTGCTAATACTATAATAGATCAATCATCTTACATTTCATGGCACCTGAAAATATAAACAACACTGGAAATCTAAAGATAATTCACTTGCTTAAAGTTAAATCAATTCCGAAGAAATTCTGTCTCCATTTAGATTTCCCCAGTTCTTATGGCTCCAAGAGACAAAGAAATTCTGATGGCTCAAAGTCAAATACAGCTTACAGATTATCCACTTTTGATACAACACCCGGAATTAGGGGAACTGAAATTTCAGCTCTGAAATTCCCAGTCATGGGTAGCCTGGAGTTGAGGTCTCTTCCGGCCGGGCCCATCTTCTTT
This sequence comes from Drosophila fuyamai, assembly GCA_018153365.1. Taxonomy (NCBI): domain Eukaryota; kingdom Metazoa; phylum Arthropoda; class Insecta; order Diptera; family Drosophilidae; genus Drosophila; species Drosophila fuyamai. The sequence continues at coordinate 9,140,995 of JAECXW010000062.1, forward strand.
ATTTGAGCCAAACGCAGTTACCAAAGTCTGCTGCTGCTGGATGATGCTTGCATCGAGTTGACCCCCTCGCCCCCCTCCAACCATCATGTGGTGGTGCATGTGTGCATTGTCTTTGATGTTGTTGTACGTTCGGCTTCATCTTCAGCTGCAGTTACAGCTCCCCATTCGCAGTCGCAGTCGTACTATATCTGTGCCACGTCTAAGTCTAATGTTTCAAGCGTCAGCAGCAGGAGTGCTGCACAAAAAACAACACACACACACACACACACTCAGAGCGAAAAAAAATGAAAGGGGTACATAGGGCGAAAAAAGAACAAAAGCCATGGCCAGACAATTAACCAGCCATCAGTCATTTGGTTTTCTGCCTGGCACGCATCAGGGAAGGTTGGCTAAGTCCCAGTTTTCCAGTCCCATCTCGAGCAGAAGCCAGTGGGTGGTAAGGAAATGATAATCCCAAAAGGGGGCAACTCTGGGGGAGGTAATCCAGCGCTTAGGACAACAAATATCACCGAAAATGGTCGAAAAACCAGGTCATAACGTTTAAAAATGACTCCGAGCTGACTAAGCCAAGAATTATTCATTTTTATACATGGCTGACTGTGTTAAAAGGCTTTCGAAAAGAATAGAAGAAAATAGAATGTCACATCGAACGACACCTGAATTTGCGATTTGCAAAATTCAATTATATTAACAAAATAAATAAACAGAATTTGAAAAGCAGATTACCGCAAAAAAAAAGAAGTTTGCCATGCCATTCCTTTGAAATAGAAATAGAAAGCTTTCAATTGACACTCCAATAAAATAAATAGGTAAATTAAATCAAATTGCTTTCTCTGCTGGATCTAATGATTTCAATATGCACACGCCAGTGAGGATAAATATATGTATAAATGTATATCCCCTATCCTTTGAGTGCACAAAACTTCGCATTGAATGTTGGGAAAATTTCAAACATATTTAAAAGATGGCGCATAAATTATGCACAGACATATTGGCCAAGTGCAAGACAAGGCTCGAATCCTGCCCGAGTTCGAGTTTTCCCACTTTTCATCCCATTTTCGCCACCCACTCAGTGTGTGTGTGGAAATTTATGGCCACCATAAATTGCATATTTCCCTTTTATTGAATTAATTAATTTCACAAATAAAATTGTGGAATAAAGAGGCGGCCAGAAAGAAGAGTTTTAAAATGCTAATACCGATTCTATTTGAATTTTAGTTTGATCCTGAAGAAATCTGTTATAAATAGATAGGATTACTAATAAGATAAGATTTTTGATAATAGGTAAAAATACATGGATTGTAAATTCCGCGATTTTTATTATTGCTATATCAAATTTTCCTTAGACATTATAGCCAATTATACCACGAATATTTTATTAAAAAAGTTACATATTATAAAAACTTAAAGGTCAAGACTGGACTTGAGGGCTAAGCACACACCGTAGGGTTAATAGATTTATTTCTGTTAATGTTGTCTTTTGAATATCCCAATTATTTAACTATGACTTAACCCAGATCTGCTTGAATGAAAATGGTCTAAATAGTTTCTAGTTTTTCATTTACCCAAAATAACACCTGCCAGATTTTTTGCCTCGCCGCCGACAAACTTTTTACCGCACTCTATTCCACAATCTATTGCCACTTGCAAATTGGGCCACATCAGGCAGACAGCCATCAAACAAAGAGCCCCAAACCAAAATAACCGAGTGCAGTGGATTGCAGGCCTTCGAGGGGTATATGGACTGCAGGACTGCAGGACTGCAGGACTGGGCAGGATCGACCGCCGAGGATACTGGGTAGTGGACAATCCTTTCGGCCTGACAGACAACAACAAGTAAATTCCATTAAATGTACGAAATGGAAATTAATTTCGGTTGCACACAAAAACACATATATGGGAGGATTTTTATGTTTTCATTATGGAGTCGAATCTCCAAAGGGGAATCCTTCGCAAGTAGTGAGAAAGTGAAATGAGCTGTCAGCGGTAACGGGAGGGGTTGGGGATGGGTGTGCTGTGGGTGGAGTGATGGCAGCAGGGAGGGGAGAAGGAACTCGGACGGGGGGTTCCCCTTTTGACCCCTGGCCAGGCCAATGTTAATTTCAATTGCCTGGTGCATGGTCCTTGGTCGCATGTCGTTGACTCCTTGCCGCAACTAAATCAAGTGCTGCACGTGGCAGATGCACTGGGCCACTGCTCCCCTCCCCCTCCCCCACCCCATTCCCGTCCCTTCCTCTTTCTCCATTTCTCCTTTCTTTTCCGCCCTTTTGCCAACCTCTTGCCTCTTAATCCTCAACCTCTTTCTTTGCTCTCTGTCTCGAGCGAGGTTGATGCTCTGTTATCGCTGTTTGGGCACACTCAAAATAAAAAGTATAAAGTTGTTTAATTGTAAATAACAGAATAGAACTAGATGAAAGTGTTGGTTATTATTATTATTATACCTAATATTATATTTAAAGCAATTTGTTTATATATTTTTTACGAATTGAGTTCTTTAACAACAAATCATAAGAAAAACCTATTTGTATATTCAATTTTTAAAAATTTAAAAATAGTGATAAATAAGTTTTAAAATAAATGATGACAAATGTGTGTTTTTGTTGTTACCCAATAATGTATGTACGTTAGACCAACAAATGTCTGGAACTTCTTAATTAAAATTAAAAGTTCCCCTTTTCTAACTTTAAGATGAGTTGGAAACTTTTGAGTTGAGTTTAAGTAAATCGAAAGAATGAACAATATAAATATGAGATATTTTCATCACTGTGCCGGAAAAGCGGGAAAATCTGCTGGGCTTGAGAGACGCAGAGGGGGAGGGGGTTATACGCCCCCTTTTTTGGCAAATGTCGCGAGTCGCGAGGCGTCGCTAACGTGGACATGGACATGAGCAATGTGCAATGGCGATAAGGAGGAGCTCTCGCAACGGACATGGCCAGCATTCCCATTCCCATTCCCATTCTCACATTCCCATTCGAAACCCCCTTTTTCGGGAGCATAATTGGCCAGTCTGTCACCCCGCCCATGGCACTCCACAATCAATTGAAGCGTAATGGCAACAGTTCAATAACTTTTTGGCCATTCTCCATGGGATTCCATTGCAGGCTGAAGATGATGGCCATCACGCCGATGATGATGCTTCAATTATCTATTATAGATCTAATGAGTTGTCATGTTCGGATATTAAGGGAATTGATTCGTTTGCGACTCTTTTGTTAGAGGCAGACGATAAAAATAGTTCAAGTTTACCGGTTTTTTATGCTTTCTATTAGCTGTTTTTTTTGATATTTTTAATATTTTCTCAGTGGACTTATCTCTGCTTTGATGATTTTCAATGGCCCTTTGATTTCTGCCATGAGTCTTTTATACATTCGCTGAGGTTATTTGTAATGATAATGATGATTTAAATGTTGTGAACTGGAAATTTAATATGTATTTTCTCCCTTCCTGGCGCAACAAATATAAAATATACTTATTATTTAGAGCGCTAAAAAAAAATAATTATAAGTTATTAATTTGCAATTTTTTAATATTTTAATTGTTTTAGTTTGTAAATTATTTATTTCCAGTTCTTTTTGGGCCAATTCCCTGAGAAATATCGGTTGTATTCATCAAAAGCCAAAGAACTTAAAGGCAATGACTAATATTTTTGGATATCAGCGGCGCCAAATGGCCAATGCTCGCCGCCCCTGGGAAATCTCCGAGCTCCCCTCCTCCGATTTGCACAGGTTCCCCCCGTTTGCCCACACCCAAGTGCATATTTAAGGGAGCTACCCAGACATACATACATACATGCAATTGGTGGAGTACATGGTTTACCTGGCTTCGGGTTTTTGGAGTCGCAGGAGGAGGGAATGCGGGAAGGGAATGGAAATGGGGAGAAGAGGGGTCCAGAAAAGGGGGAATCCCGAGGATTGATGCTGCTGGTTTTGGCTTTCGGTGGTTCGCTATCATTGCACAAGTGCGCAAAATTTTGGACTCAATTCACGTGCTCGGCTGCCAAAATTGTTGCCTGGCCTCTGTACCGCCCAAGCCCCCCCCTCCTATAGTAGACCCCCCCGCATTGCGGACCGCCCCCTTGGTACCGCCTTTCGCTCCATAAATTTGCACATTGATCGCCCTGTGGCGCTGCCTCTATATATGTCGTCTGTCTATATGTATTTAATTCGATAACAGCGCCAACGGTAAGGGGAGTTGTTCGAAAGATTTTTACCCAACTCCACCCACCCATTTTCCGCCCACTTTCCACGGCCCCTCCCACAAGCATTGCACTCTCAAGTGCAGTGAAATAGTTGTGAAACACTTTGCCAAAGATGAAAGATAAATCCAAAAAAGCAAATGGCAGCGCAAAAGGCAATGCTCATTTTTGCATAGCTTTAAAAAATTTAATCAAAAATGGAGTACTGCCACACTTGAAGAAATTCATTGTGCTTGCTTAAATAATACAACAAATTAAATGATTCATTTATGCCATTTAACATTCATTTCCAGTTCTTTAATTTAGTTGCAATGTTGTTGTTGTTTTATTTTGTATAATATAATAATATAACTAGATAAATAACTAGATTAATAATGAAAAATGTTTTTTAAAAAACTTCTTGTTCAGTGTGGCGTATAAAACAATCACCTGTCTGACATGTCAGAAAAATACATTTTTACCTAAATAACGAAAGGATAGAATATTGAATTTTGACAGTTTGAATTTTATTTAATTGTTTTTCGCTTTGCCCCGATATCTATTAAATTGCATAAATAGGTAATTCTTAAGTATAAAATCCACATAAAGTGTTAAATTGTTTCGGATTTTTGTGTTTAACTTAAGTTTTCGGTTTGCATTTTATTTTTGTAATGTGATTGCAAACAAAAATCGGTTGATTGAACAACCGTAAGTTCTCTAACCGGACGAACGAAAGTCGTGCATAATTTAAATGTCTAGACCCCATCCCGCTGCCCCGAAGGTCCCTCTTTTTCCAACCTGAGCTGACCGCAGGTCGTGGAATTGGGTGGAAACCGGGAAAAGGGCAAGGAAATGCAAAAAAAAATACAGGAAAGGAAACTTCATCTTGTAAACCAATGTTTATATACACTTGCTGTTATAAAATAATATTTTTTCGATATAAAAATAACTTGTAAGTTTTCTAATTATTTTTTAGATAAATTCAAACTAATAAAAATATGTTTAATATAAATTTCAAATGCATTAAATGCTATTTTATAAAAATGCATTAAGGAGTACCATCGATTTTGGCTTAACGACTTATTATGTTCATTTTTTATGGTACTTGAAGTAAGCAATTTTTGCTGAAAGTTACTAAATTTATTATTACTGAATATTTATAGATTCACAGTTGATTAATATATTTATGATTAATTGCTAAAGGTGAGTCTGAGGTAAAACTTTTAAGCTGATTTTCAAAATCAAAATAACCCCCGCATATACCCTTATTAAGAGAGAATACCTCAAGCATCCGGCCTGCCACTGTCAATAATTAAGTGCGAACCTTGATATAAACTTTTCGCCAACTCCGTTGACGTCCGGCGTTTCTTCTTTTTTGTATTTGCAGTCGCTGCACTGAGAGAATATTCTTAAGAATTGTGAAACAAATTTTGAAAATCGAACTAGGAATTTTTGTGGGTAAAGCAAACATAAATATTTTTTAGCAATAAAGATCTTCAAGATAAAATTTAAAGTCTGGAAAATCGGCTTATAAAAAATATACATTTAAAAAAGAAAAAAATTAAACAGTATCAACATTAATGCTTTTGATCAGTAAACTAAATTGTCATCACCAGTTATTCACTTTCTTTATCTCAATGTTAAAACAATGATATAATAGGGAAAGTATTGTTTACAAATTATGGGAAGTTTTATATGCAATGCTGTTGGCAGAATAATATTTTATTATTTTCATATTTTGTTTTAGGCTTATGAGGTCTTGAAATGCACTTAATTTTTCTAAATGTTTTTATTTACGTAGAGATCAAATATCATATTTTTTCTGTGTACTTCTGATTCGTCCTTTTCCTTCAGTCTGTCTGCGTTTATCCCTTCGAAGGCTCTTCTCTCTTTGCATTCGCTTCGTTTTGATTAAATTAAAAAGTTACCACAGTCTCAGTCGCCCACAAACACAAACAAGCAAACACGCATACAAATGCAGACAAACAAACAAATAAGTGAGGAGAATTCCTATCGCCCTTTCTCTTTCCCACCGCTCTGGCCTCTCGCTCGCTCATCCTGTTGCTGCCACGTCCTCTAATTGTGTCTTCAGCCATCAATTGTTGCCGTCCCTTTCTGCCGGCCACAGGCCCTCTCTTTCGCGCAGCCAACAATGCAGCTTTGGATGGGCTAATAGATTTATCATGAATCGTTTCACAGTCCGTTACCGTTATTGTTCTTGCGCCACATCCTTCGCCATTGTCCTTCAGGTGTCAGTCTTCCCTCTCCCTCTGTCTCTCTCTCTCTCTCTCTCCTTATTTTTTGCAAATTCTTCTGGGTCCTTTGGCTTTGTCTGAATACGAGTTTTAATAGTTAATAGTCTTTGTGGCTTTAGTGTTCTATAAAAGATAGTAAAATCAATGTTTCTCTTGAAATCCCCATGTCAATTTTGATTTTCTCTTAGAATTTCGAAGCATTACAATAATTTTAGTGCCTTAAAGTATGCAACATGCCGATCGAAAAAGCTTATTATTAGTTTGGCAAGGTCAAACTGCTTTATTATAATTTATTTATATTTTTATTTGGTATTAACAAGTTTACTGTTACCGCTGAGGCAACTTGATCTAGTTACATATGGGAATAACAAAAACAAAAAGATCACTTGATCACATATACAAGTTTGACAATGTCTTACATTTTACTACATTCATACACATTCATATACATTTATGTTATGGCCCTTGAGGGTAAATCGGCTGGGTGGCATCTTTTTAGGCGTCTTCTCGTCGGTTGCGCTGCTAACTGTCTGGCCAATGCGTTAGGGTGGTTTCCAAGGCGTTGCACATAGCCGATTGCCAGGTTTTGTAAAACGTCTCCGACCTTGGGGACCTTCAGGTCCCTCTCGATGTCCCTATTTCGGATGTACCATGGGACGCCGGAAATTTTCCTCAAAATTTTGGATTGCGCCACCCTAATTTTATTTAGATTGGACTTCGCTGCACAGCCATATATTTGGAAAAAGGTCAAACTGCTGAATGAATTTCCCCATCAAGATTAGTCCATAAATCGCTTGTCTGCCGCTAGCAATCGCCGAATCTCCCCGATAGTTGGCCATTTCGATAAGATTGGATCCCACATAAGGTCTCAAAATAAATAGCTTTGGGCGATAAGATATTATGGGCTTAACGGTAAAGTTAGCAGAGGGGTTAGAATTAGTTCATTTTTAGAGTGAATTACAAAATCAGCAATAGGTATATATCGATTTATTTTTAGTTATTATTTTGAAGAGTAAATAGAAATAATAAATTATACTTACAGAACACTAAAATGGATACTAACCAAATTATAAGTAATCAGAGAAACAATTAATATTTGTATAAGTCATTTGTTAACATAGCGGTTAAGTATGGATAGTGTGAGGTAATAAATTAAGTGGAGTCTTTTCCTTTATATAAAGAGGTACTCGCACTTGGGCTTTGCCCATTTGGAAAATGAAATCCGCTCAAGTAAGTGCCTTTGGGACTCTGTTTGCCAGCTGTTTGCTGCTCCTGGTGTTGCCGGTACAGTCGGCCCCCGGTAAGCTGAACGGTCGAGTGGTGGGTGGCGAGGATGCGGCCAAGGGCCAGTTCCCACACCAGATCTCCCTGCGGAACGGGGGTTCCCACAGTTGTGGCGGTTCGATCTTGTCCAGAAACTACATCCTGACCGCCGCACATTGTGTGACCAACGAGGATGCGAGTGGCAACCATATTCCCATTGCCGCGGAGCGTTTCACCATTCGAGCTGGCTCCAACGATCGCTTCAGTGGCGGAGTATTGGCCCAGGTGGCCCAAGTGATTGTCCACGAGGAGTACGGCAGTTTCCTCAACGACGTGGCCCTGCTACGACTGGAGTCGCCGCTGATCCTGTCCAGCAGCATCCAGCCCATCAGTCTGCCCACCGCGGATACGCCAGCGGATGCGGACATCATCATTTCCGGCTGGGGAAGGATCAAGCATCAGGGTGATCTGCCGCGCTACCTGCAGTACAACACGTTGCGCTCGATATCCCTGGACAAGTGCGACGAGTTGATCGGCTGGGGAGTCCAGAGCGAACTGTGTCTGCTCCACGAGGCGAACAATGGGGCATGCAACGGCGATTCCGGTGGTCCCGCTATCTACAACAACCAGCTGGTGGGCGTGGCCGGTTTCGTGTGGTCCGCCTGTGGCACCAGCTATCCGGACGGATATGCCAGGGTGCACTTCCACAATGATTGGATCAGGAAGAACTCGGACCTGTAAAGCTTTTTTTTGCGTATTTGCTTAAAAATTATACATTTTTTTTTTAAACGTTTAAACCGTAATTCCAAATAAAAAACCATGTTATATATTTTTTTAAAATATTTTCTTCCTTGGGAGCGGTATTATATAATATATGTAGTTGTCCTATCCATACCGAATATTATATTATTTAAATAAAAATACGCTTAAGATCTTGTTATTATATTGTATTGATGTTCAGGTCAAGAGGATATTTTGCAACTGTCTGCCGGTTTTTTGTAGACAGCACCCTCTCGTCTTCTTGAACTTCCTGAAGGACCCGCTCGACATCTTGATTCTCGCAAGGGCAGGACATCCTCCAGAGCTTATCGTCGACCCCTCAGCATACTTCTCACTGGGCTCGAAGACACCAGTGGCCTATGGACGAGGGGTTTTCTTCGCGAGCCCCTTTTTGGCGGGGGTGACCTTTGGAGAAGGTTGTTTCTTGCGAAGAGTCGGGCATTTAGTCTTCTCGAATTTTGATTTTTTTTCGGGTTGCTTGCGCTGGCGAATTCTAGGGAGTTTGCGCACTTCTCCAGAAGCATTTACGACGGCACCTTCAGACCACAATCTAAGCGTTTTCTTATTAATACGCCTTGTCATCGTTCCGCGGTGCGTGGGAACTTCATTATAAAGGGACACCTCGTTAACGACTTTGGTGCGCCTTCCCTTCGCGGGGACGCTCTTCGCGGGGACGCTCTTCGCGGGGACGCTCTTCGACGTGGCACGCTTACGTCTGTCTTGAGATCCTGAAGGACCATCTTTCGCCTCCATATCGAAAGAAGTTTAGTGGGGATTTCACAACTTGATAAAAAATAAAAACGTATAAAAACTGATAACTAACAAAATTTTGTTTTTTTTCCAGTTGTGGATTATTGAAAAAATACGTGTAATCGGGTAGGGAGAAAAAATAAAACTGAAAAATAGTGAGAGGAATGGCATCGAACTCATGAAAGCCTTTGACATTAGGGTCATGGCCGACTTAAAAATACAAATTGAATACATTTTAAATAATAAGAATTGTTTTTTATATGTAAAATAAAATGTTTCATTTCAGTTCTAAAACAAGAGAGAACGCTATAGTCGGGTGCCCCGACTATCAGATACCCGTTACTCAGGTAAAGGGAGTGCGAGGGAGATGGAGATAGAAACTTTGATCACGCATAACTTTTTAACGAATGGTTCGATTTGAAAAATTTCTTCGACATTTCGATAGGTATTGATAAACACAATAAAACTGCATTTTTCTTTTCCGAAATATTTAAATTTTTAAAATCGTATATAAGCGATTGTGGGCGTTAAAGGGGGCGTGGCACCTTTTTGAAACAAACTTGCGCTGCGTAGGAACTCTTAGAATCTGCATGCAAAATGCCAATCCTCTAGCTTTTATAGTTTCCGAGATCTCAGCGTTCATATGGACAGACAGACAGACAGACGGACAGACAGACGGACAGACGGACAGACGGACATGGCTATATCGACTCGGCTAGTGACCCTGATCAAGAATATGTATACTTTATAGGGTCGGAAACGCTTCCTTCTACCTGTTACATACTTTTGCACGAATACAATATACCCTTTTACTCTACGAGTAACGGGTATAATCATGTTGCATGCTATATCAAATGTAAATTATTCTGCTCAAAAGAAATCGGTGGACGGTTTGTGCCAAGGAAAAGTAATTTTTCAAAGTGCCCAAAAGCAAGCCACTCAATGGGAATGAGAATGTCTTTAAAAACAAGATGTCATCAAGATTGGCCAACAAGCCATAAAACAATTAGCAATGACATAATTCCCAATCGCCGCGACCCTTCGATTAGATTAAAGACCTGCCATATAATAAATCTCACCGGACAATGATAAGATACGATAAGATAGTGCGTGTTGCAAATCAGGAGGTCTAATCCACGGCTGTATATAAGGAGGTTCGGCTGGTTGGGCAATGCCCATTTGTGAAAATGACAGGCGTTAACGTGGCGATTCTGCTAGGCAGCTGTTTGCTGCTCCTGGTGTTGCCGGTACAGTCGGCCCCCGGTAAGCTGAACGGTCGAGTGGTGGGTGGCGAGGATGCGGCCAAGGCCCAGTTCCCCCACCAGATCTCCCTGCGGAACGGGGGCTCGCACAGTTGTGGCGGTTCGATCTTGTCCAGGAACTACATCCTGACCGCCGCACATTGTGTGACCAACGAGGATGCGAGTGGCAACCATATTCCCATTGCCGCGGAGCGTTTCACCATTCGAGCTGGCTCCAACGATCGCTTCAGTGGCGGAGTCTTGGCCCAGGTGGCCCAAGTGATTGTCCACGAGGAGTACGGCAATTTCCTCAACGACGTGGCCCTGCTACGACTGGAGTCGCCTCTGATCCTGTCCAGCAGCATCCAGCCCATCAGTCTGCCCACCGTGGATACGCCAGCGGATGTGGACATCGTGATTTCTGGCTGGGGAAGGATCAAGCATCAGGGTGATCTGCCGCGCTACCTGCAGTACAACACCTTGACGTCGATATCCACTGCGCAGTGCGATGAGCTCATCGAGTTCGGATTCGAGGGCGAACTGTGTCTGCTCCACAAGGTGGACAATGGGGCATGCAACGGCGATTCCGGTGGTCCCGCCATCTACAACAATCAGCTGGTGGGCGTGGCCGGGTTCGTTGTGGGCGGCTGTGGGTCCACCTATCCGGATGGTTATGCCAGGGTCTTCTACTTCAACGACTGGATCAAGAAGCACTCGGATCTCTGAGGACATCAAAGGAAATAACAACTTTTTTTTGTTAGTTGTAAAGATAATTAAAGTGTGTATTTTTTGTATATTTTGTTTGTAATATTAATTGTTAATATTTCTACTAATGTACAAAATTACATACATAATATTATATATAAAAGAAATCATAAGCCTCTTGAAGTGATTTTAATTTGTAAGCAAAGACAAATAAGTTAGGCACTCTAGGCTTACTATCAATAAAATTTTTTTGTCGTCTAGATAAGCTAGAATTCGAGTGCTACCTCGTGTATCTGTTTTAATCTAGCCAATAAATTAATATTGCCAAGTGATTACTCATGGTTTAAATTTATAAATTATGTTAAAAATATAGAATTTGTAACTGGTCTAAGTATTTTAAATGTATAGCTAATAACTATCGTGTGTTTTGTAAAATTCACACCGCCGATTCGTTGAAATTTTTTGGCAGCCCTTTGCCATTAAAGTGTTTGCTCCCTTTATTTTCCGCCCCTTTTTGTGTGCTACACATTTTTTGCATATTTGTCAAGCAATTTTACTCTAAATTTGCCAATTATGCGCATTTTTTGAGCGTGACCCGAATGGCCACCAATACCCATCCGAAAAAACGCATACCGATACGGATTTACACTCGTGTGTATATGGGGAATATAGCCTTTTATCGCTTTGGCTACATTGTCTCCTGGCCATTGTTTTAAGCGAGGGCAGTTAGATAATATTTAGTAAAATAGAGCGAAGTTATTAAATATATATATATAAAAAAACAAAATATTTATTTAGCCACAATATATGTATAGTTTAATAGTTTTAACTCTTTAATATTGTTTATTCTTTTCAACTGTAAAGTTTTTAAAATACTTAAATAGTAATATAAATGTATTTTAATAATTTCTATATTAATTATATATTTAATAAAATGATAATTTATATTTTATTCTGGTTTGTTGCTAATAATAATTGATAGCATACTTTGGGGATGCCAAAATCTGCGAATTAGTATTTAAAGAATAGCATGTACAATTTCAGTCTTTCCATCAAAGTTTTTTTGTTTGTAATTTTTATTAATTACAGTATTTAATGCTTACTCTTTCTCCCCCTCTCGCTCATCTTTGGTGTCTCTTTTTGTCTCACTTATTGGCCATGTTGTTGCTGCGATCTCGCGCATTTTCAAACTTATATTGGCATAATTTATACTTTAGCAGCATTTTTATCGCTGCGCTCGGCACGAAATACCAAATACAAAATACAATAAACAATGGCCCGCTGCCCAGGAACAATAGCAATAACAACATGCCCGTTCAATGTTAGTCCCATACGAAAAAAACTCAAAAAAAAAAAAAAACTCCGCCCTTAACCCCCTGCCTTAACCCTTTTTGTTGCATTTTCTGTACGCCGTACTTTGCGTCACTTTGCGCGCTTTATTTATTTACGATTTTTGCGTGAGCCGCGTTCGTTTTTGGTTTTTTGTTTTCTTATTTTATTTATTGATTTACAATTTATATATGCTCGGTCACACATGCACTCACAGTACGTATACGTAATATTTGCCATCGAGTATATGTGTGTTGTCATCATCATAGTCATCATCGGCATCTTTATTTGGCTTCGGCTGCGAATCCCTTCACTCCCTTCCCCTCCCCCCCACTCTCCGCAGCTCTATGTCAATGCCATCAATCATTTGTAGCAGCATTTTTATGTAAATAATTAAAATAGAAAATAATCGTAAAATAAAAGGAACGAGTGTAATTCTTTTTTGACGCAGTCTGTCGAAGAAGATGACTGCAGCAGTTGTGGTGGTGGCGATAAAATGCCGGAATTTCCGATGAACCTTGTCGCGTGTCGCTCTTCATAATTTCCCTCTTAAATTATCGCGAGTGGAGAGCCACAGAAGTGGGGCGGGGAAAATTGCACGGGGAGGATGGCGAGACGGGAAATGAAGAGGAAATATTTCAGTTCGTAAATATGTGGAAAGCAATGAAAGCGGTACGAGCTATTTATTTTCACACAAACTGATAGCTCGTGCTTTTTTTTATTATTAATAAAAGTCCTTTGAACGTAGTTTGACTAAAGTGATTTCGATTACAAGTCCAAATATTTATTTAACTTACAATTTTGTGTCATTGAATTATCTAATAAAGTAACTCGGATATGAAAATGACAAAATTTTAAAACTGAAAAATGTTTGAGTCACCTTTTAAATTGTTCGAACCCTATGAAAAATTCAGTGCACTTGTGTCGGAATATTTGTATCACTTGATTTGCTGCAAGTTCGTTTGTTCTCCAGGGGAGTGAGCCGGAAGTGGCAATCAAATTGTTGACCATCTATCAATCCATCGTTACACATATGCAATTTCAATATTGGTTTCCAAGTCAGGAGTTATTAAATTCCACAAAAATAAAACCATTTTGATCATTATTTTTCTGTTATTTGCTGAAATTTGAACAAGTTCGAAGCGGAAATAATAAACAAGAATGGACGAGGCACTGGAAATTCGTTTTCGACTGACATTTTGCGATGTGTCATCATTCTGTATCGATGGAATTGAGGGGCTCAACTATATATTGTGCACGCACATTGGAATTTTTAAATAAAAAGGAGCATTGAGCTTAAATTTAAGTACTGGGCGATGAAGGGGCAGAGTGTGTGTTTGGCATAAGAATGCGTCCAAGTGTATCAACGATATAAACTTCTACGCCCACATAGACATATAGCCAAACGTATATCCATGTTTGTCCACATATCTGTGCATATATATGTATGTGTTGTTTTATTTAAAATGAATTGCACGCAGCAGCAATTCCCAAAATTGATTTCGGCAGGAGAAAAGGCCAATGCAATAAGGAAAATGCTATATTTGTTTGTTTGACAGTTTGTTTTTGCACACTTCTAATTAAGTTATTTCATTAGGTCCTGGCAAGCTTTAATTCTGTATATTGCTTTATTACATTTTATATTCATTTAAATCGGTTAGGGAAATATTGTTAATTTGTTTGTAATAAATTGAATACGGATTATGTTTCTTAAGCATTAAGAAACAAAAGTTCATTATACGATTATTTAAAATTATTTAAACTATAAATAAATATGCAAAAATAAATGAGTTAAAAATGGTTTAACGGATTTTTAGCCTTTAATTTACAAACATTAAACAGTTAAATAAATGATTTACCAATAAAGGGAAATTTATTTTACAATAATATATGTATATAAGTTCTAGTTTCCTTAAATTTATATTACATATGTATTACAAATTACCCATAAATATACTTATCTTCTAAATCTAACTAATGTTTAAAATATACAAAAAATATATTATTTTGATTTTTATATTTCATATGCACTTACGTTTGTTTTGTTAAATATTGTTAAATAAGAATAATAGAAATACCTCTTGGGAACGGACTCATAAATAAGCCCACCTACACACACACACACACACTCACTCGCACACACACAATGCGAGGGCGACAGACATGTGTAAGTACATACAGCTGTGTATATTGGGAAGTGTCGTCGGTTGGTGCTACTTTTGCCGCAGGAAGCGGTCGCAGCTGTGGGTTTTAAAATTTCAATTCATTTCCGTTGTGCATACCGTATACGTATGCGTATGTATTTACGTGTACGTATACGCTACGACAGTCGGCCGACAATACACACGCATAAGGGCACACGCACTGGCAAAAATAAAGGAACAAAAAAAAAAAAACAAAAAACAAAAAAAAAAAAATGAAAAACAAAATGCGGCTAAATGGCAGACAGGACCAAAAACAAGAATAACAACAGCAGCAGCGGGTCCTTTCTGGTCTGGCCAGGGCAATTTATGTGCCGAAAAGGCCAAACAGAAACGAACCTGAGGCCTGTTACCGGAGACCCCCCCCCCATGTCACCCCCGCAACCCCCGTCACCCACGAAACTCCCAAAACCCCAGAAGTACATGGGAGCCCCATCAAAACCCCCTTTTGCAAACAGTAGGAGCCATCGAGGATTCCACTGCCATTCCTGTTCGGGTTCGAATCGCAGTTGGTCTGCAATGAGCATTGAAATGAGGCTGAGTAATTAGTTGGCTAAAAAAATAAACACCTAACTGATCCATTATTCGTTTTCAGCTAAAATTTTTACATTTTTCTGTAGGTAACTGTGTTGTTTCCAATATCTTAAAATATTACGCTTAAAACACAGCTTTTTGGCCTTAAACTAAATATCTGATTTATTCTGAATTTAAAAGATAAAGATATAAAAGAGATTATTTTTAAATTGCTATTCATATTCAATTAGACATAAATATCAATATTTATTTATTTTGTTTTGAAAAGATAACAATATAAAGGTAT
This sequence comes from Drosophila fuyamai, assembly GCA_018153365.1. Lineage (NCBI taxonomy): Eukaryota > Metazoa > Arthropoda > Insecta > Diptera > Drosophilidae > Drosophila > Drosophila fuyamai. The sequence goes on from JAECXW010000062.1 coordinate 9,156,513, forward strand.
TACTTTTTAAATGTTATATGTATTAAATTTATATTAAACTAAAAATGTTTTTTGCTGATTCTAATATTTAGAAATCATGTAATTTCTGAAATGTTTTTATTATGAAATTTAATTATAATAACATAAAAGTATATTTTATTACATTCAAAAGTTTCTTGTTGTAATAAAGGGTACCTCCCCGTCGACTATGTCAACACATTTGTTCTGGCTTGTTTTATGTTTAAAATGTAAAATGCTTCAAGTCACAAAATTCAATAAATGCTCAGTGCCCGGTGCAGTGCCACCCCCTTCCGGTAGCAGACCCTCCACACCGCCCCTATACCCCCCCCTCCCCTGCCTCACGCAGTGGGCGTGGCACAATGGGGGAAATTGCATAAATGTATGACAAATGAATGCGTTGAATGCAGCACTAGCACAACGTTCGCTCAGGTGGCATATCATAGGTGCTATTGTGTGGCATTGACACACAACTACTCCCTGTGTCGTTTGCGGGGTGTCAAGGGGGGGGTGAAAGGGGCTAAAAGGGGCCAGAAGAGGGCTGAAAAATACTAAAAAGGGGTTTTCCAGCGTTTGGCAATATCGAAAATAAGCGATTGATGAGAGGCTAATGAGAGGGCACCGCAAATTGAAATGCAGTGAAAAGTGCGAACGATTGTGAAGTGGCGACAAAAGGACACATATCACTGTGCATTTCACGTGATCTGGTCACCATTAGGTTAGTTCAATGTGGTTCAGTTTCCAAAAAGGAAAGCAATTTGGTGGTCTTAAATGTACAAATGACAACTAGTTGAATAGAAGTTGTAATACGAAAATAATTCAAAAACCTATCTAGTCAGTCAAATTCAATTGCTTTTTTTCTATTCCATTTTTTTTTTTGATTCCGACACTTAAATAATATGCTCATGAAAATTGAAAATCTCAAAAAATGGTTTCGGCTTTAGCTTTTCAATTTGCTTGATTGAGCATTATCCCAAAAACAAACAGGATGATTGCTAAGGACAACAAACCAGGTACAACGACCAGATCACGTTGCAAATTCCCCAAGCAACCAAACATTGAAAATTCGCATCGATGTTGGTTATGAGTATCGCAAAAAGTAAACATATATTTTTGGGGCTCCAACATTTGGACACGCCTACCCAGGAGCAACAAAAACAACAGCAATAGCAGCAACAACCATCAGCAAGTGCAACTAAAACTACAACAACTTTGACCGCAGCAATGTTTGGGTCCCATAATTTCCAGGATGTTGTTGTTTGGCCTACACTAACCAGGGGAATGTCACCTGCAGTTGAAGGCTCTGCGAAAACGTTAGGGAAAATTAGTCGAACATCCAATTGCTTGCTGAAAATATATAACTAAGATTCCTAAACCTAAGAAAAACATTGTCAAAATTACTGAAATAAATAGTAAATTTTGAGAAATAATTTTAAAGTTTAAAAAGGATACGTTTGGTCTGACCAAAGGTTCTTTTAAACGAAAAAAATTTAAGTGCCTGTTAAAAATATATAAAAGGGTTTAATGTTGCATAATAATTCATCTTGAAAAGATATTTTAAATTTCTTATTTTAAGAAAAGGTTTTAAAGTTTAAAAGGTAAAAGCTTACCAACTAGTGTGACTGAAGTTTCTTGTAAGTAACAGTGTCGTTACCCAGAGTTTTCATTATATCACCTAAAAAAATCAACTTTTTTTCCTGATTAATATTAATCAAATCTTTATTCAGTATTTAATATTTTTTATATCACATAGGGCACTTCGCAATTCGTTTTTAAAAGCCGCCGGCAAAGTTTCTCCATTTGTTCAGGTTGCTTTTTGTTGCGCTACTGGGAACGTGCAAAGATTTAGCAAAAGTACTTAGGCAAGCAGCCAGTTTGGACGGGGAAATGGAGTTGAGCTCGTCTCGGAGCAGAATCTGGACCCGAATCTGAACCTCCGAATCTGTGGCTGGAGCTGGAGAGCTGGAGCAGCAGCTCTGGGCCATGGCAATAAAGGTAACCTTCTTAATTTGTTATGACTGTCATTTTGGGGCACGTAAATGGGTGCGGCTCCACTGGGCAGCTGTCCTGAACCGCCTTTTTCCCCATCTCCTCCTTTGGAACTCCTTTTTTGCACACAGCACTCCGGTTTTTACAGGGTATTTCGTTTTAGGATTTGTTAAAAACTATTGAGGAATTGGTGGAAATGCATTTTCTAGTATTTTCCTTTAGCATTTATAAATAGATTTTACAATTTAAATATTTTTATCTTTGGTTATTTTTACTTTCCTTTTTATTTTAACGGACTTGGAAAATATATTTCCTGGCATGCATTTTTAGATTAATATTATTGGGCTATTACTTTCACAGAACTCAGATTTAGTTAATTCTATTTCAGCATTCCTTTATACAATCAATAAGAGTGATAAAGAGTAACAAAATATTTTTCAAAAGCATTATTTTCTTCATTCAATCAAAGTGAATTTAAATTATTCCTGATCTTTCTACTTCCTAAATCATAAATTTTGACACATTTTTAGACCAAGTAAGCTAATGCATTTTTGGGATTACCAGGTAACCTTTGGTTGGATAACTCCTGCCTGCATTTTCCAATTCTAGCAGCTCCTTTTCACCCATTTTCCCCGCCAATCTCTTGGCCAGCTGGCGTTTTTGGTTCGTCTCGGAGGCGCCGCCAGCGATTTTGGGCCAAACGTGTGGGCCATGTCTGCGTTTTGTTTCAGAACTTGCTGGAATATTTGCATTGCGGTGTTGGAGGAGCTGCGATTTGTGTGTGAAGTGTGAGAAACACAAAGAAAAGCGCCTCGGCGAAGGGGTGGAAACCTTTGCATTGTTTACTTTTTGTTTTCATTTTTTTTTTATTTATATATATATTTCTTCTTGTCCACGTTGTGTCAGTTTTTGCCAGCTTGAAACGAAGGGAAAACTAAAGCCAATGCAAAGGAAAAAAGTTAAAATTGAGATAACTGAAAAATCCAAAATCAGACATGATAAATAAATTCACCTGAGCTATTTAAAGGATTGTTGGTTAATAAAAAATGTACAAAATGTATAAGCAATTGAAGTTAATAAAACCTAAGCTTTACAAGTATTTTTCCCATGCCCGAAATAAAAATGGCCACAAATCCCAATTGAAAATAATAAAACCAATAGAGGCAGATCATAAGTTGCCCATTTTCGGGCTTGAGGCGAAGAGAATTTCCCCAGGTCATCGATAGATATGTTACCGGGAGCATGTTCATCCCGCTGCCTATTTTCCAACCCCCCAAAATCGCCCGCTGTGCTACCTTGTGCCAAGTGCTCTGGATTTTTCCCCTCTTTTTCTTCTTTTCCATTTTTTTTTTGTTGGGCCCACGCTAAGCACACAAAAACATAATTTGTTTGCTTGTCATTTTGCCATAATACGCTGACAACAACAACAAAGATGAGCACAGCAAGGAGGCCACGAAAAACAGGGGATGTACGAAAAAATTACGGGGGGAAGAAAAAAAACTAAAGAAGCGGGGGGGAAAAGAAAATCAAGCACAAATACTAATAAACGGGAATTGGGGGGATGCCACGAGGAAAAGGAAAACTCGCGCTCACCACTAATGTGTTTTAATTTTTGGTCAAAGTGTGAAAGACGAAACGTGGGCTGGGCCTTACCAGAATTTGATCAGTGAGTTTAAAGCTGCAGAATGCTCTTTAAAAGATGTTGAAATATTTTGTTTTCAATATTTCTAGTTCTAGTAAAAATATAAATAATACTAAGCCACAAAATTTTGTGCGAGAAAACGTTATTAAAATCACCGTAATCATCTGTAATATTGGTCCTTTGAGCCGGATACTTCTGTCAAACTAAGCTACTCTTCTCAATTTTTTTGTTTATCTTGACAGCAAATATTAATTTGATCTATTTTATCTATTCAAAATGTTTTAAATCTTTTCTTCTAAGTTTATTGAAACTTTAAGACCATTTCTGCCGACCATTTGAGGGTGACAACATTTTTGAAGGTATCCAGCAATTCAGCCCCCGGTCCATTGGCATACCTACTTTCGGACTGTGGACTCTGCTTACAGAGCATAATGAATGTGCTTACGAATTGGTTATTATATTCTTCGGGGCATGGACTTGCTGGACACAAAACCGGGATAAACCGGAGGCGGAGGACACACAGCTCTCTGTTTGTTTGCTGTTTGCTGGCTGTGTGTTTGCTTTTTTGGCTGCCTGTTGACCTGCAGAGCGCAAATGGCTAAAAAGAAAATTGAGCGCAAAATGCTTAACAAATATTTTATGGCTCCGAAGTTCAAACGCTTAAATGTGGCAACATTGTTCTTGGACCTGCTTTTTTTTTTTCTTCTTTTGTTGTTGCCGGCAAATTACCCACAGCAGCAGCAACTATTTCCCGGCCAGAGTAGCAACAACTATGGCATGGCATATTTTTGGTCCTGCTCCTGCGAAACAAAGGGACAACAACAACAGCATAGTGCACACACGGGGAAAAACTGAGAAGAAATGCGGGGTGGCCTGGGAAAATATATAGAAAAAAAATCAAAATAATAATAAAAAAAAATACGGCAGCAGCACAAGAAGCCGAAAGAGTGGGAAAAAATTGTTTGAAATTCCTAACAAAGCATTTTAACAATTTGCTGACATTATAACGGCGACAAGTTGAGCGAAGTCAATAAACTGTTAACTGAAACTGAACAACAAAATATCACAAAAACAAGAAAGGAAAGCTAACTTCGGGCGGAGCCGAAGTTGATATACCCTTGCAGAATATTCTGTAAATAATATTCTCCAAAATTATTCATATGATGCATTCTTAATACAAATAAAAATCCCAACTTCCTAACTTTAAAAACACCAAAGTTATGGCAATTTCAATCGTTCAGTTATATGGCAGCTATAGGATATAGTCGGCCGATCCCTATAAAATTTGGTAGGTCGGATTGATTGGCCAAATATAAAACCCATAGAAAATCCCAACTTCCTAACTCTAAAAACACCAAAGTTATGCTATTTCCTATCGTTATATGGGAGCTATAGGATATAGTCGGCCGATCCTTATGAAATTTGGTAGGTCGAATTGATTGGCCAAATAAAGAAGCCATAGAAAATCCCAACTTCCTAACTTTACAAACAGCAGAGTTATGGCATTTCCTATCGTTCAGTTATATGGCAGCTATAGGATATAGTCGGCCGATCCCGGCCGTTCCGACTTATATACTGCGTGCAAAGGAAAGAAGGGTGTGTGCAAAGTTTCAATTCGATAGCTTTAAAACTGAGAGACTAGTTCGCGTAGAAACAGACAGACGGACAGACGGACAGACGGACAGACGGACAGACGGACAGACGGACATGGCTATATCAACTCAGGAGGTGATCCTGATCAAGAATATATATACTTTATAGGGTCGGAGATGTCTCCTTCACTGCGTTGCACACTTTTGACCAAAATTATAATACCCTCTGCAAGGGTATAAAAACATAGTAATAAGAAACAAGAAAGGAAAGCTAACTTCGGGCGGAGCCGAAGTTGATATACCCTTGCAGAATATTCTGTAAATAATATTCTCCAAAATTATTCATATTATGCATTCTAAATACTCATAAAATTCCCAACTTCCTAACTTTAAAAACACCAAAGTTATGGCATTTTCAATCGTTCAGTTATATGGCAGCTATAGGATATAGTCGGCCGATCCCTATAAAATTTGGTAGGTAGGATTGATTGGCCAAATATAAAACTCATAGAAAATCCCAACTTCATAACTTTAAAAACACCAAAGTTATTGTATCTCCTATAGTTATATGGGAGCTATAGGATATAGTCGGCCGATCCTTATGAAATTTGGTAGGTCGAATTGATTGGCCAAATAAAAAAGCCATAGAAAATCCCAACTTCCTAACTTTACAAACAGCAGAGTTATGGCATTTCCTATCGTTCAGTTATATGGCAGCTATAGGATATAGTCGGCCGATCCCGGCCGTTCCGACTTATATACTGCGTGCAAAGGAAAGAAGGGCGTGTGCAAAGTTTCAATTCGATATCTTTAAAACTGAGAGACTAGTTCGCGTAGAAACAGACAGACGGACAGACAGACGGACAGACAGACGGACAGACGGACAGACGGACATGGCTATATCAATTCAGGAGGTGATCCTGATCAAGAATATATATACTTTATAAGGTCGGAGATGTCTCCTTCACTGCGTTGCACACTATTGACCAAAATTATAATACCCTCTGCAAGGGTATAAAAAAGCTAAAGGTCAAGTTCTCGAACTTAGCGATACCCATTACATTTGTTTTTCTTGAGATTTCCATTATCTTGAGGTTTCCTGAAAAATATCTTATAAGTATTTCTAAAATTTCTGTCTTATTGATTCTAAAATCGTAAAATATTAATCTTATAAATGAAACAAGATTTGTTCTTTTTTAATTTTATGGTATAAATATATATTTTAAAATTGTGTATTTTTTGTAATGTAATATATTTGCTACATTGCTTTAAAAGAACTTTTCATGTTTCATGTTTTTATAGTTTTTTTCTTTTATAAATATAATACTCCGGTAAAAACTGATGATGGGTATGAACCAGGAAAAACAAAATGCGCTAAAGTGAAAAAAGTGCTGATAGTAATAGACTGGAAAGACGTGCATCAATAGCGCCTCAAACGCCCCATAACATTGCTCGGTCAGGATGGGACAAACGGGGAAATCGGGGAATACGAGGAATACGGGGGATATGGGGATACGGGGTATACGGAAAGTGAGGAACCGTAGAGGAACTGTGCGCCATGGGATTGACGAAAAAGTTTTTAACAAAAATCCCGCACAGCAGCAGGAACATTAATGTTTGGCAGCTGGCAGCATAAACGGCATGAAACTTCATTAAAGCGATAAAAATCAGAATCGAGGTGGCAACCAAAATCCAGCCACTGAAATGAGTAAAGCAAATGATAGACATTTAGTTGCCCTTTGGTTTAACACAAGTTTATAATTACATTTAAATAAGCAAATATATTTCAAATAATATTATTAATAATTTTATATTTATTATTAATATTGTTAATTATTTTATATTTATTATTGGTATTAATATTAATCATTTACTTTTTTTCGTTTTCATTTTTATACCCTTGCAGAGGGTATTATAATTTTGGTCAAAAGTGTGCAACGCAGTGAAGGAGACATCTCCGACCCTATAAAGTATATATATTCTTGATCAGGATCACCTCCTGAGTTGATATAGCCATGTCCGTCTGTCCGTCTGTCCGTCTGTCCGTCTGTCCGTCTGTCCGTCTGTCCGTCTGTCTGTCCGTCTGTCTGTCCGTCTGTCTGTTTCTACGCGAACTAGTCTCTCAGTTTTAAAGCTATCGAATTGAAACTTTGCACACACCCTTCTTTCCTTTGCACGCAGTATATAAGTTGGAACGGCCGGGATCGGCCGACTATATCCTATAGCTGCCATATAACTGAACGATAGGAAATGCCATAACTCTGCTGTTTGTAAAGTTAGGAAGTTGGGATTTTCTATGGCTTCTTTATTTGGCCAATCAATTCGACCTACCAAATTTCATAAGGATCGGCCGACTATATCCTATAGCTCCCATATAACGATAGGAAATAGCATAACTTTGGTGTTTTTAGAGTTAGGAAGTTGGGATTTTCTATGGGTTTTATATTTGGCCAATCAATCCGACCTACCAAATTTTATAGGGATCGGCCGACTATATCCTATAGCTGCCATATAACTGAACGATTGAAATTGCCATAACTTTGGTGTTTTTAAAGTTATGAAGTTGGGATTTTTATTAGTATTAAGAATGCATCATATGAATAATTTTGGAGAATATTATTTACAGAATATTCTGCAAGGGTATATCAACTTCGGCTCCGCCCGAAGTTAGCTTTCCTTTCTTGTTTTTAGTAAAAACATAAATATTATAATAAACATTACCAATACTTTAATACTTTAAGCTTTGTATTTTTTTATTACCAAATTTGAAATAAAATTATATATAATATTCTTGACCATAATAAATTTTTATTCATATAAATAATGCAGGAACAAAGGAAATCAAGTAAAATCTAACTCAATGATTTTATAAGCAAAGATTGGATCTTATATATTATATCTTGAAGCTTTAGTTTAGCGCTTGTAAATATTTTGTAAGTAATAAATGTAAAATTATATATCCAAAAGAGATGGCAATTTCGGCATTTCCAGGTGGGAAGGGCAAAAGCAGAAGCTGCAGGTGAAAAGCCTGGCTCAAAGCATGCCCTGCACACCACAGTCAAAATATCCGGCGGAGCCGCATCACCTGAACGTACCACAGAAACAACAACAACCGATGGCAACAGGGGGTTAAGCTTGCTCCCAAAGTTATTAAACTTGTTCGAGGGCTTGTTTGTGCAGCAGGACTCCCATTCCCATTCCCATTCCCATTGCCACTCAGCAGGAACAGGAACAGGACGAAGCCAGGACGAAACCAGGACCAGGACCACCCGCCTCACCTGATTAAACACTGGGCTTGCCAGTCAAAGATTTATGACGAATTGTCTGCCCCGTAAGTGGGTGGTGGGCATATTAATTAAGGGGGAATGGGCATGAAGGTCGGGGGAAGTGTGATTTAATGTGCAGGTGCTGCCAGCACATATTACAGCATTTTTGCACTCGCCGATGATGGACATTGATGGACGTGAATGGAAGTTTTATGCACTGGTACAGCATATGCCGCAGATCGGTCCGAAAATATATGTGTACATGGAGAAGGCCCGAAAGTAGGCAGTCCTAAATTTGTGAAGGGGGAAATTCCACATACAGCCAAAAAGCTGGTCAGCCATTTCACAATGCAAAAATAGTAATAAGTTAGGTAAAATAAGGTCAAATATACACTTCAGTTTATAAACAAATTAAATGGATTTCAATTGCTTGAAACTTAACATATCCAAGCCTGTTGTATGCTTACAAATCTATAAATATAATCGAAGGATGCCACAATTGCACTCAATTTAAGCCAGAATTTACCTTGAATTAGGGCCTGTTAATTAACCCTAACTTAAGTGGTTCTAGCCAAGTCAAGACCTTCGACTTTTGCGATGTGCTCGGCCAAGATTTTAGTGGCCAACCACAATGGACCCGAAAAGCAAAAAAAAAAAAAAACTTAAATAATGAAGAGGCAGCATCAACAAAAGAGCGGCATAATTTGTGCCATATCAAAAATAGTTGCTCGCTTGCGTGCTTTCTCCGCTTTCACCGCTTTCTTCATCCCCCTTCCGCCCCCTCCAATCTTCACCAATCCGAAAGAAAAGCGGAAAGTCCGGGGGGAGAAAAAAAAACATAGACTGGCATAAAGGAAATCAACTATTTTGATTGAACACACACACATATACACACACATGAACGCACAGAGGAGCTGAGCAGTGCTTTTTGGATAGCAAAGATTCATAATTACGATAAACAACGCAGCACTGAGAGAAACCGGGTGGGGGGTCCAGTGTTGCGGGGTGTCAGTGGGTGGGTGGGAAAATGTTGGGGCCAAAACAGCAGTGGAGATAAGCAAATGCTCCCCTGGTTGAGGTTTCCTTTTTGTTGCCTCACGTTGGCTGCTGCTTTGTGATAAATCACTGGGGGATGCCTCCATCGTCTTGGCGGGGCCATAAAAATGCTGAGAAATAAAGGGGGAAAGCTTGGTGGGGGAGAGGAGGAGGGGGGGGGGGTTGGGAAAACGCCGGAAAACAACCGGGGGGAAAAATCAGTTCCGAAGTGGGGGCCAAACAACATCAGTGGCCCAGGGATAAGAGCTGCTCTCACCGCAATCAGTGTTCTCTGTGCTTTTAATTGATATCATTGGCCATGATTTTAATTGAACAGTGGCTGGCCATAAACCAGTAAAAATTATCCTTGCTCAGCCGTATTCCATAAAACGAATTCAACCGGAAAACTTTGGTAAACATTTTGGGAAATTTCACGGGTGTAGCTGCAGTTATTTAACGATTCATTTGTTTATTAACACAATAATTTTGTGTAATAAACAAACAAAAAGGGTATTATAAATCTTAAATAGCAATATCTAGGCATAAGAGTTTTTTAAATGTGATTACATCGTTTTATTTTCTTTTTTTTTTTATATTATAAAGGGACTACAGAACATTTAAAATATAATTTTGTTTCAGAGCAGAAAAACAATTAAGGTTTCGTAAGTCTATGAAAGTCAATTAGAATTAGTTTCTTGTGAAGTTTTTATGCTACCTTAAGAATAGCTTTAATAACCATTATCTCTGTTTTAAATATAGACAACTGACTATATATTTTACGATCCAGAACATCCTTCCTAGCCCTTTTTTGTATGTGTATGCGCACGTGTCTTTCAGTGTTTACCATGCCATTAATTTGATTATCTAGCGCTTCGTGGCACCACAACAAAATAATTATAATTATTTTAAATTTTATTTTGCATACATTCATAGCTGCACTTGGGGAAAAAATTAATTAAAAGTTATTATCTTGCGTGTGGCGATCTATCGAAGGCCAATCAATCGATAGCTGCATTGCCATCTTGGCTGCCATTTTGCATGGCATTTATGAGGCACCATCATCCATGATTTTCCACCCATTTTCCACCCAACCACCCATCCCATCCGCCCACCACCCGACGACAATGCAGTTAGATGGTGGGAGGGGGGATAATTTTCCGGGATGCTGTTGAACTCATGCTGTGCAGGCATTTCCATGTGTTGGTCAGATGTGTGTTTGACATTTTCGTTATGTTCGGTGGAAAGCGAGTGGGGATCCAGCGGGGTGGGGGAGAAAATTTTCAAAGGGGTAAGGGGGGTGGGATAGGGGGTAAGAGAGGGAAAACGTGCGCCATTTAATGCAACCAGCTGCTGATGCTTTTGTTGCTGCCGCTTTTTGCGGCATGTCCTGCGTCCTGGCTCCTGCATTTTGCATGAAATTTCTCAAAATTGTGCGCATTTGTTGAGGTTGTTGTTATAATTTAGTTGGAAATTGCTGTCACACCCACACAATCGCTCCCGCACACACACACACAGACACATACGCACACTCACACTCGCAAAGCATTAACCCACTGAGGCGGCTGTGTCATCTCAACTCGGATTTAATCTGCAGTAATTTGTTTGATTTCTGTTATTGGCCTGTCACTCGACTGCCGGCCACAAGGAAATCCGGCCAACATTTACCACAAGTTTCCAACGGTTTTCCCTTTTTCCCTTTATTTTTCCTTACATTTAACAGGCTGGCCACAAATTTATTAATTACTCTCTGTTTAAAAGTGCAGTATCTTGAATTTAATTCGATAAATTAGAATTTCGTTTAAATGATAAATGTCATTTAGTAAAAAGTAGGTTCATCTTAAATATTTCAAACATTTTTCAGCTAAAAACCTAATCATTTATTATCACTTTATTTATATCTTTGCCTTCCTTCTTGTATTTTTAAACATATTTTAATTCACTTGACACATTTGTTGACCAAAAATTAATTACAAATTAATTTATAAAAAAAGTGTCCGATTAACACTACCTTCGTGGTTTTATTATCAGATGAATTCACTCTAACATTATGAGAACCTTAATCCTTAATAATTAAATTTGTTGTTTATTTCAACATAATAATTACTGTTTTCATGACTGTTTTGGGTTAAATTGCATAAACTTTCAATTTAATTTCAGAGGCAAATAAAAAAAAGAAAAAAGCTGCGAAAAAAAATGGAAACCAAGCTCATTCGCTCACGCGTTTTCGCTTGGCTTCAGTTTCAGTTTGCAGTTTTAGCTTTCAGTTTGGCGAACCCCCTTTTTCTGACTAGGGGGTTATCCAGCCCCCCCCTCGAAATCCTACTCTCCGGGCCAGTTCCACGGCCATGGCCATGGCCAGTTGGGCAGTTTTTGAGTTTTGTCAGTGTTGATAACATTTTGGACTAGTGGAAAGCGAGGGAAATGGCTAAAATGCAGCGGGGTATTTGGGGGGAAAACTGTTGAAAATGGGTTTTTGGCCTCCTGCAAGTGTAATTTTAGCCAAAACGGGAATTGCGAATTGGATTGCGGCTTATAAGCACGTTTATAAATTACTGATTCGTCTATGGACTAGGTTAGCCCTGGTCCATACTCCATAGTCCCTATTCCGTAGTTTGTAGTCCATATTCCGTAGTCCCAAAGCCGGAGCCGGGCTTATGTCAGCGAATGAATAAATTAAATATTCCATCTCCATCATTGAAAATGTGGCCGTGTGTTTATGTGAGTACGCTCTCGGCTTTAATTAACTTTTTTCGCGTTTGGTTTTGGCAGATTGTGAACTGCTAAAAATTGAATTTTCTCTTTCGTAATTAATTTGTATTAAAAACCAATTTTAGAAGGGGGCCATTGTGGCAGTGCCGGCCAAAAAACTCCGGATTAGTCCGGCTTAGGCCTTGTCATTTGACCCTAATGCAACAACTGACTTTGCCCTTTCGGTTGATTGCATTAATTAAGCTCAAACAAAAAATGTATATATATAAATACATATATAGAAATGCAAAAAAAAGTATAAAATCCAAAGCAAATACAAATGCTAATTGGAAAATAATTGAAAACTTTTCCCCCAACGAATTCAAAAATGCGGGGATTATGAAATCAAAAGTTGAATATGTTAACAGCAAACTTCAGTTGGAATTCATGGCACGGAATTTAGTATAAGGCATGTTTTTACTGGGTTAAATAAAGTGAGTTCTTAATGCAGGATGAAGGGTTACAAAGCAGTGAAATACCAGGAGTATATTTAACTTGATTGGAGAGAAGATTCTCGAGGCTTTAAGACATTGCATAAGTAATACCTCAAATCGACAAATATCTTTTAATTTGTATACAAAAACCTTTAAGGTGTTTTAATTAATTTTATTTAATTTTTTCGGTATACACAAGGCCTTTTGCATAAGTTAAAAACCTTTGATTCAACTTTGTGTGCTGTAAATTCGTTAAAACAAAAAAAATCCTACTTATCTCATTCCAATTTCCGTTTCACTGTCGAACGAATACCGAAATTCCCCAACTAATTAAAAAACGCATTATTCAAAGTGCCACAAAAAATATTGAAAATGAAAGGCAATCCCCAAGGGCAGCGAAGTGAGTTTCCCTTTTTTGGGAAATCAGGTTTTTGTTTGGCCAGCGCTTTTATGGCCAGATTGCAGATACAGAGATACAGATAAATACGCTTTTCCGGCCTTTCCACGCATCCAATAACCGATTAATAAATATGCGCAAATTTTATTTTAATGCCTTCCTCGTCGGCACGTGAGTTATGACCTGGTTAAGAGTCCTGGCCGCGGCCTTTTGGCCTTTTATGGCTATGGCCATGGCAAGCCGCCTAAATTGGCCACAAATCGTGCGAAAATAGCAAAACATACTCGAGAGTATCTGTATCTGTTTCTGTTTCTGTTTCGTTTCTGTTTCGCTTTTGCATTTTTCGGCCTTTTGCACATGCCGCGAGCAGCGCGAAATCAATTAATTTAAATTTTTATTGCCACACTTGCCACATTAATTCGTTGATTCGCCTCAATTTCTGTGCGAAATGTGCTGCCTGCTCACACGGATGATTTATGCGAGTCTGCCAAGATGCTCCTAATGGATTATTCATTGGCATGGTGTTTATGTTATTCTTCCAGTGACGCTTCTCGGGAGAGATCATAACCGGTGTTAAATGATTCCGAATCGGCCAAGTGGATGCCATTGAAAATTTTGATGAAAAACATGGCCCATAGAGAGCACCATGAAATACAGAATATTGAGCAACATATATAATAAAATATTTTTAATTTTGAGGCACTTATAAAACTGGTGAGGGGAAGATCCTAAATCAATAAACATCTGTAAATAAAATATATATTTATTTTTATTATTTGAAAAGTTCCTGATTGCTTAATATAACTATATATTATATATATATTAATACTATTACAATTATATTTTTATAGCCTGTTAAAAGAAAAACATAAATGATCAAAGAAAATTCTATAATATTTATAAATTAAAGCTTCAGGGAATGGTTTTACATTTTCACACATAAAATATAAAATTAGTTATTGTAGGCAGAATTAAATAGTGACAGAAAATCCATTGCTGCTGATTAATTACTTACTTTACCATTGTAAAATGTAACTCCTTGTATATCAAAATACAATTTAAATGCAGAATTTAAATGCAGAATTTGCTCCGCTTTTCGCATCTAAAAATACTTAAAGATTATTTCGGCTTTCGATGGGTGGTATTCACGTGTTTATTTTCTGGCCGAGATGTTCCGGCTCATTGGGTTCATTTTTGGCATTAGCACTTGGCATTGTTAAGCACTTTGAATGGCAATTAAGTGGAGGATGAAAAACATTCAGTTTCTGGCTCGCACACGCACAGTCACGGAAATATGCGTAAATACGAGTGCAAACACACATGGACAACTCAATTTGCACTTCATCTGGATGGGTGGAAGTGCTGGTAATTGCTAATTGATTTTGCCATACGCATTAGTTGATACATTTATAATTATGCTTTTCAATTGTCGACCGTTTGAAGTGCCGGCGACTCGATGAGGCATGAATCTTAATGCCGCACACATTTCTCATTCGGTGATTAAGATTGTGCTGGAGGAGGGGCGGTGGGGAAAATCGTTGGTCCAGTGACCACGGTGCATGCGGAAAAACCACTCTAAACTTTATTAATTTTAATTAAAAACACTCGACTCATTTTGAGGGTTAAACGCTTTTCTTCCAGCTTTTCTCTGTGTGTGTTTCTGTTTTCCATAAGCCGCAGAGCTCTCCACTGGCCAGCAGGCGGTGAGAGCAGTTAAAAACAAGGAAGCCATCATCAGGCAAACTTACTCCTTTCGTCCGCTTCGAGTCCTGCCGAAGTGGCGAACATCCTTTCCCAAGAGACTTACTTCTGAAAAAGCAATAAACTGTTTTTTTCCAGCTTCATTTTCCAGTTCATGTACATCTAAAACAACTAAACTCGAGTCTTGATGTAAAAATGATGTATGAATTTGTTTTCGTTTTATGACTCTTTAAAGTTTAAAACAAATTACCAGAGATTTTCATTATGTTTTTTTTTTCACTAATATATGTTTTTACAACTTTTTAAGTAAGACTATATTTTAAATATATTATTATTATTTAATATAACACAATATTTCCATGCTCAGCAAAAACCGAAATGTTCAGCAATCACAACTTAATGGGGTAAGGGCATTCAGGCTTTTCCCAAGGAGGCAGGAAATATCATTAAAAAATCTGAGCTAAACTTTTGCCTAAAAGGCGTAAGACGTTTTGTGTATTCCGAGAGTCCAGAGACCAGGACACCAAGGAGTCAGGATAAACACGGGGGTGGCCCAGAGGCTCAGAAACCCGGGAAATCGTTGGTTTGTGCGACTTACAACCGCGGCCCGCTTTTTGTTTATTGTTTTGACGCCGCACGCGGCAATTGGTCGCTTTAAGCCATAAAAAGCAAAGGTGCCACGGCGATGAACAATGGGCCCAGGCTCAACCCCCCACCGGCAATTGTCTTGCGAGAAATTTCCACTTTGAAAAAGAAATTATCTTTATTAATATATTTTCAAATAGACAAACAAAAATGTGGGTTAACTCCAATTTCAAGAGCGGATGAATACTTTAGAAAATTTAAATATTTCATTACGTAAACATTTTCTAATTTCCTTGAAAAGTTTTTGAAAGAAGAATGCTTATTTGCAGGGACCAAGAATATTATTTATTTGTGACTGCTGTAATTTTAATTTATAATTAATGTAATTTAATGTTGCCCACAAATGTATAACTCTTACCCACAAATTATTTATCGAAATCAGCTAAATTAGATCAAGATTTAAGAAATCGCAGAGCATTTTATAAATCAAATATTGGAAATCCTTCAAGTAACTGATAGTACACACATTTATTCTGTTGTATGTTAAAGCTGACAATAAAACAAAACTTGTTAACTTAGGTTAAGATAAATTATTTTATTAAAGATGTAATTGTCTGTATCAATTTAGACTGTTAAAAAAGAGTTAAAAGTCAGGCACTCACAATATTTCAGGCACACAATCAGGCATACTCTAAGGACTACGATATATATATATTTAGATATATAATTTTAGGGATATATCCCGATCAGTTGGTGGGCGTAATGGGCGCGGTACTCGAGCTTCTGGCCATCTTGTGGAGCGGTCCCATTAAACTGAGGAGAACGGGCAGCAGGATCAAGCCGTGGGCAGCTCCGATCAGGACGATGCCCAGATACATTCGGAAGTAGAAGACCTGGAAGATCTGCGACTTGGAGAAGCCCAACACAACGATGCCCGCGAACTTGGTGAGCGTGATGCCCGAAAGGACACTGCTTCCCGTCACATTGAGGGAGTGGCGAGCCCGCTCCTGGGCCGTTCCCTCCGCCCTCTTGAAGGACCTCACAATGTGCGCCACAAACTCCACGCCGATGCCCACACAGACCACCAGATTCACCAGCGATATGGCATTCAGATAGATGCTCCACGCCCACATCATGCCCAGCATATTGATCAGTATGCAGACCACCATGAAGAGCACGATCAGTGTGGAGGTGATGTCCAGTCCGGTTATTAGGAGGGTGACCAGAAAGATGGCCAGAAGCGACATCCCCAGCGAGAACATGGCATCCTCCCAGATCGTCAGATACTGTTCGTAGTAGATGTAGAACACGCAGTAGGCGAATATCTCCGCATCCACTCCATTCTCCGCGAACATGGAGTTGATCTCCCCAGCGATTCTCCGCACTTCCCGTAGCTGTGAGTAGAACTCTTCGGAGGTCGTCGATGTCGTCGAATACTGCATGAAATAGGTGTCCTGTACAGTGGACATTCCCTCATCGTCGATTGTGTAGATCACCGCCTGCAAAACGAAGGTTAACAGAGTTTAGTCATTTCAAGAGCTGGCCTTCAACACCGAAAACCAATTAAATGTTTTAAGTGCAAAAACTGACTCGATACATTTTGAAAAGTTAAACGTTGGAAACTTTAGAAAGTGTTGAAAAGTGTTGTTGTACTTTTAACCAGTTTTTGCCCTTTTTTCACCAAAAACCTGTATTTTTATAGTACAATTTTTTCTGCAAACTTATATTTTTTTATATATAAAATATTTTATTATAATAACATATTTAATATATTAATAAATTAAAATAATATAATATTTTATTATAATAATAATAATAATAAAATATTATATTATACTAAAATATGTTACTTGTAAATCTATGTAAGCAAATGGTAAATTTTGTTCAGTTCATTGGAGATCAAAAATGTTCCTCTTCTAGCATTTAACACCTCAATTTAATTTATATGATCTATATATATTTTATAAATTGTTTTGCTAATTAAAATATACTCACATCAGCATAGGAGGCTCTTCCAGCCTTGGCACACTCGGCATCTGGCAGATCGAACAGGAAGTAGGGAATATACTTGTTGAAGGTATCGGCATCAGGACGAAGGCCATTTTCTGTAAATCCACGTTCACAGGGCAGACAATCTTCGCTCTTTGAGTCTTTAAAAAGAAGCAACAGACATTTCAATTATTAGGACAATTTAAGTAGGACAAAAAATTACATAAATAATATTTAAATGTTACAAAAAAAAACTATTAGAAGGCAAATAACATTTCATCTGTCTTAAGCAAGTCTTATGTTGTGGTTAATGGAAGCAAGAATTAAACTAATGCAAAAATAAAATGATTCAAGGTAACTAATCTTCCAGGTCTTTTTCCCACGTATTATTATTTTGCCTATTTTCTTCTGTTTAATTGATCTTATAGCTTCGATTTGAATGCAAATAAGTATACTCACTGCTGGAACAGAATCCCCCGGTGGTGATATTGTACTTGCAGCAATCGGTGATGGCCAACCAATCGATGTAGTCGTCCAACCAGGAGGAAGCTGGTCGGGCCAATGCCGTGATCTCCGGATATCGTGATTGGGTATACAGTTGCACGGAGAGGGAGTTGTTGTTGCACTCGACTCCGCCGCAGATGAGATTCTGCTGCACTGGCTCCGAGTAATTGAGTCCGGGCTTGAGCACCCAGTACACCGGAGCCCCCATCGCCAGCAGGTCCACCATGTAGCGGAAGTACTTCACCACATGCGAGTTCGTCGGCATGGACATCTCCTGATCGAGGCCCTTCTCAATGGAGGGCGTCACCATCAGCGAAAGGCAGGTGATCACGGTGAAGATCAGCAGAACGGACACTTTTACGGGCCTGAAATGGTATGGAAATGGGATTTTTAGAAACAAAATGGTTTAGAAATGGGTTAAACAGGAAATAAAATGGTATAGAAATGGAGTAATGGGAACAAAATGGTATAAAAAGGCACACTCCATAGTAGTAACAAAATATATATAAAATATAGTATATAGAATATATATGGTATATAATATATATAGTATAGTATAGTATAGTATAAAATATTTTGCATTGTAAAAAATCCGTAAATGGCTTCTTGTGTAAGAAATATAAACCAAATACCATATAAATATTTAATCAAACACTACTGTAGGAGGAAAACCCATCAGTTGGAGAATGTTTTTCAATCCACAAATTCAACAATTGCTAATACACTTTAATGACATAAATTTCAATCCACTTACTTGGACAGCAGGAAGGGTGAGTAGAAATTTTTGAACATGGTCTCCAGCACTCCGACCTCCGTGGGCCGATCCCCATTGTCCCCATCCTCGTTCCTGGTGACCTTGCCACCACTCCTCACACAGCACAACATGTCCAGTCTGCCGTCCAAGTAGCGCCTCTCGTCGATGGCCATCAGGGCTACGAAGGCGGTGATCTGGAGCAGGAAGTCCATCAGGATGGCGATGGCGGCATACATGGCGAAGGTCTTCACCGCCGGCATGTCGGACAGACATCCGATGGCGAAGCAGGCCATCTCACTGCCCGCCGTCTGGAGGATCGAAGGACCCACCTGGCCGATGGCCTCGCCAATTGCCTCGTGAGTGGTCTTGAATTTCGAGTGGTCCAACCGCTGGTACGTGTGCACCATGATGAAGATATTGTCCACGCCGACGGCCAGGACCAGGAACGGGATCACTTCGATGGCCAGCATGGTGGTGGTCACATCCAGATAGCCCCAGAAACCCAGACTGCAGACCACCGAGGCCAAAACGATGACAATGCCGCCGATGGCCAGCATGATGCGCGACTCCCTCAGGAATCCTCGACAGCTGCGGATGTGACCCAGGGCAATGGCCACGTAGACGAACATCACCACATAGCTGATGACCACGGTGCCCACCTCGCCCTCGGACAGCTCCACCACCGCATCCTGGATGGATCGTTCGGCCATGTAGGCAATGTCCAATCGATCGCTCTGGTAGTCCCGCAAAAAGTCCACGAACAGCTGTTCCCACTTCAGGCTGGGCTCCAGTTTGGTCTCGTCGTTCTGGTTCTTACCCAGGAAGGTGACCACCAGGCCGGTGGCCAACATGTAGTCGGGATCCTCGCCCACGGCCACCTTGGGCATGCCACCCACCGCGATACCGGGCTCAATGGGTCCGCCATATGTCCCAAAGCAATCCTCCAGCATGGGGACTCTACAAAATGGGAAATAACACATGAGATTAACGAGGATTAACCATCGAGGATCACTCACCGAAGGCAATCCTCCAATTGATTGAGATAGTTGATGGTGTAGTTGCTGCTGTCGACATAGGAGTTCTCGAATCGATCCATATCGTGCTGGAAATACCCATAGATCGACTGGACCACACAGCTGTCCACTGTGGCTGTTTCGCCGGCCATTAAAACGGGCGCATAGCAGATCTTATCGAATCCCTCGTTATCCTCCATACCCAGTTTCAGAATGGAATTCTGCAGCTCGAAGACTTCCTTCAGGAAGTTGTACTCGAAGGCAGGACCAAAAGTAAGCGTGCCACTTGGAGCCTCGTGAGTGAACTGTAAGGATTTAATAAAACATATATGGAAATATATTTAATATGTGACACATCCTCTTTGGTTTTTGGAATGCAGTATTTAAAATATATATCTATTTATAATATATCTTTTATATTATATATCTAATTAATTTGGGTCGATTTACTTAAGTTTTGTTTGAATTTTCAGCTACCAGAAAGACCCTAACTGATTTTCTAGATCTATTAATTTTGCTTAATGGGCTTAGATATTAAATTGGAATACCCCTAATGGGTTTCCTTCAAAACTTGCTTTTTAATTATTTACTTCATATATTGTTTTATTTTATGTTATCTAAGACTTGGATGGCTTGCAAAAAGGTGACCCCAAACTGCTTTTGTATAGCCCTGCAGTCGGATTTTAAAGTAGGTTAAAAAGATTGTGAGTTATATTAACAATAATCTGCATTGGAATTATTAAAATTGACCCAATATTATATTAAATACTACCAAATGTCTGCTTTACAATAGGTATGTTAAGTATTTCCAAGTTTTTGATTGCTGGCAGAAAAGTGACCTCAAATTGCATATCTAAAATTCATAACCTTGAAAATCGTAGTGTGATTTCGTTTGAAAATGATTCATCCATTCGAGGCTTTTAATGCTTTGGTTTAGCTCTTTTAACTTGTAGATGTTTGCTTTCGATGTGTTTACAACTCACATAGGTCTGATTGATGGCCTTGATGAAGATCTGATTGTTGCGATAGAAGGGTCCGAAGTGCTGATCAAAGTAGTCCTTCTCGATTCTCGTCTGGCTCTGCTCGCCGGCCCAGAGCTCCACAGGATCGGTGGTGATGCTCATGAAGCGGATGCCATAGGCCAGACCAGCGATGGCCCAAGAGCAGAGGGCCAAAACGACGACGGGATGCCTGGCGCAGAAGGTGCCCCAGATGCGGAAGCCATGGTAGAAGAACTCCCCGAACAAAGTGGGCATGCAGACGCTGGGCGGCGAGCGTCTGCTAAAGGCGCCCCAAAAGATGAAACCGGACAGCAGGACGGCGATGACCAGGGCCAGGATGAAGGTCACCCCGTACAGGCCGGCAATCTTCCAGAGCTCCTCGGGACCGGTGGGTGCCTCGGTCAGCGGACAGGACTCCTCACAGTCGATGCATGCACACGCATAGCTGTCCTCGTAACTCTCGCCACACTTCAGTGGACTCACCTCCAGATAGATCTCCTCGGAGCCTTCCTCCGCATCGTCCGACCACTTGTAATTGATCTGGAACGGCACATAGTCGCCGCTCACATCGCCCATGAACTGATACCATCGACGATAGGTGCAGGTCTTGGCATTGTACGCACCACATCCCAGATCCATGGCAGGTCGCCCGGTTTGGGTGTGCTGAATGCCAATGCAGCTGTTGTAGATTCGCGATACCGAGTCGTCCGATATCCGATAGTCAATGTACTCTACAAAATCCTGATCATACGGATTCCTGGCATTGTAGCCGGTGAGAAAGAGGGTGTGGTTCTTGGCACAGGTCATGGCACACACGGTCTGGGCCATGTTCCTCGTGCAGGTGGGGCATCTGGAGAATACGCCATCCGCCTGCGACAGTCCCGACTCCATGGTCTCGATTTGGGCCGCATCGCAGCAGAGGCTCAGTTCGTCCTGGCCATCCACGCCCTTGTACTCCTTGTACAGCAGCGGACATCTCTTGGCGAAGAGCGCCTCCGCTGAGGGACTGTTCAGAGGTCTGGCCGGTCGCGTATCCGCCAGATTCTGCCAGAAGGCGCCTATCATGTGGCTCTGGCCATACCAAATGCAGCCCAGCTCCTCTTCGTTCTGCGACCGAACTCCGGCCATTAGCCACAGGAAGATCAGCGACGCAATCACTTTCATTGTCACACCAATAAAAAAAATATATAAATAAATAACTCTCTGGGGGGAAAACCCAACTCCACGCCGTGAGGGAAAACAATTCGCGCCGGCAGCACGCCACTAACTGAAGCAAACCCAACCAAATCCACTGACCATTAACACGTTAAATGGTGGGCAGGCTGTATCAAAAATCGGCTGGAGTACCCCGCCGATTAGATTTCCACCTTTTTGGGTTTTCTTTCTCGGTTTTTTTTTTTTTTCACCCGCCTTTATCTCCCGGCGATAAGCTTCTGAATTCGGTAGGATTTCGTGTTGGAGCAGACCTAATGGACATATAAGGGGCTCTTATCTTTACGGGGATTAACGTGGTCGCTCACCCAGCGACTGGCGATCCAAAAACGATTAGATATTATTATATTATATTATATATATATTTATTACATATTCTTATACCCTTGCAGAGGGTGTTGTAATTGCAGTCAAAAGCTTGCAACGCAGTGAAGAAGACATTTCCGTACCTATTAAATATATAACTTATTCTAGATCTTAACCGTTCTGTCCGTTTTTACGCAAGCCATACTCTTAGTTTTAAGTCCATCTGGATGAAACTTACCCGAAAACCTCGTTTTTATGAAGGTATTATACGTTTTCTTATTGAATTACCGATTTGTGATGACCTAAACCATCGATTCCGGGTTGATTTGGAAGAATTTATTTGGTATAAGGGGAAATTAATTTGGGCCAAGGGGTTATCTCATGATTTTTTTTTTTAATTATTTTTAAACCGAGAATGCCAATCGATTGTTAATTTTATAACGAGTTCAACGAGATATGACATTCTAAGATTCGACCATATTTCCCAAGGTTTTGATTAAAAACCAAAATAATTGAAGTGATTTTTTTCGGACTTTGGTCAAAATAGTTTTCATAAGGGCTAAAATCATGGTTTTTTCCATAAAAATAATTTTTTTTGCTGAGAATACCTGTTGATTGGAAATTCTATAACGAATTCAGCGATGTATGACATTCGATCATTTGACCACTATTTCCTAGGGTTTTAAATAAAAAACCGAAAAATAAAGTGATTTTTTCCGTATTTTGGCCAACATACTTTTCACATTTTTTTTTGAAAATAGGACAATATAGGACTTAGTTGGCAGTGCCTTCGGTTTTTATATATATTGCAATGGTATTATTAGTACCTTTTTATACCCTATAATTTCCTTTTATAATAGAAGCACCAATTTCCGAATTTATAAAGTATATATATCCTTTGTACCATTTTTGAGATGGGTCATTGTTTTGTTACTAGTTATACTTATATTTATTAGTTATAATTTTATGTTTACAAATATTTTCATTCCGTGAACTGCAGAAAAGCTGCACAGTAATCCTTACGGCAAACATTTCTGGCACAATATTATTATCTACGGAAATTGTTAATTGGAATAGCACCTGTTCCGACACCTGAGCTTGTGTAGTGGGCTTATCGTGGGGCGAATTGGCTCAGCTGGCCGGCACAATAAAATCGCGATCGCCTCTTTTTTGGAACACCTGTTCCCTTGATTGATAACTAAAACAAGAGACCCTCGACTGCCGTAAAAGTTATATGGCTCGGCAACGTCGACGCATATTTAGGTCTTGAGAAACGAAAACCGCAGCCGGATGAGTGATTCATTGAGAAATGCCAATCACTAGAAGTAGCCAAAATATTAATCAAACTAGTGGCAAATCGGTTCTAAGTTTCCAGAGAAATATATGCTTCGTTCTTAGAACTGGAAGATTATTTAGATTAGGTTGTTTAACATGTTTTCTGATACGATTTTTAGATTGCTTCTCCACTGGCTTCATTGTGCTACAATTTATACAAAAACACCAATAAATGTTACCTTCTATGAAAAGATTATAGCATAATAGTAATAATACTCAATAAAGTGTAAATAGAAATAAAATCATATGGGTTTTGGTTGACGCGTCAAACGACAAGCGAATCTTTTCCTTGATCTATGTGAAAATCCAGTCAAATTTCAAGTTTGGTAAATAAATTATTTATAAAGCAATGGGTAAGAAATTCTGCTATTCAGAGCTAAAGGCAGCAACTCAGGCGAAACCGCGGATTGCCAATAGAAAGAGTTACGGCCAGGGAAATCGGGACCAATTGGACAAGGATCCAGATGCCGAGGAGGAGGAGCAGCAGGAGGATGAGGCCGATGAGGCAATGGAAAATCCAGAGCAACCACCGCAGGGTATGCCCTATCTATCTAGTAAAATAACCACCGTCTATTTAGAATATTTTAATTAGTAAATGGAAGAGTGGTGGGTAACCTGGCCAATGGCTACTTGAAGTTGGTCGACCAAATTCAGGCTCGTCTCTGCCCTCCGCCGCCCCCTGTAGTCCAGGTCGAAGAAAAATGCGAGGTGGGTGCAGAGATCCCTGAAAATCCACCCATCGAAGAGGAAATCTCAGAGTCCTCGGAGGATACCACTCGACCTTGCATTGGCTTTGTGGATCTTTATCGACGCAGTCTTCATTTCGAGTGCCTGGGGATACCACTCACTCCCTTGGAACTGTTCTCCATGGAGTGTCAGAGAAGGGAAGAATCGAAGGGCAGATTTGCATCTGGCTCGGAGGAGCGGAATCCTTTGAAAATACCACTGAAAGGATTGGAGAAACCTAAAGAAGATCCATCCAATGCAGCTATTCCCACACTTCGCAGAGAGTCTCCTGCACAGGAAACGAGAAATCCTTTAAAAACTAGCTTTGAACCCCCCAAGGAAAACCCTCAGCATAAAATAGACCCAGAAGGTATACTTGAAGTTGAAAATAAGTCGCTAAATTGTTCAAGTATAGAGCTAGCTAAGTATTCGCCCAAGTTCCAAAGTAGATTTCATGGAAAATATCCCAATCTAAACATGGCGAAAAAACCAGTCAAAAGATGTTCTCCCCAAAATCTCCATCAATATCCCGAACCATTTTTTAAATCTGCTCTTAGCACCTTTCGATTGCCTGGAAAAGATCCAAACCAAAATCCCATTGTTGAAACGAAATCTCCAGACACTGTTACATTTCCAGAGCAATCTCAAGCTCGATATTCTGTACCATCTCGAAGGTGTGCTAAATTACCTGTTCAAAGTCCAAGCAAAATTCTAGGGAAACAAAAACTGCCCGGCAAACGTCAGTCTGGTAATCATTCCAATCAAAGTGCAAAAAAGAAATTTGTTGATTGCAAAAAAACCAAGGAAATGGAACCCAGTGGCTCTATAAAATCCCCCATATTTATCAAGCAAAACGAAGAATCCAAGAAGAGTGTGACAGTTAATAGGAGAAATTTCTCAAAAGTGTCATTAAGTCCACGCTGGATACCTTGTAGGCGAGAAAGCAAGCACCATCGATCGATTTCTCGCCATGATTGCCAAACAAATGAATCTCCCAGACGAAGAGGACCCGAAACGTTGACTCTGAAGACCCTATTATCGCCGAGGTGTCTGAAGGACTGCCATAGCAGTGGCAGTGAGGGGTTCAAGAGCAGGACTCAATTGATTTGTTGCAAGGGTACAAAGACCTCTGATCCGGTGAAGAGTTCTTCCTTGGAGGATTTCGATGAGCGCTTGAAGAGCCTACTGAAAAGTGAGCCCAAGAAATCGTGCCTGAAGAAGTCTGAGGATGGCGAGCGACTGGTTCCTCTGCACTCCACTGATACTTTTGCGGAGGTTTGGCGGAAAACGGGATTGGGCAATGGCTATAGGGACGAAAAGCTGCGGATGGGTGGACTTTATAGTCGAGGGGCGAAGCTAAAGTACCAGCCAATAGATCGACTAGATGCTGGATGTGCGGGCTCGCCACTTTTCAGGGAATCCGATGAAACGCTCGAGAGGACGCAGTACTTTGTCACCGAGTTCGATAAACTGAGTCGCGCGGAGAGACTGCAGGACCTTGAATTGCGGATGGGGCAATTGCGTTTGCTGCAGTCCACCTCGGATCGGGAATATCGTCGGCATTTCAGGGAGCAAAAGAAGATATTCAGGCCCGTGTTGACGAACTCGGTGAAGTTCGGATGTCCTTTGAATCACGACAACTGTCCGGCCGTAATGAATGCTACGCTACTGAGCCACTTTGTGAACCAGCATTTGAACGAGCCCGGCATCGAACTACGTGAGGTGTTCGAAAGCGAACGCATGCTGATTATCTTCAGTCCCCGAGCCTTTCAGTTGGGCAAGAACACCTGCATGTCGGTGATTGTCTACGGTGGAGTAAGGAATAAGCCATGCACCCTGCCCGCGGCCAGATTTATGCCCACCCAGAATATCCAGTTGCCCGAGCCATTCGTCCGATACTCCGGACACTTGCCGCTGTTCGTGATGATCTGCCGGAATCGATTGAGCAGCCTGGAGGGCAGGAAGGTGCGATTCGAGGGAGTGGACGACAAGGATACCGTGGCGTTGTGGATGGCCAGCATGGATCTGCCGCAGCCCGTCCATGTGGTGATGACCGTACTCAATCGCCGGCTGGACATCACCCGGAGTTCGATCATGAAGGTGAGGGGCATCCACAAGTCGCACGACTGCCGGGAGTTCATGCCATCGAGCAGGCAGTATATGCGACTCAGCGATCAGGACCTGCGGGTCCTCACCAACGGTCATACGGAACCGCTTTACATGGAGATCACTGTGAAGGAGTATGCCGGAATATTTCCCTGCCAGCACCGACTACCCAGCAAAGGGGTCGACTGAGAAGGGAATGGCTATTATATTCCTATGCTTGCATTTAGCTAAAATACCTTTATACTATCTTATAGCAATTTTCGGCTAGTCAATAAAATATTAAATATTAAAATAGTCAGCATTTCAGATATAGTGAAACTGTTATTTAAATAAGATAGTCGGGACTAATCAGTTATTAACACCTGTAATTTGCAGCCTTTTTTCTTCGGAAAACTATTTAAGCCCCATTTCTCAATCGCATATTTTATTGTCTGGGACAACCAATTACTAATATTATTTCGCTTACTCATGCTTATCAGTTGGTAACACATTCGATAACACGGCTAACCATCTGCAGGGCTAAGCCAAAATCGTTTCCGACTCCTTATCTTATCGGTGCCACGGACCCTCAACCCTAGATCACAACAAAGTTGACTTCGCCGAGTGGCTTAAAAATAAAATTAAAAATAGAATTTAAAATGTTGAGTGGTCTTACTACTTATATTTTCGGTAATTTTATAATGGTGGAAGCATTTATTTCTAATATATTATTAAGAAGACCATATTTAAATGAACTGAAAGAATAATATATATAATACAATTTAAATATATTAATATTAAAACTGCTTATGCGCTTATTAATATTCATTAAAAATAATAAATTTTATTTATTACTTATTTGGTTAATATAAGATATTACCCACAAAATGTTAATATTAGAGACATTTTTGATGAGCTTTATGTTTTTAGATCACTTAAGAGTGGATGATCACTTTGCAGGGCTAATGCCTCTTGCTCATAATTTGTGGCTCTTAAAAGCTTTTCGTTTAATTTCCCTTAATGTTAACTGCCTGTTAAGCTATCTGTCTCGCTTCTGTCGTTTTCTCTCTTTTTCGGTAGAGGCATTTTCTCTCTCCCTGCAGCAGCTGCAAGCTTCTGGTTTTATTTATTTTTTATTTGCCAGCCCAAAATGCTATTGAACTCACACGCACACACACCAACACACACGAGCGGACTCACACACACACAGCCAGAGTCATACACACACACACACATGCAGAGGAGAGGGCAACTATTTAAATTGCCAAAAACAAAGAAATAATACAATTAAACGGGATTCTGGATAAATTTGAAAAAATTATAATGACGATTTTGGGATAAGACGAAAATCGGCCCAACTATAGGAACCACCCACAGCAGGACCTCCCAACGCAGGACCACCGGGGACACGTGTCCTGAAAATCCAGACCTACATCAACAAAATCTGAACCCCCCCCCCCACACTCCCCATCATCAACCGTACGAGAACCGAATCCCGATTCAGGAATCCCGATTCCCGAAGCCGAAAAACTCGTAATGCGCCGCTGCAAAGCTATGCCCCGACTGCCCCGATTTCCCCGAGGAAACCCCATATCAGTGCTCCCGTTTTTGTTACTGCTTTTCGGCTTTTTCCCTCCGCTCCGTTCCAGGCGCATTTTCTGGAAAATTGTGTCATGCTGACGACACAATTTTCAAATCGCATGCCCGGAGTTTTGCACATTGCAGTTTTCCGGCTGCAAGTCGGCGAAAATGCGGCGCTGCTGAGCGAATCGAGAGCGGCAAAATCGGAAAACTGCACACAGAGAGAGATGGGGAGAGAGTGAGAGAAAGAAGTGCCGTTCTTTTGCCGGCATGCCACACAAAATAATAACGGTACAGTAGCCCAACAGGAAGTGGTGCATTAACACGCGCCGCTTTTCACCTCGAAAATTCGTGCTAAAATCAACACAAAAAAGAAAAGTGGAAAACTTCGCGTAACAGTAAACCACAAAAATATTTTAGAGCCTTTGTGTGTGTGTGTGGGAGAGGTGGTGTTTGTGTGTGTGTGTGTTGAATGCGGCATTCGATTGCATCACCTAAATAAAGCAGAAACAACAACAACAAATGAATTGTGTGTTTTTTTGTGAGTGTGCATTTGTGTGTGTGTGTTTGTGTGAGATAAAATCTCGTCAATTTCTTTTGTGCATTTGTTAAAACAATTTTTAGAGCTTTTTGCAATTTTTTTGAAAATTACTTTTGGTGTTGCTGGTTTGTTGAAATTATTAAAGCCTATAAAGTTGAATGAAGAGGAGTAAATATTATGTTTGAGCTTCTCGGATTTTGTAACGTATCTAAGGATGGAATATATGGTTTCTGAAATAGCAAAAAATTATTAAGATTTATTTATTATTTGTAAATTGTTTTGCTTGCAAAAGTGGATTGCTTAATGTGTTAAAAATAGGATTAAATTACAAAAATCATAAAATTATTTTAAATTTGATAGCAAACAATTGTTTGTTTAACTAAGTTTTTTTTTACAAAATAAATACTTGAAAGAGCCCACCAATTGGAGTGTGATTTTAAAGTAATTTTAATTATATTTTGAGTTTTGTACTCAATTTAAAACCATATTTTTCTTGCATTAACCCACATAAATATGCAATATTTTTGTTAACCGCAAAAAAAGGCCAAAACCGGCTGGGCCAAACACCTCACAAAGGGCGAACGAGCGAGCGAGAGGGGCAGTGAGCGAATAAGTGGGGGAGTGAGGGGAGGGGAGGGGAGAGCGGGAAGGCTCCGCTCGGAAAACGTGAAAAGCACGTGCAGCACGAAAAGCGACGGAAAAGCGGCGAAAACTTTTCGGTGTGAATGCCTTCTGCACAGACACAAAAACGTGTTTTTTTCGGCCAGCGTCGATGGCGACGTCGACTGCTCTGTCGGCGTTAACAGCGCTGCAGCTGCGAACGATCTCTGTTATGCGGCAAATGTTAATTGGGCCAAAATGTTTAAGGCCAAAATGTTGGCATGCAGCATTTCCAGCTTCTGTTGCATATCCTCAGGAACTCAGGACACTAAGTGTGTTTTTCCAGGAGGAACATGCTAAAAAATAAGCAAGAACAAAAATCTTAAAAAAAGCCTAAGGAATCACTGTGCCTTTAAACATTATTTTAATTTATTTTTTATTATACATTACATTTTAATTTTCAATTTTAAGTAATCTGTTTTTCTAAGACTATATTTCTAAAATAGGATTTAATAAATAGTCTCTACAATTGGCAAAGAAATATACATTTTTGTATTATTTATATATATATATTTTTAAAATAGGAATTATTTTTTGATTACTATAAGAGTATATTTGTATACCTTCTATTTGTTCGATTTATTTGGTGTCTCATTCATCCATTATTTCTTTCTTTCTGGGTTAGTCTATTTTCTTATAATTTATCTTGAAAGAAATGATAACCAATTTTCATGTTTTTTAATTTTTAAAAGTTTGCTGTAAATATTTTTTAATAATATTCCTATCTCATTGGTAAACTTCATATGCTAATATTAAATTTGTAAGTTTGTATATCTTATTTATTAATTAAATCCATTTGTAATTTTCTTTAATTTAATTTATTTGTAATAGAAGGAGCAAGTGCCAAATTTGTGTTTTAGTTGTTGTTTCACGTATGTTCTTCTTCCATCTCCCTCTGCCTCGTTGTCTTACTCTTTCTGGTAAAAAATTAGCGCTTCAATGTAGGCAATTTGTCAATTACTGATGGCAATGCAGCAGACGCACAAGAACAAGATAAAATAGCTGCAGCAGGAGCTCGACTTTCTCTCTCGCGCTTTCTCTTCGGAAAAGCTCTGCTCTCTCTCGCAGGAGAGAGCTCGGCAGCGACGTCGGCAGAGGGACACGAAGTGGCATCGTCTGCGTTCGTGTCGCAGCCGAACATCCTGCCCTCCCGCTCGCACCCACGCGCACTTGCCGCAGTTGTCTGTCTGCCGACGACTTCGGGAAACTTCGGGCGCAACTTCGGCAGCGCTGCCAACGTCGACGGCGCCGTCGGCTTTTCAGCTGAATTTCGTTTTTCCGAATTTCCCTGCAGCAAAAACAGTTTGCATTTGTTTTTCCGCGTGTTCGCACACGTTCACGGGTCTGCGTTTTGGTTTTGTCTTCTCAGAATCTCACATTCTCCACCTGCCACACATCCCCACTTCCATCCAAATTCTCCACAACTCTCTTCTTGCGGCTTTTTTTTTGGCAGCCGAAACACCGTTATTGCACCGCGTGTGTGTGTGTGCCAGTGTGTGTGTTTGTGTGTGTAAAGAATTCAAAAAACTACACCTAGGATTACCTGGTTTTTGAGGTTATTTTCGAGTTCATAGATTTTCAATTAGAAAAATGAGCTAAGTTGCTAAGTTGTTGATAATTTAAAATCTTTATTTTTTACAAATGTGAAATATTTTTAAACTCGTTTTTTGAAGAAATTGAAAACATTCCTTTTCGGGGTTAAAGCCCAGCATTAAGCATTAAGTTATATCAAGGATCATTTTAGAAACTACTTTAAAAAGTGTGTGGTTATAAAGTTGTTTTCTAATTTAGTGAGCAGTATATTCAATTTTATTTGTTAAGTTTGTTATCTTAGACTTGAATCTGAATTAATAGCTTTACAGGTATTTAAAGTGAATTTGAGGTAATACAAAATCTATAATAGTTTGCAGTTAAAGAACATAAAAAATCTCTAATATCTCTTACAAATTAATAATCCTAAATTTGTCTTAACATCGTTGTAATAAAAATGTTTCCAAATCATGAAATATGTTAGGTCCTAGGGCAATATAAACATTCAAGTCAAAGACTTACATATCTTAAATAGATTTCGTCACTTCAAACGATTTTAGATAAAGAAGAACAATTAACAGATATTGAAGATAAAGAACATATAATAATAATCAAGTTAATCAAGTTTCATAATTTTTCATGTTCTCCAAAATTGCAAGGGAAACTTCAACCATATTTTTATATTTAAACAAATCCTTAGACTGAAGCTTTTGTGAAGTGTTTTAAGTCGATTTTAAAGGAAATGATTCCAATGATTACTAAGTTCTTAAAATTTGTTTGTTCAAAAAAATGTAAAAAAGTTAAATGTAATATTTGAAGCTATAGAAGAATTTTCAGTTCCTAGTTTCACAAAATTTCTTTCCAATTACTCAAAATAACATGTTCTAAAAATCAAATGCAATATTTGAATCACTTTCTAAAGTTAATTACTACTCAAAGCCAGCTTTTTGTTAAAAAAGTAAAAATTCTTTGGCGCTAAAGTTAAAAAAAAAATTGTTTCGAAAATTGACATTAGTTTTAAGCAAAGTTCCGAGGCATTGCAGTTTGGAGAGAAGCGAAACTTTCGAAAAGTTGCAACTCCACTTCGTAGCGGCGACCATGACTCTCTCGCTGCCGGCGCCGCAGTCGGCGTCGCTGCTGCGGTTAGCGTCGACGGCGGCTGAGACGCCGACTGCGGACTGGGCAGAGCTGAATCAGACGAAGAAAAGTCGAGGAGAAAAGTGGAGTCGTGTCGAGATCGAAGCGCCGAACGGAACGGAACGAACGGAACTGAACGGAAGTGCAGTGCAAAGCGGAAACGGAAGCTGGAGCAGTATTCCCACTTAGTGCTTGGCAGGCACACACGCACACTCGCACACACACACTCTCAAGCGAACTCGCACGCACACACACACGTGCGTTTGGCGGGGTTCCCCATTATATTGTTTGTGTTTCACCTCCTAATTTTTTTTCTACAAAAACGCGTGCAAGCGTGCGATTTTTTTTGCAAATTTTTTTAACGTGCTCTCTTTCTATATACAACAAATACAACAAAAAAATAAACAAAAAATATATAAAACATAAATTATAAACATATAAACAACAATCCAAAACAGCAGCGAGAACAACAACGTGCGGTGTTGTGAGCTTGCCGCAAAAATCAAATGAAAGTCCAACCGCAAAGTAAAGCGAGGAGAAAGTCTACTTAAGTGGCAATATGCAGTGCGTGTGCATAGAAAAACCAGATATACAGCGGCCACAGGGTAAAGTACTTTGGACAAGTGAAAACTCCCCTCAGCACCAGTGAAAATCGAAGGAAAAATCAACACAGCATACGCAGAGAAAATCGCTGGAAAACCGGACAAAATGTTTGGCAGCCAAAGTGGCTGCCTTTGAGGCTGAGTGAGTGGCTCAAGGTGTGTGTTTCATCTACATACATATTTTGTATTATAAAAATATAAGGAATACACCAGTGTTTACCCATAATTTGCTTGTGTATTTTTCTTGTGATTTTTAATGAGCTCAGTACGCTGATTTGTGGCCCATTTTTTGGCCGAACACTTCCGTTTCTGAATGAAATATTTCACTAGGCGAAATCAAAGAACATTTCAGATAAATAAATATTAAGACTACGAAATTTTTTCGCTGGCTTAGCCATAACAATAGTATTCAAATAATGGAATGCCATCGCAGTGATGAAGTGCGAATGAGGCAATGATTTCTTTTAAATCCCCATTTGTTTGTCTATTGTTCAATAATAGAAAATGAATAATTAAATAATCCAAAAATACTTAAAAAACCCAATTGCTCATCGTACAAGTTTTTTCTTTGGTTTTAGTTTCACAGCTTTGTTTACTGCATGATATTATAAAACCAAACATTTCGTGGGCAATTTCTGGTCGTTTGCTCAACAATATTATTATATTGTTATTTGTACAATTTTAAAGATTATTTAATTTGAGATCCCATAAGCTAACTGTTTTGAAATCTTTTCCGTTGTTAATACAGTTAAATCTACTATTGAATAAAGTATATCTTAATAGATATTTTTAGCTTTCATAAAATATAAAATTATATCAAATTTAAGCTGCCTTATATTTATTTATTGTTTTATGACTTTACTCGTATGTATAAAAACAACAACTATCTCCTTTTTTATAAAATATTAGAAGCAATATTGCTTATCATATATTTTATCCACGAACAATAATGATAAATTGATAAAAAAAAAAACACCAAAAGCTATTTTTGTTTAGAAACAAAACTACAAAAATATTAATAATAAGAACTTTAAAAACTATGCCCTTTTAGTTCTTCTTTCTTAAAAGTAAAGCAAGTTTATAAACAATCTCTGCAGTCAGCTGCCGCCGCTAGACAAACATAAACAAAATCACAAAACATATAAGCGAAATGGGGAAAAGTTACAATATTTTCCTAAACAAATAACGAGTTGATTTGATGATTTGTTCATGTCTTTCGGCATCTTTGCCAGGCCATCGCTCATTGAAAACCCAACGAACCGCAGAGGGAAAAACATCTCGCGAGCTCGACGTTCTTTTACTAACGGTCTATTAATAATTTTGATGCATTGCTATCTCCCTCTGTCTTTTCCTATTGTCCAGTTCGTTCTTATGCTAACTTTAGAGGGCTTTAGGCCTTTGATATACGATTTTTTCGAATTTTATTGCAAATTAGACAAATTCTTTTATCTTTGCTGGCGGAGAGTTAAATTAACAAAAATCTTAAATGATTTATTATGCTGATCAAAGCTAAAATTGAATATAGTTTTTACAAGCCATAAAATGGAATACCACAAAGAACATACTCCATGGAATACTTAAAAAAAATGCTCATAAAAACCAAATATCAAAAAACCTTTCGATCAAGCAGAATATTGCCTTAAAAAATAATTCTTATGAAAAATATTTTATACAACTGAACTCTTATAACATATTAGTTTTTAATGTTAATTCACATCAAAAGTATGTTTGAATATTTAATCTCCATTTAACTGAAAAAATAAAGGTACGTTTTCATGGCTTCTCATTATAATTTAGTTCGTTATTTTAACACAACTGCACAAAGCCTCTCACAAAGCAAAATAATTGTCAATTCAGCCATAAACATATTTTTGTTATATTTAAAAACATGATTTCACATTTTATTTATTCAATTCGTTGATATTAAAAACAATGCTGTCACATCCATTAATGCTCAATCGTAAAATTATTCAGAATTTCGCAAAGAAATGGCCACTTGGCTTCCTCCATCACATATAATTATTGTATCAGGGGCCTTTTTCCCCTTCATATTTCATTTCCACGTATATATGTTTCGAAATTGGTTCCGCACATTTGCCATATTAAATCATCAAAATGGAGAAAAAAAAGAGTCACATCAAAATGGCCACAAAAAATTAATGCAAATGTTGGCGCTTTCGCATTTAATATTCAGAAATAACAAAAAACGGTTGATAGGGTAAAAAAACACAAGCAAAGTTGAAAGGAAAAAACAATTGGAATAATTGTGCAATATAATGACATATGAAATTTCATTTCAATTTTGTTTTTGCATCTTTATATTTATTTATATAAACCGAAACAGCAGCGCAGAGGAAATCATGTCCATAAACTGAAAATTGACATGAAAAAAAAACTCAGTCTCACACGAAATGAACAACAAAGGCAGTAGTGCAAATAAAATAAAATATAAAAACGCCATATAACTAAATGGATGAAAAATAAAATAAATAAATTAAAATAAAATAAATTTACTCAGAGCCAGCATCATCAATTGGTCAGGCGAGCAGAAGAGAAATTGTCAGAATTAAAATACAAAAATGTTCCGGTACAGGGTATTTCAGGGTATATTTGTTAAAAAATATATAATTTATAAATACTTTATTATTTTTACTATATTTTAATATTTAATGTTTATTGTAAGGTATATTTTATATTACTTCTATTAAATATACAATTATTATTGATCAGTTAAAGTTTATAGTTTTGGCTGTTTTGTATTTTTACTTTTGGTAACCAACAAGTCGTCTTCTTGTGATAGATTTCATTTCAGTTATTGTCATGCCTCGATTGACCTAATTTATGAGCAGGAAAAAGAAAACAAAATTGCAGGACGAAAAAATCAGATGGCATGATAATAAGGGAAAAGGGACGTGAAACGAACGTGTCGCATATTTGTCGCTATCTTTTTTTTTAAGCCAGCTAAAAATCCATATAGGAGCACACTGCATAATGGCAAATAATGCGGACTGAAAACAAAAGTGACTTCCTTTATTGTCGTCTCGACATATCCTTCCATTGTTGGCCTGAGTTTCAGCTACGGATTTGGGCTTTGGATTGTTGGTTCTGGGTTTTGGGTTTTGGGTCCTGCGCCTGGCCTCATTTGTCCTAGTTTAAATGGTCTTTAGGTCGCGCATTAAACCATTGCAAAATGTTGCATACATGCACACAGCCAGTTGCCTTCGTATGGGTGAGTATCTGTGTGTGTGTGTATGTGTGTGTGTCTTTCTTTGTGTTTGTATTTATTTGTTTGCTGTTGGCTTTGATTTGGTTTCTGGCCTGGCCTGCTATCACCATCAAATCAAACACACAAACATAATTGTCCCTGTGTGTGTGTCAGGATCTTCATTCGCTGTGTGAGTGTGTATCTGTGTGCATGTGCCAGTGTAAATAGCAATTACAGGCCAACTATCCGCGCCCCTTCGCCCCTCGCCCATCGTCGCTCAATGTGTTAGGGTAAATATACATAATCAAGCGAATGCCCCCAAAAACGAAAATGCAATGAGGCAGCACACAAAAAACAACAAGAACACAATTTTTACACTTGCCAAACAACAACACCAGCTGGGATACACTTGAAAAAAAAGTAATGGCTTTAATTGCAGCAAAACAAAATATTTATTTGGGTCAAACATTTATATTTCACCGTTCAAGGTCTAATTATAAACATTTTAATTTTAAAATATATATATTAACATACAAATATGAGTTCTTACAACCATTTATGAACCTCATTTTCACTAAACAGTAATTATATTCCATCTTTGAATCCATTTAATTATACACTTTGTTTAAATTTTAACCTTAACTTATTGTGAAGCGTACTTATTGTTTGATCAAAAATGATTAATTAATGAATTAAATAATAATAGTAATATTAGAAATAATTAATTTGGCTAGGCCTAGGTTAATAGTAACCTATTTTTTGCCGTGCTGCAAGACAACAGCAACAATGTTGCACTTAAGCTTCGCCTGCGCCCATAAGTATGCTTCGATAAGTGTGAATAAGCGTGCCTCGTGATGACGATGAATAGCGAGGAAAAATGGGTGGCTAAAGAGAAGAGTACATAACGATGCACTAACTCAGTTAAAGTGCTTGAATGAAGATGAAAAATTGTCTAGCTAAAAATAGAATACACAATGTACTTATACATATATTAAAGGAGAGGAAAGCTAATGGATATAGAAAAATGCATAAAATGGATTAAGTGCATTAAATAAGTTTATAGGTCTTAAATGTATTTTCATTTTTTAATTAAGTTTTTATATAATTTTATCGTAGGTAATGGGCAGATATTAAAGTAAGACTATTAATTATTTAAGTGAAATATCATTCAATAAGCAAAAAGTAATAAAAGACTATACAAATAATAGAACTTTCATTTATTCCTCGTCTTTTACTTAGAGTAAAAGTAATTGATTAGTTTTCCCAAGCAAAATATTGAAAATTACAAACTTCCACAAATTTTCCTGGAACTTTTTCAAAAAGCATAGAATAAATGGCTTCAACATTTATACCACCAGCTGCAACTTCCACTTAAAGTAGTTCGACTGGGGAAACTCCTAAAATGAAATTTATCTCCATTAACTTCTGCAAGTGGCTTCCATAAAGTCCAAATGGAAGCCCCGAAATTCTCGCCAGGCCAAAAACCGCGTGAAAGGGTCGCGCAAATGGGGTTGCCTTCTCTTCTCCGTGCCCATATGCAAATTGGTAAAACTAACTAAATCAGACAAGGAAAAACACCAAATTTAATTACATAGTTTGGCAGAGAGAGAGAGTGAGGAAGGGGGAGAGACATGGACAGACGGCGCATTACACAATATTTATTTAATGGCATGCCTTTTCATACACATAGAACCGTCGCCAATTTATGTCGCCCAGAGTTTTCCGCCATCTCTGCCGCCCCGTGACCGAGATTCGGAGCTGCGATGACGACGATGGCGATGAGGCCTCAACCCCTTTTCTGGCCAACAAGAAGTTCGACTTTTGGCTTTGTCTTGAAAACGAAAGCAGCCCGGAAATGTTTGTGCTGGCCCCACATCGCATATAGTAACTACTTAACCGAACCCAACCAGACCGTATATATCAAACGCTGGGGAATGGGCGGAATGGCAGTGGAAGGCGCGATGTGTGCATATATTATGCAGTCACCTCGCCGGAGCACCTGGAAAATGTGGAGTATCTTTGTGAAAATGGTAGAAGAATTTAGTAATTGCAGGAAAATAAACAACGCTTTTGCAGGCATTTTTAATAATAATTAGATTTTGAGTATTAGTTTAAAATTAATGTAAAAACCAATGAGAAATGGTTCAATCCTTAAACTTGGGAAGCCATTAATATATTTTTAGTTTGTTTAAAAAGAAAATTTTCCTTTTTTGTAAACTTTATTTAAGGTCTAACATAGATGATCTTTTTGATTTGTGATAACAATTAAAGTGGAATGTTTTTAAGCCAAAGTTAACCACAGAATTAACCAATGCTTTATATTTTAAGATTCGAACTGAACTCTTTTTTCGTCCAGTGAACTGTCTCAATCTGCAACTATTTTTTTTACATTTTCCTCGCCGCTCCTTTTGCGCTATCTCTTACCAACTTTGCGCTTGCCTTTTTGCAGTTTCGCTTTAAGTTGGCTTTAATCACGGCCCGCATATGCATATTGGTATATGCATTGGCACACAGACGCGGCCATATGCATATGGCTCATATATATATCTCTGAGAATATATATATATATATCAATGTGTGTATATATATAGATGTGTACCTACAAGTCTGACAAGCCCGATTTTCCACTTCTCCGCCACTCTTCTGTCTCAATAACTTTGGGCTTTGCATTTTCGTTACGTTTCGTATGCAATTTTCGCATTTGTCTATCTCGCTCGCACGCCGGATGGGCGGTAAAAATGGGGCGGTGGGTGGTGGGCGGCAGCCACGCCCCTTTGCCCGCTTGTTAAATAGCATCCAAAGTTGTTGTTGTTGTTCGATGGTACGTGTTGGGAATGTAGGACATTGTTATGCAGGCAGGCGGCACAAAGGAAGAGTAATATGAGTGCAAGAGAGACGGGGCTAGTGGGCGGCATGGCGGTAAGGGGGAGTGGCAAGCAGGAGTAGGCCAGCCGCATGACACGAAGTGTGCAACACAAAAGTTTTCGTCATTATTGGCTTATGAGGTGAAATTTATTGCAGCATAATTCAATGGAAAACGGCCACGATCGCGCCCTCTCTTTCCCACTCTCCCGTCTCTTTCTTCTGTCTTTGGGTCAACCAAGGGGGCAATAAAAATGGGGAAATAATATGATATCAAAAAGTTACCCACCTACATGATGATTAAAATAGTAAATGTGTCAGAAATAACGTAGACAAGCTACTATTACAAAGGGAATTAATGACTACTTTGATATTATAATTAACTTAATAGCCCTACATATATCTTAGGGCAGTAATGAAATTATCAAAATCCTTTTTATACACTTACAAATGTTTCTTCACTGACTTTCTTACTAAACTATTTTCACCATTTTCTCATTTCAGCACGAAGACCTTTTTTAAGACAAAAGCCTAGAGAAACTAATAAAAAAACTTTCGAATTATTACGAGAATCTTCTATATTTGAAATATTTTCAAATTCAAATTTAAATAACTTTATTCTTAATAAACTAATTGATAATTAATTACATAATAGTAAACAAAGCTCAAATAGACTGAAATAGAGTCCAAATATATTACGAAAGTAAAATGCAATTAATTCAACATATCATATAAATTAATTAGAACAAATTGCATTTAAGTTATTAACAAAGCAAAACAAAACAGGCGTTTAATAATTACACAAAAACAAAGAGCAGTATAAAAGCAATGAACAAAAGTAAAAAATAAACACGAAATAAAAACGAGAATTAAGTGAACAAAAAAGATCAAAGTGCAAAAAGTGTGTGGTGGCTCCATCGCGCAGAACCAATAACCCATAATACTGTATAATTAAATTGATTTTTAAATTCGACGTTTAGTTCGCGTTTCAATTAAATTCATTAAATTATAATGTTAAACCAAACAGCCAAAATACCGGCGACATAAATGGAACATCAATCGTAGAGGAGGCCGAAAAGAAATCAAGGTAAATAAATTGATATAAATTGAAATACCCATAAGATCTGCGGCATTATTTGTGGTAATTTTCTGGAATTTAAGATATGCAATAGGGGGAGATTTTCCGGAAAATGTATGAGAGGTCATGGCATTGCCCCGCTATCTTGCCTCTCACTCGTTTTATTTTCAACAAGTGCCTGTGCCCCGAAGTTTCTATTCTTAGACAAATGCTATTTTTTCTTTTTTTTTTTTCTTGGTTTCTCCATTCAAATTGTCTTTATTTATTTGTTGGTGCTGCCCGCTTGTTTGTTTGGCTCCTTGTGAAAAATGATTTCTTAATGAGTCGCAACTGTGCGGTAGATTGAACAGAAAAGGCCTCCGAAAAAAGATTTTCGGAATAGATTGGCACAGATCATCGTGAGTATTACGTTGACTAATGGGCGTCTAATGAGTGGAAGAAGTGAAAAATGCCCATGAAATTTGCTACAGAAAAAGATTCGAACCAATAGAGCACAGAAATTGATATACCTAAGCAATAAAGTCCTTTATCACTTTAATTAAATAATTTGAATGCACATCAAATCAAATTTTCACAAATTTAAAGTTACAAATTTTAAATTTTGAAATTTTATTTATTTGATTTGTATTAAACTCGATCACAAGCCAACTAGAAAAGTGTGCACAATCAGTAAAAATGTCGGTTGCAGCCATAAAAGCTTGTTGGCAAAAAAATCAGAAAGTAGAAAAAGCTGATAACCTAGAGACATTTTCGGGAAATATAAGTGAAAAATCAAAAAAAATTTCCCACATACCGAGAAGCAGCCGGCGCTTCATTAATATCATTCCACTTTCGTAACTCAATTTGGGAGCTGAAAATTCGTGGCACATGTGCGACAGCTCAGGAAACAAGCTAATTCCAGAATCAGAATCAGAATCCAACACATATATATATAAACGGGAAAACGCTGACGAAGCCAAACCAATTTCAGAGCTGAAAAATTGAGGGAAAAAATCATAAAAAAAGGGGGGAATGATTTCTCTTCTTTGTGGCCATTTATTGGGATTCATTCATAGAGCAATCAGACGAAGGATTGCGGGGGGTCTATCACTAATCAAATCAAAGAGTTCGAAGGAGCTGGGAAAAAAAACACTTCCGAAGGGGAAGGCAAACAAACAAATACGAGACAGGAAATGAGGAGCCATAGAAGCTTTTTCTTTAGCCAGCCAACCAAAAAAAGTCGAACATAAATTAGGAATTAAATAATATCGATAAAGTACAAATTTTAAATTTTAAATATATAAGTAAATATTTAAAAATCTTTGCCAATCGGGTGGTTGTCCCACCTTCCTGGCTGACAATAAAAAAAAATCATTTATAAAACAAACATGCCAGCCATGTTTTCCCTTGCCTTGTCACTCGGCGGCTTGTAAGATTTTCCAACAGCACCACGCCCACTTTTCCCACCAGCGCCCCACACATTTTTTTTTCACTTGTCTTGGGCGGCAATAAATACAATAAAAATCCCTTCTTTCGAGAACAACACATTTTGTTCGAGTTTCGAAGCAAATTCCAGGAATGAAGTGGCGCACAGATAAATTAAATAAGATTGGCTGATTTGTGAGTTTATGGATTTTATGGGCACTTGATTACATTTCTTGGAAATAACTTTATTTCCCAATTTTTCTGATAACTTCAGTATGTTCTTATATCTATTATGACTGAAAATTCCTAGACTTGCTTCTTAATTTATTTTGTCTGATGAGTTTTTATTATTTTTTAATAAGTTTAAAAGTTTTTATTGATAATACTCTAAAAAGTAAAGTTTTGAAATATTTGTTTGGTGTTTTTTAATGTTTCATTCTTGGTTTTCCTCTGACTTCCCAAAATATCTTTTATTTAAATCAGAACTTAAATTAATAAAGTTATCGTTTGAAGCCCAAAGGAAATATTTTGTTTTACCTTTTTCCAGTATCTTATTTTTTATATTTTATATATTTTTGAAGGTGTAAATAATAGTTTTTTATGAAAACTTTTAGTATAAAATATTTGTGTTTAAACCTTTTTTTTAAATAAAAATCACACTAGAAAGGCCATAGGAAATTCGGCTTTAGTTTTGAGTGTTTGCCCTCCAATTTGACCGCCGGGGAAACACCTTTCAATGTTGTGTAAAGATCCCGAGCATGTGTCCCATTTTCGTAGGGGCGTGGAAAAGAGTGTTGATGGATTTTTAGTTGTTACGCTGGCCGAGGGTCGTTCCTAAGGGCGTTGCGCATACGCCCCATAGGATGCCATAACCCTTTTAATGCGCTTCCATATTTTACGCCGCCCACACAATTTGTATTCATCAGTCGTTGATTTCTGGGCTACGATTTCAGTTGTAATTAATTTTAATGCAAACATTTTTGCGGCTTGAGGCGGCATTTCATTTGTTCCCGTTTACCGCTTGATGTTGCTAATTTTTATGAGCATAATGATTGATTGATTGATGGATGGCTGAATGGTGGAACCGTGGAGTGGTGGCAAAGGGAAGGGGGATGAATCCAAATGAATGCTGATGGTTCGGTTGAGTGAATTGCTTTTTGATAGATCACAAATATGTCAGCGGGGGTGAAAGGGGACAAGTCGGTCCCAGTTCATTGTTCGTTGTTCTCGGGCCGACCAAATGGAAATCGAAATGGAAATTCAATAAAAAAAAGAAACAAACGAAAATAGAAAAAGAAATTTGGTTTATGAAGCGCAAAAATGGCACAACGGCAACTCAAATTGGATTAACCTCATTACGCAAACTAAGCCCACAAATAAAAAAATTACAAATACCATAACTGCAGTGGTATGAATTACAATCAATGTGGAAGAAAGTCTATTTATTGCCAGAAAACTAAGTTTTAAAATAGATATTTGTAAACAATTTATTTATAATTATTAGTAAGAATAATAATAAGACTAGTTTTAATTATATTATATATTTCTGTTTTCTCTTTTACATATATACACAAAATATTATATCTTTTCCTTTGCCTAATAAAAGTATTACAAACTATATATAAAAATACAAATCTATGTTTTTCATTTTTCCTTTGAAAATCGGCTTTAAATCAGAAAATTCTATTTTTTTGAGAGGCTTCCTCCCTTCCTTTGAAAGCTTTATTTCAGTCATTTCTCTTTGTCCTGATACGAGAATTATTTTGTTCAACTTTTTGGATTTCACCAAACAAATTGTAAATTTAATTTGAGCCAAAAACAGAGCTAAAGGGCGTCAGTGGCACATACAAATAATTGCCATATGTGGAAGGGCACAAAGGGGAGTGCAGTTGCTATGGAATGCATTTACTTTTTTGTCTCGCATAAAGTTTAACTCTCATTTTTTTGCGCCACAGCGATCACAATAAATAAAACTCTTTTTCCAACGGCAGAGGCATGAATAAATTTTACACAGCGAATGGTTGAATGGGTGGGAAAACTGAGACACATTTGACAAGTTCATAAATTATCAGACATGGCAAAAAAATGTGTGTAATTTTTTTGATTGCCGCAAATTTTTCATTGAAAGCCATTCGCCGACCCCCCCACCTATACTCCTTTAAATCGTATTAAACACAGTATAAAATGGTTGAGAATATTTCCATTTCAAATGGGGCGTGGCAGGCACTTGCAAGGCAGGAAATAAATAAAAGAAAAGTTTCGTTGGTGCAAAAAACAAAATATAAAAGAGAATAAAAACTTGTGTAGGGAGCATAAAAAGCAACCAAAATAAAAGCCCAACAAAGTGAGACACAGCCACCAAAACTATCGCCAAGTCTAGTTATCCAGTTCTCCATAAAGGGGGGAACCCCCTGATATACATAGTACAAACAGAGCTGGAAGAAGGCGATTGAGGAGAAGAGTTGTAAGTGGAAATAATGGCCAACGCGGCGTATGCGCGATTTAAATTTTTCATTTCCAGTATGCCAATGCGGAAAAAAGTGGGGGAGAGAAGAGGGCTGAGCAGGGCTTTAAATTATACAAAAGATGTCTGGCAAAGGGGAGGAAAACACAGGCAATAGATTATAAAAAGATTCTATGGAACCGGCATGGATTTAAAATAAGCAGGAAGGAAAAGAGAATCTATAAATCGTTTTATGTTGGTAATAAATTATGAAGACGGAAGAGTCCAACAAAATACAAATATAATAAAAATTTTAAAAATTAATTAATTAATTGCCTATGTTGAAAAATTAAATTGTTTTCCTTGACCATTCATCACAAATTTTTTTGAACATTGTAACAAATGTTAACCTTTTAAATGGCGAAACGTTTTAATTTAAAATTTTAAAATAGCTATTAATGTAACAATCATACATAATATGGTCTTAGGTTATATGATTCCTCTGATTTCTTATCCACGTACTCTGCTGCTATTTTTCAACTCCTTCATCTTGCAAATCTGCCATCTCCTTCCTCAATTTTGTGCCCGCTCGACTTCTTCATTTATCAATCATCCGCCCCGTTGCACTTGGCTGACTTCATATGCAAATAGTTTGCCCTAAGTGAATATTTTCTAATGTGTTTTGCGTTCGCTTCTGGGGGGCCTGGTCAAAAGCCTTTCAAGTGAAATGCATTTGCCCCCTTAGCCAGGGCATCTTTTTTTTTTTTTTTCCCTTTGTCGTTTGCAAACCCCATCCCATATATACCGATATTTTTAAGGTCATTTTTCTTGGAGGCAAAGCAAACTTCTTGCGCCCAATTTTTCTTGCTGCTCCTTTATTATCTCATAGGGTA
Organism: Drosophila fuyamai; assembly: GCA_018153365.1. Lineage (NCBI taxonomy): Eukaryota > Metazoa > Arthropoda > Insecta > Diptera > Drosophilidae > Drosophila > Drosophila fuyamai. The sequence goes on from JAECXW010000062.1 coordinate 9,200,760, forward strand.
AAAAATGAATCAGGCCCCTCACATACACACATGCACACACATATATATATATATTTATAAATGGTGGGAAGCGGGGGGTCGCCTATATGGCATACAATGAATAATGGAGGCTGGGGCTTCCCAGAACGAGATGCCGTAGCTGAAGCGATGACAACTATAGAAAATATTATAAGGATATGCGACCATAAAGCAAAAGGAGACCAAGAACAACGGACCAGCGACATCGAACGACGCCAGGGGAAGACAAATAAAAGAGAAATCGTTTATTGCAAAAGAGCCCATAAATTGATTTTTTCAAATAAAAATAAAATATCGACACACGAATGGGGAACCACCACCATCACCCGAGAGTCAGACAGATAAAATAAGCCATCTACCATAAGGAGCTGGGTGGCTCTGGGCGGCAAGGACTAAGTGAGATGCTGCCAAGATACACGACTCAATAGCCTGCTTGTGGTCCAAAAAGAAGCCGCCTTCGAGACGCCACCAAAAGAGGAAAAAAGAAATGAAGAGAAGAAATGGCCAGAGAGAGAGATAGTGGGAGATAGTTGGGGCGGGGGGGGAGTGGGGGTGGTAAAATACGCAGAAACATTGTCCTCGGCATCTTTGTCGTCATCAGATTCGCCTACGTCCTTTTTGGCCAAGGTATATGCTCCCATCTTCTCCCATTTAAGTTAAAAACTATTAGGAGGCACCCAAAAAGCCACCCACTTTCGTAGTACATAAATTAGGTGAACCCACACACATTATCCCACCCAAAAAAGGAAAAATGGAAAAAAAAAAATAGAAACGATGGAGTTTCTTTCGGTGAGGGTTGGATGAATTTTTATTAAAAACTATGGCCGTCTCTTTAATAAAGATGTGAGCGGCACACGAACACATGAAAATGCGGAAACCATCACAAGCCAGGGACCATAAATAAGGGCACACACAGACGGCATTTATCTAGCCCTGGAAAAAATGATACAAAAAATGGTAACGGCAGTGGAAAAAGATGGTGGAAAGGGCACACAGATAGTTTTCCGGAGGAGAGAGATGGTGGTTATATAACACCGATATTTGATTCTATTTCAAGTTACTTCCCTTCTGATGATTCTGATTCTTTGGAATGTTTGGATTTTAAGTTCTCTTTTTTGGCCTTGATTTAATATTGGGAATCATCATATCACAAAATCCTGTGCCTTCTATTGAGATGATTTTAAAGATATCTTTATCATTAGTTTGCCACTTAATATTGTGTAACTTATGATAAATGTTTTCCTTTGTCCTCCTGCAAAAATAATGACTAATCAGTAGGTATTTTTTGTAACTGATAATTTGTAGTACGAGCTATTCTGGGTTTTAAGTCGCGGCTTCCTGCATAAATTGACAACAAATTAGATGCTGCTCCACGGTCCTCCAATCCTCGAATCCCTGCCATAATCCCTGCCCCATCGAACAAGCCCACTGTGTGTATGAGTGCCTTTGGTTTTCCCGCCCGACTTGCTACATAAATCAATTTGGCCATTTATTTAGCAGCAGGCAGCAGGCGACATTTGCATTTGCTTATTAAAAGCCGGGCGAGAGACAAAGAAGATGGAAGACGGGTAGTCGTGACAAATATATATTTCACAATTTTAATTGGCCAAACAAACTTGAAGTTTTGAAGTCGGAACCGAGCCGAAGTTGAGTCTGAAAACTTGATTCCTTTCTTCATTCGCTGCAGTTTCTGTTTTTGCCGTATCCTTTACTTGTTCTTATGCTGTCGCATCTTCATTGTATTCATATACCCTTTTGTTTAGCAGGCATGGCAATTATGACGTGCAACTTAGAATTGGTCGACTGATTTCTGCAGATTTTGCTGACAATGTTTATTCGTGAGTAAAAGCTGGTGTGATTATTGGCCAAAAAATGAACATATACAAAAATATTTGTTTGCATTGGCAATTAAAAAAAGCTAAGCTGTATTAAATATATTTAAATTTTGTATAAATTGTGATGCCAAATGCACTAAATGGCACTGAAATAAAAATAGGCAAAGTTTAGATATTTAAAACTGAAATGGCACTGATCTATTAACAGTTTGAACTAAATGGGCTTAAATGAGATCAAAATGTATCCAATTTTTATATCGTTGATGTGATAATTATACATTAAATGAGTCTAATGTACTTCGATTCAATCTAAGCCCTATCTGTTGACCACCGTCAAGTGTATTTGGGAGTTCGGGCATAGCTAAACTTTCGCTTAGCCTGTTTTGCTTGGCATCCTGGCAACGGGGAAGTTTTCAATCCAAAAAGGCAGGTTGGCTAAATTAAAAAGAGTGCGTTGAATGAAGCGGGATGGAGATTCATGAGCGGCAGTTCCAGCTTGGCCATAAACTTTATCGCCGGAGCAGAAACGGGCGCATCTGCCGGAGATGGGGATTCTCGTCTGGAGTCTGGGGCAATCATACATTCATATCCTCATGTTTATTTAACGATGCTTTTTACGCTGCACACACAGAGCGCGAAATGCAAAAAGGATTAAAAGTCATCCCGCTCAGACCTCATCTTCGGATCCTTCAAGTGGCGTGAAATTTGGCACTTTGAGTGGCGTTTCTCGGTCTTTACGAAACTTTTAACTAAACTGAAAACTGTAATGTACTTGCGTGGGCGTGCTGAAATATTAAAAAACATCTTTTACTTTTAAGGCTCATCACATGTCAAAGTTATTACCCACTCGTCATGAATCTTTTGCTCGAGAAAAGTGTAGCCATTCGCCAGCCATCGTAGAACTATTCCTCATCAATTTCCAGACTTTGATTTAGTTGCGATGAATTTCATTTGATGTGAAATGAAATTCATATTTCTATAAATAAATTTTAAGCTCTGTGGAATTTCATTCCTTAAGCCAGAGAGCAACATCAAAGCGTTGTGTCCTCCCAAAGCGATTATCATTTATTTTTCTGTATATTTTTGTATGACTACGGATCAGGGGAATAGACTTTTGATTGGCAAGACTAAATGTTTAGAGATGCAGGCCTTTAAATTAAATATAATAAATTTCGACACTTTTAATTGGCTTTCGTACTTCAAATATTTAGACAGAAATAATTGTCGAAACATTTTTGTATGACTTATTTTGGCTTAAAGCGTTTTTCGTATTCGAAAATCTTTGAAAATCTACACCTATTCAATTAAAAAGCAGCTCTTGTAGATATCTCGTTATTATTTCTGTGTCCCCAGCATATTATATTTATCTTTTTACATTTCTCGCATATTTCCTTAAACTTTTTATGTGCACTTGCCCTCTTTTTTTTCTACTTGTTTTTATGCCTTTTGCATTGGCCAATTACGTGGGACAAAAGCAAACGGAACGAATGCCAATTGGTTGCCAGATAAAGAATGCAGCTACAGAGTCGGATTTCCATTCAGATCGGCAGAGCTGCAGATACGGCTACGAATGCCAGGAGATATATATTTTTTAATATCACAAATGGAAGGAATTATTATTGAAATATTTACAGGGCACAAATGCAATTGAAGCGCCGACAAGAGGAGTGAGCAAAGTCCGTGTCCTTTGGCTCCTGTTTCTGTTTCTGTTTCTGTTTCAGTTCCGGCTCCAGACCGAGATGACATAATTTATGGCAGCTAGTGGAGTGGAGACAAGTGTCCTCCAGCGGTCTTCCCCCTGGGCAATTAAAACGCCAAACTAATTAGATGAATTCTGTGTGATTTCCGTATAATTAAATTGCCCATTTGAGTGGAGTCGAGTGGAGTGGTTGGTTTTATTCAGCGGAAAGATGCTTGATTTCTAAAAAGGAAGGCAACTTTAATGTTTAGGTGAAGACAGTTGGAGTAAAGGGAAAAGTTATGCAAGTAAAATTTAATAGTTAACAAGATTGTTATTAAATTATTACTAAACAACGTTAAATTTGAGTATTTTGAGTGTTTTTCTGTACTTATAATTCCCAACTCCTTTTTGCAATAATTGTAATTGAACTAAAACTTTTATAGGATTTTACGAATGACTTCTAACATAACAACTGCCAAGATAGGTTCTAAAATGTTTATAACGATCTCTGAAAGCCATATAATTCTAATGTTCAAATAAAATGAGATTGCGAATTCAAGTTTTTATAAACTGTAAACCCAATGAACTCTATTTGTAAAACAGAATACGTACGTGGCCATTTGATATCTCTTTTATGTCTCTCAGTGTGTGAAGATGTTTTACAACATTTATAACATGCTAACTATACACAACCCACGGCTGGGACTTTCAGCAGCCACCCACTCGACGTTTAAGTTTACGGTACTTAACGTAATTTCCTTTTGCTGGCAACTTTCCCACCCACTTTTCGGGTGGCTGGGTGGCTCTTTTTTTTCGTGGGTGGTCGGGGTGGTTGTCTCATGTTGATGGAGCCTCTAGTTGAGCCAAAGATAAATAAGCAAATAGGCAAATAAATCTTCATTTCAACTTCTTGTGAGGCTTTCTTAACTTTTTCTCAGCTGTTCAGTGATGCTACACCGCCTCATGCCTTTTAAGTTTTGCGTTTCGTTTCGTTTCCTTCCCTTTTTGTCTTTTTTTTTTTTTTGCTGGCTTTTTTTTTCACAGAGCTCCTTGTGCTTCTTAGCCAATTCAAAAATTTCCAACTTACGCTAGTAAATTGTTCGGGTAACATGCACTTAAGTATGCCACACCCACACCCACTCCCACATCCAAGGCAGCACCGCCCGTGCCGGAAAATCCCCCCCGATTTTCCTGGTCTTATTTTTGGAACCCGCAGCTGGAACATGTGTACCATGCACACGCTTCTGTCTTTCGGCCCTGTTCTCTTTGCTCTTGCCATTAAAAGTTGAGCCCTGCAGGGCGAAAGTTTTCTCCAAAAACGCTTAGCCCTGCTAACCAGCCAACCAGCCATCCACCCAACCCGCCCCCACTTTTCCAGCTTTTCCTTTTCGGGGTTTCATTGTTCAAGTATTTTCGGTATTTTACTTTGGTATTTCATTTACGTTGTCTTCCCTCTTTATTTGTTCTTACAATTCCCGTTGTCAAGTGCAACATTTTGGGGCTGCACTTGGGGAAATTTCGGGGAGGGGATGGGGGGGCGAAAATGGGGTCGTGAGTGATATGTAGGTGACATGGCAAAAAATGGAAGGAAAACTTTGCTGGCCGTAACTTAAGTGTCAGGCTTCGGGGACTAATTAACATATCGAGTAGCACAATTAGGTCAGCATTGAAATGGATATAATATTTATTCGAGAGCGGGGTATAAGGTTAAGAAATTAATTATCAAATAGGAAAATTGTGAAGGACATTTAGATTAAAACTGTTGTCAAATTAGCCGTTGAAGGCAGGAAAATTATATATTTTAAACAAAGTGTTTTATGCTCCTATTGATTTAATATTTTAAACCTAAATAATATGGATATGTATTACTTCTTGTAGACTTTATTTGATCCTTTTCTTTAGGGAATCCAGGGACTTTCTCCGTTTCTCTGGTTTTTAAACTGCATTGATTTAAATTTATTATGCCCAACGTCAGCAGCGTGGCAAAAATTTGATTACAAACATAAAAGTTTATTTGTTTCCCTCAGTTCTTTTTCTGTTGGTTAGTTAGCCGTTCTTGCCAGCTTCGAAATGAAACAGGCTTCTCGTCCTCACCTTGCCTTAACACTAATTTCATTTTGCAGGCGAAGCTGCTCAACTATTCAGAGAAAAAGAGTAGCAGAGCATTTCTGCCTTGGTTGACTTGTAGAAATACCCCTCGAACTTAAAGTTAGTGGGGTATGCTTCTCTCAGTATCAGTTAAAAACATGATTAATCGAAGTTTATTAAAGTTTATATCAAAATAAACAAAACATTTTAAATGTATTTTCAGAGTAAAGCTTGTGGTTGTAAAACCATATTATATTTTAGTTTAATACTAATTGGAAAAGAAGGAAGGGGTATCAAAAAGCTGAGTTAAACTCTGTTGACCTGTTTTTCGTCCTAATCCTGTCTGCTCTTCTAGGCTGAGTCATTCACTCAGTCAGTCACTCAGTCATTCAGTCATTCATTCGTACACTTCCTGCATACCTTTGCATATTTTTGCAATTCAGCGGAAAGTTCACTTCGCTCTCGCGCTCCTCGCCACTTCCTCTCGCTTTTCCGCTTTTCCACTGTCGCCGTCGCCGACGCTTTTCTTCTCCAGCTTTGTGTCCTCGGCTTATGTCAGTAAACTGTAAATATTTAATTAATTTGCATGGATATTTTTTATGCCAGCTAAGTTGAGTTTATTAGTCGCGCTGAGATGACGGTGCCGCTGTGTGTGTGTGTGTGTGTGTGTTTTGCCTCCCGCTTTTCCGCTTTTCCTCTCCTTTGGTTTTTCTCGCTCTGTGGCTCTGCATAATTTACCAAGCTCTTTAAATGCTTACACGTGTGTTTGTGTGCCACTTTTCCGTTTGCTTTTCCGCTTTCCCCCCCCTCTTCTTAGCCCACAGAAAAACCTGTGACTCGGAAAATGACCACAGCTGTAGGACCATTTTCCGTCCCCATTTCCTTGAGCTTGCGACACAACTTGACCAATCTATGGCCACAGCAGAAATTGCAGGGTGAAGTAATTAAAATTCAGGGTGTGCTGTGTGTAAAATATAAAAAAGTTAAAGGACGATATATAAGAAAATAAGTAAACAGGCATATAAAATATTTTGTTTGTTAGAAAATTCTTTACATGCTTATCATTTAAGTATTTTAATTCCTAAATTTGTAGATATTTTATATTATTTAGGCATGAAATTGTATCATCGAATCCTTTTAACTTTTGGCTATAAGATTAAATTCCAATGAAAATGAGTAGGCAGTTTTATGTGAGCTGCAGCATATTTGGTGTTTAAATTTGTAGAATAACAAAACTGTGTTCTCAGCACAACAAGAGGTACTCCAAAAAAGGTCACTCGCTCCTCCCAGCATCGTCCTTTTTTATTTTCCACCTCCAACCCCCCGCTTTTCCACCCCCCACCACTCTTGTGCGTTTGTCCGTGTTCATTATTGCGGTTAATCTGTTTGTTCTGCTCCGCTCGTTGTTTGGGTTTCACTGACAAAGTTTGCCGAAAAAAAAAAAAACAGAGTCCAAAATATTCCACTTTTTTCCATTTTTCCTTTCTTTTTATTTGAAATGTGTGTGGGTTTTTTTCCTTTTTTAATAAGCTTTACTGGATGGTCAGGTGCAAAAAAAATTAAGCGAAAGTGTTGGTCATTGGACAAGCGGATGATGGGAAAATTTCGGGACGGAGGGTGTCGGATTTTCCGGGGCAATCATCCGCCTGGCACATTGTTGACATCAAAATAATGACTTCCGCGCGGAGGGGGGGATGGGGGGGGTTGGAAAATGCGGGGATGGTGCGGTGGAAATGCTCCAAAAAATGGAAGGCGTTGTGCGGCAGCAAGGTAAACATATGCTCAGGAAACACCCAGAAACACACATTTTCAGGAGGACATTCACTGGAAAAAATTAGTAAATTTTACTAAATAATCACAGATAGTTAGGTGCGATTTATTGACACATTTTATAATAACAATGTTATTCAACATTTTTTCTCATAGCTTTCAAAGTTTTTTTGTAGGGTTTTTTTTCATGAAATATTATAAGAACTATGTAACTTATTATTATATTATTTGCCTCTTGAAAGACTTAAAAAATAAAACATATAAAACGCTTAAATATCGAAAAAGGGTTAAAAACAACTCGAAAGATTATTAGTGTATTATAAAGTTTTGGAAAAAGAGATGGCTGTATAAAAAGGAAAGAGATGGAAGTAGAACAAGCTCTGGAGATGGCTGACACATAAAACCTGCGAAAAACTCACACTACTCATCAGGTTATCAACTCCTTCCAGTTTTCTTTAACACATTTGTTGCTTTCCTTCTTCATCGTCATCATCTTTACCATTTTTCTTCGTCATCATCATCATGTTTATCATGTTCATCATCATCTTGTTGTTGTTAATTACAAAAAAATGCAAAAGCACGAAAATGCCGCTGTTTACCAAATTAAATGCTACTAATTGGACGAGTTTAGCGTCGCTCAAGTGTGTGCTTTTGCCCCGCCCCCATTTTCCACCGCCTGTCATCATTTTCCGCCCACGCCCCTTTTTAGCGGTTATGGCTTTTGACGGCGGCCCATAGGAATTTTTAATGAAAGAAGTTATTAGTATGTATCAGAAGCATCGTTAGCAGCCCAAAATGAAAGTTGAATGATGTAGCCGGGGGATATGTACTTACTTATGGATGTATGTTAATGCAGCGCATGGTGGGGTGACGAAGTAAATCCGTACACAATAAGAAAATATTAATCATATTTAAAAATTGTTCAACAAAAACCTTACACCAGCAACTTATCTCAAAGTTTATCTCAAATTTTAATTACATCTCATAAGCAGAGTGGGAAAAATTAAGTTTAACTTAAGTAAAAATGTAAAATATATATACAAACATGTTTTTGTTTTAAAAAGTTGATGTTTGTATATTACTATACTTTTAAATAAATAAAGAAACATTAAGTAAAACTACTAACAATTATTAATCACCAAGGGCGCATGAATTATATATTGGTGATTTTGAAAAGCAAACCCAATTTGTATATTGCTGAAAAAAGCGTTTATATCATAAACTTTATAAGCCGAAAGCAAAATATTTAAATCCATCTTAAGCTGATTTTAAGCTTCCGCTTTTTGTCTGCTCTAAATTTCAGAAAGTTCACTAATCCCAGCTGTCCTCTGAGTTTTGAGAATGTACAAGCCCACCTTAAGTATGGGTCAATGCTTATGTTCTGCTGCCTGCCTTATTATTTATTTACAAGAGTTTCCTTTTTGATCCTTATTTCATGGACGCTGCAGCAGCTGCAACTAGCAATGACACAAAAACAAAAAAATATCAAATGCAATCCACGAGGCGTATGAGTAACGTCAGATGAACCGCTCCACTTTCCACACTCCTTTCTCCTTTCTGCACTTTCTTCCCTCTCCCCCCCCCACGCCTTCTCTTCACTCACTCACTGGCTTTATGTGGGGCATTAAAAGCGCCGACTGCCTGCAACATTTCCTCGTAACCCCATCAGCCCTTCAAGTATTATTAATAAAACGTTGTCGCATCGTTGAGCGCATGATGTAGCCGCTTAGGAAAAGTGGGCGGGAAAAAGCGGCCAAATGGGGCCAGTGGGCGTGGCCTGACAATGCTTATGGAACAGCGAACATTTGCAACAAAACAAAATCCGGAAACCACGACAACGACCAACGAATAAATACGGGCAAAAAGCGAGCCTGGCGAATAAAAGGCAGAATGGGGCGGGTAAAAGCTGGGTTAATAGGTCTCCATATGGGAAGGTCTAGCTCGGAGTGATTGTGTGCCCATCGTATCGTTAGCAGCCGAGATAAATTGCACTCATGAATGCGAAGAAACGCTACACAGCTCTGATTGCATATACCAAGTTTGCCATTTATTAGTGCTACCTTTCATAGCAAAATGAAATATTTAAGTATAATAATAGGATTTTTCAGAAATTCTAATTTGAATGTTAGCTTAAAAACAAACTTAAGATTGTAGGATAACTTAACCATTGGTTCTAAGTAGTTGCCAGCTAAGAGACAAACATTTTTTGAACTTAAGAACAATTATGTTGCTTTCTTTTGTTTATATTTTCTAATTGTTGTTTGTTCCAACCAGCCAAAACTTTAACTATCGATTCCAGCTTTTTTGGAATAATGTATATTTGACTAATTTTTGCATTTCTTAAGATTTTTTTCAAAAAATAAAATTATTTAACTGAAAATGCCACTTGATTTGATATTCTATAACGAATTTAATGATGTATGACACTCCACCTTTCGACCACTTTTTCTCAGGGTTTTAATTAAATAACCAAATAATATATGTGATTTTTCCGGATTTTGACTTTCAAATTAAAATTGATAAGTTTTAGGATATTTATTTTTTTTAACAACTGCAAGGGGAAATCAATTTCGACTTGCAATGTTATTTCTGTATCTCTTCGTTGCACACTTTTTTCTTCCAAAAACTGAATTCCGGCTCAACGAAAAAGTATTGCATACTTGTGGGCACTTACACACACGTACACAGCTACACATACAGTCATAAAGTGATGACCGCCTTAAGTGCAATGGAAGAGAAAGAATATGCGTTAGCCGTGTTCATGGATATTCAGCAGGCTTTTGACAGGGTGTGGCACGACGGCCTGCTCTTTAAGTTAAAAAGCATACTGACTCCTCAACTGTTCCAACTGGTAAGAAGTTTCTTGCAGGCCAGAAGCTTTAAAGTGGTTGTGGATGGAACTGAATCCCTGCTGCGTCCAATATGTGCAGGCGTCCCACAAGGAAGCGTGCTTGGGCCTACGCTATATACGCTATACACAGCAGATATGCCAACCGCTGAGGCGATAGCAGGGATTGATGTGAACGATGTTCTTATTGCAACGTTTGCTGACGACACTGCCGTGCTGACGAGAAGCCCAATTATTCACACAGCTTGGCAAGCTCTACAAACCTATGTTCACAGCTTCGATAACTGGGCAAAGAAGTGGAACATAGGAGTCAACAGCAGTAAGTGCGCAAACGTTACTTTCTCAACAAGAACTAAGTCCTGCGGTGAGATCACTATGTCGGGCTCTACACTGGAGCACAAAGAGTCCCACAAATACCTGGGTGTCATACTTGACAGGACGCTCAACTTCCAAGCACACACCACAATGGTAAAGCATTCTGTCCTGCAGAAGGCCAAGAGAATGGAGTGGCTGCTCTCACCGCAGAACAAGCTGACCCTGCGCAATAAGATTGCAATATACAAGGTGATCCTTTGCCCTATATGGAAATACGCTTTCCAAATATATGGCTGTGCAGCGAAGTCCAATCTAAATAAAATTAGGGTGGCGCAATCCAAAATTTTGAGGAAAATTTCCGGCGTCCCATGGTACATCCGAAATAGGGACATCGAGAGGGACCTGAAGGTCCCCAAGGTCGGAGACGTTTTACAAAACCTGGCAATCGGCTATGTGCAACGCCTTGGAAACCACCCTAACGCATTGGCCAGACAGTTAGCAGCGCAACCGACGAGAAGACGCCTAAAAAGATGCCACCCAGCCGATTTACCCTCAAGGGCCATAACATAAATGTATATGAATGTGTATGAATGTAGTAAAATGTAAGACATTGTCAAACTTGTATATGTGATCAAGTGATCTTTTTGTTTTTGTTATTCCCATATGTAACTAGATCAAGTTGCCTCAGCGGTAACAGTAAACTTGTTAATACCAAATAAAAATATAAATAAATTATAAAAAAAAAAAAAAAAAAAATAAAGTGATGACGTAGATGTTGATGTTGATGAGACGTCGACGTGGCCTGATTGACGCTGCGAGCCATTGTTGTTGACTTGGCAGTTGGTTGAGTGCCAGAACGGAAGTGGAAGTGGCTCCCAAAAATATAATTCATATTTAATACGCACGCGGCCATGTGTGTGTGTGTGAGCTCACATAATTAGTTGCAGCACATACACACACACACACACACAACGGAAATCAGAATTTATTTGTACCAGAAATAAATAATTAAAAATGCTTGGGTGGAAAAGGCGGAGCTTTTCCGGAGATCTTCCACCGAAAACTGTGCAAAATTTAATAAATAAATAAATAGCAGGCGAAAACACACATACACTGATAAAGTTTGACATGCCGCACATCTCTGCAGTTAATTAAAAATTGCACCAAGAAGAGCCGGAAAAATATTTCCCAATTTTCCTCGAAGGGCAGCTGAAGAATCCCAGTGTTTTCTAGATATTTGACAAAATCTAACATTGCTTTTAATTGAAAATTTCATTTTTTTTACTGTGTTCACAGATGCACAGTTTAATTATATGCCAAAATAATTTCATAATTTATATGCACATTAATGCAGAATTTATTGAGGTCGCTATCCGGTTTCCTTTTTAATTTTTCGATAGTATAGTTTTTAATAGATAAACGTGGCGCGATAAATAAATTATTGTTTATCATTTTTATTCGATTTTAATAGCATTCTAGCATTTTATAATTTAATACTTTATTGTGGGTACTTACAATATTGCATTTTCTTACTTCAATTTAATATTGTCTTTATATTATATATATTTTAATTTCAATTATGTTTTATTTATATCTTTACCTTACTTGGTTGTTATCTAAATTTGATTTTATTATAATATACATATATACATAAGTGACGGCTTTCCTTAATATTAGTTTACATGGCTCATTTAAATGCAAACAAGAATGCAATAATTGAGTTTTCTATTTAATTGGTTAAGCTTCGAATGGAATAAATGTGTAGATAATATTCAATGTATTTTAGGAGAGTATTTGCAAAAGATTTGCCGTTTGTGATATTCAAATATATCTAAATAAATCCTGCCGTGCGGAAATGAGTTCGCAAAGCTTCAAATGAATTCTATTCCAAAAAGGGGCGTTGGGGAGCTGCGCATCATTAATTTAAATTTTCTACATGTGTGAATGTGATTTTATAAAATTAATTTCGGCTGCATGGCACATTCTGTGGTTATAAATTTATTAAATTCGCTTGGCAAAAACTGCACCAAATGGCAAATTAAGCAGTTTGGCAGCCGATTTATGTGGGGCCACTGTGTGGGCCAAAAGTCTTTATGAAGTTGCTAACATTTATGGCTAATAAATATGCATGTGTGTGTCAGATAAAACATTTGATTTTTATACCGCTGACAAATCAAAGAAAAATTGCGTATGCGCCATGTGTGCCCTTGTATCATTGTGGCTTTGAGGCTTTGATTCAACCAAATCGGTTTTATGGCCGCCAATTACGTTTGATGGCACGCAAATCCTCTAGATTATCTTCTTAACTGTATTTATACAATATTAATTTTTGTTTGAGATATACTATCTTTGGAAACGCTGACCTTAAATGGCTGTCAGTCGCCTTCACTTTTTGTGCCAATTTCTGTGAAATTTGTGCATTTAACGCTCGGGGTTGCTGCTCATTTTCAACCTGACATGATTTTCCCCTCGACCATCATAAATTCCATTTGTCTGTTCGTTGTTTTGGCGTGTGAAAATCAACGCATCAAAAAGATTTCGATGATGCAGTTTTGCTTTTGCAATGTTCAAGTATTCCTAATACCTAAAAGTTTAGAAAGCAAGAGTGTATATACATTTTATTTATATTATTTTAAAATAACTTCAGCTTTAGTTTATGCACTGGTTTTGCTTTGAACATAAGCCCTCTTTAAGAAAACATAAATTTTATGTACATTTTTATTTTAAAACGCCTTTTAATAAGGGGTATTTCTTTAGAGATTGTATTTTTACCATTAAATGTTCAGCAAAAAGTACTGGATATCTGTCGTTCGTCAAACTTACTCATAAATTTGCCGTTGTTAGTTGCTTGTGCTATTGTGCGTCTGCATTTGCTTTTGTTTCGCTGGCTTTTATTTTTTGTCTTGTTTATCTGGGTATTTATTTAGCATTTTCCGTGTTGTTTACTAGCCAAATAAACTTTTCCACACATCATTAGCTGGAAAATGGCAATCAATGCCAGACGCGGGACAACATCAAACTGGCTCCTCCCGCTCGATTTTCCCAGCTCGATTTTCCCATCTGCCCCGTGCCGATTTTCCTAGCTCAATTTTTGCCCTGTGCTAATTTGATGCATTGTTGCAGGCAGGCAGGCAGACTGGCTTTTCTTGCCTTTCTTGATTTTCTTGATTTTCCTGGGAACGTGCTAAGTGCTGGGCAGCAACAAGAAAAGTACATTGCACGATCAAGTGAGCAGCTCCATAATGGTCGTTTTTAGGCCACTGACTCCACGATGACTTGCTCTGACAATCCGGAAAAACCGGAGACGGGGGCTCTGATGAATTCCCTGTTATTGGTCACGTACATCCGGAAAAGCCGGGAAACAAGGGCTGGCAGAAAAGCCGCACAAACCGGTTGACTTGTGCACTTTGTAAAGAAATTAATAAGTGAACGTTGTGAAGTGCAATTTATTAATCGTGAAAGGGGGGATGCTGCTGCCCGGTGATTGATGGAACGTCATGGCTTCCAGTTTCTAATTTGAAAGCAGATATTTTGTTTACTTCCCCAGCAGTCTCCACAAATTGTTAATTATATAAGGAATAAATGTATACATATTTCCCTAAATAAGTTTAAGTTATTGGCATTTTTGGTTACTTTTTATTATCACAGACTTAATGTTGAGTCAGAAATAGAGACAAACAAATGTATCCTCTGCAAATGATATTTTCTCAGTAATAGGAATTCAGGAAAATCAACTTAATGCCATAAATACTATATTGCTTTCTTGCCTTGGAAAACAAAATGCTGATAATTTACCCTTAAACGTTCCCTAATTGATTTATGGCCCTGAAACGCACTGTAGTCGCCATAGAGAGGCAGCAAATCAAATTTGTTTGTGGCTGGTTACATTATTATGCGTATTATTATCATTAGCCCCAAGTCCTTCCTTCCTTTGGCACCTCCTTTCCCGATTTTCCCCGAACCCCCTCCCCCTCCCCCTCCCCCTGCACCGCACATAATTCTATTTTCCTTCACGACATTTCCTTCTAGTATTTTTTTTTTCCACCAACGTCTTTCTCTGGTTTTTATGACCCAAAGTCGTAAAGGCAAATACCAGAACTGGAGACGAAACTAGATGGGGCTGTCACGGAAAAGTGGGCGGAAAATTGAGGGAAAACTCCGCGCTTGCGGCAGTGTTAATGCGATCTTTGGCCACGTTTATGGCATTGTTTAAAGCCACGAAAATCACAGGACTTGGCATAAAAATTCCTAGCAAATCTATATAGTACATATAGATATATATATATTTAGTGGCATTCGAGCGTTTACAAATTCAATTTAATGGCTCGTATAATGCCCGTTTACGATCCCTTAAATATTATGCTCGAGCACAAGTTAATTATGTTGAACGTTAAATAAACATCAATTAAAAAGTTGTTGCCATGCTAACATATTTCGTGCATTTTAAAGACAGGAACGGAAAGGGCGGAAAAGTGGAAGAGCGGAAAAGCGGAAAATGGCCGCCCGGCACGACAATAAATATTCATAGCCGAGGCTGAATCGTAAAACAAATCAAAAGTCATCAAAAAGTGCACTTTGCTCTAATTCCCTGTCTCTTTCGCGCTCTCTTGCTCCCTCTCCTCTGGCTTTCCTTATTTATTTTTCCCCCATTTTCCTGACAAGTCATGCTATGACCTATGACCCCTTCCCCCACCAAAAAAAAAAAAAAAAAAAATAAGAAAACAGTATCGAAAAAATGGGAAATCAAGGAGAAAACACACAGCAGGAGCAACAATCAGCATGGCAACAACTGAGCCGGTCGGAAAACTTATTAATAAACGTTATGACGACAACAACAAGGCACTAGTCCCCCGCCCCCTCCCCTCCTTTTTTCGCCACCCCCTTTCGATCCCCATTGACCCCCCACCAAAACTCCAAACGACATCCAAATTGGCAAAGTTGGTACGAAAGCAAAACGGGCCAACAAGGGAAACGAAAAATTGAGGAAAAGCCAGTGCAAAAGCAATAACAACAAAAGCGGCACCAACTAAAGGAGCAACATTCACGGTAGCAACAACAACAACAGGAGCAACATCAGCAGCAGCAGCAACAACAACAGGAGCAACACCACGAAAATAAGGATAACAGGAGCAACCAGCAGCAACTATAGAGGCAACTGCAACAACAACATCAACTACAGCAGCAATACCAAAAACGAAACCATTCGGGCGTCATAATTGCGAAACTGTTTTCATAAAGCCCAGCAGCAACATCGGCCGCACAGCAGCAACATTCACAGCACACCAGCAACACCAAGCAAGTTGCAACAATGAGGCAGGCAGGCAGGCTGGAAAACAAGGAGTGCAGCACACAATCGAAGCGTCAAAATAGGGAAAACCTAAAGTACAGTGGCAACCAGGTGGAAATAACACTGCCATATAACCCCAACCAATTTTGGAGTCTAAGAACTAATTCGTTATTGCATACAAAAATGTATTTATTTATTCGCTGAAGCACCAGAAATGCACTGAAAGCTCAAAATAATAGAAGCCTTAAAAAATTAACAGACTTCACGATATTTATACTCATTACTAACCTCAGTATATATTTAAATATTCCACCAAAATATTATAAAAAAGAATTTACAATTTGTTCGGTAAATTCTTATATATTTTTGTAGAATATTTAAGAATATTTATTTATAAAATGTAAAACTTAATAGTTGCAGTTCCCAAATGGATAATCTTATTTTGCTGCATTGAAAGTGAGTAAGATGAAAACAAAAATGCAGATATAACATTGTTTAAAAGAGGCTTAAAATAAAAACGAAATAAGGTTCAAAGGGAATTTATATTTTCCATGTCAAAAAGTCCATCAAAACTGTAATATTAATGTGATGTGCGGTTGAAACTGTGGTCGATACGGATATGTTGGTAAATTTCTGAATCACCTCGCTGGTGGGCAACATTGCTATCGACACCCAGGACAATTAGCATTTTGTGGACGCTCCTGTGTCCCTTTCTTCTGGACAATTTTCCCTTCTCCAGCAGGACTATAGCGAACCTGGGAATGTCCAATTTCACCCCTTTGTCGTTTGTGTTGCCACAGCCACATTTGTGGCAATTATAAGCGGAGATTTCAAGGGTGTGGAGTCCGGGAAATTTACAGGGGGAAAGCGGGGAAAGCGAGGAAATCGGGGACATAAGGGCGGAGTTGATTTCATCATTTTATGGGCCCCGCGGCGTGTAAACAATTTACAATCGATGTCCCAGCTGCTGCGATGTCCGCATAATACAAGTATATATGAAAATGAAATTAGTTTCGTCATAAAATATTCATTAGTGCCGATTCCTATTGTAATTTGCATTAATTGAATTGTTTGTTAAATTGGAAAATTCTCGCCATCATTGTAAATTGTGCTTAGTTTCCGCACCCCCTCCCGCCCCAGTTCCCTTATTCTGGACCAATAACCATAACCATTTCCTTCTCGACAATCCCGCAACAAGGACAATAACCATAATAATAAAATGAATTAAATATGACCCGAAACCCGGCCCCAAAACCCCAAAACCCCAACCTCAAACCGATTCGCACCGAACTGAACCGGGTAAATCCAACCGCATTGTGATTAAACAGCTCAAACAATTGTCGCACGTGCGTCCATCTCGGCAGAATGGCAAAAATCTCACACTCGACCGCAAATTGAATTTAAAATGAGATCCGAATATGCACGAGTACAGTGGGTTTCGGGAGTGTAAGGCGGCTGCGTGCTGGACATTCCTCAGACCAAGTCATGCTTGGGACATACACTTCACACAAATGGAACGGAAAATGTAACATTAGACATATTATTTATAAACCCGAAGAGGAATACGAATTCAAGTTCAATAAGAGACTATAATTTTTAATAAGAGACTATGGTTCAAGTTTTATGTACCCATTTAAATTCATATTTAATCATCACATTTCCAGTGACTTAATAAATAATGTAATAATTTAAAACAGGGATACAAATAAATTGAGGCACGCTTATTGTTTTACGTTCTTAATTTCCTCTGGGGTCCTGCACATCTTCGCCTGCAGCGGTATTTAAATATATTGTATTTTCTTTATGTAACACAAAGCCCGCATATCTCTACTAAATGTACCATTTACTGCCGCAAATCGCTTACTAAAACTTGCAAACTTTTCCTCATTTTCCTTCCTTTTTTCCAGGTAAGCCCACGTGAATTTTTCCCCCCCGGAGCATCATCAATTTATGCGCCCAAATGTAATGATGTGTATGTAAGTGAAAAGACGATTTTCTTATTGATTAAATTACACACACATGAGCAGACACACTGGAAAGAATATATGTATATATATACATTGGTACCCCAGGGGCGATAAATTTCGGGAAAATCTATATCTGTAAATGCGATTTCGGTTTGTTGGTTATTATACTTTGATGGCCATTGGATTTGGCCAAAATGGGCATATTCGATTTGGTTTTTTGGCCAAACGTTATTCAATCCCTACACAATTTGCGAGAAGAGTTCACAGAGTGAGTGCAATTTTTTATTCCCCGCAAAATTATGGGCAGTAAAAAAGGACACTGGCATTGCATAAACGATTTCTACACACAATAAAACGGATTATTTTAAGCGATAGTTAATTCGCGATAAACACCATAAAGAAGATAACCCTGCGAGAGCGAAAAAAAATCTGTAAAATATCGGTTTGACCTCGATTCAAGCTTTTCTCCTATTAAAGTTTTTAGTGCTGATAAAAGGGATATTACGTTTTGGAAAGTGTTTAGTAAATTTTTTTTATACAAGGCTAATATTTATTGATTAACAACACATTGTTGCATTTAATATTTAAACTTTTGATTGATTTTTTAATAGTTGATAAATTACATTTTAAATAAATTTTAATAAATCTATTGATTTAATATTTTATGTTCTTCTAAAGGTACAAAACTTAGCTAGCTTTCTTACAACCATTTCGTCCAGATTTCGGATATTAATTTCCTAACTTTCTTTTCTTCATCTTTAAGATTTGTGGGCTTTAAGGAGTAATCTCCTGCAGTTTTTCTCATCCCCAGTTTTGGCCATATTAATCTCACAATTCGTTATGGACACGATTCCATTGCCGCCACTTAATTAATCCTGTCACACATTGCTGGGGCATCTCGTTCCGTCTCTTTCGGACTATCTATGGCCCTCTCTTTCCTTCACATTTGGCTATCTCATTCTAGTGCTAGTGTTCACCTTCGTTGACCGCATGCGGTGCTTGAATTTTATGTGTGGCTCACGTAAGTATGCTACGCCATTTGGCCCATGAATTTAGCTAAGGGGATTTTCCTTTTCCGCCGCCAGGAAAACCAAGAACCCTCCCGTCTCCCCCTCCCTGTTGAGGACACGCCAAATAGTTTTGATGCCCATTTAATAAAATTTTCTATCTATTTTCCTGTCTCAGCTCGACGACTTCTCCTTGAATTCGTTTTGTCATTTATAGTGTTTTGCCCCACACGCACACACACACCCACACTCTTTTGCCTTGGCCACGCCTCCTTTTTGGTGACTGCGGAAAATCACCACCCACCGCCCCACGTCCCAGCTTTTCCTCGACTTCCTTCAACGAAGCCGGAAAGTGAAAAATCCCAAACGGAAATACATTCATTTGCTTGTTTTACTTTTCCAATTTCAATGCCGGAGGTTTGTCAGTCCCTCTCTTTCTCCCACATCGTTACACATGTAGGCAAGTGGGCGGTGGGCGGTGGTCGTTTGGGGGCGGGGCGGAGGTGGGCGTGGTCCGGGGACCTCGTGCCGCAGTCACGTTTAAAACATTAAAGTTAGATTTATGACTTTTCGGGTTATAAAATGACTTTAGATTGATTCCCGTCACATGATGACAGTTTTTCGTTTTTCATTCGCCAACCAGTAAAGGACTTTTCCCACATCTACCCATTTTCCCAGGAGGTCCTGCTGTGCGAGGATCTGGGCACCATGTGTAGACAATGAATTTTTAAGTTGTTCATAAGTTAAGGAATCGGAAGGATATTCTGCGCTGTGTGAGTGGGTATTACTTGAAAGGCAAGAGAACACAACATTTTCTTTTTTATTTTGTATATAGTATTTTATATTATATTTTATACCAAACAAAAATAAATCTAATATAACTTCAGTCACTCCTTTTTATGAGATCATTAAGATCTGCTTGTGCCAATTTAACATTTAAAAACTGTTAGTGAATTAACTTAAAAAGAATTTAGCTAAACAATAAATCCATTTGATTAACATATACTTTTAAGACTTTTAGCTGTTCAATTTTTAAAGGAATAAATTAAAATGTTGAATAAAACATTTCAAAATATTTTTAATTTACTTAAAAAGAATTTATCGAAACAATCTATTTGGTTTACATATACTTTTAAGCTGGAAAATGTTTAACGAAATTGTTACATGTGATATATCTTCAGGTTTGCTGATTAGTTTTTCCTGGTTTCCCAGAAACCCAAATGAATTGCCATTTTTCTCGCTGGTCGTTGACTAAATTTCAAAAGCGCCTCTTAGCGCGCACTAATGTTAATTTAACATTTTGGCCTAATCAAAGGCCATTTTTAATTAGCCGCCGTCCATTTGCACACTTTTCCCCTCGCTGATCTGCGTGGATTTTCCGCTAACCTCAAATGCTGATGAAGAAATGCCATGACAGAGTTGCATTTCCGATGGAAACCCCTTTTGGAAAATGAAACGGGGCCATCGTGCATTCATTAGCGTGTCGTTGGGATCTGCTCTCCACTTTTCATCTTCTCTCTCCGGGCAAATGGAAAAGTCGGAAAAGTGGGTAAAAGTGGGGGAAAAAGGAAAATCAGTGGCAACCGGACCGCGATAGAGTTATCAAACGTAGCCACAGCGAACTATTAATGAAGGTGGCGTTGTTGGGGGAAATGGAGGAAAATGGTGGGTGTGGGTTTCACTTTACGTGCCACTGAACACATTGTGGCAGAAAGAGACGGGCAGATGCAGAACACACAGAGCGTGCGAGAGAGAGAGAGAGAGAGAGAGAGAGGTGGGGATAGATTTGAAGCGCTAATTACGTGGTCATTAATTGCGCTAATTATTTTTCATTTTACCCCATCTTCCCCGCCCCATTTCCCTCCGCTTTTCAATTTCCATCCATTTCCATTTTTGCGTCATTTGCATTCCGTTTGTTCCTTGACTCCAGATTCCCCATTTTGTTGTCCTGTTTTTTACGCCTTGGTATTTTCAATTTGCAGCCAGTTCCCATCTCAAGGGAGGCAAAAATGCAAAACAGGAAAATGGAAAATGCAGGGCAGGTGACTTTTCTTCTGTTCTGTTCCATTCCATTGCATTTCTCGTTCTATCTCATTTTTTGCTCGGCTTCACTTTTTCAATGTTGTTTTCCCATTGAAAAATATTTGATTACCACTCTATTTCCTTGCGTTCCTTCATCTGGATTCCATTAGTTTGCGTTCCGTTTTTTACTCTATAAAGATTTTTCTTTACCTGTATTTCGTACAAATTGTTTTGAAATTCTTTTTGAATTTTTTTGTTACACTTGTATCTCTTTTTAATAATTTTCTCCTAAATTCATTTGTTTGCTTATGTTGTTAAGCTTTATTTTCTTTCCAATTATTTTATTTAATTATTATGTTACTTACTAATAATATTATTTAAAATTTCTTATTAACTTAACTTTCTTAAAATAACAAGTTTTTATATATTTCACTTTCTTGTATGCTTTAAACTTGAATACATAAATTTCTAATGCATAACTAATTGTTCCATTTTCGTTCCCGACAAATCCCATTAATTTCATTTGAATATTTTAAAATAAATTGTTTCATTTCCGTTGAATTCCCAACAGGTATTTTCTACTTCGACTATTTCCCCCCTCCCCCATTGCGTTTTTCGCCGGCTTTTCCTTTTCAACGCCCCCTCCCGCCTCCTCTCTACACCCACCCCTTGTTCTTTGTCGTTGTTATTCAGATTTTTTCATTACGTCCATTTTCTTATGCACATTTCTGTAATAAGAAAATGCGCATGAGGTAATTTTCCTGGCTATTTGCAGCATTCTACAAATTGAGCACACCGAAGTGCTGGGAATGGTGAGGGGAGGTTGGAAAATGCTGTGGAGGGGGGTGGGAAAATGCGGGCCAGGCAAGTGAATGGTTTGGGGTAAGCCGCAAGTGACCGACATTTTGTGTCATCGTCGACCAGAAATGAAAATGGCTAAAACCGTGGCAACACGGACAAGATGAACACGCTGCTGCTGCTGCTGCTGCGCCCAAAAGGGGCGGAGTAAAACTGGAGGCGTGGCATCTCACTTGGGGACAAGGGGAGAGGTGAGAGGTGAGGCCGGAAAAGCGCCAGGGAATCGGTTGTCGGTGTCACTGGTAATTTGATGAAAACGATGCCACCGCTGCTGCTCCATTTTACACTTGGCGCTAATTGAAAGTTTCATCAGCGGGAACGAACTGGGAATGGTAAAAAGGGGGCGTGGCACTTGGAAAATGGAAAATGAGGCAAAAAATAAAAAAAAAAAAAATAAAAATCAGAGCAACGAGCATGGGATTTCCTTTGAATGCCGGATGATCAAAACGGATAATTGAAGGAGATTAAAGCGGATTAATTAGATGATGAGATAATGAAGAGTTAAGGTGACTTGCAGATTCCACAAATCAACAGGGATTTGTTGAGCTAAATACGAGCTAAAGCTAATGATTTCCATTAGTAGACAGAAAATTGTAAAATCATTTCAGAATGGTATGAGTAAATTACGCATAAGTAATATGAAATGTGGTACCTATGCTACCTTACCACCTACACAGAAATCGTTAAGAAAATCTCCTTAAATTCGAATAACTCACCAAGTAACAAATTTTGCCCCAGAAAGCGTAGTGTTTTTTTGTAAGACAAATTACAGGATTGGGACATTTAAGCACATATGTTTCCAAAGCCATTTTCTTGGCCCCCATTTGGGGTCTTTAGTTATCCGCAAAAGTTTTTGCCCCGGGATTCCGGTTTGTCTAATGAAATAAATGCGAACTAATTATTTATTTAGATCTCGCTCCCTCGCTCGCAGTTTGCTCAGCCATTCAGTGAAGAGGGGAAAACTTTTCATTTTGGCTGTCGGCACAAAAAGGCCAGCGGAATTGGTGGAAAAGCCGGGAAAACAATTTTCGGGGCACTCATAAGAGGGCATCACCATCACCATCGCCATCATCATCATCAACGTGGAATGTTTCAACAGTTTACACAAAACTTGAAATTAATCAGAAAATTGTTTGGCCAGTCCAAACTGCAATTTGCAGTTTTTGCGGGCCGCCAAGTTGTGGGCAAATATATGATGGCGCACTGTTATGATGGCCAGAAAAGGACCAGCAGGACATAATCTGTGACACTGTGTATCCTCCTCCAACTCTTCCAAAAAACTCTTCCTTCGCCGCCTTTGTTTGTTTAAAGCCCAAACAATCGAGAGAAGGATTTGGTGGGATGTCCTGGACTTGGGCGGGCACGTATCTAATTTATGCCATCTAAACAAAATACAAACAACAAGGGACCAACACAAAAGTTTTCCTTACCAGCAAGGACATGTGTGTGTTTGTGTGTGTGTGTGGGTGTTGCCCGATTTTGCTATCTATAAAACGCTTTTCCACCACGTCTCCTTGCAAAAGTGTTTTGTCTAACTTTTGTCTTTGAGCTCCACTCCCGGCATTATGAATTGTATCTTTTACGGTTCTGGTTTCTGGCTGGCTGCCGTAAATAGCCCCGATATGATTGTTTGTCTGTCTCCCGATATTAAATACAAATATATATCTAAATATACAAGTAGATATATATATATATGAGGGGCCATGGGGGAAACAGAGACATAAACGGACAGTTGAGAATTATTGCCGATAAAGTTCGGATTGGAAGGGACGAACGCAGACGCCGTGACTTGGACAGATTGAACATGTCGCCGCTTTTCCTCTTTGCCGGCAAAACTGTTACGCTCCAGTGTCCCTTATATATGTTTTATTTATTTTCGTTAAGTTTTCCCGGCTGGCGAGGCGTGTAATTTGAAACTTGCCACTCGACGGGGGCCGCCGTCCCTGAAAAAGGGGTAAGATCCTAATTCCCCCGGGAACTCAAAAATATATATATATGTATGTACATAACCATCGCGAAGTGGCCCTATTTTGTGCTATTACTTCAATTGTTTTAAGTTTCCCTGTTTGTTGGCCTTATATTTTAGGCTGATTACTCGGTATACTTTTGACATCAGATTCTGTATATACATAAAATCTATTCTGGTTCTTCTTGGAGTACAATTGTATTTATTACAGGAATGTAGTTTTGAATAACTTTCCAAAAACCCATTCGAATATTTTAAAATAGCTGGCAAAACTCTATTATATAATTGTCCCAATGTTTTATGATTTGTATAATTGTTATTATTACTATTGACATTGAAATATATTTAAGAAGAGCACTTATAGATACATTAAAAAATAGTGCATTTTTAGCAACATTGCAACGTCTGTTCACCGCTGTTCTCTGAATGTTTTCCTGTATTTTTTGGCTGATCTTATGGATTTACCACACTTTAAACTTTTTAGACCACACTTTGCAATTCATTTCTGTGGACCTCTTTGGGCATACATATATCCAATATCCAGCATATTTCCCATGTGTGTGTGTGGCTGGGTAAATATTATTTGACAACATTTGGCTTTGCAAAAAGCCAAACGGCAAACGGGAGCAGATGTGGCGATGCCATATCCTCATATCCCTTCCTACTCGCCTGTGGATGTGTGGCTTAAGCATGTGTCAAGTGGCCACCATTGTCGCAAAATAACACAAAAAAAAAATGAAAGAAAAAGAAAAAGTGCGAAAGAAAAGTGCAGAAGGAAGTGCAAGGAAAACTCTCCGCAAACTTTGCATATTCGACAGTGCTTGCATTAATCAAAATGTTAAATAAGAAATTGGAATTGAAATTGATTTCCAGCCAAGGGGGCCAATCCTCAATACTACTATACCATTTTTTTGCGTCCTTCAAGTGGCAGCTGCAACATCATTTATACATCACTGCCACCTGGTGGGCGTGGCGGCACCTGACAAAAGGACACTCTTTTTTTTATCCTGGACACGGCTCCTGCAACCAGGACTCAACTCCATCTGCAGGAAGTTTGACTCGTGCAAAACTGCAACAGCAATCGTTTATCGCACCACGCGAACATTGATTGGCAAGTTGACTTCGAAATTGGCGTTTTGCTTTCTTTATTTTTACCCAACTTGCAGTTCGATTGGGATTGAGTTTTATTGGCCAAAAAAGTTGAGGGAATATGCCCATAAGTTTGCGGCAGACAGTGAGAAATCGCTAGGGGACCGAACAAAGTTGTGATTATTAGAATGGCAAAAAAAATATAAATAATCCGAAATTAGCAAATGGCATTTCGATTTGTTCCTTCGGGAAATTTTGTGACAAAAAATCGACCCAAAAATACAAACCAAGACATGCCATTTTAAAATCGGATGTCTATAAGAAAAGTTATCACTTTTCTGCAAATCTAGTTTTCGAAAAATAGGAAAGGAATCTACCAAAAAACAAAAATTAAGATTTAAATGCAGATTTTTAGAGAATTAGCCCACAAACATTTTAAGATGCCACTTTAAAATCGGATGTCTGTAAGAAAAGTAATGGGCCTAGAAGTGCAGGATTTGGGTCATTTTTCTGCAAAGCTATTTTTCGAAAATTTGAACAGGGGTTAGATCATAAAAAATGAAAAAAAATCGACCAAAAAACACTAATCCAGATTTAAATGCAGATTTTTAGAGGATTAAAAAACAAACACTTAAAGGTATGCCACTTTGCAATCGGATTTTTGTATGAAAAGTTATAGGTTTCGAAATGCAGGCGCGGCTGTAAAATGCATCTTAGCAATCCTTACATTCCTGAAACGCACTGTGCCCTGTGCCTTCGTATCGTTTATACATCTGGCCATAAAAAAATTGGTGTCGAGAGCTGGGTTTGTCGATTGTCGAGAGGTTCGTCTAACCGCCCGTCTCTTTCTCGCTGGTAATGCGCTAATTAAAATGCCTGAGCTGTAGGAAAAGCCGAGCATTTTCCTGGCCCTCAGCTGCAATGGAATGCAACTTGGCACTCAAGTGGCTACGTGTGTGTATGTGTGTGTGTGTGTATATGTGGGGCGTTTCTCCGGGGAAATGGGAAGAAAAGTGCGAGAGGGGGGGGCTTAGAGTCCAGGGGATAAGCTTTTTGACTTGCCACTTATTAACTTGCCAAGCAATTATGGCCTGAAGATGGAGCCGAGAAAAGATTTCAGGTCGTTGGACCAGACCCGGACCCCCATCCTTTTAGCCTCGATTCGCTATCCTTATCCTTATCCTTATCCTGCCGATGCTTTCTCTGTAATTGCTCGGTGCCCGGAGAAACTCCAAGGGACAGGAGCAGGAAGTCCTCGCCCGTGTGTGTGTGTTCCTAATAGGTAACAACTTTCCAAAAGGCAGACAACGTCCAACCATCTCCCTGGCTCCCCTGCGTCCCTTCCTTCCACTCCCCTTTCCTCTGACTGTCTGACTGACTGACTGTCATTATCTGCATCAGCACGCGTAAACTTCGTTTGCACCAAAAAAAAAATAAAAAACAAGGAAAAATACATAAGAAAATAGAAAAAAAAATTATAAGGACAACTACAAAAAAAAATGGGTGAGAAATGCTGGAAAAGAGGTAACTGCTGGCGGAACAAGAAGTCATTTCTTTTAAGCTCAGCGGAGGCACTTTGCCAGGTGCATTTTGAATTCGACGCCTTTTGCCTGTACTCACAGTGGGACAGCAAAAAACAAAAACAGTGCAAGGAAAGTTATAAACAAAACGCAGGATAAATAAACAAAGTACAGCCATCACTTGACATCATAAAATTCTGCATAAAATGGTCAATGAAAATAGGGTGAAATCATTGTATTTTGTATTGTAAACTAATTGGTTCGTTAGCCTTATGTTGAACCTTTAGTTCGTATTTTTTCGATAGACAGGTATAAACAATTTGATGATTTGGTTTTATAACTTTAACTTTAATGATAACTGAATACTACATATTTCTAGACCATTTAAATAATAGCTTGCATATTTTTTTTGGGATGAAAGGCACATTGTGCAACAAAATGTATAGATTCCATTTTACTGCTTATACATTCATGCACCCTCACTTTGTAGTTTACCGGTACTTTAATTTCCTGCAGTCTTTTATAAGACTCCGTTTTTATTGTCTTTAATAAAATATTCGTTTAATTTCTGTTTCTTCAAGTATAATCTTTTTTTTTTCTTGTATTACTTGCTGCTGCCTCTTGCCATTTTTTGGTTATTTATTTATGCATGTAACATACCATGCACTTACCTACTTACCCTCTTCCATCTCCTCGGAGTCCGCTTTTCGTTTCATTTTTGGTTTCATTTCATTTCCTCGGCTTACTTTCTTCCTTCCTTCATGATGCGTTTTCCTCCCCTCGCCACTGGCGCAATTCTAATGGGAATTTACAATTTTTCACCAAAAAGCGAGCTTTTCCTCCTGCTTTCCGCCAGCGTTGTTTCTTGCATAAAATGAAATTGTATTGCATTTTCCCCCCCATTTTTTTGTGCTCGCTGCTTTATGGCTGGACACAGAATTGCTGCCTCAGCAGTAGACCAACACTGAGTGCACTGAGCGAAAATATAATTTATTAAAAGAAAGTATTATTGTTCTGACTGTTATAGTCTGTATATGGTTGTAGTTTTTTATAAGCTAAAATTTAACATTTACTGATTACTTATTTATTATTTACTGTTTCACAAAGTTCATGCATGGTCACACTTCCCTTTTTGTTTGAGAGAGTGTGACCAGCTATATAAAGAAAGCAACATCTTTTTAGTTGAAAAGGTACTGTACTGTACTATGGGCTGTTATAATAATACTGGAAAGTTGGATTGAAGTAGTGATTCCCTTTGTGGGATAAATTAAAATGATAGTTTTTCTGGTTGTGTAGAGGCAGCAGCTCCAGTTACTACTACTCCAGTTGAAAGTTGCCGCTGTCTTGGGCTTGGCTTTTTATGTCCATTGCTCGCCACTCTCCAGTGGAGCACAATAGAAAATCGCGAGAGCAACATGAAAATTTATGATGCATTTCTTTTGCTGCCCCTTTTCCCTTTTCCTTTTTTTTTTTTTTTTTGTTACAGTACAGTACTCCC
This sequence comes from Drosophila fuyamai, assembly GCA_018153365.1. NCBI lineage: Eukaryota > Metazoa > Arthropoda > Insecta > Diptera > Drosophilidae > Drosophila > Drosophila fuyamai. The sequence continues at coordinate 9,228,529 of JAECXW010000062.1, forward strand.
TCGCTCAACTCGTTTCTGTCGCGTCTCAGGCTTTCAAATTATTGCAAACTTGAGTGAAATTTATATAATTGTAATGGAATTTATATTAGATTTTTTTTCCATGCCCCACTAAGGGTAACTGACAAATGGATGGATGCAGCCCAACGACCTACCATTCTATGGGGAATACCATTGTCAACGGCTTCATCGCCATCGTCATCGTCATCGTCTTGGTCTCGTTTTCATTCTCGTTCTCGTTCTCCTATTTATTTTGTTTACATTTTGCTCGGCCAGATGGCAGAAAATCTGTGACACAGATTCCGTTTTATTTATTTCGATTACTTAAGCTCAAGAATCATAAAAATAGTTTGAGTGAGCCAAGGAATGAGACGGAAGTGGAAGGAGAGTCTGAAATTAGCTGGAGCTTAAGCTCGGACAAATAAAAGAAATTGAAAGGATGTGAAAGGGCGAAAGGAAGTCTCAACTTTCAACAGCAAACTTATTTGATTGAGAGCAGTGCAAAATTGACATTTATTGTGGAGGGCAAAAAAATAAGTAGGGAAGTAGCTTGAGAAGTCGAATAAAGATGTCGAAAGTGAGCTTAAGTGGCAACAAGTGTAAATGGTCAAGAAGTAACTAAAGTCTTAACTATTGCTTATTATGTGTGTCTGAAGTAGGGCTTATAATGTCCGTCAAGATAGGTTAGGTAAATAGCCTACTCACATCAATATTGTTTACTTAAATGATGATTTAGATAAGTTTATACAAAGCCTAGGCATTTTGATAGAAATACATACTATTTAAAGAAACATATTTAAAATACCTACTTTTAGTGGAGAATTTTCTTCTTATGAAATACATAAATAGCCGGATACAATAGGCAAATCTGCAACCTTTTTCGCCTGCCTGGAGAATCCTTAAATATGATGAGAGTTATAGATTGATAGATAAGAAAACCAAGAGCGAAAAAAAAAGGAAAGGATACAAAGGACGTTTGGGAATCACAAGTGAGGAGTAGTCCTTCTGATGTTTTCCTTTTTTTTTGTGTTGTTGATGCTGGATAATGGGGAGTGGAAAAGTGTGGAAAAATGCGAGCAAATAGTTTTCCGCTTGCCGTCGCATACAAAAGATTCGGCGAGGGTGGATTAAGGGCGGCGGCGTGTTCTTTATCAATTTTATCTGTGAAATATATTTCCGAAACATTTGCCATTATATTTGCATTAGTAGCCACAGCTTCCGCTTCCCCTTGTCGCCTTTACTATGAGATGTGGCTCAATCCCGAAGCCTTGCCCTCTTTTTTTTGTGGTTCATGGTAAGTGTGCATGGCTACACTAAGAAAAATCACTCCCCTTATTAGGTCTTTAATGCGAAATTGGTTAAAAATTAATATATAAATTCCATGTAAACATTTGTTTTTTAAATATAGATTTTATTATTTCTTTTAAATCAAAATAACAGCTCTATGCAGGTGTGATCAGCTGAAAAGACAAGAATCAATAGTTACTTCGACTCACTAAGGGCTTTATTATTGAAAGATTGTAGTTATATATCACGCAGAAAATTTGAAATTTAAACTGTAGAAGTGACCATACCGTACATATTTTTCTATGTGCGGGCTTGTCGTGTTGGACAGTTCGACGCCAATGAAAAGGAAAAAAAAGGCAAAGCCTAGGCATTCAAAGAACTATCTTCTCACGCCATACCACATACATATAGATATATACATATATCTATATATTTGTGGTCTATTCCCTGGCGGAAACTGCTTATCACACATTTCCACACAGCCACGCAAAATCACACACACACAGCCGAAACCAAATACAATACAGGAACGCCAAAAAAAAGAAGAAATGTACTGTAGTGGGGAAAAAGGGGGAAATGGGGAGTGGACTAGTAGAGTAATAGCATAAAGAATGATGCGTAGACATGATTTCCGTGCGGTTGATTTCGCTCTCTGTCTCCTTTTTACCGGCACACTGCTTTCGATGCAAGGCGGAAATTGTTAAATGGGAATTTCCATAAATTTCGAACAGCATGGGGTGGCAGCAGCCCTACGGATCGGTTTCAGCTGAGGAACTCGAGCTGCAAATTAGGTTAAGCTTTGAGTATCCTCGAGATGCAGCTCTACTTCTGTGGGAATTCAGTGGAGTAAAACTCTTTCAAGCAATATATGTAATCAATACCAATTGTATATTTTTAAAAGTACTTCGCCTGCTTTCTTTAGGATGCAATGTTAAATAATAACCTAAATTTTGCTAGAAATAAGTTTGCATGGTCACACCGCTACACAAGTGTGACCAACGTAATGGAAGATCACTTAATTTAAACGAAAATTATACTCAAACAAACATTACTGTCCACCATTAAAGGTTTCTTTCTGTATCTTAAGGAACTTCTTTCCTCTTTGTAATTTTGGGATTCTTCTACTCAGCATTCTTTCCCTCAGCGCTCCTTCTTTTTCGCCTATTTTTCTTCTTTCCTGAGCTATTTTTTTGCCATTTCTCTTGGAGCTTAAGTTCCACTGTTTTTAAAGGGACTTCCTGCTGCGAAACTATGTGCTTGGGGATTTAGTTCCTGGTACCTTTTTGTGCGTTATCTGCATGATTTTGCATGGCGAGTGGCGAGCGGCGATAGAGCATCGTGTGCTGGGAAGGGGAAAGGGGGGTCTGGGCTGCCTGAAGTAGCATGTAATTCATCTTATTCCCCAAAGACAACCACACCAGCGACAAAGGAGACACGGACGCTTGAGCTTACAATTCCGGCGGGTAAATTGCTCGCGCAGATGGGGCTGCGGGGGAGGTCCGGAGGAAAAGCGAGGGAAAAGCGGTGGGAAAACCGAGGGAAAACAGGAGACAGTCGAAGGCGTTGCTGTCGTCGCGTTTTGTGCGTGTCTCCATTGGGACATAAATGCCATTTGTGGGATGGGGCAGGTTCAGGCCAGGCACGCGCCTCATTACGTGCCACCCACCTCCATCTCCCCCCTCCATCTCATCCTCCAATCCCAATCCCCAATCTCCTTTTGACGCATAAAATGCGTAATGAATTTTAGATTTCATTTCAATGGCACACCGAAAGAAGTTATGGCCACAGGCGCTCGAGGATTTGGTTCTCCTCGGACACAACGCCTCCGCTTTTCCACTTTTCCGCATTTTCCGCCTTCGCCGCCCACCGGAAACATTTATTTGCCGTTAAGTGCGTGAAGAGCAGCCGCCAAAGTGTTTAGTCCAATGGCCTGCAAATAGTTTTAGGTGATTCCCCAACTGGGTGTCGCGGCAAGTACCTAAAAAAAGAAATCAGAATGTCCACAAACATTTAAGGGCAGCTGGGTTAGGACTTTTACATGTGATATAGTATATACAGAACCCCTCTAAGTTGGTAAATTTAAGTTAACAATACGATGAGATGCAGAAAATATAACATTTTATAAAAAACTGTAAAATGTTTAATTCACAAATGATTTGTATTAAATTAATATTTTCAACGTTCAAAATATCAATTTATTAATTATTTTCTCATTTTGCCCCATTATTAGATATGATGAAATTTTCTAGAAATTGATTACAAAATGTATTGAATGTTTTTAGTGGTATTTAAGGGATTTCGTGGCTAAATTTCCAATATTAATAAAAACCATTTATTCTACGGCTTACCCCAAAAAACCTAACCAAATGTAAAATAAAATTAACAATATGGGTGAACAAGTAAGAAATCATAGTTTATTTTCGTATGCAAAAAGCATTACTAGTTCAAACACAATCAACCGGTTAAATATTTGCATGCCAAAAAATGCACTTTGTCACCTCGAATTTGTTCAGTACCTTGCACTTGAACCTCGGCCACGCCCTCTTTCCGCCCCCGGAAGGTCGGAAAAAACTTAACCATTGAAACAGCATTGAGCATAATTTTTCATTCAGGGTCGTTGGCTGAGCTCACTTCGCATTTTGGACGCTGCGGCTTTCATTTTATTATCTGCAGCAGAGCAGACAAAACCCCATTTTTTTTTTCGACCGCAAACATAATTTTTCTTGCTTCTAATGCCAGATAAATGCAGACAAGAAGTAAAATACACGCGGCTACTGGTAAAAAAAAAGTGGGAAAACTAGTCAAAAAAGGAGGGGAAAAACCAAAAGCCAAGAAAACGAAAACGAAGCTGGCAAAAAGTTCTTTAACCCCGCAGCACAGCAGCCATCATATTATTTTCAACATTTATTCGCCATGCGTAAATAAAAAAAGAAATATATATATATATATGTGTATATGTATATATAGGAGGGTCGGATTTTTTGTGCAATTTTCAAAGGCAAAAGTGGTAAAGTAAAATGGAAAATGGCTTTTCCAAGCCGCCCACCCATTTTCCACCCACTCTACCAATAATAAATGCAAAACTGCAGCGGGCAAGGAGAATTGCATTTTAGGTAAACACAGAGCCCGGCAAAGGAGCTGCTGTGGGATTTGGGAAAGTGTGAGGGAAACCTGGGTGGAAAAGTGGGTGGAAAACTGGGCGGTGGGGCTGGAAAGCAGCGGGTTAACTGGGAAGGGGCGGCACTGCGGGGTTAAGGCGTGTCCTGGCGCTTGTCCAATTGACGTAAATCGTGCACAAGTTTTGGCAGCCAAAATGACTGCGGCTAAAGCTGGAGACGAGACAGCCAGAAAGAGAGGGCCAGAGACCGAGGGAGAGAGACGGGTAGACGGCGGCAGAAAGAGAGGGAGGGAAAGGCCAAGAGGTCAGCAAACTTGGTGGCCCACAGGCAGCCTCGGCACATTGATGTTTGATAGCACAGTTCTCACTAAACATGGAAAACGTGTAAAAGTTGTACCAAAAATCTGTTCATTTCATTTTATTTCAATTTGTAAAACTTGTACCGAAAATGTGTTAATTTAATGTTATTTCAATAGAAGAAAGACATGATTTTCGATTTTATTCACTGAGCCTTTAATCTCTCAATGGAATCTGTACTTAAATAATTCAAAATAAATCACTGATGTATAATTATCACATCTGGTAATGAAAACAACTTCAGTTTCCATTGATTTGAAAATGAAATTTTGTTCGAGACTGATTTGATCCTGGAACCAAATTTCGGAACGAGTTTTCTAAAGGCCTCTAAATTCAGTAAAGCTTTCCCGCCATGGATCAGCCGAAGACCAAGGTATCGACTATCGATCCTGAGTCGGAGCCGAGGACCACGAGAAAGGCTGCCACGACGACAACGTCGACGACGACGACCAGGATGATTCCTGGGGCGCTGCCGCTGGGGTCGGACTCCGGATTCAGTTCAGCGGACAGCAGCGACTCCGTGCACCGTGCCCCGGCCACGCCCTGCCTGCTCCGCCTCCGATTGGCACATCAGGAGCCGGCGGAGAGGCGCGTCGGCTTCCATGCCGGCGTTATCGATAACGAGCACATGAATCGGCGCAAATCGAAGTGCTGCTGCATCTATCGAAAGCCGCATCCCTTCGGCGAGAGTTCGTCCTCAACGGACGACGAGTGCGAGCACTGTTTCGGGCATCCGGAAGTGAAGGTCCGCAATCGCCTGGAAAAGCAGCGGAAGAAGAGACAGCAGTCCTGCTGCTGCTGTTGCTGCAGCGCCAGTCATCATCATCGCGCGGACAATCGGAATAATCGACTGCCTATCGAGGAAATCGCGGGGGAGAAGGACAATAGCCAGGCGGAGGAGGAGCAACAATCGGTGATCAACGAACCAAATGGGGAGGAGTTCAAAAAGGAGTAGAAAGCCTCAACAATTGGCAGCCCTTCATTTATTCCAGTTATCCATAGTGTCCTTTCGCCGATTTATGAATGTGAAGCCAAAAAAAAAATACAAAATCAAAGTACGAATTGTGTTTTATCATTACCAGAAACAAAAGCATAATTAGGAATGGTAATAGGTTTTGCAAGATCATTCCCCTTGACAAACCATAATATATATATTAATATATATAAATCTTCGTGAAAGATTAATATAAATCTTTTGAGATTATCGATTATATATATTTAAGGGAATATCCAAATATTTTATGTATTTTACATACATGCTAAGAAGCAAAAAGGACTCTTTTCAGAAAGTACTCTCTTTTTCCCCGATCTTTATGGACTATGTTCTCACTAATTTAATTTTCTTTCGCCACATCTTTCAGTTTTCCTCTAGCAGTTTTCGCAGCCAAAGAAAAGCCGAAGAAAACCCGCTTAGGAAATGCTATCCTGTTCCTGTCACTCAATGGGCAGAAAACCGCAAAAAACTGTCACACGCCCCGCCCACTTTAACAGTCACGCCTACCTCCACACGGGGTAGTAGGGGGGTGATGTGTTTTCCAGGGGTGGGGGGTTTCAACATGTTTACGCCCCAGAATCTCTCTGCCTCCCAGAGAACCTCCATCGTGTGTCTATTGATTGATTATGCGAACTGTCTGCGCGAACTTGTAACTAGATTAATGAACTTTTTGCCGTGGATGCAGTGCATCACAGATGCTTGTGGAAAACCCCCTTTGAAAAACTACCTCCCAAAACCCACCGAGTACAAAATCCCGTTGAAAGCCCCGCTCTATTTCAACTCCTTCTCTGTGTTAAGTGGGGAAAATTTAAGTTGCCAGCGAAGCGAATGTGGAACTCCATGAAGCGGGCGGAAAATGGAAAATGGGAAATGGAATGCCTGCTGTGCTGATGGCTTTGTGGTTGTCGTCCTGTCATCCTAATCCCTAATTCCAGATGCGTTTGCCACTCCAGTTTAAATTGAAATATCAGATGCAGATCCCTCGGGGTAATTTAAATTCAATTTTAAATTATATATTAAATAGCAACGAGTTAATGTTAAGTAATTATTTAATTTGTTACAAAATAATATTTTTAAAAAAGGAAAGTAGCCAGGCTTGGAATTATATTACTTAAATGTGTCTTGTTAACATATAATAAGAATTTATTTATTTTTTATTTTGTAATATACATTGATTAACATATATTTTTTTATTGGATTGTTTTTTTTATAACTTTTTTGACTATTTTATTTTTATTTTACTGTCAAAAAATTATTGTTTGAGACTAAGAAATTAAAACGATGGATATGGGAAATTTTTAATGTACGAATTTTATTTATCTTGTGTGTGATTTTCGTTGTTCTTATTATTATTATTATTATTTGATGTTTTCAATGTTACCTCAACATCATTCTTTCCCTTGACGACATTAATTTCACAACTAGTTTTGGCCATTTCACCTTATTTAATTTATAGTAGCCATTTCTGCTCATATTACGCTTTTGCTGGGTTCAGTTCCTCGTCTAGTTTCAATTCCCTGTTTAATCCGAGGGAATTTTCAGTTGCCAAATGAAGCTGTGGCTGTGTGGGTTGGAAATCGGGCTGCAGGCCCCAAAAAAGGGGGTTATGCAATCCCAGGCACATGGCATGACACAAATTTTGTGGGAAGAAAATATTAAAAAACAAGAGAGAACGCTATAGTCGGGTGCCCCGACTATCAGATACCCGTTACTCAGGTAAAGGGAGTGCGAGGGAGATGGAGATAGAAACTTTGATCACGCATAACTTTTTAACGAATGGTCCGATTTGAAAAATTTCTTCTACATTTCGATAGGTATTGATAAACACAATAAAACTGCATTTTTACTTTTCCGAAATATTTAAATTTTTAACATCGTATATAAGCGATTGTGGGCGTTAAAGGGGGCGTGGCACCTTTTTGAAACAAACTTGCGCTGCGTAGGAACTCCTAGAATCTGCATGCAAAATGCCAATCTTCTAGCTTTTATAGTTTCCGAGATCTCAGCGTTCATACGGACAGACAGACAGACGGACAGACAGACGGACAGACGGACAGACGGACAGACGGACATGGCTATATCGACTCGGCTAGTGACCCTGATCAAGAATATATATACTTTATAGGGTCGGAAACGCTTCCTTCTACCTGTTACATACTTTTGCACGAATACAATATACCCTTTTACTCTACGAGTAACGGGTATAAAAAACACGTACAAAAAAATGGAGCGAAATATTTCTGTTTTGGTTTTTGCGCTCCTTCTGCCAAACTTTGAACCCTTATGTGTGCCGTTGTGTTTCTGTATGAGTGTGTGTCAGTATGTGTGTGTGAGTGTGTGGCATTAAGCCACAACTCAATATGTGCAGCAGTGTTAGTGGGTATCTGTGTGAGCCAGTCGCGTTAGTCGTTTTTTATGAGGTCTCTTGGCGCTTGATTCCGCGGCCCCAAACCGCATTTGAAGTGCCTCCGCAGCAAAGGGAAAAAATATATCATATATATATATCATATATATATCATATATATATATATACGGTTTGCATAACTCACACATGTGCGGCCATATCCCTATATATTCCATAAAGCTCTAGCCTTTTTAACTTGGTCAATGGGTCGCCGTCAACGAAGCTGAATGTTTCCTCTTTTCACATTATTTATTTTTCCTCTTTTTTTGTGCTGCGCTGTGCTCTTTTCTCAGCCTTTTCATTTTTAGGCAGGACGCAGCGGAAAAGGACGAAGGATCTGTGCCAGGCAAATTATTCCTTCTTCTTCAATGATTAAGTTGATGAGGCCGCGAACGACATCAAAAAGTGGTCGCTTTGAACATGACACAAATTCATGGCATAAAAGAGAACAAATTATGGAGTCATATACCCACTGCATTTGAGCAAAACAAAGAGAAAATCGCTTTAGATTTAGATTTTAAATAGATTTTGTATTTGCATTTTATTTCGTTGGGTTTATCTATAAGGACAATCCTTCTTAAGCTAAACTATTTAATTGCTTTTATTATAATCACTAAATAAAAATGTTTCTATTTATTCATTAATTTACTTACTCTTAAGTTCTTAAGTAGAATGATTTTAAAAATGGGTTAGAAGATTATCCCCTTGCCACCAAAGAACAACAAGTAAATGCCCCAAACGCTGCTCTGATTTCATTCACTAATTGCCATTAAAATTAATCTGGCCCCGAAGCCAGCTCAGAGGTCGGAAAATGGGGAAATGATGGCCAACACCTTGTCTCTGTTGGCCATAATCCCCAAATAGCTTTGAGGTTGGCTATAAACAATTTGCGAGCAATTCCACAAAAATATTGTGGTCAAATGTAGGAGAATGTAGAAAATGTGCCACAAGCCAAAGGGACCAGAAACTCAAAAGTCTCGGAAAATGAACCACAATTAAAGGGGGTGGGGTGGTGGTGTTTTCTTTTTTTTTTTGGGAAGTGGAATCTGTTTTTGGGGCTCGCTTTTCCGCCCGCATTTTCCACCGCCTTTCCTTGACCAGATACAAATAATGAGGGAGACCACAACAATTACAGCAAACAAACAAACGGAGCGCAGCAAAAAAAAATATATCTGTAAAAAATAAAAAAGCAATTGGGGCAAAGGAAAGCTGGGAAAACAGGGAAAACGCTTTATGCACGGTTTTACGTGTGTGTGTGTGTTTGTGCCAAAGTGAATAATTTCTTTTTAATTTCCACTTAAGTGACTTTTAAATGCTTCACACACAAAAACGAAGGGGGAACTCGGCGAGGGGGGGAAAAGCAAAGAAGTCAAGGTGGGTCGGAAAATGGGGAAGGGGTGGGAAAAGGGAAAAAAACGGGAAAAAGCCAGCCAGACGACACGTCACTTTGACGCCCTCTGGTGTTGGAAATTGGCAGGCAAAAGCGATGTTCGGGAAGGTGCTGGATAAGGGGGCGTGGCAGGTGTGGAAAGGCGTCTGACCCTCTGCTTGATTTTCCCCAAGTCACTTTTCCCACTCAGGTTTTTCCCCGACTTACATCCGCTTTCTTGGTGATTCTTTTGCAAGTTAATTTTTAATTAATACACACCAATTAACATAATTATTTTCTTACACCCAATTATTTTCTTAACCATTAAATTTTAGTTAAATTATTTTTCCTGATTGTTTAATTAATAAGTATATTTTCATTTATCTCCTTTAATTTGGTGATATAAATATATTCATGATAACAGCTTTTTTATAAACTGAAAGACTTTGTAACCCATTGACCTCCCATTAAATACACTTCACTTACTTTTATTCCAATTTCACTTCTCAAATTGTCACTTTTTGTTGCCACCTTGTTGAAATTCTTATTTAAATGCAATTATAACCTATCGTCCTGCAAATATTCCTTAGCTTTGTCTCTGACATATTTATTGATATTCTTTATTGAAAGCACTTCATCGTGTAATTTGTCTTCCTCACGTTTTGCATATTTTACGGTACCCTCTTATTTCTCCATGCCGTTTATGTAATTGACTTCATTGCCAACAATCGATTCAAGTACAAAAGCAGTCTTCGTTCTTTGTCCCCATCACTTGGGCTTTCTTGCGATTTTTTCCCCTTGTTATTTATGGCTCACAATTTGAAGGCTTTTGAGCAATTTTTGAGTATCGCAATGAATCCCACTTGAGAACACAAAAAAAAAAATCGTGAATGTGATATGCAAATGGGGTCGAAAGTGGTGGCGGTGGTGGGGGGAAACATTGACAGCTGAGTCAGCAGCAAAAACAACAATTGAAAAGCGTCGAAAATGCTGCATAAACGGTAAAATGATGAGCGGAAAAATCTTGGGGAAAATTGAAAGAGGGGAGAAAAAATAATGTTGAGTTTACTTATTAATTGTTTGACAATATACTGTACTTAAAATTATATGTAAATAAAGAAAAGGTTTTATCAAGCTGGTATTATAATATTTTTGTAATTTTATTTTAAAATTTAAATTGTTTTTGTCATTGCTATTTTTGCCTTATCATGATTGCTAACTCTTTTTTTGTACTCCAAATCTTAAAATATGTTTTTAAGATCTTTTTTAAGCAAACTTGATTTCTTTCAAGCTTAAAATTCATACTTTTTTGATTGAAAACACCTATTACCACAGAATTCTTTGCGTACCACAAACTCCAAATTACGTATACGCCGCGTGCACCGAAGGAGGCAAACAAAGGCAGCCGTAGAGGGCGAACCGTAAACATAAATAAATAATAATAAACAACAATAAAAATTGACTCCTCGTGGCAATTCCCCTCTGCCACTTTGACCAACACAAATCATGGAAGCAAATCATGCGAAGCACCAAAAGCACACACACACTCAGAGTTCGGAGTCACTGGGGTCGGAGGTCATTTTAACGCTGATGTCTATGACATTATCAGTAGAATTTATTAAATGACAGACACATAAATATATAATATATTGGGCCATAAATATGTGGGCAGGCAGGAGAGGGCCCTAGATAGCCACTGGAATTGCGATAACAATCGACTAGCAAATACCGTGGAATAGTGAATATGCAAGGCGTATAAATAACGTACCTAACTCCACTTATTATGCCCACAGACATTGACAATAAATAAATTACTTTGTTCAGGGTATTTGAAAGAGAGCAAAAAAAAGAGCCAACCAGACGAGAACAGCAAAAAAACAAAATACATAAAAACGAATTACAATATTTTAATTTGATGTTATTATTATCGCGCACACATGCTACATATTCTCCCTCTTCTCCATTATTGTGTACAATTTTTTTCTTGATATTTTATTTATTTTCTAATGGTTTTTGGGGTGTGCGAATATAATGGCAGTGGGTCCACCGCACACACATGTATTTCTGTCGAGGGTGTGGCTCTACAAGCGAAATTATTGACATCTAAATTAGCAGAATTTGGGGTCTCCGGTTTTTCTTTTTTCTATTTGGGTGCTTCATTTTCGCTTAATTTCTGTTTCATTCTGTTTGATGTTAATGCCCAGATTGGAAGTGTTGCTTAAATGCAAATAAATCTTAATTTAACGCAAACATGGCGTGAATTGGCTTTTAAACTCTTCGGGGTTTATTTTTGCTCTTATTTATATTTCACTCACTGACGCGTTTTTATTATTTGCTTTAAACTCATGACTTACAGTCTTTCTTTTATTGTGTTTTGTCTTAAATTTATTTTGTGTAAATTTATGCTGTGAAAATTCAAGCATTGTTAATATTTTTTGTGCTAAGCTTAGCGTTTTCCCAGAAGAAGTGTTACATTTTTCCGTTTTTTAAGTTAACTGAAGAAAATTTAAGTAATAGGACTCGAATTATATTTATAGATATATTGTATACTTTTATTTGTGTTGCTGAAAATATTTTTGAGTGATATATATAGATATATATATTTTTTGTATTACAAATTATTATTTTTCTTTTTAAAGCTTTCTTATAATTAATTGTTATTTAGAAATCTTTAGCTTTAGGTTACCGATTGTTTTATTTTTTAAGTTTTTTCGTGGCAATGTTTTCGTGAGGCCTGGAAAATGGTGCCAAAATCCCTTTGCCACGCCCATGTCGCCCCCTTTTTCCGCTGTGAGTGTGTGTGTAGAAGGGAAGGAAGAGGGAGGGGGAGCGCTTATGTCTTTGTTTGCTACGTGGCCTGCTTTGCCCCGCCCCCTTTTCACCTCCGCCCCTGCTCACTCCTTACAATCAGTTACAGTCTCAGCTGTCAATAGATTGTTGACATTTTTTTCTTTATACTTTCGCTTCGGCGAAAGAGACGGCACTACGGGCGGCAGAAAGAGAGGGGGCAAAGTGTTGTTTGGGCCATGTTTTGTTGGTCGTTTCAGCTTTTTTTTTTTGTTTACTGCTTAAATCTGCCAATTTACTCGTTTACGTTTAGGCTTTATGCCGGCGTGTGAGTGCGAGTGTTGGTGGGTGTGTGTGTGTGTGTGTGTTTGTCAACTGGGCGGAAAAGCGGGCACATGTGTGCGGAAAATTAATATCTGTGTCATTTTTTGGGTTAATAAGGCCAAATTGAGTATATGTGCGAGACACACTTAATTATCATCATATTTATGGCCGTCACGGGGACGACACTTTTGGGTCCCATGTCCTGCCCACATTTCCCACGCTTTTCCTTGCCGTTTTCCCGTTTGTTTTTTATACCCGTTTATTATGATTACGGGTAATTATATCTAATTTCTAATAGGGCGAACTGTTATCGGAGAAACCAGCTCCAGGCCATATACAGTCCGTTTCGGAGGGGCAAACCCGACTGGGCAATTTTTAGTGAGCTTCAGCACTATTATCTTGTTCCTCAAATTTTTAAATATACATTTTTCAATACTCCTTGGATATCAAATCGAAAAGGCTACACAAATTGTTAAGACTATTGAGTTTGAAAGGGATAAATTAAGAGATTTATTTTATTATACCTTTAAATATAAAATTGTAAAACAGTACAAAACAAACTTCAGTTTGTTATTAAAATGGATAAAAATGATTTATTTTACCAGAGTATTTTTACATTCTGGGCATTTAACTATTAGTTTTTCCAGTATTTTTTAAATTGCTTAATTTAAGAAACTAAAGCACTCTTTAAAAGTCATTCTATCTCCGTGAAAATTGCTTCTTAGTTTCTCCCCTGCTTTTCTCAGACTCACTGTCTATTTCCTGGTGTGGATGATAAAGTGGATTAAAGGCAATTTAGTATGCGTCGGAAAATGACTATTGAGAAGCCATCGACAGATGTCTGTCGTCGTCTGCCAGGCTTTATACTTATATATGTATATATCCGGCGATGTCTCAGGTCAGTGCGAGCGTCTAATCTCCCGGCTGACTGTCTAATCGCATTTGATGATGACTCGACTTGACTCCACTTGATTCGATTCCATTCGATTCCATCCGACTCCCTTCGACTCAATGCGACTTGACTTTTTCTGGCATTTCCCTCCCCCCCGCAATTTCCCGGGGAAAAGCCGGTCTTAATCAATCATTGGCCCTCCGTCTTTTGCGCCCTTCTTTCGGTTTCCCAACTTATCTATTCGGTTTCAATTAATTTTCAAGCTTTTATGCCAGCTGCATTGGCCACAAAATTTGTTTGGCCAAAAGTTAGGGTCTTGATTGGGGAATCCCTGAACTTTGAACTGGCCGAAAACCAAGGCAATTGAAACTTTGTCAAGTGTTTTGGGCAAAAGTTCGGAAGTTACCTGAAAAGTATGTTCGAGGAAATTTGATTCGATTAGATGGGACTTTAACTCACAATCTTCAATCTGCTTTAAAATTTTCTTATTATTTGTGTGCGTTTCTGAACCTTTTTTGAACAATATTTTGCGGAGAAAAGTTTTTCCATACCTTTTCTTATGACGGGCACACAGGTGCAGGCAGAAAGTAAAACAACAGAGGCAGCAGACTCAGAATTTACATAAAAAAGTTTGTCATGCCCGAGGAAAAGCGGAGAAAAGCGGGGGAAAGCCAGCCCATGCATGTTTTTGTGTATATTAAAAATGAAAATGCTGCAAACGCTGGAGCGTCAGGAAAAGCCCCGTCTCCGGGTTCAACGCTTCTGTCTGGGCTTTTCCATTTTCCCTTCAGGTGCGCATTTATATATGCATGATCATGTCTGGATTAGCTTAATGAAAGCAAAGGCTCTGGCGAACAACAGCTGATGGAAAGGCCGGGAAAGCTGGGAAAGCTAGCAAAATGTTAACAGTCAGCGCCCAAGAAAACGCTGTCACGAAAAGCGCTAAGATGCTGACAATGTACGCTTTTCCTCGGGTGTTTTGCAGGCGGAGTTGTTAAGTTATACCCTGCAGTTGAGTTCAATTACTCAAGCAATTTTCTTACGCCTCTTGAAGTTTTCAAAAATATGATCTTAAGTGAAAATTAATATCTTCAAATGAACAAACGTAATAATTAATTGGTAGTTAACTCTAAACTAACTAAATTGATTAACTGGGAAAATTAAATATTTCTCGAGATGAAAATAAAAGGATAGTAATAAGTTATAAGTTTTTTTTTTATATTTTCATGGATTGAATATTTTAACTTTAGGTGAATGATATTTCAATATAACATATTTTACAAGTTTATGTTTTGTAATAAAGGTCTAAGACCATCGAAATCTCCCATTGAATTAAATTCAATCAAAATTTTGGACATATTTTAAGAGTCTACATTTTTTGTTTAAAACACAAGTAGTAAATATGAATTCACTTATGTAAGGGGCACTTGAAAGTCGACTTTAACCGCGTGTCCTTTTACAACATGTGCTTACATGTGTGTAAGCGCATTTTCCAAAGTGTTGGGGCCTCTGACATGCTGACGGCAACATGCAACACAAGCCACCGGGAGCAGCAGCAACACCAGCTACACCATCAACACGGCAGCAACACAGACGTGCACGGCAGCAACTACAAAAGGGAAAACGAGGAAAACCCTAGCCACCAGCCATGAAAATCCTTCAGAGTCGCGTCGAAACATCCGCGTGACGACGTCATCGTCATCGTCCTTGTCTTCTGTTGTTGCTGTTGCAGTTGCAGTTGCTAGTGCTAGTGCTGCTATTGTTGTTGCTAGTGTTGCTATTGTTGCCGCCGCTGGCAGACATTGCTGCAAAGATTTACGGAAAGTTTACAGCAGCCTCAGACATTTGTTGTGGCTTTTATAAATTGTGTCTGTGCGTGGGTGCCAAGGTGTCCTTTCGAGGGCGTTCGCAGCTGCAGGAGGGGGCGTGGCAAGGCACGGTTGTCTTTGTTGCAGCAGTGGCAACATCAGCGGCACAGTAGCAACACGGAACACGTTAAGCGCATTGCCATTTGTGCCACATCACGACGAAAGGTGGGGAGAATCATGGGAATCTCCGCAGCCGGCAGAAGTTGTTCAATTCAGCAAACAAAACACAACAAAGAATATATATAAAAAAAAGGTGTATACATATATATATGTAAGGGCGAAAATAAAACAGAAAAAACTGACTGCCTTTGTCCAACCGAATGGCTTTGGCGGGATTTATTGGCATGGCAAGAGGTGAATTCGATTGATTGCCCGATAAAGACGAACGATGATTTGCGCTATTATTATAAACAAAAATAAATGGGATCTGTCATTGAGTTAATTCTTCAATTAATCAGCGGTTGAGGGGAAATTATTTATAAAATATTGGTCATATATCATCATAACAAAGTCTGTATTTTCTTGAATAGTAAAAATAAACACAAATGCGATTGTTTATCCTTATAGAGTAAATTCAAGAGTTCATAAAATTGTATAACTAATATTGCATTATTAAGCATCGCCACTAAGCATGTCATCTTATGTCTCCATTTTTTGGAAAGTCAAATACGTGTATATCTATAGCAATTCACGATCCATCCATCAGCCATACATTTTTCACATTTATCGATTATGGTTATTAATCATTCCCTTTCAGTGCGATTCGATGCACCTCTGTCGACTCATTCAATGCTGAATCCTTCGGCTTAAGCGCTTTCAGCTTGTTAAATGCGTTGCTGGCAAATTGCATTCCCCATTTCCCTGCCATTTCCACAATTTTCCACCCACATTTTCTGCCCAATTCCTGACAGGACACAGATGTTGCCGCGGTGGTGCGAGGGAGATGGATAGCTTCACTCGCGTTGTAATTAACATTAATTTCGTATAAACTTTGGCACATTGCGTATACGCCATGTGTGCACTGCCTTTTCAATTGTCTGTCACTGGCAGTTATATTATCTTGTACCCTACACAGCGAATCAAACACTGCAACAAATATTTCATTCCGTTTTTAAATTTTAAAATATCATATTTATAAAATATGCAACCTAAATCTGAGACAAACATAGGCATAGTAAATTTAAATTGTATATAGAATACTACCTAAGAAAGTAATTTAAAAATATTCAATAAATTAAATTACAAAAATAATCTTTCTTAGACAATCCCCAAACAAAAACTATAGTTTATAAAATACCATATCAGGTTAAAAATAATCAGTGCACTTTTTTCTGAGTGTAGAGGTGGTGCTAGATTGTCGGAGTACACAAATTAACTGCTTGCACAATTGTTTGTTTGTTGTTTGGGTTGTTGCTAAGACAGCAGCAGGAAAATGGAAATCTTTATGGGCGAATATGCTCTTTAGGAACCTTATGCTTAACCCCATGTTGCCCTGGGGGGTCTGTGTGTAAATAACAAAGCTCAAAGTTAAAATTTTCCCAATTAACCTTCTTGTTTGTTCTTTCACGCGAACGCTTCTATTTGTGACTCGTTGACTTATTTGTTTTATTCCCTCTTCTCGTTTTAGGTGAGTTTTGCCGCTGATGATGGGTTAATTTGCCTAAGCTGGCTGTCAAATTGTGAAAACTCAATTGAACCAAAAGGGGTAAGCAATGGAAAGTCGTCTTAAGGATGTCAACAAATCCAGAGATACAACGGCTTTGTCTTGTTTCCTATTTGCGGTTGGCTGCACTCTCAACTGACAAATGCAGCTCAACAGCTCGAAAGGGAAAAGCCACCGACGATGCGTCGGGGAAATGGTGGAAAACCGGGGAAAAATGTCCGTGAAGGAGGCGGAATTTTTACTCCAAACTAATAAGTAAAAGGGAGAAGGCCATAAACAAATGGCGCATGCACGTAACTCAACTCGCATATTTTATTGCCTCAAACTTGCACGACACAATTGTGGAAGAAGTTCTTAAAAAATATTATTTATTTAACACTGATGGTTCTGTGTTATTTTTCCTAGTTCTCAAAGTTAAATAAAAAGTATTCCCTTTATATTTTTGTGCTTACTTATCAGGACTTACAACAGTAAAATAATTTCAAATAGCTTTTAGCTTCTTATATTAATATTATACGGTGAAAGAGTAAGGTTGATTTTAATATCAAAAAATGAATAATCTTATGAGAATAATAAAATAACAAGATTTTAATTTAAAGGTTTTTTATTTTATTTTATAATTCAAAATGGTTTAGCCATATATATGTTGAGTCCGATTTTACCGCCATAGACCGCACTTCCTCTGCGGCGGCACATTCCATTGTCGATTTGAAACCAAAGGAGTTGCTGGAAAAGGGGGCGTGGCCGTAGGGAGTTTGGAGTCCTAGTCCGACTGTTGCTCTCTCCCTTTGTCGCCACTACCCCTCTCTTTCTACACTTTAGTTGCATTTCGTTGTTTTACAGAGGGAACTTGAGTTTTGTTTGTATTTTGCTTTGTCTTGTATGTTGACACATTTTTCCTTCGCATTTTCCTTTTCAACTGTGTATGTATGTATGTATGTGTGTGTGTGTGTGTATGTGTGTGTGTGTGTGTGTGTGTGCGAAACCGGAAATTACAAATGCATCAAAATGTTCACTACAGTTTTGATGGCATTGTATCAGTTTCAGTCCAGGAATTCCTCTTTAAAAATTGTAAGCTGCTTTTTTGTATTACATTATATTTTCCTGCAATAAAAAATCCTTAAGCATTATTAAAAAATCTTCGGCTTACTGAAAAAAAAGGAAGGAAAAGTAATATTTATTCTGTAAAAAATTAAAGCAAAGTTAGTACGTTTTTGTAGTTTATTAAAAAAGAAACTATAAATTATTTGAATACTAATGTTTGACTTGCTTAAAAATGCAAGCATGACAATAAGTATCTTTTAGTAAATTTATTTTTCTAAATATAATTTTGTTAAATAAATAATCCTAAATAAATAGAGCAATAGTGAGCAGCCTTTGCAGTTAAAATCTGTACTGTCACAAGTATAATTTCACTTCGAGACGAGAACACTTCGACACGCACAAATTCCGAACAAATTTCCGGTCTTGAAACTACACCTTCAAAAGCTGTTTTCAAATGGAGAGCGCCGAGGGCGAGGGTGAGCGACCATCGACATCGGGGGGATCGGGCAAGGACTCCGGTACGGGGATCGGCATATCGGCCATCCTGGGCTATGCCCAGTCGGAGTACTCATTGGACACCACATCGGGGGCGATGATGGCCAATCGGCGGCACTTGGAGAGCGAGAACGATGGCAATGCCACCGACGAGGAGGTCGAGATCTGCATAACACGCCTCAATTTCTTGCCCGATCGGGGAAGACGTCTATATATGGACTGCCAGCTGTCACTTCCGGCGGGCGGAAGTGTTCCCATGCGCGGCGGGGCGGAGCTCCTAACCGTTCCCACCCTAAAGGGCAGCAGTTCACCGGAAGTGCTCTACGAGCGCAACCGAAACCTGGCTGCCGAGCAAAAGGAACACTGGCGCCTGCAGAAAATGCCCTTTCCATGTCCCCTGGGCAACTGCGATGTGGTGGTGAATCCTGGCAATCTCCTAAGTCACTGCCTAATGTACCACCAGGAGATCATTACGCTGGAGGCGAAGACCAGGGAGGCAAAGTGCGTTAAGGTCTTCGGGAAATCACTGCTGGAGAATCGGGCCACCAAGAGCCACTGTGTGGGACTACTGATCTTCGAGAGCGGCAAGCAGGTGGCCTTGAATGCGAACCTGCCCAGAATCTATGCGGATTGGGAGGGCCGTCTGCCGGTGTTCATAATGCTGTGGAAGACCTCGTGGGACTCGATGCCCGCCGGTCCGCGGATCACCCATCTGTACATCCTCTGGCTGTTCTGTCCCCAGGCGCAGCCACCATTGATGGTGACCGTGGAGACGGACGAGAATCTGGACGGCGAACCGCGCCACCAAATGATCCAAACCTGTCCCAATTCCGAGATCCTCGAACAGTGCGACCTCCTCTGTGACAGTCCGCTCTTCATGCGGTTCACCCATCGCGAAATGAAGGAACTCACCGAGGATTACACGAAGGACATCGGCTTGCAGTTCACTATTCGCGAAAATGAACAGGACCAGGAGCCAAATAGAGGGGCCAGCTCTCAAGGTGGTTTGCATAGTGCACTGGAAATCGAACTAATAACGGCAGTGGAGGAGTTGGAAATTATGAATGAGGAGAACTCCAAGGAGGAGTTTTCCGTTGAGAAAGCAGAGGATACAAATGAATACCCCGACAAATCAAACTGATCAAAATATACTTTCTTTATTTCGCTTGTTTTTTCTAAATCTTTTGCATTACCTTGATCACTATAAATAAATGGCAATCAATTGAATTATTTTCACAAAATCAAAACAAACTTTATCTATAAATTGATATTCTATATACTTGCCAACCATTAAAAATTCAAAGTTTCATTACAAAAGAATGAGTGATGTAATTACGAAAACAAAATGGTTTCAAACTGCCATTAAATCAAACCTTTGAACAGAAACTTGTTGGAAGTGTACATTTTAAAAGTGCAACATACTTTCGTTTTTTTTTTTTTTTTAATTTTCTCGCCCAGACTGACAGCTTAATTTAATTATTCTTGAACACAAATGTTGTGGCAAACTCGTCCACTTAACCCACTGTGTGTTTGCTTGGCCAAAAAGCTGTTCGCTTGAAATTTTTCGCTTACGCCGCAGAGTATGCAACATGTTTGCCATGTGGTGGCTTGTCCAGCAGGAGAGAGAGGGGGCGGGCGGCGGGTTTGGGTTTTGTGTCCAGGTCGTTGGCAGCCATTAGCACAAATGTCGTCGCAAAAAGGGGGCGTGGCGGTGCGGGAGGGGGGGGGTGCGTGGCAGGAGTAACTGCATCAACAACTTTTTAACCAACTTGCCAGCCCAGACTAACAAGACCGCAGAAATTGTGGACAGGGGGGGGGCGCAGTAAAAAGGGGGTGGGAGGGGTGGTAACGGAAACGGGGGGGTGGTGGCAAACTAACTAACTCGATCCTTTCGCCTGCCACTTGTAATGTACCGTTATTGTTGCAACAACAAGGGTGAGGGGGGTCAGTGGGGTTTTGGCTGCTTTGTCCGCGAAATACTTTTTTTCACATCTTTTTTTTTTTGGGGTGCAAAAAAAATGTAAGCTCAACTTCAGCTGCAGAGATTTTTCAGTCAACGTTAATGCAGCAGTGTTAGCCCCCAAAATACACCCCCCCCCTTCCCCCCTGCAAAGGACGCTGAACGCTTTATGGCCAAAGCATCCCTACACTGGAAAAAAATAGTATTAAATAACTTGGGAAATTCCATCCTTTATTATTCTAAGTAATGAATTTGTAGGTATTATAAAAAGGATTTTATTTCTTAAATCCAAACCAATCAGAAAAAAACTAATAAAATGGTTTTGAAAGTATTTTTTTTAACATCTTACTCGGAATGGAAAAAACTCATCGAAAAGCATTATTTTTTCTACCAAAATAAACATGCAAGCACTTTTTTTTAAATTATCTCAACTTTTTCAATCAATCTTATCAATATTATGTTTTACCATCGAGTAACGAAATTAAATTAATTTGAAAGTTATTAAATATAAGAATAAAAACCCTTTTATGTATTAGTAAAAATCGCTAAAGCTGCGTTTTAGGTTTTTTTTGGAAAATGGTAGAAATAAAAACACAATTTTTTCGTGATGTTGGCAATCTAGTTTTTTTCGGGGCAGTGAATCCCCGCGGTCAGTTCCATTGCGGTCTGCTCATCTGTGTCCGTGTCTGCCAAGTTTTCTGGGCCCCTTGACCCCTCGCCCCGCAGCCACGGCTAAATAGTTGGCAACTTTCTGTGTATGTACTATATAGCACTGCGTTCCCCCTTCGGACACTTTAAATTGCACACAAATTGGCTGAAATGGTTGTTGCCAGAGTTCCATTTTTGGCCATTGCCTTTGACAAGTTTTTGCCTGCGAAAGTTGCTTTTTTCCAAGCAACAAAATAAAAAAAAAGAACGCATTTTAATAAAACTAAGACAATAACGACTTTGTGTCTCCCTTTGTTCGCTGGTTTTCTGTACATTTTGTTCCATTTATTCTATTTTTTATCCATTTTTTTTTTGTCCGGTCTTCTTGACTTGCAGAATTAAGTGCTGTGGTTTGATGTTGTCCATGGCCAGCCGCAAAATAAGTGGCAATTGAGCATTTGATTGCACAGTCAGTCGGAGAAGTTTGCCGCCGAAAAACTTTGAAATGTCGTTCAACACTCCAATGGCTGGCTTTAATTATTGCCTCTGTTTAATTTGTATATTTACCAATTTTACAGGCACAACATTCGGCTATAATTGTTGTACAAATTGTAATTTGTCTTGCTGGTCCTTAACAATTAATCATGGAATTCAATTCAATTTATGTTTTATTTGTTTTCATGGTTTGTTGTTTTTCGTTTGAACATGCCAACTAACCAATTAAATATTGTAATTTCAATGTGTATTGACAGAAACAGGCAGAAAAGTGCAAAAAAATATTGCCTACTTTTTGGGATTGCGTTTGGTAAAGAGATTGGCATTTGTTTGCTTTAACTAATGTTGGTTTTACTATTTCAATCAGTTCATTGCCACCAAAAACAAATTGATAAGTTAACTCTGAGTAATTTAGCATTTTGCGAGGCGTCGAAACGAATCTGTTGTTTCAATATCTAATTTTATTGAAGTGTAATGTGGAAGTTAAATATTTATATTGCTTTAAGATATAAATTGCATATAATTATTTCGGTGCATCTGAATATAATTCCATAACTCTGTTAATTAATTATAACCAACTGAAATTGATTTCAAATGAGTTGAAAAACATATTTTTTGGCAGGCAATTTAATTTCAAAAACTAATTAAAATCGTTATGGTAATGAGCATGTTTAAGGTCAAAGCCCCTGTAATTTATTATAAATAAATCAAATGTTTTCTGCTTTTAAGCACACAAATTAACGTACTAAAATCTAAAAAAATAACATTACTTTTGGATGGCAAAATAATGCCTTGAAATCCATCAAATATTGCCATTTATAAGCCAGTAACTGGTAATTTCTGGGTCACTTGCCCGGCCACGTTTCTCCAGAGCTCCGCCATCCGCAGGACAATAAAGGCCAGCAGTCACCCTTTGTCCTGTATACAGTATTCCCGGACCCCAGGACCTCCGCCCCCTGTGCCGTGCAGGCTGCATGAATTACGAGGTTAATTAGAAGTTTGACACGAGGCATGGGGCACTTACAATATGTACATGGAATAAATATATGTATATGCGCACACAGGGGCGCTTTTTGGAGCGGGAGTGGAGTTTTGTGGAGGCTGCCTGGTGGATCCTGGCTACTGGCTACTGGTTACTGGTGACTCTGTGTCCTGGAACAGGAGCAGCTGCCGTTGCAGTTCGAGGCACGTACGTGGCACACACACACACACACACACATGGCCTGCATAAATAATGCAAGAGTGTGAAAAGACACACACACGCACACACAGCGACGCAGAGCAACATTTGCTTAGCTTTGCAGGCAGCAATTTTCAATATCAGCCTAGCAACTGGGAAATGGAAAAACCCCATACCCATGCCCCACTACGACCGCCCCACTGCCACGCCCATTTGGCCAGCTTGCACTTGTTTATCATTTATTACTGCAGTCGGAAAATCTGTTTCAGCTCCTTCTACATTTCACATTGTTTATCTTCTGTACACTCGCTCCATGTTTTCCTACCATTTTGCCCCAGCATTTTCCCAGAGTTTTTCTAGATTTTCCCTCTTGCTGACATTTTTGCTGGCTGTTGAAAATGTTAAATTGAATGTGGCAAAGGTATTTTCACGATAAAAATAGTAAATGTCATCGTAGGTAACGAAATTGTATTTATAAAATGTTATTTGTTTTGTAATTTGGGTCGAGCTGGGCAGATATTAAATTTGCTTAAATGCCCATGTCAAATAAACGGCTTTCAGTTTAGAGTGCCCATAAAATTGTGTCAAGTGTTGGTAAATATTTCCCAAATTAGTAGTATGTTTTTAGGTTTAGTATCGAGTACTTTTTTCATTTTAAATTATGTTAGGTTCTATTAATTAAATAGTTGAGTTCAGACAAAGGTTGATAAACCTCAGTTGTCTCTCAAGGTATTTTCGCGTGATTAATTTTACTTTTAAAGTTAAATAATATTTATTTTTAATATTTATCTACTTCTTATTAGTGAGTATTATTTGCTTGATAGCTATATTTAAGTACTCATCCTGCAAAAAACGCTTCTAATTATTGTTGGCAATATGATTGCATCCATTTAGTATAGATATTTATGAATCTTGGTGTTTACTTAACACTTATTCTTGCTTAAAAATTTTTAATGATTTTTGAAATTTAATGCGGGTAGATGGGCCTTCGTTAATTTAATAAATATATGTGCAGGCGCAGCAATTCAATTTCATAACCAAAAGTGGAGGGCACACAGACACGCAAACACACACAATGAGCATTGCAGTGGTGCATGTGTGTGTGTGTTCGTGGGTGTGTGGTTGTGTAGGTGTGCACCTCGTTTCTTGTTCGGTTGATAAAGTTCATTTACCTTTTGGCGTTTATCTAAATGCCCTCTCTCTTTCTGGCTGCCTCGCGCCATCTCCCTCTTGCAGTGGCAAAAGTGTAATTGTCTATCTTATGCTTTACATTTGCACACAGATACACATGTGCACTGAAAGAAAATGCAGGGAATTGCTCTTGGCTTAAGAATAAAATATTTGCACTTAAAAAGAGGTTTTATAAAGTTGCGACATCAAAATCTGAATTGTATACTTTATAATTTTATTTATTAAAAATTTATGAAAATTAAATAGAAACTATTTTTAAGTCAAATAGATTCAAAATAAAGAATTAATAAATATATTATTATAAATAAATTAGTCTTCTTTTGAACCAAATATATATAAATTGATTTTAGTACAAGAATATAGAACTGTTTACTCATATATAAACCTAATTGATATGTAAAAAACTCCTACTTTAAAAATCTGCCACAAATTATACACTTCCTATCATTTTTTTGAGTGTACTAAAGCCAGCTTTAGGTTTGTACGTTTGTTTGCATTTGGCGCAATGCTTGAGCTGGGAAAAACTGGTCCGCAGACTCCCTCAATTATTTTCTCCCAGTGCTTTTGCCTCTGTATGCGTGTGCTCTTGAGCGTGTGTGTGTGGGTGTGCTTGAGTGTGTGACATTAGTGCAGCGGGTCATGCCAACTTCTTCCTCTTCTCGGGCTTCTGCAGCTGGCATTTTCGCGCAATTTGAACTTGGTCTTATGGCCAAGCCGAAGCCAAAGACGCAAACAAATGAAATGAAAAAAATGTAGCTAGACTCGGATGGGTAAAGTTTTAATTTTAGATTTTTGTTGGAAACATTTGAAGTTGAAAAGGGAACTTGAAACTTCTGCTGTTAAGAAGTTGACAACATTTCGCATTGTCCTTAAAAATTAACTGATTTTCATTTTATACTTCTAACATTTAATTATTTTATTTTGCCAAAAATGTTGCATTATTTAATTATCTTATATATTAGCACCACAGTTATCATTTCTTTAAGCATTTAAGGCAAAAATAGTTTTGGTTACTTGCTAGCAATTCATTTCGTATAATTGTTTTATACAGCGAAGTGAAAAAGGGATAACCATTGAAATGCCGACTTAATAAAGGCTTTCATAAATACGTTGAATATCCCTTGCAATTAACCGATTTGGAATTTAATTTCGAGTTTGTTTCGCTTTCGAATCAATTTCCATTTTCAATTTGATGCAATTAGCAGAAATTCTGTGCAGAAAGCGAGCTCAATAAATTGAATTTAATTTGCTCGCCAGCTCATCCCCATTTTATGCAGGCTCAAAGGTATATATTCACATACACACATATATATACATACATATATATATTCGCACAAATATCGGGCATTGTGCGGTTGTTGCAGTTAACATTTATTGCATTTTTATACCTTCTCCATGTTAAATGAAATGTTTTATTTCCCATTTTGCATGGGTAGTGGAAAGGGGCTTTTCGGGGGCTATGGAAACCCTCTTGGCATTCCATTTCAATTTCACTTGAAAATGCACTTCGAATCGCGCACAAACACAGCGAATCGCGAGCCACTCGGAAATCGGAGAAATCAGAGGAGCGCGGCCAAACGCAATTACACGATACCGGCAGCCATGGGTTAAGGGGGTGGGGGCAGGGCCATCGATGGGTTAAGGGGAGCCAAAGGGGCGGGGGCGGGGGCTGGGTCATCTGGTCCATATAAAGCATTGGCAAAACTTCATTACTAATTCCATTTCCCGCACAAATTTACCCACATATGCTCGCAAATGCTATTGGAAGTTGTACGCAATTTATTTTTTAAATCTCATCTGCAGATGGGAGGAATTCATCGAGGATGGAGGATATTCGAGGGGGTCCTGCGGTGAGCTAGAGTTCAATTTTCGTATAATCGAAGGGAAAATTGCCAACGTGCAGGCGGAAAATTGAAGATGTCGAGATTTCAATTTTAGCTGTATGTTTTGTATATATGTAAAAAGATTTTAACAGAATTTATATTGGTTCAATCACATATCTATTTAGTATATCAAATATTTAAATAATATTTATAATTAAGAAGGCAATATATACTGTCTTGTTTAATAATTATACCTTAAGTTTTTGAAAATCTTGCTTTATTATTATACCTTAAGTTTTTGAAATCTGTATCGAATTTAAAAGGTTTAACCTTTTTTTGCGCTTATTATAATTATAATTATAACATCTCATCAACTTTTTTACCATGGATTTTCGCATCCCAAAATTCAAGTGGAAAATGGAAAATTCTTTGCGAATTTATTCATCAATTTGCATTCCCATTCCGCGGCTCAATCAATTGTTGCCGGTCTCTCTATTTCTCTAGCCGACTATTTCCCTGGCAATATCTCCTCTATCGCTTCGTCCGCCCATCTGCTCCGCCGCTTTCCCCAAGTTTTCCCCCAGTTTTCCATTGCTTTTCCTTTTGCTGCTCACGATTTGGTGCACCCAATCGACCCATAAACCCAGTTATTTACTTAGAAGCGCCTTTTAACATTTTTTTTTTTGCCACTGCTGCCGCTTTTTCTTCTTCTTCTGCTGCTGCTGCTGTTGCAGTTGCAACGGTTTAATGGCAACTTGGCGTCGCAGTCGGCTTTTTGCATTAAATCAACGCGCGACCACCGCCAACAATAATCAACAAAACAGAGCGCACAGAGAAAACTTTGGCCGCAATAGAAGCCGGTAACACCCACACCACTTACGAGGATTTTCCACATCCTACACTGCAAATAAAAGGGATTTTTACTCCTCAGACAAGAAATTTACCACTTCTAGAAATCGTTTTTATCATTATTATTACTTACAATTATCAACATTAAATAGTTTTCAACTTGAGAGCATTTTATAACAAATCATTTTTATTTTAATACACAATTCTAATTTTTATAATTTAAAAATATATTTTTTGGTTTTTTCAAATCTACGTTTCATAATTTTGTTGACAAAAAATATCGCTTAGGTAAATTTTGCAGATCAATGGAAAAATAATTGTATTTCTATATCTTGTAACTATTATTTGTATCTATTCTCTAGTAATTAGCACAATTTTTTCCAGTGTACACAGCCCACTGTGCAGTGCAACCAATCTCAATAGCAATTCGAACTCCAATACGAGAATTCGTTTCAATTTGTTGGTCACCCAACATCCATCGCCCCCTTTTTGTGGAACCAACCGCAATCGTGGGGATTTGTGATGTGGGGTGTACTTTTGGTAGGGGGGGCGGTGTTTGGGTGGATGTGGAAGGGGGAGTGGAAGTGGGAGTGGGAGTGAAGGGGGGTCGCTACCATCCTGCCAAGAATTGATTCGCGCCGAGTCGCGCCGCATGCAAATAAGGTCAACGTGCGCTGGCCAAAAGCCGCCAGTCAGTCAAGGAGCGGCTGAGACGAATGCGACTGAGCCAGAGCCAGCGGGCCATACAGCGCTGCACTGTCAGAAAAAACGGGTTAAAAATTTAACAAAAAATGTAAGCTTTTCTTGCAAAAGGCAACATTAACTTTGAGCAATCGCATGCATTGTAATTGCAAGACTTTTAACATGTTTAATAAACAAAATCAGCTTTTATCCCGAAACTTTACATTCGATATGTTTATTAATTTATTTTTTTGCGAATGTAATTTCACTTCTGTTACTGCCACCCACGAATAAAGTTAAAATATTATTTAATCTAGTATGTAATTTAGTTAAACCAAAATTTACGATGAAGATGCAAAATATATTGTACTTGGCTTTCATTTCATCAGTTTATTAATTTCTTGTTATTTATTTCCAATAATGAATGAAAGATCACTTGGTATTTTGTAATTAAAGTGATTTTGTTGCTTCATCCGACTTGTTTATCAATCTATTTTTAATGAGAACGTAATTCCTTTTCTATTACTGACTTATTTCCGCTAAATCTTTTTTGCAGTGCACCCATGCCGGAAAGTATGCAACACTGCGCCAACCGCTTGACTGAATGACGGTTGATGTGGGATGGGCGAAAAGGGTGGCCTTTGGGTTGGTTCCTCCATTCGATGGTGGGGCAGTGGGTGGTGGGCGGTGGGGTTGGTAGGCTGGGGTGGCTCAGTGTCGGCTGCCTTGTCTGTGGCGCTTGTTTGCCACGTTGCCATTTGGCACATTTCGAATGAGCGAACGAACGAATGAGCGTGGCACAGAACAAGATGAACCAGCGGAAGGGAAGGGGGGGTGAAAAGATGGGAATGGGGAAGGGGATGGGGAACGGGGAATAGGAATTTCTCTTTGGTCTTTGCCGTTGTTGTGCAATTGCAAACATTTAGCATGGCGACCTAAAACAGTTGGCACACAAACGAACACGCTAGAAACGGGAAAAGAGAGAAGTGGGCTTCAAAACAGTGCAAAAAGAAAGTGGGGGGGGAAAACGCGAAGGAAAAGCTGGGAAAAACAGCCAGGGGTAAGACAATAAATTCAAATCGAAATTGAGTCGTCACCATTGACCACAATACTTTCCTTAATTAACCATGATAAACCATTTGTCTATCCATGATAAATTTTGAAAAACAAAACTGCATTTCTAAAGCTTGTTTATTTGTCGAAATCCCTCTAAAGCTCGTACATAATAAAACTATAATAATACTGTTGAAAATCACACATTTATTCCGATTCAGTCCGCAGGCTAATCATGAGTTTCGCATCGATATTTTATGTTATTATTATTTGTTATTTAATAGTGCTGGCTATTTATTTAAAGCCATGCTCCATTTATAAATTGCATAAACACCTAGAGCTATTCACAAATTGCTGTGAACTGAATGAATTAATGAACCAGGCTGTGCAGACCTTCTTCATTTCCCTTCTTTTCAAATATATATTTTCCTATTTATTCAGGCTCAGGCTGTGAATAACATTTAAACACCCACTCGCCAGCCTGGATGAAACTCACAAATCAACAAATTTGAGATTTAAATTCAGTTTACCCACCGCACAAAAACCTCTGCCCCATTTGCCCCACCTCTCCCTTATCCGCAACCTGTTAATGGCTTGCATTTTCATTCACACGAATCTCATAATGGATAGTGCGAAAGAGATGCCCAGAGTAGGAACGAGGGAGATAGGGATAGAGACAGAGACAGAGCCGGCGGTGCGACAGAGATGGAAAATTGCACTCTAATGAAAAGCATTTAAGACAAAATCAACAACAGAATTGGCCAAAAAATGCAAACAAATCCAGAGTGCCAGGTGGGATTATTAGGTTTATTTTGGGGTAGAATGAGTGCTTTTTGGTGGGATTTCGGGGGTTCTGAGTGCACTATTTTACAACTGCGGGCAATCAATAAACTCGTTGCAGTTTTCACTGCAGTTCCTATATCCTATAGTCCAGATCTGTCCTTTCAAATACCTCCTAAAACTTACTGACACTTTGTTAAGGGCATTATACACTCGGTATTCCTACAATAATGTTTGTATCTATTGGACATCATTATATTGATGTATATATATATATTATATTATTTAAAAATGATTTCCCTAACTGCTTCGATTCTTTGTAATAAATAACTTATTTACTTCTCTACTTTAAATATCAGAAACAGCGATAAAAAGATATGCATCCTATGATACACCAATTTATTGTAGTATGTAAAAGAATCGATGTTCTAAAAAGTACTTAATGGAAAATGATAAATTGGAAAAGCTTGATGTCCTATGCTTTAGGGTATTCCCACCGTCGGTTCCAATAAGCAAAGCAATCTTGGTTTTCAATTCGGTGGCACCGTATGAAATGGATCAAAATGCGCTCTATTTGGCAACAACAATGGGCGCGAGCAGTAAATGGGAAGAGGGAAGGAGGGGTGTGGGAAAATGTTGGAAAGTGGAAATGGTGGGGCTTGTTAAGCCCTGTAAGTGGAACACCAAAAGCATGGGAAACCAAGGGCCAAGGGGCAGAACTCTCGCTTCGTTTCGATCAATTAAGCGCCAATAATTAATTCAATTGATTTCATTTCAACCGGGATCGCCCCCTCCTGCCCCTCGATTTTCCCAGCCCGCACAGCCTTCCCAGCACCACCCACCACCACCCACTCAAAGCGATATAATGTCGCTGAGGGTGGAAAAGTCGAGGGTGGAAGCTGCCGAATGTCTAAGGCCATTTGAATCTCGAGCGCCATTAATTAATTTTAAAATTTATGGCTTACAAATTCTCCAGTTTTTTGAACTACAGAATATATACAAATACGTATATGTATATAACATATGCCAGGGTGATCCTTAAGTAATAGTTAGGCTTATTTCTCATATTTTCAATTAAGACACCCTGCGTATGAGTGATAATCTTAAAATTCATGCAAATGGCACATTATACCCTTTTCATGGGCCTTAATTTTAACAGCCATCATTGGTCCACCCTCTTGATTATGTATGTAAATTCATATAAATTATTGCAGATTTATTTTTGGGTCTTTGCGGTAATTTAATGGCTTCGACAGCTGCTGTGGGATTGAATTCGTGGAGGGAAGGTTTAATGGCATGGATTTCAGGGAACTGGGAATTACAAAAAAAGAAGAAATAATCAAATTGGGACCGAAAATACTGATGCGTTGGGAAATTATGAAATTATTCCATGAAACTCCCAGCATGATTCAGACATTTCGCCACACATATGTATATTGCATACATTTGAATCTGGCTCAACATCTACATACTTGTCAGCATTTAATATGAAATAATTTTTTTTGCTTGCCCTTTTTTTTTTTTCTGTCCACTTATCCAGCAAGTGAAATCTTTTTGGCCAACAACTACATAAATTCTCCACTCTTGTCGTTGCAGGTAAATTCCCACAGCAAAGACGACTCCACTCGAGACTTTTGTTGAATGTAAGCCAAAAATCCATTTACATAATAAGATACCAGAGAAATTCGAGCAAAACAAGGAGGCGAGGCAAAAAGACAAATATGGACAGTGAACTCGGTTCGACTAATGCCACATAAGTCATGCATATGTGACTCACTCTTGGAGTTTGGCAAGAAAATTAACAAAACATAAATCGTGCCAAGGCACTTTACATGATAGAGAAAGACACAAGTGCTCGTACATATACGTATATCAAGTTATATATATAGAGGGAAAGATATGGTGTCCACAAGGAATGAGTAATACTTTCGTTGGCTCAATTCCATTCGATTCCACATTTGGAGGCTTTAAGTTTTGCCACAATTTCCCCATTCAAAGAGGCTTACAGCTCCAGAAAAACACTTATTTGATGGCTTAGATGAGAACTAAGAAAACCTTTTTGGCAAATGATGCATTTAAGTGCTTTAAAATTCTATTTAATCTTTATTTTAAGGGGCTTCTAAAAGGTATCTTTGAAAAGTTCATCACACTACGATATTTTCTGAATGCAGAAAGCATAAGTTGGGCTACTCCCACTAAACAAACCATAAAGCCCGCTCGAAAAGTTTCCCGAAATAACCCAGATCGGGAAGATATATATACACGAACTTTTGCTTGTGTTTTCATCATTTATTCGAACATTCTTCAGGCTGGAAACGAAACTTCGACTCTCAGACGCAGCCATTACTCTTTTGCCGAAACCCCCTTTTTCTGCTGCCGCCCCTGCCCGCACACTTGAGCCCCTCGCCGCTGGGGGGCGCCACTTTAAAAAGGCAAAACGAAGGAAGAAGAAAAAAATTCACACTATAAAATCATAAATTACGCCATTTAAGTGGGTCAAATGGAGGCATTTGTGCGGAAGACACCCCGCTAAGGGGTTTTTCCATGGGCGGGGTTTGGTTTTGGGTTGGGGTTTTTCAAGGGGGCAGGGGTGGGGGGGGGAGTTGGCAGGACTAAGAGGATACAACGACTGCGGCGTTTTCCATGTTACTGGGTCACTGCAGGCACACACAAATTGCGGTTGAAGGGGGTTCGAGTTCGGATGGCAGGAAGAGGGGTCTCGATATAAATGAGCAATGTTAGCCCCGCCGAAGCACCCCTTTTTCACCCCGGACGCCACTGGGTTGTTGTTAAGTAAAAGAAGCCGCAATAAAACAAACGAAAAATGGAAAGCGAAACGGCAGCGGAAAGCGGCAAATGGGGAACTGGGATATGGGGAAAAGGGAAATGGGAAATGGAGAATGGAAAACCGAACGCGGACGACGTCATCGCCGCAGTGGCAATTATTGCAAAACAAGAAGGCCGACCCCCTTTCGGCGCCCCTGCTGCATCGACCTTGTCAGCATTTTTCGTCTTCTGCTGCAGTCACGTTGACAATTTTTCCAATTGCAGTTTTCACAGCGAGCAGCAAAAACTTCGCCTTCGGCAGTAATCAGTTAACGGGGGGCTGCAAAAATGGAAAATGGAAAATGGCAACTGACGACCAAGAGACCTAATCAATAATGCCTTCGATGTTGGCTCTGCTCTTTATTATTTTCCGATACCCTCCAAACAGGGCATGTCCCATTGCCTGGTAAATATGCAATTGAATATAACCGGTGGAGTTATAATAATAAATATTTTTATTTGCATAAAGAGTTTTTAGAGTATACAAAGTGGGGTTGGGTCATCAAACAACAATTTTTAGAGCATCATAACATTGTTAAAATACCTCAGCTCTTTAACTTTTAACATCAGGCATTAAAAGCTGGCATTACATTTTATTTTTCATCCTTTGAAAAGTTTTGAATTGATAAAAAATTGACATAAAATATTAAAAACAAAATGTTTAATTAACTTTTCTTACAATTATTTTCCGATTGTCCAAGTCCAACCTTCTTTTCAACTCTTTAAGTAACCTTTACTTGTAAATCAGTTTACTTTGAGTTATACCAAATACCAGAAACCGGTCTTTTATATTTGTGTTGAGTGGTACGTGCTAAGCGATACAAATATTTGTCATTTAAATCCAGCAATGCAGTCGAAAGGTATTTAAACCTTCACATTTGACATTTGTTATTGAACCGCCGCAGTTGGAATTTCATTAGCCCAAGTCGCAAAGGAAGCAGAGGCCTCACTTGATTCGCTTTCATGTTCGGGGGTCGTCCGGCCCCCCAGCCCCCTGTTCATGTGTCATGTCACGGCTGACTGCAGGGAGTTGCGAGTGTCGAGGGTTATGGCTCATGTGTCGCCGGCCTTACATTATTTTCCCAGCGATTTCCCCCCTCCGCAGCGCCCTTGACCCCAATTGATGGTAATTTCAGCTCACTTTTTTCCATAGCTTTTTTCCCCTACTTTCTTTTCCTGTTTTTTGTTTGTCTTGTTTGCTGATGAGCGAGTGTCCCCTCGGTGGAAAGCTGACAGGAGAGCTGAGATATTTGCATGCCACATGGCTTAGATGTGGGAGAATGTACAGGGAAAGAGGGTCTATCGATCTGGGTTCGGGAAATACTTTAAAGTTTAGTATTCAATAAGATGCAGGTTTTTTTTTCCATCTACAAAAATGTATCTGTATCTGGTTCTACTTTTTAAAAAGCTTAAGATTCCCCTTAAATGTTTAAAATATTAATACGAATCTTGGGCTTAACTAGCAAATATATAAATATACAATTCTACAATTTGATTAAAAGCTTAATAAGTTTCAAATAAATAATCTTATAAAATTTATAGACTTTTTTTATAGAATTTTGTAATATTTGTAACAGCTCGCCGAACTTTTCTTCTTTTCGTGTCATTTAGTGCAATTATTTGGAGCGTTTAATGTGGCTTAAATTTCGCATCGACCTATCGGCCATCTTTGTCTAACTATGCAAATGATATATGCACAGTGTGTGTGTGTGTTTGTGGCCATATACCACTGATATCTGGCTCACTAATCTTAGATACAAACAATATATTCAAAAAGCGACCTAGATCCTTGCTTAACGTTCGAACAACAGCAACAACAGCAACAAAACCAACAAGGATGGCGATAATAATAACAATGCTAAAAGTGAGTGAGAGGGAATGAGTGGTGGCAAGAGGGAGAGGGAAGTAGGCCCCCGAAAGAGAGGGCAAAATATTTCACAAATTACACTCGAAATGAAATGTGGCCCACAATTGTTTGCCTCGCTCTTAGCTCGGCATTTCCATTTTTGTTTTCCGGAAAACGGGCAAAGAAAGTGGGCAAATGTCAGTGCAAAGTGCAAGGGAAATAAGTGGGCTGCGGTGGGCGTGACACCAAATAGGAAGCCCCCGAAAAAAGCAAAAATAATAATAAATAGGGTGTACATTAAAATTGTTGGAGTTTTGAGAAATTGTAGGGTACGAGAATTAAATCTTTCGGATATTTTGGCTTGTTTTTAAGTTTATTACAAAAGCCAATTTCGGATTTTAAATCTGGACCTTTGATAGTCGCGTTTGCGGTTCACTTGCAGTTGCAAAACGAAGTCGTTGTTTTTTTCCGTCCCATTTAAATTTTAAAATACGAAACTTAGAACAAATTTATTAGTTAGTAGTTTTAATTTTTACCCTGTGATAAACCAACTTTCAACCATTTCTTACAGCCTTTCAACAAGAGGAAAATTAGTCATTAGGTTTGTTTCATTTGTACATATTTCGAAACAAACCAAATAAATCTAAAATATGTGCAAATGTGGTTCGTATATTTTCAAATCTGAAAACCTCAACATACTCTGCGGAGTTAAACAAGCTTTCACGATACGATAATCTCCCCCAAAATAACTTGGCGTCGGCACTTCATTCGCATAATTCCGCCACTCGAAACCGCCAAGATCTGAGTGAGAACATTAAATTAATTTAAGTGGCTCACTTGCTCTTATCCACGCAATTGTCAGTGCATTAATGCCAAGTACATGGAGAGGATGGTGGCCTAGTGCGTAGTATCCACATCCCGAAGATGGCGGCGATGGCAGACAGGAAACGGAAACGGACCAAGTCTCGACGAGAATCCATTTCCATGTGTTTGGGTCCTTTTCTTGGGATTGCCTGCAATTGTCGGGGGGGCAAAAAAAAAAGAAAACAGAAGCATAAAATCAAATTACAAACTAATATTACTCACAGTGCGTTTACTTTTCCGAATCGTTAGTTTTCACTGTCAATTGACAAAAGAACAGAAACGAAATGGTATGTTTTTCCATTTTTTTCGGGCGATATATTTGTTGATGGAAAGTTGTGTGATGGAAACTGCAGCAGTGGCGGAAATATAAAGCAAGACAAAAGAAAGGCCAAAAGGGAAGGGCAAACCAAAACACACAATAGAAGAAACAAACATGAAACAGCAAGAAAGCCAGTTATGCATGTGTTTGCTGGGGTTTTCCAGGGCTGTTCGCATGGCTTTTCCGCAGGGAAGGGGGGTTGGCCTCAAACAATGCCAGAAATAATGTAACGAAAATTGTGTCGACGTCATCGATACGCAAAAATGACGTGGAACCGCTCAAACAACCCCCATAAGTGAAGAATATTCAATGGAAAGATATAATGTACATCATACTATATGCGCTGGTACAATTTGTTATAAGCTTTCTTAAGTTTAACTTAATGTACATTATTATTTTTAAAACTCTTTATTAAATAGGAATTTAATGTTATTTTATTTTGTTATCAAAAGATGTCAATCAATTTTAATTTGCAAGCCTTTTTATTCACAAGGAAAACCAAAATTAGTTACTGAAATTAATTAAGGAATTAAGAAACATAATTAAAAAAACCATTAGCTTTTATTAAAAACTTACAAAATTTATGCTAAAGAAAAACAAGTGCCAATTTTTGAGCTGGATGGACATTTTCCTATTTTACAGGGTACTCGATTGATTGGCCATCTCATTTTTATTTCTTGTTTGGCTTGCATGTTGGTTTGTTGTTCCTTTACACACACAAACACACACACACACACACCCGTTTATATGGCCATGTGTACGTATACATTATGGAATCGGGGCCAGCAGGCATCAAAAAATCACGTATACGTCAGCGAGGCCGGCGGCGTCGTTGGAGCTTATCTGGTTTTCTGTTCTGTTGTTGCCGCTGCTCCCATAATCGCACAGGCCATAAAAAACGCATTGTTTATGCGACGTAATTGGACACCATCGAATCGCCCACCACCGCCCACTGTCCACAAAACACCGCCCACTGGCGTTTGGTCATCATTGGATCTTCGCTGCGACCATTTTCAATGCCATTAAAAGCGGCCATTGGGCGCGTGTTCGCACAAAGAGGCAGTGCCACGCCCACTCCCACTCCCCAGAGATAGCCCCTTGTTGTTCGCTAATCCTTCGCGTACTTTATGCCGTTCACTTGGCTTGGCAAAAACCCAAAAACCCGCAAGGAAAATGAAACATCCCCAGGAGTCTGGCGATTTCTAGCACGATTTCTGACCTGAACAACAATAATGAACAACGGGAGGGGAGGGGGCTGGAATGAAACTTTTCACGACAACAAAAATAACAAAGAGCAAATCTAAAATAAAGATTCGCCAAATCAGCCGATAGGAAAACAGTGCGTCTAGATTTCCCAAAGTAGGCTAAAGAATAAAAGTGACACCTAAAAGTCATCGGCGGGATTAACTGCCTATATTATTTATTTTGTTTTACAATTTGATCTGAAATTTAGAAAATGCTAAAACATTTTTAAATAAAAATTAATATTTACTCATATTGAAAAAAAAGTTATTCAAACTTTTTGACAAAGTAAATGCATATAATGCAACCGAAAGTTTTAAAATTCCTGCATTGTCAAGTTTTTAAAAACTTAAATTTCGGGCACCCTCAATGGCCGTATTTCAACGCAATTATTTTCATTTTCCGCTCGGCTTGACACGGCCGAAACGCACTGTACCGGCGAGTGTGGCCAAAAAAGATCCTTCTGCAATTTCGGTTTCAGTTTCGGCTTATGTAAATGGCTTATCGGGAGCGAAAGAGATAGACAAGTTGGCAAACAAGTTTTGAAGCGATTTTCGCTTTAGTTTATGTTGGCACATAATTTCTTCTTCCTCTCGCTTTTTTTCTTCTCTCTTTTTTTTTTTTGCATAATTTCTCGTTTTTGGCAAATATTTTGCCAGGCAGCCAAACTTTCTGGCCACACACACACACATACGCACCGAACTCGTCGAAAATTTCAAATTAAAATTCTGCAAAGTTTGCCATGTTATCGTGTGTGTATGTGTGTGTGTGTGTGTGTGTTTGTGTTTGAGCAAACACTGCGCATAATTTTGCTCAAATCTTTGACAAATATTTTCACATGCTAATTTCACGTGAGCGAGTGCGTCCCAAATACCAAAAAGGCACACGAAACTTTGTTTGCCGCCCCTCATCCTTCCCCCATTCTTTTTTTGTCCAGAGTCCTTGAGACCACGCCCACCGACCACAGCCCACCGCCCATCGCCCACCAAAATGGACCAAAGGATTTATTGTTGCATAATCAAATTCCTGGGGATAAAACAAGCCAAGAAAATTGTCAGCGTTCCTCAACTTTTAAAGCTCCCTCTCTCTAAAATTTTTCGGTTGGGCCTCGGGGGCGGCTTGGCAAATGGGGGCGTGGCCGGCCCAACTATTCCCAAACTTGGCAAGAAAATAGCTGAGATACTTGGCCTGGTAAAACGCTTCTACTTCCACGCAAAAGTGATTTTCCTTACGTCTCGGAATTAAGCGCTAAGCAAATGAAAATGATGCCGAAAATTGAAAATGTTTGAAAGCGTTTAACCGCAGATACAGTAAACACTGGCCAAGGGAAAGGGTATACTTTCGACCCACTTTCTGGAACTCTGAGTCCCGATTAGCTATGATTCTATACAAATGGGCTAATAAGTATCTAGTTTCTTGGATGATTTTTAAGTACTAGACAGCTTTGTATAAATACTATTTTATTTATCTTGCCATAAATTACATACAATATTCTAGAATCTATGTATGAATAACTAACTTATTTAGTTTCCTGTTTTTTTGTTTTAACTGTAATATAAAAAAATGCTTTTAAGTAAAAAACTACGACTTTGACCATTTTCAGCAGAGTAAAATCCTTTTAACGTCGAGAAGCTCTCATTTCTCGTTGCGCGGCTTTAATTACAGCAGGTTTCCGAGGGGACTGGGGGAAATAAGCTAGAAAATGGGAGTAGCTGCCTTCGACTGGCCCTAAAACTGGGCCCCAAGAAGCATTCCTTAAGCCCGGCACCAAATTACACGCAGCACCACCTATTTTTGGCCAACTAAATTCCGCTTTTCCCCGTTCACGTAGTTAAAAAACTTTTCGTTTGCAATTTTTCTTGAGCTGGCAGAGCCATTATTTCTGGCATTCGCCCCCTTTAACCCCCTTAACCCCCTGAAGCCCCCAACATGGAGCATGTGCAACGTGCAGCGTCAACCAAAAAAAAAAAACTCTTTCAATTCCCCGAGTCGAGGGTAAATTTAAATGCGGCTTGGTCTGCTTTTTGCACTATTTTCGGGGGTTAATGTGAAAACTTGAGCACCACACAGGAAAAAAAAATTCCTAGAGGAAAAAAAAAACATCTGTCAGGGTTAAAACCATGTCTGGCAAAGGGGGTTAAAATGTGGGTGAAAGAGTCATCAGAAAAAAAAAAGAAAAAACTAGAACCCCCCAGAGAAAGCTGACAAATCTAAAGGAATTGCTCCCGAAAACTTTTGGATTTGTGTCAGCAAATCTCAACCCCTCTCTTTTTTTTCTCTATATACCCATCTCTTTCTCGGGCTCCCATTAGCCATCTCTTTCGGCCACTCGTATGTGAGTTTAATTTTTGCTTTCAAAAACAAGACTGGTCGCAGAACGCATCAATCAACGGACAGAGATTGATGTGTGTCCACAAGCGGGTTAACAAACTCCCCCTGCCACGCCCCCCGCCACCCACTTAATTAGCCAGAAAGAGAGGGAACAACACTGAGAAAGAGAGAGGGGGTAAACAGGCAAATCAAATCCTTGCCCAAAAGAGCAGAATCATTCTCGATTTCCAGGCAATTCTATTACCAATAATTGAAACTTAAGCATGCCATTAGCTTTTGCTTTAGTTGGCTCCCAGGACATATAACTTCCACACACTCACACACACACTCACACACACACATTCACGCAGAGTAATGGGATCAGGATTAGGAGGGGAAAGTCAAGGGAAAGTTAAAGCCCAGACAAACATTAGCATGTATTTTTATCATTTATATGCATGGCAGGCACATGAAAGTCATCTTTATTTTATATACCCAACTTGGAGGAAAGTTATGCGGAGCAAATGCAAAGAAAGCGGTGTTATTTGCCGCATACTCTTCTACAAATATTTCGATTGAAATTCCTTGACTTGCTAAACGATAGGAATTCAATTTGTGGGATATAAATTACCCGCATTAAAATGGCAAATTAAGAAGGATTATTTGATAAATTAAATAAAAATGCCTGGTTTATTCTTTTAAAACACTAAAAAAGTAGGTACTTCCTATAAGCTTTAAAATAACCAAATAGCATTTTTTATCACTTGAAAATATATATTTGCAAGTAAGAACTGATATTGTATCACAACTGGCAAATAACTCATGAAAATGGCACGCTTTTTACTAAAAAACTTAGGGTATTCGAACTGCACTTTATTAGGTGGAAAGGAAGTGGGGATCCTGGCAAGTCCTGGAGTCCTGAGGTCCTGAAGTCCTCAAGTCCTGGAGTCCTGAAGTCCTGGACTCCTCTGAGTTACGACCGCTGCGACAATAAACCGACGCTCGACGCCGTGACGTAATAGATTTTACGCGCCCATAAACATTCATAAAACATTCTTGACCGTAACTCACATAATCGTGTAATCTTGCTGCCCACTCCACCCACTCGGTTTTGTGTTTCATTAAATAATTCATTTAATTTGATTTCGGTTTTGCGCTCCTCTCGTTATTTTTGTTTTTATTCGAGCCAGCAAATCGATTAGGAATTCACATGTATATATGCGATATATACGATATATATACATATGTATATACATATATATATAGGGGGTACTACGGAGAGTCCAGTGGCTTTTATATTCCCCACTTTGTGCGGCGCTATCGAAATTTATTTGGCAGCGCATCCAGTGGAAATTCACTCTGAATGAGTCCGAGTAACACCAGCTTTTCCCCACCTCCGGAAAATCCCACAGCGAACGTGCACTCAGAACATAGTGAAAAATTTAAAGGAAAACCCACAAGTTATTCCAAAATTATGTAAAACAGCATTTTGTTTCATTATTTATTATTAGCCATAAAAACACAAAGGAAATATTTATTGTCCTTATAACAAAGAAATCTGGTAGTTGTATAAATCAAACTGGAAATTATACTTGAGCCTAATTGACAGTGCAAAATAAACTATTATTTTAAATTGATATAATTTATGGGCCTCTTTTGGCCACCAAAAAAGTACTAAAAGGGAGCTATTAAAAAATGACAAGCTTATCAAGATATACCCAAAAGAAATATGCAAAATTACCCTCTTAAAGTCGCGTTTTTTATTAAAATCGGAATATTTCTTTGAGTGAACTGCACCTATGCCACCCATATATATACATTTGTGTGATGGGGATATTTCCCCGTAATATCTGTTTTGCCTCTAAATGGCTATTTGGTTCTCGTTTGCTTTTCGCTTGGTTTGCTCTTGTTGCCTTGAATAACTTAAAACTGATTTAGTTGTTTTGGGATTTGCAATATTTTTATGGACTCTGTGCACGCTTGCCTTTCGCAGTGGCTCTCTAATCGGTTATTGGAGTGATCCATTTAACTTAGTGCGAAATCTCTTTTTCATTTACTTCAGCATAGAGCCGACTTGTTGGCACATTGATTAAGTCACTTAAAACGAGCTCATTCTCTCCTGTTTTTCCACTCTATTTTTGCAGCTATTTGGCCATTTGGCCACTTTCCTCTTGATAATTTTTTGCTTCACCTTTTGGTTGGAATTTTGCAAGTAGTTTGTCGTCTATCTTGATTAGCAATTGACATTGAATTGATTAGGCCATAACCAATTTTGCAGCCACTTCTTCAGCCCTCCTTTTAACCCCACTTCTGTAATCCCTTCTTTGGCACAAACCCTCTCAAATTTTCGATGGCTCTTCGTTGGCTTTTGAAGGTCGTTGCTGGCTTAATTAGAAAAAAAGGCAGTCGGTTTCTTTCTTTTTTTTTCTTCTATTTTTTTGAGAGGCCCACACTTTTGTTAGCATATTTGCCGAGATTCCCCCTTCGATTTCAGTGTGCTTGAGGTGAGTGCTAGCCGAACATCAATCAATTGGCTGAGACTTGTCTCAAGGTAGGCCTCCTCCACCTTGATCGCACTGCGAACCTCTCTTATGGGGAAAAGGCGGAAAAATGGAAAAATGGGAAATGGAAAATCGGT
The DNA here is from genome assembly GCA_018153365.1 of Drosophila fuyamai. Lineage (NCBI taxonomy): Eukaryota > Metazoa > Arthropoda > Insecta > Diptera > Drosophilidae > Drosophila > Drosophila fuyamai. The sequence continues at coordinate 9,269,833 of JAECXW010000062.1, forward strand.
AAATAGGAAAATAGGAAAGGGGGCGGACTCAGCAGAAAATATCCTTTTGATGTCGGTGCAGAAAGTGAGATGGGAACGTGTTTATCTAGTCGCAGGACTGTTCTAATCAGCTGATGATGAGCGATGAGCTCGGCATTGTCCTCCGTTCGGTGTTGATTTAACCCTTGGGTGCCGGTGCCGGTGCCGATGCCGGTGCCCGTACACAATCCTTGCGGGGCACTTTGACTAATTAGTGCGCCAGCGGAAAATGATCAATTTGCATTTCACAGACGCCAATTACTATGGCCTAAATAAACTCGGCCCACACGCATACACACGCCCAAAAAGCTGAAGGGACAAACAAAAGGGTCCATCCGGGAAAAAGGGTTAAGGCATTTACTTTCTTTTTTTTTGCTCTTGCTTAACCCAAACAAATCGTAAATGGCCTTGGCCAAAAGGTGAGGTGGCACATTTGAAGAAATTGAATTTTCAATTTATGGTTTCACTATCTCTGGCCCCCTTTTTTTTTCTCGGTTAACTGCTCGTGTAAGCTAAAAATTTTATCACTTGACAAAAACATAAATTTTCCCCTTAACCCACGAATGCCCCGAAGGCATGCGCCGAATTTTATGGCTTTGACGAGGTGAGTCGAGGGCAGTGCTACTTCATATTCAAGTCCCGAAAGGCTAATAAAGCATAATTTAATGAAGCATATATGGCAGACGCTGGCCCAGGACTTCCGCTTTGTGTAAACAATAGTTTATAATTCGCACACACACACACACACTCACACACAGCCATACGAGCACGGGCAATAAATGTGGCCCGGCAAAAGGGTTAAACACGCCGAGACTGAAATGAGCAGGGAAAACATGCCCACGGGGGCAGGGGAAGGGTTAAGGGCGAGTCAGGCATTTTTCCTGATTGCGGGAAATACCCTTTCGCATCAGATGCACTCACAAATAATATAACAAATTGTATTTAGGTATTTAAAATAAATTCCTAAAAATATTTAGAATAATTAAATTGATCAAAAACCAAATCATAAAAAAACTTACTTTATTTTAACAGCTACTAAAAATACAGTGATTAAATAAAATTAATTAAGTGCCGAAATAAGAGCTTTAGAATACGATTTAAATTATATGTTCTTTCGAAATCTGCAAGTGTAGCTTTGTATAGTATGTATGTTTGTATAATATTGTAACTTTATTTTCCTTTTTGGATATTTATCTATTTATTTCGGAAAATAAGCTATCTTTGCACAGTAAAAATTAAAGTTAAAGAAAAATACCTTGCTCAAATCTCCAAGTGTTTAATAGATTATTATATATTTATTTTATATTTCTGAAGAAATAATAATTTATTTACATATTTAAAATAGCCAATAGTTGAGTAATATGAATATCCATTAAATTATTATTTATTTTGTGTTCCTGAAGAAGTAATAATTAATTTTAGAAAAGAGGCTATCTTGGGAATATTACAAATGCTAATTCCCAATTTTTGAGTAACTGAAGTACCCCTTACAAAGGGTATTCTGGGTAGCTGCCTCCGGTCTGGACTTGCTGCCCGGGTTAAAGGTTTAAAGTGTCCGTCTGAAATATGTTCGCTGTGTGTGTTACCCTGTGTTGCCGTGTGTTGGTGTGTGTGGGCCCGACTGTCGCTCGCTTGAGCACGCCTACGTGCCTAAATCAAAGACGGGGAAGGGGGTGGGGAGAATGGAAGGGTTCTCCTGAACAGGCCGCAAAAGGTCGTGATAAGGCCAGCAGCACCCAAAGCCAGGTGAATGAAATGAGGGGCCCAAGATGAGTGCCACAATTGAAAAAGCCCCGAGTGGCCGTGGTAAAGGGGGGGAGGGGGAGGGCGGGAAAAGCACATGGAAAAGCCAGGAAAAACAAGGCAGCACTACTGACCACTTTGCATTAAGTATGATTGCACTTGGTCGAGATCTGGCAGTTATAGATATGCAATGTGAATGTGTCTGGCCTGCTAATTACTATGATGGGGATTATGGCTTCAAAAAAGGGAAAGAAAACTACTCCTCAAAAACGTTTTCACTGAAAGAACAGCCTGACACTAACAGAGCTTATATTTTTATTTCCTTACATCACTCGACTTTCAAATATCCTTATTAATGACTGGAAATATATATAAATTGTAATGTATTTACAGTTTCTATGGCACAGGTTTGTTTTCTTTAAGATTATTAAAGGATTTATTTTAATATTGCAATGCATATAATAAATTATAAATCCATTTTAAACGTGTCATAAATTAGTTATTCAATTTATTTAAGTGTGTGATATTTTTAAGCGGCTTATAAGGAAATATTAATCTGCCAACACTTGGACTTTAAATGCTAACTTCCATGCTAACCCAAAAGAACTCCCTTAAAGTTAGGAAAATATTTTGTTATTCATTTCGCTGTCATCGTGATCTGCTGCTGCCCTCCGGAATCCCACCTGATGGACATCCTGCGAAGGTCCTGAGCTAACCCAATCTGTCCGCTGTCACCTGATTCACCTGTCCGCTGACCTCTCGCCAAATACACAAAAAAAAACCAGAAAGAAAACAAAGGTAAACTGGAAAAAAGGTAAAAATCCACTCAGACCCAATCGTTTTTTCTTGCGGCATTTAATTTGGCCACACACATGGGCGGCGGAGAGGGGGTCCTGTCGGGGGGTCGGGGGTCGGAGTGGTCCGATCATAAAAACCAGAAGGGGAAAATGTGCCCTGAAAAAAAAGGGAGCCCCGAAAGAAGCTCAAACACACATACAAGCCGCAAAACGAGCAGCGACACAATATGCTAAGGCTTTCCCTTTTCCGATTTTCCTCCTCCCATTCCCTGCATTTTCCTGACCAGTCTGTCCTTTACATTTAAAATTTTATTATTTTTTATCGCTGCGCACATTTTTTGATGCCCTTCCTAGGTGTGTTACAATTTTCCAGTGATTATGTTTGTATCAGGATAAATAAAAGAACCAAAGGCTTTTACATTCTTTTATTTTATTATTATACCCGTTACTCGTAGAGTAAAAGGGTATATTATATTCGTGCAAAAGTATGTAACAGGTAGAAGGAAGCGTTTCCGACCCTATAAAGTATATATATTCTTGTTCAGGATCACTAGCCGAGTCGATATAGCCATGTCCGTCTGTCCGTCTGTCCGTCTGTCTGTCCGTCTGTCTGTCCGTCTGTCTGTCTGTCCGTATGAACGCTGAGATCTCGGAAACTATAAAAGCTAGAAGATTGGCATTTTGCATGTAGATTTTAGGAGTTCCTACGCAGCGCAAGTTTGTTTCAAAATGGTGCCACGCCCCCTCTGACGCCCACAAGCCACAAGCTGTGGCTACAGTTTAGATGCTATTATGAAAATTTTTTTTGATATGTATTTGTTTCGTCAATACCTATCGATTGGCCAAATAAAAGTTTGCCACGCCCACTCTAACGCCCAAAAACCCATTAAACACTTAAGCCTGGCTAGCGCCTACATTTCCGCCTTTCATGGCGTATACAATAGCGCCATCTAACGGATGAATTTGGAACAGCTGGCCAAGGTGCTCAACAGAGTCAACGTTAATTCTGGATGTTTTCTATTAAAGGAAATTGCTATGGCTTTTATTTGTCAATACCGAACTATATCCCAAGAACTATGCAAATCAAATCAAGTTAGCCAAATTGGAGGTGTTCCCTGGGTACCGATTTTAACATAAAAATCGGGAGCTAATTCGAGGGGCGAAAAACATACAAGAAGGCATATTTATATTAAGTTGTTTAGCTGAGTAACGGGTATCTAATAGTCGAGGCACTCGACTATAGCGTTCTCTCTTGTTTTTACAAATGAAAAGTATCATTTGCTTCACAAATCGATAGCCCAAAATTGATTTATTTATTGTTAGTCTACCAACAATTAAAAATCTCCATTAGATAATATTTTTTATCATTTGAAACATTGAAATTTAACTGAACTCGAATTATAAGGGATCTGTATTACTTCTAAAATTCTTCTTCAATGCAATAAAGAGTATTTCCAAGTGTTTGTCGCCTTAAATTGAACTTAGCCTGGCTTTTTGTCTTATTTCAACGCTTTATGGCTGCCAAACCCTTTCGCTCGGCTGGTTGAAAACAGCAAAATATGTTTTTTTCAGCAACACCTTTGTGGAACTCAGTCAACCCTCTACGCAGGTTTATTGCCGCCTTTTGTCTTTGGGTCCTTCGGTTATGTCCTTTGGTTCCTCCTTCACCTTCTCCTGTGTCCCGTGTCTTGTGCTTTCTTTTTCGTCCGACACCTTTTCGGCTTTCTGGCCACATTGTGTTGATTTTTGCAAGAGGCGAGATAGACGGGTCCTTTTTTCCCACCTTCTGTTTGAGTTTCTTGCGTGGTGTTGACAGGTAACTCAGATTACCTGAGAAAGTTAAACAACTCGAATAAATTCATGCATGAGTGGGCGCTGTGCCGAGAGAAGGGCTGTAATATTTACTTAATTATTTTGTGGAGCACGGGCGACGTGATCAACAATTTTCGTTGCCTACTTTTCCGGGCTCTGGTGATGAAAATTAAATGAAAATTGAACATGTTACCTGTTAGGGTAATTGAATTACAAATAGGTATTATTCGCCTACAATGTGTTGATTTAATTGTAATTATTTCGAAGTAATAAGATACCTACAACAGTCTTAGCACTCATCACAAAATAATTGTCAACTATTATGGGTGACTATTTTGAAGTAATATGATATTTATCACAAAATTCACATTGGGCTAGCATTCATCGTTAAACAAATAGCAGAAATGTTAATTAACTAGTAAATAAACTTGAATTAAAAGTGAAATTTAAGTGTATGAAGTAGTTAAAACCAAATAAAATAATCCATTTTACCACTAGGCATTTATGCGTACAATTATAAATTCTCTTTAATACCTTTTATAGTTCTCCACACTCTGATTGCAATTTGATTTGGCAAAAAGTTGCATATGGAAAAGGGGGCTCACGAGTTCAGGAAGATGGCACAGGCGATATCCCTGGGATTCAATCTGCTTTGCATACTGAATCAATAAGGGACTTAAGCCGAGATGCAGCGGATGATGACCGGCTTCTGGCCGTCTCTATCATTCACAATGTTGCTGTTCTTTTCCCACGTCCTTTTCCTTTTCCATTTCCATTTGCGGTGCCTGCAGCTTTTTATGGATAATCGATGCTTAAAGTCGAGACGCACTCAAAGAAAAGCGGGTGGTGGTGCGGGGGAAAAGGACGAAAGGCGAACAAAAACCTAACGACAGCTTAATCCTTTTAAAACTGAGACCACATAAAAGCTGCAGAAACAACAACAAAAGCAGCAAACAGAGAAATAAACCGCAAAGCGGCAAAAAAAAAAAAAACAGAAAAACCAGTAAGAAAAGCTGGAAAAAGCGAAGAAATCGACGACGATGGATGATGGGCGATGAGAACAATAAGGTGCTTGAGAGGAACACCCATTTTCCACCCGCTTTTCCCACCCATTTCCCAAAGAGTTGAAGCGACAGCGTGACACAATAAAGACAGCCCACGACAAAGGCAGGGTGTAATAACTATAAAAATAAACCGATACCAAAAAAAAATGTAAGGAAAAGAAAAGAGTGGTGAAAAAACGAAACAGAAACCGAGACGGTGAAAAGCCAAAAACAGACTGCGGAAAAGTAAGCCGAGAAAGGGGATTACGTGGGAAAAGTGGGAAAAGCGGGAAAAGCGGAGGCTATGACTCCCCTAGGCCAGCAATAATACCCAGGAAAAACCCAGCTCCCCTCGGTGAAAAAGCATTTTGTCCATGAATTTGCTTAACTTTCGCTGCGAAAAGAGCGCAAAAAAATTAGGGGAAAACAAATCTGCTCCTTCGCGAATTTACAATTTGCTCTTTTCCGCCAAATACAAAATACAGTAGTAACGAGCCTTAAAGCTGAGCCAGGGATCAGTCGTACTATAATGTAAAAGTTGAGAAATATTATTATTTTAAATGGATATTCCCAAAAGAAGATGGGCCTTACCCTCGAATACATTTTAAATATTTCTTCTGGCAATATTGCATTTGTAATTATTAGGGCAGATTTATTGTGTATCAATATATAACATATATTCAAGTTATAAGTCATTAGAAGAAAATATAAAGAAGAAACGAATTTTCCGAATTTATTTCCACAAGATTACTGCACAAGATGGGTTATTTTTGCACTTTTGTTCTTTTGCCAGCTTTCAGTATTTCCTTTTAATAAGTTTGTAGTGAAAATTACATGACCCACTTCTTCTACAATTTGCCTTTATTTATTTTCCTTTGTCTCAAATAAGATTTCAAGTCCGGACTAAAAACTGAGCTGCAAACGACTCCACTTCTCCGCTACATATTTGTTTTTCCTGGCTGCCATTAAATATTGAGCAACACTTCAAGTGCTGGTCCTTCCCTCGATCCCTGGACTTTTCCCCAAGTTCCTGGGCCATAAAGCGTAGCAAATTTGTTGCTCTTAAGATGCTCATAATCGGTTTTGCCAGGATACGCAAACACACACACACACACACACACACACAAGAACACTTTATGGTCTTAAAGCTGTCTTTTGGCCAAGAATTTCCACCTAAATTGATTATTAGACGGCAGAGAGGAAAAAGTGATGGCGAAACTTTGTAAATTTCAACACGTACACAAATCCCATAACAAAGCCTTTTAATGGCAGCCGGGAAGAACTAACAAACCACATTAGCAGAGGGATTGGATTGGGATTGCGAATGGGATTGGGATTGGGTTTGGTTGGTGGTTATTCGGTTGCTCAGTTTGGGGGAACTTTAACTAAAGTTGCCACGCATATTTGCCGAGATTTGCTACACAACAGGAAGACATAACACACATCCTGCCAGCGGACAAATCCAATAATAAATCCGGGACACTTAACGCCTTGGCCGCAGCCACCATGACCCACAAACTAGCTGAGGGATTGCCAGAAGGTCCTGTGGAGTGGGCAAATTGGAGTTTGGGCAAGTTTTCCCAAACGAGGGATGCAAATCGCCGAAAGCCCAGCGATGCGTCAAGGAGCCAAGGACTCGTGGGCGAAACACTCTTGGGGGCGGGGCACCGGGGATAGTGCCACAAATCCATGGCACCCACTTTCGGGCCATCTCCCTTCCATGCCAGCACACTTTCCTTGGCTTATTTCGGTTCAATTGACTGGGCTATAAGCCGGGAATAAAGTTGTTAACAACACTTCAATCGATCGAGTTTGCATAAACTGCAAGTAAAAGAGATCTCGACAAAAATAAAACAGTATTATCTGGCAACTTTATGGATTTAATTCAATTTTATTTCATTATCTCAACATTGTTTATTCAAATTGATTATTATTTGAACTTTTATAAAATGTTCATTAAATTAAGGCTTGTTTTCCTAATTTAAAAAATAAGATGGCATTTACAAATTTATTGATTAAAATAAAATTAAAATATGTTTATTAGGAAATCCATGTGGCAAAAATTTATAACAATTTTTAAATAATATTTTATTAGATATCCTAAATATATAAAAATATGTGTATTCATTATAGAGCATCTCCAAATCCATTGAATTTCTGGATTTTCGGTAATTTAATTGAGCTTGCGGTCACAGCGCCGAGGAATCATGGCAAATTACTTGATTCTGATTTGATTTGTCCGGATAACAACTCGCCCGATTTTCCCGGCATTTTTCCGCCCCCTTTGGTTGGCGCCAGAAGATGATTTTCTTTTGTTTCAAGTGGCCACAAACACTTTTGGCCAGAAGGGCGCATCCTTTTTTGCCCTGGCAATGGCTAAATGATTGGACCAGGATGGGATTGCGATTGGCAGTAGGCTCGTCTGATTGCCCAAAACTAATTTGAATTTTATTGATTCGATTCGCGGTCCTGGAGTCAAGGAGTCCTCCTTGCCAACTTTTCGCCTTTTCGTAATCCCTGGCAAAAGGATTGGGTCCCGAATGCTTTTGATCCGCAATTTCGGGCCTCGTTTTACCCCTTTTTTTTTGTATTAATATGCCAAATTGTCTTTTAATGTGATAAACGCATATGCTCATTGAAATCGCATTATCGACGCATCACTCGGCTGCTGGTGTCCTTTTTGGGGAATTTGCATGCATTTATACCCGTAAGTAGCTTAAGTCGATGTGACAAATTTTTGGCCCTCATTTCGGGGTATTTGTTGACAATATCCTGTCGCTTTTTCGGATTGTGTATGTGTGTGTGTGTGGGCAAGGACTTACGCTAGTTTCGGCAGGATTATCGGGGTTTTTCGGGCACTGTGATTTGGGGTCTGAGTGTTGTACCTCAGCTTAAACTTTTCAGTGGAGCCCCTTGACATGGGCAAACACACTCCCTGCTTTGCGGCTATAATCTCACGAATAATTACACACGAGAGAATGAAATTTGATTAATTCAATATTTACACGGGCCCCCTTCAAACGTGCCTCGGCAAAAGTTTCTTCACTGGCTCTGTGTGAATTTCCATGTTTGTTTAGCTAATAAATTCTGAGAGCAAAAGTAATCAAATAATTGCAGAATATACAGAAACAGTAGCAGAAAACAGCAACACGCACCCACATACACATGTTTCTCGGCTTGTTTTATTGCCATTTTATTTCATAAAATTTACGAGCCACAAAAAGTTTGCCACTACCGCCGGAAAAAGAGGCCCCAAACATACAAAGGAAGTACCCAGAAGATATAGTGAAAGTGGAAGCAGTTTGCCAAGAATAATAAAGTTGAACAAAGCGGTACGAGTCTATCAGTCAAAAGTGGCGGAAATCGTTGTTTTTTTCTTCTTTTTTTTCGCTGGTAACTTAATATTGATGACGCTGCTTAGGAACAAAACCCCCTTCCCACGACATTACTTGGTTGTAAAAACCCCAATAATCCTGACAAATCGGGGTTAGCCAGTGACATTCGCTTTATGACGCGCACTTTATACTGCAGAAATTGAGACAACTAACAACTTGGTTACATCACTTGAAAGAAGCATTTTATAGGCAAACTTTTTCAGGGGAAATGGGCGATTATTAACATTTACTTGAGAAGTACTCAAAAAAGAGTCATATCGAAACTTATTTATGCACAACTTGAACTTTGACACCATATAACATTGTATTAAAAGAAATCTGAAAATATAGCTGATCAGTTTTCATTTTTCTAGATGATGAAATATTTAAATAACGTTATTTGACAAGAATAGTATTAAATATACAAACTAAAGACTAAAGAATGATTTTAATTATAATTTTAAATACCAATTCATGGCAAGTTTAACATGAAATAAAGAAACCTATTTGTTATTTGCACACTTCACTTGATCTTAATTCGTGGCGAAGGGATTCGAGTTATTTCCTTTACAACCCATTCCAATCCCGATGTCGTTTTGTGATGTCTGAAATTTCATTTCGTACGACTCGTGCATATCGAATTCGCCTTTTTTTTAGGGTTACTTTTAGGGTTGCCACCCGCTTCTCAAGGAAGGACTCCCAAGGAATGGAGGCCACCCACATTGTCACTTTTGTGTGCCTTCTACGTGCGGTTGATTGATGGATTCGCTTGTTTACTTGTCAGGCCGCAACAAGAATGTACTTTTGGGCTGGGAAAAACGGGCGGAGGGTGGATGGGGGCGGGGGAAAAGCGTGGAAAAACGGTCTGGGGAAAGGATTTGAAAATAAGCAATAGTCAGCAGTAATCGTGATATATCATATCGCAAACCGTAGGGGAACACAGCCGCATGATATGGGTCTTTTTCTGCCACGATTTCATTTTCCCCAGCCTAACTTGCTGTTTTTTGCGCCCCTGTTTCTCCCTTTATATTTTTTTTTATTTCCTGACAGCTGCCGCGGGGCATTTGCCGAATAAATTTTAAAGCCGGCAAATGTAAATTCCGTCTCGGGCGGAGACATAAATCATAGCAATTCATTGCCCTCGAGCACGCACTCCCGGGCAATTGACGCCAAGACAAAGCGCTTCCTGATGGGGTTAAATGGGCCAAGGACACGGGGGACCTGCGGAAATCGGGTGACAAGTCGGTCCTTGAACAACCCACCAAGTGGCACTCACGATTTTCTGGCTTTATAATGCGATCTTAATGCAATTTTCATGGGCCTAAGTGGCCAAAGAGTACAACATATGTTCTTTAAATAATACACATATAATGCGAAGGTCCTTAAAGCGATTCATTTTTTTTGTATAATTTCATTTGCTTTTTATATGAACTTAATTTTATTTATCCTTGGACTTTGAGAGTCGATAACCAAACAGATTCCTATTTTGAAGTGGAACATTCCTATTTTGAAGTGAACAATTGACTTCTAATTAAGACCCAAGTCTTTAAATGAAACTTAATCATTAAATTTTCTATGTGCACTTTAGTAAATTGTTTGGTTAGAAATGTGAAGTTTGCATTATACTGAAACCAAAATAACATTTAAAGAGCTTACGACTTTGGTGTAGTTGTGCTTAAGCATAAGTATATTAAAAGATATAAAAAATTGTATTTCAAATAATTATTACTTTATGATTTATATTATTGTCAGAAAATAAATATTAATATTTTAAAAGCGAATTTCGCAGTAATGATCACCAATTCTGACTGTATTCTGACTTGCAATGGATAAAGCTTAGATTCCTCTAACATGAGAAACTCTTTTCCACAAAATTCTTTATAATTTGCGCCCGGACACATTCCGAGATGATCTAATAAACTTGCCTGAATGTCTGCAAAATCCCATTTAGGTCTCGCATTTCCATTTCTGTGCGTGTTGCTTGAATCTCATTACAATTGCAAAGAAAGCGGGGAAATGTGAGGAAAGGCGGGGGGTGGCGAGGAAAAGCCAGTTCTCCTTGAGGCCAAGAATACGCATTTCATTTGCAAGAAGCCAACGCTAACGCTGACTAGTTTTCCCATTTCCCGACCTCTCCGAACTAGCCGGGGAAAACTCAGAAAAGCCATCTAAAAGTTAATTACAATTGCCCCAGCCAGCGCTGCTGCAACTTTAACTGCCGCAACGAGTTCGCATTAAGCAGAAACGAGGCAGGCGAAAAAAGGAGCACGTGAAGAGCGGAATATGTTTGCCAAACGAAGCGGGAAATACCCTGTAAATTCATTCAAAAGCTTGAAAGAGGTTAAAGGAAAATACTCTTAAATTCCATAATTCCTTAATTACCATAATTAATGCAGAACTCATCCTGTATTCGCAGTTAATGTATACATTTTTGGTAGGATATCTAAGAACTAAATAGTGGCAATATGCCTAAAATAAGGTATTGAAGTTTAATTTCATTTCTAATAGCAAATTCTTTTAGTGATGTGAATTAAACACACTTTACTCCATACATTTTCCTCTATTTTAGTCATAATTTCTGGCAAACTGGGCATCGCCGAGCATGTCCTGCCGCAGGATATCCCGAAAAAAGGCTGCCCGCAATGAAGTTCGAGCCGTAAGCAGTGCCAGTGGCTGGAACAGTAATATCTGAAGTAACTGGCAGTGCCAGTATCTAACTACTGCAGTTTTTCGCGGTGATGTTGGCTGGATGGGGTGGAGGAGGGGGAGGGGTAGAGGAGCATGGGCGTATAAATATTAAAAAGAAAATCTGCTACATGGCTACGTGCGACGCATTTCAACGCAGCCATCGCGACCTAAGTGAACTTCTGCCACTCCCACTTCACCCCTCCACCCACACACACACACACACACACACACGCGTAGGGAAGGGGAAAAGGATACACAGCAGGTCGGGTCGAGAAAGAGAAAAAAAAAAATGAGAAGAAATTTACTTTGACATATTTTTGTGCTTAGCAAAGCAAATACTTTCATTATTTTTGCTGTTGGGTACAAAATTTCCCTCTCGCCCACTTTTATGCGGCCCGCAGGAAAAGCGGGAAAATGGGAAAGGGCGCTGCATTTGAGTGGCTCAAAACATTTTGCGGTCCACGCCCACAAACCTAAGTGGAAAATGACTGAAAATCCAATGACCCAAACGTGGACGGCATCTGTAGAATTTTGGCAACATTTTTCGCCACTTCAACGCAGCTGATTTCTGATAGGTCACGGAAAAGCCACCGAAAATCAGAATGCGATTAGAAATTTTCATATATATCGACTATTTTGTGGCATCGTAAAAACGCTAAGGAGAATTATCAGTCCATGCCAAGAAATAGAAAGAAATTTAGCCAAAAAAAAACAAATCAAACTATGCTTACAATTGATTTCTTATAAACAGATTTTACATTTTGTGAGAAACTCTTGTTTAAATTGCAATAGAAGAATATAAGAGATTTATACATATGTATATATAAATACACAAATATTTATGTGCAAGTTCAATTTGTACAATGTAGTTTATCAGTAACTAAAATCATTAGCAAAAAAAAGTTCAAACTTTTTTAAATAAACAAGAAAAAAGATTTAAAAAAAAACCCTTTTTAGATTACTAATTTTTAGACAAAAATCTTTACTATGCATACTAAAATTTCCCCTCTTGTTTAAATTGCAATAGAAGAATATAAGAGATTTATACATATATATAAATACACAAATATTTATGTGCAAGTTCAATTTGTACAATGTAGTTTATCACTAACTAAAATCATTACCAAAAAAAAGTTCAAACTTTTTTAAATAAACAAGTAATAAGATTTAAAAAAAACCTTTTTTACATTACTAATTTTTAGACAAAAATCTTTACTATGCATACTAAAATTTCCCCTTTATCCATCTTAATCTTTTCCAGATCGTCGAGTGTCTATGAGGACAGCTGAAAGTATTTTGTTTTTTTTTTTTGGGGCGCGGCTCCAACTGCCCCACGCCCACGCACGCCCACAGGAGCAAGTGAGACGGCAGAGAGTGCGACAGAGAGGGCAAGACAGATGTGCGAGTGGCGGTGAGTGAGCGGATTCGGATTCCGGATTCCGGGGGGCGGATAAGGTGGAGTAGTAGGCGCAGAAGGACGCAGGACGAAGACCATGGATTGGACTCGGTGGCAAATGGCCAGAGAAAGAGCTGGCAACCCTGGACAAGTCAGGAACAACCCTGGGCGCAAGGATTGCGATCGCGAGACCCGATTGGAGTGGTTGCCCATTTGATTCGTTGCGGCTTCACACGTAGGTTCTATCAGTCAGTCAGTCAGTCAGTCAGTCAATCAATCAGCCAGTCAGTCAGTCAGTCAGTCAGTCAGTCAGTCACCCACTCAATAAATCAATCGTGCCACAGTGCTCGGTTGTCGTTGTCCCCACACATCATCAGTTAAAAACAGAAATACAATAGCAAGCGATCAAGACATGCACATTACTGTAAATACTCAAAACTCAAAACTAGTTTCATAAAACTAAATCTTAAAAAAATTAACCAAAAAACAAAACCGAAAAACCAAAATAAAAGTGCAGTGTTCAGTGTTCAACAAAAGAGGAAAACGAGACGGCAGTGGAAAATCGAGTGGGGAAAACACCAAAGTGAGAGGGCGGCCGAGGGCTGCCCCGCAACAATCAAAAACACAAAAATTAACCAACAAGATCAACAACTGAAATCAACAAGAAAATCCAGAACAACAACAGCATAACGCCCCCAACACTGCCAATGCCATTGCCATTATCAAGAACAACGTTCGTTCATCATCGTTCGTTTAGATTTGACACAAGTGAGTCTAGCTTAAATCATTGTCATTCTATCTATCTATATATATTTCCAGAAATCGTCGCTAATTTTCCAAAACCACCATTTTGGAGACCAAAAGTGAACCACTTTTGGTTTCCAAAAGAGAGAGTTTAAGAAAAGGCGAGATTTCAGGGTACTTCTGCATTTACTAAACATTTATAGCTTTAAGTATGTGAACTGTATATAACTCCTATTTCAAATAACTAGTTTTCATACATCTGGGACGAAAATTCTTGCAGTTTTAAAAACCTCATTTATGAGAGCCTGAAAGTAGGCAAAGAATGAAACCCTTGCCACTTTTTGGACCAAACAAACGAAGGTTTAAAAATCTGCAGGGCTCCCAGGATTTTCTCTAATTATATAGTCCTCTACTACGTACCCCAAACATTGATAGCGTTAAGTATCTGAATTGTAAATATCTCCCCCAGTCTTAAAACTAGTTTTCACACATCTCAGCATCTAAAAGCAGTAAATCAATCAATTTTACATAGATTATGGGGTAAGCTTAGCATTTGCAGCAACTTTTTATGGTGGCATGTTAACTGCCGCAAGGATATCCTGACGTATGAATTATTAATTAGAACCATACACGTTAACTAAAGGAGTTTCGTGATTAAACACAATTCATTAGGTGTTGCCGTGAGTAACTCAATTAATATATGTTTACCTGTTGATGGAAATGTTTTCTGGAACTAACTTGCGGTGAGATTTTGACTCACTTAATATTTGAGAAATAACATTTTAGGAATGATTTTCAAAAGATTACAAGATTGGGCATTACATCAGAGGACAGCAATATACCTATTAAACAAAGTGTTAAACTGCCTTTTAATAATTTAAAATAAAACAATGTACAACAACAATCTGAGTATAGAAAAGGACTCACAACTAAGTAAGTGATTTGCGGATCTCATTGAGTTGTTCATTAGCGCGTCGGACTGATTAGTGAATAGTCCTTAGTGATTAGCGCCTAGTGTCAAGTGCCATCAATCAGAGTTGCTTTCGATGAATCACTTAGCCGACAGCTGCCGCGAATGCACCCATTGGGCGACGGAGGCCGAGCTGCAGTTGCCATCCATCAATTAGTTGTGCACCACTTGCGCCACCCACACCCCAGTTGCCCACCCACTTTGCATATTCGTTTAGTCGGACGCAACCCCGTTGGGGCACTCCCGCGTGTCCACTCCCAATCGCAATGGCAATCTGCAATCTGACAAATCAAATCTTGTATGCAAAGCAGCCCAAGCAAAGCGGCAACTGGCGACACGAGCGACGGCTACAACACAGCAAAAACACAGCAAAAGCAACAAAGCGACGAGCAATTTGTTCAATCACTTGTGCCGACAAAACGCCAACACGCAGCCAAGCAGGAAAGCAGGAAAGCAGGTTGGCAAAAGGGAAGCACGCGAAGGAAAGGAAGACGAAGCGGAAAAGCAGGTGTGCTTCAAGCAGTGAAAAAGCAGAAAAGAAGTGATCAGTAGGGCAAAAGAGTAAGAAAGTGAGCGGGCAAAATCTTAAGAAGACAAGCTAACAAAGGTAAAGGGCAATACAATATGAAAAGCAAATAACCAAGCCAACAAAACAAAAGACAGAAGCATGCTTTAGCCAAGAAAAGCCAAAGATAGAGTTAAGCAAGCTAATCAAATGTAAAGCACAAAAGCAATTAGCAAGCAAATAAAATTAAAGAAAGAAAGAAAAGTAAGAAAGATAGTTGGCCAATTAAAAAAGTAGGTGAAAGTAAGTTTGTAATCAAACAGAAATAATAAATTCAGTTGAGGAAGCAAGAGAAAGAAAGCATAGAAGAAACAGCTCCAACGCAAAGCAGAATGGCTTAATAGCAGAATTTAAAAGCAGAATAACTGAAGAAAAAAGAGAAAAGAAAGCAAAGAAATAAGCAAGAAATCCAGAAAAGCAAATAAGAAGAAAGCGAACAGCAGAAACCACACTAAAAATCCAGCTAATAAAGGAAGAACAGAAAAGCAAAGCGGGTTAGCAACAAAAAAGAAAGAAAGCAGAGCAGAAAAGCAGGTTGGCAAGCGACCAAGAAAGAAAGGAAATCAAGCAGTGGATAGCAAAAGAAGGGAGAAAGCTAAGCAGCTGAGCAGGAAAGCAAGACAGCAAGCTAGCAGGAGAGTATATAAATCAAGCAGTAGATAGCAAAAAAAAAGGAGAAAGCAAAGCAGTTGAGTAGGAAAGCAAGCTTGCAAGCGGGCAAGAAATCCGTGGAGCAGGAGACGACGTCCAAATAGTTGCGTGACCCGCTCCGTTTTGCACAATAGCCCGCGTAATTGCTCATAAAGCGACTGGTGCGAATGACCCGCACGCCGGATTAACCGACCGTTTACTAGCCGACAATTACAAGCCGGTCGTGAGGAGGTGACAGGCAATTAGGCGGGCGGGAGGCAGCAGCAGCGGGGGGTCGGCCGGCCCCCCCACCAACCCCGGATGTATAAACCGGACACGCTCACGCGCCGCGGCAGCCTGAGATCCCTGCGCAGCGCCCCGCTCCTGAGCACCGTGCTCGAGAGCACCCTTTCGCTGACACGCATCCACCCGATCGCCTCCTTGGAGCTGCCCGGCCTCGACTATGCGGTCCACTCGCAGTCGGCCTTCGGCGCCTACGGGCTGGCCCACCCCCGCGATCTAGCCACCTGCACCTCGTTGCGCAGCGGCCTTGCGGCGATCACCGCGGCCTCCGCCTCCGCCGCCGGCGGCGTCTCCCAGTCGCAGAGCGCCCTCCTCGGGCGGTACGGCCCCAACGCCTCGATTCGCCACGGAGAGCGAAAGATTGTCCAACCGAAACGGTAGGTCGTATCACGATATCCAAGGTCATGCCCAAGGTCATCTGGTAGAGTCCCTGAATAGGGGTGCTAGCATCATATCCACATCATACCTAATTAAGGTGTACTTTATGTTAACTCTTCGGGGATCCAATCGATTTAATGTAATCTTCAAATGCAGCCGATACTTCAAGTTTCATTTCATTACAAGCACAACAAACTTCGGCAAAAATTAAATATTCTATTAAACAAATATATATAAAATTATAAACGAATATCCTTGAAAACAATGAAGATATGTATGGCATTTTTCGATCTTTCCTGCGGCATCTATAAGATAAAGACAATTGACCTTTATAGCAGTAAAACCGTAAATCTGAAACTCTTATTACTTTCGAATCAAAATGCTAGGAAATAATTGTCCAACGTTGAAATGTCATACCTCGTTAAATTCGATTTAAAATTTATAATTAAATGTTATTTTCAGAAAAAACTTTATAAAAAATATATTTTTGAAAAAAATAGGACCAAACTCCGGAAAAATCAGCTCGTTTTTTCGGTTTTTAAATCAAAACCCAGAGAAAAATTTATCGAATCTCGGAATGTCATACCTCGTTGAAATCGTTACAAAATTTCCAACACAGTGGCATTAACAGGTGAAAATATTATTTTTGGTCCAATTTTCGCAAAACATCATGATATTTCCCTGCATGAAATATTATATTATATATGACATATTGGAGCTGATCTACTTTAACTACTTTGCAGCAACTCTGGTTTGCCCTCTAAAATATATGAACTATTTATTTACTGTTCTGTATTCTTGTGATACATAACATCATTATAAAACTACAAGACACTCGGGAGCGATGACAAGTGTGGGGTGAACGGGGATACTATTATCTGGGGAGGGGGATGTCAGGTGGCCTGGAGGACGGTGCTGCCACCACTACTGCCAGTCCCGCACCGGACTCCAGCGCTTGAGATTGCCATCCCAGGGCAGATCATCGATGTCCGCCTGGGCGGCGATGGCGGCCTTCACGCGATTCGAGAACTCCACGGGTGACTCGTCGGCGCGGCGACTGAGGGGCGGCATGTACCAGACGTCGCAGCAGATGCACCACGAGCTGACCACCATCAGCATGTAGCGGAGCATCGAGTAGCGGGTGCTGTCCCAGAAGGCCTCCCCGAAGCGGCGATCATACCGAATGGCCACCGGGCAGACCACATCGCTGACGGCGAAGCTGCCCTTCTTGAACTGCATCACGGCGGTGTTGTTGATGCAGGTGCCCTCCGGGAAGAGCAGCACCGGCGGTCGATCCTTGGCGGCGCAGTGCAGCCGCAGGACCAAGCCCAATGCCTCGCGATCGGCCAGCTCGCGGCGGTCGAACCACATGTGCGGCGAGACGCGGGACAGGGCCCGCTGCAGGACGCCCAGGATGCCGTCGTGCACCTGCCCAGTCAGCGAGTAGTTGCCATCGCACATCAGCACCAGGACGTCCAGCGGACTGGTGTGATTGCACACACAGATGCCCTTGGTGGGCCGATGCTCGATGTTGTGGAATCGTCGCACCATCGGCAGGCAGGCGGCCGTGATGCGGAAACACTGGCGCAGCACCAGCTCCACCAGTTGCCGCTTGAAGCGCCACTCGGGCAGGTGGCCCAGCAGCACCGTCGTCCCGCTGATCATGAACAGGCACAGCCAGCAGGCGCAGGTCCGCAGGGGCAGGAGCAGGCCATAGCGGGCCAGCCAGCCGAGGAGCCAGACCAGCCGGAGTTGCCAGTTGAGGTGGCGCTTGCGGTGCCGCAGATTTCGGGTGAGCAGGTTCCACTCGCCGACGGGAGCGGGGGCGGCCACAAACCGCTGGGTCACCTCGTCCTCCAGGACCAGGCCCAGGCCGGAGGCGATCAGGTCGCAGCACTGCTCCACGCGGATGTTCAGGCGATTCTTGATCGGCGGCGAGAGCAGCATCTGCACGCCATCGCCCTTGTCCCGGGCCCGCTTCTCCGAGTCGGATGCGGTCGAGTCCTTCGGGTCCTTCGTCCTCAGTGCACTGGAGTTCACCCACTTCCTGTCCAGGCGGAGGCGCTCGTCGCGGGCCCGCTTCCGGCGGGTTATCGCCAGCTGCTCGGAGATCCAGGCGAACAGACACTCCAGGGCATCCAAATAGCGACACTGCAGCCAGAAGAAGGACAACCACAGCAGGAGGCAGAGGAGGACCACTTGGATGAACATAGCTGTGTGTGTGTGGGAGGCGACAAATACTAGGTCCTACTCCTGACAAGAAAACAGAACACACATTTTGTAAGGTGACTCAAAATACAATGCCAAATATAGTTTAGGGAAAAAGGGAGCAGAAGGGAAATAAAGTAGCTAAAGGGTTTTCAATTAAAAAAACACTTTTTAAAAAATGGAAAAAGAGTGATCTCATTGGTTTTCATCTTTAATTTTCAGCTTAAGATGTAAGCAGGAGTAAGATTTATATCGTTCTTTGACACTTTAATTCTTAAATAATTTTCAATTATAAACGCCAAGAATAAAAGTAAAAGTGTTTCTTGCTCACAAAGTGTATTAAGGTCCGCCAAGTCAAAAAAAAAGGTTAATAGGGTAAGAATACTTCATATTTCTGTTTCGAATTTCTAGACCAAAAAAATGCAAATTAAAGTTACTAACACTTTAAAGCCTTTATTTAAAAAAAAGACATAAAAGATCAGCTGGAAACAAATGGCATCTTAGGGCTGATACAAATGTAAATAATTGTGGTTGAACTGCATTAATGTCCTTAGGAGTTCACCCACAAATTTCCCAATTAAAGCCCTAATTCAATTTGGCGCCGACTTTTTGGCTTTTGCCTCGCATTTGCCCATTTTTCTTACATATTTCCTTTTATTTTTTGTTAAGCGCCCGAAAGACTTTTGATTTATTTAGCCCGAGATGTGAAGGAAAAAGTATGAAGGGCGCAAGAAACTTTGCCGTCGCTTCCTTCCTTCATTTTTTTTTCTGGGTTATGGGTTTGAGTTTTTGGGTTCTTGGGTTCGGCTCTTTTGCCTTTTTTTTTTTTTTTCGTTTTTCATATGGCAATAATTCAATTATGCCATAACAAGGCCGCAAAATGTTTGCCTCGGGCGACCCGAAATCACTTAAAAACCACAGAAACTTCTGGCTTTGTTAATTCGTTAATTAAATGGGGGTTTTTTGCGATTTTGCCACCGCTCCTCGAGGATTACGCAATGAGCGATGATGATGGTATGGCCATGGCGATGGCGATGGCGATGGCGATGACGATGGCATCCTTCCTTCCGCCGTCCTGCATTGATTACATTGGCTGGCAGCAATCTTGGCTTATCAAATGCAAACAACGACGACAGGCAGCGTCAACGTCAACGACTGCGACAACGACAACTCATTTAGGCCCGGGCCCGGCCCTTAATTAGCATAGAATGTGTTTTAAAAAGCCACTTGGGCTAAACATTCAAAACACCTACAGGGTGTTTTCACCCATCCTCATCCTCTTTACCTGCCAGCCCCTCCGCCTCCCCTCGCTATACCCCACTTTTCCTCGCTTATCCCCACTTTTCCTCGCTTTTCCTCACTTTTCCTCGCTTTTCCACTTTCCCAGCGACAACGACAACGACCTTAGGCGCTTCTGTTGCCGAGTCTGCGGAGATTTCTGCGTGGCACAGTTCGGCAAGTCTGGGGCCGGACAGATTTAAATACTCTAACTGCCAAAAGCGCGGAATTAAAAAGGGCAACTGCGACTAGGGCATGTGTTTGACCGACCCAGATCAACACCTTCTATCCCAGCTTCAGTATACAGTATATATCTTGGTAGCCTTACTAACTTTCACAATTGAATCCCAACATTGGAGGGAAACCTTACCTTAATAAGTTTGTGATTTAATAATAATTGTTTTATTTTTTCTTAGTTCCCGAAAGGTGGTAAAATGTGAACCAAAATTGCATATCTAAATTTATATATTGACCAAAAGCTGATTGTTTTTAGGTTTTTTTTATAATAAATACACTATTAATTTACATTAATAAAAATAATAATTTTAGAGCTAAGTTAATGATGGGTCATTTCTAAAAGTTATGAGAACCACTTTAAAAGATATTATATAATCCAACCGTATTCGAGGCAGTAATAAGGCTTTTAGTACTTTTAAATAAGTGCGAAAATATAAACGACTATAATAAAAATAAGAAGAATTTTCAACACCCAAATGGTGTTTAACAAATATTAGAAGATTCGATGATGCTAGTCCCATAAGTAATATGCCACTATAAGTATATATATTCAGGTACAGGTAGGGTACACCTGCGTCGACGTCGACGCGGCAGCGACGGCGGCAGCACGTGACGCTCAAGTGTTGGGATAAGCATTTCCGCTCTTCAGACGTTACACGAAAAAAGCGCCCCTCTTGTGACAAAGCGCTTGTTGTTGTCGCGGAAAAGCGGTGGAAAAGCGCTGGTCGAGGGGGTGGGGGTGGAGGCGGTGGTTAAATGAGGAAGCACAAAATGAAATTGTGACGCTGGCGCAGCGACACGCCCACATGACGAGGCGCCGCCACGCCCACCTGCCATTCAAAAGTAATTTAGCGTTTAAAAAACATTTTTCTGCCTGACTTTTAAAAAGTTGCGCGTAATGCGACTCGCGTGTGTGTGTGAATGCTTGTGTGTGCGTGTGGAGCCGGTGGAAAAGCGGTTGGAAAAGCGGTGGGGGGGGAGGGTAGCGGGGAAAATCCCGCCACTCACCTGGTTGTTGTAGCCACGTTCCGATTTCGATGTCGTCGTCTGTCTGATCCGCCCGATTGTATTTTGTTATGGCTCGGTAAAGAAGAAAAAAGGAACACACACTGCCTCCTAACGTTTTTTTTTTTTCCTTATTGACTTTGACGTTTCACCAACCGACTACGTGAGTGTGGAAACCCAGGGTGGAATTACAGGGGGAGGGGGAAAACCTGGCGAAAATGCCTGTGGAAGTGCTGCTTAGATTATGAAAAGCCTACGCTTCGGCAAAAAAAAAAATAGGAACGCAGGATAATGAGATTAGGGAAGTTGTTAGCACTTAAGTACAGAATAAAATGCCAGCTACTCGTTAACAAATTCCAGAACCTTTTGCCAAAGAGAAAGACAAAAATTAAGTTTAAACAAGAAGTGCACAGCATAACTTGTTCAAAATCCTTTAATATATGAAAACAAAGCATCCTCTATCGAAAACTTAAAATTAAAACAAATAAAATATTGCATTTAGTGCGCGGTACCCAAATAAATGTTTTAAGTTTATACATAGCTTAAGTGCTTAAATCTTATCTATGTTTGTAATATTTGAAATAATTAATTTCGGTTTAGTTCATTGTTTATTGACACAAGCAAATTGAAAATAACAACCCATTAAGGCCATTTATCAAGAGAAGCAATTAAAAGGCATCACAGAGTAAAATAAAATAAACAATCAAGTGGAATCATGACTATGGGAAAACAATCACCGCACCCGCGCATTAGTATAATTTCGGGTGATTATTTCCATAAGTTTTTCATCCCCCAAAGAGCCAGGGCAAAAATGTATAATTTTCTTGCCTTTTTTTTGTTATTTCCCCTGGAAGTTTTCCACAGCCAAGTTAATTGAAAAAGTGTTGCCGTTTGACCCTCAGAACTTGGATCGCGCAACTCAAATCCCTTTGACACCCCATGGAAAATGCCCGCCCGCACTTTCCCATAATTGGTTTATGCCATTTTTCCGGCTTGTTTACGCGACGCCAACATTTGCATAATGAAACTGAAATCAAATACAAGAAATGTGATTTATAATTTTTCTGTTGTTGAGCCGGGCATTTTAATTAGTCCCGGAAGGGGACCCATCGCCTAATTATGTGAGGGGGCTGGGCTGGAGTGATGGTTCCACTTCCACTGCCAAGTCAAGTCATTATTTAATATGAGCCGCCTTGCTCTCCACGCTTTTGATAAATTATTTCCGCCTGATGGACGCTACGTGCCGAAAGTTGTCGGAAAAGCCAAGATTTTGGGGTGGTGGTCTTATGTCGTCTTATGTATTTTTGATTTGCGGCCGCATCGAGCAGTTTGCCAATCATCCATCCTCGAGGCCTCGTTTATTTGCGGCAATTAATCAATTTGGCCAGCGGAGCGGCTTATCCCCGAATAAGTGATAAATATTTATCACTCAGCCGCCCCGTTGGCGAGGTCCTTAAAGCGCATTAAAGCGCCGGACTCTCAACGTTCATTGAACCGAACATTTTGACTTTTGTGTCTGGACGCACACGAAAAGCATCCGGAAAATGGAAAAGCGCGGGGACTGGCTTTTATTTCGACTTAGAACCGACAAAACTGCAGGCGAAATAAGTAGCGTTTGGCATCCACCAAGTCGCACAACCAAATTCTCTAAGCTTCACTTCTATTGAGTAATTAAGTAATTTAACAAAATAAGGATGTATAATTTTGTACTTTAAAAACCAAAATATTTTAAATCAATATTTAAAAACTAAAGATTTTCACATATTTAATAAGACCGGATAAAATTTACAACAATAAATAATATTGGTTTTTTTTGTATACAATTGAAAATTAACTAATTTGGAGGAATATATTTCTCCCATGGAAATTTATTTGTGCTGATCAAACTATACTCTTATTTTTTCATTTTAAACAATTTTATTTGGCAAAAATCTTTCAGGGTTTTTAAGGCAACGATCGCTGCAAATGTCGAACATAAATCTTGAAAAGTGAAGAGCACAGGATATGTACTGCTCTGTCCGTCTCCCAATTTCCCATTCACCCAGCTATTTTTCCGCGCCTTCATCATTTAGCCTGCTGCATTTTCGACGCTTTTTTTTTAAGCGGCTTCATGTGGGCGAAATGCGGGGGTCAATGCACCCGGAAAACATGGGGTGGATGGGGGTGGTAGTGGGAGGATGAAAAGGAAATGGGGGGAAAAACCAGTCAGACGGCGACGATGACTCGTTCACCGATGTTTACGTTTTGAGCCGCGCTTTTTGGGCTTGTCAACGCCATCCTCTCAACTTATTACTGGAAATTCCTGCCCGGAGAACCTTGCGCAATTTCTTAGGTGCAAAAAGTTGCACTTCACCTGCAGACTGGGTGGTGCAGACTGGGTGGCTTTGCCCCACCACCGCCAGAAAGTGGGTGGTTGTGCTAAGTGAAGTGTAGGCGCAAAGGCGGAACACGCGAAACTTGTCGGTGCAATGTAATAAATTTCGAAAACGTCCAAACGTTTGGCCCATAACGAATGGCTTGCCCAATGCACATGGACAGAAGCCACCCGCAACCACCCAGCACCGCCCAACCACCCAACCACCCACTCTGCACCACCTTGTTAGGCCGCTGCAATAAGTCTTTTATGGCTTAGAGAAACGCCGAAAGAGAGCTGAAAACTTTTATCATTAAAGTTGAAAGGTAAAACTCGGCTATAAAAAGCGTGCAAAAAGTAGAATTGAGCGAAAATCGGATGGAGAGTGTGGAAAACTCGCGAAACGTGACTCACAAAATCCGCTCACGTGACCGAGTCAATAAAGTGTGCGAAAGATTCGCGAGTAAATGAATTTTTCCCTCTTAATGTCCGTCTTTCAATTCGTGTCGATTCTATTTTACTTGCTCAACACTGCTGTAAACCTCCCTTCCGCCTTACCAACACTGCCACAAAAGGATACGATCAAAAGGATAAATTATTTCACCGCAAGAAAGTATTTTATGGAATGTTTACTACCTAGTTTCTAAACAACGCTGAAGGTTTCGTAGTACCAATATATTTCACTTTAAATATTAATATTTAATATTTAAATGCCGTTTTGCCTTTAATTCCCCTTTTTTGACAATTAATCTATGGCATTTAAGTCACTGATTTTAATTTTAAGCTACCCTGGTAAATCTTTAAGTTTATCTAAACTTTGTACTATCCCAATTGTTTCGTATTTTTATACCCTTGCAGAGGGTATTATAATTTTGGTCAAAAGTGTGCAACGCAGTGAAGGAGACATCTCCGACCCTATAAAGTATATATATTCTTGATCAGGATCACCTCCTGAGTTGATATAGCCATGTCCGTCTGTCCGTCTGTCCGTCTGTCCGTCTGTCTGTCCGTCTGTCTGTTTCTACGCGAACTAGTCTCTCAGTTTTAAAGATATCGAATTGAAACTTTGCACACACCCTTCTTTCCTTTGCACGCAGTATATAAGTCGGAACGGCCGGGATCGGCCGACTATATCCTATAGCTGCCATATAACTGAACGATAGGAAATGCCATAACTCTGCTGTTTGTAAAGTTAGGAAGTTGGGATTTTCTATGGCTTCTTTATTTGGCCAATCAATTCGACCTACCAAATTTCATAAGGATCGGCCGACTATATCCTATAGCTCCCATATAACGATAGGAAATATCATAACTTTGGTGTTTTTAGAGTTAGGAAGTTGGGATTTTCTATGGGTTTTATATTTGGCCAATCAATCCGACCTACCAAATTTTATAGGGATCGGCCGACTATATCCTATAGCTGCCATATAACTGAACGATTGAAATTGCCATAACTTTGGTGTTTTTAAAGTTAGGAAGTTGGGATTTTTATTAGTATTAAGAATGAATCATATGAATAATTTTGGAGAATATTATTTACAGAATATTCTGCAAGGGTATATCAACTTCGGCTCCGCCCGAAGTTAGCTTTCCTTTCTTGTTAGCATTATTTCCGTAATCCTGCTCGAATGCATTTCGAAAGGGGCAAGGTCTAGGGGCATGTCGAATTTTCGGGCACATGTGCAACCCCAATCCCCAAATCGATCATCGTGACCCCGGTTGTCGAACTTGACTTTGCCACTTGCCCGGCATTCGAATGCCCCATTGTGGGCTCTTCTCTGGCAGCTCTTTGGCAGCACTTGCTCCGATATCCGCAGGGTTTCCCTGCATTGTATTTCCCTCCATTTTCCCGCATTTCCCAGTCCGTTCAGGTAACTGAACTCGCACGTACGGCCGCCCCATTTCGAGAGCCCCCCATTTCCCCCCCCCCCCCATTTCCCCCCCGCACTTTATTTCATTTCATTTCCTGCCATTTGCAATTTTCCATTTCGGGTGAGCTGCCAGTGCACATTTTATCGATTTCGAATGCAATATTTTCGGCTTGAGGGATGACGGCTGGGCGTTTTAGATGGCAAATATTCGCTTATGGCTCCTTTTGCCCTGCTCTTTTCGGGATCCGTTCCGGCAATTTGTTAATTGTATTTCATATGCAAGCGTCGCATGCATTGCAAATTTTATTAGCTCGACAGCCAATGCAAATATCAAGAATTTGAGGGGGGAGGAAATTTTTGGGGAGCACACAATAAATTGAAACGTAAATGGAAATCAACTTAAATATGCATGACTTGTAAATAAAGCGTGCAGAATCGATGCCTTCGAGGGCCAGTCGGTTGCCATCGTCCCTTCTGTTTAATTCTGTTAAATATTTGTGCATAGTCTTTGCATTTTTCGGACTTTCTGACAGCCGGGGGCGAAGTTTCTTTGTCATTTGGACCTGGGCTTTGGTAACTGGCACCATGTACAAGCCAAAGCCCAATAGAAATTGTATTTCTTATTGCGAAAAAACGATACAAAACTTATCTGTGCTTAAAAAATATAACAGGAAGTACATGGCAAGCCTCCAGCTTTTTTATTGAATTTTTGGCTACCAAATTGTAACACAAAGGTCTGATAAAGTGAATATACCTATAAATTGTGAAGAAGAAAATTACCCAATATTTTTAAGACATCACCAAAATAATTAATTTTAGAAATGCATACTGTAAGGGTTAAACTAGTGTTCAAGCTATTTGATCAAATATTAGGGAATTCTCTCTATGAACCTCTTTCAACCTTTAGTGGCAATTTATTTTTTTCCGTTTTCGCTAATTTTAAATCGTCAGCTTGTTGGTTGCGAATTTAAGGGTTGCCCCGCTGCCTCAATTAGCTTAGCATTCTTTGGCGAGCGACTTTAAGCTGGATTTACTTACATCCTTCAGATCCTTGTGCCCCTGCTATGCAAATTCCAAATATTACTTGCAAAGTAAACCCGTGAAAAAATGGGGGAAAAGAGTGAGTGAAAAGAAAACCAAACAAAAGTACACACAAAAGTTTAGCTTGGCAAGAAAAAAAAACCAAAAAAAAAAACACATATAACTGCAAATATTTTCTTACGCTTGTATGAAATGTAAGCATGTAAATACCAGCTCACACACACACACACACACACACACTGATACGTTGGAAAACACCCACAGACATGCATAACTTTGCTGCAGTCTCTGGGAAAATGGAAAAGTGGGAAAAGAAGGAAAAGGGGGCTTTTTTCTGAAGACAGCTGCGTGACGACGAGGGCAGCTTGAACAATAACCTTAAAAATAAGGAAAGAGATGGCCCATCTAAATCAAATTCATATTTTTTACAACATACCCTCGCAGAAATAAAAACTTTCCTTAACACGCTGATATTTTGTTGTTTGTGAAATATTAATAACAAAAGACGAATTTAAACTTTCAATAAAGAGAGTAGACTCCATACTCGTCCTTTTTCCGT
This sequence comes from Drosophila fuyamai, assembly GCA_018153365.1. Lineage (NCBI taxonomy): Eukaryota > Metazoa > Arthropoda > Insecta > Diptera > Drosophilidae > Drosophila > Drosophila fuyamai. The sequence goes on from JAECXW010000062.1 coordinate 9,296,846, forward strand.
GTGTGTACTTCTTGTATATTGTATTTGTAAACAAATATGGAAATTGCTGCCGCTGTTTGTGCTGTTTTGAGGAGCTGAATGACAAGCAGCCCCCAAAGGCGGGGGCGGGGGCGGGGGCGTGGCAGGGGTGGGGCACAACATCAGCATAAATGCCAAGCTGTAGTGGATGGCAGAAGTCGTCCTTGCACTTTACATTTTTGGCCTTTAAAGTCACTTGGAAATTCGACAACGCAGCTAGGGATTTTTCAGGAAAAGAAACAAAGTTTAAATGGGCGAAAAGGACTTACAAAATCACTAAACAAATTGGTTTTGGTTAACAAAAAAAGTTTATGTTAAAGAATACTGAACAGAATTTGGAAAGAAAAATAAATGATAAGAAAAACACTGAGAGTAAAATCTAATAACAAAAAACATTTAAGCAAACTATCAAGTATTTAAAAGCAATGTCAGGAGTTTACAAATTTCTAGAGCTTTTGGAAAAACATTATTGTAGTTCTTGAAAATTATTAAAAAGCAAAAAACTATGTTTGTTTTGTTAGTTTGATTACGTAAGCCTGCATGTTGCATATGAAAACAACGGTAACTTAATGGATTAAGCTGCAGCTATTGTTAAAAATATTTGAATGCAAGGAAAAAATCAATATTTTGTTGTCAAAACATCGGGCGACATGAGAAATCACCAAAGTAAACAAAAAAAACAAAACACTGCATTTTTGCACATCCAGATGGACAAACTATTAAGAAATTAATCTGCAGGCAGCAAGTTAAGCCCATATGGGGGCGGCAACACTGCGGTCCCTTTGACAGTTTATTCCGGGACGGTGGCAACTCTGGCCACATCGATCGATCCGTTTGCTGCACATTTCGCAATATCCTGCTGGGCTTTTTAATATCGTAACGGCTTTCACTTGTTTACCGCTTTATGCAAATTTCATTGTGAGTCCACCAGGAGTCCGGCTCTCCCTCTGATTTGTGTGCCATATAACCATGTGTATATATAAAGAGGTGGGGGGGAAACAAATACACATACACACATTGCGCCCCATATACACACACTTGTCTCTGGCGAAGTTTCCCAGTTATTTACGTTCATGGGCAATAAAATAAACATTGGGGGAGCATTAAAATATTAAAACTTTTCAAGTGGGTGGCATAAATCAATAAGGAATATGTTAGGCAGATAACTGGCATATCAATTGCCTGTTCAATTTACAAAATTTCTGCATCACAGACAATGCACAATGAACTCGCGCACTGCAAGAAAATGTGGCCCTCTTTGTATATTAATTTATAATTAAAATATATACTAAACTTTCTATCTTTTGGTTTTATGTTTAGAATCCTTTTTAAGACATATATATTTCTATTAATGCTTAAAAGAGACTTAAGGCAGATAAAATATTTTCCAAGAAAATATTTAAATATTTCATGATAAAGACACCGTTTAAATAATTATCGTAGATCAACTGTAATGCTAAAGAAGTTTCATATTTATACACACTATGACATTATAAGACCACAAAGTATGAAGTGTAATTTGCCAGTAAAATCGATTTGAATGTATTTTTGTTTCAAGTCCCTGACGAGGAATGCAGCATTTTCTGAATGCGGCGCCCATTTGCTCATTACGCATACGCACTGCTGGCCGTTGGGGCTCAATGGGAATTAATTATGCGCCTAAGTGAATATTGAATAAATTCATCATTTGCGGACAGAGGTCAGGATTGGGACTGCAGGCACAACTAAGAAAATTATTCACCAAATGCTAATGCATATTTAAGCCCAAGTCCAGGGGTCAAAAGAGCTGCTTAAAGCAAATAATTCGATTGGCATCTGCTTTATTAACATGTGTACTTCCTCTATTCATTTGAATTGGGAATTTCGCAATTAAATTCACAGCATTCAATAATGGCATTCTAATTGCAGGCTATTCACTTGTGTTAAATGCTCCGATTGCCATTTTATTAGTTGAACTAATTTTATAAGTACATTGACAGCATCATTTTTAAATGCACTTAATATGCTTGGAAAATTTGTATATTGACTTAAGACTCGTTCTGATTAATCTTCTACTTGTTGCCTCTAGCTTTTCACATGCAATTAGCTAAAGAAAACCCCTGAAATAGACACAGAACAAAGGGCTCTGACTTGTTTTGCCAAAGGGGGAATTAAACGGGCCATGTTCCTATGACAACTGATGCTCCTGCAGTTTTCCCGCACTAGCTTCACCCCTTTTGGGCCAGCACTTAGGGCCAATACCAAAGACCATTTGGCCATCGCAAATTGGCCCATCCACTGAAAAGCTTGCCCAGGTGCAGCTCCACCTTCGGCTGTATATATATATATATATATATTCCGTATATATATGGGTCTATATAGGACTGTGCCTATGTGGGGATCCCCAGCCCACTGCCTGATCCTTGGGCAAAGTGTAATTAAATATCCATTTAGTGTACATTACGTTTCCTTTGGCCAGCCTGAGTCGGGTAGACACATTACCAACTTGGCAACAAAAAAGTAAGGAGAAAGCCACACACACACACACACACACACTCGCACTGAAAACCCTCAAGAAATAGACAGAGGCGAGGAAAAGCTGAGAAAATCAAGAAAAGCGGGTCGGGGGAAACAGGAAAAACACGAACCGCTTAGCCGGTTCTGAGGCAGAAGTTTAAAGAGCTGCTTATGTCTAAATTAATTTAAAAAGTTCGTTCACTTGAAAAATCGCACTGTGCCGCCCACTTGGGTGGCTTTTCCTTTTGGCATCCTCTTGTCGTCCATTTGCGGCCGCTTGAGAGTTTTCCCGCGGCTTTTCCACCACCCACCCACTTTCACCCGCCGCCCAGCTTCAGTTGGTTCCCTGGTGTTCACTCGTTTATTAAAGATTATGCTTATAATGACGATGACAATGACGACGACAAGCACGGGATGCTGAAGGTGGGGAAAAGGGGAGGGGGAAAATGGAGGAAAACCCCCTTGGGCTGACGATGATGCTACAATTTTCCAACATTTTTCTTTCGCTCTGTCTGCCCGCGCTTTATTTTATTTTATTTTATTTCATTTTATTTTATACCATCCTTCTCCTTCTAAATTTATCATTCTGTCCCGCTCCTTGGAGCCATTAAAGCTCTGCTCCTACTTAATTTCCCCCTTAACCAGTAGCTTCTTCGACAGCGAGTTCTTGGAGCCTTTTGACGGGTATCCAGCATAGAGCCTTTGCTTTTTGCCTTGAGTGCTCTTTTTTATCACAATGAACTTAAAAGCAGTTTCTAAATTGCATTTCATCGTTCTAAAAACACAATGAAAACGCTGTCTCGAGTTAAAATATTAGTTTTTCACTGATTTTATGTTGTCCGGTTTACCTTAAAGCACGTTGGCAAAAATGTGAGCAGAGGTTAATTGTTTTTAGCAGGTTTAATGGTCTACAAGGTTTATTTATTTTATTACATTTATTTTCTTGAGGAACGAATCCCAACATGCAATGTTTAATTTGATAACTAAAAGGATGAGGTGTTTATTTAAAACTAATAGCGCTTTTAAAAACTCGTTTTAAATTATTTAGATTTTTTTCTATTTGTTTACTTTAAAACTTCCATTAGCATAAATAGGTTTCAACATTTTGGGGCTTAATAAAGGTGTTTTATTTGAATTCCTCAATTGCATTCTGAGGGTAACATTTCTTAAATATGTTTAAAGTATAATCTGCTGATATTTGTCCCCTAAATATTTTTCTGACGTCCCGAATTCTTTTCCCCTTAAATTTGAAACTTTCGCTGGTTCAATCCCGCATTTATGTGGGCCTCTCGCTTTCCCGAGGGCTTTCTTCCCCCCACTTTTCCGGCTCACTTCGCAGCGACAGAGGACTCCGTGACCCATATAGATATCATATATGGGTTAGACTCCGACTTTCGCCCCGCGACACAGGATTTGTGCCACTGTCGTCATCGCTGTCGCCGTTTGCTGTCGTCATCGTCATTGTCATCACATCGGCTTTATCCTTATTCTCGGAGCCAAGTCATTTGGCCATTGTGTGTTGGCCCAAAACCTTTGCGGTGAGAGGTGAGAGATGGCCGCCATTGTACCCCGCCCCCTTTCCCCGGCCAGCCCTTTCACTGCCTCCGTGTACTCGCCATTGTTTCTGCTCCCTGTTTCATTTCTATGTCATTTCCGTTGCCCTTCTGCCGCCCTTCCCCTCGGCTTTCAACGGCACACTGGTCCAAAGAGGACATTTTTCAGGACATTCAATCCAAAAGTGGAAATTCATCGAGCAAACTATTAGCATCCAAAATAATCAAGGATTTTGCCACTAAAAAGTTTGAAATGGTACCTTCAAGTTAAATTTATATCAAACGAGGGCTTATCGAAACTATCGATATTTAGATAGTTATCAATTTTTAATAGTTTCACATGTATTTATCGTTAATAATCTAAAACCATCATTCAAAGAATAATGGTGTACATTATAAAAGGATTCTCACAGGATATTCCTAATACTTCAATGTGATCAATATTTCATTAGTAACAGCTATATTTTCCACTGATTTAAACAGCTTTTGAAAGAATACACAATTATAAAATGTTTTTCATAACACATTGATAATTTATCAATATGATCGAATCTCGTTAGTAACAGCGATATTTTTGACTAACTTATAGAGTTTTTGGCACAGTGTGCTCAGTGGCTGTTGGCGTTTCACAGCTAATTTCAACGAGAACTTTTTGGATCGTGAGATTAGTGGACAGCGGGGCTGGTGCTGGTTTTCGGTGGGGTTTTCGGGGGGTCTTTCAAAGGAGCTTTTCCGGCGGGACGGGGGGCTGTTCCAAAAAGGGGGCCTGGTGTTTCGGGCAGGACAACCATAAGTCATCCGACCGCTTGCCAGAGTGCGCTTATGCAAATTTGTGCCAGCTGACAAATGGGACGGCATTTGCACAATGCCGAAAAGAAGGGGACCCGAAAGGTGGGTGGATGGGTGGTTTTGGGGGGCGATGGGTGGTGGGTGGTTGTTGGGGGCGCTGGGGCGTGTCTATATAAATGTCATTTGTGTTGTTGTGTTCTTTTATTTTATTTTTTTTTACATATTTTTTTCTTTTTTGGGAGAAGGCGAGAGCTCTCCTCGCTTAGCCTGACATGATGATGATAAAGTGCACATTAAAAAATATTTTCCCATTGCCTTTTTCGTTGTTTCTCGCTTGTTGTTTGTTCTTGATTTCGACGTTGTGTGTTGTTGTTGACGTTGCGGCTGACTGCTCAACTCTAGTTGGGAATTATTTATGGACGGAGAGCGCGTTTTGAATTTTAAAACTATGGAAAAAATACGAATTTTTGGCACAAAATAGCTTATGGAAATGGGATTAAAACGATGGAGTTAGGGAGCACAGGAAGCGCTAAGCAAATAAAAATATATAAACTGAAACATCGATTTACTTTTACTATTCATGTAAATAAAAAACAGAACTATGCGTCATTTTATTTGTTTCTTTGACTTTTCGAGCATTAATGTAGCCTTTAAAAACGGCCTTAGAATTAATTAAACAAAGAATCTGGCACCGAAACTGCCATAGGAAACACCCGCATTAAAATATTTCAGTTCCTTTGCCGCAGATTGAAATGAAATTCCTTTGTAATGGCAAAAAAATCTGAGCCAACTGCTATTTGGCTTTCCCTACTTCTTGCGCCAAGCTTTCACCCACTGTGGGAGTATATAATCATTATTACACATTATTATATAATATAATGCCTGCGCATATAATTCACACTTGCACACACACACACGTGCCACGCCCCCTTCCTCGACGGCCGCCTCTTATCAACATTCTGCAAGCAGCACAAATGAAGTCTTCTCTTTTAATTTTCCCTCTATAGCTCTCGCTCGCCCAGCCGCACATAAAATTATTTTCTTCATAAAATAAGTGTAATAACTTTCATGTGTCGCCCGTTTGAGGCAGGAAAGTCGGAAAAGCGGGAAAACGGGAAAGCACTGCGCCAGAAATGAAGAGCACCGCACATGGAAAAAAGCGGGGGGGAAATCGCTTCTTAGCAGTCAAAGTGAATGTGAAAGTTGGAGATTTTCTAGAAACTAGAAGAACTGGAAAATAAAGCTTGATGTTCATGAAAATTGTAGATTTTCAATGACAGTAGTAGGGTATTTTTTTAAAATTCTAATTCCAAATTTATCATTAATTTAATTTCCTATATGCAAAACGCAGTGTGACCAAACCAGCTGCAATAGTTTATAGTTCCGTGTGACCATGCAATCTGTAATTAGGTAATAATAAGTCCATTTTAAATTGTATCTATATAAAATTCTATATAAAATTCCTAACTGACCATTGTGTTGCCTTTACACTTCATGCATTTACATAGAGTATCATTACCCTTGAATCAACCCTCGCTCGCTCTATGTACATATAATTTGCACATGCGTGTGTGTGCAGCACTTAAATGGAATTGAGTGCGGAGTGCGTTGTCCTCATTCGAAGCTTGGCTCACAAATCCCGCATAAGACAATAAAGGGGTTTCCCTAGTAGGTGAGTGCTCTGCTCCGCCTGATCCCGAAGTCCTTAAAGCGTGATTTCTACCCAGCATAGGGCAGATAAGTGCCCAAAAAAAGGACGAAATTCATAAGGGACAGCTGAAAGCGAACCGTATTCAATGCAATATAGCCACAGGCTATTTAACCGCAAGTAGGGCAAGGTATGCATGCCAAACTGAGCCACTGCACCACTCTAGGGGTCAGCAGGTGGTTCGGTGGTTGGCTGGGAGATTGACAGGTTGTGTGGTCTAATTAACAGCAAACAAAGGGCAGAAAATTGCGCAAAAAGTCGCAATCGAAATTTATGGCCTGGGAAAACGACATCAGAATACTGAAAACGAGCTCGAGGATTGAATGCACTACAAAATTGATATTAACATTCAACATGAATGCACTGAACTGTGCTCAAAATGATATCTTCAAGACAACATAATTCCTAATAATAGGTTTATTTTTGTACTTTAATAATTATCTAAAAAATTGGTGTCAAACTTAGACTTAGTTTTCCAACCTTTGGGTCTGGTAAAATGATCGCTGATTTATTATGCTAATGATGGCCCCATTTTAATTTAATATATTTACCTAATCGGTAGATACATGGTCACATAAAACGTATGCATGCGGAGGCTCAGTGGATGTAAAATGCAAAACGGAATTATGCACAATTATTTTGGCATTGGCTGTTTCTGGCCCCGCTTTCCATGCAATTTAATTGGCGGCGGTTAACAAGAGCAATTATAGGACCGCAAGGAGGCAATCTTGAAGGACTCGCCGCAACAAAGGATACAGAAGTAGGTGGGTTGTGGCTGGGCAATTAAGCGGGGGTTTGGGGGATATAAGCAGGGTTGTCAAAGTTTTCGAAATAAAACGAAGGTTGCCAAGTGGCCATGTAGGGTCCTTTCATTCATAACAGTTTTCAATGGAGGCAAATGTGCATTGCGGTCAGAAAAACAAACAAATTAATTAAGCAATCAGATCAGTTCAAAGGCACTTATCTTATTTAATATTACTTTCTTTGTTATCCTTAATTATTTATTTGATGGCTGGATTATCGCGAAGGCTTATCTTGCCTTATGTATACCGTATTTCTTTTCCCACTTGACTTGCACTTGGCTTTTAATTTGTTCTCTCATTGCATGCTCAAGTTGCTTTTCCCCAACTATTTTCCCCCACTATTTTCCACCCAGTGTCCTCTTGCTAATTGCGCTTATTACGCTGACAAGAAAATGGCAAGCGGGTAAAGTAAAATATGTATAATATGAGAGGGGAAAGAAAATAAAATCTGAAATGAGCAATCTAATGGTTATCTCGTATGTATGTATTAGTGTCCTTTTTTTTCTGTCATTGACACATGCACGAGAATAATATATTGTTGCATACTTTGGGGCTCCCCTGCATTTCCCTTCGCATTTTCCACTATTCTTGTATTTTCTCTCATTAACTGTTGCAACTGCGCTGCTTTTGCTTCTTGGCTCGCGAAAAATGTCTGCAAGTGCATAATTATCGGTTAGTAGTCGCCGCATCGCTAGAGAATCGAGATACGCAGCTTTATTCCTCAAAAATATCTGTATTTTTATCTAAATCTTTTATGCCAATATAAAATATTGATATATGAAAATCGGAGATGGACTAAACTGACAACTACCAGCGGCATGTGATGTGAATGGAACAATAGTGTGTTCTTACAAAATAAAAATATATTTATTTTAGAGTGACCAGTTCAATTGTTTTTTATGTGACCATGCTAACGATACTAAGTTCAAATTAAGGTTATTTTGCATGTCATTAAGTTTTCTAAACGAAGTAAGTGTTTCCTCAACTTATTCATCGGTTTTTGAATAACTTTAAAAGGCACGACTTTGCCAATTAAATTTGAATTTAACCGACATGACGTGCTACTTCAACCTGAGCTACAGATTAGCTGGCTTCATCAGGAAAAAGCCACATCACAACCCCTTTGAAGCTGGGAAATTTGCAATTCCATTGCTTCGGCTGTCAGATGGCAAAGTGAATTGGCTGCGGCTGTAAAATAACCAGACAATCTCTTGTTATTCCCTGTTATTTCCCTAGGCCAGCCATGCTCCAAATTTGATTGCGACTTTATGACAGATTCGGGTTCTGATTCTGATTTAGATTCAGTAACGGCAGCTGTTTTACTCGTTGCATTATGCAATGCCCGCAATATGTGAAGCTTTTTTTGGGGGGCGGTCTACAGTCAATGGAAATTTGAGACAGACACTGGCGGTTCAAAGCATTTTCTGAACTAAATAAGAATGTGTAAAATTAAATAAAATCGGAAAACAAATGAACTGGTTGTGTACAGTAAATATGCCATATTTTCATCGTTAAAGTATCGCATTTCGAACAGAAAATTATATGGTAGAATAAATGTCGTATTTATGTGGTTTATGCTAACCACGTTTTTTCCCACAATATTTATCCAATATTTGATAAAGCTATCAAAATCCATATTAAAACACAGAGGAATTATTTCACAAAGGAAAATATTCAAGTTGCAATTTGGCTGTGCGTTTTTCACACAGAAAATTACAATAAAAAGAAAAATATTTGCGAGTCCATTTGCCATATATTTCATTCAGATAATGATTTCCATCATACCTTAATATATAAGAAAAAAAATTCCGATAGAAATTAGCCCTTCATAACTGTTTAATGTCAAGATAATTTTGTCACTCCGCTTTCATATTTATGAATTGAGTGTCATACACATGCCAACCGATTTACCCCTTAAAAGTCTAACTGATATCAATCTTTAAATAAAATTGCTACACCTTTACCTTTTTTTCGATTTCCTTTTCTCTTTCAAATTAAATAAACTGTTCTTTTAACCGCCAACAAGCGATAGCAAGTGGAATGGGAAAGTGAAAACACATTTATCTCGATTTTCACGCTGTCAGCAGCAACTCAAAAAGGCGACAGTTTGTGAAAAAAGCACAAAATAAATAAAACAAAAACCGAAATATATATATATATATATATATATAAAGGCGGCTGGGAGCAAAGCAAACCGAACCCTGCACAAAGTCAATTTCAAGATTTATTTTTCGCAATTTAACATTTCTGTTACGCCTGTCAGCCGGGAAAACAAAACAAAAGCCGGGGAAAAACAAACCGAAAACCGCCGAAAAAACCAAAGGAAAATTCTGGGGGGCGGGGCGGTACGCCCAAGCAGAAGGTGAATGCGGTTAAGAAAATAATAATAAATTAAAAGCTTGTGCCCCTCAGCCGAAAGGTCAAATAATTTCAATAACACAAAAAAAAGGAAGAAATCTGTGTCCTTACGCGATTTGGAATTGTAATGAAATGCCGAAGGCAGTGACAAAAAGTTGAAAAGGTGCTATCAAAAACAGTCGACTTGAAAATACCTGAGGAAATGTATTAATAAAGACTTTGATAAGGTCTTTTAAACCATTAGATTTGTTAAAGAAAAATTATAGTAGATTTAGCTTACAATATAAAATATTTAAAAAGCTATATTTTATATTTAAAAAATTTGCTTTCGAACATTTTAAGTGTCTAATAATGCTGCATTCTTTAAAATTTTCATTATATTTCAACATAAGTTTTGAATAAATCGAAAGCCCATTCAAAGAGATATACCCCGCTGGCCAAGTCGATAAGGCCAAAGGACAAGATGAAAATTTGCTTGCCCGATGCCTTTTTAAGTATTTTCAATTTCGGCAGCCAAGATGTAACTTGCCACGCCCCCCGCCCACTGCCTTCGTACTCGAATTTATTCGACCCCGAGGGTCAATATGCAGAGAAGTCGCGTCCAAAAGTCGGAAAGCAACGCGAAATTCGTGTATGTTCCACGCAAAAGTAATCAGCAAGCAGTTGTGCCCCGCCTTGCCTTCTTCTTTTTTTTTCATTAATAATAAATTAGGAGCACACCGGAAACGGAAATGCGCGTTGGCAGGCCGCCCAGAGCTAACTTTATTAGTTTGGTCTTTTTCGCCGCTTTTTGCCCGGGGAATATGCGGAATTAGAAAGAATTCATTTTTGCATTTTTCAAAAATTAAATTCCGCAGATTTTGCCCCTTGGTGTTTGCAATATATTCTTTCTTTATTTTTGTTTTCTGTTGGCTGGATAGGGAGGGGTGGGGGGTGGCTCTTCTGCCTTTGTGCTCACATGGGAATCCAATTAAATGCTCTGCTAATCCACAGAAAAGTGGGGAAAATCACAGAAAATCTGCGCTCGCTTCTGCTGTCGGCTGCTTAAGTCAATAGAGTAGTAAATGAAGCTTCAGTCTTATCAGCCAACAGCCATCGTCCTGGATGCCAGAAGTACATTGAGAAAAAATTTGGGTTTCTTTTGGAAAATAATTACACTTTTTTAACTCTTAAATGATTTCAAATGTTGTTATTGAGTAAATAATTAATGAATTTGTACATTTACATTTTGGGAATTATATAAATTTAAAATATTGTAAAAATTTTGATATTTGCATTTTGCTTTTTGAATGAGAATTAATACATTTAATATCAAGTTAGAAAGACATTAAAAACAAGTCTTGAAATTGACTGAAAAATTGAGTTTTGAAAAATCTTAAATTCAGCAAAACTAGAAACCTATTTCTCTCTATACAAATCGCAATCTCCGTTTCTCTGGTTAGTCACAGCTTAAAAGCTTGGCTAATAAAAACTGGAATTATGCGTGAGTGTGTGCCAGGACATGAAGCAGATAGATGTAGATGGGAGCTCGGATGGGAATTGAAGATGAAAACTCAGACAGAGATGAAAATGGAGATGGAGATGAAGATGGAGATGGGAATGTTTCCCTGTTGCTGGGGGCAATTAAACGATAAGCGTAATCTGCTTTGTCAATTCACACAAAATGCGTAAAGTCGTCAGTCGAGGAGGATTTCAATTAGCCAGCACAAAAATTCCAACCATCCAGGCAGCACTATCCTTTGCGCATATTTCATGGCCCACACACACACACACACATACACCACACACTATATACACATATATATATAGTACACATATACTATATATAGTGGAGAGTCGGAAAAGCGGAAAAGTGGGTGGGCCACTAAGTGTGGCCAATTAGCACAAAGACTGGGGAAAGTGTTTCCGTTTAGCAGATGAGAAAAGCGAGCACCTCTCAAGTGACAATTTGCTTAGCGCTTCAATTTGGTTGCGAGCCGAGGGCCAAGTGGCGAGGTGGAAAAGTGTGGGGGCGGTGGGTGGAAAAGCGGCGGGTGGCGGCTAGCGGGTGGCAGGTGGTGACCTCGACCAACAATAACCCACATGCCACCGCAGCGTCGCACTTTTCGGACTAGAAAACCGTCACACAACACTTGTCAACTTTATACAATTTGTATAACTAGAGACTAAGATGATAATAAATGGTTCTGTTAGGTTAAGTCTTTTTAAACCGAACTTATTTCGGTGGCAGATGATGGTTCGAGTTTTGGAACCTCGACTGTTAAACCGTTTTAGTTATAAAATAATTTTTCAAATATATCATTACCTAGTTAGACCGCTCTCCTTACCATGTCTGACCTATCCGAATTCTTGCAGGGTTCTATCACGCAAACTAAAGCCACATCTTGTTGCGGACACCGTTAAGCAGTATATAAGTCGGGCCCAACGCACAACCAAAAAGGGTTCTCAAGAGCAGCAAAATATGGAGTTTTTACGCGGCGTCTATGCGTTTATGCAAGTGAGTAGATCATCGGTGAGTGTCCACTTCCTTTGTAACAACCGTACTAATCCATGTGAACTTGCTCTACTTTTATACCGCCTTTGGTTGATTGATTGATTATACCATACCATACTCTACTCTACTACTACAACTCAACTCGAACTCAAACTCTAAATCAAACCAATTATATCTCTAAAACCAAATCGATTTGAGTCACAAAACAAAAAAAAAAAAAAAACCGCAAAACGAAAACGCAAAGCAAAAGCGAATCGAATATGTTACCACTACCTTCTACTACCTATTTATTTATACTACTACTCTACTACTACCACTCTTATAAGCGTAACTAATGAGCCAACTAAATACCAAATACGAAAGACAAATAAGCCGAGAGTATCAAATGTATCTTACACTATATACTGACCCCCCCTCTTAAAAAAAAAAAGACAATAAGAAAACCCGATTTATCCCATGTGTAAACTTCGGAGCTCGACAAATGCCTGTGGACCGCCGTAATTTGGGGGACCATCCCGATATAACCATCGTCGAGTAACAATGCAAAAAGAAATACCAAGCCCAGACCATTCCATTCCAGTCAAAAGTAATACTCGTCCCACCACTTTACTTTTACTTTCCCCCCACCATTCATTTCGTTTGTGTTTTGAGTTTAGTGGCCATGACTTTTTAACCATTGCCATTCCATATAACCCGGCCCCTAGATGATAACAATAAAGCGAAATGCAAATGAAAGTAACAACAACCAGAATAACAATACTCGTAATAATGTACTTACCGTGAGCACATTCCTTCAAAAGATCACAATAAAAGACAAAAAAACAAGAAAACAAAAAAAACCAAATGAACATTCACAAGAAAAGGTCATCTAAAACCAGAGAAAAAGAACGCAGAAAAAATGAAATTAATATGCAAAACATTCATCAAGTAGGATTATTTTCAACATGAAAAAAACAGCGGCGGGACAAAAGATGATGACGTCTCTTTCTCGCCCCCTCTATTGCCGTCTCTTTCGGGCGTTGCAAATTCTCATTGAGACCCATTGTGAGCCCATTGTCCATTAATAACCATTGTCCATCCAACATATTCCCATCGCTCTATCTCTCTCGGACTATCTCTCTCTTTCCAACACACACCCACACAAAAGATACATGTCTCTGTCTCTACCTCTCTCTTTATCTCTATCTCTCTCTTTCTCTCTGTCACTCTGATTGCGTCTTTTTCTGTGTTGAATTTGATTATTGTTTGTAATCGGCTGTGTAAATTATTGATTAGCTAATATGTCTATGAAATCTATGAATATTACCGTAATCGTTACTGTATCTATGTCTGTCTCCCTCTCGCTGTTTGTGTGTTCGTTTGTGTTTTTTTTAAAAGCAAAATTTTTAAACAATTTTTCAGTTAAGCTCTATCTCTAGAATTACCCCGATTGTGTGCGTGTTTAAACCTAAGAACTCTGAACACAAACTAAACACTCTTACATATCTATTAACCCCTGAAAGCCCCTTGCTCCGAAGATCTTTTATATTGGGTTTTGAGACGATCTATGTAATTAAAACCCAAAAAAAATGCTTTATATATTCTATACCGAACGAACCTCTAAAACCGAAATGAAACGAACTAAAAATCGAATGTGCCCGCCACGTGAAGGTCGACTACAGCGGAAACGGATACGGAAACGGCAGCGGCGGCTATGAGGCAACCCTGACAACCCTGCCCAGCGACAACCCAGAGCCGGCAGCGATAACCGGAAGCGGAAACAACAACGCCATATCGATAACCGATAACGACAAGGAGGCAGCAGACGAGGCAGCCGCAACAGCAGCTGGGGAAGCTGAGGTCCTTTGGCCAAATTCGATAGCCTGCTGCAGTTCCACCACTATCAGTACCACTAGCAGTGCCAGTGCCAGTGCCAGTACCAGCACCAGTTCCAGTTCCAGATCAGATCCTGCCCAGAAGAGAAGGTTACCTGGTACAAAAACAGCGGCGAACAAACCCAGAGACAGTTGAGAGTGCGGCAGTAATAATGGGCATCGGTGCCAGATGCGGTGAATTACAAGCAAGAACTATGAACTACGATCGAATAATGCTAACGAATGTGATAACTCGTATGTACATATAGCCACGTATATATCCAAGTATATAACAAAAAATATTTACAAGCGAACTGCAATACCGAATCAAAACCAAAAATCGTAAACGAAACGTGACGCGCGATAACTTAGCACCACAGAGCAACTAAAAAATGTAAAAAAACCCAAAATCAAAAATATCTAATCGTAAAATCAAACGAAAACAGGGCAACTCGTGAAAAGGTGGCCTTAGCTTGTGCGACTGAACAACCAATCCAAATCAATTCATCGATTAACGATACCGATAACCGATAAGCAATAAACAGATCAACGAATCAGCTATCAATTAAATGAATAGCGATATCCCGAAATCGAATTAATAGCGATATCCCGAAATCGAAATCAAAAGCGATCTCGACGCAAGCGGCGGCGGCGGCGATAACAATTATCGATAGCCGATAGACTGGCTCTGAACCACTGCTGGCGGTGTGTGTGTGTGCGTGCGTGTGTGTGCGGTGCCGCCCACGCGGCCACGCCCATCCATCCCCACCCCCCGCCAAGAGCAAAGTGATAGAAAATGGTAATTACAAATCAAGCAATTCTAGTACTCATTTTAAAAACTCACCAACCACTCTCCACCCGCTCCCCAATGACTATCGAAAGTATCGAACTTCAGCTCGGTTTCTCTATTGAGCTCCCTCATAGGGACCTATTGCTCTCTCTGTCTCTCTCACCAGTCCTGCCCGTCCCGTCTCTTTCTCTATTTGTCTCTCTTTTTTTCACACTTGATCTGCGCCTTGTTTTTGCTTATAAATATTGCATATATAATACTATAATTATACTGTAGTTGATTAGCTAAAATTGTGCTTTTTGATTTATCGTTTTCATTATATTCGTTAATGGATTATGATTTTTAAGACCAATTCCCCATGCCCTAAGTTAGTTAACACGTTTTTGGGTTCACGTTTTCTTAACTTTGCTTTGGCTTTGTCAACTCTATTCATCTCCTTCTGTCTGTCTATTTATCTCTTTTCTTTATTTTGTAGCAATTATTTTAAGTCTAGTAGAGCGCGATTACAGGATTCCAGGTTAAAGAACAGATAAACCCAGAACAAAAACAGAACAAATCAGGGGATGCAAATTCCAAAATAATAATCGATATTTTATCAAAAACGCAGCCGCACCGCGCCGAAAAGAAATGATAACCAGAACCTTAACCCGACGATAACAGATTGCTCGCCTGCCACCACAAAATATGCTGTCAACGTCTACGTATAAATTAAAATAATGCAAATTACAAACGAAAAAATATGAAATGGTCAAGCTGAAAACCAAATCAAATTTAATACAAAATGAAGTTTGTATCGATTTCTACGCCCTAACCCTACTTGTGTCTCCTTCTCTCTCTCTTTCTCTCTATTTCGATATATGTATATCTGTCTCTCTTTAGTAACTCTAACACACTCACACAGTTACAGACACACATACACACGCAGACTTTGTAAAAGTATAGTAAAGTGTTGCGAGTGCCTGGCGATAACCGATAAACTAACACGATAAACATTACGACAACGAAAAGCTGGCAAAAAAAACGAAGAAAACGATCAGCCAAGGTTAACTTTTTCAGTTGATTACAATTATGATTTTCCACATCTATCAATAACGATGACTATTTATGCGTATGTAACTAATTAAGTAGGGCAACCAAATGCAATCGAAGCAATCGATAACTGTACCCAAATGCTATCGCAGGGCAATCGGATGTGAGGAATCCGATAAAGACTGCAAGTCTGAAAACCAAGGATAGCCCTTTCAATAGCTCTATTGCCGCGTATATGGTGTTCTGTGTAAATATATATATATTTTGCCAAAAATCGAACGCGACTAAAAGACGTAAAGAAAAAAATTAAAATGAAACACATAAAAGCAAACTTGAAATTGAGCAAACTTGAAGCAATCCTTCCATGTGGATCAATTATCGCCAAGAACCAAAAACAAAACCCCTCTGTATCTCTCTCTTTGCCGCTCTCTCCGTCTCTCTCTTTCTCTATTTAACTCTCTCTCTCTCTGAGCCCCGTACCTAAAGTCTAGATAAATACCCTTTACCTTTCTCGAAATTTGATAAGAAAATGATAATTCCCAACCAAAAATTAGTTGACTCCACACCGCGCACACCCCAGAAAAAGCTTTTAATTTGAAAAGATCTTTTTTGTTCCAGTAACGCCCTCAGTTCTCTCACCAACCCCTTTCTTTCTGCTGCCCCGCCCCAATCAAGTAGTTAAAGCCCCCAAAATAACCTCCCTACAATACCGACAACCGAACCCAACATCCCAATAAAAAATAATAAAGCTACAACTTGCACGTGTCTTAAGCCGTAAACTGTACGCATCAACTCAATCAATTGCAGTCTCTTGTGTTCTATAATATGCATACTCGTATCTATACCCATAATGCTACTCGTACTGTACCAACTGTATAATTTGTTGTATTGTTTGCCGGATTTCCCCGTAGTAACTTGAGCGTAACGTACACGGAAATGTTTCGATCGGCAGATCTCAGTAAGCAAGCAAGCGGTGATAATACCCAACCATATACCGTAACGTATTGTAATCAATCAATATCTATCTCGTATTGCGGCATTTGTGGCATTGTATCCGTATTCGTAATATCAAGTGCAAACTACTTTAACTACCAACTAAGCCAGATATATATCAGCGCACATATATGCTCGAAAATTGAAAAAAGGAAAGTTAAACTAATTTTGCGACATTATACATTTTGCAATTTGATTTTACCGCTTCAAGACACACTTTTTATTTACAAATTGTCGATCACCAAATATTAATCGATTATATCGATAATTTATTTATTTAAATTCTAATAAAAATACCCAGTACAACTTAAATAGCTATCATATCAGACCTATTGATGCCTACATTTTAACGGTTGTTTCATTAACCGATTAATGAATTGTACCAGAGCGTATATGTGTGTAGGTAACTAAACCAAACATAAGTATGTCGCATTGTGTATGTGTATGCTTGTCTGTATGTGTATGTGTAATCAGTTGTACGTATATATCGGTGTAGACGTATTTTGTACTAAGCTTTTTATTTTAATATTTTCCTTTCCTAAGATCGATAAATCACTGAGCAATTGCGAGCAAGCGAAATTGTTGTTTTTTTTATTTTCCAGTAATCGTAATCGTAAGCATTATTAATTTTTTATTATTCTATCGATTGGTTTGTGATCGTTTGTTTTTTTGGATTTCTCATTTCGGTTACCAATAAGCGATCGATGGAACTAAGCCGACCAGAAGCTACAACTTTCGTATTCTACACCATCTATATATATCTATATACCTATCTACTCGTACTCAACTAAATATATCTATAATATACCATACTCAATATACATACATATATACATATATATATCTATATGCATATCTTTACATACATATACCTCTATATATATCTATATATCTATCTAAAGGAACAAACAAAAAACAAAACCAAAAAATAACAATAAATATTACTCGTAATACCAAAAAGTAGTTGTCGTTGTTGATGTTGTTGAAAATGTGCAATTTTAATTGATTGAAAACGCAAAAAATACCAAAAAATACCAGAGAAGCCAAATGTAAACGAACGATTTTTTTGTGTCGAATGCCAAACAAAAAAAACTGAAGCTAAATACTATAATAACTATAATCAAGTATAAACAAATATCACAAAAAATAGAAAAAGTACCGGTTCAAAAGCCAAAAAGTATGCAACTGCATTCTTTTTGGGCTGGCATTTTTGCGAACTCTTTGTTTTTGGAACCGTAAGAAAGTACCACCCACTGAAGACAAAGAAGCAGAAGAGGAGGAAAACCCAGACCAAAACCAAACCACTCCCCACTAACCGAAAAACCCACCCACCACACTACCCCAAAGAAGATACCAGAAAAAAAACCAGTTACCGAAATACCTAATACTCTTCTCCAATTCTCCATCTCTATCTTTTTCTCTCTCTCTGTCTCTAACTCAAAAATGCTAATTTCAATGTTTTTGTGTGTGTGCGTGTGTTGCGTGCGCTTGTGTGTGTACAATTCAATTGTATTAAATTTGGTTAACTAAAAAGCGAACTATATACGATATATATATTAACAAAAAACGATAATCCATACAAAAAAATACCAACTGCTAAGCGGACAGGCAGCATATATGTTGGCAATCGAGCAATTTCTGTGTAGAAATCAGCAAAGGCGTCTTGTCTCTTTCTCTCTGTCCCGCTCTATATATATATCTCTCTCTTTCACCAACACTCTCTCTGTCCCTTTCACGTCCACCCACCGAGCGTGCCCCGCTCATTGTATCTTTGTATCTCACTCACTCACTCGGTTCAGAACTATCGAGATTTATTTTTGTTTTCATTTTTGAAATTTCGATAAACGAGAATAAAAAATGTATATGATCAAATGAAAGAAAAAGTGTGAAATATTCCCAAAAATAAGTACCAAAAGCGAAACCAAAACAAATGCAAACCCCACAGTTGACATGAACATATCTATACCGTATACTACCAATATACCGCATATATACTAACCAAATCGAAACTATTTACTCCAAGCTAAACTATATACTATACTCAAAAATATACCAAACTATCCTATATACTTTTGCAACTTGAGCCACAGAGACAAAAAAGAAAATAAACCACACAAAGTAGCAAACACCCAGAGTTGACACCCCTTTTTTCGTATTTGATTTTGATACCACTTTATAACTGTATGATACTGCGAACACTATATGATAAACACCTATGACTACCCATGTACCATACAATAAATACGTATAAGTTATAAGTAAGCAGCGATCCCACTGAAGAATTTCACTTATTTTGCTGCCGATTGCCCACGCTTGACCTTGTTGTTTGCATTTTGTTGGCCAGCCCTGGCAACCCTGGCTGTGAAAATTCCCCGTGAAGCATGCATCTCTATCTATTTGTCCTCTCTATCTCTCTCTCCTCTATCTCTAAAAGCAATTTTTGTAAAAAATAAAAGAAAAAAAGAAGAGCACGTAGAGCTATATTTTTCTTCAGTTTTTTCCGCTTTTGTTGTGGCACGTTGAAAATGTTTGATTTGTAAATCAGTAAATCAGTAAATAGCCTAAAAATGAGACCTTAATATACCCTAGCCCCTGAAGCCTGGACTTGTGTAAATAAGCGTCGATCAGCCGAAGAATGAATTGAATATCACAAATCGATTGAAAAAGGTTTGACCCTCCCCCCACACCACAAACACCACTTATTTAACACAACTTAAATACAACGTATATATATATACATATATATTTATAAATATCTTACTATAATCCCTTGTATTTGTATCTTGCATAAGTGAAAGCATCCAGTCTGCCTGCTGACTGAATTAAAAAAAAAAAAAAACAGAAAAAGAACTTGATAACCGACACCCGAAAACACACACAAAACCAACAAAACACTACCCCTGAAAAGCCTGTTGTTAGTTTTCACATTTCTAGCCATTTTCTTTTTATTTTAGTTCTCTGTTTAGTTCACTGCTGAATTTTCCCGGGGCCAATTGTTCGTTTAAGTCGCCAATTTAAAGTCAACTCCAATGATGTGTAACCGGGTGATGGGAAGGGGGCGTGGCCCACTGATGTGAATCTGTCCTTGTTGTTTGCTTGTTTATTGCCACCAGGCACTTGGCACTTGGAGCTCATGGTACAGAGCTCCTGGTACTGAATTCCAGCTCCAAGAGACTGGGAGCTGGCTTCAATTTATTATTGACTGGCTGCAAGAGTTCTTAGACGCATCCTAATGAAGCGTAAGTGGCAAGCACTGCGGCAGGGCAGCACCCATAACAATAACAAATACGGCCAGCAAGTACAAATACAAAGCCAGTCGCAGTCGCCTCCTTGTTGTAGCAAAAGCTTATTTTTATTGCCCCAAATATATTGCCAATGTTGTTCTAATAGCAGAAACGAGCCGGAGCCACAAAGCTTCCCACTCGCTGGCTGCACGGAGAGAAAAACCTGCCTAAATTGCTTAACAGTCATGGTCGTAGTTAGTCTATGAAACTAAACAGTAGCTTTTTTAAAAACAATATTTTTTAAAAAACAAATTTAAAATATTTGTTGTATTTTCTGAAGCCAAAAAGAAATCTTTTAAATGTTGTATGCAACTGAAAAACTATCAAACTCTGTTTTTACTCATATAAAATCTTTAAAATAGTTAATATTTTAAAAGACCA
Source organism: Drosophila fuyamai (assembly GCA_018153365.1). NCBI lineage: Eukaryota > Metazoa > Arthropoda > Insecta > Diptera > Drosophilidae > Drosophila > Drosophila fuyamai. Next base: position 9,317,395 of record JAECXW010000062.1, read on the forward strand.
GAAATTGAGTTATTTTGACATTGTTATTGACTTAACAATAGAGTTAAATGCTAAGAATTTAGGTAAATGGTATTTTGAATACTAAACTACTTAAGAATAGTTCAAAACTCCAAGCACAACTTATTTTTGTTTCTTAACAATTTTATTTGAATTAAAGTTAAAAAGAAGAGAGGAGCTTTTCTCTCTGTGCAGCAGCAGTGGCACCAACAGTCGACAGTCAGTGGCAGTTACCAGTAGGCGAAAAGGGGGGCTGAGTTTTGGGGTTGGGGATGGGGGTGGGGCTGGGCGATTGGTGAAAGGGGGCATAAAATTCATTGTTATGGTTACTGGGCATAAGTCAGTCAGTCGACGAGGAGTCGGAGTGTCGGAGGCCCGGAGTCGCAGTCGCAGTCTTCTGGTCCTCATTTCGTTAATCAGCCCTGAGTAAGTCAGTCCAGCGCACATGATACTTATTACACATGCTACTTACGCCAGCACGAAAGGGGATGGAAGCAGTCGTGGTCGTTCATCCACTTGGGCTGAATTCCATTATAACCCAAGGGTGCACTCGGCCAGATTGGGTTGCTCAAAGGATTTTCGACTGTGCTTCTCCTCAGGCGGGGGATCGGTGTACAGTGCGTGCCGGGAGTGTAGGGCGGTCATTCGGGGATCTTGGGCAGAGGCTACAAATTTCTTGCGGAACAATAGGAGGAAATCTCTCACCGGTAATGGGAATTTTGAAGTAAGACAATGGAGCAAAAGCCCACCACCAGGCCATAGAAATCAATGGACCAAACAATGGTCATGGTAATTAAATTGTACAGCTTTGATTACTCCTTTAAACTTTGGGAAAAGAAGGTCATTGGAAATAGAAGCAACAAGACAAGAGGGACTAACAGAAATATACAAATTCAGGAAAATATGAGTCCAAAAGGACTTGGCCTAGCTGCATGGGCCGCACTGTAGCCTGTCCCCGGAAAAATTATCCCCCTGGCCTATTTCTCTTTTATGTGTGCGCGCATTTCCCATTTTCTTTGCTCGTTTCGATTTCGTTACGTAGACACTTTCGGTTTATGGTTTTCCTTACTTTTACTTTTGATTTACGCCTTCTAAAGATCATCGTTCTGTCTCTCTCCATAGCTCACTATCCTTCTCTCTCTGCCCCACTCTCTCTCTCTCTGTCTCGCTCTCTCTCCCTGTCTATCTTTTGCCCTCTCTGTCGTTGATATGAGATGTGTTTTTTTTGTATAGTGTGTGTTTGAACCCGAGTCCAAACCCTGGAAAGTGCCAAGCCAAAAAAAAAGACAAAATATCTATCTGAGAAAAAACACCCAAAAATCCAAAAGTAAACGCCTCACTTAAAGATTGACCTCTGCTAATTCAAATGTAAAAACTATGCCAATTTGGACCCAACATCCCAACAGAACTCACGCCAACCAAACCAAAATAAATTATATATTTATACTGTGCCAATTGTGAACGTAATGCAAAAATCTGCCTCTGCCTCTCACCAAAATCACCTCAAAACTAAAACAGCAAAAATATACAATGCGCAATGCGAATCTTCATGCCAAACAAAATGTTAAGCAATTTCCAAAAAGACAGCAAAAACAGCTAAAAGTGAAACACGCCAAAAGCACAGGACACGAACAAACACCAAGTCACGATCACGATCACGAGTTCACCAAAGTCACTTAAGTCACTAATCACCAAAAGTCACCAAAATCACGAATCAGCATCAAATTAGCAAATGCCGAAAATAAGTTCACACACGCCAGCACACTTTTAAAACCAGTAATCCCAAATTAAATCCCATCCCGATTTTATTCTGGAAATCTCTGGTGGGGCAATACAATTTTAATAAATTTGTATCAAATAATATTTGCATTTATGTATTATTAATATTTGAAAACTAAATCAAAAATTTAATATTACTACGATTCAATTTAAAACTCAAAAAAATTTTAATAATATTTGTAATGATTTGTCAAGTAATATATTAGGTAGCATACTAAAATATTTTAAAAATATGGTATACGTGATATTATTTTCATTGGCTTTTAAGTCCCACTATTAAAATTAGTAAATTTATAGATCTTATTTCAAAAAGTTGTATCTATTTTTTTAAATAACAAAATTTCCAGAATTATATTGAACAAACAAGGTGTGGTTCACGGAGATTTCTAGACTCCCTAATGACTAAATTAGTTTCCAATCTCACACTCTGTCACTGTCTCACAATCACGCTCTGTCTCTCTCTGTCACGTTACCTCACAGTCACTCCGTCTCTATCTGAAAACCTGAAACCCACTCTCTATCTCTCTCCAATCACTTGGGAATGGCCAATAAAATCGCCGTCGGCTGCCAGTACTAAAAAACCCCTATTTCTCTCTCTGTATTGTATAAGTACACTCAAAGTAAAACAAAGTTAATTTAATACCAACAACTAAAGCAAAATAAATTGAACTAAAAGAAGCCTAAATAAACTTACTCACTATCTATCTCTCTCTCTCGATCACTTAATCACGGATTCACTTACTCACCAAAAAACAAACTCTGTCTGTCTCTATCTCTCTCACGCAATCTCACGACCCCACCCACAAAAAGAAATGCAAAATGCAAAAAAGAAAGAAAAGCAAACGAAAAGCAAGCGTAACCAAAACCAAAACCAAGCCAAAACAAAATAAACAAGATAATAAACTACACTCTTTATATTTATATACATGTATGTATCTCTGTCAGCTTTAAGTATATCGTATATCGTATATATAACAAGAAAGTAAAACGAAATCAGCAAAGAAATAAACGCAACCAACAAACAACTCCAAACTACAAACTCGAAACCAAAAACTTCAACCTACAAGATACAAGATACAAACGCCAGACTCCACAGCAACAATATCCAGTTAAACAACAACAGAGATCTAACAGAAACAAAGCAAACTATATCCGTTCCATATCTATATCTTTATATAACTAATAGCTAGATGTATGCTCTCAGCCCCAGATGTAATTGACCTCGTTACGATTTTGTGTTTTTAAATTATCCAGAGCCGAAAAAACATTTAAAATCCCAAATACTTGTTATAACTAAATCAAATTTGTAAAGCTAAAAAAACGAAAAAAATATGGTAGAGCTAAAATAAAATAAAACCATCTGAACTTATGGCCAGAGCCCAGATAGATTTGTGCTAGTTTTAATACTTACATATCTTTTATCTGGGCTGCTAAAATAAACTAAAACGATATATAAAATCAAAACATATTTAAGCCTAGAACCCAGCTTTGCTGCGCTATCTGTCTCTCTTTGCCACACACACTCTTTCTCTCACTCTCTCAGTTAATATAATACTCCTATATATAATATATATGTATCTCTCTCGCTCTCTATGTCTGTTTGTCTCACTCTAACTTGTGTATTGTGTTTGATTTTACCTAAAAACTAGATTAAACGTAAACCGATTTTCAACCATCTTATATAAGCAGTTCTCGTACATTTTCGCCACATTCAATTAAATTCAATCCAACTCAATTCAATTTTAAACTCAAACTCACCTAGATTTTTCACCACGTATTACTAATTCAATTAACATTCAACTACTTATATATTCAATTTGTTTTTATATTGTACTCACTCTCACTCGATCTCACTCTATCTCTGTTTCGCTCGCTCTCGCGTTCTCAACTTCACCACTCTACCACACCACCACCACTCTGTCACTCTACCACTCTGCCACCAAAGACACCACTCAGATCACAGATCACAACTCACCACCAAGTGGCACCCAAGTTTAAGAACTCACCACGATCACAGACCACTGATCACTGATCACAAATCACTGATCACTGCAGTATTCAGTATTCACCTTTTAAAGTATGTCTCTCACCACAGCTCAGCTCACGAAACTCACCTCGCTAAAGCCGCCACAAACGAACCACCACTCCAAATTTCAATTCAACCACTGAACCACTCACTTAACCACTCAGCCAATCAATCTGCATTCGATTCTAAATCAAATCAATTCTGAACCAAGCCATTATCGAAATTTCACAGGTCTCTCGCCCTCTTAACTCTGTGTTTTCTTTTGATTTTTCAGCCATAACTAGTAAAACAGTCAGTCAGTCAGTCAGTCAGTCGAGCGATAACATTTTGATAAATATCGATTAAGTGGTCATCGTTAAAATCCTATCGATCAGTCCATACAATTCCAATTCGATTATGAAATCTGCAGCGAACTTTGATTGGCTTTAGCAAAAACTCATACATGGCGGCCATAAATTGGTCAGTTTTCCTTCTCAGAAAGAAGTACTCATCTCTATTGATCTGTAAATTATATATCCGCCTCAAATGCAAAAAAAAAACAATAGAAAATGAAATCCGAAATTTGCATTCCCAGCAGTTCAATCACTTTTCGTTTCTCTCACACCTCTCTCTATCTATTTCTATCTCTTGCTCACACACATTAAACTTAGTTTTTGTTTCCCTGAGTTTTGTTTTGAAACCAGAAAAGAAAGGAATGTTTAAGCTAGCTGAGGAAGTCGAAACAATTGCTGTGACACCTTACTATACTTACCTGCCATAAGAAAAACAAAAGCAAAATCGAGATGAATTCGAGAATTCTTCCAAAAAAGCAAATTGTATTTATTTCGCATTAATCTTAAAACTACCCACTTCGCCTGCAACTTGAAGGCTATATGCTCAAAGTGATAATACAAATAAAATTGTACACAGAAAAGATATAGCTTCAGGTTGCAAGTGGATGGGAGGCCCCTCTATTTATTGATAAGTGAGTTAGCTAATTGTAAGGCCCCTTGAAAGCGGAAAATAAAATTGCTTATGAATGTACATAACCAGATATATAACCCCATATGATAAAGCACCCGAGAGCAGTCCTCTCGATTTCATTCAGAACAGACATAGCAAACGTTTTGCGTTCCAGAGAATTCTCTCATCATCCGTTTTCGTTTACCTTTTTTGGGTTACCTTTTGCGTTTGGACTTATGTAACTTAAACCACTGCCAATACCTCCAATAATAATGTTCTCTCTCTTCGTCCCCACCGAAAAAACACGATTAAAACAACCACCCAACAAATCACACACAAAACACGATAACCACCGATAACGCTTCGATAACAACGGACAACAGGTGTCTCATGTCAAAATCGATTCACCTGTTTTTCGCCTGCACACCAACGCAACGGTTATATTACTGATCACATTCTCGATTGCTGTGACGACGCGGCAGTACGTAGGAAATCCCATAGACTGTGTACATACAAGGTGAGGTCGACTAATCGATTATTTCGATAGCTCCCCGATTAATGCGTATTTTGTCGATTGCAGAGACATTCCCGAAGATGTTCTCAACACATATTGTTGGATACACTCAACGTATACAGTGGTCGATGCGTTTATGAAGAAGCAAGGTTCCGAGGTGCCTTTTCCCGGAGTTCACAATTCACAGGGCCGCGGGCCTCTAACAATAAAGCACACAAAATATTATCAATGGGTAGCGTTTACACTATTTTTTCAGGTAAGTAATGTGTGACAAATTAGTGAAATTATATTTTCTGAAACTAATTTATAAGTTAAGTAAAAACTACAAGCGAGCAAACCACAATTAGAAACTATTGGAGTGTAAGAGCTTAGAAACAATTTGTGACCAAGAAAAGTCAGTCTTTGTTTTTTTTGAGGATATTCTCTTTTTTTCATACTATCATAAAGACTATAATATATTTTAATAAAAAACATAAGGAAGAACACTTTTCTCGGAATCCTACGCATCCTTTAATAAATTTTCAAATAATTTACGACGTTGCCTAAAAAGATGGCGCCACTTTTTAAAACATTTACTACTTTCCGCTGTATAGGTGGCGCCAGTTTTCTACACACTTTCAACGTTTTCTGCATAGGAGGCGCCAGTTTTCTACATAGCTAGCGCCTATCTTTCGAAACACTTACTTCTTTTCTCCACCTTGGCGCCACCTTTCCATTCGCTCTTTTCGGCAGAAACAGATTGAAATCTATATGATATAGTCGTCCAATTTTTATACCCGTTACTCGTAGAGTAAAAGGGTATATTGTATTCGTGCAAAAGTATGTAACAGGTAGAAGGAAGCGTTTCCGACCCTATAAAGTATATATATTCTTGATCAGGGTCACTAGCCGAGTCGATATAGCCATGTCCGTCTGTCCGTCTGTCCGTCTGTCTGTCCGTCTGTCTGTCTGTCTGTCCGTATGAACGCTGAGATCTCGGAAACTATAAAAGCTAGAAGATTGACATTTTGCATGCAGATTCTAGGAGTTCCTACGCAGCGCAAGTTTGTTTCAAAAAGGTGCCACGCCCCCTTTAACGCCCACAATCGCTTATATACGATTTTAAAAATTTAAATATTTCGAAAAAGTAAAAATGCAGTTTTATTGTGTTTATCAATACCTATCGAAATGTAGAAGAAATTTTTCAAATCGGACCATTCGTTAAAAAGTTATGCGTGATCAAAGTTTCTATCTCCATCTCCCTCGCACGCCCTTTACCTGAGTAACGGGTATCTGATAGTCGGGGCACCCGACTATAGCGTTCTCTCTTGTTTAAAACTAAAAACGAAATTCGAAAATCGTTAAAAACGATTATATCTCGGAGTATATGGATTTATGTAACGATACATTAGCTATTATTTTATTTCCTATTTTTTCCGGATTGTTTTTATGGGAGCTATAAGATATAATACGCCGATCCGGCCCGTTCCGAGAAAGAAAGATGCAAAAGAAAGAAGGAAGATTTTGTACCTGAGGGACTAGAAAAAACCGTCAAGATTTTGCCTGAAATTATTAAATTCTCTTCAAGGGTAACAAACGTGAATATATGTCAAAAAATTTATTAACGTTAAAATGACAAATTTTCTGCATTTCTAAGCCCATAACTTTTCTTAGAGACATCCGAATTCAGAGTGGCATACCTCAAAATGATTGTGGCTTAATTCCCTAAAAATCTGTGTTTAAATTTTGGTTTTTAATATTTGATCGATTTTTTCCCCTTTCCAACTGCTCGAAAAACGGGTTTGCAGAAAAGTGGCCTAAATCTTGCACTCCTAAGACCATAACTTTTCTTACAGACATCCGAATTCAAAGTGGCATACCTCGAAATAATTGTGGCTTAATTCTCTAAAAATCTGTTTTCTTACTTTAATTTTAATTTTTGGGTCGATTTTTCGTCATTTTAATGATTTTCGAAAAATGGGTTTGCAGAAAACTGTCAAAAAAAACTGCACTTAAAAGCCCATAACTTTTCTTGCAGACATCCGACTTCAAAGTGGCATACCTCAAAATGATTGTGGATTAATTCCCTAAAGATCTCTGTTCTTAGTAAAGTTTTTTTATATTTGGGCCGATTTGCGTAATTCTTAACAATTTTCGAAAAATGACTGCAGAAAAGTGACTTACGACCGGCACTTTTAAGGCCATAACTTTTGTCATAGAAATCCGATTACTTTAAAATGTTTATGTCTTAATTCTCTAAAAATCTATGTTATCATATTTTCGGGTCGATTTTTCTGCTAGTTTTGATAACATAGTATATGCGCTTATTTTATCATTTTATTTTAACCAATTTCAAGTCCAATAGCAATAATCCCCCAGTTTCAGCCTGGAGATTAAGATAATGGGGGAACTCGTCTAGTCAATCCCTGGGGTGAATTGGGTGTGGGGTCACCAACAATCAGCCACCAGTCACCAGCAACTGGCAACAATGACCTTTCGCACTTTTCGAGGCGTTGTCTCTTTTGTTGGCCTGCGAAACCGTAGAATCGAGTAAATGATGCATTAATGCGGCACAGACGCTGCAGTTGCTCCCTTCCCATGTTGCATGTTGCTGCGGGGCAGCGATATTGCTGTTGCTGTTGCTGCCGGTGCTGGTGTACCGGAAAAAGTAGCAAGAACTATTTTGGGACGCGCTTTCTCCAGTTTTTCCAGCTCCATGCGCTCTGTTATTATATTTTGTCTGCGCTATTTTTGTTAAAAACGAACAAAAAAAAAATAACAACACACACAGAATGCAAACGCTTGACCCCGTTTAAACCCAAAACCGATGGGCGGGGCCCGGCATTTTCCTCCCAGTTTTCCATTCCCGATTTGCCCCAAACTCTTCCCAATACGAAAGTGAACGTCTTTTATCAATTTTATGCGCAGTGTTCTTGATATTTCCATTAATTTTATTTATTTACGCCACCGTCCCGCTGGGCGACCGGGTGCTGAAAAAATTATAATTTATGTGGAGAGTGTGGTCGGAGGGGGTGGCCGGCCCCCAATCCCCACTCCCCCTCCCCCCTTTCCCCACCTGCCGCCCCTGGGGAATACCCAAAAGAAAAACACAAGAAAACAAGGAATATATACAAGAGCTCGTTAAAACGCTCTTGATATCCAATCTTACAAATCATATTTCTTTCCGATCGCAACAAGAACTGACGCAACCATTTGACATCGCTCATAAAATCCGCGTGTGCGGTTCCCTGTCGATCATAAAATCATAAAGATAAAGATGAATATGAAGATCGGGGGGTGCCAACAAACCATCGGGCAGTCCATCAAAGTGTTTGTCGGAAACGAGAAACTACATGAAAGTGGCCGGGGCATCGGCTCCCCAGTTCTTCATCTGCCCAATAACCACAAGTTTTATGGGATCACTATTCCTTTGTATCTGATTCGCTTTCGGAATGTTTCTGCCAAAGGAACATCTTAATTCGCTTTATTGTACGTTTTTATATTCTGCATTGAAAGAAATATGTGTATTGTCTAGAAAATAAAACAGAAGTGAGCTTCTTAGCTTTCAACAATGCTCGAGAACATTATTAAAATTATATATTTAGTTGTAATCATATAAAGGAAATCATAAACCTAGAAATTTAAAGGAAATCAAAAATGTAAATGCAACATGTATAGAAAAAACATAGTCAGTAACTAGGTAGTTCAATTTCCATGCTTCCAAAAATATATATTATATTAACTTGCGATTTTAGAGTTTACCTGCAAACTCCCTTAGTAAAACCCTGAATTCTGAAATAACCTCCAAGTACCAGAGACACCTTTCGCAAGGCCCATCCCAAGTGATAATTAACATGTCTTTTTTTGCCGGGGTGCTCCTCCCTTCGATTCTAATGCATCATTTGGCGCTGGGCCCAATGGCGGAAAATCGGAAAAGTGCCCATGCATTTCCCATCCGGGTAATGTTTTTCGGGTGCATTAATGAGGCGAGGCAAGGCTAGGCTGGGCTTTTTCCGGACATTGTCTACGCCGCTTCACTGTCTGCCAGAATCCCCGGAAAATCAGGGCCAAGAAAAAAAACCTCGCCTAATGGCCAAATTATGCATCGGGATCCGCCATTGTCTCAAGACGGAGCATCTTTTGGGGCTGAGTATGCTAGGCGACTCACGTAGTGCCTCAAACCAATTGAATTTTGATGGCCAGCCTCCAGTTGCCATTCTCATTCTCAATTTTGAGGCACTTCCTCCGACCCACACACACACCCATTTCTGTGGCGACTGTGGCAGCTGCCGAGATACAGATACAGAACGGGATTCAGATACAGATAGAAATACTGCCACAGTCGAGGAGCAAATTATAGTATTTGTACGCAACCCAGTCTCTCAGCTTTAAAGCCGTCTGAAGTTTTATTCCAAAAGAATTCTTCTTACTATTTTGATATATAACTTTTTTTTTTTAAATTTCCAAAAATTCAATTTAAACTTGATATAGGACGACTATATTAAAGTTATAGGCATAGGAATACTAAAATGAATCTTAGCCTTACTTTTTGTTGTGAGAAAAATCATTGAAGTAAATGTACATTACACAGAAGCCAATTTTCAGAAATGAGAAAATGGATTTTGAAAAGGCTTGCGTATAAATAAAGGCCCGCAGTGCTAGTATTGTGGCCAGCAGTGTGCCAAGGCAGCTGGTCGCGATGGGACAACTTAATCAAATCGGCCAACGGATATGTCAGACAGTTTTTATGCCCACCACTCCAGCTGTGCCCGTCCTCATAAAACTCCAATTGATATGCCCCGCATGACGTCTAGGCGCAGGAATCAAAATACGCATAAATCCCGGCTCTCCGGCTCCTCGCCACGTCACATGTCCTGCCACAGGACAAAAGCTCCGGCCGCCTGATTGCAGCAATAATGAGCGGAAATCACAACAATGCAGAGCGGAACCCTTCACTCCGGCACTGCCAGAAAAATATTAGGTATTTCGGAAAATAGGCCACATAAAATCATTGTGCCTCGGAATTAAAATAATATTAAATTATATTTAGTACAGAGAATTGGCTTGCAAAATATTTTAAATCAGAAAATTATTATTTTATTTTAAGAAACAATAAATAATCGTTTATGCATTTTCTAGATTTCATAAAAAGAAATCTACTTAAAGAGAAAATTTAATTAATTTGGTTAAAAATTTAACTCTTAAACACGAAATAGTCGATTTCGATCTCAAGTAACTAAAAATGGGTTTTTAAATGTTAGGAACCTTGCAAAACATAGTGAAATTTTTAAATCCTCTGGGTTAAAGTTAGCATGATTTTCTTTCGGTGTACTTCTTGCAATCCCCTTTGCCCCAGAGTTTTCAGTTCCAAGTCAGACTCCTTGTGACGTCGCTTCAAATCATTGGATATCGGGTCTTCGCGGGGTTGTCGCTGTCGTTTTCGTTGTCACTCGCATTCTCCTTTATCCTTTATCCTTTCTCCACTCGCCACTCTGCTTTCTCCTTTCTCCACACTCCTTTCTCCGCCTCGTTGTCGCTTTCGTTGTCATTCGCGAGCGTGCAAGAAATAAATACGAATATGTAAATAGTTTGCCCAAATGGACAGTGGGCTGAAAATGCTGTTTTTCAGCAGCAAAAACGTTTCTGAAAATAGCCTTTTCTTATATTTTTATAAGTGTATTGAATCAAGGATAAAATCAACATTTTAATGATATCTAAGATAAATTAGTATTGAAAGTATCAGTTATAATTTGGGTCGCTGATCATTAATCAAATTTGATCTCTGCAAGCAGCAAATATGTAGTCCAGACCAAAATAATTTACTTTTAATTCAGATCGAGAGATGATCAAAAAAAAGGTTTTAATTCTAATAAAAATCGATTGTAAAATTTCATTAAAAATTTGTGCGAAAGAGGATTGTGTTTTTAAATATATTCTTCGAAAATTGCTGAATATCTGTTTTTGCTTATTTTGTCCCACCATCCTAAGCCATATTTTGATGCCATTCGGACTTTTAACTCGAAGATGAGATGCGGATTTATTTTGAGGCGGGAAGGGTGTCGCTAGGCCTTTTGTTTTAGGCTTTTGGGCCTGGCCACAGATTGTTGCAACTACCATTGTTGTTTATGGCTGGCGAGTGCAGCTCCTGGTCCGTTCGACCCCTCCCCTTCCCCAAATTTCCCCCCTCCCAAGCGCTTTTCCACACACCAGAGGGAGCCCCCTCCCCACGTTTTTCGCCGCCGGAAGTGTGCGTGTCTCGCGAGCAGAGAACGTGTTGCTGCTGCCCGAAATTGAAATCGTTGGCAGCACAGAGATCTGCTCTCCGGATTTTCCCCGCTCTCTCTCCGGCTTTTCCTCGCTCTCTCCCTTTCGCTCTCCGTCAGCTGTGTGGCCGGGCCATTTTCCGAGTGGCTTTTCTTGGCCAATGCCCGCCAGTGTCTGTTGCGTTGGCAAAGTGAACGCGCGCGTCTTTTCCTGCTCCTGCTGCTCCAAAGTCCACAGTCTCTCTTTTCGCCCGAACTGATCTCGAGGAAAACCCCTAAAAGAAAAGCCATTTTCCGAGCTACCAATTATTTTTTTCTAAATTGCAAAGTCCATCGAACTGCTATTGTTTTTTTTTGTTTACCAGTGAACGATCAAAAAATGTGAGGTGCCCAGAGTCACGCGATGAAAATGTCGACCATGTCGGACACGTGACCCGCGCTTAACTCGCGCGATAATACCGATACGCCGATTAAACCGATAAAACCGATTAAACCAATTTAACCGATAACACCGATAACTCAAGCCAGACGAGTGTGAGAATAAAGTTCGATCAAATACTTGTGCAAAGCAAACAAAAACCCAGCGTTTTCTATATTTTCACAACACCCACGAAAGATCATTGACTGCATTGCGGGATCATAACATATAGTAGGAAGCCACATGCCCGCAGAATCAGAATTTATATTTATATAGACACGTATATATAGTATTGTAGGGGCTGTGTGCAGGCCACCGCTTGATCATAATTAACTCTTACAAAGTAAATAAACCAACTGCGAATTCGGGGGCCATGTGTTCCGTTGCCCCCGAAACCGAAAACCGAAAACCGAAAACCAAAAACCAAAAACCAACAGGCGATCCGCAAAGTCGGCACACAAATTTTTACAATTAACATTCGACACGATTGTCCAAAAACCCAAAACGAAAGCCAGAAACAAAATGAAACACACAGATTTTTATTTTCCCATTTTATTTTTATATTTTATGCGAGTTTGTTGTTGTCTCATATTATTCACACATTGCTGGGTATGAAATATTAAGTTTGGCTCATTGTTTATTTAAGTGACTTTTTTTATTATTTAGTTAAATATTTTGTTAGCAGGCGATTGATTCGTGCCAGAAAAATGAATGGGAATAAGTGAATGGGTGCTTGGAAAAGTGTTAAATGTGAGATTGTAAAAATATAAACGTGTTGGTTAAACATTTTAAAGAGTCTAATAAATTTCATCAAAGTATCAAAATATTAGAAGTAAATTTATAACAGGCCTTTAAAGTTTGATAACTATATATACTTTAGTTTTACAAGCAATAATGATTTTCTAGAAAATATAATGATAATAAAGCATTTAATAACAACCAAATTTTGATTAAAAAGTGATTAATACAAACTGAAACTTGTTCCATGTATTTTTTTAAACCAGAGCATTGCAGACATTTTGTAAGAAATATGAAGAAATATAAAAGCCCCAGATTTTTGATAAACTAGATAAATATAGTGACATATATAAACATTGTGTTGGGCAAGCATAAGCCTGGGATTTTCATGTTTTGCCCACTGAAAGTCCCTTTAAGCCCCCATTCAGCTGCCCGAAAATGTATCAATAATTATGAAATAGTTCCCCAATATTTTTTTTGCGACCCGATTCGAAGTGGTTTGGCCATCTTAGCCGTATTGACTCTGAAAATATTGAAATCAAATCGATTTCGTTTCGGATTCTGATTCTGATTCTGATGCCCGCCGACTTCAAAGTGTGCTGACCGCTTTTGATCGGGGAAATATATGTTTTTGTTAGCATTCTCCGCTGGCTGCATTCGAAAGTAAACTCAACTCGAGCCGATCGGCTGTTGTTCGATTTTACGAGTACTACTTATATTCCGGCGGAAAATGTTCTCTGCTTTTCATTCTTTTTTTTTGTTTTTTTTTTTTTTGTGGTTTCGTGCCTTTGTTATTGGAAGAGGGAAAATCCCAATTAGTCACCTCGCCCAATTCTAGGAATGCTGTGTCTCATTTTCATATTTTGTCCACATTATAATTATGGGCACGAGCTGTGCGGGAAAAACAGATGAAAAATCTCGGATTCTTGGGTAGTCGTAGTCCCAGTGTTCCAGCGCCGATACCGCCCAGCCTCCCCGCGCCCCCCTCCACCCATAACTTTGCAGCATTTCTGGCATATTTCACAATGCCGAGCAACGAAATAGTTTCGTTGAAATGTCAAGTGCAGGCAGGAAGCCCAAACAGGTCGATGGGGAGATCGAGATCTCTGTTGTGTGTTTTATAAACAAATCGGGGATCTGGCTGAACTCTGCTGGATTACGAAATAGATTAACGATTCTCTCGCCTTGGTCTATATCCCCCGATCCGATCCGATCTGATGCGATCCAATGCGATGCGAACTGCCGCGGATTCTTTGGCTGCCGCTGGTCAGCCTTCGCCTTTGACTTTGCTGGGCCACGTGTGCGTATACGCAATTTTCCCTGTGTGTGCGTGGACTTTTCGTTGATTTTTTCTCTTAAATGTACACAGGGAAAAATGTTAATATATTTGTATAATAAATACCGTGGTTTTTATTAGGAAAATATAAAATATTTAAAGTGCATTAATTTAAAAAAATTAAATTACAACTTTACGTTTAAAAATAAACTTAAATTCATGAAAATCCAACTTAATATGATAAAATCGCCTTTTCAAATATATCTTCCGAAACAACATCTCAAAAATCTTTTAATCCTTGCTAAATTTATAAAAGTCTAGAAAGAAAAACTTGACAAACCTTTAGATAGACTAGATAATGGCTTAAATATTTCTGTGTACTCAATTAGGTTTGGCTATTCGCTTTTTGCCATCGCTGTTGTTTTGATTTTATTATCGGCAACTCGGCGGGAAAGTTTGTTTATAAACATTGCAATTTTAAAATTTACAGTTCATTTGGAAACTGTTGTTCTCCATTTTTTGGACTTCCATTTTTCCCCTACGTCAGTCAGCATAAGTTTATTAACATATGCGAAGGAGGGGGTGATGCCACATTTTATTTATATGCTCGAAGCGTTTTTTATTTGTTTTGTTTCCTTGCGCAATTTTCAATGCTAACTAAGCATAAAAAATAAATATTCAACCAGCAGGAAAATTGAAATGTTTGGCTAACAATTAATTTTTGAACTCATTTATGTTACCAACTGATTCTCTTGAGCCAAAAATAAATATTTTAATAATATTAAACATGAGTCAAAAATAAATATGTTTGTAAACAGTCCAAGCAGATAAAAATAATCATTAATGCATACTTCTTAATTGAACAAATATTAGGGGTTTCTTCGTTTTACAATGTTTGATCAATAAAAAAATAATAAGATTAGTTAGGCTTTTTAACAAACATAAAAAAGCTCATTAAAAAGAGGAAACAAAAACATATCATATGCAAATAAAAATCAATTTTTTTTTAAACCATCAAAAATATATCATAATTTTTACTTCATAAAAAATCAAAAATATTTATATGCATTTGCAAATTTAAAAACAATATTTCGATGAACCCAAAAATGAGTCCCGTGAACGGCTGTGAAAATATAGAAAAAAAACGCGAATACACCGAAAATAAAGTTGTTTAACCCAACGTGAGCAGTAGCCGCCAAACAGGACCAAACTCGGACAAAGTTCAGACCAAAGTGCCAATGTGAGACAGTGGGTTAACCAGTAGCGGAGAGCGGATGCGGAGGAACGGACTCGAACCCGAACCCGAATCCGAAGATGCCCAGCTCTGTGACAGTCAGACCCACAACAAGGAACACGTCGCAACCCGAGGAATTGGAGAGCCATCCGCACCACCGGAACCACCAGCAGCCGCGCTTCCGGTTCCGGTTCGAGTCCCGATTAGCCGATGCGCCGATAATGGGACTGCCGCGCAAAAGAAAGCACAGCCAGGAATCGGGAGCACAATCGGTCGATATCGATAGCCACACGATACTCTGATACCCCTGATACTCGTACACTCTGATATTCGATACTATCGATAAACAAGCCTCGATCAAAAAGAAACCAAAAGAAACCGGGAACAAGGATAAGGAAAAGGATAAGCAATAAGAAAAAAGAGAGGCCAGAGAGAATCATCGCCGATCTTTGCCAGCTTTCGCTGACGACAAACCATGTTAGATATATTTCGTGGATTGAAAAACCTTGTAAAGGTCAGTCACGTTAAAACCGATTCGATAGTATTCCGCCTGCACTACTCAATAACTGTGATGATTCTGATGTCATTCTCGCTAATTATAACCACACGCCAGTACGTGGGCAATCCGATTGATTGTGTGCACACCAAAGATATTCCAGAGGATGTGCTGAACACGTACTGCTGGATCCAGTCCACCTACACGCTCAAGAGCCTCTTCCTCAAGAAGCAGGGCGTGTCGGTCCCGTACCCTGGTATCGGCAATTCCGACGGCGATCCGGCGGACAAGAAGCACTACAAGTACTACCAGTGGGTCTGCTTCTGCCTCTTCTTTCAGGTATTTAATGTGGGGTTGTGTCTCAGGGCCATTCAACTCCATCTGCATGTTGGCAACCCTATCGATATTGAAACGATAACCAGTACAGTTGAAGCTATCGATATCTTTCGATTATCAATCATTTTTTTTTAATCAGACATGATATAATTAAATATTATTGAAAACAACAAAAATTATAAACCATAATGTATCGTAAACCAAATGTTAATAACCCAAATTCAGGAAAAGCGTTATTAGGGTTTCAAAATTTTATAAATATTTTTTTTCCAATTTTGTGGTTCCTTTTTTGATAATGCTCAGGTTCAGATTCAGTACACCGAAATTGATTATTTAAATTTAAGGTGTAACTCTGTGTAATTAAACAATTAAGCCAAATCAATCATTTCCACATTTCATGATGGAATACAATTATAAAATCGATGCCATAACTCACCCACTCAGAAGGCTACGCCTGCGCAGCGAATAAACCATCTAAATTCGGCCATAGATCAGTTGATCGTTATGTTTGGGGGCGTTGAATGATTTGATGGATTAAGTAATTAAGCGATTTCTCGCTGACTGAGCGTCCCATTGGGATACATCGCTAAACATTCTTATACTTTTCAATTTCCAAATATTTGTTCCACTTTTTTCTTGATTTTTATTTTTTGTTTTGCGGTTTTGGCCTTTTGTGAGCCAAATGAAAATGTTTAAGTATTTCGTGTGCGCTCCGTTTTGTTATTGTTGCTGGTGATTGGACTGGCCTTGTATCGCCGCGAGTATCTCAAAGATAGTTCGAGCTGTGACGTCGGCGATGCCAGACAGGGACGGCGCTACCGGGCCAGAAAGAGAGAGAGAGCGAAGGACAGCGAGTGATTGATCGGCAATCGATGGGATCAGAAAGTGAGCTAGGGCGCCAAGAACAAATTTCACTCGAGGGGAAAGCAGAGAAAGTGGACTGAATAAAGGCATCCACAGAAGAATTCCTTTTCAACATGATTTTCACAAGAAATGAGCGTATATTTAAGGCAATTTCTTAATAATGTTTTGTTTAGCAAGTAATTGATATCTTAAGAATGATCATTAATCACAATGATCTTATTCAATACGTTAAACTACAATTAGAAAAAGATGTATAAATTTTTAATATTACAAGGTTTTATTGATTGAATAACATACAATAACTTGAACATATTAAATATTTTCTGTATAGTCCGTAATATTGCCTATATAGCTTATATTTTCAAACCTCCATTGAAAGATCTTTAATCCAGATTTATTGTTATTAGGGAGCTCCCCCCATTTTTCATCGATCGAGAATAAATATAAATTAAATTTTTGTGTGTCGCCTAGGTTCCCCCCTGGGTTTCCCACTCTCTTCTCCCTATTTTCCGCATTTTCCGCCACCTGATCTATTCCCAAACTGTCATCGCTAATTGCTGGCACCGCTTAAAGGAGATTGATTGTGTCATGGATGCCATTTCCATTTCGCCCCCCCCCCCCCTTTTTTTCCTGTTTTCCTCGTTTCCCACACCCGTGGTAAAAATCGATGACGTCGCCGCCCATATGGCGTATATAGGTATATATAGATCGAGTCACACATACATTTAAAAATATAGATGCGTTGCTGGTCGGTGCGACGATTACACAATATATCTTCCCGCTAACAATGTACAAATATTAAATGTATATTTTTATCACACTTTGTTTTGGGTCGGGGAAAATCGGGGGAGCTTTTCTCGGTTAGTGTCACAGAGCTATTATAGAGACGTTCTAGTCACCCAAATTCCTATAAATACATTTATCATGGTATTCTCCCTGCTTAATGACGCGTAGACGCGTTTCTATAATTTACACTTTCCCCCAATTTTCGTTGCACGATTTATTAATAACAGAAAACAAAACGAGAAATAGAAAAATAGTGCCGGCAATCGTGGATCATTGATTTTCGAGAGCATTTGGTTTGAGGGGTATTTACACACTAAAAGGAAGTAACAAATAGCTGCAAATTTGTACACAATTTTTTTGTTGCGGTGTAGAAACACCTCAGATGCTTGAAACGACCCCAAGGCTTTGTAGAAAAAACACATTAAATTCGACTGGCCCAATTACCATAAATCCACGATTATTATGGACCAACTATATAGATCTAATGGCCAGATCGGTCATTAACAATGCAGCAATAAAAATTGAAAGACCTGCAGCCATCAATTTCCATCATTTCCATACGATCGAACCGGCTTTCTTTCATTCCTCCTTTCGATATGTCAAAAATTGGCATTTCCCAGCCCCTCAACCCGACTTTCCCGACTTCTCCGTCCATATTCCTGCGCCCGGCATGTCTAGATATTTATTGAAAAGGCACAGACAAACATAAAAGTGAAATAATATTTCTGGCCAGATGCCAGGCAACTGCTGAAACAAAAAGCCATGGATACGCCAGTGGGAATCGGGAACTGGGAACTGGGAACTGGGAATTGGTAGCCGGGAACATAGGGAATATGGCCAAAGGTTCTCGGAGTGGGAACTGTTTATATTTGACTTATGCGCGTGTATTTTTGGTCTCCCCTCGATTTTTGAACAGAAATAAAGGAGGGGCCGTCGCCTGGGGGCGTGACAGATCGGATCAGATGGGATCAGACACTTCCTAGGTGATTCCCTCGCCAAACAGTGGGTAATCCACATTAAACTAAGAAAATAGCCTATTAGCGTTCTTCTTCTGCTCATTTCAATTATGTGATTTCTTTAAATCGATTAACATACCCAATTTAACATTATAAAGTCATTTTTAAACGAATACCATTTAAATATAAAACAACCTAGTCGATTTGGATTGCCTAAATATGTATTTTGAGAAAGCAAACCTTGAATTTGAAAATGTTTATTTGAATATTTAGAATGCAATTTGTATTTATTGTGGCATTAAAATAGGTAATGTCTCTTGAATACTGATTTGTTTTAATTTAAGGTCACCCAAACGAAATAGAGATATAGGGGGGTTGAACTCACGAAGCCTTTTATTTGATATCCATTCTTTTAGACCACTGTGCCTGGAGTCTGCAGGCCGGCGAAGAATTCTTCTGAGTCGCCTCTTTTGCCCTCTGGCTTTCGCTTTGATTGTTGCTCTTCTGCTGCAGTTGCATTTACGCGATGCTATTGCGATTTGAACGCTTGCCAAATTGCTTTCTACACACGCACAGAGGGAAAGCGGAAAAGCGGGTGGAAAATGGGGAGAGAGGCCACCCTTCTTTTCTCTTCCTCATTTGGGCTGTCGTCGGGGAAATGCAATTGGCGATTGTATACACAAAAGGGCAGCCTGAGATGATGGAGGCCAAAGCAAATCAAACGCATCATTTGACTTCCGGCAGGGCGTGGCAACAGACCTCTGCCCAAAAACAGCAGCTGTATTCATAACAATAGCAGCTCATAATCGCCATAACATATGAGCCAGTACTTGTGGCAAAATCTTAACCAGGAATACACAAGATATACTAACTAAAACATTTTTAATTCCCTTTAATATTAATATAACACATTTTATCAAATCAAAATTGGTACTTGATTTTACACAACAAAAATCTTTAACTGTTTTTAACAATTTAATATGCAAATCATTTTATTGCAAAGGGGGAGACTTTTTCAATAGAGCTGAATGTGACATTCAAATTTAAGAAAATATCTCAACAACAAAATTTTGATCACTTAAAAATAAATAATGTTGAGGGTAAATTATAAAAGGCAAAATATTCCTTCTGACTGCAATTCAGATTTCCAATTTACCATATTTTTTTATGGCGATATATTAAAGTTAATAAAGTAGTAGTATCCCAGATTAAGTTAAATATCAAGTCATATTTAGTATATGTTATTAGTTAGTCCCTACAATTGCGTCCGCCTCTGTGCATGTGTAACGATTGCCGTCATTAGCCGATGGAATGTGCTGCAGATGTTGTTCGGGCCAATTAAAGCCAAATGCCAACGACAATGGCGCATAGTTTGGGACTGCAGCCGGCGAAAGTCCGAAAGACCAAGTGCGCCAGGAAATCGAAAGATCGCCGAAATGCAAACTCTGGGGCACGATCCGCAGCGCGTGTGGGGAAATATGCGGAGTGGAAATCCGCTGGCCAAGATTGACGGACAGCCGCCAGTCGGGCGCCCACTAAACAAACTGAACTCTCACCTCGCTGAGGAAATGGAAAGGCGACAGACATGGGGATTACCACCTGCCAGGGACTCGCACTCGGAATCGGACTCAAGATCACGTTGATGGGGCGACATTGTCATGTGCCAAAGCAAACACGCCGTACACAATTCGCACAGTCCGCCGTCCAACAATCCCCAGCTGTCTGAAGATGGTCCGAGTATCCGAATCCCCGGCTAATTTACGATACAAGTTATTATTAATTTGTCATCGGGTCGGGCATTAAAATCCCCCCGACAAAACAAAATGCAGACGGACTTATAACGAGTGGGTTTTGGCACTTCCAAATACCCTGTTGTTACCCTATTGTTTATTTGACTTTATGTCATGGATATAAAACTATATGTAAACGTGCTATTATTTTTCTTATTTAATGTCATGTCACTATATAGTTTGCTGGGACTTAGAAATCATATAAGTCCTAGCAATGTAGATCATGTATAGATTAACAAAACGAACTAGCTATTCAATAAATCATCATTAATTTAAATCAAGGATTTAATTTGGCAAAACTATTAAGAATTCTTATTAATGATACAAAAAATTCAGCTTACATTATGGTTATGGAGTGATGGCAAAGTGTCCTTATATTACCTATCAAATATTTAAAATGAATAATTAAATTTTTGAAAATATAGTAACTATAGTAGCTACTAATATATAAAGAAATTGACCTATGATTACTACAATTTGGCAATGCCATCTAGGTCTTATTTGCTATCTTCAGTAATTTTATGGTCTTGATTTGGACTCGTTCCGGCAATGAATAGACCTCGTGACTGGCCAATTAATGGGTACAATTAAGCAAGAATTCGTGTCTGCCTGTCTGTCTTTCGGATCGTCCGATATTGTGGTAGGTAAGCCCGGTGGATAGAGATAGTCTGCCCTAATGGTCCATAGACCGTAGACCGTAGACCATGGACCATGGCTAATTGACAGGGGCCCAGAGAAATAGAATGGAATGCAATGGAGTGGAATTAGCGAAGACAATAATGTCGCTGGGGAAGGTCAGTCACTAATGCCCCAGCTATATTCTATATGCTATATGCTAAATGGCATTGTTCTTGGCTGGAATCGGGGGTCCACAATCTACAATCTACAATCTAGAAAAACAGCTGGCGAATGTCACTTGTCAGGGGTATTTTTCTCGCTTTTACGACAGTTCCAATGCGACATCACGCCCACACGGAACTCACCTTTGCAGATCTCTATAAATACGTATACACATGGTACTATACCATATACCATACCATACCATACCATACCATACCACTATATCTGCTCTCTATTCGCTTTTTGCAGGCAATCTTATTTTATACACCAAGATGGCTGTGGAAATCTTGGGAGGGTGGCAAGATTCATGCGCTCATCATGGACTTAGACATAGGCATTTGTTCCGAAGCCGAGAAAAAACAAAAAAAGAAATTACTTTTAGATTATTTGTGGGAAAATTTAAGGTAAGTACGCGCCAAATGGAACAAGCACTGCAAATGTACAAATGCGTTTAACAGAAGTTCTTCAAACGGTTCTATTTTGGACACCTCAAACTAAAATTTAAATGAAATATTTATTACTTACAAAAATAGTTGGGACTATTGCTTCTGTATCTTCAGCTTACTAGTTGTATTATTATAATTTGGTGTATTTTTATTGCAATATAAATTTGAAGATGTATTTGGAGAAGAATTAACGTAAATAAAAACTGCTTTAAAGTTTGATTTTTTCCAAGTAATATTAAATATCGCAATGCTTATTTAACTTTATCAAAGCAACGTGTCGAGTTTTCCAGAATGAACCCATTTATTAAGTGGATTCTTAATTATTTAGAATAACATTTAGAGAGTGCATTGCACCTGAACTCACCTTTGTATACAATTTCCCCGAACAGCGATTTCCGGGCATTGGGAATCCGTAATTAACAAAGAATTCGTCGGAAATCGATTGTGACTCACTAGAAAAAGTTCTCCAGAGACAAAAGAAACTCTGACAAATGTTTTGGCATTTGCAAGGCTTGCATATATTTTTATTTACCTCTGAATCACAGCTAGTTGCCTTACTTACCCCGGTTTTTAATTCGCAGATATCACAATTGGTGGGCGTACAGATATTACGTGTGTGAGCTGCTCGCCCTTATAAATGTGATAGGTGAGTAGTAGTGCACGGAAAATAAACTATATACATTTAGTAATATCAAACCGATGTGTGTTGGTATCGTTATCGTCTTAACGGACTTTAAGGATCTCAGCTCATTTCACTTTAGGCTGCCAGCATATTATTTTGACCTTCGCTCATCTATATTTTTGAGCCTAAAAGGTCAAATTGATATCAAACATTGAAGAGTGCTAAAGTCGAGTGTCTTGACAAGGAGTTATCTGGTACTCATATTAAGAAATGTTACAAGTACTTTGTAATCGAGCTCTAAAATCTGAATTTGTAATACCTTAAAGTAGGTTCTTTTACCAGTAAAATGAGTTTTGAGCCATTTAAACCGTTTGAGTAGTAATATATAATTGCCATTTTATGAAAAATAAAATATAGATCAATTTCTAGTTGTTTTTTGCGGTGCATTTGCCAATCTTTGGACCCATCCAGGTGCCAGTGAGATCGGTAAACAATGTTTCGGGGCTAACAAAACGAATTCTTGGGACGGGGGCAACATGAATTCGACATTCATTAACATTCCCCGTTCGATTTTACGGCGAAAAATCAATGACGAATTTTTATCGACTGACCGCCCCGCATCAAAATAAACAAAGGCCCCCGATTTCTGGTCCCCTTCGTGGGGCGTACGCGCGCTGAAATCCGAAATCTGACAAAATAATGAACTGTCAGAAAACATGGGAAATAAACAATAATAATGCGGGTAATACACGTTTATAAAATGGCTGACATCGCGTTCGAAAAGTGCGAGGGGCGATCGGTTGGGAAACGCGGGCCTAATTGGCCAGAAATTCGAAATGGGTCAATTAGCCAGCAGGGGAAAGTGGAAATTCGGAAAATGTAAATGGAAATCGGGGGGCATTTTCCATGATTGAAAGGTGAGGCGCCACGAAAATGCATTTAATGGCACAACCGCAAATGTAGCCGTACCATTTAAATAAAATTATTTATAAATTTTGGTATTACTTATTTATTTTGTACATAGTTTTAAAGAAATGTTCCCAATTTCGATTTAAATTATTTATGGGTTGAAGGTCATATTTTACTGGTAATAGAATCTGCTTTTAATCTGCAATAAAAGTGATCTATGTGATTGGTGAAAAATTCTTAAGCTTAAGTTTTAATTTCCTAAATTGAGTACTGCCAAGGTCCTCGACTATAGCTTTCTTGCAGGATAATGTACATTCGGTCGGGATGTAGAAATATGTGTCAGTGGAATCAGGCTTTTACCTCTGTATACGAAAAGAAAAACCCATCTATCTAGCCTATCTAGTTGCCAAATAATAATTTTTTAAATGCAATTGAGAGCCCTTCAGCAAACAGCTTCTCCATTAAATAGTTCACCTTCGGCCACTCATTGGTTTATTATGAAAAGTTTATTATGCAAATCATTATGCCAACAATATTTGGGCAGAAAGTGCTCGTTAAAGAGTTTTTAGTGCGCCTATGGGCAGCATAAATCCAATGGTCATTCCTTTATTGTTCTCTCGATAAAACCAATGAAATGCGCTTCAGTCCGCCATTAAAATGAAAGTACCTTGGGCCATTGTTTGTTCATTGACCTCCATCTCCATCACAATTAGCCGCAATTAGCACGGGCAATTGATGGATTTCGATTCCGATTTCCATTCCGATTTCGGATCCGATCTCGGTCTATCTGCCATAATTAATGGGGCATTCGGGTGTGGGTGAGTTGTTATTGCGAAGTAAATCGATTCATCCCCGCCTCGTTAACCGCCGATCGATCAAGCGGATCCGATCGCATCGGATTGGATCGGGAAAAGTCCGTATCGCTTTGCCGCAACCGTTCCGATTCGAAACGCCGAATTTTCCAAAAGAGCACCTATGCACCCATGCACCCATGCACACAATAACGGGGAAATGGAAAATGGAAAATTGAAGGTGAAAAATCGGATGGCAAAGAGCCCATCAATCCGGGGTCCGATAAACAGATAGTCAAGATAGATAAACCGAACGAACGAAAAGTGTATCTCTGTATCTTTTGGTGCTGATTTGTATCTTTTTTGTGGTTCCTTTGCAGGTCAAATGTTTCTTATGAATCGATTTTTCGATGGCGAATTTATGACATTTGGCCTGGATGTGATAGATTATATGGAGACCGATCAGGAAGATCGCATGGATCCGATGATTTACATATTTCCCAGAATGACCAAATGTACATTTTTTAAATATGGTTCAAGTGGGGAGGTGAGTAACGAATGAAGCGCTCTACACAACCCAAGAATCAAATATTAATTGAATCTGTTCTTCTAGGTGGAGAAACACGACGCCATTTGCATTTTACCATTAAACGTTGTTAATGAGAAGATTTACATTTTCCTTTGGTTTTGGTTTATATTATTAACGTTTCTCACATTATTAACGCTAATATACAGGGTGGTTATTATATTCTCACCTCGAATGAGGGTCTACTTATTTCGTATGCGATTTAGGTGAGTCACAGACACTAGGGTTACTCACTAGAGATGATATGGGGATGGTATTGAGGAAAAAGGAAAGAATCTAAATTGTTATGTCTCTTAATACTATTAATTCTATAGACATAATCCAAATTTTATGATTGTAGATCTAATCTAAAATCTAGTGTTATTGAGAACTATTGTTCTTTGTTTATTATCGATATTTTTCTATATAGCTATCGAAATTTGATTATCTAAGGAAATAACATGTCAAAAGTAATAGGAATATTTATTAATATCTAATATTTATCCCCTTATCAAACCTAGTGATTGCCGCAATCGTTTATATATATTTTTGAAACACATTTACTTATCGATATTTTCCAATTGCAGGTTAGTGCGTCGTGACGCTATTGAAATAATCGTTCGTCGTTCGAAGATGGGCGATTGGTTTTTGTTGTATTTACTAGGTGAAAACATAGATACAGTTATATTTCGTGATGTTGTACAGGACTTAGCGAATCGTTTAGGACATAACCAACACCACAGGGTGCCTGGCTTAAAAGGTGAAATACAGGATGCATGATATTGGGAGTATTAGAAACAATACAAAATGCAATTTGTCGTCTCCATTTGAAAACCATCGAAATCAACAATGTCAACAACAAAAACAAGACTAAGTAAAACAAGAAATTACAACCACAAAGGAATCTAGAGATCTTCGCAGCAGCCGCTTCATTAACAAACTCAACACACCGCTAAAAAATCTTTAAAAAAAAAAACGTATCTCAAAAATACAACCAAAAAAACTATCGTCAGCGCAGTCAGTCATAAATCAGCATTTTCAACCATGGAGACCATGATCGATAGCCGGCTTGTCTATCGATAGTCGATACAGAACACACATCCAACCACAGGGCATAGAGCGAACGAATAAATTTAAAAAAAAAAGGAAGCGGACGGAAGCAGGGAGAAATATGGACAAAATAGGAAAACATCAAAACAACCACGCAACGAAAGGAATATTTGAAATCTCAGTGTCAATCAATTAAAGTAACGAGAAAATGGATAATAATGGATTATGGAGGAAGAGAAATAGAGAGGAAGGAAGTCCTGCGACTTCCGGACAGGATTCCCAAGCCGGTGGCACGTAGCGCCTGCCGCTGGCCAGGGGTCACAAGGTCACAAGTCACAAGGGATCGCTTGGGAAATCAGCGATCAGCGACCCATAGAAAAGTTGCCCCCAAGGACAAGGTCAAAGTGTGAGAAGAACAACAGCCAAACACAGAAACAACAACAGCAGCAGCCAAATGGACAGTGCCGGAAACGGAAACAGACAATGGACACCCTCACATACGCACACGCACACACACACACACAAACGCCAACACACAGACGACATACACACGCTTACAGCGAGATCACTCATACGCCCCGTAGAACACACACATCGCACTTTGCTTGTCATGCAGCGTTAACTAAACCAAACATCAACAAAGTAGAGACGACGCCCGCGGAAAATTGCATTTCTGTATTAACCCCAAGAAGAGAAGAAAGCAGGAGAATCAGCATCACTTTCACCGAGGAAAAGCCGGAGTTTACCATACCGAAACGATGCAAAGAACAACAACCACAACAACAACGCAACGGGCGGGGGGAAAAGCATCCCTGCCGAAGAAAAAACAAACGAAAAGCAGCAAAAGAAAGTCAAGAAAATCGCAAGTGGAAATCGCAGAGAAGATTAACAGTTTAATTAAATTAAATTCAATTCAATTAAATTACTTATTACAATGATATCTTGAAGTGTTCATGTATTCGAATGTAGGTTAACTAAGTCAAGCATACAAATAATTCTACATATATAATATATATATTATATATATATATAAACAATTTTTTTTTCTAACTCTAAGCATTTGTATTACCCGCTAAACAAATGAACAACAAAACAAAACGAAATGAACAAAAAAAAAAAACAAAGAAAAAACAACCAAAAAAAAGCAAACTGAAAACAGAAAACAGAATTTTTTGTATACAGAAGAGAAAGAAAATTGATAAGCGAAATGAGCAGATAGAGAAATAATGATAATGAAAAAAAAAAAAAACAAAAAAACCGAGACGAAACGAACAGAAAATATCAGTAAATATCAAAGAAAGTTCAGAAAATACCATACCGAATACCGAAAACCGAAACAAAAGATACATTTACATAGTTTAATTAGAAGAAACTATAGCGCGCATCATTATATAACCGAAAAAACCGAAAGCCGACCGAACAGAACGCAACTCCCACAACAAAGACAGACAGACGGAAACGGAAATGTTTTAAGCTCACATACAAACACACTCCCCACATACCACCCCACACACACCCACACACCCACACACACACACAGACACACTCGTATATAGCATGTAAAGCATATACATATATATATATATATATAAATATATGTAATTATCGATCGATCATTCAGCAGAAGAGGGCAGCCAACATTCGCAGCATAAATCAATTAACTCCACTAATAATAGAGCATACTCAACTCTCTCTCTACGATAATACGCCTAGTACTCAAGCGGAAAATGCGAAAATTCCCCAGGAAAATCGGGCTGAACACTCACACGCTTTGCCACATGAATCAAGTGTAAACATAACGATAATAATATAATACCGCTAGCGAATAAAGTCCCAAGCATGAGGGTTCGACAATTCCCATCCCCCCCCCATCCACCTCGGGTCAAAGGGCATTGCAGATGGGCCTACGGTAAAGCCTTCCTATGACAGTCCCTGCCGAAAGTCACCAGTCACCCATCCACGACTTCATCATGTGCTACAAATCGTAATATCCGTCCAGAAAACCTTTTGAAGCGCACTCTCCGTTGAGAGATCCTGAATTCTCTCTCTCTGTTTTTCCTTTTCCGACTACCGTATGCCCCCAGAAGAAATGGACCAAAGAACCAGTCACACAGATGCCTCCATCCCAACCCCCTGCCCCCCTCCCATGTACTTTCCCTCATCTCTCAAAGGACGACCAAAAACACAGCCAGAAAAAGCCAAGCCAGAGATGCAAATCTAACAACAAATGTCACTGCCAACAGAAACAGTTAAAGTAAAATCGAGTTAAAATAGTTAAATGGTGGAGGGGCTTTCAATAAAAGGAAGGCATCACCATGGGCTCGACTGCAATGCCGCAAGTAGGAGGGAAAAGCGAAAGGAATTAAAACCCGATGATTAAGATTGTTCCTTGTCTCAGAATCAGGAATTGCCGATATGGACCTGCTCAAAACCTCACTCCTTTCGGGAATTACTTTGGATTCAAATCATCTAATTTGAGTGCTTTTTTCCGTCTACTCACACTACTCAGCATACTCAAAGACGCATTACAATTTAGAGAAGTGGGAGGAGAAGTGGGTGTAAGGTTGAAAGCGAAAAAACAATAAATGTAACAATAAATGGTAATAAGTAATTTTAGCGTATTTTTTTTTTTAAACAGCTTATAGCCAACTAAGTGAAGTAATTGTAATTCTAGTTCAAACTGAACCATTTTTGTCTGCGTATTTTTTTTGTCGTGGATTCATAGGCTAAGATACACATACACACACACATACAGCCACAAACATCACCCACACACACGCAGACACGCAATAAGAGAAACGGTAAACGAAAAGCAAATGTATAAATATCGAGGATACTTACAATGTAATTATAGGGGGGCGAATAAGAAAGGAATACCATACCAAAACGTAAGCATATTACAAGGAAATTGCCATTAGTCGATAGTGTTAAAGCGATACGTATATGATCTACATGCTAGGCTAACGAAAAAGAAAACCAAAAAGGAAGGAAACCCAGAATACTTAGTGTAGCTCAAGATGGAATCTCTCGTAACTCGTAACTCGTAAATCGTAAATCGTAAATCCAACTAAAAGCAATTGTAAAATATCGTAACAGATCCTGGGGGCGATCGAACAAACAAACAAAAGCAAAAGCAAAAGCAAACGAACAAAAACGCAAGACTTTATTTTTCAAAGTGTTTGCGGCAATATATTAACTCGGAGAATTGTACTAGCTGAATCTAGAGGTTAAGAAGGACATTTCATAGACGCAATCCTAGAAGCAATAAGCACTGTCGGAAACGGAAACGAGAACAAAAACAAAAACGGAAGCGGAAGCAGGCAGAGCTAACGGTAACATCGATGACTTTTCACCACGTTTCACCACCTCCGGTACAGTTCTGTCCACTTCTCACCACACAGCACAGCACTTCTCTCTCTCTCTCTCTCTCTCTCTCTCTCTCTATCTCACCTACTCACTCTTTTATTCCCTCTCTTTCCCTCTGAAAAAATGTATTTTTTTAACTGCCTCCAGGATTAATAATCTGTTTCCACTAATACAAAAATTAGAATTACCGCGAAAAGTCAATGTTTTATTAGTAGCATTCACTTTAATTTGGTATATAGAAATATCTTTGAACAAACCTTGATATTTTGCAATGTAAGAGTGGAAACAGGCTATAAATCTTGTATATCCGATTCAAAAGAAACCGAATCTGTAAGAACATTTAAAAATTCTGTTTTAAATATTGTATTTGCTTTTCAGTGCCCCAAAATCTCAATTAATGTTTGTGTTTGTTTGTTCATTTGTTTGTCTGTTTGTTTGTTTGTTCCCGGTCTGAATTTGGTTTCTGACATATTGTTTGTGTATAATTATTATGTATTCTTTGGTGGCTAAGTTAAGGTTTTAGTTCTGTAACTTCTACCGTACTTTCTCATTCATTTGTTCTTTCGTGCAATAAAAACGAGACTTGTATACATATCATTGTTTATTTGGTTTTATTTTGGGGTTGCCTTGCAGATTCTTCACCCACCTGTTTTCCCTTTCTCTCCTTCTCCCTCTCTTTCCATATCTCTCTCTCTCTCTCTCTCCCTCTCTCTCTATCTTTATTCCTGTCTCTTTCTCAGCACCCGCACAAAAAAACGAAGACGAAAGTCAATTTCTCACGGCTCTAAAAACGCAATGAAATGAACCAAGAAATCGAATGAACTAAAAGCAACAATTAGTGAAGCATATTGGTGAAATACTAGTAACTTATATTTTAAATCGAATTAGTGAGTGATTAGCGCTACGGTAAAGATAAAATACAATTTAGTTGAATTCCCTAGCAGAATCGAATCGAATCGAGTAGTGAGAACTTTTTATTAGGAAAGCGAAAGCGTTTTTTAAATTGTATATTAATCGAATCAAAATTGTAAAGAACAACTAAACAAGCATACAAATTGAAACTGCCAATTCACATTCTCAGACAAATTTTTACGAAGCTAAAGCTGAAAAACCAAAAACCTAAGAACACCCAATTAATAGCACTAAGCGAAAATATACAAAATTGCTGAATATTACCGACAAGCGAAACAAAAATCGAACTCGTATCTAGATCATTAACTAGGCCCACGACTTTGACTTTGACTTTGACCCTCCTTCGTTTCGTTTTCCCCGATTTTCGATTTCCGATAGCCAATACATCCGATAGCCGATAGTCGGTAATCGACGGTCGACTGTCGATAGTCAATAGTCGATATCCGATATCGGATTGCGGTTCAGGCTTACTTTAGGCACTTAGCGTAAATATCAATTTGTGTGTGTGTGAACAAATAGCAGACAATAATTAGTGAAGGAAACTTTTTAGGCGAGATCGAGGGTCCAGGACTGAAATGTCGAGGGAAAAGCAGGTTTCCTGGACTAAGGGGGCGTGGCTGGGGATTTTCACGAGCAGCTAATTTATTGTCTTCCAACTTAGCATAAATATTTGAGTAGCTTAGTCAAAATACTTTGTTTACCAACAGGAATATCGTGAGTTGCAGCTTAAATGTGATTTATTCTTATTTCCCATAAGTTTCTTATCTGTTGTTACAATTATTGTCTAAACTAATGCCACGCCCCCAAGATCTCAATGGCTTGAAAATGATAGAAAGAGATTTATTTCGTTGGTGGCCCAGAGTTCAGCAGCAAATTTAGCGAGCAGCAGCATTTGATGGAGTGTATAGGAAAACTGCCTTAAAGTGATTTTCAAGTGAGACCGATCGATCAACCAGCAAACCGTGTATATATTATATAGAAGCCGAGTCGGTGGGAATTTTTTTTACTAAAACAACCTACGAGTAAGCCTAACTTTTAACACAAGAACAAACAACCACACACACGATCTGTATATAGCCGACATACACCCCTGCATATATATATATATATATACAAGCATATACCTATATATAAAGTGTTTTATAACGAAGTGGATTAGTTGGTAACCGTAGAGCGAGACATCTTTAGCAAAATTACACCTAAGTTTTCCAGATTCAGATGACTTTTTAACCAGACAAAAGCGAAAGGCAAAAAGCAGGCTGGCAGGTAGACAAATTATAAAATTATGAAATTATGAAATTATAAAATTATTAAATTATAAAATTACGTAGACAAGCAGTCAGAGTAAGGAACTATTTGTATTTCAACTTGTTTTCCAGGAGATCCTAAGTTTAGTCAAACGTAAAGTAATGTAAATGATAAAACGAAACAAACGTATGTAAAATAATTGCATAAATAATTTCAAATATATTCGCCGATTGCCTTCAACTAGAGGAATTTTGATTACACTTAATAATGAATAACGAATACTAAATAATTAATAATAATTAAACAATGCATTGAATAATTATACAAAACAAAAGGTAAAAACAACTATAAATATATGGAAAAGTGGGTAGGAGAAGTAGGAGAAGTAGGAGAAGCAAACGCAGAAAAGCAGACGCAGACAGAGAACAACAAATCTACACAAAAATGAAATTCAAAAAGAACTGAAGTAAAAACAAAGATTTTAAAGCAGTAACAAATGGCAAACAAAAGAGAACAAAAGAAAAAATAAAAAAACAAGATAAAGCATTCATATTTGTACACTAAAGACCCGTTAAGGAGTACGCAACTTATACACGCAATATTAGACTAAACCGACTTCGATAACCGATAAACGATAGATCTCCCAGCCCCCAGCACCGAAGGAGAGGGTCCCCGAAAACCCCATCTTCAGCTGCTTCAAACAAATTGATTACTACTTTTTTTGTTTGTTAACTAGAGACACTCGCACATATCCAACGAAAGACGTCGATTACTTTCCATCCCCATTCCTATCGAAAGACCACCACCCCTAGATACGCACACCCCAGAGAATCGATAGCGAAATCGATGGCGAAATCGAACTCGAAATCACAACCACAATTACGATAACAATTACAATGGCCACCACAACCACAGATGCACAACCACTGGAGCGAAGGACATGCGAATTCAAAAAGCGGATATAGGAGCTGAAAGGAGTAGATCGAATCTAGTGAATACTTTTAGGCGTTAAGCGTACTTCTAGTTTGTATCTCTTATATACACACAGATATATCTAGGTATATGGATATAGCATAATTATACAGATATACAGACCTATGGATAACTCAAATACCGCATAAAACTAGCCAGTGGAACGGAGTCGAGCGCAAATCGCAGAAGATCGATAACAATCGATCATTATCGATTGAGGAGTAGATCCAATCTTTTTTTTTTGTAATTGTACTTGTATGGTAAATGCTAACGGTAAAGGTAATGGTAAAAGGTAAACGGTAACGGTAATGGACATTTAACTAGTTATAACGTGCAGTTATCGTAATTTATGATTATCGATTATTGAGTCTTGAGTACGATTATTACGGAACGTTTGATTTTGTTAATACGAAAACAAAACGCGAGCATGGTTAATAAAGCTTTAATTTGAAGCTATATAGGTATATATATACGCCCATATATATATATACCCGCACACCAACACATAACACAACACACACACCCACACACCGATACACACACACACACTCAGACAAGGAACGTCCTCAGTTTATAAATTTTCAAATGAGTGACATGGAAAACTTGAAACGAAACGAATACGAAACGAAAACACGTAGGCAGTACGGATTAGGCTTAAGGCCCCCATATAAGTAACATACAATTAAAATTATTTATCGAATCAATTTATTATTGATGGCAAATGGAAACGATAGCGGAGCGAAACGAGGCGATAACACGATGGCGATGCCGATAGCGATAACGATAACGATAACGAGAAGGGAGAGCCAGGCAGGATGAGACGCGGACCGCGGGCATATATAGGATCGCATATCCCGACATCCGTCGACATATGGCCGATATATATGCCCACGCGCCCCGATCGCCATACATATACACACACATATACTATATGCATAATACCAGTGACGAGAATTTTTAGTCTATACTAATCGAATCGATCCGATCGGAGGAGGAAATGAGGAGGCAAACAAATCTATATACAATACATGGCATACACTTATATGAAGCCCCTATATTGAGGATATAAACGTGAATTTTTAGCAGACTAAGTAATAAATTATACACTCACAGGCGGACATAATCGAACTACACACACACACAAACGGGCGGTATACAGATATATATATATACACACACATATATATATTATATACGCCGGCAATACGAATACCAGTAATAATAATACTATGCAATAAAGCGAGGAGGAGTGAGTACTAAGCGGAAACGGAAGTGGAGGCGAGAACACCTAACATTTAAGACACTGAAACAAAATAAGTCGACTTGTAAATAACACACTCATACTCACACACGACACACCAAAACACACACTCACACTCACACACAGACAGACCGCAGACAGCCACTTCAGTATACATACACCCACTCTCACACACACACACACTCACACACTCACACACACACATTTTACGATTAGTTAATTTTACAAACTAAAATTATTGCAGCAGGCGCATTACATAAAAAGAAATACGACTAAAAATGGCAGAACGAAACGAAAATAAATCCAAAAATCATATGCATTAAAGTAAAGTAAAGGCAAAGACAAACAAAAGCAGAGGCAAAGGCAAAAGCAAGTGAAAAAAGTAAACGCAATAGCAAAAGCAAAGCGAATGAGCCCAGTGGGCGAGAAGGGACGGGGGGAGCTCTCCCCCCTGAGCCACGCCCCCCGCCCCCGATCGCCCCACAAAAAATAAATGGCCAGGGACGTTGATGGGAATTAATAAATTACCAAGTAATATTATAAAATATTATTATATAAATTATTATAATTATAAATTATTATTAAAGAAAGCAAGCAACAAACGTAAAAAACGAAAAACAAACAAGATTAAAAATACAAAACGAAAAAAACGAAAAACACAAAAAAAAACAAACAAAACCAAACATAAACCAAAAACACATTATTATAATGCGATAATTGAGTAATCAACAAAACGAATTGACAACGTTGTATGATTTTGATCAGAAAGTAATAAAAACAATTTTCGATTTGTTACGAAATATACATAAATATCCACTGGCTTTTATTTAACGGGAGGTGGCTTAAATCATTTTTCCCGCAGAGTTTTCCAAGGTAAGCCCAAAATTCATTGTCAAATATTTATTTTTCAGCCTTAAACAATATTTTGAAAATTAATCATAATTAGAAGTACAAATTATATTTTTTGTATACCTCATTTAAGAAGGAGAAATCTTTCATTTTAATGTTTTATGTTTTAATTAAGAGTGAATTAAATTTAATTCAAATTATTTGCATACATTTTCAAGCGCCATCAAGCGGCTGGTACACGAAGCTATGCTATCATGTCAATTAACACGTAAAGAGTCTTATGTAAGATACTTGAAATACACGCTAGTTGGACTAGTGCGGACATCATCCGGCAGATGGTGTTCTACACATTTTGGCGG
This sequence comes from Drosophila fuyamai, assembly GCA_018153365.1. Classification (NCBI taxonomy): domain Eukaryota; kingdom Metazoa; phylum Arthropoda; class Insecta; order Diptera; family Drosophilidae; genus Drosophila; species Drosophila fuyamai. Next base: position 9,351,979 of record JAECXW010000062.1, read on the forward strand.
TTGCCTTGCCTTAATCATATTCGATATTTATATTCTAACTTTTAATGCAAACTGCGAGTGCCACTCGATTTAAAATTTTAAAACGAATTATCTGAAGCTTATCAAACCAACGATCATTATTTTCTCCGCCTTCAGTTTAAATATTTATTCATTTTCTTGTTTTGGAAACTTAATTTATATCGTCAAAAAGCTTTAATTTGAATAGTTTTTTAAGTTTCTCAATTGAAAGGCTTATTTAATTTAAAATGATTTTTATGCATTTTTCAAAACCATCATCCCACTAGCGTTAGAAGCTAACCGGTCATCATGAATAACATGTAGATAGTGATTTGTAAGATACATGAAAAATACACGGTTGTTGGAATAGTGGGGTCAACATCCGCTGGTTGGCGCTCTTAGCCATTTAAAGGTAGACTTGCCAAATCATATTCCATTCGTTATTCATATTCTAACTATAAATTTTGATTACAATTTGATTACAATTCTTAGCCATTTAAAGGTAGACTTGCCAAATCATATTCCATTCGTTATTCATATTCTAACTATAAATTTTGATTACAATTCGAAAAATTCATCAGCTCATTTTTTCCGGAAAATAAAAAAAAATATTTAAACAAATTTTTCATAGCGGGTACACTCATGATTTCATTCAAACAATATTTTTTTTTACAATTTTTTTAACAAAACCAGTTGATTTTGTAACGAATTTAGGGAGGTAACATCCAACAATTATTTCCCAGGGACTTGATTCAAATACCGAAAAAACCAGCGGTTTTTTTTTAGATTTTGGACATAAAATACATTTTTAAATTGTTTTTTTTTCTTGAACTTGCTTTTTTTGTCTAATATAATGGATTTCTGTCATGTCGGATCCATTCCTTAAGTTAACTACAGCCTATGGCTGTCACATTTATCAAATGTCATCAAATTGGCTGAAGTTCATTCGTTCTCGTTTCTTTTTAATTTCGTATAACAAACAGGGCATATCATGACAAATAAGCTACCTGTTTCCTGGTTTTCACTGCGAATAAACCTCTTCTATCGCTTTCCGCTGATCTCAGGTGCAGTTTGCAGACCTCCAGATGGAAATCGACATCCGGCCCTCGGATGCAACACTCGGCACTGCCAATGTTGGGCAACTCGGCAACTAAGCCCTTCGATAGTCATCTGCATTCCATGGTCGAGTTCCATTCACGGATGTTTTTAATAAACGCCGAGGGCTAATGCTAATCCCTGGCCCTCCTGGTCTCAGTTTCAGTTTCAGTTTTGAGTTTCGGGAGCGATTTGGAAGGACGATAAGGTCCTTGCATGCGACATAATTACCGCTGATTGAATTGGGCCCGTCGTCACAAAGGTGATGAATCGCATATCGCAGATGCCAGATAAGCGCACCTTTCGGGTGTTTAACCATTTTCCCATTTTCCCCGTTTATTTTTCTTTTTGCTCCCATTTTACTTTGCTTAGCGGAAATGCGCACTGGCAAAAAAGTGCAGAGTCCTGCGCCTTTTGTTGACTCACTCGCTTGTTTGCCTGTCTGTTTATTTGCCTGTTTGGCTGTCGAATCAAAGCAAGGGCCGAAAAAATTTGGCACTACAGTGAGGCCCCGCTAATGGGGCCGCCCCTCCCTTGGCGGGCCACCCTGCAAGGCTCTACTGTGCCTGTTTTTCCACGGTTTTCGTTCATTAGTTTTCCGCCAGCGCGGTGTTTGCTCACCTCTTTCGAACGAAACGGCACAAATGAGGTCCTCCAAAATTGGCCGCTTTCAAATGCCCAAAAAGGATTAAAGGAAAAACCAACACTCAATGGCAAATAAATGCGAAACATTTTTGAGCCTCTTGATTTAAAATCACTCGAAAAGGTGGCTAAAAGTCAAAAATAACTTTTAAATGGCTTTTTAAAAATTTAAAAATCTTAGAAATAAATACAAATTAGTTTAATGTATAACGTTAGAGAAATCAAATATTTATTTATGTTAATGTGGGTCAGAACATTAAAAAAATTGTATTCAAAACTAATATAAATGAATTATACATATGTACATTTCAATTGACTTTGGTTTGAAGAGATTTATGCGGTAAACAGTTTGATTTTAAGATTTCACTCTCGTCATAACTAGCCAATTTATTAAAATAATAAATTCTAATTATCTGCTCAACTTAATCGTATCCAAAGTATTTTGAACTTTTGTAGTTGTCGACATTTCTGGACAAATTTATTAAATAAAAATGTTTTTGATTTGAAATCAGTGAATGGGACTTTGAACTGCAACCGAACCTTCTTCCAATCGAAGAAACCATATCCAGGGGTTAACCATCACTGGGGTACCATGTTCCATCAATTCTGGACAAATTCAAAGGGCTCAGCTCGCAATCCGATTGCAGATCCAGTTCTAACAGCGATTCTGCACTTCCGTTTTTCGCCCGGTGCTAAATGGGATTTTATTTGGGCAACGCTGCATAATAGATGATATGATATAATATGATTTGCCTACACAAAACGAAAATCAAGCTGCTGCCGCTCGACAATCAACTTGTCCATAATACATGAGTTTTTCGGGGAGTGTGGGACGGCTGGTGTCGGCAATCAGTCAAATGTAATAATAAATAAATAAATAAATCAGGAGCAGGCACATAAACAACGGAGCTCGCTGTTAATGGCAACACAAAAGGAGCAGTCCGGATTAGAAATCACAAATGGAAAATCAAAAATAAAAATGCCAGCCTGTACATTGTGTTTCATTTGTATTCTTTTTTTTCAGGTCTCTGCTGATCCCCGGACAACTCTTTTTAGGGATTGGAAATGGCAAATTAATATTTATCGCGAGCCAAACTCGAGCAGCTGCCAAAGGGGGTATTAACATTAAAAACAATATTTATAAAGCGCATTTACTGTAAGCTAAAGAAAAGTAAAGAGATGTAATAATATGTCATAATAATTTAAGCAAGAATGCATTTCCCAACAAACATTAATGACTACAAAACACATCTTAAAGATTTTTATGTTTATATGTGGACAAAATATGTATTTATTTATGTTTTGTGGCCTCGATTGGAATTCAACAAGGTATGACATTTTATATTTTGATAAAAATTTTGTATGAATATTCTGAAATTCCCAAATTCGCTACTATATTTAATTATTGAAAATAACTTCACAAATTAAATAACAGGACACAAACTAAGCATGAAGTTGTGCTAAGAATAGTCTACATTAATTATAATTTACCGATAATAAGCTTGTGTTATTTAAAAAATCCAAGAAATTCGTGATGCATTGCATTACAATTAATACAAAATAACTAAAACATTTGTGTAAAATATGAAAAGAACAAGCACACATCAATAATTCGATGGCCTTAGAGAGAAGGACCTTCGCGTTTGGTGTTCCCGAAATCAAACCCTCGGAAAAAGTGACTTTTGCCCCGGGCTGTCGGGTTCGAAGGTCCTGGGGCCATTAGCAAAATCAACAGCCACACTCAGCCAGCCATTCACTCATGCACCCATTCAGCACTCACCATTCAGTTGGTGAATAAGGACACTCGCAGTTGCATTCACACTCACACTCATTGCGCATTCTGTCCCACTTACACTCGCACTTAGGGGCCATCGCCCCTCTCTTTCGCTCCGCGTGAGGCGGTCTCTTTCTGCAGGACTCGCTGCGGCGCCGTCGATGTGGAAAATGTTACGCTACAATTTAATTGAAAGGATAATCAGGCGCACAGCGGACGAGCGTTATGTGAGGAGCGCACTCATTCAAACAAAACAAAAAAAAAACCCAAGAAGTGCGAGCGAGAGCTGGCTGGCGGGGGTAGGGGGGTGAGCGGGACAGGACTATGGGCATTAGAGGGAGACAGGGCGATAAGCACGGACAAAAGGCAGCGCTAAAAGCTGCAAATGAATGAATGAGGCGAATAGAAATAAAATAGCAAACGGTGGCAGCACAACATCGGCTTTTGTTGTACCCGTCAAGTGTCCTTTTTGATGACGACGACACACAGCAAGGCGACGACTCGGAGGACGAACAAGGACACTGCGAGAAAACAAGGGGAGGTTCGGCAGGACGTGAAGTATTTTACATGGGCTAAGTTTCACACATGTATTTGTTGTGCTAAAGTCACTGGAAAGGAATTTTGTTTGATAATGCAACTTGAGAAAACCTTGCAGAACTAACCTCCTAAAAATATATTTTAATTTAAAAACAAATTCAAAAATAAATAAATAAATAGCAAATTTTAGCATGTCTAACATGGTTTTTAAAATAAACTTATGAGCTGTAGTTCTGTAAATTTAAAAATATATATTGTGTTGTAACCAATAAAACAATTTCAATACAACTTTTTTATTTTGTTTTGTTATTTCTTTTTAAATAAATTCAAAAATAGAATGGTTGCAAATCTTGTCATCTATATATTATAATGAAATTGCAATAATATGAAAATATTTTGCACCGAATAATTTCTAATCGATAATAACTTTCATAGGACTAGTTGTATATATATAATATAAATATTTTGTACACTGAAGTTAACCAAATAAATTCTAATGAAATATACCCACAGGAAATATATACACATAAATACTTTCAGATATTTGTCTTAATAATTCCTTCCTTAGCTCTATCTCAATTTTTGCACACAAATCAACTGAATAAATTCAAATGAAATATCCATGTTCAAGGCATAGTTCTACCATTTTTTGCAGCGCCTATATGAACCCGAAACGTCCACCCTTTTCGCTCAGTGTGCGCGCGGGGTGGCTTCTGGTAGACCTCGCTTGTGGCCGGGTACGTGAGCCCACAACGTGGCCAGCTTTGCTTCCTGCCGCCCGATCCTCGCCAGAGCCGGGGCCCAGTGTCCTGTGGCGCGGAAGGTCCTGCGAAGGGTTGTCAACTGCGAGTGGGAAACACGGGCTACCGAGTACAAAATACAAAATAAAATATAATAAAAATACAGCGACACGGGGGCTGAGGGGCGGCGATTGGCAAATGAAACTCGAATGAAATAAAATTAAATGCGTTGCACAAGTTGCAAATGCGAGCGAGCAACAATCAAAGGGATTCACGCTGCGTGTCCTGTTCCTCGCTGTGAAAAATGTAATTTTAATCGAATTCACTCACCCCTTTTTCCCCTTTTCCCCCTGCCCCTGTCCCGGCATAGTTTTCCTTTGCCCTCCAAGTGCTAACCGTATTAGAGCAACTAAGTCCCGATCCTTCCCTGATTTGTGTTGTGCCAACAACAGTTGCCGAGTTCCTCAGTTTTGCAGTTCCTCAGTTGAGTTGACGCAGCGGGCGCCGCCGGAGGCCAAAGGCATTCTTCCGCGAGAAATGCAATTAACTTGGCCAACGGCAACTAACCCCTTTTTTTTTGTTAGCACACGAGGGGTGGGTCGGGGGGCGGGGGCGGGGTCTGCCAGCATCCCCCCCCCCCACAATTAAAACAAAAGGCAGGAGTCGCTAATTAACATTGTTAGCATTAGCGCAGCTCAGAAAAACAAACAAAAAAGTGAGGCCAGAGTGGCCAAAAAATCGGGTGGCAGTGGGTAAACTTTGACCTTTTCAGTGGTAAATCCCCTGCCAAAGTCGAACCTTTGATTCTCTGCCGAAAGTTGAATTTTGCCTTAGTTAATAGCAGTTAGTTCAAGTTAATTGAAACAAATATATACACACTCTGTCCCAAATAAATATAAACAAAATAAAATAAGCCTGTGGGATTGACTATTAAAAGTCTTTAAAAAATATATAACGTAATTTAACGTAATAACAGTTTAAAACTGTTATTCTTATATAAACTGGCCTTAAAAATTACTCACTTAAAGCAGGGACTTGATAAATATTTAATTAAAACATTAATTTTAAAACAAATATATTCATAAAGAATATTATTTAGAGCAGATTAAACATATCATATTTCAGAGAAGATACAATAACTTCTCCAAAGTAAAATAATTAAAAGTGAAAAAAGTGATATACCAAATATTCGAGTGGCAAGTCCTGAATTTTATCCTATTTACCCAACGATTGCCCCCTTTTCCCGGGAACTTTTTCTGTGGCATCATCAGCGACATATGTAAAATTAAATATTGTTTATTGTCAGAGCTAACCCGACCTTTGGCCCCGTATTAATCAACCCAGTGTGTGTACCCAGCCCCATTTTGCCCCGCCCCTCACTTGTTTATTTATCGACTTGCCAACCGTTTTGGCACTCGGATTCTCCCCTTTATAATGTATACTCTTTTGCCTTTTTTTTTTTTTTGGTTCGTGTGGCAGTCGCTTGTTAAACAGAAAAAAAAAGAGATACGAAAAAAAGGGGGCCAACATTTATAGCTAATTTTCTTGTCATTGTTTTGACTTTTACACCTTCGCTGCCGCGTGTTTACCTGTGAATTCGGTGGCCAGAGGTGAAAAGTGGGGATTCGGAGCACTCGAGTGGCGTCGTCGCATTGTTTGGCCATGTAAAATAATATTGTTTTTGGGCTGTTTGCCTGCACAACTTGGCTAATGAAGGGGTGGAGTGGGTGGATCGTTCTACAGAGTCCTACCAACAAAAGAGTTTGAATGTCGGCGAAGCCCCACAAGAATATGTGAGTGTTTACACTGAATACCCAATATACAGGTCTCAAAAGGTGGCTAATATCAGGAATTTACTTGCATTTAAATCATTTATTTTATCACCTCTAGATGTATAATTCACAAGCCAGTTGGCTCTGAACTTCAACTCGTTTTGTCGGCGGAATGTCAGTCGATCGACAGGCTCAGTTTTCATTGTTCGTTCGTCTAAACAAAACACACATATTCTCTCGGAGTTTTTTACAGTCCTATTTTTTTTTTGTTGTTTTTGTTTTCCTTTTTATTAACAATTTAGTTTCGATTGAAATTGTTGCAAAATTAGCAAGTGCAAAATGTTAAAGCGATTACGCAGCCAATTGAAGAAGGCCGCTCAAAGTCTGGTGGCAAGTAAGTACATTATTATTTTATTATTATATTAAAACTGGGATCGGTATGAAATGCAGTTTGGAGCCATGAGCTACTCAAATATTCACAAAAATTAGAAATATGGGAGTTTCTTATGTCTAGCTGGGTTAATGAGATACATATGTTATTTTACTTGTCTTTATAATGAAATCTTTCGAAGAAAAAAATCTGGTAGTATTGCAGACTAATCAAAATATAATGACTAAGTATTAAAGTATTTTTTAAACAAGGATTAGTTTTTAAACATACTGCTGATTGTCCCAAAAGAAATTCCATTAAGCAATATGCAATAAATACAAAAATATTGGTATAGTGTCTAATAAAATTAAGGTCGAAGATATTCATAAATCTGTTGAATGGCACCAAATTATTTAATAGCTTGCCATTTCTAAGCTTATTTTGTTTGGCTTAAAAACACCACACAAGAAAAATAGATATTTTAACATTTTACAAATTAAATTCATAATAAGTATCTTCAATATTCTCGAGTGTGATGCTATTAAAGGCAATTATAATTTCTGTTTTGGTCCCAGGTCGTGAACGGGGCAGTCAAGGTCGCTCTGTGTCCTGGCCGAAGGACGATCGGGGGGAGGATGAGGAGGTGGCCCAGCTGAAGGCGGAGCGTGAGCGGCGGGAGCGGGAGTATTTGGCGGAGCGGAATCGGGAGCCGTGGTTCGTGGTTTACAAGCGGCACAGTGGGCAGCAGCAGAGCAGTGCGAGCAGGCGGAAAATGCCGCGCGAGCGGTTGCAGCCGCGGCAGGCTGCTCCCCCCGATCCTAGCCCCTGCCCTGCACCACAGCCGCGGCCCTTCGACCTCCCCCCCGACGTCTCGCCCATCGAACTGTGGCGTCGGCAGCAACGGAACCAGCAGCGGCGGGAGGAGCTGCAGCGGCAGGAGGATCAGCATCTGCAGCGGCACAGGATCGAGCCGCTGGCCCACCAGCACATGAAGCCGCCGCAGCAGACCACACGCCGCCCCGCCACCCCCCACACCCTGGCCATGCACCCGCTGCAGAGGGCAAGGGTCATCTCGGCGCTGACCAAGCGGCAGCTGCACCGCTTCCGGCAGCGCAAGCTGCTCCTGGAGGAGTTCAAGCAGTAGTGCAAGCCATCCCAGAAACCGTCCGAAAACAGCCCACCCAATCTATAAACATCTATAAACTAGAAACCCAAGAACGCTCTTAGAATCTCTAAAGAATCACCCAAAAAGTACGCAAGAATCACCCAAAAATCACCTAAGGATCACCCGAAAATCATCCAAGAATCACCCAAGACCAACCCAAAAATAACTTTAAAACAACTTTAAAACAACTTTAAAGCAACATTGAAACTTTAAAACAACTTTAAAACAACTTTAAAACAACATTGAAACCGCACAAAAAACGCAATTGAAAACTATCTAAGAAGAACCCAGGAAATACCCCTAAAACACCCATAAAACACCCATAAAACATCCATAAAACAACCATTAAACACCCATGAAACACCCAAGAAACAACACCCACTTAAAAGCAACTTTAATACGACCCAAAAACCAAACAAAAACCATTCAAAAAAAATTACCCAAATTACCAAAAAAAATGTGAAATCAAAATCAACGCACGACGAGCAATGATCAGTTAAATTGGAGATTTTCAGGAGGATGGAACGATTTAGGAACACTTTCTAATACGGATATGAGAATTCCCCGTTTTGTTTGCCAAGTTCACCACTCACGGAGGTCGTCCGCCTCGAACACCCTTCGCTGCCAATTGATGTTAGTTTGTGTTTTATGTTGCAGCACTCGGAGTCCCAACTCTATTTTAGGGCTCAAATATATTACACTGTTTTTAACTGTGTTTAATGTGCATTTAATTGTTTTTCTTTTTATTTTTTTTTGGGTTTAAGGGAATTATAAATATTTAATATTCCATCATAACCAAAAATAATATAAAATGTGTGAGCTAAATAGAATAGCTTTTCATCAGAATGATATTTCATATACAATAACCTTTTTTTTTCCAACTTGAAGCAACTTTTAAATTCTTTTTGAAATAATGAAATAAACAAAAACTTCTTATGCAATTCATTTACCCACACAAATTTGAGTTGAGCCGATTATGCAACAGATAAAGATAAATTTGTGCCCTTCAAGAGGAATATCACTTGACCATTCGGCCAACCAATTTGAGCACTCTTCAAAATTGCTATTTACATAAACACCAGGAAAAACGAGAAAATGTGACACTTGACAAATTTGTTAAAATCAGACTGGCGCCACTCTCGATTTCCGACCTGATTTATGGGCCTGTTTGTAGCTGCAAACCGAACAGCAGTTGTATGTCCGAGATCTCGATCTCGATCCGGATCGGGATCGGGTTTGGGATCAGGATCAGGCCAAATTAATGCGAAGCACTTTGCAATTGAGTTGTCAGATGCGGGAAAACAAGTGGCACCTACAGGGAAATTGGAGAGTGGCAATGGTAATTGAACCCGAAACTCGAAACCCAAGGACCCAAAAACTCGAGTCCATTTCCAGCTTATTACTCAATCAATGTGCTCATTTGTTTTTAACTGGAAGCAGTTGTTTGTGAGGATGTTGCCTGTTTTGACAGCATGCTTGGTGTAATTGGAACTGCAGTTTAGTTAGAGATCCTCGATCCTTGATCCTTGATGCCCGGGGTGCCGCTTTTGGCGCGTCCTTAGTCGACGATCAATTTCCATTTGCAGCTCGATTGCCCGATGATGACTATCTGACCTACTTACTACCTGATCTACTTACGAGCCCACGACAGCTGTTCAGATTTGGCAACTGTCGTCGCCGCCTTATTGTCCTTTATCGAAAGGTTTTCTACAACTGTTTCTGCTCCAGTTTATACACTCTAAATAATCATATTAATTTAAAGACAGTTAAAACATTTTTTAGCTTAAGGTTGGTCACTTCTTTAAAACTTACTTGCTTTTTATGTTTTTTAATACAGATTGATAGTATCTGATAACTAGCATTTCTGAAGGATTAACATTCTATGATATATATATTTCACTGTGTGATAATGTACTTCAAATAGATTTTAGGGTGACTTGTAAGGAAAACGTGTAATAAATATACTTAAACCAAAATTGTATATAAAAAGTGAAAATGACAGTAACAAAAATCTATCCAACCTTTACAAAACAAGAAAAAAGAAAGAACGGTGTACAAAATCAACCTTTAACTAATGATCTAACCAAATATGTCTATCAACCGATGTGTATAGTTTCTTATTGCTCTTAATATGTAGTACACATTTAATTGTCTCGCAAGTGAGAGCAGTTGCAGGGCTAGTTTTTTGTCGAGTGTAGGGCTGCCCTTTCTGTCATCCTAGTTCCAGGAGGCAATTAGCCCGGCATGAGGTCCTCGGAATCAGCTGTAGATAAGCAGCCTGCTCCGGGAACACCACATGCTTGACCACTGGGTGCCCTGGACAAATTGGCTCGGGGTCCGGCTATTGAGGAGTTGGCAATCTGGATGGGCAATAATCACGACTTGACCGCGGAAGTGACCAAAAGGCAAGGGCGCATGCGCGGCGGATTAGCAGGGGCTTCCAAGGGGGGGAGTTGTGCGGGGGGCTGTGGGAGGGGCGGGTGATCGCATTGTCCGCATCACGGACCGCCTGGAATGAAGCTGTTAGCGACTTTCGGCATCATAATTAAGGTGTCGTAATTGCCGCCCCTGAGACATGGAATTAGTGCCACGGCACGGAGTCCCTCCAGCCCCTCGAATTCCCCCTCCCCCCCGTCCACGAAACCAGTTCAAACACCACTGCTCGAAAAAAAAAAAAGAAAAAGAAATAGAAAGAAAACCGAACAGCTGCAGAACTCAACCTCAATGCCAACCGCCGACAAAGTTGCCATTGTTGGAAACTTTATCAACATGCAAATACGAAACTCCAAGTCCCATTCACCATTCGGCATTCGGCGGAAAGAGACGGAGCATCGCGGAGCGAAAGAGACGGCTGGAGATTAGGCGGCGGACACCAAGTGGCCGGAAACTCATCGGATGAACGGCGCAGGAACTCCAAGTGGAGTCGACATTGAGTCGAGGGCTCCATCAAATGAAATACAATTTCCAGCGACAATGGAAGTGCAGCTAAGCGGGGAATCCCCTTTTAAAAGGTTCAGAAAGGCAACTATATAAAATGGTTCACAAAATATAATCTTCTCTGTGAGTTTTTATTTTTTCCTAAATATAGAAATTAAGTTGGTTAAGAACAACAAATAATTATGCATATAGACCAAAATACCAATGAAAAAAATTTATTTTTAAAAATAAATAAACATTTAACTTTGTATTTTCTTTAACAATATTTATTTATTATTTGTTTGGTCCAAATTATTATTTACCTATTACAAATAAAAAACAATAGTAAATGTTTAGTAAAATATAACTTGTTTTTAGTTCTTGTTAAGTCTCTCTTTAAAGTCTTTTTGTTTTCATAAATACCTTAATTTCCAAATATATTTATTTCTAGAAAAAATCTTATTTCTTGATGTTAAGCAATGAAAAGTTCTTAATATATTAAATCAGGAATTTAAAATACTCCAGTTTCGGTTTTCATTATAACCCCAACCTATTTAATATATATAATATATTAATATATATCCGCCATATTCCATAGTTTTCGTTGGGAAGCTTTCCCTTGCGAACTGCCTTTTCCGACTTTTCAGTTGAGTTCACTCCCGGTTCCAGTCCATTTTCCCTTTCCATTCCCCTCGCACAATCCCTGACACAAATATCCTGGCATATCTCTCTATTTCCCCGGACTTCTACATGTGCCATTTGCCACGGGCCAAGGGAATATATAGTATATTCTTGTATCGCACGGCCAATTTGATGACATTATTACGGAAAACTGCACAAAAGTGTCGAGTGGAGTGGACCGACTAGAAAGAGACGAAGGACTTAGAGCACCCAGAGGAGTGTCCTTTTTGCCAGCGTTCTTGGCATGTGTTGCTGAGCATGAAAATTGCAATTTTTCGCCAGATAATCCTGGGACCCAGAAACGAAACCCCAGAAATCGGGGAACAATGCCGCAATGTTGCTCGGCAATTGGCAATTGGGTGAGTGGCAATTGATTCGTTGCACCATCAGTCTCGTCCTGCCAATGTATATGGATCCTTTTTTCTGGCATTTTTTCGCTGTCATTTTGTGGGGTCGACCGCAGTCGTTTGGCCACAGCGGGTAGTCCCAGTATATAGGAGTCCCAGTCCATAGACCAATATATCCAATATATCCCATCGATCGCAGCGTATCGAAAGGCTGGACAATAACGAAATTCTGCAACTGCATTTTCAACGCTTTGTTGGAGGTGTGATATCTGTGCTCCCAGATCGGTGATCATTATGGCCATTATCTGAAGTGCTAAGTGGTCGCGTGTGACCAATTTACAGCTGGCCATTGGCAAATGGCGGGATTATCTGGTTGGATTGGGATACTACAACAAACCGAGTGAAATGTCAAGCGAAATATGTTATAAAGGTGGATATTTATTGGGCAGTTCAACAGTTATCACTGCACTTCATGCTACGTACCTAAATTAATCATTATTTGAGGCTTTTATTTTCAATTGACTCTTGGAATAGTAATCTATTTTGTTTTTCATTTGTCTGATTTTTATACACTTTGTGGGCAACTTTGCTGGCAAGAGTAAAAAAATTGTATTGTTCGCGATTATTATTGAATATTATTGAATATCACAGTCCTTAAAATATTAAATATCAACTATTTTCGGTCTCTTTATTAAAATGCAATGCCCCTAAGCACATCAATGTTTCAAGGATTTTAATACAAGCTTAAACTAACCTTGACCAGCAGTTAGTTATTATTGCTTTTTAATGGTTTTTATTTATTAATTTTAGTGGTCACATATTTTGCAGACAGCTGATGAAACTAACTTTAATTATAATATTTGCTATAAAATTCCGAAAACACATGCCATTGACTTTTGACTTGACTTTTGCCTCTCCAAATTGACTTGTCCATCGGTGGACTGAATATTCTGTGTACATTTTCCTCAACTGCGTTTGGCTTTGCCTCTATTCGAGCTAAAAAATAGAAGAGGAAATGAAATGACCGGAAGTTAAATCAAACCAACTTCAAATGTCCGAAAATTGCCGAGAAATTCGAGACCAGAATTGAAATTCGTCGCATTCCGAACACGTAACAAACTAAGCCAAATTCAGCTGGCAATACAAATACAAATACGTTGCTGTTGACCTTTTGCGAATAATTCAAATAAAATTTACACCTTTGAGCCGAACGGAAGGGGGGGGCGGCGGATGAGGAGGGGGCGTGGCCATTGATGGACTGACCAAAGGACTGCAAGCGGAAATCCTTTTTCAATTTTATTTCATCACAAAATGCACACGCACTCACTGCCGAAATATATCAGCGATTTTAAATCGAGATTTATTTCAATTTGGCTTAACAAAAGTCAAGTACAAATAAGATAATGAAGATAAAAATAAGAATTAAATAGCTTTACCATATTTAAATTTATATTTTGTGAGACAAGGCGATTTCAAATCTAAGGAATCACAATCCTCTAGAAATCTTTTGCCTTAAATTAGATATTTTTCGATTTAAAATATAACTTATCTTTTAAACATATTTTTCTCTCTGTGCAGACACACAGCTGCTGCAAGTTATTGCCGAAATATAAATTGAGTCTTGGCCACTGAAGTTGATTATGGTCTACGCCTCAGCGGATCTCGGCCAACAAATTTTCTCGATTCGGTTGAAAAATCAACACCAAGCTGGCCTCCCAAAAAAAAGGAAAGGGGGCGGGGCTGGTCATGTGTGTGTGGGCCATCCTTCTTCCCCTTTTGCGACCCCTTTTTTGCCGACCCTCCGCCTTTTCCTTTGGGCCAGTGTGTCTGGCCTAAGCCCTGCGGCTCACATATCAGCGCGCATTAAAACAAAGTGGGCATCAATGTAGAACCCTGGGCCGAAACCTACACCGTCCCCCGTCCCCCGCCCCCCTCCCCCACACACACCCCTGACCCAAGCCCCCTCCCCACCCAAAGGGGGGTAACTCAATTTGCACAAAAGAAAGGCAAAACAAAAAAATGGCTGAACAGAAGACTTCGAGGAAACAGGAAGGCTTATACCCTGCAACTAATATACAAAGTAAATAACTATAAATATTGTTAGCTTATCCACTTTTTGCAACGAGTATTTCAACACAACTTTTGTATAAAAATATGTCAAATATTATTTATATTTTTATTATTTACCCAACAAATAACTTGTAATTTTAAGGTATTCTGCTGTATAAGCTAAGTCATTTGTATTTCAATAGTTGTTTTATAGTTTTATTTGGATTTAATTTCATAAAATATTTTCATTAACAAATATTGTTTGTTTTAAGTAGACAACGGATTATTGCATAACAAGAAAACTTTTATAGTAAACTTAACTCTAATTATCATTTAACAACAAAATATGGTGTTTAGCCAAAGTTTAAAATCTCTTTTTCCTATGATCAGTCATAACTTTTAACTGTTTACTTATTGATCATCTGCGGTGTGCAATTTCCTAGTACTATTACTTTGATTAGTCCTTAAGGCTGCCCAGCTGCGTTTCATCCTTACAGGGTATTTCTGGGAAAGGATCAAACGGACGGCGTCGGCTTTTCACTTATCAGAGCGGTCGGGGTCCCCAATTATTAACGCCCAAAGCTCCAAATCCGATTTGGCGAGCTCCTTAAGCCCGGATCCCTGTCCCCTAGTCCCGGATCCTGCGTCCCGCATCCCGGGGTCCATCCACCCAGGACGTTATGCTAAGTAATGGAGACGCGGGAAGGGGTGGGCAAATTCGAACAGCTGCCGACGGTCCGAGTTTTTCGAATCTCCGGAGAATTGCAGACGGAAGTGCACTTGAGGACGCCGTGGCGCCGGAATTCGTGTGAAAAGTGTTGCAGTGTGAAGAGTCAGTAATAATCGGTAAATATCCACTCGAGTGTCGTGTTGCCGACGAGATTTGACCTGCTTCACACATCCGAGGACAAGTGTTGGGCCAACACAAAACACATCCTGCCAGGACCCATCAATCGCAGTTCGATAATAATTTCATGCTCGTTAACGGTGCGCTCCCCCTAATTTTCTGGCATATTAGTTACAGGACCTCCGACCCAAAACGGTCGTCCTTGTTATCGTTAAGCAGTCGCTAATTAGACGCACATGTGTAACACGAAACCGCATTTAAGTTCGGGGAATGGAAAGTGTATGGGAAACACGGGAGCAACCACCGCCGACACCGAAAACACCAAAAACACCAAAAACCTCGCTCCTTTTTTCGTTCCGGCGAAGCACTAAAACTGTCCCAATTGTTACGAAATTATACACTTGAACTTCTCAACTTTTAGTCCTCTGTCGTTTTTCTTTTTTGTGTTTTTGTGTTTTTGTTGTTGTGTTTTTCCACCCCCTCGACTGGCAGCGGGTTAAGCACTTGCCCGGGGGTCAGTCTGCAAATTGTGATCCCGATACCGAAACTGAAACTGAAACTGCTCCCGGTCACAGTCACACTTCTTTAGCGCTAATCCTGGCAAAAAAAAAAACATTTATTGGCAAAAGTGTCGAATGATTTTTAATGGTTTTTGTCTTTTGCGTGTGTGGGAAAGTCCACACACGCGGGGTTTCAGTCGGAGTTATGTAGCAGTTAAAAATCTAGAAATATTTTGTGCCTATCTCTGAACATCTCCGATTCATGAAGTATAAGCATAGATTTCATACTGGAAGATATTTGGAAAATTAGGTATATAAATATTTTAAAATAGATAGAATCTACTGTATAATATGAATATAATAGATATATTAATCGCGTAAGTAAGTCTAATATAAATATAATTAGATTTATCTTAGATTTACTTGCATTGAAATTGAAAGTAACCAATAAAAATGAATCTATGCAAAATCATTTTATATTTAGATAAGGTTAATTTAATTTTAAAATATATATGGATATATAAATATATATAATTTCTATCTTAGATTTATGTTATCTACATTAAGTAGGTTATTTTAAATTTAAAAATGTTTACTTACTTAATAAAAATAAATAAAAATATTAACTGAAACTCTTGAATTCCGGTGAATTTCCCCCACCAAACTTTGTCCGCGAAATCCGGTTGCCCTCAATTAAGAATCACCGGCAGATATCTGCGAGATTTCCGCCCCTGGTTCGGATATCTTATTTCTTTAATAATCTGCTCGCGGCGGAGGAATGCGGGACCGGGAAAAAGCCAGATTTAATATCTGGCCGCCCTTTAATCTATCTGGGAAACAGCTGTGGCCAATGGCCGAAAATCGAGCAATCCACCATCCAAAGTCGCCGCCCCTCTGGATATTGTTATTTTCGCCGGCGCTCTCCGGCGTAATATTCTTTGTTTTTAATAAATTTCAGGGCAGGATGGGCCAGGACGAGAAGGACGAGCAGGACGAGCAGGACCGCCATGATAGAGCTGATGACGCCCCTCGTTCGGCCAGCTCGTCCTTTGTTATTTCGCCTGGCGACATTTGCATGCCTCATTTGAGGACAAGTTCCTCTTCATTTATTTATTTTATTGCGGCCTCATTCGCGTTATGAACTCAATGGCCTGTGGACATTATTTTAATAATTGCACTCCCTTTCGCTCTGTTTATTACTCGCATTCCATTGATTTTCATGGATTTCTCGTAATAAACTTTTCTGTATTGTAATTTTTTATGTACACGATTTCAGCTGCCCGGTGCTTTCGTTCTGCCCTCGATATTGAAAAAAAAAAGGGAAACTGGACAAAGTCGGTAAAATATTGATCAAAGGAAGATGTTGAAAGGACGTTGGACAGCTAACGAGCACAAGTTTTCTTTTAGATTTATAGCAATACAATTAAGAAGGGATTAACAGAAGGGTAAACCGATATTTTGAGTGAATTTAAATCATTTGTTCGTATCTATTTAATCTTAACTTATAAATATGTTAAATATATTTGTTTAAATTACTATAAAACAGATTATGAATACAAATAATGTTGCTTAGTACATAATTAATTTTAGGGTAAATAAAAGCAACATATATTTTCATTGCCATTTATGCAACATAAATAAGGCACAAAGATAATATTATTGATTGATATTGATGTTGAATTAAATGTTTTGTTTTTATATATGAAATAAAATATATTTTGTATATATAATTACTGCTGTCATACTTAATGGAATTGTATGCATTAAGTTAGAATGTGTTTCTTTTATTTCAAGTAGTTTTGGCTTAAGTAAACATAATAAGATAAAAACTCTGTTATAATACTGATGTTTGCATTCTTTTAACATCATGTAGGTATACTATACCAAAGGGAAAATCGGCAATCAACCGGAAGACACGCCGTCTGAGATCGCCCGACTACCTAAACCACGGAAAACGAGCTGTGCTCAAACCCCCGAAACCGAAACTAATCCCCGGGCTAAGCTTACACATACTTTGTGGGCTAATTTATCTTGAGTGGATCGGTGGCAGGACAATGGGCTATCGATCGATCCAGCTCAGCACTCGGTATTCGGCCTTTGGCATTCAGCATCCTGCCATGTCCTTTGTGACCGGGTGTGCTTTTGTGCAGTGTACTCACTGTATTCGGTGGATGCCTCGACAAGTGTCGGTTGCACAATGGCACACCAAACAAAGGACCTGCACGATCGCCCGATGAAGGATTATCCCAGACAACCAGTCTGCCGAATCCTTTTCGCCGGCCATGCACATCCATATATTAGCCCTAAGTGCGGCTTAGCCGAATGCTAATAGATAGTGGAAAATGGACAGGGGAAACAGAGAAATCCGAGTCCACACATGCCAGTGCAACCTGTAGTCTTTGGTGGCTTTTATTGTGCGCCGCCCTTTGTGCCAATTGTTGCCACAAATTGCTGAACAAAGACAAGTGTAGCGCCGGCGCTGCCACCGATCCGGATTCGCATTCGGATACGGATTTGGATTCTCTCCATTTCCATGGGTGGCCAATATAAGGTATTAATATTTCAATCTCTGGAATATGCGGCCCGAACTCACCAATCGATGCAGCCATTTTGTATTCATGGCACAGGATTTGTTTAGTTGCAGCGGGGGAATATGGAAAAAGGACTCTCCAGGATGTGCAATCCCATGACAAGTGCATTTTTACACAGGAACCAATCCAAATCCCTCGAACTATTCATGCCCTTTACTTTGGGAAATCAGTTATTTATTCAAGGCTTTATAAAATATCTCATATCTCACATATAACCTTCTTTGTATGCTATACTTTTTTGGTTGATTAGCTAAATAATTAAAATAAATTACACAAAAATGTATAACGCTTGAGTATGGAGTCACAAAAAACCCAATAGTAGCTCATCATAACTTGAATTACAGTTGAATTATACAACATTTTACTTACTTCATCTAAACCCATTGATTAATTTTTTCTGTTTACCAACCAACAATAGAATACAAAAAACTTACAAAAAAGTCTATAAAACACTAAAATAAAATAATGAAAATTAATTACAAATAAATTAATGATATGTTGGTAATTGAATTGGAGTATTCGGCGAAAATTTGCCCACCTGTGAACTAGATTTTCGGTGATTCCATTTTCTAACCCCGCAACTCGAAGTGCAGCCGCTCCATCCATATTAATTTCCCAATTCCTGCAGTTCTTTACTGCCAAACTCCTGATCCCCAGCAAATGCGATTTGTATATGTGATCGAAGAGTGTGGGCATGTCGGTCCTGGGTTTTTCTTCACAGATTTTTTGGACTGGCCGTGTGCGTGCTTTTTTTGTGCCATCAACAGCACTTTTTCAGCGAGGACACCGCACTGTGTTTCTAATCAGTGCAGCTTCCGCTTTTCCCCAACTTTTCCCGCTCCGCTGATGAATTTTCCGTCAGTCAACAGCGCGCGATATTTGTCAACAAGCGGAACTATAAATATGCATGCAAGGGTGGGCGGCGGAAAATGGGAAAATGTTGGGGAAAAGTGGGGCGAAAAGAGTGGAGATGGAGAAGGGCGGGCGAGTGGAAATGGATGCCCATCAGGGCATTTTATTTTTTGTTTTTGGGTAAGGGCAGGAGGCTCTGATTTTCCACTCACAGCCAGGCATTTCATTTCATTCCATTTCACGGTGCACTTTTTACTTTCTGGCAAACTCATTTTTTACACTCCTCCGGAAAAATCGAAAAAGAAACAGGGCCTTTGGAACGCTAGGAGCTTCCCGGCAAGGGAATAGGATATCAACTGAAACCGAATCCATACCAATCCCTGTACTATTTTCTCCACACAAGGATAAACTCAAAACGTCTTTTTTGTTTTTTGAATTCGCAGGATGCTTCGGCAATTTAAGATGCGAACTGCCCTGCAGACCCAAAAAATAATGCGATCGATGTGCTATGGTGAGTATATATGCAGGATTGGTTATATAAAATATATATCCTGGTATATTTTTCCGAAAAATAAGCTTATATTTTTCATGTACATATATTCTCTGAAATATTATTGAGACTATCCTTTCCCAGATTCGCAGCGCATTAGGGCGCCGTTTCTCCAGGACAGCCAAACGCCCTCGAGTCCCGAGGAAGTTGACCAGGATAAGGAGGAGCCGCAGCCGGCGGTGCCCCGCCCCCGCACCGCCCTCCACAATCCGCTAAGTCGACGGCACACCGTAAATAGCTCCCGGCTGCAGTACATCAATGACAAATACAAGGAGCTGGCCAACGAGGTGGAGCTCCGCAAACCCAAGGCCAAGCAATTCGTGACCCGACACGCCCTCCATTCGGGGCGGTTCGACAAGTAGGATGCGATCCCACGTCCATATGCTAGTCCTGATCGCCCCCCCGATATTCCCTTTCCCCAAACACATACAATGATCCTGAAATTCACACTCCTTCCTGGTTGATGCATTGAACTCCAGAGCGCCGTCGATTGTTTTATGAATCAGTTACACTTTCGCCTGTTAAATCACAAAGTACAAATGCATGTAAATAAGATATATTAAAAAAGCAAACTCAAGCACTTTAAATAACTTACTGCTGTAAAAGACTTCCAAAGAAATGGAACGTATTAAAAACCAAAATATATTTTAAATTCACTTAAAGCAAGTCGCTTTAGTTCTTACAAATAAATATTTTACTTAAGTAAATTTGTTGAAATCACTAGTAAATATTCAACATAAAGTAATTGCAAAAACATATAGCAATTTTATAAAAGTAAAAGTAAAATACTTTTGGTAATTTTTTTAAAATGCTTTAATTTTGATATTTCAATCTTCTTAAATCTGCCTCAATACGTAAACTGGAAAACTCTTTATACATTTGGGAACGGGGGACGAGCAAGTCTAGGCAAAAAGGAAAATCATAACAACCAGAAACCGACAACCGGCAACACATAAGCCGCCATGTAACGGATGTGAGTGCAACAACAGCAGCAACATTGTCTGCACAGCAGCAACATCGGCAACGAATGTTGCATTTCCCTGGGACTTGCACACAGCGGTCGATTGGGAGCGGATGAAAAACGACGCATTTCTCAGATGAAGGTGGAAATGGGAAAACGTGAAGGGAAAATCGTAGACTTCTTCAGACAAGGGAGTAGGAAAATCCACAGGCAAGCCATCAAATGCCAAAAATCTTTAACTTTTTAACTTAGGTACATTTTTTTAAGTGTAAGCATTTGTAATATGTTCATGGGTTAACTTAATCAAGAATATATACTTTATAGAGTCGAAAATGTTCCCTTCACTGCGCTCACTGGAATTTTAATACCCGCCAGTGTATACAAATGCCAAAAAATCAACCCAAAAATTAAAATTAAAAATTTGAACGCAGATTTTTAGAGAACTAAGCCACAATCATTTTGAGGTATGTCATCTTGAATTCGGATGTCTGTAAGAAAAGTTATGGATTTAGAAGTGCAGGATTTAGGCCACTTTTCTGCAAACTCATTTTTCGAGCATTTGGAACGGGGTTACTGCATAAAAAATCACAAAAAATCGGCCAAAATTTAAAAACAAAAATTTGAACACAGATTTTTGGAGGATTAAGCCACAATCATTTTGAGGTTTGCCACTTTGAATTCGGATGTCTGTGAGAAAAGTTATGGTCTTAGAAGTGCATGTTTTAGGTGACTTTTTAGTAGAGCCATTTTTCGAAAATTAAAATGACGAAAAATCGACTCAAAAATAAAAACTAAAGTGAAAATACAGATTTGTAGAGAATTCAACCACAATGATTTTGAGGTATGCCACATTGAATTCGGTTGTATGTAAGAAAAGTTATGGACTTAGAAGTGCATGATTTATGCCACTTTTCTGCAAACTCATTTTTCGAGCATGTCGAAAAATCACCCAAAAATTCAAACCGGTGAAGATTTTGAAGACTTTTAGAGAAATAGTAAGTATTGAAATAATATTTACCCCAAGAAAGCAGATACAGCATTCTTGTCTAAGTCATTTATGTTCCCCCTGTTTATTGTCTTCACATGACGAGTCCTTGTCCCTGGCTGAGCCACATCCATCTCCTGTTGCTGGCCATTCAAAAACTGAATCCGAGACCGGGATTGGGATAGGGATTGGCATTGGGATTTGGATTGCAATTGGGATTGGTGGGAAAACGGGGAAACGGGACTAAGCGTTTCACTTTCAGCTCCGTTTGATGGCCAGTCGCTTTTGAGCATGAAATCGCAATGCGAGCACACCCACTTTTCCTGATTTCTGGCCAGCCTTCTACATGCTCCTTTCATCCGTACAAATCACACTAAAACCGAATACGTCAAGGCGGCAACTGGGCCAAAATGGTTGGGAGATTCTGGGGGGAAAAGCCCCGGCTCCGGCTTTCCTTTGAGTGCCAGCCGGCTCAATATCACAGGGAAAAAATAGCCGCAAAAAAAAGCGACTCTCGATAAGAAACAAAGGCGGAAAAACAAAGAAAAAAATCCAGCGAAAGGGAGGTGGCCAAAAGGGAAAACAGGAGCTGACTTGACTACAAAACCCAAGTCGCAACGGATGCGGACCCATATCGACAACATGGCTGGGGAAAAACAAGGGGGGGGCGGTATGAGGGAGTCGGAGCTAGAGCTTCGTCCTGTGCGAAGGATTGACTTTGACTGCCGAGCCATATGTATATCCTGTTTGTGCCGAGATTTGGCTTTGAGCTATGGATATCGTTAGAGCAGCTCATCGATTTGGCACCCCCAAGGGGGGCAAAAAAAAGGTGGGCGGGGGGGGTTAAAAAGGGGGCATGGGTGCAGTGAAAAGGGGGCCGACTGTTATCGCAACTTCGAGTGTCGTGTGCTGCAAAGTTTACAAGCTCTACTTTTTTGTTGCGCCACCATGCTGTTGCTGTGGCCCTTTTTTAATTACATCCTTCGCAGAAAACAGAACAACAAAAAAAGGATAAAGGTCCTGGGGGGATGTTGCTATTGCTGATGCTGCTGCTGCAAAAAAAATAAAAACCAAAAACGGGGTAAGGAAAAAAGTGAGCCCAGCCAAACCAAAAACTTGTACAAATGCCATGGTTTGGCTTTGGCCTACGAGTATCGCATCCTTTTTTTCTGCATTCTGCACTCTGCACCTCCACGTTAGTTTATTGTGAAATTCCAATAAACGCAGTGGGCGTGGTTGCCCATAAAGGTAGTGGCTCGACAAAAAAAAAAGAAGGAAAAGCGCTTGGAAACGGAAAATGGGTAACAGAGGAAGCACTGCCTGAAGAACAGGGCAAAAACGAGCAGCAGAAAATCGTAGAAAATCGGAAAATTGGCCACGCAATGTGGGAAAAAATGAGGTGCCCAGGAAGTTCAAAAGAATTCGGTTTTAAGGACCTTCTTAAGGAGCTAACTATTTATAGATATTATTCAAGTGCATGTGCAAATTATCTCCAATTATTTAAATCTATTTGTGTTTTTCCTGTATAGAATTTTGTTATTATTTAATTCATGTTTGGGAGAATTAATTAAGAAATCTTAATTGTTTTAATTTAGTTTCGGTTTTTTTTAAGTTTTCTCCTAATATTTTGCTCTGTGCAATATATATATTTTTATTAAAAAGCTTGTTTAAAATAGGTTTCCATGTTTAACTTATGAATTATATTATATATATATTTTTTATTGGAAATTATTTTTGTAAATAGGTTTATTTAAATATTTCAGAAAATATATTATAACTGAGTTGAGCGGTCGTTTTTCTGAATTTGCAATGTTTTGAATACGGAATAATTATTTTTCCAGAGTGCAAATGTGAGAAGACACCTGCAGCGACTTGGCTCAGTCACAAAGGACGAACACATAAAACACCTGGAATAAGCGCACAGGTAACTTGGCCCACCTCCTGGACCCCATTCGGTTCGATTGTGCCGGGGATTTCGATGCGATGCTATGCGATGCGATGCGCCAAGGACATCATCGCCCAGGGGCGGGGGAAAATCGGGAGGGGCGTGGACCGGCGGCCAGGACTCTGTCTCTTCCTTTGGGTACTTGGGGTACTTGGGTACTTTGGGGATTTTGTGCAGATTTACATGCAAACAATCAAGATATGCCCGGGCTTTCAAGTGCCCCGGAGTTTCGAGCAGGAAAAGCGGAAAAGCGGAAAAATGGGGGCAAGGGACTGCCTGCCAATACGTCATGTGTGCCTCAGCAGCGGCTTACCCATGAGTTGCACGTGGAGGTGGAAAAGCGGGAAAACCGGAAGAGCGGGAAAGCGGGAAGGCGGTAAATGGGCGGGTGGTTAAATGCTCCCCATGCACGTTCCGTTTGCTTTTCACATCTTTTCACCTTTGATTTTCCATTCGCATTTCGATTGTCGCCGGACCCTTTTCCCTCAACTGAGGGCTTTTCCTCGCCTTTTTTCTCTGCATCTACAGAGGAAAAATTCTATGGCGCCAAAGACATTATACCTTAGTAAATCATATTAACCTTTCAGTTAATATTTACATATTAACTGCATATTTAATTGAATATTTTTCTAAGCCTAGAAGCTTTCTCACTTACGTTATATCAAAAGACTTTTCATTTTAATATGCTTATAAGGAAATTTATATTGAAACTTTGGTATACAATGTTAAGCTCCAATTTGTCTCAGTGTGATTTTTTCTGCGTGCCTCTTGCTTTGCTCTTGTTATTTTCTGAATGTTTGTTAAATAAATATCTCTACACATGTTCCGTTTACAATCCCCTGCCCTTTTCCCACTCGTTACTTTTGGTTGATATTATTGGTTTTTAATTCAATTGCCACTTACGTATGTTAAATGTTTTCTTTTGGGGATTACTTGACATTGTCTGAGCCCAGCAAATCCCACTCCTCGCATTTCCCGTGTCCTTATAAATGTTGAATGCGAGTTAATTATTTAATGCCTGTCACCCAGTGGCTAACACGACCCCTTCAAATGCAAATTGCCTTCGTCACCAGCTGGGTTTTGGGCTGGGGCAGGAATTTGGACGTGGATACAAACAACACGGGATCCAGGACACAGGATACAGGACATAGGACACAGGACATCGGACTACTCTGGCAAAAACAACTGGAGAAACGGAGAAGCCTGAATAAAAGTAAAAAGCGCATATTAAAATACACAGTCTTTTATATTTAAAGCTTTACTAATGGTAACATTTGGTATCTCCTTATGTGTTGTAGTAGTATTAAGGTAAAGGATCATAGAATTAAAGTAATATTTGCACCCTGGTTTTAAAAATACATAAGAAAATTAGTTTTGTGAATTGGAAATGTAAGAAAATTGAAATTGTTGCAACTTTTCTAGTCAATTCTCTTTACGTTTGTAATTCTAATCAACTTATGTTTTTATGAGGGAGTATGAAAATAACCTCTGGCACCTCAGCATTCCCCAATCTTCCAACTTATAGCCATTGATGGCTCCATCCCCAGTTTTGGTTAAATATGGCGGACAGGGTTGCTTCAGTTCAGTGGGTCAAATAATGGTCAATTTTCAGGGGTAGAAAAATATTACTGCGCATGGCTATTAGCAACAGAATGATCCAAATCTCCAAGGTTTTCAAGGTACGTTTACTATGTTTTCCCAATCAGTCGTACCCTTGCAGCGGTTTCTTCAATTAACAAAACTATTTTAAGAAAAAAACTAAAACTACTCCATGAAACATGTGAATAAAAGTTTCTACAGTTGCTTTCGCCCTTTAATTTTGGTTGCTTTTCGTCTGCCTTCCTCTGCGCTTCTCAATAAGTTTAGCTAATCCTCTGGAATGTCCCGGAGGAAATCCCCCAGATATCCGCATGTGTGAATAGAATTTAGGGCCAAGATGAGGGGGTTTTTCTGGATCTTCGACCGACAGCAGCCACTACAATGGTCAACACGGCTGACCCTACAATATTTACGAGTTTGCTGCGCGCATTATCGTTAATTTAACGGATTAACAGGAGAAGGGCCACATCAGAAACCACAAAAACCGCCTGGAAAAGGACACAAGGGCCGTTGCGCTACATTCCAGGAATTTTAATTGAGTTGTTTCCGACTGCTGGTGCGTGATTTAAGGCAAATCCCGAAAATTGTGATAATCGACTTTGATGCCCGACTGTCGCCGCCGACATTGTCGCCTGCCTATCTGGGTTTTGGAAATGGAAAATGGAAAACAGAAATCGGAATGGGAATGGAAATGGAAATGGATATGGAACATGACGGAGGGACAGACGGAGATGTAGATGTCCTGTTGTTTTTACCACTGCCCCACGAGATGGAGAGAGGTCCTTTTATTATTACGACAGGACGACACTTGGGTGCAAACGAGCCGATTATTGCCGCCTGATAATGTTCTAATTGCCCTGCAGTTCTCGATTCGGAGCTGCAGTTCTCGAGACGGTCCTTTCCATGGCCTGTCCTCCTGTCCTGGGCTCCTACTGTTCGGGCACATCTCGCCCATCCTTTTCATCCTTGGTAGCAGTTGCAGCAGTCGAATCCAGTCGAGTCGAGTCGGCTGTCCTATTGTGTGGACGGCACGCTGGGCCTGTTTCTATCTGGCATATCTGGCGTATCTGGCTTGTCGGTAGGTGTTTTATTTGCCAAATGCATCCGACATCGCCCCAGGGGCTCAGCTACAGATACGGATACCACTGGAGGACCAGCGAGCACTTCATTAGTATCTGCATCCTCCAAGTCCAAGTCGAAGTTAAACCCAAGCCGAAAACGAAACTCAACCTGAAACTGACGGCCTATCACTAACCGCAGTTGGTCACTTTCTTGGAATTTTTTCGAACAGTGTCGGTCCTTTTCAAATTGTCACCAACACAGGGAAATTGATTGCTCAACTTTTTCACCTAACTAGAAAAAACACCTTTATAGGGTTATGGAGATTTAAGCCCATCAAAATGTAGACATTTTAATTAAAATCAGATTTTCAGAGAATTAAGACAATCATTTTGAGGTACGTCACTTTGAGTTCGGATGTCTGTGAGGAAAGTTATGGACTTAGCAGTGAAAGATTTAAGCGACTTTTCTGCAAACCCATTTTTCGAGCATTTGGAAAAGGGTTACTCCATAAAAAATGACAAAAAATCGACCAAAAATTAAAAACCAAAATTTGAACACAGATTTTTAGAGAATTAAGCCACAATCATTTTGAGGTACGTCACTTTGAATTCGGTTGTCTGTGAGAAAAGTTATGTTCTTAGAAGTGCATGTTTTAGGTGACTTTTTAGCAGAGCCATTTTTCGATAATTTGGAAACATCATTAACATCATTAACATCATTAAAATGACGAAAAATCGACCCAAAAATAAAAACTAATGTGAAAATACAGATTTTTAGAGAAGTAAACCACAATCATTTTGAGGTATGTCACTTTGAGTTCGGATGTCTGTGAGTAAAGTTATGGACTTAGAAGTGCAAGATTTAGGCTACTTTTCTGCAAACCCATTTTTCGAGCATTTGGAAAGGAGTAACGAAATTAAAAAAATAAATAAACCCGAAAATTGGGTCGAAAATGTGACTGAAATTCTGCAAGAGTATAAAATATTGATTGGTTTGTTAACTTGTGTGATAAAATGAATTTATTAGTAAAATATTTATTTCACAGCAAATTGCCGTAAGCTCAGCTCACAAACTAGATTAGATTTTTGTGTCTGGATTACTATAGTTAAAATTGAAAACATCAGGTGTTATAGGTTACGGCCAAGTTTCCTGGCCCATTCGACTCTTTCGCTTTTATCTTATACACTGTTAATTTAATCTATTTGCGACCAGATGGAGACCCAATAAAACCGAATCGCCGGCAGTAAGGGAAAATTGAAACGCGTAACAGCCGCAATGGGATACCCCCAATTGGGTCGCCAAATCGGTGGAATGGGGTCTCGAATGTCCAACAAGATTTGATTTTTATCGCAAGTATATTTGAATTTTATTGCGTACGAAATTCGCGATACAATCGCCGGCCATAAAAGCGACTGGAGCCAAGTCCACGGCCAAGTCCTGGTCCACCTAGCCATGGCCAAAATGGAAATGGTCGAAATGGGATAAACAGGCAGCCGGAGAGCAGTCACCATTTCTTGGCCACGTTGGCGTCATTTTCCACGCAATAAAATAAACATTCAAAACGAAATCAACTTAAACGCCTCACACTGACCCGGCCTTAACCCCTTGGGTCCAACTTCTCGTCCATTCCTCAATGTGGCACATTTAGTTTTATGCTTATTTTTATGTCACTCTCTGAAGTGATACACTGCCTGTGGGGTATACACATTTCCCTTGGCTAGCTTAATTATCAACAAAGTAATACTAAGAAAGATACAAATTCGGCAAGCAAAACAATCGATTTATATTTTTTTATGACATTTTTTTAAACATATATTTGTTCAATGTTTGGGAGAGTATTAAATAAATAAGTTTATTTTCGTTTTTATCATTATTAGTATGAATATTATTTTCTGTAAAATTATTCAATAAAAAATGAATGGGATTTTACTTTGCTTTTTTGACTTTCCTTAAGAGTTATAGTCAATATTCCAAATATATTTTCTTGATACAGAGTAATTACCTATCGCTTAAAATCTCTGGAGAGAGTATATGTATTTTCGTGATTGTAACTACATTTTGTTTTGTTTTCGCTGGCTATTTTTTTCCCGTAAACCCCTTCCGCTCGGGTCAAACTTTCAATGGCCAGTGGCCGCAAATCCCCGCCAGCTTGCAGCTAATAGTTTGGGTAAACAAGGGACTCACTCGGGCAAAAAGGGTTGATTTAATAAGCTGGAGCGATTCGATTCGATTTCTATTATCTGCTGTCCTGATGGGGACCCAAATCAAATGCGTATTTATCGGGACTTAAATGGGCCAAGAAGTGGGGGCATGAAAATCGGAACACCCACGAGCTGCTGAATGGCCCAAAGTGCCTTGGCCACAATGGGTTCGGTTCGTATTTCGGTTTGGGTTTGGGTTTGTGTATCTTCTGGACTGGGAGGCTTTGTTGGCCATTTGATGGAAGCCAGCAGTCAGCAGCCAGCAGCCAGAAGTCAGAAGCCAATGGCCAGAGGACGAGGCACAGAGCACATAGAACAGAGGCCAGAAACAGCAGTAAACAATCGTAAAACGTCTCGAAGGAGACAATGGGCTGGCCAGGAAGTGGAAACGACAATGGCTGGCTCTCCCTGTGCGGTGACATCATCGGCCAAATGCCAAACAACAATTACCCAGGGCGGTTGGCATTCTCCCGGCCCTGATTGCTTCATTTTCGGTGGCCAACACTCCGGCGGATGAGTTATGGCCGCCTAGATGGCTCATCTCCAGTTCCAGTTGCAGTTCCATCTCCATCTCCAGTTCAGTCCAGTCCACAATGGGATCTCAACAGTGTTTGAGGGATCCTCGGACGGGTTTGATTTATACTGCGGATGCGTCTGGCATCGACCAGCCGTCGACCTCATAAATGTCCCAAAAGGACCTCCACCAGCTGCCATTACCTACATATATTTTGGGCTAAGCGTTACTTTTATAACCAAAAACCGATTTAAATGGATCAATATTTGAAAAGCGTTGTTTCTGGATTTCTAATCATTTACGGGTTAATTATAAGCGCTTCTTATGTTTATATTTTTTGATTAAGTTGTTGAAAATACTTAGAAACAGGTGGCAAATATTTTGGGGTATATATCTTCTTTTATTTACATTGATTGCAACTAAATCACAGGTAAAATTCAAATTTGAGTTCATTAGTTATATTTAATAAAATGTATTTGATAGGATTTCACATAGCTCTTAAAGGTAAATATATTTAGGCACAGTTTTTTTCTGGGTAAATACATTTTTTTGAAATACTTTTAATTACTTTGTAAATATTTGTCATTAGTTATTTGGAGTGATTTATACACATGCACAATATTTTAAATAAATATGCAATTACCTAACAGCAAAACATTGCTTCCCCGAGTGGCAATTATCGGCTTAATTTTGCCAATAAACAATTTTTGAATCATAAAAAGATGAGGGCTTGGCGAGGGGAGTCTGAGAAGTTTGGGCAAGGGTAGTGCGTCATTTTCAAATTGGTCTGCGGTCCATGGCGTCGCCATGTTATGAAAAGTCGTTTTTGCCGAATCCAGAAGACCTTAGACCAAACAACAAACGACTTTTATGCGCTGACATAAAAGGGCGCAGCATCAAAAAATCAAAAACGATAAAAACGGTCTCTCAACATTTTATTTTACCCCTCATGTGGAGCTGCAAATTGTCATTAGACATGCCGAATTTATGATTTTCGGCTGTGATTTCTCCGTTTCTGGATGTGTGTTTTTTTTTCTTTTTGCACAATGTGCCATTCGATCCACCACCACCACCACCCAGCACCACCCACCGAAGCCCGCTTAAGTATGCTACACACATTTTTTTGGTAACCCTTGCCATGGCCCAAAAACCCCCGCCGCCGATGTGGCACACAAACTCATAAATTGTATAAATTGTTGGGCTATTATTTCTCGTGGCTGTCAACGCAATATTGCAGGCAAATTGTCCTGGACACTGACGACAAAATGTTGGCGGTGGGAACGGGGGCAAAGGGGCGAACAGGGGTTAAAGGTCGCGTTTGGAGCGCAGAGTACCTCAAATATATATTTCCGCGATTTTTTATGAGCCCCGCGAGGAGGTGGAGGCACTCTAAAACGGAGATTACTTCTAGTTTTCAGCTATTAAAATACCAATAACATTTAAAATTTAAAAGACAATAAAAAAAATAAGTAGATGTTTGAATGTTTCGTTTGATAAAAATAAATATTAGCATGAGTAACAGTAATAAAACTTAAAAATTGAGATATCGGAAGTAAGAATTTTTAAAGATAGTTTCCAAATTAAATATAATCAAATAGAATCAATAGAATCATCTAAAAAGTGTATACTTAAACTGAGTCTGTATTTATATTTAATAACTCCCTTCTGGTTTCTAAAATTACATTTAATTACCTTCTTTAGCGATATGATCGATATGATCTATGAACCTCTGTGACATTACACACCCTATATGATGTGGATTTTGGTTTGACACTTTCAGTTGCAGTTGGCAATCTCCTCAACCCCTCAACTCCTAAACCATTTATGGATTTTTTACCCAACCATTTTTATGACAATTTCTCGGCTCGTTTGTGTCACATTTTTACCCATTTTCCGCAATTGACTTTCCAGCCTTGACTTATGCCAAATGACATAATTAGCCAGGGGGCGGGGGGCGTGGCAGGTAGCCGTTTTTAGGGCTAGGTTTATATAGCACGTAACCCTAGCCCTAACCCTGCATCATAAAAGATGCAATTTCGCGCGAATTCTAACCCCAGCAAATCCTTTTTTTCCCCTGTCCATAAATAGCCGTTTTTGCTTTTTTTCCACGGAAAATATCCATTTTTTTTCCTCCCTTTTTATGCTATTTTTATTATTATTTGCGAAACGGTTAGAAAGTCAATTGTTTTATGGGATTACGGAAAAGCAGCAGGCGGGGCATTCCAGTAGGTGCTGCATTATAAGTCAGCTGCCAGAGCATTTTGGGGTCTACACCCATGGCCCCAGATCCTCAGTCGTTAGCCGAACCCCGACTCCTAAACAACAAACATATTTTGGGCTCACAAGTTTCAAATTTCGAAAATCCAGACAAAAAAAAACAAAAATAGACAATCAAAAAAGTTCCATACAAAATTATCAGTTGAAATATTGGTTACATTTTACCAACCGCAATTCTAAATAAAATTAACCAAATAAATTAAAGCCGTGCCAAAAATCCCTGTAACACGTTCTCAGTGAAAAGGAAGAAAGGTTCCCCGTTGAATCCCTTACTTTGTTATATAGTTTCAAGCATGCAACGGTCGGCTTTCAAGAGTGGCCTTTCCAGGACTCTGGTCCTGCTCAACCCCCTGAAGTCCTTCCACCACAAGGGTCTGTATGCGGAGGAGGTCCTGGAGGCAGCAGCTCCCATGGCCAAGAGTCGTTGCCTGGATCTCCTGGGCCGACTGCTCCACGGCCGCCTGAACCTCCTGGGCGGTCGTCCAGTGCCGCCCAGATTCCTGCCCCTGCTGGTCGGCGATCGGGATCGCAGTCTGCACTTCAATGCCGAGGAGGACGAGGAGTTCCGCCAGAGACTGGGCATGCAGCTGAGGGAGTTGCGCGAGGCGCTCCAGGAGACCCAGGAGGGTCGGGAGGAGGATCTGCAGGACGACGAGGACTTTAGCGAGGAGGACCAGCCCTACACCACGGCCACCTCCCAGGAGATCACGGTGGAGGACCTCACCGAGGAGGAGCTCAACGAGATGCGGGCGGTGCGGATGAGTGCCGGCCAGGATGAGGGCAAGTCGGGGGGCTTCGATCAGCCAGAGACGGCCGAGCTGGAGGCCGAGGAGACGACGACGACGACGACGGCGGGCGAGGCCAAGGAGCCGCAGGAGCCTGAGGAGACCTTCGATGTCCACGAACGGATGCACGAGGGCGAGATCGAGGGCGTCTACTGGACGGGCGAGGGCAAGCGGGTGGTCACCCAGGTGCCGCAGCGCAAGACTGGCCACTCGGGCTTCATCGACGGCGAGGGCGAGGAGATCCACGAGGAGGAGTCCCCGTCGAAGGCGGCCCCCTATCACCCCCCCGCGCCGCGTGCCAAGGCCACCTCCAAGCTGGTCAAGAAGGGACGCCGGCCAAGGACCTCAGCCAAATACAGCGAACCCAGCGATTCCGATGAATAACCAAATTGCCAGCAGTTGACGACAGCGAAACCCTCTACTCTTGTTGGTTCACTCAAATAAATACAAAAGGCTAAAGACATTGTGCTGGTGCTGGTGTGCATTTCCCTTTCCCGGTAACCTTCTGAGGTTTCTGCGGGTTGCATTCAGTTGAGTCATCCGTAGGCAGGACTACCTGTGGCCGCTTAGCAAATTTTATGCAATGCCCAGGAGTCAAGGACATTCTACTTGGGCCAATTCAACACACGCTTCCCACACGCGGCCACCACTCTCACTCTTTTTGCGTTTTCCAAAATCCTTTTTTACAGCCGCAGCCTTTTTGGTTTTCTTAGAATCGCAACCCATAAAGGTCTTGGCTCAAAAATAAATATTACATTTTAAAATAAATTTAATCAAATGTGCCTCAGAAATCAAGCCAAACTAGTTTGTTGTTGAAAGGATTTTGTTATATTTATAATGCTAACAATTACAGAATTCGAATTTCCAGTATAGTTCACTTAATGACTTCGTTGATGGTTCAATTTACGAGGAAAACAAGCCAATACAAAAATGCTGGAAGAGGAGAAAAGAAAGTAGTAGAATAATACCCCCTTTCTGTGGTAAAACAGTCTGTACCTGCTGCTTCGACCCACGATGATAAATGATGTTTGCCAATCTATCTGACCCAATGCCGGAAATTAAATTTGTTTGAAAATTTGCCACTTTTCTCCGTCTGTTTCTTGTTTGTTTTTTGTGTTCCCCCTAAAATTTACGCCCCCAAAATAAAATCAGGGAAAAAGGTCTGTGGGAAAAGGAAAAAATGGGGAGGAGTCTGAGCCAATAACTGATTGTGGGGAATTTTCAGGGAATGAAAACTGGACCTCAGGGACCTGGGCCACAATATATTCTCAGCGATACGAAAAGTACATCTCAAAAGACGTTAACAAATCATTGTAACAACTGACAATTAAAGGTAGGAAAAGAACAACTGCCTTGGTTCAATAACAATGCATGTGTATAGTATTATATCATAAGATTTTCTAAAATATATTTGAAAATTAAAGAACAAATGCTTATAGATATTAGTATTTTAATTGCACAAAACAGTTGTGATATGAACATAAGATGGTATAGGGACTCGGGGTTTTTGGATAACGTCTGCTGGTCAATTAAGTTATTAATATGTCTCTGGATTCTGGAATCCCACTAACCGGTTTTAAAGATAAAGGCTTTTTAAACTGGCAAACGACCACCTATTGAGCAGCCGAACCTGCGACAGTTTATTGAAACATTTTTCAGCATTTCTTACACAAATCCGTGGTCAGGACAAAGCGCGAGTTTAGGGAGTTTGTCAGGGGGCTACAAAATACAAAATACAAAATACTGAAAAACTGAAAAACTGAAAAACCGAAAAACTGTGGATCCCTGAATCCTCATAAATCATGTCATCTCTGTATAGCCACTGCGGTCGTCGACGGTGCCAGTTCGTCTGCCGAGAGCCCTGAAAGTGAAATCCAAACTATTATCGGGGATTTTTCACTCTCGCCTTTGTGCGGTTTGTTGGGGTTTTGGTTTCCCAAAAGAAAATCAAATAAAAAAACGCGGAGACAAATGAAAACATCAAATCATTCATAACACTTGTTTGGCTGGCATTGATTGAGCCAACAACACACACCCCATGATCCTGACCATTTCCTCTGCATTGTCCAAAGCGATTTCTCAGTTTTTAGTGCACAGTTCTCCTTTCTCGGTTTTTATTCCTCATTTCTCAGTTTGCCAGTTCCCAACCTGTTCACTTTCATTGATGGCCAGATCCTCATTGTTTACGGAAAACATTTCGAGTTCAACTGAATCGCTCATTGTTTGATTGGAATTGATTAATGTGCCCCTGGTTCTGAGTTCTATTCATCGTTTAGCGTTTCCCTTTTTATAATTTTTGAGAATATTCGGTGGTGTATCGGCGTGGAGCGGGACCAGTACAGGTTGGCCTGGCTTAATGAGGCCCTCAATAAGTCAATTAGTTGACTGCAGCACGGATTAGGGTTGATCCTGTTTTTGTTCGAAGACCTCAACTCGTTTCTGACTTGGTCAATTGAGTTGTCGTTTTTTTTTTTTTTGGGAATTTTAATAGAGCAATTAGGATTAGGTTGAGTATTTGAATCAACAAAATAGTTACTTCTCAATGAAATGCAGCTGACAGTACATCAATAGTACTCACTTTTCTTAGGGGTTTAACCAAAAAACAGCTTAGAGTTCAAGCTCTTTTAAACTTGCTATATTACTAAACTTAAAACGAAATAATTATCTATATATTTCAACAATATTAACTGTTAAAATATGTTCTATACATCATTTAAAAAATGTTATATAACTTAGCCATTATAAATGTTGACCCAATGTCAATCGACAGCTTGACCTTCGACCTCTCTGACCCCGCAATTTCAACTTTCGATTGTGAAAGTCTCCTGATTTTTTGGGCAATTAAAATTTCACGCTATGGCAACGCAACGCAACGCGAAAGATACAAATGTATCTTCCACCGAAAAGAGATACTTTGTGCGTTTGACACAGGTGGCCTACGGTGGTTCGGCGGTTTCGGTGGTGCTGGTGGTGGTTTTCCCCTCTGCACTTGTTTTGGAAAATTCGCAACGCCCGGGATATAAATGATATCTCAGCAGCTATTTCCCCACCAGCCTTTCCACCCTTCGATTCGCTTCTTTTTTTTTGCTTACGGCTTGGTGATAACGTGAAATAATTGCGTGACAACCATGTTGCGATAATTTTCAATTAAACTGCGTTTTCCCATTTTTTGTTTTTTTGGGTGAGCATAAAAAAAAAGAGAGAGAGGTAGCGTGAAATTTCATATTAAAATCAACTGATTTTCTGCTTTCATTTATTCATGCTGTTCCTTGTTCTCCGTTCTTGTTGTCATACACTGAGATAAAAGTAGCTATTTGCCTCTGTTTTGCATATTAACACCAAGTTGCTTTGAAAATATAAGAACACAGTGGTCAAAACATTGCGTAAAGTAAGATAGTTTCATGTTCATTTATTATTTAGATACACGAATAGTTTCTTTTGTTTAAATAAAAATGATTTCACTTACTAAGTTTATTTTAAAAACTAGTTTATATAGTGGTTTTGTATTTCAAAAGTAATGCTCTTAAGTTATAGAATTGTAACACTAGAAATTCAATGATTAATATTATTAATTATTTTAGGCCTTAATAATATTTTTATGTTTTCAATGGAAAATTAAACATTCCATATGAATAAGTGTATGTTTTTAAATATTTAAATTTTAGTTGGATTTTTTGTATATATTTTTGCACCACCACTGGCACTTAACCCACTGTTGACCCACTGTGCCTGGAGGAAAGTGTCACACTTGTGCGTCATTAACAGCGTTGGGTCACAGCTGGTGGTTGGGTGGTTAGGAGGTGGGTGGTTGGGTGGTGGGTGGTGTGGCCTTGTTGGCTGCGCGGTTGGGGAGCGCTTCTTTCTGACTGTTTGACTGGGTGGCTGTTTTTGGGATCCGGGATCTATTCGGTTGGGTGGGTGTCCTTTTTGGTCCTTTTGCCCTTTGCCTTTTTCGGGGATGGCCTGCAGATTCGCCTGCGCCACTGTGGTTGCCAACGACATCGCCAACCATTTTTCTGCGGTGCAGGACGCGTTGTTAATTTGATTTGTGCGCTTTGCAATTTAACAATAATATTGTCATCAGGTTTCGCTGGTTTCGGTGGTGTTCGAGGAGTATGGCCATAGTGGCTGCTCCGTGGACGGGGGCGTAACCAATGCCCATTTAATTACATCACACTGCGCAGCTCTTTGATGGCCTCCAAGAATTTAAAGGCTACCATCTTGTTTACTTCCATTCGACGGGCGTGTTTTGCTAATTTTATGGGGAGTTTTTCTCGGATTTTCCTACACTGCATAGAATTGTTGAGTGATTTGATTTGTACTACAACAACATTTAAATGATGCATGAATATACCACATTTAAATTAACAAAAAAAAGCAATATAAATGGTTATTGAAAAGAATTTTTAATGAGTATTAAACAAATGTATTATTCTTATTATTTTTATAGATTTTTTAAACCATAACTCTAATTGATATTTAGTATTTCCCATTCAATGATGTTAAACATATTGCGTTTTAAGTTTGCTTTTCTTTTCTCCCACCACTTGACTTGGTTTTCGTTCCCCTCACTTGCGTTTCTATTTTCCGCACTTCAAAGACATGCTTTTCCTCTTTCCCACTTGTGCTTCTTATCAAAATCAAATCTTTCGCGATCTGAACTTCACTTAGCCCCCCTCCCCCCTGCCCCTGTCCACTTTATCACTTTAATATTGCGTAGGGCTTAACCCAGACGCAGGCCGCAGCAACCGCATGTGCACCACCCAAAAGCAACCACCCACATGTGGATGGGTTATTGGGTTAATCAGCACGCACGGGGATTTTCCAAGGCGGCGGAGCTTTCGCCCCGATTTTCGAGGGCATTTCAAAAGGACATGATTTTGAACTTAAGGGCAAACACTTTTCGGGCATCGCGTGCGAATCGCGTCATATGGATAAATGAGTCCGGGAATAAAAGGACCAAATACCGAATACCGAATACCGAAAACCGACTTGTAGGGCAACAAGTTTTGCGTGGACACGTGTTCTTCTCGCCGAAGGAAAGGGCGCAGAATGGGACTTAAGCCAGGACACGAGTCCTTGCTGTCATATATATATATATATATATGTATATGTTCAACCACCCCCGATTGCCGGGCGATTCCTGAAGTAGTTTCTACGTGCCTGGCCATTGTTTGATGTGGATTTTAATTGAACTCAAGTTGATGCCTCGATGGCTTAACAACAGCGACAACCGCAAATATTAAAAAATAAAACCCAAACCGGGCATCAACAAAAAAAAGCATAAAGAGCGAAAGAAAGCCAAGAGCCCAAAACATCAACAAAGGACCTGCGGTGGGTGCTCAAACAGCAGCGGAAAAGATAATAGTGGCATTTAGATATTTGTTAACGAAAATATTAAGTTATAAACGACTCTTGGGTTTCTAAATCATTTGAATGGCTTCTTGCATTACCAACTAGATTTAAAAGTAAAAACATATCAAAGATATATATACACAACAAATATTCAGATATATATTGAATATTTTCTAAGCATCAAATACATAGGATTAATAAAAACAAAAATAATACAGAGAGCTTAAATTTTACATATTACTTTATTTTGTAGATGCAAAAAGGAATTATAAATATGAATGCACAATTAATTTATAAATATGAATGTTTTCTAAGCTGCTTTTAGTATAAACAATCTATTAGTTTAAACTACGATCTAATAGCTATTCCGGACAACGATTATATAGTGTGTGCGCTATCACAATCCCTTATTATATTCACCACCACTGTAAGTCCTGGCCCAACAAAAACACACGTTGAACTCATTAAAAAAAGCTGAAGAGCGGAAGGGGGATGCCAAAACGCATATGTCACTCAAATGAGGCGATGGATGACGCCGTTCTGGGGTGGTTAGGGTGGACCTTGTTGTTGTTACTCACTTGTCAGAGCCCATTGTTAATGACTGGAAGGATCCTCTACAGGCCAACAAAAAAAAAGGACTGCAATTGCGCTTTAATTTGAATTTGGACGCGAGTTTGATAAATGATTAACTGCACTTCATGGCCACCCCCAAAAAAGTCACTTAAGTCAAGGTCCTCTTGATTTTCTTTTCTCTTTTTCGCTTTTATTTTTTTTCTGGGCTTCCTGTCGCGGTTTCCTTTCAGCAAATTGTGCAAAAGAAAATATGGAAAAAAGGCAGTCGGCTTACATAAATTGAATTATCCTTGTAGCCCAGGACAAATTTAATTTTCCCAGCTCCTTAGAAATTGCCATGAAATTTTTTTCGCCAGATTTAAGAGCCTTAAATTTGGGACAAAGGATCCTCATTTCACACATTCTATGGCTAAGAGGATCAATGTGAGAGGGGATACGTAGCCGTACGTACGGCCTGGTGAAGAGTGACTCATCCAAGGATTCGAGGGCAACCTGATGAACCATTTAAGACCCCTCCCCCCTCCCCCTCATCCGGGCCGTTCTCCTTCCGGTTTTTTTGGTCAGGAGTCAGGGCAACGTTGGCCGAAAAATTCGGGGAATGCCTTGTAAGCCAATTAATGCGCCAACTTATTAGTTTTTCGGGCAGAGGCAAATGGACGCGGGGGTGGGTCAATCAACCCCGGGGCAAGTGGTGCAGCTGCCTCCTCTTAAAGTGCCCCACCCACCGGACCTTTGATTTCCTCTGCCGCCACTCCGCACCACCAACCAACCCCCCATGGCACCACCCACAACCCCGCTTCATTATTGAAATCCGGCAGGAGACAGACTCGCTTCGCAAGCGGGAAAAGCAAACCAGCAAGTTGCAAACCATTGTGGCCACCCCAAACATCCAAAATCCAACAAAAAAAAAATGCTTAAGCGTATATATATATATATATATCGGTTTATATAGGGAAAATAAAGGGGAGAAGCATTTGTTCGATTTCTCAGGATGCAGGACCTCTTGTGTGGGCCCACACAAGAGGACATCGAGTGCAATTAATGTTAATGTTGAGATATTTATGATGCAACCCCCTTCAGATACGTTCTTCTATTTTTCGCTTTTTTTTTAGAGAGCCACAGAGACACCCTTTGAGGCTGGCAGGATATTTGCGTACACTGCAATGAGAATGGGCGAAACCACGCTTAAATTTGATTAAATTGATAATAACAAAACGAGAAAGTAATAATCATAAAAGTTTGTATATTAATTTAAGAAAAGATTACAAATTAAAATCTAAGAAACTTAGTAAATTACCACATCACATGAAATTCAGTAACGTTTAAACATAATTAACCATTATTCTGCACAATATTATTATTTTAGTGCCCTAAAAATATCAGTATTAAAATTAAAAAATATATTTTTTGGTCTTAGCTACTTTCTTGCAAATAAAATCATTATTTTAGGCAGCATTTTCTCTGAGTGCAATCGCTTGGCACATGCAAATCCAAATACCACCCTCATGGCCTTCGGGAGTTCAATTTCTGTCAAATAGTTTCGTATTGTTCGAGGATTTGTCAAATCAAAAACTTATGTTACAGCTGGATTAAAATTATACATGTCACTGCGCTCGAGGGGCAGCAGCTGAGGTCCTGCGAGTCCTGCGAGTCCTGATTTCAGCACTATATCGCTGCCCCTGTTTGTTGTGCCCGATTTAACGGTCCGGCGCGCAAAAGTAAAACTTTCAAATGAACAGCTAAATGCGCACTAATAGGGGTTCGGATTGCAGAGCTCGTCCTCTCGGATTGATTGTGACATTAAGCAGGATTTATTTATTTATTTACTCCTTTCGATGCCGCCACGAGATGCAAATTATGGCCGCACTTTTGTTCCGGTTGAGGTGAATCCGCCTGCAACTCACTGCTTAGTTTTTCATTTTTTATTTATTTATTTTTGAATTTTTTTCGGGTTGAGGTCTTACAGAGCTTTCTGTTTGCCATTTGATTTTGTGCATTTCGCGCCTCGCGCCTTTTGTTTTCACATCGGTCCTTTTTTTTAAGGTTTTAGACAAACAAATTGAAACAGAAATGAAAATGTTGCGCGCTGTGTTTCAATTTCAATTTGGCATCGGCGGGCTTAGTGGGAAATCGGCCAGTGACAGCCCCGAAACGACTAGAATCGAACAATGAACGGATTGCCGGGACATAGAAATGTCCTCCTTCCTTCCTGACAGCTTTATGTTTTGAATTTGTAATGAAGCAATCTATGCATTCCATATGGACTGCCAGCGGCGGTCCAAATGAGTGAGCAAAAACCATTTGCAACTATGTTCGCAATAGTTTCGACAGATTTGGGATGCCCTACAAACGATATCGAATTTCTAAAGACTGATTTATCGAATATCTATAATAACTTTTATTATATTTACTTAACATGATTGACCTTTTATCACCCTGCGTATAATATTAATATTTCCTTGAAAATTACTTTTAATTTTCCTTTAATATTTTAATTTATGTTATTATTATTTGTTATCTGTTATTTTTTAAAATTAATCTGCAGGTGAATATTTATGGTTCAACCATTATACAAAAAAGTTGCTTAAAATTTTTCAGGAAATTGTTATATTTTAATACTTTTTAATTATGACCAAAACAATCCGTTTTATTATATTTTTCTCGCAGCTTAAAACGAGCTCGGAGTAGAATCCCTACTTACCCTACTTTCTTTGGCTGCCTTCAATACGACGTTAACCCAAAAATGCCGTCTAGATCGTCCTTTTCGCATCTCTTTCCGTATCTCCAGCTTTATCTCTGATCCTGTCGTGTCAATAAGCCCCAATCAAGGGGCATCAAGTAGCGCAGCGACGTGTGGAAAATCTGCGCCAAAATCTGCACATATAAATTGACGGGGAAAAAAAAGGACCTACGAATTTATATATGTGTATATGTGTATGGATGGATGTGGATAACGGAACAGAAAGTTTGCCCTATTTTATTTTATTTTTTGCTCGCTGTGATTCGGTGCACGGTTTAGTGATTCAATTATTTTTGTGCGCAATTTAGATTTATTGAGTTTGAAGCCGTTCCCCGGCTGACTGACTGTGGCAGATGTTGTTGCTGCACTGCCAGAAACGACATTGAATTAACTAATTAAATGCAATTCATTTTCATATCTTTACTATTTTTGAGTAACTCTAAGAAGAATATAATGAAATGTAAGAATGATTTTTATGTTCGGTCTCAAATTGTTTAACAACATAAAGGTACTCCAAGGTATTACGATTGTTATTGACTATAATATACCTCAAATATGTATCTTTCAATATTATACGCTGGTTTATGCTATATATTATAATTTAATAATTGATACAAATGCAAAACTGGCAAACTAAACATAATAATAATAAAGATACTAAGTCATATTATTATGTTATTTTTACCCTTGACCTAATTTGTTTCGTGTGCATTGCTGCTGTGCAGTTCATGTTGCTGCTGTGCTGTTGGTGTTGCTGCTGTGATGTTGCTGTTGCTGCTGTGATGTTGCTGTTGCTGCCGTGTCAGTTTTTGGTGCTGCTGGGATTTGCAGCAACAAACTGCATAATCAATACTAAAACGCAAACGTGTTTGCCATTTGATGGAATACGAGTTGAGAGTAAATAAGGAGTCCGAATGGGGATCGTATGGGGATTGGGATTGGAACTGGGACTGGGACTGGGACTCGGATTGGGATTGGGATTGGGATATATCCCCGTAGTGTGTTTGGGGTGCCGGGTATGAGTGGAAATCGGCGCTAAAAGCTTAATGCCCGGCATGCGTCCGCTATCCGTCCGTCTGGCTGTCACGTGACGCATGCAATTTGCATCCGCTTCCGGCTGTCGCGGGTTAAGGGTTAAGGGGGACGCGCCGGGGTTAAAAATCATTTGGAAACCATAAAAAATAAACTCACCCGCGTGTCTGTCTAAAATAAATAAATAGCGAGCATCGCCAAAATAAGAGAAATATTTTTGTTTCGGCATCGCCAATGTGTTTTTTTTAGACCTTTTTGATTTCTGTTTAAGCTTTTCACGTTTTTGTTGGCAAATCCCTTCACTTAGCACGTGATCTGCTCCCTTTTGTGTGGGCTTGTGGAAAAAATTGCAATTTAGAATATTTGCCATTCCCTTTGCCAGGAACCTTAACCCTGGATTTGGTTCGATGAAAACGCAAATTGATGCGGCAAAAGAATTTCACAAATTCTTTGGCAAATTCAACAGAGATTATTCAAAGATGGGGCAGTGGGTAAGAAAAACATTACTTAAATAGGAAAATAAGATCACGAATCGGTGAAGAGGTTTTTAATTTATTTTATTTAATTATTTTAAATTCAATCCCTTTCGGTGGGTTTATATATGCTTATGTATAGCAAGTGTTGTTCTAGCTCTTATAAACAGAATTCTTATTTAAATCTTTCTCACTAAATGAATTAAATAAAATATATTTGTATAATTTTTGGCCATTCATATATATTTATTTATTGCTTTAAATTAACTGCTTAAGCAATATATTATATATAATATAATATGATGGAATACTTATAAGTTAATGTGCCGAACATTTAAGGGTAGTAGTCTATCAGGCAACTCATCTTCCTTAATAGGCAGTTACTTATGTCTCACTGGCTAACAAGGGCTATTTCGAAGAAGTATCTATGGCATCTTTTGATCTTTCCGTAATGATATGTTAGGGGACAGATCGGGATTCCCACTCCTGGCACCTCAATTAGCTGGGCTGTCAGGACCGTTCGGGATCTCATTTCCGATCCGATCGGCTCCATTTCGAGTCAGCTCTTTAGCCTCCGGACTTATCCCTATCCCATCGCATCGCATCGCCTCGCCTCGCCTCGCCTGTCGCGCAAATTGCAGATTCCATTATAATGCTTAATTTTTCATTACAACATCAACACCCTGTGTTGGACAACTTGTGAACATGACAATGCAATTGAGCAAAGGACTCACCCCTCTGCCAAAAAATGTAAGGAAAAATAAAAAAGGGTACAAAAAAATCTGCTTAGGGGTTGGCCGTGTTTTTGGAACCCCCTTTTGTGTGCGCCTCATAATTTGGCCTTTGTGCGTCAAATTTATTGAAGTTAATATTTGTCGCCGGGAAAATTGCAGGGCGAAAGGGTGAAAATCGCAGCGAGCATAAATCATGCAACATATTGCATAATCATCCCAAGCAGCCGCCTGATTTGTCGTCCCCTTTTTGGCTAATAGACTCGCGCGCCTTTCCCATTTCCCATTTTCCCTTTCCTTTTCCCTTTATTTTCTCCCAATTTTCTTAGTCTTTCGCTGGATTTTCCTCAAGGTCAGCGCTATGCGGGTAATTTGCATAAATCGAAATGCAATGTTGCATATTCGGCCTGGTTTTATGATGCAATTTCGAAATACCATATTGAACGTACCCCGATTCACCCGCTGCGAGTTCCTGGAAAAGAACTGGAGTTATGCGCACTCCGCTTCCAAATTGCGAGTGGGTTCGTTCGGTTTAATGAGAGAGTTTTCCGCGGAAATGGCCCATACCTTTTCGCTTTTGCCCTTCTGTTTGCTCTACTTTCGCCGCCGCCTTTCTATTCCTTTCTCCGGTTTTTGGGTTAACTTCGGCCAGATCCTTTGTTTTATATCTATGCAAATAGACGCGTCCTTCGAGGCCCTTCATTGTCGCAATGTTATACAAATATCGGGCAATGTCTCAACCTCAACCTCAACCCAAAAACCCATGCCCAAAACCCGAAACCTATCCCATTCCCATTCCCATTTTCATTTCAATTCCAATTTCGATTCGGAATCGCGGTTGTCGTCTGCCCGCTGCATTTATGGGCCATCATAAAAGCGTTTTGTGCTCTCATAACTGGTAACTTGTCTTCGCCTTCGGGGAAATCCTTTCCAAAAGATTTCCCGAGCTCAAAGGACAACAAAAAAGAAGGAGTCTTGGCCACGCTAAACACACAGCGATTTGTAACGCCCGTTTAGCATTACCCGAACTTTTTAGCTCACCCCTTTTTTTTTAACAGCAGTTTTTCCTTTTTGGTTACGGCGGCCGACCGTTAATCTCTTAATTTATCAATTGAGCAAGGACAGCATTTCCATTTGCATTCACGGTTTCAATTTCAATTTCAATTTGAGTTTCGCAAATTAATTTCCATAAATGCGCGACGAGTCGGGTGAGAAACGTGTCAAAGGGTTTTTCGAATATTCCAAAATCGGGGGGTTGGAAAAGGGTTCGGCCAGAGTTATGTT
The DNA here is from genome assembly GCA_018153365.1 of Drosophila fuyamai. NCBI lineage: Eukaryota > Metazoa > Arthropoda > Insecta > Diptera > Drosophilidae > Drosophila > Drosophila fuyamai. The sequence goes on from JAECXW010000062.1 coordinate 9,395,921, forward strand.
TACATAATTAATTAAACAACACAAAGCCGCCAAAGGAGACGAGCACATGTGCCGCCGGAAAGTGTGAAATTTTAGAGGAGCGAATGTAAACGAAGGATCTGCTGCACAGTGGATCGGGGTTAGTTTGATATTTTATTTAGCTGGCATGTAGCTACAAAAAACATTGAAAGTAATTTCAAGAAATATGTTTTATTATTATACACATTTTTAAATAAAATATCATACTTTTCAAAGCTAATATACATTTAATATGATTTAAAATTGGGCATAGAATTTTCAAGGTACTTAATTCACAATTAAGTCATCTTCAAAATGCGAGAAACTTCACAAGTTTTTCGAGTAAAACATGCATAAAATACATAACATATATGGTTTTAAAAATCTGTCAAAAGATGATTTTAAGAATATTTTAAGCTAAGACGCGGAGCTAAGAATAAAATAAGAATAAATAATTGTGACAAAAATATGAATATTAAACAAAAACTATTATAAAATATATGATATCAAACTCGAAAATATCCTAAAATATATTTGTATATTAACAATTCTTAAGAACTTTCACAGACTTAATTTTGATGATAATTTTGAGAGATTAAAAATAGTTTTATTATACTGAAAATGTAATATTTGCAAGTAGCATTTCTTAGTTATTAAGTTCACTTCTTTTTTATTACCATTTTTCCCCAACTCCACTGTTTGATGCTGCCCAAGATATATAAAAAATCGAATATATATAGTTTCGGTGAAAGGGTTGCTACTGATGCTGCGTGGTAATAAACTCATAAAAAGCGATCTGAAAGGGGGTACATTAAAACAAAACTAAATTGTCATCTACGCACGCCCAAAAGCCAACCCACCGACATGGCCGCATAATGGGTTAAAAGGGGGTGGGGCGACAAAGGGTTAACAGCAGATGCAGATACAGATACATTTACACGGTGGGCGTGCCACTTGGCCCATTTGTCATCAAGAACCGGACCGAACTGGAACTGGTTGCCCACACACTCGCGTTCAACCCCACAGCTGTGGCCAAGTTAATAGCAGTGCGACTTGATGATTTCTTATGATGCATGTAAGAAAATAAGTACATTTTCCCAGAATTACAGATGAGTACCAATCTTTGGCTTTTTCTTATAGAAAAACATTATATTTAATTTACTTTGTGGTATTTTAGATTACGTTTGTCAAAGCTATGACTTTCAATGTGTTGCTCCTATTTACCTATTATTATATTAAGCGACTGAATATATATTCTTGACCGGATCTGTACACCCAAGTCAACTAAGAGAAATGACTTTTTGATTCACTTGCGCTAAACAGGCGCAAATGTCCCGAAGGATTCGGACGAGTTTTCCTCGGCAGAGTTTTCCACCAGCTGGCGCCTCGACTTTTCCGCTTTTCCCCCTTTTGCCAATGCCTTTGCCTTTGCCTTTCCCACCCCGCCCCCTTTCATTCGGCCTTCCCTCGAGTGTGGAAATTAAATCGCTGCCATTTGGTGTCGCCATTTTATGGCACTTTTGTGACGCTTTTCCACTTGGCCGCCTTTTGTGGAGAAGTGGCTTCGACCTCGGCCAGGTGTGAAATTAGCGCAATTTTCCAGCCCACACACACATGACTGCGTTGGCTGTGTGGCAAGGATATGGCCCAATGTGGCCAAAGGACTGCGGATAGGCCAAAACCAGTGATAAGAAGTGGGGAAGATTAGAAGAGGTTCGACAGGGTGTAACACTATTTTTTTTTTAATCTAAAATTTTTAAAATATAAAAGATATTTGCAATATCATTTTAAAGATCTCTTGGGAACAGAATTATTATATTTCAAAAAGTTATGAACCTATTATTAACAATTAAACAACGGTACGAGTTTTTAGATGACTAATTGCTACACTAATTTTAGTTTACTACATAAATATAACAATTAGCCTGGTTTTTTCGCTATTTTAAATAATTTCCGTAAATAATTTCGAAAAATATAGAACAGTTTTCCAACCAAGCTACCTTTTATAAGGTAAGATGGATAAATATTTGTGTATTTTTTCAACAACTTAAAACTCCGCATTAAGGTCTTAGCACTGGGAAAATACCATCCCCTTCTTCACAAATCATACCAAAATTGCCCCGATGGGCTGACAAAAGTTCTTTTAAATGCCCCATCTAGTTGGGCGACTAATCCCATAAATTCTCGGCTATTTAAGAACTCAATCGCCTAAATGAGCGGCACGAAAACAATTGTCGAAGACTCGAGAGGGGGCCAAAAATAAGCCGCCAATCAAGAAGGGGGTGTCCCTCTTCAGCGGGGGGAGTAATCACTTAATGCCGCACACGAAACAAAAGTTCAGCTCCCTCCATAATTTTCCCGATTTTCCCCCCGGTTTTCCCACTCCCGATTTTCCCCTTTTCCCGGTGACAGTTTTGTTTTGTTGACAACATTCTTGAGATGCTTTTATGACGCACGGCTAAATGCCGGCGAAGTCGAGGGAGTAAATCACATGACCCTCTGTGTGACCCACTGCCACCCTCCTACCTCACTTTCCCTCTATTCTCCTTCGCCCCCCTTCACCCCTGCCCTGACTAATTTCACCCCTTTCCCCCGACGCCTCTGTTTGGCGCGTGAGTAATGCGCCTGGCTTAATTTCAGTTTGTTGTCACATATTTCGAAGACGTTCCCCGCTAAACACTAAATACACTGAGATAAACATTTAAAGACTTAGGAAATATTTAACAACGAATTTCCTTAAATCAAAAATGGTATTCCTTGAGAGTAACTTATATAATTCTTTGCCTTTAAAAATTCTATATCAATTTAATAACTTTAATGTAATGAAAAGCAAGTAAAACGGTTACATAATAATAACAATGAGCCAAAATATAGATTGGTATCTTTCTTTTTTATATGACAATACATCGTATTTTCAAAAGAGGACTTTATTTCTCAATTTACTCCAGAAAAATTATATTTGTAGTGTCCTAAAAAGGAAGGACATTACGCTGCCAATTCCTTTATTATAAAACTCTTTGGTTCGTTTCAAGTGCTTTATTTTTAATTCCCCTGTTTCCTAACAATTTGAGTTTGAAGTGTACAGTGAGGCATAAATATAAATATTAATAGCGCTGCAGCCCCTTCACAGATTAGAAAACGCTCAAGTGCGACTTTTGGCTCGTGACTTGTCTTAAGTGTTCGGCCCCGCCCCCTTTTCCAAGGTGATCCACCGCCCATTCCATCCCATCCACCCGCATGTGTTTTATAGTTTGGGCCTTGTGTAATTTGAGGAATCCTCCGCTCGGCGATCTGACTTGTTTGATTATGTTGTCGCACGCGCTGTTTAATTTTGAATGAATATGAAAATAGAGCCAACCCCTCTGGAAAATACGAGGGTGGTTCGTTTCCAGGGTTGCCAGGGCGCCTGGGCGGGTTAATTGAAAAACTTAAGTGGCAACAGTCGCCCTGGATTAAGGCATGTTAAAAATTTAATTAACGCCTTTGGAAACTATCTAGCCCCAGCCGCGTCTTCTTCTTGCTTTTTAGGGCTGACATTGAGACAACAAGGGGGCGTGGCTGTCACTTAATGAGGCTCAATTAGTCGCAGGCGAACACGTTGAATTTCTGTTAAGTTATGATAATTTGATTGGGGAATATTACAGCATCCATGGGTAAAATGGCTCAATTTGCTTCGGCTTCTTTATATTTTTATAGAAGAACATTTTAGAATAAGAAAAATAAAACCAACAATCTAAAACATTTTATAACAATTAATATACAATTATTTAAAACGTATCTATATATATTTTTTTTAACTATATTATGAAAGTAATTGTAACTTCAGAAATACAGTTTAAAATACACCATTAACTATAGAGTAAAAAATATTTAAATCTAAGAATATTCGTTTATAGATAGATAAAACAAGATGCCTTAAATAAAATAAACTATAACCAAAAGTTAAAAATTAAAGTTTTTGTACATTCCAATCAATTAACCTGGCCAAATCTTGAAGAGTTCATTAAACATAAATCCCACAGATCCAGTTTATTGTTTAAGCGGATTATGAATAGCTTTATTGGTCAAATCGCAGCAACCTGCGACATCGGCACGCCGCCAACATGCAACATCTACGATGGCAACCAGCAACCGGCAACCGGCAATCTGCAACACCAACCGACAGTCCAACAGCAATCAGCAATGGCCAGAGGGCATTTACGGCCTTGTAGGGCAAGTAAAACACTTTTGGTAATTCATTAAGTTACGGAAGTTGAACTCAGGACTGCAATTTCCCCTAGAACCAATTATAGAAAAATTTAAATTCGTTTTAAAACGCCAGACCATCGACCCGTGTCCAGTATTCCGTATTCCGTATTCAGTTGCCCAGTTGGGCAGAGTTTTTCCCAGCTTCCGAGAGAGTTTCCCAGACATGGAAAACGAGCAAGATGGATGAGTGTAATGCCACTGGCGTGTGGGTGTGTGTGGACAGCGGCATGTTCATAAATTGAAATCACTTCCATATCCACCGAGTACTTCGGTGCGGGGGCGTAAAAAGTTCGGCAACAAAATCGAGCAAAAACGACGTTTTTCAGAATCCGAAAAGAAGAAAAAACGTGAAGCAAAAATACTACGCTACCATCCTACACTCCACCATACTCCAGGGGCAATAAAAAATTCCGTTTTTAAACCGGGCAGTGACTGGACAGGACACAGGACACAGGACCAAAATCGAGGACCCAACCATGTACGACAAGTGGGCAACACTTGACACAGTTGCCACTTTCAATTGCCAACATAACTCGAGTGCCACTGCCGACTGAAGATGCCGCGAGGGTGTGGGGTGGTGGCTGTGGGTGGTTGTGGGCGGTGGTGGGTGGCCTGGGTGGTTTGAGCCTGCATATAAATACCGCCTGTGGCCATAAAAGTGGAGGACAGCCGACCAGCGACGGTGTAACAAGCTCCACTTCCCCAGCTTCACTTCGGGAAAAAAGAAAATACGCCAGCAGAGTTGCAATTGAACCCACCAGCAGCACCGCCAACCACCCACCACCCACCTCCCAGCACCACCCACCATCCAAAAAAGTGGCATGGTGGTGCACTAAAAAATGGCTAACCGAATGTGTGTGGGCGCGATGCTGTGGGTGTGTGCATATGCTGGACTTTGGTCTTCCATGACTATCCGACTATTCGGATACTCTATTTAACTTATAAATTATATTTCCCAAAGATCATGCAACTATGTATATTCATTTTGAGCCCTATTAAGTATTTCAGATCTTTCTTCTTATCCTTGTTTTGTATTTATTTCTTTTATTTTCCATTAAAGCTTACCACAGCTTATAATCAATAACAAATATTTGTGTAATAATCAAAATTATATTGCCTTTCTACTTTTATGAATAATTTATATTAATGAGCACACTTTTTTATGTAATGATTTTTGAAGTAAAAAATCCAGCTTAGTTAAAACATACGTATTTATTTTATTAAGTAACATTTTATTGGTTTATTTATAGGGCATCATTAGTTCGATCTCCAAGTCCACCAGGACATCTCGAAAAGTTGCCTTTTTCCCCTTGACCCTTTCCCCGCCGGTGTTTGTTGCCTTTTTGCTCCTTTTGCTGTGTCATCCGGGGCATGTCCTTTGGCTCCTGCCGCCGATTTCGCCACTGCCACTGCCACTGTGACTGCTACTGCTCCTGTTGTTTAGTTACTTTGGTAGTTTCGTTATATTTATTGGCCCACATCGGGTGAAAAATGTTCAACGCTTTGGCAATTTAGTTGAGTACCCCGTTATATGCTGGTGGTGCTGGGTGGCGATGGGTGGTTCGGTTGGGTGGTGCAGTGGCGCTTGGTCAAGCTCATAAAAAGCGAGGCGAGCCAAAGCAAAACAATGAAACAAGTCCTGGCAGCCGGATTTCACCTAGTCAATGATGAAGTGGGGGTGGTGCTGGATGGTGCTGGGTGGTGCTGGATGGCACTGAGTGGTTCGGGTGAAGTGGAGTCGCTTGACGATTTACGATTTGGCATTTTGCTGCTCAACTGGGCCGTGAAGAGATGCCCAAAGCCAAATGTGGAAAGAGGAAAAAACGGCAGAGGAAAACTCACCGGTGAAAAATGAGGGAGGGGCGGACAAAATGTGGACTGACCACCTGAACCTCAGCTTTATTTCATATTACATAATTGGGCGTGTAACGAGTCTAATTGAGTTTTTATGTTTCTGGCCCAGACAAAAGTCCTGCAAATTTCGCTTTTGTCTGTTTCGTTACTCTGAGTTTTTTCTTTTTTGTTTAGCAACCCCTTTGAGACACACACATGTGGTACATTTTATGGCCGCTGGTAATTGCCACTCCCATGTCCACGCCCTAAGGCGGTGGCGGGATGGGCGGTATGTCTAGCTCATTTTGCCCCACGAACTGGGGTCAGCAAATCAATTAACTCCGCCGGCAACATGTGTTAATATCCTTTCCAACTTCCGACCTGGGAATGGATTTTAAAACGGCAAACTGGTTCAGGGCCTTGGCCAGAGATTGCTTGGTTTACATTTAAAAAAGCACAAAAATCCTATTTCTTATATGGAATGTAAAGTTTCATGCAATACCTAAGTAATATAACATAATAAAGGTCTTTTTACTGTCTTATTTGCTCTCTTAAAAATTGTTAAAAACTATTTCCGTGTAGGATTCGTCCAGAACACGCTGCATCCCAAATTTTCCAGTTCTATTCCTAAAAGATCCCGAGATTTGAGGCCTTTAACAAGGGGTATTATTGAGAGAGGGCCTACCCGATAGGTGGCGTGTGCCGTGTCTGCTGCGCATCGAATCGCTTCGGCCACGCCCCCACTGCGGACCACCCGCCGCCCCCTGTATTTCATCCGTTTGTTATTTCGTCCTTGGGCGGATGCTAATGAGCGGACTACGAGGTGCCCGCTGTTCGATGTCCTTGCCAGCACCTTTGCGTGCGCGTGCACAGAAGCTACCTCAATTTCTCCCTGATTTTCACTATTTTCCTCCAGTTATTTTCGGGGTTTTCTCTTGCGATCTGTCAACACACGGCAGGATACCAACCGACGGCAGCCAGTCAAAATTCAAATAGCCCGCTGGGCTGCGCACGCGAATTGCAGCTAGAGAAATACTCGCAGGATCTCAACACTCTCGACACATTTATGTATTTGAATTGGAAAAGTGAGCGAACAGGAACATTCTGCGAAGGCAGCTCGGCCCAGCGGCTTTACGATCTTCGCTTAGCTGGAACGCAATCTCTCGGATATCTCGGATATCTGGCATGCACATATATACTATATATATGCATTTAGCTGGCATCCCTCGGATACGGCGTATCTGCGGGATGTCCTGCCGGAGGATCGCAAACTGCGCGAATCCCGCTGTGTCAGTCGCGTGCATTCCGCCCGCTGAGCGCGTGCAAAACTACAATTTATATTGACATCCGTAGGGATGTGTGCGGAAAGGGGGGCGTTGTGGGCGTGGCCGGTAGTCGCTAAATGCAGATACATTGGAATACCTTCGACTGATACCGCATGCCGAGCAATTGATTTCCCGTCACTCCATTTTCCGGCACAGCTCAAGTGGTTTTCCATGCAGTTGCCCTTAATCAAGGGGCAAATATTGTAAACCAACCACTAAACACAACTCACTGAACAAGTATTTTGAAATCAGCATAAATGATAATATTTTGATATGTTTATGTTTAAGTATTTCACATTTTTCATTCCTTTGCCTTAATTAAAATTAACCTAAGCTAAAAAATATATTCAATGGAAAGCTAAATAAAACTTATAAACTAGACAAAGTACTTAGTTAAAAGTGAACATTAAAATGTTACTAAGTTAATTATAACTACTTAACATTTAATTATGTTAGTTTTAGAGATTTTTCTCACATATTTTAATTTTTTACATATTTTTGTTATTATGAATTGTTCTTATAGCTGATGGAATTTTCTGATATATTTTATATAAATGCATACCATTTTTGAAGGGACACTATTTTTAAAAAACAAAAACATTTTAGCCATGCAGTTTATTGTTTGGCTTAGCTAGGCCATAAATTAAAGCCGCCTCATATCACACTTATCCCCAGATCCCCAGATGCATCCACAATAAATGTTCCTCACTGTCAGAGGCCTCTGCTTTCCTTCCCCCGCGCCTTAACCCCCTGCAGAACCCCGCGCCTTAACCCCTATGTGGCCCGTCCATCTTCAGGTCTTTCTGAAATCAGTTCGGCTGGAGGGTAACAAGGATCTCATCTCATTGGCCCCCAAATGCTAACGGCTGCTGCAGTGCCCTCACCCCTTAACCCCTTGACCCCTTAACCCCTTGCTGCTCTTAACCCATTCTGTTGCGCTTTGTCAGCCATTCAAAAAACAAAAAGAAAAGTAAAAAGAAAAGAAAGAAATGCCCCTTTTTTTGTGTGATTTTCTTTTTTGTATGCTTTATGGCGCAAATTTTGTTCGTTTCTTTGCTGCTTTTTGTGCTTCCTTGCAGTTTCTCTGCCGTTTCTGCAACATGCTGCAATTGTGCCACACCCGCATGCCCCGCCCCCCGCCCCTCTTCTGTAGTCCCCCTTTTTTCCGATTTCCCCCGCTTTTCAGTGCGCTCTTATACATTTTTTTGCGGGTATCCGATATAGTTGGGTCAGCGCTTGTGGCCAGAACGGTTCTGGTTGCCAACTCCACCGCTTTTCGGGGGTTAAAGGGGTACAGGAGTGGAGGGAGGGGGGGCCGAGAGGGTTAAGGGGGCGGTGGGTGGTGGGTGGCGCCCCAGGGGGTGGGCATGGTCCTGGGTGTTATTGAGTGCAAATAGCAATTTCGCAACAATTCTGCCGAATCTCTTCTCGTTCTCTCATCTCGGTGTTGATTTTTTGTGGCTCGTTTTTGCTTTCAGCACTTTAGGCCGAGATTGCCCAACCCTCTGACATACACTGAAAAAACTATTGAAATTATAGTTTGGCCCTTAAAAAACATAAAGCTTAATATCGTTTATTATAACTATTATTTGCTTACATTTAGTTGAATCGTGGGAAGGATTACCTTTTAAATTGGGTATTTTTATTAGTCATCAAAAACTAAAAATTTTGAGAAGTGTACCACTAATAAAATTTGAAAAGAATTATAACTATCCGACTCATGTTAAAACCTAAAATTTAAATCCCGGGAACTAAACTTGGTTTTAGGCCACAAATTTGTAGAAAAATATATAGGCTCAAGAGAGTCATAAAGTTAGTTATGTAGGAATGACACCATTATTTTTTTCTGAGTGTGGGCCCCTCCTCTGATTTGTGCCACATGCAACATTCTTTGCATCCATTGACTTGGCTTGGTTGGTTGTTGTTGCTCCAAACCCAATCACAGGGGATGAAGATTGCTGCGGGGGTTTCCCTATTTTTTGGGGGTAGAGTAAATGGGGGTCGGAGAGGGGTCGGAGTTTAGCCAGGGTTTTCGCACAATGAACTGTCAAAAATGCTGGCGAATTTTTTTGTTGGGCCACTTTTTTGGGGGCGGCACATTCCTGCAGTCGATTTTATTGGATTACGGTTTAGATTGCATTGGCGAAAAAGTGCAGCAGGCAATTCATGTTGCTGTTGTTGTTGTTTAGAAAACATGCAAAAAACTTAACGGCACTTGGCCGCTTGTCCTTGTCATCCTTGCCGCCTTTTTCGTTTTTGATTTTTGTCCCTTTTGAGTTCCTTTTTTCGGGTCGCTCACTCTGCCGGAATATGTTGCTGTTGCTGTTGCTCCTGCTGCTCGTGTTGCTGTTGCAGCTACAACAGCAACATCTACAACAGCAACATCTACAATAGGCCGGGCGCTAACGAATTGAAATTTGTTTGTTTGTTGTTGCTGCTGCTGCTGGTTGTTTTTCATTTTCATTTCAATTTTTTTTTATTTTTGCTATTTTTCCAACCGTTGTTTGTTGTTTGTTGTTTGCTGTTCGATTTCGTGCGCTTCCGTTTTTAAAATGTACGTGCGCCACTGCAATCACTGGGTGGTGCATCATCCATTTCGGTGGTTCGGGTGGTGTGGGTGGTGCCCGGGGAATACACGGCGAATGTCTGATGGATCAGTGGCCGAAGGTGGGCGGCGGATATGGCCGCAAATGCCTTCAAAGGGTCGCAGGAAATGGCAAAATACTTCAAGGATCACGTAAAAAATGCGAGCATTCACTAAAAACCTATTGGATATGATATATTTGCCTTATGATAGGTACTTTATATTAAGTTGTTGTCAAGTAACTCTGTTTTCTAGTTAAAAAACACTCAATTTAATTGCAATTGCATTAACAGAGTTACCTTATTATTATTAATATAATCGAAAACATTTAGACAAACGTTTAAAAGGTCAACCCGAAATTTTAAAGAACACCATACAAAAAACCTAAACTAATACATATATCAAGTTAATAATGAACATATATTCTTTCCAAACATTTTCCATTGTGTATAATTTTTTAAGCTTTTTTTTGCTTATTTTTATTGAAGTTACTAATACCAATTCAGGATGTTTGCAGCGTGTTGTGACAACTGGAAAATCCGCTGGCCCGTCTAGCACATTTCTAATGCAAAATCCGAAATTTAGGAAAAAAAAAATAGTGAAGAGGAATGTCGACGGAACCGGAAGTGAGTTAGATACTCGCACATGCAAATTTCGACTGTTTTTTGTCCGTTTTGTTCGCCTGCCAACAGAGATTCCTCGCCGAAATGTTTCTTTTTGGCTTCTTGTCAAAGGAACTGAAGCAGCTAAGCTAATTAAATTTTGGCCACGCGGTCGGGGGTGAAAAAAGGGGGCACAAAGCCCGAGCCAAAGTCAAAGGTCAAAGGCAAATGAGCCGGCAGCATTTTAATTAAAAAATTTCCACTAAGCAGGAGCGTGGATCAAAAGCAATCGCTATCGCAGATGCGGCGACTGGCGACCACAAGCTGCAGGACACGAGCACCACCCAACCACCCACGATTAGAATCATGTGTGTAGACACCCAGGTTCAGGATAATAGGGCCGGCTTCTTATGAATTTCTATTTCGAGTCATCTGATCTAAAAAACCCATTAAAAACAAATACACAATCAAATCAAAGATTTATTTGTAATCAATATCTCAGAATACATTGTTAAGTATTTAATATAATCAATAGTTCTTACCAATCAGGAAAATACCTGTCCAAAACAACAAGAAAACAATGTAAAACAAATTAAACGAAAGGACCGAAAAATATAGTAAAATTAACCGATATTAAATGTATAGTAATGAAATTAAATTAAATGAAATAAATTAATTAGTATAACAATTAAAATGCTCTGTACAAATTTATTTTAGTGCTACAATTTTCACCTCGGCTGTATGCAAGTGCGATATGTGGGGCGGTTTGTTTAGCTTAATGTGATGCGATGTGTGTCCAGCGATAATCCCAAAATTTTCAACTAATTAAATTGTCAAATATTTTCTTTTCGCAGGGGCGTGCATTAGAGTCCGAAAAGTGCAGGTAGGAGAACGGCATCAATCCTTTTTCCTTCGGCTGTGGTCGGAAAACGCGAGCCCAAAGGAGTGAGGCCATAAAAACCCTTTTCTTACCCGCCCATCACTGGAAATTCGTGTTTATTTATGCACTTGCATTGTGTGGCGAGAGCAAACTGTATTTTCCAAAACCCTTTCCACCTTTCTGCGGCCCGTTTCGCGGGAAATTCGTTACCCTTTCAACTCGTCCTTTTGTCGCTGCCTTTTCCGCGCCCTTTTCCCCGTTTTCCCCGCTTTTTGCAACTTGTCAGTCATTTGAACAAAACTAATTTGCATGTCATTTCTTTAGCACTCTTGAAATTCGTGCACGAAATGCCCGCCAACGAGGGTAGCTCGGGAAATTTAACGAAATTCTATATGATTCACCTCTATACCTCCATAAAATGATGGTATACGGCTCACAGAAATCTTTTTCGTAAAATGTTGGTCATAATTTAATATTTATCCACCAATTTTACTTTTTCGTAACCTTGGTATACTTATTTAAAATTACCTATTAAATACGTACTACCTTATGGAATCTCAAGTTTGTTTTAAATAATGTACATATTTATATTTAAGCTTAAGTTAAGTTTTTGTTTCAAATTGCTTGCTTGGAGTTTATCGTGCCTTATAAAAATTAAATTAAATCAGTCTGTTGTAATAGTAACTTTTGGCTGCTTTCTTGGATATTTTCAATATATATATTAGAGATTCAGCATGTGTTCTTAATTTTCCACCTGACGCACCTCGACAATTTGCAATTCCACTTGAATAAACATTATTTGCCAAGGCGAATTACAACTGGCTCAAGGCAGGGCTTAACCCTTTAACCCTTTAACCCCACAGCCTGGTGCACTGCCCAATGGGTACACCGCCACCCACTACTTTCTACTATGTTTTCCGCCCAATAACCAATTTCTCGATTATAGAACACATAATTTACTAGCTGAGATTTTTAAATTAACTAGTAATTATTCGAAGTTCTCCCAAGGAAATTAAAAATCAGCGTTTTAGGGACACTTTTTCTGGGGTTTAAATTGATTGATAATTTTGTACCTTTAACCTGCTGGTAATTTACTTATTTACTTACCATTTATCATATGTAACCTCCAAAACATACACTGTGCTCCGAAAAATCTGGTCATATTGGTTGATATATGAAGTGTTGGGAGTTGCCAGGAGCCCGAGACTTTTGCCAGGACATGCTCATAAAAACGAGGACATTCGAGCTGGCCAACAAATCATATTACAAAACTTTACACGCTTAAAAGCGCATGTAATTGGCTTTTGAAATGGACGCGCCTTCACCGGCCACCGTCCACCGTCCACCTGGCGAAAGGTTAACACGTTTCGGCCAGGTCCTTTTGGTCCTTTGGCCCGATCCTGGGATCCTGGGATGCTAATAACAATAAGTGTCGATGTCCCTGCGACCGGCGGACGGCGTCTGTGAAATATGAGGAGCAGCCGGAGCAAGGACACTGCGCTGGTCAACCCCCAGGACTTTTGTACCCTTTTCGCCGTCCTTTTCAGCATTGTGTTCACCTCACTTGGGGCTAATTCTGGCCAGTACAAAACGGGGTGGAAATGCGCGGAGTAAAGGGTTTCGGTATTCCATTACCACTCGTGGGCTCTACCATTGCATATTTATCGTCGGCTTTCAGCTACAACTTTTGGTGGTAAGACAATATAATCAATACTTGGATATATGATTTTGTTTGAATATTTATTTTTTCACTAAAACCAAAATGCCTACTTATCCATGAACTTAAATAAAATAATTAACAAGCTTTTTAAATGAGTTGTTATTTTATTTCATTTACTTGTAACAAAATTTAAAAAATTGTATAATACTTATATTTCTTTTCAGATAAATTAGTAAATACTAAAAACTATTTAGTTTGCATTAAGTAAAGCTTTAATATGTTATCTTGCAAAATCAGCATATATTTAATTTGGTAACTGCAATGTAATCCCATGAAAAAAGTACCAAACATTATGGGATCTAAAACGCGGGGTTTATCGCTGTTTTTACCGACCCCGCCCGAAAACCCCGACTGCTCGTCATCCTGATTTACTTCCATTTCGGAATCGCCTCTCCAAATGCATTGGCATGTTAAAGTTTATTGCCATGTGCATTAGCCATTGCCCCCCGCACGTACATTGTTGTTGTTATGGATTTTCGTCAATTGTCTGGCCCACACTCACACACACACACACACACACACACAGCCGCACTATAAAGTTATCGCTTTTGGGGAAAAGCGCCTGTCAATTTTTCCAATCATCAGGCCTAATGAAAAATCTAGCGCGCTGGCAGGCGAGGCAGTTGGAAAATTGGGGGAACCACCATCGCAGCCGGGCGAAAAATGTTTCATACGATTCTGACAATTTTCTGACAGCAAACATGCCAACACTCAGAAATCGTAGCATGCTTTTTGGCGCGGGGTCCTGGAAAATCTCGAAAACGGAGTGGGTGGCGGCTCCTTTTCGTGATGGGTGTCGGCGGTTCGGAGTTGCGGTGCGGAATGTTAAATATACGTCACTGGCTACAACGAGCACATGCCTGGCGCCGAAAAAAGTTTCAAGGATATGGCAACAAGGATATAATAACAACCACACCAGCACCACCAACAACAAGGAGGGCACCGAACGTTAAGTTGTTGGCAGCCCAAAATTAAACCCAAAATAATCACTGTGAAAATATGAGGAAACGAATTGTCAAACATGACTGCAAACTCTAACGTACGGGTGTGCTAGAAATATTTTTGTTTAACAAATCGTTAAGTCAACAAATAAATGGAGATTTAGAATAAAATAAAAGCCCTATACTCACACAAAATAAAACACAATTAAACATTATTGTTAGAACACATAAATAAAACAGCTTGGCTTATTTGCAGCCTACTGCTATTAACCGCAAAGTATCATATCCAAGTCTATTACACATAAGCGCAAAGCTGCCTTGTTTTTTAATTAGCCGCAAAAGTGTCGTGCGTCTAATGAGATGGCGCCACGCTGCGTATGCGTGATTTGAGTCGGTTGGAAGTTCCTTTTTTAAAAGCCGTTGGAGGTCTCATTATTCCCAAAATAAACTTTCTCTTGAAGGATAACAGTTAAGACAGAAATAGACTTAATTCATAATAAACTTTTTGATTTACTCATCTAATGACATTGAAAAATATTATCCTTTAAATTCTTTTTTAGCTTTAGCTTAATTAATTATTTATTAATTTTATAGTAGTGAAGAATGTTTTAAATGCTTTTTAATGAAATAGCCGAAATAACAAATTATTTAAAAAATGATTGTATTAATAAATTCTAAGCTTTTTTACTGTATTCCTAAATTCCTACTAAGTATTTATATTTATACTGTTGGATTAATTTTGAAGTAAATTATGTAAACTATCAACTTGTTTTAAAGACATTAATCCACCTTCTTAAATAAGTATTTATTATAATATTCAGATTTATTTAGCTGGCCTTGACACAGATTTCGTGCAAATGGCCGCCGCTCCTGTGAGGACTATTTATCTATCTTTTTCGGTTGCATTGGGTTACTGTTTCCACTCGGCATTGTTCCAGTTACCCCAAAATCTCTCGAGTCGAGAGCTGCGAGATGCCATTGTTTGGTTATCTAATACCCGCCGGGGGGTCGAAAATAGTAATAAAAAAAAACCAGCGAAGGGAGTACATTCGTCATAAGTGCGTCTGCATATGCCCGATAATGCCGGAACCCGGGGAATCCTGGAACCGCCCAACCACCCAATCACCCAACCACCCAAACCAAACGAAACCAAACCAAACCGACCGACTGAAGTGGTTGGTTGTGCGATTTGGATTTGGAATTTGCGATTTCAATGCCACTCAACTGGCCCCTTTCCCCGCATCCGCGCATCCGTATCCGCAAATGTAGCTGTAGATGTTGCTTTATCTGTATCTGTAGCTGTAGCTGTAGCTGTATCCGTAGCCGCACAGATACATTTGTATAATGGCAGGAAGAAGGTCGAGCCATTGGCTCTTCAGTGGGGTGGCTTTTTCATTATCATTTGCCGCTGCACATAAATTATTTATTGTTAGCGATTTTCCCAAAAAGATAACACGAATGGGAGGGGTGGTTGGTTGTTGGTTGTTGCGCCCTGTTTCGAGAATTCGAGGGTCGCATCATTTTATTTACTTCGGTCGCGAATCTCTATATCCCATATATCCCCTATATTACCCCACCCCCCACCCCGCCTGCAAACCTCCTGTTTCGTCTAACGCATTTCGGCCGGATGTAAATAAATATTTATAAGTTCGCTGCCTTTGCCGCATTATGCGAGGCAACAACATCATAAACATAATATTAATATGGACTCTGTTCGCTCGAACAAATATCCCGAGGCGGGGAAACGGGATGGGGAAGTTCTTTCCGATTTATTAAGGGTTCTATATTTGCGAAGAGCGGATCAAATATAGTTAAAATCAAGCCACTGAGAAGCGGCCATTAAAGACTTTTCTTTCTTGAAAACAATCATAAGAGTTTTCTAGTACCTGCATCGTTTTTCTCCCTTTATAGAATCCTCTTTGGTATAAAAAACACACACTGAATGTTTTATTAAGTATTTTCAAGTGCCCTCAGAAGCCCCTTTGAACAAAGTATGCTCAAGTCCCCTCAGCCAAAAATGCAACTCAAGCTGAAATAACTTTATTAAAGCCATCAGCATTTATTAAATCCATTAGCATCACCTCATAACCCCTTAAAACGCCACTGAAGCCCCCCGAATTCAACCCCCCCTCCCCCTTCCCAACGACCATTTACATGTTTGACCTTTGACTAACAAGTTGCAAATTTGTTTTCATTCAAAAAAGAAATCCACGTTTTTCGCTGGAAAAAAAGTGCCTACCGTGACCGCCAAACAACGCCACTACATTAGCAGCTGCAGTGGGTTAAACCAAAAAGAAAAAAAAAAACAAGGAAGCAAAGCGATGAGCACCCCTTAACCCCACACTGCCCCGGCAGCCGAACAATGCCAAATAATTGGACTTTATGCAGAAGCAATACGCAAAATCTGCCTGGATTTCCATCTCTGTCTAGCCACAAGAGCGGAAGTTAACTTGCGTGCCGGGCGCCACTGAGCCGCCCCCCCCCCCACCTGCCGAAACCACCCACTGCACCACCCACCCTTAACCCACCCACGGCCCTGGGGCGATATTGCTGTTGCTGGCGGCTTGGCTCGTTCGGTTGCGGTTCAAATTTAATATTCACTCGCGCAAATAATCCACACAGACCCAACAGACAGACACAACAAACACACACAAAATGGCGCTGCTAAGCTGACACGAGGGGTTAATGGGGCCGTGAGGGGGGGTGGGGTGGATAAGGGGGTGCCGGGTGGCCTGCCAACTGGGTGGTTTGCCGGTGGGAGGTGGGTGGTGCCGGGGCACAACTAACTGCAAACTGCAACTGCAAGTGAAGTGTTGTCTGTGGCTAGCCAGCAGCCCGGATTCCATTTTCATATGTGTGATTGTGCACTGAAGAGAAAAAGGGTCAAGTTAGGTTAAGCTAATTTAAATTTCAATATTACAAAAAAAAACACTTTTACTGCCATATAAATTAAACATTTTTTATATTTAAGACAATCAAATTCCTGTAGTTTTTGATATTCTTTATCTCAATTATCTTGTGAAACAATACTTTAATATTAACTAAATATTTACCCTTTCTCTAATATTTTATTATTAAACAATTATTTTTAAAAACATTTAATTTAATAGTTAGCAGTGTAACTATTGAATACAATTGTTATTATCAATTTAGTAATGATCAATAGTTTTTTTATATTGTTTACTCCAACTTTTCTCTGATTGCACAGCTCACGTAATTCGAGGGGATATGAGGAGAAGGCAACAAGAGGGCACTTCTGGAAATATTTTAATATTAAGAAGGGGCAAATTATGATTAAATGTTGATGAAAAATATCAAGGAGTGTTTTCATAACACTTTTTTCGCAAAAAAATAATAATAATAAACTTACCTATTATACAAAGTATTTTGTTTAAAATCCGGAAAAAATCATCTGGATTTTTCGGTTTTTTAATCATAACCCTGGGAAATGGTGGTCAAATTGAATTCATTAATAAAAAATTCTCTGATTTCGGTATTTTGTACCCTTAAAAATGATTAATGATCAAGAAGGCTGGCTTAAATATATTATTTCCCATAAAATGTTGGATGGTGTGTAACATCAAATCAAGTAGTCTAAGAGTTTTCTGTAAGGCTTTCCTCGGGCTGGTCATGCTTGTACACCCACAAACATACATTAACGATCAACACAGAAAGGATCATTTCACTAGTCTCAAAGTTGAAAAAAAGTAACAATCCGTTTTCTTTGAAAATGAATTCCAATTCATCGAAAAAGAAGCCATCGGCTGCGGGAGCCTCCTCCTCAAACTCCGAACAGATTGAGACTCCATCCGCAGCTCGTTCGTCAACTCGCGATCAGCGACAGAATGCCGGGGCCGGAGGTGATTCGAACTTGGTGGTGAGACCTGTAATCGTGACATCGGAGCATGCTCCTAACACCGCTAATAAAAATCCCCAGGTGCCAAATGGACCGAGGCGATCGGCAAGAATCGCCATGAAAAATGAGCTCAAAAGACAGGCCATGCCCGAGGAAAATGAAGCCACTTCTGAGCCGAAAATCAAATGGGCACGCCGTTCGAAGAAGAGTGTTGAGAAAAAACCATCGAAGACTATTAGCACTCCTCGCTCCAAGTCCTTGCTAAAGAAAGCAAATCAAGGAGGTGACCCAAAGCCTCCAAGGCAATCCGTGATCGAAGATGTCGAGATGGTGGCTCTTAAAAGTCCACCTACACCGATTGATGCTGAAAATGACACTGAAATGGCTGATCCTGAAATCGGAAACATTACCGAGACAACCGATTCAGATGCACCAATTGATGCTGAGAAAATAACAGAGGAAGAGCCTTCTGAGTCTGACATTTCTGAAATAGTGGCAACCGCCCCTGAAATTGCTGATTCAGACATAGTGGACATTATCGAGACAACCGACGAAATGGCTGATCCAGAAAACGTGATTGTTACCGAGACAAATGACCTTGAAAGTGCTGATCCAGAAACCAATGAGACAGATGATTCAGGTTCAACCAAGAACAAATGGAATTTCAGCTGCTGCATAAGCTAAAAAATTTAATTAACCTGATTTCTTTGTGTTACAATTTTATTTTGTATATTTGATTTTAAATTCATATGTAACGAAAATGTAAAAAAATATTTGGAACCAATACTGAATGTTTTATTGGGTGGTTGGCATATTGAAATAAATTAGCTTTAATATTTTTTTCTTTAAAAATGTACCCAATACTAATAACACATTTGGCTAAAATGTAAAAACAATGAAAGGGTCTACAACTTTAATAATTTAGGCATTTAATGAATGATTTTGTTGCTTTCTGTGCATGAAAAATATTGAAATATAAAATCTAAAAATTAGAGTTCAAAATATAAGTTAATTTTTAAATTAAATTTGGTAGTAGATCTACAAGTTGTTAGTGACACTTTTATAAAATTCTTACATATATAGTTGGCCATGCTCATCCATTCAACCCCTGGATTCGGATATCGGAAAAAGGCTTTTTGCGAGATATTTTAAGTGGCATAACTTCTTTGAATATTTCTCCGCTATTTTATCAGACATTTTTAATTAATTCAATGATATTTATATTAGTTCAGATTCAGATTAGTTCCCATTTAATACCGAGTAAGCAACATACTTCAAATTGTTTTACGCAGAGAATTAAAGCCGTCCAAATTACGTATACGCCGCATGTTACGCTTGAGATGAGCCAAAATCCTAAAGCAGAAATGGCCGGCTAAGTGAGAACATTTGGCCATTAGTTGGCCCTAATTAGCCGCAAATTGGCGGCTCCATCGGTTCAATGGCCAAAACCATTGCCAGAAAGAGCGAGACGTGTTGTGCTAACAATTAGGGAAAAGGTTTGACTGTAATTTGGCTTGATTTGCTGACTGACCGCCATTGCAGTTTTCGGCCCGGCGGAAAACTCTCGTCGCTGTCCGCCCGGAAAGTGCAACTTCAGGACTTCGGGACATTTCCCCCAGCCCCCCCCCATCCTCCCAACCCCACCTCCTGCCTTCAATAAAATGCCTTCATGTCACTGTCGCGACGCTTTTTGTTGCTAGTGTTTGCTCCGCTTCACTCCGTTGATGTTGCCGCCGTGCAGTTGATGTTGCTGCTGTGCTGCTGCTGCTGCTGTTGCTGTTGCTGGTGTTGCTACTGCCGCTCGTACAACTGTCCAAGTGACAGCTGCCGCCGTGTCTGTCAGCCAACCGCCCTGGAAAAAAAACCAGCCCAAAAACAACAGAGGCACAAAAAAACCAAAGGTGGAATGCTGTCGACCACTCTGCAGTTGAATGCCCTTTCGCAACCATTTTTGTACAACCTTAAAATAAATAGTATACATTATTTTCTGTGTAATGTATACAAGTTCAATATAAAAGCCAAACAAAATTCGGCTGTTGTTGAAAAATCAAAATATTATTTCAATGATTTCTTATTATTAAAGTTAAGGAAAAAATCAATGAAAAATCATCGTTATTTTTGAAGATGAAAATAAGCTGAAATATATAATTTCATAATGAAATTTATAACTAACCAATTTATAAAATGCTATAATAAATAAGATGTTTGGTGATATTAATCCTTTATTACAATAGAAGATTAATAAAGATTAAACCAGGTTTTTTTCAAAAGGCTTTACAAATAGTAAAAAATAGAGGAGTAAAAACCCGATTGAAATGGCTTGTCAGAGTGCTGGACAAAATGAAAATGCCCGAAGGAAAAGCGTGAAAAGCGAGGCGAACCAACAACCTCTGCTCGATCTCTGGCTCTGCAGCAATGCGCAATCAGTTGCAACGCAATTTGATTTTGTCGCTTCATGGCTCATGCAACACCCCCCTTCTCTTGGTCACTGCTACACCCCCTCCTCCCTCCCCGTCCCCCCCCCCCAACGCCGCCCATTTTACCGCCCCCGACCCCGATTTTCCACCCATAAAGTGCACATGTCGCTCCATGTTCACAGTGACATTCATTCGCCGTCGCAGCGCTTTCTTTTCCACCAGCCATAAAAAGTTTCCGGCCAACATTCGCCGCCCCCTCGGGCCACGCCCCCTTCGTCTGGCCAGTGCAATTGTTTCACCTTTTAGCCCCCCGCTTAACCCCCCGGCTGGTGGAATTTTTTGGCAATTTATTTGACGGCTTCAAGTTGCCGACGTTGCTGCGGTTGCAAAAGTGCATTAGCCGCTGCCTGTCATTCATCGAATCAAGTGTTATGCGGCTGTCACAAAGTGCGGGGGCTTAGGAGGGTTAAGCGGCGGGCACTTTGGGGGGTTAAACGGACATGTGTGTGTGTGTGTGTGTCCGCCACGTTTTTGTTGTGCCGTGGTTTTCGGCCAAACGGACAAATCACAAATAAAACTTCGCGATCTGCCATTCAGATGGGGGAATTTACTTTAAAAACTGGAATAAATATTTTGTATTTAATAAATTTAAGAAATTATTTATTATTTATTTTAAAAGACTACTTATTATATATAGTAAATTCTTACCTGTTAGTAACTTAAAGTAACAGTTTTAAATATTACTCATACGTTGAAAGAAAAGAGTTTAATATTATTTTGATTTGATTTTGATACAAACTGATATCATTAGAATATCAAAAAAATACATTTTGTAATTAATTAATAAAAATGAAATGAAATTATCTAATTAAAATTTAAAAATGAATGAGATAAACATGAAAATGAAGAGCATTTAATAATTTGTAAATATTAAAACCTCAGTTCAATCTTTTTGGGTTAGAGTGCAGAGGGTGTTTTAAAGATTTCGAAGTTCCTTAAATTTGACATTGGGTTCATTTTATCATTCCTTTTTATTCTTTAATGTTATTTTTATGATTTTTTTTGGTGAGTGAATTTTATTTGTTTTGTTTGAACGTCTGAGCGTTAACGACAATGCCACTCCTCCTTGGCCATTGTTATTGTTGTTTGTTTGTTTGTTCGTTGTTTTTAGCACTCAATTGATTTTGTTGTTATTGTTTCGGCTGTTGTTGTTATGGCCGCTGCCTTGCATTATGGCATACATCTGCCTCTTCTTTTATATGTGTTGCAATACTTTTTTTGTTGTATGTGAACTTCCCGTCTTTTTGGGCATTTCCCTGGGAAATGGCTGGATTTTTTTTTTGCCGAACTGCAATATGCAAGAGGGCCAGCGCCCCCCCCTCACCCCCTTCCCCGCTGCCACTGGCATTTTCGATCCCCCTTTTGCAGCTCGTTTGTGAAATACCCGAAGCATTGCGGTCGCCATATTGCGTTTGCATACACGCCCACATGCCAAACACACACGCACACTTGGAAACCATCACACAGATACAATATACCCCCCTCCCCATACACACACACACACACGCGCATATAGGAAACCCACACACACACACGCACATTGACAAGAGCGTATTGATGGCCATGTTTCATGCGCCGTTGTCAGCCAAATTTAATGCGCGCCGCAAATATGCAAGGCCACCCAACACCCCCCTTTTCGCCCAATTCACAAGCCCCCTCCCCCCCGCTCTCTTCCCTTACCGATTTTCCCCACCCTCTTTTTGCGATTTTCCCGCCTGTCAGTAAGGCAGACAACAAGCGCGACTTTTCATTTGGTCATTTAATAAAATGCAATGCCCAGCCGCCATGTGGACAAAAAGGGGGCGCTGCCAGGGGCGTGGAAGGGGTGGTAGGCGGGATAGGCGGGATAGGCGGGGTCACCACCCATCACCCCCCTGCTTTATTACAATGCTGGGCAGCAAAATTGTTGTTGGATTTATGGCGGCATTACATGACATGATTAATGGGCTCCAATAGCGGCCAGAATCAAGGAAATCAAGAGGGGGGAGATAGGTTGGGGAAATCGAAAGGGGGGGAGCGGGGTGGTCGGGGTAGGAGGGAAGAGGAAACCAGGACAATGGACACAACAGCAAATGTTGACCAGAAGGCGTACTTAAAACGCTGCTCCATCAGCATCATCATCGCCATGGTCATCGAAAGTTGCATCAAAGCAGCTGCCACTGTCATGAAAAAGGGGGTTCGATTAAAGGGGGGACCACTGTCCACTTGGGGGATGCAAAATCCTTTAAAGCAACTGCATAGTAAGATGCAAAAAAGGACACTTCAGGATCTTTAAGGCACTTAAATAAGATATTAAGACAAGACACAAGACACTGGATAATGTTTTCCTTTTCAATACTACAATCTTAAGCTTCACATTTCTATAAACTAACTTTAAACAAATATATTAAATTTAATATATAATATATTATTTTTTACTCGTTTTAAGCAATCAATTTTCCTATAAGCCAAAGCTAAGTTAAAGATAAAGGTTATTAAATAAGCATACATTTTCACTTCTTTATATTATAAATGAGCTATACGAGCTACTACTTTTAAATTAAAAAATTAAAAAAATCCTAGAAGAAGTAATGTTTCTTTTTTATAATTATTGTCTTAGCAATAAACTTTCTTTAATTTCACCGTTTAAAATGCATTTGCTGCAACCAAAGCGAATTGACTATTTTTTTGAAGATATTTCCCCTTTGAAAGCCATAAAATTTGAGACATTTCCGCTATGCAAATGACTCCCAATTAGTTCAATCTGCCATCGCAGGAACTCCATAAAGCGTCTCCGCAAATATGACACACTCAGACGGGAGCTCTTAACTCTTGACTCCTGAATCCTGAGTCCTGAGTTCCTGATTCCTGGCTCCTGGTGCCCTGTACCCGCACTCGAAACTCCTTCTCCTCCAGCCAGCCAATCAATGGAAATCGAACGAGGTGGGGTGGCAGGGGAATGGAAAACGGAAAATGGGGTGCTGGGAAATTCCGAAAGTCAAACTGAAGCAGATTCCCCAATTACCCGGTGCTAAACTGCCGGCTGCCTCGCTTACGATTCGTTTATTCTGTTGATCCATCAAATTAAAAATGTAATGCTCCGACATTTAAACACCCTAATGCAGCTCGAGGAGGGGATCAGGGATCAGTAATAAGTGCAATCAGTGAGCGATGGAACTGTGTCTCGGTACCTGTACATCCGAAACTCTATTTAAATTCGACTCCCCAGTCAGACTGCAGTTTGCCTTTTGTTTTTGCACAGCTCGCTCGCTTTTTTGTTTTATTTCGGCACTCGTCTCCTAATGAACTGGCTCAGAGGGGAAAAGTGCGGGGTAAAACTCAGGCACACTTAAAAAAAGGAATACACATATTAAAGAAATACTTATTTAGTGCACTAGATGATTGTATTTAAATCTATTGGGCTATATCGAAAATACTGAATGTGAATAAGATGGAACATTAAATTACTTTTTTTTTGTAGGGATAGTTCAAACTTTTAAATAGGAGGTATCAAAGAATAATATTTAAGAACAATTTATAGTACTAATAACTTTAGGTTAAAATCAAAAACTAAGCAATGTATAAACCCCATTATATTTCTTTGGACTGCAAAACACATATGATGAAAACTAGTACTTAGTGTGAGACAAAAACATTTAAATCTAATTTTAAAGTCTGATTTTCTACTAAGATGTTTTTATTTAATTGAATTGCCATATTTTTTTCAGTGCAATTCAGCCATCAAGTGGCATCAACGTTGTCATGATTTCAGCTTGTTAACATAGCTACCGTAGGAGTTGGCCTCCCTCACTCCTTTTCCAATTCGGTTCGGTTCGGTTTGGTTTGGTTTTCCTGTCTTTCAAATTGGGAATTCTGAAAATTTAACTCTTAACGTTGCCCTCGTCGCTTTTTTCGGAAAGGGTAGTGGAGGGTAGGGGGTTTGGGTATGAGTGTGTACCGGTGGGGCACTGCCATAATTCCTCGTCGACATGTCAACAGAGTGCCTCCATCCCAAAGATTGGCTGCCGAAAACAGTTTCCACACCAATGCGACAGACTCTCGACAAACGACGGTGAATCCGAATCCGTATCCGAATCCGAATCCGGACGGAGACGCAGTGACAAACGGACGGACAGACTTACGGACAAACGGACGGAGCGACGTGTTAGTTCATTTTGATTGCTAATTGGTTTGTTAAACAATGGCACCGGGGGTTTTAACGAATTGCCCAAAAATGCAACGAGTCGAGAGGTGAAAAGTTTGAGGCAAAATGATGAATATATATTCCTAATGAAGGGGTTGACGCAAGGTTCTTGGAATTATCCTCTTAGCTAATAAATAAGGTGTTTAAAAATCTACAGATGCAGTTCATCAATTATTATAACACATTTAAAAAAACAAATCTTGATTCAATATTTGTAACACAGAGGGCTTGTATTTTCATCATTAAAAATCTTTGGCATTAAAAATGAAATAGAATAAATATAATATATTAATTTTATTAAAACTTATTTTCACACCAATGTTACAAACTAAATTGGTTTTATTGCTACCTATAAATCTTCTATTGTTTCAAAACAATGTAACTTTTTTATTAATACACTTCAGCTTAGAGAAATACTATTTCCTTATGGGTACTAATTTTTTTTGGAGGTTTTATCATTTTGCTGATTTTTCGGTCGACCCTCTGCCACTTTGTGTTTGCCTTCATCTCTAGTTAAGTAATTTCCACGAGCAGTTTCCCAGTTTCCCAGTTGACATTGACTGACCGCAGAAAGTGGAAGGAGCGGCAGCCGGGAAAAGCTAACTAGAATTTTCCTTGGCAAATAGCTGAAAATTGCGGAGGAGTTTTCAGGGGATGGAGAGGGGGGAGAAACTATGAATGGTGGGGGAGGGGTATAATTGTGCCGCTCAAATGGCAGGTGATTCGGGTGATAACAAGGACACGGCGGCAACAAGTGAGACGACCGCATAATCCACAGCGACCACAAAGGCCACACGGTGGCGCATTAATAAATTTGCTCTGGCAAAAAGCTGAAAAATATTGAAAAACCGATCTCTACACAATTGTCCATAAAGTGGACACAATTTTTTTTTTGCATAACGTTTTCCTTCTTTTTTGTTGTTGTTGTTGTTTGTTTGTTGTTATTGCCGCTGGGTGTCCTTGTTTTTGCCGTGCAACCACAGCAAGGATTAAAGCGAAAAGTAAAGCGGACACGGAGCCATTTACCATTTACCATTTGCCAATGCCGTAACTGTTGTGACAATGTGGCTAACAAAAGCGAACAACAGCAACAATGAGTCGACTCGTTGATATTGACAACTTTTTAATCACTTAATAAATTCAATAAAATTAAATGCGGTTAAGCGTCAACAAGGACAGCGGATAGCCCCCCCCGTCCCCCCAATCAAATCCCACCTCAATCACGAACCCTTTCATCCGTCCCGTCACTCAATCAAAAATACTCAAGCGCTGACAATGAACAAAAGACTCGGAAAAATGCTGTCGAAAGGATTCAATAACTTCAGCTCCTCAAATATTTGAGTGCCCTTTTTTTCGGGTATCTCAAAATGTTTGCCGAGGCCTATGAGTATGCCGAATCCGAGCTGGAAATTATGCAAATTATGGCGCAAATCAAAAAGCTAAGTGCTGCCATATAAATACATTTCAAATTTTCAAGTATGATTTCTAAGTAAGTATTAAATTAATTTCAGATATGGAATGCATTTAATATCAACAATAAATAAGTCTATCAAAACGCATTCAGTTAACAATAAATATATATTTACAATATGGTTAATTTACTTTTAATAAGTTGATTTTTCAAATAAGCGGAAAAAAAGATTGACTTGTCATTTGTTTAAGAAAGGACATTCCACTTCGACCTTTTATTTTGACCTAAGCGATTTTCCAGAATGTGCCCCCTTTGAAGGACATTTAATTAGCGTGAATCATTTTGTGAGCAGCATTTTAATTTTGAAAATTAAGTGGCTCGGTCCGAAATCATCGATGTTATGGTTAGGGGTCCCTAATCCCCACCCCTCTCTCAGCCCCGACAGACTTGGACTTAGTTGGGGAAAATCTCGGCTATTGGGGATTATGTCGAGGCAGCGACTAATTGGAGTTGTTTTCCTGGGCTTCCATTTTCCAGCTCAATTTAAGCGCATTAGAAAAGCAGAGGAAAAGCAGTCTGAGTGGCGGGTTAACCGCCAAGGCCTTTGGGCATTTTTATTTCAGATGGGGATCCCCAGCAATTTCCTTTTCCGTGACAACTAACAAATTGCCAACATTGGCATTTAAATTGTAATGCCTTTAAAAGGCCCGTTTAAAGTTTTCCCAGACAATTGACTCTGCTCGCGTGACACTTTGGATTTTGTGGGCAACTCTGACCCCCTAAAACCCACGGCCATGGCCACATGCAATCAGCGTTGACCAACGCATTTCATTAGCACCAAATTAAGCAAAAATCACCAAAAAAAAAAAACAAAAAGGAAACACACACAAAAAGAGTCGAGTATTTAGGTGATATACAGCCGAATTCAAATTAATAGTGGCGACAGCAAAAATTTTAAAAATAAAAAAATTCAAAATAAATGGACTTTAAAAAGTTAGTAAATAATAAAAAAAATATAATTACTACCATTAAAATATAAATTTTAAAAATTGTTATTATACCAAAAACTTGTTATTTCCATTTTATTCATAATGCTTTCGCAATTTTAGCAATACCATTTATTTTAAAGGGTAATTCTTTTTTTAAAGCATTTTAATACGTTGCACTTAAACTGGAATTTTTATGCTATTATTTTGGGCACCGCTGTATGCATTTGAGAGCTATGTTCGGCCGGTTGATCATATTCTGTATAAAGGGTACTTCCCTCAAAGGCAATTGCATTTCGTTCGGCCAAAATACAGCGAAATAAAAGAAAAACAAAACGAATGTGCCTCATTTCGTTTGTAATTTGTTCGGGGGAAATTGGTAGGGAAATTTGGGAGGTGGGTGTACAACAGTTCATTTACCTTTCCTCTGCAAAACCCCCTTTCCCCCATTCGAATCTCATGCCTGCCGTGCCTCTTTGTAATTTCTGGCCAACCATTTTCCATTGGCCATTTTTATATTTTCGGTTCATTTCGCTGGCCCCTCCCCCCACGGCCCGCCCCCTTGATTTTTCCCCCCCGTCCATCGCCCATTTTCCCCATCTTGTTTGTTTTGTTTTGTTTCACTGGCGATTCGATTCGATTCGTTTCGCGTGGCGCGGTTTCGTGTATCTTTGTATCTTTGTATCTCCTCCCGGCGTATCTCTTTCGGCACCAATATCTGTATCTTTGTGTAGGCATTTTTCGACTGACGCTCCAAACCGCCGGCAATCACACACGAGCAACCTCAGAAGCGACAACAATTAGGGCTACCATTTAAAAGCGAAACACCAGCTGGCAAATTTACGACCAAAAAATATTTCAGAATTGAATAAAAAAAAAATAATTAATAAATATATATAAATATGTACAACAATATGATATGATAATATGATATTAGCAATGCACCAAATATTATATGAATGGTTGTCAGTTCTTAAAAACACCAAAAAGTATCTGTAAATGAAGAATCACAAATTTAAAATGAATGCCAAACAAAATAAAGCACAAAGTCGACAGCAAGCATAACAAAAAAATACAGCAACGCCACAAATAAAGGAATAAATGTATATTTGTTTTAAACAAAAATTGCGCCATCTACACTCGCAGGCAAAAAAATTAAAACGAAAGTGCTGAAGCCTGGGAAAAAACATGGGGAAAAGTGTAGAACACATTGTGAAAATGTAAATTTCCCATTGATTAAATGCGAAAATGCAAGTGGTGGTCGGTAAAAGTGGTGTGGTGCAATTGGGAGAGGAATCATTACGGATGCAACTATTTTTGGGGAAAATATTTGATCAGATGCCAGGCACAACAATTCGAAAATCGCAGCTTCAATCGGATTCACTTGGATAAGGGAAATTCCCCAAAGATGCGTGTGCATTTGATTGCTTTCTAAATGGATTAGTTCACTAATAGCACAAATTACACATTAATAAAATAAAATAATTTAATAAAGGCAGATAAACCTTTATCTATTATATTTAAAATAGTTATTTTTATTATTAAGGCACCTTTGCAAAAGAGTTTTCATGAAGCTGGATTTGTGAAAAATAGTTTCTCACCGGCAGCTCACCCACCGCGATTTTGGCCAGTGAGAAACCCCATCGTTCTGTCACCAAATCGAGGTCCTGCGACCTTGACCAATCGCATGCAAGGTCGGGAGGCAGCGGGTCGACCTTGACGGCCCACACAAACCAAAGGATCAAGGTGTTGACCAGCAAAAGGAGATAACTTAACTGTGCGACTGTGCGGTTAATGGCCTCGACAAATTTCACTGCGGTTGGCCAACTGCATCGACATGTCCCTATCCGCATATCCTGTTGCTCGTATCTGCATCTGAGTCCTGGCTACGAAATCGAGTTAGTTATGCCAATTAATGCGACAATTGTCGCAAAGTGAGCTCCTGCGGATCCACCGGGGTTCCCTAATCACCAATAATCCGCATTAATTGCCATCAATTTGGGCCCGGCCATGTCCATGTCCTGCGGTCAGCAGATGTCCTTCAATTTTCGAGGACCACAACTCACACTGAAATATTTTCTGGGTTTCCGAAATCGGAATATTGTCTGCATTATACACCATATTTAAAGATTTTGTTTTTCATTTTGAATACAATAGTAAGGAAAATGTGTATTTAATAATAAGTACTACAAATTTTGTTCACCCTTTCGTATAAGAATAAAAATGTTATATCTTTATATAATTTCTCAGAAAAATATATTCGAATAAATCACAAGCCAAACTTGTTTAAAAAGTAAAACAAATGACTTGACTTTTGATTTGCCTCGCAATTGTATTTCTTATCATATCCGCTCTCTTCAGGGAGACTCAATTGATTGATAAGAAAAGAGATTCTCTAATGAAAGAGGCAGACACTTGGATTTTCCCCCCAACTAACAAACACAAATGGTTGTTATCGATAATACTTGACAGATAAGTTCAAGTGAAAATATTAATTCGCGGTTGGGTTTTCCATCTGACTTGGGTTGATAATTTAATTTTGGAATTTCTCAATTTGTGGGTAATTTTTGGTTGTATTTTATTATTACTATTATTTCCTATTTGCGATAATTTTAAGTAAAGTGAGTCATTATTTGGTTTATAAAGATGAATTTCCAAAACAGTACCACGGTAATTGTAAAATATACATTTTAAAATATTTTTAATGACCAATAAACATTTGCTGCCTTATCAAAATGATGGAATAATTTTTCAAAAATTTAAAATGATTGTTACCAAAATTCTGGAAAATAATCCTAGGAATATTGATTCATAATTTTATATGCGTTTTGAATTAAGCTTTATATATGAAAATATCAAAGCACCTTTGTCAATGATTTTTACCTGAAAGAAATTTCGCTGAAACATTTGGAAACGATTTAAAAAATGAAAACAAATAGTTCATATTTTTTGTAAATACTTTTCGTGTGTCATTTTTGTTTTTTATTTGGTTTTGTTTCAAATTCGATTTTTGTGTTAGATTTCTTTTCGCGCTAAAACTTACGGCTAGACAAAAAAATTGATTTCTCACTTATACGACTAGTTAAACATAAAGATTAAAAATAGCTAAATTCGCATGTTATCCATCGAAAAAAAATAGGTTCTCAAAAAAAAAAAATAAGAAATAGAGAGTGTTACAACTAGTTAGCTATGTACAAAATGTTTGTGTTTTGTGAAATAAAATTGAACTAAAGTTGGTTTTCTTGGTATTTTCTTTTTGGGTTGAGTTAATTTTTGTTTCTTTTCGTCTGGGATTTGTAGAAAATCCTGGTGAAAATCGAGGGCCTGTGTTTCGAACTCGTCGCACGATTTTATGAAGCCGAGCATAAAACTTCGCCGGAGTCTGAAGTTCAGGACGGGGGTCCTTTATCCTTTTTTGCCGCTGCTGCTGCTGCTGCTGTCGAAGATGATACTGATGGTGATGATGAATATCCTTTAATGAATATCCTTTAATCCCACTGATGAGGCTGCTCCGTTTGCCGGCCGGAGGCGTCGTAACTTATAACACTATATCACAATTATAATTTTTGCCCGCTTGCCGCTCTGCGCCGCCGCTGTTTTATCACTTTGTTTTTTTTTTGTTTTTCCCCTTTCAGTTTTTCTAAGGATTTTTCCCACGGGTTCCTCGGACTGGTTTAGTACGGCCGCCACACGGTCTTCTGCTGAACGGCGGCGCTCTTGATCTTCGTGGTCGTCTCCGGCGACGGCTGGCGAAGATTGGCGGCGATGGCTCCGGGTCCACTCTCGTGGTAGAGCGGCTTCATGGCCGAGGGCGCCTTGAGGTCGCAGCGCATGCGGAGGGGCGCCACGTCCAGGCTCTTGTCCAGATCGAACTCCGACTTGACCACGTCGATCTGCTCGTCATCCGAGTCGCCATCGGAGGCGGACTGCTCATGGATCGAGCTGGTCTCGATCGAGGTGTTCAGCTTGAGCAGCACATGCTGCTGTGTGGGCGATGAGCTGGACGGCCTCGAGGAGGCGGGGCTGACATGGGGCTGCTCCTGGCCCTGGTGATGCAGTGCCGCATTCCTTGCCCGCAGACCCGCCGCCGCCGCAAAGTTGTACGGATGGAAGGCGTGGGGCGTGGCGGCCTTGGCGGCGGCTGCAGCGGCCACATGGTTGAACGGGAACTGGGGCATGGCATAGGGCGTGGCTGGGGCAGCTCCCGGTGGCGATGGCATCATGGCCGCCGGTTGTCCCGCCGCCGCCGCTGCCGCTGCTGCCGCCGGATGCGGATGCGGATATTCACCGGACTGCTGCACTGCCGACGAGGAGCTGGTGGCCTGCGCATTGGGATTGGGCGAGACCGAGGAGGCCGACGACTTGGCCAGAGCCGGATGATGCACCTGGGCCGCCTGGGCAGCTGCCTGGTGGCGGAAGTAGTCCGCATAGCCGTAGGTCATGTACGCCGCATCCAGCCAGGCGGGATTCAGCATGAAGGGATTGAACGCGCCGGGATGAGGATAGCCATAGCCTGGAAGGATAAGAAAAAGATGGGAAATTAGTAAAGCACAATTCAAGTTTAATCGCGTTTTTCATAAAAGGTTTGGGGGAGGAAGTTCCGGGGGTTTTGGATGGTTTGAAATACTCAAGTCTATTTAAAAATTAATGGAAAGTTATTGAAATCTTTTAAAATAAGAAATGCTTTTCTGAGCAATTAAAAAGTTGAAGTTTGAGAAACGCTTTTTATAGTTTTAAGATTACTTTCAAGAATATTTAAAAGAGAGCCCTTAGCAAAGGGTTTTAAGAGTGGAAATATTTTAAGAACTGAAGCAATGGTTTAAATGGATTTTCGGGTAAGGTGACTTGTGGGAGTGGTTTGAACTGAAAACATAATGGAAACTAAAAAACTCACTTTGCTTACTTCTTGGCTCCCGTGGCCCATCGACGGTCACCTTGATGGCCTTGCTGTAGCTGGCGATCTGCACCGGATATGTGGCGATGGTGATGGTCAGGGTGAAGGACTTGCCGCGTCCCGACCTGCCCACAAAACGCAGATCATTGAACTTGGCCACCTGGTTCTTCATGGTCGTGGTGCAGTTCCTCAGCTCGCCGCAGTAGTTCTCATCGTTGCCGCATTTGATCGAGACGAGGGTGCCATCGGGCACATCGTCCAGGGCGATCACCTTGAAGGCGCCGGGCAGGGACTTGTTGGATCGCCAATGGTTGGGCAAGGCGCTGCACAGGATCGAGGGGGATCCCGTTTGGGCCAGTTCGCCGTGGTATTCCTGCAGCATCTCGTGCAGACTGGCGAACATGTCGGTCATCGAGCTGGGCATCTTGGCGGAGTTCTGCGGACTGGTCGTGGCATTGCTGCTCGAGCTGGTGTTATTGTTTGTACTGAGATCCGGTGTCGAGCTGCCGGTGCTGCTGGCCGAATGGGTGCTGGTGTTGGCCAGATTCGTTTGGACGGCATTCGTGGGCATTTGTGGCACGGCCGGCAGTTGTGGCAGCTGTGGGCCCTGTGCCACTGCTGCGGCGGCTGCTGCGGCTGCTGCTGCTGCTGCGGCGGCGGCCAGGACTTGTGTGTTGTTGGCCACCATCGTTGGACCCGCTGGCAGATGCATCTCGTATCCGAATGTCGTAATCCTTGGAGTTTGCGTTTATAATTTACTCGGTGTTTGTGGTTTTTTATGTTTTTTTTGCTATTTCACTTCACTTTCGGTTTTTGGGGTCACTTGGAAAAAATTCGGTTTTTTTTTGAAAAATATTCGGTTTTGGTTTTTGAACTTCGCGATTTCGAATATTTCTCTTGTGGGTTTCGAATCTTGTTTTGTTTTCAATACGGAATTCTGTGTGTTCGAAATCGTTTCTCTGTGCGTTCTCGACACGCTAAAGTCGCTGAGTGAACTGATTCTCTGCTGCGATCGTTGGCAGTATTTAAAGTGGAATGCGCTGCTCGCCGCCGCTGTCGACGTCGCCGTCGACGTCTATCGCCCCGTCTCGCTTGCGCCCGATAGGCCGTCTCGCTTGCGCGCGTTATCCTGGGCGGTATGGTGGTGTGGTTGGCTACCTACGCACACAGGCGCGCTTTTAAGGGTGCCGGGGCAGGTATATATCGGTATATCGAGCAACCACCATTGCCGCCGCAACAACAACCACAGCAAAAAATTTCCCATTTTTCCATTGCGGTCTCTCTGTGTGTGTGTGTGTCTGAGTGTGTGTACGTGAGAGAGAAGTCGCTTGTTACTTGTGGCCAAAAAGGAAAAAAAAAGAAAAACAAGCGGAAAAAAGGAAAATCACGTTGGCGAGAGCGAGAGAGCGATGGCCTGGAAATTGCACCAAAGAAAAACTCAAAAAAGAAATACACCGAGACTTTTCCGCTCTCTCTCTCTCTCGCTCTCTCTCTCCCTCTCTTTTACCCCACAGGCGGTCTGGAAAATGTGTGTGTTTTCCTTTTCTTCGTTTTTATTTTATTTTATTTTATTTTATTTTTTTCGCCACGCACGCCATAAGAAAACGGCCGTGCAACAGTTTTCCATTTTCCACTTCCAGCGGCGCGCGTGTTTTGCCGGCCCTCCTGTGGAGGGGCATACTCGAGGGGGGGCGGGGGCGGTACAGGTAGGCACCCATGGCTTCTCAGGGGGGGAGGGGGTGTCCTAGGGCGTCCTGCCGACAGGACATGAGGACTCAATTAGCCAAGGGGAGGAGGGATCGCGGCCGAAATTATCATAAATATAATCACAATACAAGAGGGATCCTAAGAGGAAATCCGGAAAACTCAGGATCATAAGAAATCTAGATATTTGGTCTACATAATTAAAAACTCCTTCGCAGTAAGGACTATCCCAACATTTAACGATTATGTTATTACAAATTTATAATTATAATTTATTTCAGAAATTTCGAATTAATTTATGAATTTAAGGATCTCTTAAGATGGTAAATGAATGTAGAGAGTGTAATATAATTAGAGGGGGTCCCAAAATAAATACAAAGCAATGTTACTTTACTCAAAGGAGTAGTAATTATGGATCTAATTTTGTTTACCAAAATCAGTTAAAGAACTTATAATCTTAGTACTTTTTCTTAGTTATAGATTATAACTGTTTTTTTATTGCAGCCTTTCAGGCATAAATGTGTTAAATGGTATTAACTTATTATTAAAAAGTAGTTTCAAAAAAGAAGTTGTAAAAATAACACTAAATTGTTTTTAATTTGATCCCATACATATCTAACATAAGAAGAATTACATTCCTTTGTTTGCAAATGTCCCAAAAATTAGTGTGTTATTCAAAGTAAACAGAAATCCCTGGCTGATCATATTACGGCTCGGTGATCCCACATCCAACTGATATCCATTGTTGCCCAATGTTTTTCCCCGATTCCGCCCAAAATTCTCTCGATCTCGGAACTTGATCAACTGCTCGGCGATCTGCGATCTGCGATCTGGATCTAGATTTTAGGCCAACTAACACCCATTGTCAGGTCCGGTCTGTACCGGATACTATCTAAAACTCACTGCCAACGATCTCTCAGCGGATCGACTTAATCCTAATGCTGATCGGGGCGATTATCTGGCGATTAGTCATGTAAATATTTGTGCGCCCTCGGCTCGTGTGGCGCAATCCTCTTCTATTTCATCTTCATTTTCGCTGCCTGCGATCCCCGATCCTTGATTGGATCAGGTTTGGCTAGCTGATCGGATTTAATCTGATCCGGAAGTGTCATACTTGGAACAACTGAGAATACTTTTAATCCCCCACTCCTCTGAGGGCAATCGATACTCAGCTAAATATTAACTAAAAATTCGATATAAATGCAAATTGTATTTTGTTAAAATATTTTAGATAATTTAGTAAGCTATTTGTACCTTTAAAACTAACCTTTTATTCAGCGATCTATTTATATAATAAATTGCTTAAATATTACATTTAAATTCCATTTTATATATTAAAAACGAAAACTTAAATTATGTGGCTTATAATTTCCCAAAGACTCTAAAGTTGAAAGTGTTGCTTAGCTAAAAATTCAATCAAATTTCTTAGATTGAAACGGACTATATTTATCCATCTTGTAAGTTTGAAAATAGCTGCCATAAACTAGCAACCAACTTTAAGTAATTATTTTTTAATAATTAATTTTGTGTTATTATTATTACACATATTTTTTTACAGTGCTACTCAAATCAAGTGCTTGACAGGCCAAAAAATTGCGGCCCACCAAAACAACCTTAAAAACGAGGCCACACAGGACCCATTTTTTGTTTTCAGGCGGTGGGAGGGGGTTGGGTTTGGATTTTTCCAGGATGTAGGAGTAAGTGAAAATGTCGGAGGGGGAAGGGGGAGGGGAACCGCGTGGCGAGACCAACCAAAATGTCGCGAGAACGCGCCGCTCTCAGCTGGACATTATGGACGCACACTTCCAGTAAATCCAGCAAAGCGGCAGCGCTGCCTTTTGTACGTGCGCGGCCGCTCGCTGCGAAGGACCTCGTGTCCCTGTGCCGACTCGACTTTCCATAGCCCCGGGATATATGACCGGGGCCGGCAGGTTGGGCGGGCGTGCGACAAGGACGCGATTGCCGATTGCCGATTGCTGATGGCCGATTCCCGGGAAATCGCTCCTTGGATCCTGCTGCGATTCCTTGGCAATTTGCGACAGAAGCCGCCGCAGCACGCGCATCGCAGAATCCGCAGGACCTACGATCGCTAAAGCCAGGTAGTAACTGCCAGGCAGGACCTCGTTTACAGGCCCACAGGAGCCAAGGGATCAACCCTTTTTTATTGGCCCTCTCAAACGCTTTTTTTTTGTGCGGCCCCCCAAAAAATAGGGAAAACTACGGTTTAACTGCGTTTCAAAGTACCTGAATCTGAATATATATCGCACCTCGAATCAGGTAGTCCAACCGCGCAATCTTAATCCTTTGCTTATGAAAGTCAATCGCCCGGATTAACCAGCACGCCTCGCAAATATTTTGGCCGATTAGCCGCCGCCACGGGCCATAAAGTATGGGCCCAAAAAAATAAAGTAATGGCATCTAAAGTCGACTACCTGTTGACCAAAAACTCGCCGTTCTTCTTTTTTAGTGGGATTAAGCGACGGGGATATAAGAAGTGCTACCAATATTTACAGTTTACATTTTATGGATGTTATAACTTTACTGGTAACATATATTTTAATAAACTATTAACCAACTAAAAAATATATATATAAAATTCATATCATGTGTGTTAATCAAACACTAAGAATAGCTTACAAAATTTAAATAAGATTGAAATAGGTAAAACACTTTTGCAATAGAATACAAATGAAGTACTTACCCCTCAACAAAGATCACCAAACATTTTTTAAAACTATGATTTAAAGATCAATAATCTTTTTAAACTACTTGGGCGTGTTGCCAAGCTCACTTTTTAACGCAGTAAAAGATATGTAAATTCCGTGTTTACCCCGAATAAAGATCACCGAAATGAGTTCCTATCGAAACTACGATCGATGGTTGATCTGTGAATTCTGAATTTTCGAGGAGCAGACAAACGAGTATCGCTATCAACCCCCAACTACAATTTCCATACCGATCATTTGCATTGTATTTATTTAAATATATATTAAAGATCCCTCCCTCTCGGCCGAAAGAGATGGCAATAGGGAAGGCGAAAGAGAGGGAGAAACGATCGAGGGGTTGGGGTAACCGCAGAGATCAGCCAACCGTTGCCGAGCAGATGGCACAAAAAGTGCCAGGCATCCAAGGGGGATGATTTATTAATAGAGCGAGCGGTAGGCGATCGTGCCAGATGGAGAGCGTGCGAGAGAGAGAGGGAGCAATTAAAAAGAGACTGCTATACTCGATCGTGGCTCCGCCTCTTTTCATGGAGCTCTTCGCTCAGCCGTTATCTAGGCAATACTAACTTCACAGGGATCCCAGAACCCAAGAAGTCCTTAAAAAAAACACAGAAAAGGAGTGGAAAACTCAGGCACCATGGAAATTCCAGTGGCGCAGGGGAAATTCTCAGAGCAAAGCAAAAAGAAAACAAAAGCGGCTGCCAATCGAAAAACATTTTTATACTCTTAAAAGTGCAGAGTCTTCAACTATAATGACAATAATAAAAATGTATTTAATTACGCCTATAAATAATATTTTTAAAATCGAAATTAAAATTTTAATTTTATACGTTTCCACGAATTTTTAAGATTTCAATATATAAACGTTTAGTTCTAAGACATTTTCTTAATTGTAATACACACAGTTCGTTTTTCATAAGCTAAATTATTGTATTTAATATTAATATTAGCTGATACAATTATACAATTATTTACTTAAAGCACTCATCATCAATAGATTTAACAAAAAAAATATATTTAGATGCTAAAGAAAAGGGTCAAAATAGAGTATTTAAACATTTGTGCCGCCAATTTTTGCATTGTTTTTTATTAAGAAAAAATAGCAGTGGAAAAGCGGAAAAGCGGGCTGCGCTGCGGCAGCGGAGCAACTGCGACTGCGGCGTTGTGTAAGTGAATTGTGGTTTGTTGTTTTGGTTGTGGCGCAGGCAGAGGCGCAGGCAGAGGCGCTGGCAGCGGCGTCGGCAGCGGTTTTCCCCGCCCCCAGACACACGCCGCCTCCCCCGGCGACGGCCTTCAACCCTCGGAAAAAATTACACCACAGCCGGTTCACCACTTTCCATTGGAAAACGCTTGTTTGAGTGATTTTTTTTTCTGCGTTTTGGGGGTGTTTTTTTTCGTGTGGTGAAAAACGGGGAATGAGTGTGTTTCGGGTTCCCTTCTGTTTTTCTTTTTTCCTTGGTTTTTATTTTTGCCTTTGCGACACTCCCACAAAATTGTGTTTTGGTTAGGTGCCCATGCATTGGCTGGCTTTCCACCG
Source organism: Drosophila fuyamai (assembly GCA_018153365.1). Lineage (NCBI taxonomy): Eukaryota > Metazoa > Arthropoda > Insecta > Diptera > Drosophilidae > Drosophila > Drosophila fuyamai. The sequence goes on from JAECXW010000062.1 coordinate 9,433,822, forward strand.
TTTTCCACACAGTTTTCCGGCTGCCAGCTGTTCTTTGGCCCGTGTGCGGTACTCTTTCTTGGCCGAATCCTCGCATTCTCGAATCATCGAATCCTTGGGACACATGTCAAGGCATTTTCACCGATCATTTGTGCTCCTTGTTTGCACATATTTCCCTCATTTTCCTTGGTTTCCCTCGACTTCGACTTAATAACAATTGATATTTGGCAGTAGCGATCCGTAACCATTTTGAATGGACTTTCTTTTGGGCCCGCGACAATTAGCCAAGAAGAAAATGGAAGAGGGGAAAATGCGATCAAGAAGACGGGGGAAAATCGGCTAAATGGTGGGGGAAAAATGCAGCTGCTCGATCGGCGTTGAAATCCTAATGATCCCCGGTGATTGTTACAAATGTCATCTACAAATTGTTTACAAAAAAACTCCCAAAAAATAGAAAACACTTAAACAAAATCGGAGGAGTGTGCAAGTTGTTTTTATTTGTTGGCACGACAAAGGATCTTTGGTTATGTTTTGGGGCTGCTTTTGATCGTAGGATATTTTTTGTGATCATCGGCACCTCTTTGTTATTTTTTTTAATTTACAACATATGCTTTTCATTTTTCTTTATGGACAGTGTTAACTTTATTTATGGCCTCTTTCTCCACTCCATTCCTTTGTAATTATCCGTATCTCAGTTCTGAGTGTACTTTGTTTTACTTAATATTAAAAATGTAAATTTATTTAATAAAATGCTAAGTTACATTTTACTTTTCAACATACTTATAATTATTATTCTTGTTCTTATGAGCATTGAATAATGTATAAAATATTAAATTTATTTTAAGAAGTCAATTTTTCTGTATGTTTCTTTTTTTAAAACCTTCGATCGGTCAAACTTTTCTCAGCCGTTTATTATTTGATTTCCCACCAAGCGATCCTCCATTTTATTTATTTCCCCCGGCCCTTTTTGCATTCTGTGAAACCCCTTGTTCCCAGGATTCCCTGGCGCTAACTTCTGAACTGCAACTTTTGGCTTTATATGGCTATGTATATACATTAGAATCGCATCCATGTAGAGCACGCTCCGCACACACATGCCCTCGAGTTTTGATGGACAGACAATGTGCAGATTAGAGCTGGAAATCCGTTAAGTCCGCCCCGACGAGTGCGTCCTTAATGCGATTGCGACCCCTTTGGATAACCGGCGGGAAACCGAATCGCAACGTAACAACGGAACCAGTTTTCACATCTATTCCCATTTGATATGTAAAAAACGCACTCCGGCTGGGTATCAAATTTCGCATAATTGGCGGCCATTTTGGAGTGGCATATGCCGCAGATATTTGGTTGTAGGGTATCGTGGCATGGAATCGGGTGGTTTGAATCGTCGGTGCCTTGGCTCCTCCGCTTCCCCCTGTTCACTCAGCTGTTCCCTGATTTTTCCACATTTTTTGCATTTTTTCTTGCCATTTTCCCCACTTTTTCCAGCTACTCTTTGATTTTTTTCCATTTCTGGCAGGGGCTTAACCTACAGGGGGGTTTCGTTTGGCAGTAAAATACTTTTTATTCTGTTCTTATTTTATTATTCACTAATACATAAATTAAATCCAGTTAATGTGAATAGACTATTCACTAGACTAAAAATAAAAAATAAGCATGTATGTTTCCTCTTGATTTGTATCCCTGAATGATATAGACTTACATTTTTAAACTAGCAAACCATTTTAATGTGTTAAAAGTAAAAATAAAATTTAAACTAAAACCAAAATAGGGCAACTGACTTTGTGTGTTTTATGATCTTAAATAATTTAGGTTTTATATTATGATACTAACTTTAATAAGTTAGTAAATGAAAATGCTAAAAAGCAATGATGGATTTTAGATAAATTGGAATTCGAAGGCAAAAAGGACCTTTGCCCCCTGGAGAAGGACGCCCCTGTGCCGTTCGCGGCTCCATGACAACTCTTTTTTACCAAGTTTGTTTCGCTCTCGCTTCCTCCGGCTCGCCCCGTCTCTTTCTGACCCCTCTCTTCAACTGGAAAAAGCGGAAAAACTGAGAGCGCGTCTTGGAAAATGCTCCTGGCCGTCGAACGTTTCGTGTTTCATTTTTGTTGCCGCCGCCTTGTGTTTCTTGTTTTCTTTCTGCCCCGTTCCTTTTTCCACCCCAAAAAAAGCCAGACACCGAGTGGGTTAAAGGGGTGGTCCCGTGGCGGCACTGGGGACGCGCGGGGGTTAAGGGCTGCGGCAGCTGCGGCCACAAAACTAGTTTGGCTTTGGCTTTGCCAGAGAGAGATGGAGGGGTCCTTGGGCGCATAGAAAGAGATGGCGCGAGCGAGGGGCGGGGGTTAAACCATATTTTCCACCCACTTTTCTGGTTTTCCTCTGGTCGGCCGTCTTAACCCGCCAAGGGTTGCAAATCAAAACGCGGTTTGCTGGTTTGTATTTCTGGCCAAAGTCGTCGTAACTTTTCAAGCATCTCCGTGCGGAAAAGAGACGGGTAGTCGATGCGAAAGCGAGACAGGAACAACAACTTGGCGGTGGGGGGGTTTCAAAATATAAGCAACGCTCGACATTAAAGAGTTCTCAGCGCCATTATTGACACTTGGGTGCACCGAAACCAACTCGAAAACCTTGATTTTCTTAACAAAATATCAGTTAATAAAAAATGATTTATTTTTAAATTTCTTCATTTTAATTTTGTTAATAAGATAAATATATTTAAGTTATATTTATGACCCTTATTTTAATACACTTGTAAAATTCATTGTAAAATACCTTTGAAAAAATAACACTTTTGTAAGCCTTGGTTTTAATAAAAATTTTAAAATGTTCACTTTTGAGTATGTTTGATTCTTTATGATGTTCATAGCATAGACCCATTAAAGGTAAATGCCACCAATTATCATTAAACATTTTCTGTGCGACAAAACAAATAAAAGAACAGATATTTTGAGCAGTGTTTTTGGTTAACACCCCAGCACCCCCACATCAAATTTAACCCCTCTCACTGGAAGTTGTCAACTTGTATGCATAATTGCCTTGAATTTTTATGCCAAACTTTGCGCAGTTTTTTACGCTCTCTCGCTCACTCACACTCTGCCAAATATCTCCCCCTCTCTTTCGCACCCCCTATCGCCATCTCACTCTCTTGGGGCTTGGCTTGGGCACTGTGGGGTTAAGCCATTTGTTTGCCGTTCCGTTGTTTGTGTGCAATTTTAGTTTGGGATTTTCGTGGCATTTTTGTGGCCTTTTGTCTGGTTAACCGTGGTTGGTTATTGGTCAACACGGAAAGAGATGGGGCTATCGAGTGGGAAAGAGAGTGCACGAGTGTGGGGGAATGAGAGAGAGCGAGTGGGGCGAAAGTTTGTCAATGGTGTAAGCCGCTAAAAAAATATTGACTTGACCAAAAATGCTTGATTAACTCCCGCCTCGATTTAAATACGCACATTTAATCAGCAGGAGAACATTGTGAGTCGGCACAACAGAAATACCTACAAGTTGTGGAAAAAATTACGGCAGTTATAATTGTTATAGAGATTTCACATAAATATTTCAATGTATTGAAGTATTTTATTGAGGATGTTGGAGAAAAATAAATTAAAACACAATCAATTTTTTAATATTTTATAATCAGATGCAGATAAAAAGGGGTAAATCAAATGCAAATAAATTCCAATCAATACCTTTGTAAAAATATATTTATGAAATATGCAAATAAAAATATGCTAGAAACCCTAACAATTGAATTACTTTTAACTTTACAAGTTGTTAAATCAATAAAATAATCAACCTTCAATTACTTTCCCATTGAATTTCCATTTACAACACCTCAAAAACGCGCTGTTCGACTTTTTTACACCTCAACCGCAAAAAAAAAGAAAGAAGAACACTGGGCGAAAAATGAAGATCAGCGAGGACAAAGGACGATCAAATTTGTGGCTAAAAAGCCAAAGCCAAAAGGACAATGAGCCAATGTCCATAAAACACTTGCTCCAGTTTTTTGACCAATTTTTAGTGCAGTTTTTTGTGAGGCCATCGTTTTTTCTATGGGCCAACAAAGGCCAGGATCTCTTCCAGCTAAGGACGAAGGATCCTGTGCAGCAATTATGCGGAAAAGCAGAGCAGGAATTCTCAACTTTGCTACAGTTTTTTTTCTGTTCGCCCTCTGTTTGTGTTTTATGGCCGGGCTTGTTAAAAAAGAATCATAAAAATTATTTAGATCTAGATCAGGTCCTCAGCGAGCACCTCATAAATCTGGCCGAGACAAAATAGTGACCTACAAATGGCGAAATTCCCAGAAGTCGAAGGACTTGCGTAATAATTTGCATTTCTTTTTTTCTGCGACTCCTAGAAGGAATTTTTTGTATTTAGCCATGGGCCGCTCTTCTTTTTGCGCTTCATTCATGGGCCCCTGAAATTGGCCTAAAAATTACCTAAGATGTGTAAAACGAGAGCAGCCATAAAGGACCCTCGAGCATCCTGCTGCGCCGGTGTCCTACTTTTTTGCATGTTTTTCGAGCAATAAAAATCCTGTCGTCGTGAATTTCCGAATTTTTTTCGCCCTAAAAAGATTGAAGGGAGCCGAAGATTCGAACTAATTGAGGCGGGTGGTGAGTGCCTCTTTATGATGGATTGATCCCTAAACGACTCTCGCCCCTCGACTGACCTCATAAAAATTTCCACAAGAAAAAAAATAGGAAAAACATAAAGAACTTACGGGGCTTGACCAAAAAAAAAAAAAAAAGAAAAAGAAATAGAACACTAAAAACTGGTCAGAGAACTGGAGCAGCCTAGAGGGAAAATTGCTTTATTTTTGCCCTGCCAGCGCCACCTGCTGTTATTGCCAACATGTCGCGATTTTTTTGCTTGCTACACCGAAAAAAACAGGAGATGGGTGTGGCGTGGGCGACTGTTTACATTCTAACCCCCAAAAAACAGCGCGTTGCTCGTTAAAGCCGACAACAAAAACAAAATGCGGAGGAGGAAACAACGAAGGAAGTGGGGAGTTCTTGTTGTGTTAATAATTTGACATTTTATTTGTCAAAAAGAAAAAAAAGAAACAGCGGGGTAAACAATCAAAAATGCCAACACTTGGGCAATAAAAAAATAAACAAAACGCAAGGAAAGTGGAAAACCCGGCTTCCTCCAGCCGGCGTGAAAAGTTTGCACAAAGGGATTTATGACAGAAGTCGAGTGGGGAAACTGTGCAAATTCACAAATTATTTCGGCAAGAGTTGTGAGTTTTTCTTTTTTAAATTACTCGACACCTAATCAAGAGCTAAAATAGCCACGCATTTAATCAGGTTTTTCTATTACTTAACAGACTTAAGATTTTTTTATAAGAAGTTGTGAATATCTGCCTATTTTAAGTTTTATTTTCCACCATTTTGTTACCCTCTCACGAAAATCATAAATAAAATCCAGGAACCCTTGGAAATGTTTCCCTGATTAACCCAAACAAATTGCAGTTCGATATGGGAAAATCGACAAGTAAAGGTGAAGTTTTACAGCCAATCTGAATTTGCATTGACCCTTCTGCGAAACCGAAACCGAAACGGCTCCCCACAGACTGCTAAAATAAACCCCAAACGGAATCGAAGTACTCCCCCGATAAGGCGCATAATCGCTAAAAATTCTCATGTTCATGTAATTTGTTTGGCATTCGAGCTGGGATTGGTTCCTGGGGTCTGAGGTTTGGGGTCTGGGTTCGGGGTTCTGGGTTCGGTGGTCTGGGGATCGGAGGTGTCATAATATATGGACACCGATTGCATAAGGCTCTTCACACACTCACAGGTGACGGGGCTGCGATTACTGTGGCTGCTTTGCAGGGTATCACGGGGTATGTTGATACCAAAAAGGTGTCATTTGAAACTAAATATAAAGTGTATAAATAAGTTTAATTCTGTATTAATTTTACCTTTTATTCTAGTATATATTTGTTATTAGAGGCTTATCATAGGATATAATATATATTTAAGCTTTCTGGTCATTCTCAGCAATAGTAAAGTTTTTGAACTATTAACTATGCCTTATAAGTATTTTTGTAAAACAATGTTAATGTTATGTGCTTTATTATTGCCCAACATATTGGTATATCTAATCTTATTTATAGTTAATTATAAATAAGTAAACTGTAATAGGCAAATTTAAATTTAAACAAGAGAGAACGCTATAGTCGGGTGCCCCGACTATCAGATACCCGTTACTCAGGTAAAAGGAGTGCGAGGGAGATGGAGATAGAAACTTTGATCGCGCATAACTTTTAAACGAATGGTCCGATTTGAAAAATTCTTCTACATTTCGATAGGTATTGATAAACACAATAAAACTGCATTTTTACTTTTCCGAAATATTTAAATTTATATTTAAATAAAATCGTATATAAGCGATTGTGGGCGTTAAAGGGGGCGTGGCACCTTTTTGAAACAAACTTGCGCTGCGTAGGAACTCCTAAAATCTGCATGCAAAATGCCAATCTTCTAGCTTTTATAGTTTCCGAGATCTCAGCGTTCATACGGACGGACAGACGGACAGACGGACAGACGGACATGGCTAGATCGACTCGGCTAGTGATCCTGAACAAGAATATATATACTTTATAGGGTCGGAAACGCTTCCTTCTACCTGTTACATACTTTTGCACGAATACAATATACCCTTTTACTCTACGAGTAACGGGTATAAAAATATGCTATGAACTGTGGAAGTTTTGAAAATACTTTTTTAATCACACAACAAAAGATAAGAAAGGGTATTCTTGAAGTCCTTAAAATCCGCGATAATTCTTCGACTCGTTTGTATGCTTAGCATGATTACATTGGGCTACCCCCAAAGTTGAGTTTCCGTATGCAAAATGTTTCGTGTTCAGTTGTTGTTTATTTATTCGCGCCTCCCGTTGCAAAGTAATCCTTTCCGGGGCTGCAAGTGCTCAACTGCCATTTTCCCCCTTTTCCATATGCCGCCCTTCCCCGCTTTCCCCCGCTTTTTCCTTCATTTCCCTTCCATTCACCTTTCTTCGCCCTGTTTGCTGACATTTTCGCGTTTCGGGTTTGTCAGCAACGTCCTTGCCGGCTGTCATTCCATTTTGCATTCACAAGGAGCCGCGGCGCGGGGGGTGGGTGGAAAATGGGGGTGGGATTTCCTGGGGGAAGGGGGTTTTGGCAACACTCAAGCGGTACAAAAGGTGATTGCGATTGCGAATTCCGTTGACGTTTTTATGGCGCATTCAGTAAACCAAACAATTGCCAAACTCGAAGGCAACTCCTTCAGACACTGCACAACAAATGCTGGTATTGTATTATTAGTAAATATACGGTTACACAAATAAACATTAACTATTTTAAAGCTCAATTCCCACCAACATACTTTAATACACGTTTTGTAATTCTGCAGATTTTTAAAATAATATAATGATTATAAGTTATAGTTTTATTTGAAAGATACATTTAATATTTTTGCGCTTCTTTAGTCAATTTACCTTTGTTTAAAAACCTAAACAACATTTTCCAAATTAATTTGTTATTATTGTATTTTTTGCCGATTTGCAAAGATTTTTAAAAATACACCTAGATATATATTAGAAAATACTCCTAAACAGAATTGAATATAGATGAACATCATGAGAAAGTGGTAACTTGGTGACATAAAGAAACTAAAATTGAAAATCTTAAATTACTAAGTGAGAAGTGTCCATTTTTTCTCGGTGCATTCACCCACTGCCACAACCAAAGACACACACACTTGGCCACCATTGTTGTTGACTTCAGAACTCAACTCTCAACTCCGCGACAGTTGAACATTTTTCGCCAAAACCGAACAGCAACAACAACGCCGGCGAAAAGGACAAAGGGCAAAAAAAGGATTTGCTCGAGCATGAACACCCCCTCGCATTTTTTTACATTTCTCCTTCTCCTTTTTTTTTTGCAAATTTTTATGGTTTGTTTAACAAAACGCAACGTTATATAAGCGGCAGTGGAGTTAGCCGGAAAACAGGAAGGGAGTAATAAAAGGAAGGATTGCAAGGATGGAAGGGATTGGCAAGAGTTAGCGGGAAAGTGTCCTTGACTTGAGCGCTCTGTTCGCAAAATAGCAAAAATGCCAAAGAAACTGCAAAGAAACTTGAAAATTAACTCGAATATTCCGCGGAAATTTGCGTTCATGTAATGTTAAGCATCTTCTCTTCAATGAATACCGGAAAAAGGGATAAGAGTTCTTTGTTATTTGCACTTTATGTGAAAGGCGTAATAAAAGTCTTTAACTATTGCTGGAAATCTTGTTTATCTTCTGAAAAACATAAAAAATGAGATTTTGTATGAACGTAAAAATAAATAAACAATAATGATAGTCTGTAGATATAATTATTTTTTATAATAGAAAACATGGTACAACGCAAATTTAATATTTTTGCTTACTCAGCAATACGTTTAACAACTGATATTAAACTTAAGACTCCTTAAATCCATATATTTTGCTTTTTATATAAAGTTAGAAAGTAGTTTTAAAAGGTCATAAAAAAAACACATATTTAATTTTATAACAATAAAATTGTGTACCACTCAACTGCTGCTGAATAAAATGTAGGAAAAATTCCCACAATCCACTCCACAAGTCTGTCGAAAAGGTGGTAAAAAATCATCTTAAAGAAACCAGAGCACCCATCTTGACTGCTGTCAACTGTCCGTCAGAATCAGAAGGAACCTTATGTCGGGTATCATTAGCATAACGGCCCGACTTGGCCTATAATTCCTATGCCCAATCCCAATGTCCCAATATACCAATATCCCATGTGGCAGCCTTGAGTGGCCACTTGGCTTTGGCACTCATGTAAATCGACACAAATCGGTCGACAAATTTGCCATAAATCCGTATCATTTGCCCAGATTCTCATTTCGCCAAATGTCAAATGCACATTAACGGACACACAAAACACACAGGACATGGAGAGGCACCCCCAGGACGAAACTATTTTGACGGGGGTTGCGGATGGTAAATGGGAAATTGGAATGAGGGAATCTATGGAGGGGGAAAGGGAATGGGAAGGGGAAGGGAAGGAAAATCGCAATGAGCATGAGATTGCCAAACACCAGCACACCCGGAAAATCGGACAAAGTCGGACAATGAGTGACAGGCAGATTGCAAAATTGAAAATATGACAACGGAGGATCCCCGTTTTTGGGAAAAACCCGCTGCTTAGGGCGCTCATTCCCGTCGTCCCCTTCCCAATTTTCCGACTTTTCCTTCCGGCCATGCCAAAAACTGTTTGACAGCCAGCAGAAGTTAAGCCCGATTCGCAATTCCCAATTCAGTATCCGAATCCGAATCCGAATCCGATTTCGATCCCCCGACTGTCAGCCCATCCATCTGACCAGCCGACAATTGAACATATTTCGCTGACATTTTAATTAATTTGACACTCGGTCCGGAGGTTTTTCGGTTCGGTTTCTTTTTTCCCCCGTCTCTGTTTGGTTTTTTTTTTTGTTTTCCATGGGGTTTTTGTTTTGGGCGGAGGAGGATTACGCGGCATTTGCCGGTTTTTGCCAGTTGCAACATTTAATAAAACTTAATCACCAAATTAAATGACAACGGCGGCGGCAGTTTTTGTAAGGGTTTCATCCGGCCAACAGAGTGAAATTGATTAAACTAAAAGAAGGAGATGTGAACTATTCAAGTAAACAATTAAATCATTTTATATTTAATAGTATCTTTTTATTTAAAATAGTGTTTTGACTTGGAGTTATAGTCTAATAAGCAAAAAAATAATAACTTGTGGCGCAAACAAATATTCCTAGTCCTTAAGTTCTAAATATCTACCTGAGTATTAATTTATACATAGTAAGCGACAACTTTAGACAACAGTCTCAAGCCTTTAAACTATTAAATTTAATTTAAATACAAATGGATTATTATTTACCCCTTATCATTATATGTTAGCCAGAATTTGTATACTTGTCAGTTGCACTAATATTGCTGACCAAAAAACCCCAATTCCTTCACTGATTTTTCTTCGATTTGAATGTTTTGAAACTTCCCTAATCGCCCCGCCCCCGTAACTCTCGTTTCGTCCAATTTCGGTGACCATTTCGATGAGGCGCGTCCGAAGTCAGCTAATTAAAACTAAACCCTTTTGCTAAGGACCCACCCACGAAAATCGGGGATCTGGTCTCTGGATTTGGGATGTGGACTTCGGGCGAAGGACCCGCGTTAATTGCCAGAGTTTAGGGACATGTAGAGCCGAGCGGAACCAAAGTAAGCCACACTTTCCGGAAAGCCGGACTAGCGGTCCTTTCGATCCTTGGGAGCGAAAGTCGGAGTCAAAGGATTAGGGATGCGGAATCCGAAATCCGAAATCAGAAATCCGGGGATCACTGAGCGAAAGGGGTGCGGCTGTGTTTTCAAAATACTCGTAAACAAATTGCCAAAGTGCACACACGATATCCCTGCGACGAGGACGAAAGGGGCAACGCCCAGGATTTTCCGCATCGACATATCCCTTTTTTCGGATTTCGTGTGGGCGAGGTGTCCTTGCTCGCGACCGCGGGGGCTGCCTTAATTGCCTGCAACTAATTATGAATAGCGGCCAACGTGGCAAGAGTGGCAAAAGGAGTGAGAACCAGGAACGAAACCAGGCGAAAAGGGAAAGGACCGCGCGAAATCAGGACGAAAAGGAGTGCACACTACTGTTTGTCCTTGCCGCGATTGTCGTCATTGTTGTTTGCAATTGTCATCTTTATAGATGATGCCATTGTCCCTCGGCCGCCGGCACCCGTAAAATTCGGCCGGATTAGTGGCATACAGCTAGCGAAAGGATTAAAACGAAATTAGACAGACGGCAGGTAGCTAGTCCTGCCAAATCGTAAAAGTTCCTAATTCCACACTGAACCGCTCGGTGGAGCTCTCAACTCAAAGGCCTAATTGAAATTAATTATGCGGGGACCCTTAAGTGTGCGACCCGTTCAATTATGCAAGCGGCAACTTTAAGAAATTTTTCACACCCCCCTTTTTTTTGTCGTCGCACTGGCGACAGATTCTCATAATTAATGCAGGCGATGAGTAAAAAGAAAGGGTTATGCAAATTAAGTGCCAGAGTCGCAGGTGGAAATACCCTTTGAATCAGTTTTTACTTTGGAATTAAGCTTTGATTTTTTTAGGAATTGTTTTAGAATTAACTATAAATTTAGTACAGTTGTTTTAATTTGTTCTTTGTTTATCTTATAAATTCTTATAAATCATTTACATATATAGATTATTATACATTATTTTTTTTTAAAAGAAAATCTAAAAATACATTTATTAATAACTTAGTTCATGAACTGAAGTGAACATATCACTTAATAAAAAAATTGACATGCAGTGAATTTAATTTGTCAAGCTAACTTATAAATGAGACATTGCGACTCCGAGAGAAAATTCGAATATATTAGGGTATCAGAAATCCAGACAAAGTTTCCCCACCCCTCAACCCGTTTTTTTTTCGGGGGTGTCGTGGGATTTTCAAGGACAGCTCGAACCGCATTACGAACCTTAATGTCAGGACTCTGCATCTTTTTTCCTTTTGGCTCATAAAACGGCGCTTAATGCGACTCTTGTCAATAATCAATTTTCGCTGAGCCGCCTCGCCTAATAATGCCAATTTATTTTCATGGCTGGAAAAAAGCGCAGAAAAAGCGGAGCACCACCCAATAAAAGGGGTTGCAAAAGGGGTTTTGTGAGGCATACACACACGTGAACGGAAAATGCCGGCAATTTATCTGTTTGATTTTCAGATATGCCAAGTCTAAGTCGTGGAAAAATCGCTCAAGATAACCGGAGCGACATCCGTATGGGAATCAGTCAGGGATATGGCGTGTGATAATGCATATACATGTGCTACGGGTTTCAGTTCCCTTAAATCCACATCTAAATCAGGCAAAAGACTGCATTAAAGAAGAAAAGTAAAGCATATCCATGGGGTAGAGCTAAAGCAGATATTTATAAATAATAATGAAGTTTAGGAGCATGCTTTACATTTCCTCCATGAAATTTGTTAACATTTATATGTCATTCATACAAAAATAGCTATTCATATCTTATTTTAAACTTAAAATAATTAAAATTTGGCATTGAAAATGGTAATTTGTATTAGGAAGTATTTTTTAAGGTTTTATGGCTCTTTGTGAATTTCTGTGAATTTTTCTGGAATTTTGTGAGTACATTTTCGAGTGTTGTTTGATCTTTAAAGGGGCATTTATTTATTACTACAAATAAAGTTAAATAAAAAATGTTATATTTTCCTAATGGTATTTGATTTTGTTTATATGCCAAAATAGCCCCTCAAATCTTTTTTTAAACGATAAATAAATCACATTTGTCATTGAAAATTGTAACTTGCATTTTTTAGGGTTTTGTTTTATGTCGCTTTGTGATTTTCTCTGTATTTTCTTTGACTTTTGCGAGTGCATTTTCGAGTGTTCCTTGACTTCCAAAGGAGCCCATTCATGAAAAAGAGACATCTTCATCGGCAGATGCCACCCAAATTGGCTAAACTCTTTTGTGGCCGAGTTGGCCATTAACTAATGGTCAGAATCGAGGACAAAGCCAACGCAGGTGGCCCTGCACCTCGGGACCTTCGAGTGTTTTTGGCCGAGAATGAATGCCAGTTATTTTGGTGTACTTTCCAAAGGCCACACACACAACACACAGCGCACAGCACACCACACACCTCACCTAATGACAACAATTAGGGCAGCAGGACTTCGCTCGGTGACTAAACAAGATTTCCCCAGGACTTCGGCAGGACACTCGACAACATAATCAGGCAGCGGCAGCCAACTGCCACGTGGGGTGTCCACTAGGAACTGGATCGGAATCGTGAACAGGATCAGGATCACCAGGACATGCGTGCACAAATGGCGCAAAAATTGCAGACACTTCAATTATGAGTTGGGTAAATATTTTTGTGCAAACAACGCAACAGGATATCAATTCAGTGAGGCATTATCGAAATCTGCCCATGTGCAATGTGAATAACTCAATTTGACACAAAAGTCAATGGATGAGCAGAGCTGCGAATCGGAATCCAAGGAAGCCACCCCGGAAGCCAAGGAAAACAGAAAGGAACTCGAGGACCCCGCATTGTTTTGCCAGATCCACGGGGAACCCGGCCCGTATATATGTATATATATACACCTATATAATCTTTTTGCGAATTTTCACTAAGGTCACTGGCAAAAATAGATGGTCTTTTTAAATTTGTGTACCATTTATAAACAACACAACATTGTTTTGGAATATATTAGTTGATTTAGCTTAACAAAATGATTAAATAATTTGTAATTAATATTACGCGTCTAAAAAAATTTTCAACACACATACATATCTAATTATTATTTTTATTATTTATATTTAAAATTATAGTATAAAACCCAACTTCATTTACTAAACAATAATGTATACATGTTTTATATTTTAATACAAGTACCTATATACTTTTTTAATGGTAACATTACAATTTAACCAAACATAGATTTCAATCATACGAACAGAAAAGTATTGGTAAACAAAATTGAACCATACTGAAGGCTCGTTATTGGATCAACAAACATTCACTCTATTACAATTGATATTTGATATTATTTTTGTTCGCAAATTTCTTTCACTTTCGACCCGGTCTTTATTTTTTGCGCACACTTTTCCGGGCAGCTGCTGTTGCGCCTTCTGCCTGGATTTACGGCTAAGGATCCTTGGGATCTTCGTCTCGGATTGCGTAAGCCATAAAAATCCAGGCCAGGACTTCTGCGAACGAGGATCCTCGCGTGTCAGCCTAAAAAACTGGAACTGCACGCAACTGGAGGAAAAAATGAACACAAAAAAGTGACGCACAAAAAGGATATATCCACGCGTCATAAAAAGGCCACAAAAATTCCAGCGAAATATTGAAAAACTCAAGACAACATTACGCAAAACGCAATCGGCGAACCGAGACCGTAAATCAAATAATAAAAAATTGCCGCGAACAAACAAAAAAAATAACGAAACTTGCCTTGGTTACGGTGACTCTTGAGTTCAGTTTTTTAGTTCTGTAGCTCAGTTTTTTTTTTCAGCGAAAAAAAATCAGAGAAAAAACGCGAATATTTTATGACTTTGGGATATTTATGGCCCAGGACTAGATGATGTAACCGTAGGATCCTCAGCGAAAATCGCGAGTAGTAAAATTTGCGACTGCTAATGAGGTGATGGATGGAAAAGAGAGGGGAGATTATAAGGATATTACCAGGGATTACAACAATAGATGTAAAATGGTTGGCAATCAAATTTAAAACATATTCAGTTATTTAGTAATACCGGCAACTCTAACAAACAGAAAGTGACCAGAAAAGGAGATCAAGGAACCATTGACTTTTCAAGCATTTATTTTAAATCGTAGAGTAGAACTTTTTTCCAGTCTAGTAACAAGTATTCGGAAATTTCTTAAACCAAAATTTCTCAATCTTTTGTTTTATATTCTGCTATAATATGTTCCGTCGAGGATTAAAAGAATTAAGTAAGTACCCAAAGTGCTATGTGCTTGTTGCTTTACACGTAATTCGCATTAGTTGTTTAAAAACGAAAAAACCAAGAAAGTTAATATTAGCTGAATGGTGAAAGGTATTTAAGCCGTGTTTCCAAACAAGAAAGAAAACAAACTTCGGCAGCCGATGTTTATACACCATTGCAGCTATTATAAGAAGGTAATATTCTATAAAAACGACTTTATTTTGACATTTGTTCATTTATTTATAATAAATGATAGAATAGTTTATAAAATCAAACCTAACATAAAAGTGCATAGTACTTGCTACGGGGCCTTCGACTATGTTTGTTTAAAGATGGATTTTTACATTAATGGGTATATTTTTAATGGCAAATTGTCCGTCCGTTTCTACGCCAACTGTTTTATATTTTTGTTAAATACTTATAATGAATAATTACTAATTACTAATTAATAATTCTTATATATGCCTTTTTATGTTAACATGTTTGTTTTTTTGGATTCGTAACTTAAACATTTCTTAATTATTTTCGTTAGTTTTTTTTATTTCGTTTCTTAATGCCACATTTATTGTAACTTGAATTTTTTATAGAAACCCGTCCGTTCGCGGAGGTGTGTAGTTTTCTATTGCGCAGCTTTTCGGGAAATTCCCGCAGAAAGCTAAAGTTCGTGAAGCGCGAGACTGTGGCTCCCAGAAGCAATATCTTCAATTGGCCAACACTCCAGAGGATTCCGATTGATAAAGATGTCGATGAGAAGGATGAGAAGCGTTATTCCACATTTAAGGTGGAAAATAGTCGTGCCCAGGAAATGTGGCAGAAGGCCAGGATTGGGGCACGAGAGCAGGTGCGTTCAACGGCCGCTTAGGTATCCGCAAAATACTCAACTTAATAAGCTTCCAGCAGAATAGCCTCCGTGGTTATCAGCCAGCCAATTCCGACGTAACCTCCGACTCGGAGGAGATCATCAGTGCCCTGGACAAAGTCAGAAGGATCGAGGAGCGGCGCAAGATTCAGAACAAGATGCAAAGTCTCATGCAGGAGCAGGAGAAGCTGGACAAGCAGATCCAGGACGAACAGGATCGCGTGGCTCCCAGGAAGGAGGTGCTCGTCGAGAGGGAACCGGCCAAGCAGGACCCTCCCCGGGAGTACGCCCCTGTCCGGAATCAGGAGAGCTTCCGATCAGGTCCTTGGATGTCCGCCACGGTCTTGGCGGCCACGGGCAACAGCCATCAACTCAGGTACACACCCAAGCCTTTCAGGACGAACATCCAAAGTGGCCAGGTGAGCGACTAAATAATCCATATACTACTGGGTATTGCCAAAAACAGAATGGCGGTGTTTCAAATAATACGGCTCTCCAAAATGCAAGCTTATATGTTAGAAATTCGAAAAAACACTTTAAATGCTTATAAATAATAATAATTTGCACTGCCTATTTAAAAAATATTTAAAAAGTTTTGATGTGATTTTTGCCGGATTTAGGCCTAAATATTGTTCACTATTTTTTTTTTAAATACAATTTTGTAGCCACTCAATTGAAAATGTTATTACAAATTCAACGAGGTATGGCATTCCAACATTCCACCATTATTTTCCAAAGTTTCGATTAAAAAACTTAAATATCGAACTGATTTTTACTTGATTTTGGCCAAAATATATTTTACCTATCTAATTATGTTAGTATGTCCGTGTGTCTACATTAATGGTATGTAGATAAAACTTTCCCAAAAATCTTATTTCTATTGTAGATAGGAAAAGGGTATTCATTTTTTGTAACAGCTTGTAAATAACCTTCAAGGTTCGGCTTGCCGAAATTAGCTTGCTTCCTGTTAAATTATGAAATTCCAAAGAATAGTTAATCTTAATAAACTTTCTACTTTGAATTTCAGCCCGTGTCGCCGGCCAAGAGCTTGTCTCTCCCGGAAAATTCGGCATCCAGGCAGCCAGAACCCGGCCTCAAATTGGACCAAGCACAGTCCGAGATCCAGGCATTTGCCAAGTCCGTAGTGGAACTGCACAAGACCCGTGCCGAGGAGATGGACAAGCTCCGATCGGAGAACGAGTACTCCAAGGATTCGGCCTGCTTGAAGATGTGCGACCACTCCGTGTTCGGGAAAAGAGGAAAGCGCTAGTCAAAAACAAGAAAAACATCAATCAAAACAATAATTCTGTAATATCGCAACATAACCGGACAACTTTTGGCACTTAGACGTATCGAAGGGCTCTGCTTGAAAACCGTGTGGCTTTCAGGATTCGGGCGGCATTCTATATTAATCCTGATCGGCAGCAGAGTTCTTTATTTTGTCGAAAACCTGCTAATATTGTTATGCACGGCATCACAGGATTCTAATTTTATTTATTATACTTACAAACCTTTCGGAAAAATCAACAAAATTCTATTTTAAAACACATCCATAGATGTGCAAATGCATGTAGTTTGATGTAGGTTTTACAAGAAATATATTTGGATCTAATCTACTAAAATTAAAAAACAAATTTTTTCTTGCTGTTTTTTATTATAATATAATAATATAATTACTACATCAGAATTACGCTTTTAGTTCTATAAAAATTGGACAACAATATCAATTATTTCCAAGTTTCCGATAATGTGTCAAATGGTGACCCTCAATTGGACTTCTGAACTCCATAACTTCCCCAAATTTAATCCGATTCCAAAGTGACATACCTCCTAAGACTTGTGGATTGATTCTCTAAAAATCTGCATTCAAAATGTTCAATTTAACGTTGATCCAATTTTTGACCCATTTTCATGTTGGTAATTTCGAACTTTCCGATGTCTTGTAAAATAACTGTCTCAAAATTGGTCTTCGAGAGTCCATAACTTTGCCAAATTCAAACCGATTCCAAAGTGTTATACCTCTAAAGACTTGTGATTCGATTCTCCAAAAATCTGCATTCAAAATGTTCAATTGAACGTTGATCCAATTTTTGACCCATTTTCATGTTAGTTATTTCGATCTTTCCGATGTCTTGTAAAATAATTGTCTCAAAATTGGTTTTCGAAAGTCCATAACTTTCCAAAATTTAATCCGATTCCAAAGTGCCATACCTCTAAAGACTTGTGGGTCGATGCTCTAAAAATCTGCATTCAAAATTTTCAATTTAACGGTGATCCAATTTTTGACCCATTTTCATGTTGGTAATTTCGAACTTTCCGATGTCTTGTAAAATAACTGTCTCAAAATTGGTCTTCGAGAGTCCATAACTTTGCCAAATTCAAACCGATTCCAAAGTGTTATACCTCTAAAGACTTGTGATTCGATTCTCCAAAAATCTGCATTCAAAATGTTCAATTGAACGTTGATCCAATTTTTGACCCATTTTCATGTTAGTTATTTCGATCTTTCCGATGTCTTGTAAAATAATTGTCTCAAAATTGGTTTTCGAAAGTCCATAACTTCCCAAAATTTAATCCGATTCCAAAGTGCCATACCTCTAAAGACTTGTGGGTCGATGCTCTAAAAATCTGCATTCAAAATTTTCAATTTAACGGTGATCCAATTTTTGACCCATTTTCATGTTGGTAATTTCGATCTTTCCGATGTCTTGTAAAATAACTGTCTCAAAATTGGTTTTCGAGAGTCCATAACTTTGCCAAATTCAAACCGATTCCAAAGTGTTATACCTCTAAAGACTTGTGATTCGATGCTCTAAAAATCTGCATTCAAAATTTTCAATTTAACGGTGATCCAATTTTTGACCCATTTTCATGTTGGTAATTTCGAACTTTCCGATGTCTTGTAAAATAACTGTCTCAAAATTGGTTTTCGAAAGTCCATAACTTCCCAAAATTTAATCCGATTCCAAAGTGCCATACCTCTAAAGACTTGTGGGTCGATTCTCTAAAAATCTGCATTTAAAATTTTCAATTTAACGGTGATCCAATTTTTGACCCATTTTCATGTTGGTAATTTCGAACTTTCCGATGTCTTGTAAAATAACTGTCTCAAAATTGGTTTTCGAAAGTCCATAACTTCCCAAAATTTAATCCGATTCCAAAGTGCCATACCTCTAAAGACTTGTGGGTCGATGCTCTAAAAATCTGCATTCAAAATTTTCAATTTAACGGTGATCCAATTTTTGACCCATTTTCATGTTGGTAATTTCGAACTTTCCGATGTCTTGTAAAATAACTGTCTCAAAATTGGTTTTCGAAAGTCCATAACTTTGCCAAATTCAAACCGATTCCAAAGTGTTATACCTCTAAAGACTTGTGATTCGATGCTCTAAAAATCTGCATTCAAAATTTTCAATTTAACGGTGATCCAATTTTTGACCCATTTTCATGTTGGTAATTTCGAACTTTCCGATGTCTTGTAAAATAACTGTCTCAAAATTGGTTTTCGAAAGTCCATAACTTCCCAAAATGTAATCCGATTCCAAAGTGCCATACCTCTAAAGACTTGTGGGTCGATTCTCTAAAAATCTGCATTCAAAATTTTCAATTTAACGTTGATAAAATTTTTGGCCCATTTTCATGTTAGTTATTTCGAACTTTCCGATGTCTTGTAAAATAATTGTCTCAAAATTGGTTTTCGAAAGTCCATAACTTCCCAAAATTTAATCCGATTCCAAAGTGCCATACCTCTAAAGACTTGTGGGTCGATTCTCTAAAAATCTGCATTCAAAATTTTCAATTTAACGGTGATCCAATTTTTGACCCATTTTCATGTTGGTAATTTCGAACTTTCCGATGTCTTGTAAAATAACTGTCTCAAAATTGGTCTTCGAGAGTCCATAACTTTGCCAAATTCAAACCGATTCCAAAGTGTTATACCTCTAAAGACTTGTGATTCGATTCTCCAAAAATCTGCATTCAAAATGTTCAATTTAACGTTGATCCAATTTTTGACCCATTTTCATGTTAGTTTTTTCGATCTTTCCGATGTCTTGTAAAATAACTGTCTCAAAATTGGTTTTCGAGAGTCCATAACTTTGCCAAATTCAAACCGATTCCAAAGTGTTATACCTCTAAAGACTTGTGATTCGATGCTCTAAAAATCTGCATTCAAAATTTTCAATTTAACGGTGATCCAATTTTTGACCCATTTTCATGTTGGTAATTTCGAACTTTCCGATGTCTTGTAAAATAACTGTCTCAAAATTGGTTTTCGAAAGTCCATAACTTCCCAAAATTTAATCCGATTCCAAAGTGCCATACCTCTAAAGACTTGTGGGTCGATTCTCTAAAAATCTGCATTCAAAATTTTCAATTTAACGGTGATCCAATTTTTGACTCATTTTCATGTTGGTAATTTCGAACTTTCCGATGTCTTGTAAAATAACTGTCTCAAAATTGGTTTTCGAAAGTCCATAACTTCCCAAAATTTAATCCGATTCCAAAGTGCCATACCTCTAAAGACTTGTGGGTCGATGCTCTAAAAATCTGCATTCAAAATTTTCAATTTAACGGTGATCCAATTTTTGACCCATTTTCATGTTGGTAATTTCGAACTTTCCGATGTCTTGTAAAATAACTGTCTCAAAATTGGTTTTCGAAAGTCCATAACTTTGCCAAATTCAAACCGATTCCAAAGTGTTATACCTCTAAAGACTTGTGATTCGATGCTCCAAAAATCTGCATTCAAAATTTTCAATTTAACGGTGATCCAATTTTTGACCCATTTTCATGTTGGTAATTTCGAACTTTCCGATGTCTTGTAAAATAACTGTCTCAAAATTGGTTTTCGAAAGTCCATAACTTCCCAAAATGTAATCCGATTCCAAAGTGCCATACCTCTAAAGACTTGTGGGTCGATTCTCTAAAAATCTGCATTCAAAATTTTCAATTTAACGGTGATCCAATTTTTGACCCATTTTCATGTTGGTAATTTCGAACTTTCCGATGTCTTGTAAAATAACTGTCTCAAAATTGGTTTTCGAAAGTCCATAACTTTGCCAAATTCAAACCGATTCCAAAGTGTTATACCTCTAAAGACTTGTGATTCGATGCTCTAAAAATCTGCATTCAAAATTTTCAATTTAACGGTGATCCAATTTTTGACCCATTTTCATGTTGGTAATTTCGAACTTTCCGATGTCTTGTAAAATAACTGTCTCAAAATTGGTTTTCGAAAGTCCATAACTTCCCAAAATGTAATCCGATTCCAAAGTGCCATACCTCTAAAGACTTGTGGGTCGATTCTTAAAAAATCTGCATTCAAAATTTTCAATTTAACGTTGATAAAATTTTTGGCCCATTTTCATGTTAGTTATTTCGAACTTTTCGATGTCTTGTAAAATAATTGTCTCAAAATTGGTTTTCGAAAGTCCATAACTTCCCAAAATTTAATCCGATTCCAAAGTGCCATACCTCTAAAGACTTGTGGGTCGATTCTCTAAAAATCTGCATTCAAAATTTTCAATTTAACGGTGATCCAATTTTTGACCCATTTTCATGTTGGTAATTTCGAACTTTCCGATGTCTTGTAAAATAACTGTCTCAAAATTGGTCTTCGAGAGTCCATAACTTTGCCAAATTCAAACCGATTCCAAAGTGTTATACCTCTAAAGACTTGTGATTCGATGCTCTAAAAATCTGCATTCAAAATTTTCAATTTAACGGTGATCCAATTTTTGACCCATTTTCATGTTGGTAATTTCGAACTTTCCGATGTCTTGTAAAATAACTGTCTCAAAATTGGTTTTCGAAAGTCCATAACTTCCCAAAATTTAATCCGATTCCAAAGTGCCATACCTCTAAAGACTTGTGGGTCGATTCTCTAAAAATCTGCATTCAAAATTTTCAATTTAACGGTGATCCAATTTTTGACTCATTTTCATGTTGGTAATTTCGAACTTTCCGATGTCTTGTAAAATAACTGTCTCAAAATTGGTTTTCGAAAGTCCATAACTTCCCAAAATGTAATCCGATTCCAAAGTGCCATACCTCTAAAGACTTGTGGGTCGATTCTCTAAAAATCTGCATTCAAAATTTTCAATTTAACGTTGATAAAATTTTTGGCCCATTTTCATGTTAGTTATTTCGAACTTTCCGATGTCTTGTAAAATAATTGTCTCAAAATTGGTTTTCGAAAGTCCATAACTTCCCAAAATTTAATCCGATTCCAAAGTGCCATACCTCTAAAGACTTGTGGGTCGATTCTCTAAAAATCTGCATTCAAAATTTTCAATTTAACGGTGATCCAATTTTTGACCCATTTTCATGTTGGTAATTTCGAACTTTCCGATGTCTTGTAAAATAACTGTCTCAAAATTGGTCTTCGAGAGTCCATAACTTTGCCAAATTCAAACCGATTCCAAAGTGTTATACCTCTAAAGACTTGTGATTCGATGCTCTAAAAATCTGCATTCAAAATTTTCAATTTAACGGTGATCCAATTTTTGACCCATTTTCATGTTGGTAATTTCGAACTTTCCGATGTCTTGTAAAATAACTGTCTCAAAATTGGTTTTCGAAAGTCCATAACTTCCCAAAATTTAATCCGATTCCAAAGTGCCATACCTCTAAAGACTTGTGGGTCGATTCTCTAAAAATCTGCATTCAAAATTTTCAATTTAACGGTGATCCAATTTTTGACTCATTTTCATGTTGGTAATTTCGAACTTTCCGATGTCTTGTAAAATAACTGTCTCAAAATTGGTTTTCGAAAGTCCATAACTTCCCAAAATTTAATCCGATTCCAAAGTGCCATACCTCTAAAGACTTGTGGGTCGATGCTCTAAAAATCTGCATTCAAAATTTTCAATTTAACGGTGATCCAATTTTTGACCCATTTTCATGTTGGTAATTTCGAACTTTCCGATGTCTTGTAAAATAACTGTCTCAAAATTGGTTTTCGAAAGTCCATAACTTTGCCAAATTCAAACCGATTCCAAAGTGTTATACCTCTAAAGACTTGTGATTCGATGCTCTAAAAATCTGCATTCAAAATTTTCAATTTAACGGTGATCCAATTTTTGACCCATTTTCATGTTGGTAATTTCGAACTTTCCGATGTCTTGTAAAATAACTGTCTCAAAATTGGTTTTCGAAAGTCCATAACTTCCCAAAATGTAATCCGATTCCAAAGTGCCATACCTCTAAAGACTTGTGGGTCGATTCTCTAAAAATCTGCATTCAAAATTTTCAATTTAACGTTGATAAAATTTTTGGCCCATTTTCATGTTAGTTATTTCGAACTTTCCGATGTCTTGTAAAATAATTGTCTCAAAATTGGTTTTCGAAAGTCCATAACTTCCCAAAATTTAATCCGATTCCAAAGTGCCATACCTCTAAAGACTTGTGGGTCGATACTCTAAAAATCTGCATTCAAAATTTTCAATTTAACGGTGATCCAATTTTTGACCCATTTTCATGTTGGTAATTTCGAACTTTCCGATGTCTTGTAAAATAACTGTCTCAAAATTGGTCTTCGAGAGTCCATAACTTTGCCAAATTCAAACCGATTCCAAAGTGTTATACCTCTAAAGACTTGTGATTCGATGCTCTAAAAATCTGCATTCAAAATTTTCAATTTAACGGTGATCCAATTTTTGACCCATTTTCATGTTGGTAATTTCGAACTTTCCGATGTCTTGTAAAATAACTGTCTCAAAATTGGTTTTCGAAAGTCCATAACTTCCCAAAATTTAATCCGATTCCAAAGTGCCATACCTCTAAAGACTTGTGGGTCGATTCTCTAAAAATCTGCATTCAAAATTTTCAATTTAACGGTGATCCAATTTTTGACTCATTTTCATGTTGGTAATTTCGAACTTTCCGATGTCTTGTAAAATAACTGTCTCAAAATTGGTTTTCGAAAGTCCATAACTTCCCAAAATGTAATCCGATTCCAAAGTGCCATACCTCTAAAGACTTGTGGGTCGATTCTCTAAAAATCTGCATTCAAAATTTTCAATTTAACGTTGATAAAATTTTTGGCCCATTTTCATGTTAGTTATTTCGAACTTTCCGATGTCTTGTAAAATAATTGTCTCAAAATTGGTTTTCGAAAGTCCATAACTTCCCAAAATTTAATCCGATTCCAAAGTGCCATACCTCTAAAGACTTGTGGGTCGATTCTCTAAAAATCTGCATTCAAAATTTTCAATTTAACGGTGATCCAATTTTTGACCCATTTTCATGTTGGTAATTTCGAACTTTCCGATGTCTTGTAAAATAACTGTCTCAAAATTGGTCTTCGAGAGTCCATAACTTTGCCAAATTCAAACCGATTCCAAAGTGTTATACCTCTAAAGACTTGTGATTCGATGCTCTAAAAATCGGCATTCAAAATTTTCAATTTAACGGTGATCCAATTTTTGACCCATTTTCATGTTGGTAATTTCGAACTTTCCGATGTCTTGTAAAATAACTGTCTCAAAATTGGTTTTCGAAAGTCCATAACTTCCCAAAATTTAATCCGATTCCAAAGTGCCATACCTCTAAAGACTTGTGGGTCGATTCTCTAAAAATCTGCATTCAAAATTTTCAATTTAACGGTGATCCAATTTTTGACTCATTTTCATGTTGGTAATTTCGAACTTTCCGATGTCTTGTAAAATAACTGTCTCAAAATTGGTTTTCGAAAGTCCATAACTTCCCAAAATGTAATCCGATTCCAAAGTGCCATACCTCTAAAGACTTGTGGGTCGATTCTCTAAAAATCTGCATTCAAAATTTTCAATTTAACGGTGATCCAATTTTTGACACATTTTCATGTTGGTAATTTCGAACTTTCCGATGTCTTGTAAAATAACTGTCTCAAAATTGGTTTTCGAAAGTCCATAACTTCCCAAAATTTAATCCGATTCCAAAGTGCCATACCTCTAAAGACTTGTGGGTCGATGCTCTAAAAATCTGCATTCAAAATTTTCAATTTAACGGTGATCCAATTTTTGACCCATTTTCATGTTGGTAATTTCGAACTTTCCGATGTCTTGTAAAATAACTGTCTCAAAATTGGTTTTCGAAAGTCCATAACTTTGCCAAATTCAAACCGATTCCAAAGTGTTATACCTCTAAAGACTTGTGATTCGATGCTCTAAAAATCGGCATTCAAAATTTTCAATTTAACGGTGATCCAATTTTTGACCCATTTTCATGTTGGTAATTTCGAACTTTCCGATGTCTTGTAAAATAACTGTCTCAAAATTGGTTTTCGAAAGTCCATAACTTCCCAAAATTTAATCCGATTCCAAAGTGCCATACCTCTAAAGACTTGTGGGTCGATTCTCTAAAAATCTGCATTCAAAATTTTCAATTTAACGGTGATCCAATTTTTGACCCATTTTCATGTTGGTAATTTCGAACTTTCCGATGTCTTGTAAAATAACTGTCTCAAAATTGGTTTTCGAAAGTCCATAACTTCCCAAAATTTAATCCGATTCCAAAGTGCCATACCTCTAAAGACTTGTGGGTCGATTCTCTAAAAATCTGCATTCAAAATTTTCAATTTAACGGTGATCCAATTTTTGACTCATTTTCATGTTGGTAATTTCGAACTTTCCGATGTCTTGTAAAATAACTGTCTCAAAATTGGTTTTCGAAAGTCCATAACTTCCCAAAATGTAATCCGATTCCAAAGTGCCATACCTCTAAAGACTTGTGGGTCGATTCTCTAAAAATCTGCATTCAAAATTTTCAATTTAACGTTGATAAAATTTTTGGCCCATTTTCATGTTAGTTATTTCGAACTTTCCGATGTCTTGTAAAATAATTGTCTCAAAATTGGTTTTCGAAAGTCCATAACTTCCCAAAATTTAATCCGATTCCAAAGTGCCATACCTCTAAAGACTTGTGGGTCGATTCTCTAAAAATCTGCATTCAAAATTTTCAATTTAACGGTGATCCAATTTTTGACCCATTTTCATGTTGGTAATTTCGAACTTTCCGATGTCTTGTAAAATAACTGTCTCAAAATTGGTCTTCGAGAGTCCATAACTTTGCCAAATTCAAACCGATTCCAAAGTGTTATACCTCTAAAGACTTGTGATTCGATGCTCTAAAAATCGGCATTCAAAATTTTCAATTTAACGGTGATCCAATTTTTGACCCATTTTCATGTTGGTAATTTCGAACTTTCCGATGTCTTGTAAAATAACTGTCTCAAAATTGGTTTTCGAAAGTCCATAACTTCCCAAAATTTAATCCGATTCCAAAGTGCCATACCTCTAAAGACTTGTGGGTCGATTCTCTAAAAATCTGCATTCAAAATTTTCAATTTAACGGTGATCCAATTTTTGACTCATTTTCATGTTGGTAATTTCGAACTTTCCGATGTCTTGTAAAATAACTGTCTCAAAATTGGTTTTCGAAAGTCCATAACTTCCCAAAATTTAATCCGATTCCAAAGTGCCATACCTCTAAAGACTTGTGGGTCGATGCTCTAAAAATCTGCATTCAAAATTTTCAATTTAACGGTGATCCAATTTTTGACCCATTTTCATGTTGGTAATTTCGAACTTTCCGATGTCTTGTAAAATAACTGTCTCAAAATTGGTTTTCGAAAGTCCATAACTTTGCCAAATTCAAACCGATTCCAAAGTGTTATACCTCTAAAGACTTGTGATTCGATGCTCTAAAAATCTGCATTCAAAATTTTCAATTTAACGTTGATCCAATTTTTGACCCATTTTCATGTTGGTAATTTCGAACTTTCCGATGTCTTGTAAAATAACTGTCTCAAAATTGGTTTTCGAAAGTCCATAACTTCCCAAAATGTAATCCGATTCCAAAGTGCCATACCTCTAAAGACTTGTGGGTCGATTCTCTAAAAATCTGCATTCAAAATTTTCAATTTAACGGTGATCCAATTTTTGACACATTTTCATGTTGGTAATTTCGAACTTTCCGATGTCTTGTAAAATAACTGTCT
The DNA here is from genome assembly GCA_018153365.1 of Drosophila fuyamai. Classification (NCBI taxonomy): domain Eukaryota; kingdom Metazoa; phylum Arthropoda; class Insecta; order Diptera; family Drosophilidae; genus Drosophila; species Drosophila fuyamai. Next base: position 9,460,152 of record JAECXW010000062.1, read on the forward strand.
CAAAATTGGTTTTCGAAAGTCCATAACTTCCCAAAATTTAATCCGATTCCAAAGTGCCATACCTCTAAAGACTTGTGGGTCGATGCTCTAAAAATCTGCATTCAAAATTTTCAATTTAACGGTGATCCAATTTTTGACCCATTTTCATGTTGGTAATTTCGAACTTTCCGATGTCTTGTAAAATAACTGTCTCAAAATTGGTTTTCGAAAGTCCATAACTTCCCAAAATTTAATCCGATTCCAAAGTGCCATACCTCTAAAGACTTGTGGGTCGATTCTCTAAAAATCTGCATTTTCAATTTGACGTTGTTCAAATTTTTGACACATTTTCATGTTAGTTATTTCCAAGTTTCCGATAATGTGTCAAATGGTGTCCCTCATTTGGACTTCTGAACTCCATAACTTCCCAAAATTTAATCCGATTCCAAAGTGTCATACCTCTAAAGACTTGTGGGGGATTCTCTAAAAATCTTTTAGCTTCCTTTCTTGTTTTTTATAATATTACATTTATGTGTGCAACCACCAATAAAATAAAACTAAAAGAATTCACATAATTGATGGTTTAAGGTCTTGGCAATATATTTAAAAAACGTTACAAAGATACAAACATTTACGCTTTCCCTTGCCGTTCAACCATCGTTTAAAAGAGATTCCAAATAGTTGATATGTAAGCCTATTTGTGAGACTGCTGATTATTTTCCGTTTAGTCCGAGGGGTCGGGTAAAAATAATTTCGTTAATCGCTCGGTTATTGCGCAAACACTCTGCTCAGGTGATTTTACAGCCTTAAGACCGAGGAGATCTGAAATATATGATTAGAAATAGTTATGTCTTGTATATATTATTAATTAATTTACAAAATAATATTAATAATAAATAATTTAGTTTAAGATAATTGTTAGTATAAGGGCTATGGAATACTTTACCGACTGTCTGGGACAAACGCTGCTGAGAAGGAATATTCCTCAATCGCGCACTCTTGTATAATTTTCGGGCACTTTTGGCCAAATCGGTCATGGATTTTCCATACTGAAGGTATGCGGCCTTCACCTCGTTTCTGGAAGTCTCCGGAACATTGCGGCTGACGAGACTTACGGCAGTGGGCAGGCGATCCCCCGCCTTAAGGCCACGCCCACTGCCACTCCCACAGTCATCAGCCGTCCCCACCGCCCCATCTTCGGGGGAATGGCGTTCCAGAGTTTTACGAGTGGACAGGGCCTGCATGGCCAGGATATTGCGCCTAGTGCTGTAGGAACAAACTGAAGGAGGAATAAGTTATGATTAAATCTTAAATTGAAAAAAGAGTTTTTTGAATCACAAACCGATAAATCTCAATTACGATTATGTCTCTCAAACATTAAACTAAAATGTATTATTATTATTAATTATTATACAAACATATACAAAACGATAACGGTGACATCTGTCAAATATTTTATTAAATTAATCCCATCTGTCAAATAATTTATAAAATCTGTTAATACACCCAAAAAGCCTTTTAAAACGCAGAATTGCACAAAGAACTGCTTTGGTACACCGAATAACCCGAAGCATGTACGCGATTTCGTTAATGTCTCTCAAAGATTACAATAAATGAAGAATTTACCGAAAAAACATCTAAAAATATGTTTTTTAACACCGAATCGCTGGTTAAACTCACCTTGTTGCACGCAACGCGTTATATTGATCAAACATCTGCACATTTTCTTTTGCGGCTGCATCGTTTACTCTTAACAATTTTTAATAAAAATTTGGTATACTATGAAGTTGACTGTAATTTTTTTTTTTTTTGTTTTCTGATCTGACTCTGCTAGCGACTAAAAACGTTATGAAATAGGCCCAACAAAAAGGAAGGCAAACGGACTTGGAAGTCAGAGGGTTCTACGACCCAAAAAAGTATCAGAGGAAAATTGAAAGTCAAACAAAGTGTTTGGACTATACAATTTTTGTAATAAATCATTAAAAACAGACAAATCCGTATATTAAGATACCAAATAAAAATGTTAATGCAAAGTGCAAATAAATTCCTGATTCTTTATATGTCCTTCTGATTTATTAACCTAATATTTAAATTTGAGAAATGAAATAGTAAAATTTATAAATGTAAGTGAAATTATTACTACCACTTCTTTAAAGAATCAATTATAAAAGAGGCCTCATTTAACCATTCTATAAATGGTGTTGGAGGACTGACACACCGACTGAAATTGGAATGTCTCACTCAAGTGATCCCGCTTTCGATTCCGATTTACTAAGGTCTAGTGCCGATTGACACAGCTCTCGATGACCTTCCAAATGGGTGTGGATATGGGGAACTACCCCTAAATTGGGACCGGGGCCATATAATTAGTGTAATTACCTCAACAGCCTACTAAATTCGAGAAAAATGCAAACAAAAATTAAGAAATCACAACATTTATATCCCCCTGTCAACGAGCCCCGTTCGCCCGGTACCGTGTGCGATGCCAGGACAAAGGAGTCCTTTTGGTCCTTTGGCATTGAGTCCCTTGTGCGGGGACCGAACAATCGATGCCATCTAATGACAGGGTGGATTGCAGTTTTTCGTTTTAATTCCAGTGCGAACTTCTGTTCGCTCCCTCTCCCCCAAAAAAAATGTATATATAAATGTTTAAAGTCCGCTTTGCAACTTTGCAGTTGCATTGTCAGGACCTCGGGATCGCTGGTTATAAATTACGTTTGGCGGGCAACTTCCTTTCGGGATTCTGGTTTTTGTTTTTGTTCCACCCTTTTAGTCTCCTGATGATTGGCAAAAAATAGAAGGAGAAAAGCGAAGGATGCATATGAAAACGGAGTCATTAGTGCCGTGGCCACTGCGAAAGTGCCAATCATGCTGAGGTACAAATGTCCTGCCATGTCCTTTCGCCCAGTTACACGGAATCCCGGGAGTCTGAGGAAATATTTTGGCTCAAACATAATTAACGCCTAATGAAAATATTTTGGGTCGGCAAACCTTTGAAGACGGCGGAACACACACGAAAACTATGGACATTTGTTAACTGGAAAATTTGCAAAACCATAAAAAAAGAATCGCTAATCATGCCGACACACAGAAAAGTTAAGCCTAAAATAAAAACAGGCGGGTCTGCGGAATATATACACCGTTATCTATTCTTTATAACATAAACGTACAAAAATATTTATTATTTTATTTTATGGACAACTAAGAAAGGAAGACTCAATTGTTTGCATATATCTTAGTGTTGTTTATGAGGGAGATTTTCTTAGTGTTTATATATACATCTGTGCTTAAAATATAATAACTATTGTTATGTAAAATAAAAAAATATTTAAAATCGTTTGTAGACCTTAAATAATAAAATAAACAACATACAACAAATAACCGAAAACAAGAATCATTTGATTGGATTGCCATGTTTTCAGGGTAACCCAATTTTGGAAACCAAGCATGCCTTGAGCTTTTTATTACTTTACTTGGTTGTTAAAAAATATAGAAAAAATAAGATGATTAAAAAATAAAGCAAATAGCTTACCACTTGCAGATTGCTTTTAATATTTATTAGTCAATTTTTGTTGGGTTCGGGCATGTGCGATTGGATAAGTCTTGGAGTGGATGAGTCTTGTCCTGGGCTCCAGTGCCTCCTAAGTTGGTCATTACACGACTAAGTAGCGTCGAAAACACGCCACCCAAGATGGGATGAGAGGAAAAGTCAGCGGGGTAGAGGGGGAAAATATATGGGTGGGGGGGGAGGTGGGTTCTTTCACTGGGCGTTGTCGACATTGTCATCAACACATAACTGTCAACTTTTACTATCGTTTCAGGGGTTGCTCTTCGAGATTTGTGGACCCGGTGGTTAAATTGAAACCCAGAAACGGTGGCGAAAAGGGGAGGGTTTTTCGACCCGCCGGCAAATGACCCAAAACTGAAAGAGACATCATCATTAGGGCATCACCAACCATGAATATCCGTGGAAAAAATAATCATCAGGCAGGGAAATGCATACGAAATGAAATTGAACAATGTTGTGTTTGTGTATATAGCATGGTATATATTTATATATTCCCATGGCCAACTGACATATTTTATGCATTTGGCATTTTGGCTGAAGTGGCGGAATCAAAGCGATTGTTCGCAGGGCAAACATAAATAAGTAAATGGAGTGCTGCATAATTTATGCATTTAATGTAAACAGACAATTTGGCGCAGCATTTTGAGTAGTACTAGTAAGAATGGAGCCCCCAAGACATGTAACAGGGATATAAGTTTACGAGGGCGGTTCGATGACTTGCGAACTATATTTAATTTTAAACAGAAAATAATATTTCACAATTAAGATATTAAGATAATTTTGAATTATTATTTACCGCTCTTTCATACTATACGTTTCAGTGATATTCTCATTAACGGACAAGCAGAATTGTTCAAAATAAAAATATTTAAAATAAATACAAATTCGATATAATTAAATAGTTAGAACATACTTTCTTACGTTGTCAATTATTTACCTGAATTAGTAATTCCAGTAAATGCACTAATAAAATCTTAAATTAATTTTTTAATATTCGCCATAATGGACAAGCGTACAAGTTTATTTCAAAAATTGACTGTTATTTTTTAAGTACAATATCCATGAATAATAAGTCAATGAAAAAAAGTCTGAAACTAAAACAAAAGGTAATTGAAACTTCAAGGACACCCCTCGCTAGCTTGCGTCCTTATTCAAAGATGATTTTTGCTGACAGCCAACAGTCAGCGCCGTGTCAGAAATCACAGGCCCAAAAAAAAAGCACCCAACCAACGAATGGAATAAAGAAATGCGAACAAGGTCCTGGGTGGGGTACGAAAAATAAAAAAATACATACAAGCCCAGGACGAAGGACGATGAGAGCCCAGGGAACAGGAGAGGACAGGCACTTGATGAGCAAATCAGGGCCATGGTTCATTGACGTAGCAAATTGGAACTTCCTCTGGGAGCGGCGATGAAAATAATGATGAGGACGTGGACGAGGAGGAAGAGTCCTCGAGGAAATCCCAAGTAGCGCCAGGTAAAAAGATGCAAGCCAAGGCGGAAGTATCCGAGAGATACGCATGGTAATGTAACTGATAAACGAAGCGTAGAGAAGTGAGGCAGCTTCTTATGTTACACGACATTCCATTATCCATTCTCCGTTCTCCAGCACCCATTATCCATATGGCCATCCATCCATCCATCCATCCATCCATCCCCTTCGAATTTAGATGCGAATCGGGAGGCACACAAGTTGCCGCATTCATTCATAAAAATCTGTCGCATCTTTTGTGCATCCCATGGATTGGGATTGAGATTGAGTCAGAGTTTGTTTACCTCACAGATACACAAATCGAGTTACAGATTGTGCGAAATGTGCGAAACGATCCGCCAGATGAGCTCGTAAAACGGATTCCGGCCACTTGTAAGGGAAAATAAAAATAAAAAACAAAAAGAAAGGCAGAGGAACTGAACATCAAACGCCAGTGTCTAGATGCAGAAAAAATCCGCACTTTGTTGCTAAATAAAAAAGAATTCAAGAGTCCACCACGAATTCCGTAATTATTCATGATCAGATATGGAAAAATAAACTTAAATTTAAAAATACATTTAAATTTAAAAATAAATTTATCAAGAAAATAAATAAAATAAAATAAATAACTATTCCAATTTTCCTAAATACTCATTATTATTTTGTAATGTTAATACAATCCTTAAAGATGAAAACTTAAAAAAGTGAATGGCTGAATAGTTTTATTAATATATTTCCCATACCCTTGGAACCCTCTCAAATTGAGTCATAAACAATGAACCCTCATTAATAATCATAATTCCGATGGCGCTTAAAATTTGTTTGACAGTCCTCCTAATTGGTTTTGTCTTTGCAGATCGATGAGGATCGTGTGAGGATCGATGCCAACTGGTGAATGGTGAAATGGTTAATAGTCAATGGTTAATGGATAATGGTTAACGGCTAATGGCAACTTCCGCCCGATCGACTGGACATGTGCATCCAGTGTTTTTCTCCCTTTTTTTTTCCTGTATCTTAGTTCGAACTCCTCCGCAGTGTGTGAGCGAGTAATTTGGGCTCATTAAAATGGTTCCGAAGTGTCATTCCCGAAGAGGGCAAAACTCCGCGGCGACATGTGGGAAATGAGCTATAAAAAATATATGTAGATGTATATACGTACATACATATCCACATGTGCAGGGGCCCAGGAAATCGAGAGACAATAGAATTGCGGCGGTAATTGTTGGCGTTGGTCATGGTGAACCGTAACAACAGCAACTGTCAGAGGGACCCGTCGGAAAAAACCCCGAAAAAGTTAGGGGAGTGGGAGCCGACAAGTGCAGGGCCGAAAAAGAACACGTGCGTGGGAGTAGGGGCTCTAATTGGGTCCAAAAACTAAGGACTACATACAGAAAAAAATATGTATTTATTTCTTTTGAGAAACACAGGAATCTTTAACACATTTTTTAAGGTGTTACATGAGTTTTGCCAGTCGAAAACCACAACCTATTCAGTAATTTAAAATAATTTAATTACAGAAATATTTTGTTGGCTTCACGAATTATGGTAAATTAGTTTGCAACGTTTTTTAAACAACGAAAATTAAAAAAAAAAGTTATAATTTTTGCAGAGCTTTTACAAAGCTTAATTTGTTTCTCATTATTAAACCCGTCTTAATAATTATACTATTTGTTTAGTAAAGAAAATCAACAACTTTTAATAAGCTTTTATTAACAGGCTATTCATATCAAATTAATCAGCCTACTACAAAGGCTCCTTGTAAGCTATCACTCAAGATTTGTTGCAACATCTGGGCTATTGGTTCACCCTTTCGAGAATGGGTATGCAGTGTTTGTTGTTTCTGGGATGTTTGCGTAGGTTTATGTAAATTAGCCCAGGTCGATGGGTCAGCGGAAGGTCGAGGGCGCAAATGATTCCCAGAAGGCAACAGCAACTGCAACTGCAGAAGGAGGCTGAGTGCAACTCTTTCCCTTTTCATTCACTCGAAGCGAAAAACAAATTTTGTATCCAGATTATACACTGGGCAAAAAATTTTAATATTATTTGAAATTAAATTTGGAACATAACAGATTGACTATAATAAGTGACATAGATAATTAACAAATATTTTATATATTTTGAATATAATTGACAGGCTTTGAATATTTAAAATGTAAAGATTAGCTAAGTGAAGTTATGAATTTAGTTTGATTGTTTGCTTCCCATTTGTATTTATGATTATAATGATTAAATGATTAATTATTGAACAATACCCCGATAGTGACCCACTCTCTAATAATTATGATTATGTATAATCTTGAAAAATACGATTTTTTTACTAATGAATTATAAATTCAGCTTATGAATTAATGTAATTTCATATTAATCTTTTTAAAAGACTGTGACAAAATACATAATGTTTGAGGTTTTTTTTGTCCATACCTACACCTATTTCTGCGCAGTGTAGTGCACTGCAATATTTGCTTTCGAAACTTTATGACATTACATTTTACGGGAGGCTGTAATAAAACCCTTTTAGCGGCGTGCGCGCAAGGACCAAAAACAAGAAAGGAATGCGGCTCAACGGCAAAGGATCAGATCGGAAAAGTGGAAAAGCGGAAAACAGACCACCCTGACGAGCCGGCCACTGTTGATTTTTCGCGGTCTAATAAAAACTGACCAGCGCAGTGGAAAAAAGGAGCGGGTTTTCCCCTCAAAGAGTTGCGCACGCACTCTTCCAAGGAAATCACGAAAACCCTTCGGTTTTCCGCTTGTTTTCCCTCCATTGGGTGTGAGCATTTGCATAACGCCGCCAACACCGATGTCGGTGTATCGACATATATGTTTAAAAAGGAACATTAAAGAGGAATTCAGTGCACGGTGAAAAAATATCACACAAAATAACTCTACGAATCAGGTGATTTTTCAAAGCAAATCAAGAGGAATTGCTAATTAAAAAATATTAAATAAAATGTTTGTATTAGTTTCTACTGCATGTAAAAAAGGAGAACCAAAAACAGACAGCTATAATATTCTTAAATATATATTCTAAATAATTATCTAATTGATTAGTACAATTATAATCACAATTTTTTCCTGTGCAAAAAAAATATTGAGACTTGAGTAATTCTCAGTAAACCAATGACAATTGTCAAGTGTTTCATTTTCATAGATCCAGACGCTGGTTACCCAATTCCGACACTCAGACTTATGCTAATTTTAATTGGCCACAAATCAGCTATTTGCAACCGGTTTTCACACAAATATCGAAAGATCGAATGAGATTTGAACTTGACCTTTAAGCTTTGCGGGGGAACTGCAACTAGTTGGACAACGTCCAATGACTACATTTTCTAGTACGACCTTGTAATTTACTATTAGGTAAGTATATATTTTAATTAACTTAATTTTAAAGCACTAGCCATAAAAGATCCATTTATACAATCTATTTTTTTATATTTGCAGACTTTAAAAGAATCATCTTATAACATATCCTTTATTTATTTATTTAAAAAATTAACGAAAAATGTACCCAAAATTAAAAACAAAACTTTGGAGGCAAATATTTTTAAAGGTATAGTACATTGATATTAAACTTTCCACAGCCCTAATTTCGAAATCAAACTAAATTAATAATTGCCAAATTAATGGAATTTCGCTTTCACAGTGAGCTCTTGTGTTGGTCCACTCTAATCATACTTGAACTCTAGACGTTCACACAACTGAACTTTGAATACGAAGCTCTCCCGTGGGCGATGTCGATGACGTATCCGCACTGCCCCATCGGATCCGAGACCGAAATATGTGCGAAACCGAAACCGAATCCGAATCGCAGTGATCAGGCCACCGGGCAAAGGCCTCCGAGGCCCGGCCGACTGATAAGTTATCAGCGGAACGGAACGGAACGCCGCAGACCCTCCCCCGTCGACCCCCTGTCAATAAATATTTTATATATGTTTGCTGAGGTGGCATGTGGAGAAAAGTGTTTTCCAGAGAATGGGGGCACTGCCACCGCTCAATGCGATAAAGCCTCATTTTTATTATACTTTTAGTCTAGGGCAAAACAGGATAAAGCCAAGATAAGCCCCTGAAATCGGGTCAATGGGGCATGCGTAATATTATAAATTTTAATAATACACTAAGTTAAATACTGTGTATATTTAAATTATGTTATCAATCGTTTCCAAGCTAAATAAAACGCCCAGAATTAAATTTAAAAAACATAATCTAAAGCATTTTTTAATGGTTACGAAATAATAAAGACAAAAAAAAGTATCATGGTATTTAGCTCACCAGCAGCTTAATAACAATTTAATACATTAAAAATGTTCCCTCTGAGATCGTTAAAAACTTTTCGATTTATAAATTATTAAGTAAAAACAAAAGTGATTCATTATCTCCAGGGCAACGCAGTATAGTTTTTTAATTGTGAATAATAAAAAGACTATCGCAAAAGCATAGCACTGTTTTTAATTTAGTTGATTTTTACTAATAAGTTGTTTGCATGAGCTAGTAGATGGCTTTTTCAGGCTACTGTTATATTGAGCACAGCCGTATAAACAAGTCATCCCTCAAGATTAAGTAAGAACTCAATGGGATTGGTAGTTAGAAAAAAAATGATTGTAGCAAAGTTTATTTGAGGCAGGCCGAAGTATTTACAAGACGATGACGATGGGCGGCCCCGCTCCCGCCCCATAAAATAATGCTGCTGATTTCGGATGGCAAAGGGCGGATGGGATCGTTGGTGGCTATAAACAGTCGACCTTGAGGTAAATGCGTTGTTCGCTGGCCAGCAGCGCGAACTTGGCGTCGAATCGGATCCGCTCCACGGTGCGGTCGCAAATCTCGACACGGTGGCGGTGCAAGAAGAAGACGAGGCCCAGCTTTATCTGCAGCAGTCCGATTTGCATACCGATGCAGTTGTGCGGCCCCGCCCCAAAGGGCAAGTAGGACATGGGCGCCTGCAGCGGCTTATTCGCCGCACTGAAGCGTTCCGGATCGAAGCGTTCCGGGTCCGGCCAGTACTGCAAAAAAACAAACACCATTTTATTATTTATAATTATGTCGGACATTCTTCATATATATATATAAATAGTTTTTACACTCTAATCATATGTTGTGCCACTTTATTACATATAAGCTGAAGGGCTTTTAAACAGCGACCGGAACGATTATAACTTTATGAATAATTCTCAAAAATAATCGTAATTTCACATTTTTATTTTAAAAACTCAGAAGTAATCGTTATTTGAGATATTTACTGTTAATATCTGAAATATTTGTTATGCAAACGTTAAACGACTAGAAATCCCACTACGATACTCACCTTGGGATCGTGATGTATGGCCAGATTGGATATGAACACGGGCATTCCACGGCGGGCATAGCACTCCGCATGCGGCCTTAGCGAGTAGAATCGCTTCTTGTTGATCGGCGTGCACTCCCGCTCCAAAAGCGGGACAATCGGATACTTTCGCAGCGTCTCCTCCACGACCATGTCGAGGAACTCCATCCGGGCGAGAGCCTCGTAGGTCAGCTTCCCATTGGGATTGTCCGCGAAGGCTTCCCGTATTTCGCGGCGCAAACGCGACTGCATCAGCGGCTGTTTGGCCAACTCGTAGAGGGCGAAGGACATGCTCGCCGAACAGGTTTCAATGCCCGCAACCTCAAAGGATGCCGCCTGGGCGGCCAAAAAGTCGCGATGATGCGTGAAATGCGTCTTGTCCTGCTGCAGATCCGCCTCCTTCTTCAGCGTTAGCAGCATCTCGATGAGATCGTTGCGCAGATCGCCGCCACGCTCCCGCTCCTCGACCACCAGTTGGATGACTCGGCGCAGGAATTCCGCATGGGGCTCCGTAAAAAGTTTGGGCCGCAGCAACGGCACCAATTTTGGCAGGTAAAAGATCACAAACAAGTCGATTATTCGACGGACATTCGGCCTGAATAGATCCTGACAATGTGAACCGATCTCCGACTGCGTATTCCTCAGGCTATACGATCTCAGGCCGAAGGCGATGCTGGCTATCATATCGGTGTTATACAGATCACACACATCCTTGATGCTCACAATTGCACCGCGTTCGGCGTCTCCGCGCCGCAAATCTCGGGTCAGTCGCTTCAGATACCACTCCAAATCGCATCCGATCTGATGATATAAATAAAGAAAATAGAAGAAAATATAGCATCTGTTAAGGCAAGTCGCAACCATACTTAGTCGTAAATCAATCCCAAAATGGAGCATCTGTGAGCTGGCTTTGAAAATGAGCTATTTAACCCTTTAAATTAAATACCAAAATAGAGCATATGTCAAAATTGAGCTCGAATTGATCTAATTCTCCAATATATAATTAGTATATATATAATGTTCTTGAAAAGAATACATTAACTATCATCTATGAGTGTTGTTTCGACAAACACTTAGCTAGCAGATTAAGCTTTGTCATGGGAATGGGAATTTGCACTATCAGAATGATTAGTCATTTTTTTTGTTTTGTTTTACCAATCGTTTTGTGTTTGAGATATTTCGATTCTCGATTTGCATATAACTTTTGATTTTAGTAGCCAACAAAGTATTAGTAAAATAGAAAAGCACCAATAGTTTGGAGCTATCATTTTTATGGTTTTCTTGGCAATGATGCGATAGTGGTTGACCTTTGATAAGATAGTCTGTCAAAAGAAATAAGTTGGTAACAATAAACAAGTTATGTTAGATAAGACCGAAAAAGAAACACGCGTACTTTGACTTTGTTTTATCATTCGAGTTAGGCCACACAAAACTATTCTTAAAAAACCAATGTCTATGGGATGATAGACTAATCGAAGACCAAGTTTTTTTAAGGGTATATTTTGTAGAACATTGTAACCTCAATCGATTTAAAAAAGTGTGTTATAAATAAAAGCAAATTTTAAAAAATAACTAAAGCAGTCCTCATAAATAAATCCAATCCAAGTTCTATGGAATTCCTAATATTTCTATTGGTAAGGTATAATACATGTACATATGTATATTTAAAGAACGGAACCAACTAAATCGAACTAAAATAAAACTAAATTTTAAATAAAAAAATATATTAATAAATAAATAGTTAAGATAGAATTTTTGTAGTGCAATAAAAATATCAAAACTGAAGTTAAAAAATATTTTTGTGAAATTAGTGGCAGTACCCCAGATATACTCAACCTATCCCCCAAAATATGTGTGTGCTTTGCAGCCGTGTGTAGGTGCTCGAAACATGTGACGTGGATCTTGGAACCGGCTGGAAGACTGGTTGACTCACCTCCTCCATCAGCGAGAACATCTGTTTGAGCTTGGCGCCGGCGAAGGCGGGTGCCAGCCTGGTGCGGATTTCGCGCCACTCGGGCTGTTTGGCCAGGAACAGGGAGAGGGCTCCCATTTTATCGCTGCGCCCGTCGCACTTGGCGAACCGGTTCGAGAAGCTGACGAAATCCTCGACCAGGACCGTTCGCACCAGTTGGAGATCGCGGATGAGGAGGGCCGGCTGGTGGAACAGGTAGATGCCCACCACCGGCTCGTTGCGGAAGCGCTCGTCGAAGTAAAAGCGGCGTAGCTGCAGGGCAAAGGACTCCTCCAGGCGAAGGACACGGCTCAGGTTACCCAACAGGTGGGTGGGCTGGACGAACTTCACCCGGCGACGCTGCCAGTAGACATAGGTGCGACGGGACCAAATGAACACGCCCGTCAGGATCGTCACAATCGCCAAAAGGATGTTCGTGGAGTACACCATCTCGACTACGGGATGGGGTTCCGAGTTCGTGTCCACCGGCGGATAGAACTTGCTATAGGGGTATTCCAAAAGCTCTTTTATTTCCCCGATTATGGTGCTTTTATTTGATGAACAAACTAAGGCTTTTTTTTGGTTGTTTTCTTTTAAGAACTATTTAAATTTTAAGAAAATTGTAATTTTGATTTCCTTTTATTAAGATCAATTCATTTATTTGTTTAATTTAAAATGCAAGGTTTTTGGAAGATCTTTTTATTTTTTGTCTTGAGCGATCCTTTAAATAAACCGTTTTAATTTTTTTTTTGGTATTTTAATGTATTTAAGTGGTTTTCTAATTGCTTTGATTTGATTTTGTATATTAAGTAGCGATTTTTTTAAGTCCTTTATTTTTTTTATTTTTATATTCAAATTTTAATTTATCTCGTGATGTATTTGATTTTTTACTCTATTGTTGTTTTTAATTGTTTAGAGATCTTAATAAATTTATTTGCTTTTGACTTTTATTTCTCGAAAAATCCTTTATATTTTCTTCCTCTTTTATTGCATTGAAGATCGTCCGGTTTCGCTTTCTTTAATTTTGTTAATTTTGTCTGTTTAGTTTTCGATATCGATTCTTTTTTAGATTTTGTTGTATATTTTATTTACTCTATTTGCTTTTGTATAATTGTTAAAAATCTATTTAATCTAATCGCTTTGATAAAAATGCAAAATTTGCCGTTCTTTTTTTTGGTTGTTGTTGATGCTTTTGTTTTCCCGTCTATGCTTTTGTTTTTGCCGTTACTTGTTGTTTCTCTTTGCCTTTTGTTTTTGTTTTTGCAGCTCCTTTTTGTTGCTCTCTTTGTTGTGGTTTAGTCAGCTATCCTCGTTTTCTCGCTTTTCCTCGCCGTCGCGCGATTTATAAATAAATACTTAACAAATTATATCACATTTGAAAAAACTACAAAAAAAAAAAACGTGTGCACAAAAACACCAACAGACAAAAACTAAGAATTAAATGCACAAGAACGCGACGTCAAAACAAATGGAAGATGAACAAGAAGAAGAAAAAGCCACGCCGAACGAGAATAATAAGAAGAAGAGGAACGCGAAAAAAAGGGAGAAAGACCGAAAGCGCGAAGAAACCGAATTACAATTACAAGTTACGAATTACGAATTACAAACAATAAGTCTTAAAATTATAAATAAATTCGCTAGCTGGCCCATCAAGCGACGCGTTTTAACTGACGCGACGTCGATTTATTAACCGCAAATTTGCGTTTGCGGGAGGTGCAAACAAAAAAAACAAAAGCGCAAGAGAGAGAGAGAGATCGAAAACAAAAAACAAAAACGAGAGAGCGCTTTTTTTTTAATTCTCTGAGAGAATTTTTGCCAGCTGTTTCGCACATAGGGAATATCGATAGCGCGACGGAAAGAAGCAGCACTGCAATAGTCGGCGCCAAAATTCAAAAAGCTCTCTGCGGAACTATAAATTGATCAGATTTTTGAAAAAGATTTTTATTATGAAAACTTTCATTGAGATAGTTTTTTGAAAAGTTTTTAAAAAATATCAACCATTTTTAAGTCAATTTTTTAAGCAGTTTAAAATACAATTTTTTGATAATTTAAAATTTGTAATATCGTTAAAAATCACAATAAAATGGTTATATTATATTTCCCTGATTTATGTATACCCAAAAGACAGCGATTATTTAATGGCTTAAATAACTTTTCCCCCTAACATCCGAAAAAAAAGAAACACTTTGGGCAACAAATTGGCGCAGAGAGGAAAAGGAAATTCCATTTACAACAATTGACAGAAATTTGCACTTGCTGCGGATGGAAAACTTTCACGTTCGCTCCGCAACCCCTTTTCCTCATTTTCCCCATTTTCCACTCGTCTTTCTCCTTCTGGAAAAGTGTGCTATAGTTACAAATGTGCAACATTTCCGGTTGTTTGTATGTCGTCTACTTTTGGGACACCGAAAACTGTTGGCCACATTGATGGCTCACATCGGTGGGTTAAGGGGGCACCGTGGGGTTAAGTCTTGCTTTGATTAAATTTCACGCACGACCGCACGAAAGGGGTTTTTTTTTTCGATAGGAAAAAAGGCAACTGATTTCGAGATTTTCCGGGCCTTACCTTTTCGGAAAATCACGGTTTGCAGTTCGATTTATAAATTTAATAAAACATTTAAGTATTTCTGGGAAGTAAGGTAATCATTTTTGTAAATATTAAACTATTGTTTCAAAGGATTTAAATTTAATTTTATTTTTCTTATCCCGAATTCTTAACTAATTCTTACGAAGTTTTAAATGCTTGTTAAAGACTTAAAACAAGCTGTATTGTCATTTGATACCTATCAAAATTCTGTTTTTGGCAAGTGATTAAACCTATGTTGGGTGATTATTATTAATATTATATTGGGAAAAATGTGAAAAATAAAATGTAGGCTGGGGTAACTTTTAAGATCGATTTAAAAATAAAAGCGAAATTGCAGTCGCTGGCGGTGTGTCAATAATCGCCTGTGCTTATGCACACAACAGCTCTGCAAACACCGGCGCACTTGTCTTAACCCACCCACTACCTCTTAACCCATGACACCCCTCCCCGTTTCCCGCCCCCGCTACCACCCATCAAAATCAGCTCAGCGCAAATCAAAGCCGTCTCAATCAACAAACAAACAAACAAACAAATAGACAGGCAAACAGACAAACATTTGCGTGCGCATTTCAAGGCGGTGGGCGGTGGGCGTGGCAGGTTGGGATGTTCAGAGGGTGGCAAATTTGCTTTTGCTATTAGTTTTCGGCCTGCGACCTTGTTTTCATTCCATTTGCACTGTTTGCATTCGAGATCTTTTAATTATTGTCACGCATCCACGCCTCCGGAAAAGTAGTTTTTCCCCCCCTGATTTTCCACTTGTGGGAGTTGCGTCAGGTGGTGGGATTTCCATGCGGATTAATTTCGATATTTGGTCTGGGGAATTGTTCGATTTACCCTATCCCATTGACGTTAATTTTATCTTGAACGCTGGAATTTTGAGGTATTTAAATATTTCATACCCATATAATTTAGTATCATTTCTTTAAGCTTTTCTTTCAAGATTTCCCAGATCTTAAAAATAATACATATATTTGACCACAAATTTAAATAAACTATTAAAATACAAAATACAACAAATCTTTTGTACTTGACTACACGTTTCTGAGAGCATACAGAGCTATTTGTCTGGGATATATTAAATAAATATAAATATTGGATACAAATGGAATTTGTCTGAGACTTTCAGTGTTTGTACACCCCTCCCATCTTGATTCAACCTTTGTAGTTTTGCATTATTTCTGTAAATATGCTTTGCATGCGTAGATATCTCCAACGAGGTTTCCCAGATCTCCGCCTGAACGCCTCATTAGCTAAAGCAATTCCACACATCTACGGAATTTGTATCTGTATCTACAAGATACACCCACCTGCCCACATTCGACTTAAGATGCTGCACTGACCATCTAGTGAAAAAACAAAAAAAACAAAAAAGGGAACCCACACACACACACATGGTCCAGTAATCGTAATCCCAGGGGTTAATCCCCCCACTTTTTTTTTGTTTTGAAGTTGCACCGCTTTTTATGGGATATGTGGCATATAGGAAGATCGAGATAAAGTGCGCAAAATAGATGCGTAATTTGACGTTAATGTTGCGCTAATAATAATCTAGAGAGAGGCCAGAGGAGGCAGCTGATCCCGCATCCTTCGGATACGGATACACATGTGTATATCTCGGCGATCGTGTAATGTGCTTAAGGACCTATCCTCCCTTTCAGTTCGTTTCTAAGACGCATTGTTGTGTTTGCCATTTTGACGGGTTTCGATTACTCCTCGTTAACCCTCCCCAGTTCTCCTTGTGTTCGACCCAGAAAGATACAGATACGGAGTATCTTTTTGTGCGCCCTTTCATGTGTGTAATCCACTCTGCTCGTTTTTGCTCAAAGTTAAATGATGCGCAGCTAAGTTGAGCAAATTTCCCTTACACTGTTTTGATTCTTTTCGAGACAGACGGCTGATGAAAGTAAATTGCACAACAGGAAAATCGGAAAAGGGGCACTGGGCACAAAAAAAAAACAAACAAACAAATGGCAATGTCTTCAGATGCCCCGAGTGTATTCCACTTTTTAGCCACTCTCATAAGTCGAAAATGATTTAATTTGAATGGCCTAGAAAATGTTATGATAATTAGGTAATAGGGATTAGTAAATACAGCCATTCGAATACGAATGTTTTTAAAATCAAATCAATTAAAAACTGGCTAAAATTGGTG
Organism: Drosophila fuyamai; assembly: GCA_018153365.1. Lineage (NCBI taxonomy): Eukaryota > Metazoa > Arthropoda > Insecta > Diptera > Drosophilidae > Drosophila > Drosophila fuyamai. The sequence continues at coordinate 9,477,183 of JAECXW010000062.1, forward strand.
CTTAAAACTTGCTTACCTTAAATATAATTCTAAATATAATTAAACAAAAATCAAAGAAATGGTACAAGATACATTTTTCTAAGGGGTGACAGATGGGTGGTGTGATTTGTCTGACTCTCTGCCGTTTTTTTTTTAGACCTTGACTGTGCCTCACTGCCTCAAAAACCTGGCCATAAAGTCAAACCCAACAAATGCAAAGTCAAAACGCAGCGGCTGAAAATCATCTAAAGTACCCAAGAAAAAAATCCCAAAACATTAAAAAGAAGTTAGAGAAAGGATTCGCTTCTGCGAAATGCTAAAAATGTGAATCATAAAGTACATAAAAACAAAACCCATGAACTCGAAAAGAACTGCACTAGAAACCTACAAACCTAAATAGATAGATCGGGTCAAGTTCTGAGTAAAGAGTTGGCCGATCCTAAAAAACATACGGAAATCGCAGAAGCGGCACAAAAAACGACCGTAAAACGCGATTCCCGGTAGTTTAGGTAAAATGGTCAGCGAAACTTACCCGCCTTAACCCCTTTTTGCCAGTGCGAACAATTGTAATTGTATTTGTAGAGCGAAAAGGGGTTAAAAAAAGGGGGCGAAAAACGGAACACAGGCAAAAGGACCTTAGGTCGAGTCCTGCTGCCTGTTCCTATTTTATTACTGCTGCATTATTGTGATGGCAATGCAAATTCACGGTTTTGTGGCGGTATGACACTGCATTTTTTTGGTTTTATTTTTTAAGTTTTATTTAACACAATTGTGACTATATTACTTAAGATTTTAAAACTTCAACATTTGCTTATATTATTAAGAAACACTTTTTTCAACTTTTCTTAAATAAAATCTTATTAATTTTAAAACAAAAGTTTTTTACATTAATGTTTACCTATGTACATATTAGTTTTTACTTAAAGATATTGAGTTATTTTGCCAATACGAGGAAAGAAAATATTTCTTAAAAACAGCTTTAATGTATTTTTTGTATATACTAAAAAAATAAATACAAAAATAAATTAGTTCAGTGTCATACACCCACATTACACACTTTTCTTAACACCACTCTGTTATTTGGCCCACGGAAATCTCTGCTATTTTTCTGGACATCCATTGCTCTGCTTAACCTTTCACCCTGCTGTTTTTTCGCTCTGCTTTTTTTAGCTAGATCGTAAAGTAATAAAATCATAAAAAGACGACAACCGAGCGAGACATAAATTAGAGATAAAGGAGTAAATGTGGAACGAGAACAGGACACGGTTTCGTTTTCATTTTCATTTTCGGGCAAAGGACGAAGGGTTAAAAAATGCGTGCACATTTTTTGTGTGAGATTTTTTTTATGACTCGGTCAGCGAATGGGTTAAGCAATGCCCAAATAACAATCGATTTTTCTGGTTAATTTTTTGCCCGCTTCTCCTTTGATTTTTTCACTGGTCTACGCGGAACTAGTAAAAATCGAGCGAAAAATACAATGGGGATTTTGTGTCTTGACTTTCGAGAGTTTTTTTTTTTTAGATTTTCGGGCAACAGAGATGCCCTTTTTTCCCGCTTAACATAAAGGCACAATTAACATTAACCCCTTTGTGGCCCTCGGAGCACGGGGTTTGACTTTCCAAGATGCCGACGCCCAATAAAACTGTCGCATAAGTCAACTCCGCTCCGCGCGAGAACAATACCAAAAAATTATAAATATTAATATTTTCCCATTCCGTTAATATCTTAACCTGCTGTCCATCGCTTTGATGATCCACCGTACACGGAGAACAAATATAAAGCCCAAGCTGGATTACTTAATATAAATTACTGAGTTCTTTTGTGTCTCGGAATATATCTTAATTATCCCTAATATATCTTTCAGATTTGGTTACTTTTAAGTGTCTTAATATTTTTTTAAAAATAAAGTATTATTAAAGGTTTTAAGTAAACTAAGAGTAGAAACTACAAGTTGTATGTGTTTATTTAAATATCTTAGTTAAATGATTAACTTATTCTTAAAAGAATGATACTTCATTTAAGTGCACTTTAAATTTTGTTTTTTTTTTCTTTAATAAAATTAAACATATCTGTGGCAAAGTATCTGTATTCCATATCATATTTTTTGTGTGTACTCATCGTGTGAGTTTAATATTTCAATTAATTTCGGTTCTCAGGCTGTGCGCCATGTGTTTGTCCCTGGAGAATAAAAAAGAGAGGCCCGGCATTTTTATGAGCCCTAACTAATTTGTACAAATTGCTGCGGTGTCTGCTTTTCTGGCCGTCTGTTGGCCAAGTCGAGATACCAAAATTGGGCCACAGTCAACAGCTCTCGACTGGATGTGAAAAGGCCTTCTCGATCTCAATCGAAAAATCACACATGAATAAAGGGAGAAGGGCAAGGGGCAAAGGGCAAGGCGGGGGTAAAAACAAAGCTGGAAAATCGGTGAATGGCGCATGGAAAACCAATCGAAGTGGCTATGCTCTAATTAAATTTATTTGATTCGTCGGCAAGTGGAAAATTGGAAAAAGAGACTAACAAAAGAGAATGAGATCTAAGAAAGGTGGATTTAAGCAAGTGTTTCTTTGACGGGAAGTTGAAAACACTAAGAATGCTAATGTAATATACTACATTTATTTTTAATATTGAAAAAATTGAATTTCCTTTAAACTTAAAGCACCAATATTTTCAAACATAAAATAATTCATTTGAAATATTTGTAATGACTCAAAGGATTTGTCTTAATTTGTTTTAGTTATTTATATAACATTGACCTGCTTTTGTATTGTATAAACAAAATATGTAGATAACCCTATTTTTATCTTTGATAAGGAAAAATGATAAAATCCCATTTGTTTGGCTTGTATTTATGTAAAAGGACATTATTTTGTAAACTATTTAAAGAAGCTCTTGCATTCCGCATCGCCATTCGTTGATGGTCTTTCTTTCTTTGCAGGTTCACCGAACAGTTTGTCTTGGTTTCCTGGTCAAACTTTGGGGCTCCACACAAAAAGAGTTTCACACGCTGCTCCTCCGGGAAAATCCCCTCCTCGAAATGCCTCAATCAACATGTCGTGGCCGAGTTCTAAGCCGAGCCAAGCCATTTTGGCCAACATTTGGCCACAAGTGCAAGCCCACAAAATGCAGTTCATTTCTCCGTCCCTCCATCTGAGTGTGTGCAGTCGAAAAGTGCAACAAAGTGCCCTCGAAATCCACACATTTCCCCCAGAAAACCCCCTTTCACCTTTCTAATCTACACTAAGGAAAGCACAACAACACCACAACATACAATTTGGACTTCATTATTTCTGGTCAACATTTTACAAAAGTCATTAAGGCCTTAAGATCGAAAGTTTTAGGATTTCTTAGTACTGTATGTAGAAATATTTATTTGTCTGGTACAATTACATTAAAGATTAAAATGAAAAAATGAAATAAACAATAAAATAAGCACGCATTTTTCTTTTTTAATATAATTAATTATTTTCATATTTATTTGTAATACATATCCATAACTTCTTTATAATATTAAAAACTAGTCAGTTTAATATTATATCTTTCTCTTATTAAATAATAAATGTAAATAAGCATTTGGGTATTAATATATATAGAAATTTGAAGCAAACTGATTAAATCAATAGTTGTCATTTTCCACCGAAATGTTTTTCACAGTGTAAGCAAACAGTTTGAGGACGGAAATTGCCAACGAAATTGCAAACGGAATGTTGAAGGAGCACCTCGAACAAAAGGCCCTGATGGTTGGTTGTTAGGGGTTAAAGCGTACCTCTCCCCCTTCCCCTCCCCCTGCACCTGCTGACCTTGGGGACAGACTTTAACCTGTGTTCCTATTTGAAATTCGCTCTGCTTTATTGTCTTCTGGTTACACATGTCTACAAAGAAAATTCTTAAAGATGTGAATATTAAAAAAATATTCAATGGATAAATTACATAAAATGAAGCGAACTACTGGTAATAAACTCTAGTTTACAATAATAACAAATATTAATTTATTTATTTTAATATAAAGGTCAATCATAAAGGAATGGTGTTTATATTTTTAAAATATTTGCTCACTTACTCACTCCTAAAAATATAACAATTACATTTAGTTGAAATTTTGTTTGCCAGTGTTGTTGCTTCTTAATTAAGGCTGCGATTTTAATGCACTCACTGCAACGACTTTATTTAATAAAATCAATTTCGTATCATAAATTTTAAAATGCCGCACAAGCGATTTCATCGAGGTGCTGGGAAAATGAAGGCAGCTCCATCATTTGGGTGCCACATATTAATTCCAGTTTCGCACTTTTCGTGCTCGCATGGAAATGCCGTAAATAGTTGTTGCCGATGTTCAGGATTTTGCCAGCCTGTTTTCCGCTCCCCACCCCCGCCATGGATTTTCCCAACCCCCCCCATCCGCCCACCCAAAATTTCCCATCGCCTGCATTGCTGCATTTATTAATAATTATAATGTCTGCCTTTTCGTGGGTGAAAATGGGGGTGACGGTGCGGCAGGAATGTTTCTGTTTTCAGTTTTCCGCTTTCTGTTTTCAGTTATCCGACCTGAGGTCCTGCGTTTCCGTTGGCTCCTGGTTTTCGGCTCCTGCGTTTTTCGGTCCTGGCATTCATAAATCGCAGCTCATTTCTGTGTGGCCACGGAATGCACACGCATAATTATTTCGGCCTGCAGTCGCCGTTGGGGAAAATCGGCCGGGGGTTTTCCCCTCTGTGGAAAATTTCCGGGAGTGGCTAAGTGGGTGGCAAAAATGCGGGTCGTCGAGGAAAGGCAGCTTAGAGTGGGGGAAATTGAAATATATGTGGAGTGAAAATTGGGAGAATGATAGAATGCAATGAATGCATCGTCCACAAAATAAGAACTTTTATTATTATTTGAATAATTTAAAGGGAAAATCAGTTACATGTTGTTAATAAATTAATACAAATATTATACCAGTACTACGATATTTTTATACCCGTTACTCGTAGAGTAAAAGGGTATATTGTATTCGTGCAAAAGTATGTAACAGGTAGAAGGAAGCGTTTCCGACCCTATAAAGTATATATATTCTTGTTCAGGATCACTAGACGAGTCGATCTAGCCATGTCCGTCTGTCCGTCTGTCCGTCTGTCCGTCTGTCCGTCTGTCCGTCCGTATGAACGCTGAGATCTCGGAAACTATAAAAGCTAGAAGATTGGCATTTTGCATGCAGATTTTAGGAGTTCCTACGCAGCGCAAGTTTGTTTCAAAAAGGTGCCACGCCCCCTTTAACGCCCACAATCGCTTATATACGATTTTATTTAAATATAAATTTAAATATTTCGGAAAAGTAAAAATGCAGTTTTATTGTGTTTATCAATACCTATCGAAATGTAGAAGAATTTTTCAAATCGGACCATTCGTTTAAAAGTTATGCGCGATCAAAGTTTCTATCTCCATCTCCCTCGCACTCCTTTTACCTGAGTAACGGGTATCTGATAGTCGGGGCACCCGACTATAGCGTTCTCTCTTGTTTAATTTGGAATGTATTTGATCTAAAAGGCGAAAAGTAGACCTGATTTTTCCAGATTTTGACTAAAATTAACATTTTTTTTTAGCTGAGAATGCCGCTCTTTTGTAACGAATTTAACGAGGTGTGACACTCTAACATTCGACCACTATTTCCCAAAGTTTGAATAAAAAAACTGAAAAAATCGATATGTTTTTTTGCCTTTACCTTAAATTTAAATGCGGATAATTGGATAAGCAAACCAATCTTCAGAGATATGTAATTTTGAAATCGCCTTCAAATTGGTAAAGTTTTGGACTCTAGAAGTCCAATTATGGGTCAGCTTTTTACACAACATCGGAAACTTAGAAAATACATTTTAGTCAATTAAGTCAAACAGTTAAAAGGATACGATTTTCGCAAGCCAAAAATATCCTTTACCTATTTCCCAACTATTTTCGCTTAACCCTTTACCACCGAAATGGATATCCTCCGTTTGGTGGGGGTGATGCCCCCCCATCGAATGGCAGTTGGTTCTTTTTTGGGGTTAACCGAGCTCCGCCATTTGCATGCAAATGCAGTTTGAAAGGCCATAAAAGTGCCAGCTACGGATACAAATAGAGATGCAGGATTCAGTTTCAGATACAGCTGCTCCTCCTCTTCCGCATTTATTCCCAGCCTTTGCGGATGTCTCACTTCGCGGCAATTACCAAGGAGATGGCTTCAGATACAGATACAGATACAGATACAAAAATACGGCCAAGATTCAGATAGACAGGCGACGCTAACCAATTTTCCATGGTTGCGCAATAACTGCAAATTTAATTTCGCAATTTCGCGCCTCGGATTCAATTGCCCCCGTCATCCTTCCATCATCCCTTGTCTCCTTTTTATTTCACCCTCCTTCCATAAAAATGGCAAAACAGACGATAAATTGGCCTAACTAATCTTGGTTTGCTACTAAATTGGCACAGCCTTTGATACATTTAAAACTTCTTTTCAGGAATGCAAATATCAACTGCAATTAAAAGTTTCAAACTAAAGGAGTTGCTACGAAGGATTTTTGTTGCGGGTTATTTTAAAAAATGGCAGGCATAATAAGCCAGGAAATTCTAAAATAGTTGTATTTAAAGATATGTAAGGGAAAAACAAGTATGATAATTAAATGAATGCTAAAGGAATTATTTTTCAAAAAGTTATAATTAAAGCATTTACTATGTAATTTTTAAAAATATATCAAAAGGGTGTTTTTTTTTTATAAAACTATAAATATATTTTATTCTTTTATAAAAAAGGATGAATAACGAATTTGGTTATATTTTATTATGAGTAGTGGTAAGGTAACTAATGTTAGCACAAGGCAATAATATAAATATACAAAATTTGATGATATCCCAGAGGTAACGACATAAATACAAAAATAAAAAAAAAATGTAGAGCTCCTCAGATGGTCTCGAAAAACCCCTAAATTGATTGATTATCTCAGCTCATTTCAAAGCTGGGCAAAAAAAACATGCAATGATTTTCGATTTTGTTTATTTGTGTTGTGCGCAATTTGTTGTTTAATTATTTTGGATGTTTTCGATTTGCTATTTTGTTACGCGATGGCTTTCGTGTTGCTCCTTTTTTTTTTTTATACGCCACCATAAAAACGGCGAGCCGTAAAAATGTTTCCAATAAAAACACTGTTGCCTTGGATCTTTGGGGGATATATGGGGATATATATCGAAGAGTGCGAGTATCTGGGCATTTGATTATATATACTTGCAGCTAGTTGGCGCCCAGCTCTTTTGGGCATGACCAGAAAACCAAATATTTCTGTTTGTTTGCTGGCATTTGGCTGCGCTTTTTTTCCTCCCATTTTTTTTTTTTGTGACTTTGTTTATGGCCAAAGCGGTTTTATGGTTTTCAATGGGGGCGTGGCGAATTTCTCACGCTGCCATTGTGTAAACAAAAGATAAAAAGATATAGAGTTATAGAGATGCAGAAGTATCGACTGCAGTTTTTTTTTTTTGTTTTTCGGGGGAGTTACAGAGTTGCAGAGTTTTAGAGTTGCGGAGTTGTGTGTGTTTATTATGAGAAAGTGGCGCCAATGGTTAATGATTTTTAATGATTGTTTACACGAAGCTTAAGCTGCATTTTCCCTTCAGCTGCCCCGCAAGATTTATGGGCATTTAAACAAATTTGATGAGATTTTTCCCCGGGCCGCTGGCGCAACTCTTTCCTAAAAGATCCCATAAATCTTGGCCAACTCAGTTTGCCAGCTGTATCTGTATCTTCGGTGTATCTTCGTTGTATCTTCGATTCTGCGTTCAACTTCTTCTCGTAGTTTTGTCAAAGCTGCTTAAGTGGATTTTCCTCCGGCAATTTCTCACCGAAGAAGGCCCATGTTCATTCCCCTTTTGTGTTTATTTTTATGTCGCTTTTCCCGTCCCCGCTTTTCATCCGCTGCCTTGGAAATTCGCGGATAACCCGAAATGGCTTTCTCCTCTCCACAATTGATTTTCGGTGGCAATTTTGGCAAATCTGAAATATAGAAAGGCAAAAGTAGCGGATACAATTGTATCTCAAGGTGGCAAGGGAAACTCATTTTGGCCACTTGAAAATTAAGTGAAACTAGAAAACTCTAGAAGTAAATCATTAAATGTTTCAAAATTAAAGAAAAGTAAACATTATTAAGTCACCTATGGACACATTGGTGTATTTTTCATTAATAATAAGCCATTTTATTTTACATTCAGTTTAAAGATGTACATAACTTTATTTATAAAACTTATTTTAAACTATTTTTGAGCTTTAATCAAAAGTGAAAATTTGTTAAAATAGAAAGTTATATTCTTTATTTCCTTTATTAAAGTATCTGATAAAGTAAGATAACCTTTGTTAATTATATTGTTGAATTTGTATTTAACAGTAAGCGTAACATAATCTGTTCGGTAACCATATCTTTATATGTAACAATAATGTATGTTATCGAACAGCGAGCTTCAAACATATGTTTTTTTCCTCTCGCTGCCTACTATTGTTCTTTAGTGAGTATACTCTCACGAGTTCAGTTCTATTATAACGATTAAACTATTAACTACAAAGCCGCTGCGTTATTCTTTGCCTGGGATAATCCACTATACCACGTGGTTATTTTTTCCAACAAAGGTTATGGGCCCAGAAAACCGGCAATATATAATAGTTTAAATACAGAGATTCGACAAAGTCATCTCGAGAACTCAAAAAACTGTAAATTTTTGTTAAACGCCAATAAATCGTGAAGTGTGGTTCGTTAACAAAATGAGTGTGTCTGCTCAAATAGAAAAATTGGGAGAAGACAACTATGACGTATGGTCGATATCGATGCGGAGCGTACTAGTCACCCAGGATTTGTGGAGTGTTGCAAGTGGAAGCATTACCAAGCCCCTAGATAAGGCGGAGTGTGCCACTTGGGAAATCATTGACCAGAAGGCGCTGGCGTCCCTGATCCTAAACGTGAAGCCGACACAGTTGATGCATATTAAGCACTGCTCAAGTGCATACACGGCATGGAGGAAACTTCGAGAGATTCATGCATCTGGCAGTCCAGCCAAAAAGGTACAGCTCTATCAAAAACTCTTGGGTCTAAATCTGCATAACGGTGAGAGTGTCAACAGTTATATTAACACATTTACGGAAACTACCGATAAGTTGGCCGAACTTGATATACGTCTCCAAGATGATTTGAAGGTCATCATGATATTGTCCAATTTACCAAGTAATTGGGAGAGTTTCGTCGTAGCAATCGAAACTCGGGACAAGTTACCTTGCTTCGACACAGTTAAGGTAAAGCTTTTGGAAGAAGGAGCGAGAAAAGAAGAGAGAGATAGGAGAGAACGTACTGATCAAGCGGTATATGCACACCGAAACTTACAAAGTAAGGGTACAGTTTTCAAAAGTCGCGGAAAAATTAGCAAAGACGAAAAGAAGTACGAAAAATTCAGTTTAATGGAAAATGTTACAAGTGCAGAAAAATCGGACATCGCGCCAGAGATTGCAGAGATAGTGAGTCTATCGAAAAACTGCAATCGAACTGCCTAATGCATATCAGTGTGTGTAAACAAAACGAATTTGTATGGTGTCTTGATTCTGGTGCGACGTCTCATATGTGCTGCAATAAAAACTTATTTAATACATTTATAGAAAAGAAATCACAGATAATGCTTGCGGCGGAAGAGTATATAGAATCTTCGGGTTTTGGCACAGTTATGTTCTGCGCAGAAAACGTAAACATTCAGTTGGAGGAGGTGTTGTTCGTTCCAACGTTGCACATGAATTTTTTGTCAGTAAGCCAAGCCGCTGCTTACGGTAAATTCACAGTATTCGATAAATACAAAGCTGTTATCAAAGATGAAAAAGGCAACATTATGCTACAAGCTAAGCAGCGGAATAATTTGTATTTATTCGAAATGAGTTCGCACAGAAATATTGTTTGTATGGCAAAAGAAAATACACTAGTAACGAAATGGCACGATCGGTTCGGCCACTTAAACTTTCAGAGTTTAAAACAAATAGCAGCTCAGAATCTAGTGACCGGAATTAATATTCAACATGTGCCAACAAAAATTAGCTGCGATACATGTAACATTTCGAAGATATGTGCGCTACCACACCCACAAAGATCAGACATGATTTCAACAAGCGTGTTGGAATTGATTCACTCGGATGTCTGCGGGCCCATGAATGTAAAATCATTGGCCGGGAACCGCTACTTCGTTACATTCATAGATGATCATTCTAGAAAAATCCATGTTTACTTCATGCATGCAAAAAACGAGGTACTGCAGAAGTTTAAGCTGTTCAAGAACTACGTGGAATGTCAAAAAGGAAGGAAAATCAAACAGCTGAGGAGCGATAATGGCAAGGAGTACGTCAATAATGAATTCACGGAATTTCTTAACTCTTGCGGAATTAGACGGCAATTGACAGTACCCTATACACCCCAGCAAAACGGTGTCGCTGAACGGGCTAACCGCACCATCGTAGAGATGGCAAAAAGTTTGCTAATTCATGCAAATCTAGATGAATTTTTGTGGGCTGAAGCCGTCCAAACAGCTGCCTATTTAAGGAATAGGTGCCCAACAAAATCACTAGACGGAAAAACACCATTCGAGATGTGGAACAAGCGTTTACCTTCAGTGAAGCATCTCAGGATTTTCGGCTCACGAGCATTTGCCCTGGACAAAACGTCACGAGGAAAATTCAAACCAAAAGGAAAAGAGTACATTTTCGTTGGATATTCTCATTCAGCAAAAGCCTACCGGCTGTATGATCCAGGGAGCAGAAGTATAATTGAGCGACGAGATGTCAAATTTTTTGAAGGTGAGTTTGCCAAGAAAAATTATAGTCCTCAAATATCCAACTTCGATTCAAATATTATTCGCCTTGAGTGTCATTCGGAAGTAGAGCAAGGGGCTGCCAACAAAGATGGATTCACAACTCCAGAGGACAAAGAGGAGGAAGCCCAGCAGCAGCACTCTGCAAGGTGCGATTCTACACACAACGGCGAAGAGGAGGATATATTTGTCAGCGCAAGTGATCCTGTTGAGCAGGATGAAGTACACGGCGAGGCAGTCTTCAACCAAGACGAAAATATGCCGATATCCTTACAAAATGAACTCGCAGCCCGTCGGGGCCCTGGAAGGCCGAAAATAATTAGGACAGGCAATCCTGGCAGACCGAAAAAGGAGTTCCAAATGCTCAACAATCTTAACAGCCTTGAAGACGCCGAGACTCCGAACACAGCGGACGAAGCACTGTCTGGCCAGTACAGCAAACACTGGAAGGCGTCAATGCAAGCAGAAATGGATGCGCTCGTGGCCAACGGGACTTGGTCATTAACAGATCTGCCCAAAGGTCAGAGGGCCATCGGATCAAAATGGGTGTTTCGCATCAAAAGAAACAAGAATGGCGAAATTGAACGTTTTAAGTCTCGACTAGTAGCGAAAGGTTGCGGCCAACAGTTTGGTATAAACTACTGGGAAACATACTCTCCTGTAATCCGAAATGAGACTATACGAATGCTATTCGCTGTAGCTGCAGAAAAGCAGCTGTATATGCATCAGGTTGATATCTCAAACGCATACTTAAATGCCGAGCTTAATGAAGATGTGTATATGAAACAACCTTCGAACTTTGTTGACAATCGCAACCCCAACTTTGTATTAAAGCTACGAAAAGCAATATATGGGCTAAAACAATCTGGACGTGCATGGAACAGCACATTAGATGAAGCCCTGCAGAGCATTGGATTCAACAGAAGCAGAAACGAACCTTGTTTATACGTCAAAGAAAGTCAGAAGAAGTACAGCTTCATAGCCGTGTACGTGGATGATCTTATCATCATTTGCCCAAGTGAGGAGGACATCGCCTTGGCCAAAGGCAAGATCTCTGCGGTCTTCAGCATGCAAGACGGAGGCAAGCTAAACTACTTTTTGGGTCTAGAAATACATAGAGATGGCGATACGGGATGTATAACTCTTTGTCAACAGAGATACATTCACTGCTTGTTGGATCAGTATGGCATGACAGCATGCCGACCGGCTGCAACACCGCTAGACACTGGATTCCATATCAGCTGCAAGGATAAGAACTGCGTTAAGGTAAATATCACTAAGTACCAATCATTAATCGGTTCTCTCATGTATTTAGCCGTTCTGAGCCGACCTGATATCGTACATGCCGTGAGCAAGCTATCCCAACGTAACACTGATCCGCATATCGAACACGAGACTGCAGCTAAACACTTGTTGCGATATTTAGCCGGGACATTAAACTTGAGTATTGTCTACAAGAAGTCTGGAGGATCAGTAATGGGATTTGCAGACGCGGATTGGGCGAACGACCAACTGGACCGGAAGTCTTACTCTGGATATGCTTTCTTCCTGGCTGGCGCTGCGTTTTCATGGTCTTCAACCAAGCAGAGCATCGTTGCTTTAAGCAGCACAGAAGCAGAATATATTGCCCTTTCAACTGCAGCTAGAGAGGCAATATACCTTAGAAGATTACTGGGGGATATGGGTTGGCCAAACGTTGAGCCAATTACTATCTTCGGAGATAACATCAGCTCACATCATATTGCAAGAAACCCGATACATCATAAGCGTACCAAACACATAGACATAAAGTTTCATTATGTAAGAGAAAAAATTGAGAGCAACGAAATCAATTTAAAACATGTATTTACAGAAGAAAATGTTGCAGATTTGTTAACAAAAGGTTTATGTAAGCAAAAGCATTGTAAATTTGTTAGAGCCCTTGGACTAGTTGATTCCGATAGAGCAGATAATGTATAGCTTAAGCAAAAGTGTTGAATTTGTATTTAACAGTAAGCGTAACATAATCTGTTCGGTAACCATATCTTTATATGTAACAATAATGTATGTTATCGAACAGCGAGCTTCAAACATATGTTTTTTTCCTCTCGCTGCCTACTATTGTTCTTTAGTGAGTATACTCTTACAATCACGAGTTCAGTTCTATTATAACGATTAAACTATTAACTACAAAGCCGCTGCGTTATTCTTTGCCTGGGATAATCCACTATACCACGTGGTTATTTTTTCCAACATATATTAATACCTTTGTTAATTATTAATACCTTGTTTAGTAATAAATTTCTAATTTTACATATGTAAACCAATTTTGAGTTTATTTTCAGCTTAGAAAAAGTAACTGATGAGGGCGAAACATGTGTCTCTTTCAAATTTAAAGCCTATATATCTTGTGAAAGTCTGTAAGTTATGCATTCGAAATCAACATTGTGCCGTTGTTAAGTTCAGTTTCCCTTCAAAATTTCCACTTACCATCTGCTTCTGTTCGGCAATCGCTATTTAAGCGACCTTTTTGCTCGGGACTTCAAAGCGTATAAGGTGGGTGGTTGGGTGGTTGCACTGGGGATGTACGAACTGGGTGGTTTTATATCGAAACGTATTTTTGGGGGGGCTGAAAAGTTTGCGAATTGAATCCGCCACACGACTTGCCACACGCGGCTCACCAAATTTCGCACAATTTTGCGTGCGACGCGGCCGTGTAATGATGCTATGTTGTTAGGGGTTGGATGGGGGATTGGGTCTGGATGTGGATATTGGGTACGGGGATGGGTTCGGGGATGGGTATTCCAATGTCAAAGCATGTCATAGAGCCAAGGAAGTGGGAGTTGCTTCTGCAATGAGGCCAATAAAGTCAGGGGGCTGAAAACACCCTCTTCGTTTGGGCAATTCAATTCAACTATTACAGGATCCATTGTGTGCGTGATTTTTGATTATCGAAAAAGAAAAGCCAAAAGTCACGTCATGGCCCTCAGGCTGTGGCTTAATCAGCTGGGTGGGGGGGAGGTGGTGGTGGTGGTATGCTTTTTTTAGAGGATATTCTTTAGAAAAGGGAGTGGGTGGGGGATTGGTGGAGCTGCGGCATCATCAAACTCAATTGCTTGGAAAAATGGCAAGGAAGCCAAAGCCGAGGAGTGCATAAAACATATTACGCAGATTGTATTGATTTCTGATTATTCCGTCGCGCTGCCGTTTGACGCTTAGATTTATAGCCCAAAATTGCGGGGGGTTCCCCTTGTTTTTTCATTTTTTTTTTATACGGATAGGGGGGAGGGGGGTATCGAAACAATTGGGGGCCGTGTGGTTGCGGCTGCTTGTTTATTTGGATACTTGTAAGTAGCTACTAAGCTCGCTTTCAGTGGATTTCCTTTTCGCCAGCGGGGATTTCAATTTGGGATTTTGGTGGAATTATATGAATATATAAACATGTCGCTATTGATGACATTTAAAACAACAAAAATGGAAAACAAAGGAAGATAGATGAACAGAAGAGGCATTTTTAGACCTTACTTGTAGATCACATTTTTAAAGAATTTTCGTTATATTGTTCTTATATTAAGTCAATTTCAATGAAACATTGGTAAAAGCAACAAGCATTTTATTAGCTTTCTTTAATTAAAACTGAGTAAAAAATATAGTATTTGAAAATAGTTTACAAAAACTTTAAAAATGTGTTGAAGTGCTTTTATAGTTTTTTTCTAATTATGTTTATAATATTATCTTTCTAAACATTGCATTTATAACCTAAGTTTTATAATTATATATAATATATTTTTTTTCTAATTATGTTCGTAATAATATCTTTCTTAACATTGCATTTATAACCTAAGTTTTATAATGATAGTCAAATAGCTATATTATTATACAACTTGCAATGAAAAGTGAATTATTATTTTTATTGACCTTGTTTTATGAACATTTTCAACTCAAGTGGACCGTGAGTTATGGTCGAATTTTCCGGGAAAAACTGAACTTCAATCCGCCCGCGCCCCCGACTGGCATTCATCGATTTTCGCCCAATGAAAATATTGACAAGTTTTTTAACGACCCAGTTGAGTGATCCGATCCGATTCGATCCGATGTATGGAGTTATCACCCCTGAACGCCGTAAATTGAAACATCAGCCTCGAGGCAATGACGTCGTAAATAAATAAACAAATAAAGAAGCTGCAACCGTGGAAAATCTATTGACTTTGCCGTGGCGACAAAAGGACATCGGGGCAAAAGGACATTGAGGCCGAGACGAAGACATCGATGTCAAAGTCTCCGCATTGTCTGTCGGAAAAGCCGGGCCCACAAAAGGGGGCTGATCGTGTTGGAAAACTGTGTGTGCTGTTTGGAAGGCAACGCAAAAAAAAAAAAATAGTAGAGAAAATGTGAAAAGGTACACACGAATTTCTCGTTTTTCCCTCCCTTCCAGGCGAACGCATCCATTGTCCTTCGGCAGCAGGATCAATGAAAAACGCTGAATGAAATGGAAAATGTATGCCGAAAATGCCGATCCTTTGGCTGTGACAGCTTCTGGCCGGGCAAACAAATGCAATGTTATCCTTTTGTCACAAATGCTACTAAGAATTATGTTGTCCTCGACACGGCGACAAAAAAAAGATTCTATAAAATAAAATTAATGTCCTTTTTTTCTCGTTTTATAGTTGTTCGTTGTGTGAGTGTGAGTGTGCGATTGCATCGGATGCAACGGCAAATATTTGTAAACGCGCCCTTTTTACCTTTCGGTTTTATTCGATTTTTCAGCGGGGTTTTTTCTGGAGGGGGGAGGAGGCTGGGCAGCTGAAGTGAGACAAAAAGCCTAGGAAAAAGGGGGCGGGGAAAATCGGGAAAATTGGGCAAATAGAAGGGGAAAAGCGAAGGCCACGCACGCCCAAGCACTTCAGCCCAAGGCATTTTCCTGGTGGGCGGGGGTGGTGAAAATCCAGCGGTGGGGGGAGGTCTGAAAAAGAGAGGGGGAGGCGGAGAAAAAGCATCGGCAAAAGTCGCTTACTTAATACCCTTAATTTGCGTACTTAAAATATTATTTATAGTATCTAAACAAGGCAATAGCAATGTATAATTCCTTGTCTAACATATTTTATTTTCACAAACAAATTAGTTTGAATAAATATTTCAACAATAAAATGTGTCTTAAAGACTTTATGACCTAAAAAAATATTTTAAATACCTTATTCACTCATTAATATAATATCATTTTAGAGTAATATTTTTCTTTTGTTAAATAAATGTATATCTAATGAAGTAAAATAAGTCCAGGACATAATATTAAATGAATAAATAAATAGTTCTACCCATAAACTATTTATTTTAGACTTACATATATGGTTTAATACTATATGATTGAAATAAATATATAATAAATAAATGGATATGTACGGATGTTCCAGATTTAAACTCTTAATTAAGCAATTCTTTTTAATATTTTATTCAACCAAAAAGGTTTTTTTAAAATTAAATGGACTTTCCTGGGGACTTACTTAGCAGTGGTTTGTAAAATAGGAAGTGTATCCGTGGTTCGTTGATCTCTGGCGAAACTGGCAACTCCGTGCTCATTATTTATGGACACTTCTCTGGTGGATTCCTCGTATTCCTCGTATTATTTTTTCCAGCCTTTCCTGCCTATTATTATCGTCGGGAAACTATCGCCGGGGAATCGAAGATGCGGGGAGTGGGTGACACGCGGCACTCACCACCGAAACATCCAGCGTATATATGTTGTATATAGGGCTCGTGATATTGCGATGATGATGATGATGATGATGATGATGATGATGATGATAATGACGATGATGGTGATGATGAGGATGATCATCTGTGGCATTTCGGTCACCAACCAAAAACGCGCTCACACACACACACACACAAACAGAGAAAGTGTGGTGGTTTATGCTTGTTACGAGGCGCAGGGGTGGGGATTTTATTTTTTCCGAGGGGAAGGGGGCGGCACTTGAAAACTAAATGCAACCGAAGCGTAGCGCTCACTTTTCTTGTTTCCTATTTTATGTTTCCTTTTTTTTTTCGGGGTGAGAATATATAGTATTCAAACACAGGGGCGGGGCATTCAAAATGGCGGAGAAAAAAGCCTGAAAAAGATTGGGAGGGGAGGGGGAGGGGTGATCAATCTGCGGGTTGCATTCTTTGGCCAAAATGGTTTTCTCGTTTCGTTTTTATTTCGATTCCCTGGAGAAAAATAATAAAGAGGTGGGCAATTTTCCGCGTTTTCTTTTTTAAGACATTAATTTTTGTTTTAATTTTACAACCATAATGTTTACTGAATCAAATGCATTGTTTTGCATTCTATTAAAATGTTTTTGAAATTCTAATAAACTTTATTATAAAATGTTTAAATAGTGAATTACTTCTCTATTTATGTATATTTTTAAAATCACAGTATTCATTGCTTAATTTCCTTAAGAATAATTGTTTAAGGAAGTAAAGCCAAAATGAAAACTATGTTTATATTTCTAACATATCTTGTTTTTAACTGCGAAAATAAGCATATAATTCTTGACAATGACAATTTCATTTGAGAATTAAGATGCTGTACCTCCGTAGAATAGTTTATTTTGAGAATATTTTAAAGTAATTAAGCTGTCTTTTTTTCCATTCTATAAATCCAACAACGTCTTCACCAGTTTCCTCTTCAAATTTATATTTTTATTTTGTTGAATTCAAATGATGAATACAATGGCCGAGTGATATATATAAATACGTATACGCAAACTTTTGGCACGACCACACAAAACCGCCCATCTGCGTGGATCCGCAAAAACACGAAAAAGATATGCCACAGAAAAATATATATATATAATATAAATAGAGTAAATCCCGCGGCCACCGCACACGAAAAACCACCAAATAAACTTTGTCATTTTCGGCGATGCCGCCGGCGGTTGGTGAAAATTATTTACTCAAGATTTATGCGTTCTGCGATTCAGTCTGCCATTTATTTACGCATATACATACGCTAAATATAGGTGAAAAAACTGGTTTCTATTATTTAGATATAGTGTCGCATTTATTTGCCTGCTTTCGCACAGATTTATGACTTGTGGCCAGCCACAGAACTTTTTTGTTTAATATTATTGATATTAATTTATGCAGGAAATTAGCTGTTTGAATTTTTACTTTGATTTGTTTGGCGGCACAAGCAATTTTCAGAAATATTTTAAACAGAAAATGTGTGAAGTATTAGAAGAAAAAAATGTAAGATTATTTTGGGCTACGTTTTGGGTTTTTATATAAATTAATTTATATTCTAAGTGTATAAGAAAATTTAAACAGACTAAGTGCTTTGCAAATTGTAAATAAAATGTAGTAAATGTAAAGAAAAATGTTAGTGAGCTGAATGGAAAACCCCCTTAATAAATACTATATATATTAGTAGTTCCTAGATTTTCGCAAACCATTTCCCACGCACCGCCAAAAAAAGAAGGGAAACCTGCAACATTTTGGCCAAATCGAAGACAATGCGCTTTGATTTGGTTTAAATTGAGGGAGGACCGAGGCGGTAGTGTGTTTTGTAAACATTTTTCCAAAAACATGTCCCAATACGCCGGACCTTATTATCGCCTGCTGACTGCTGCCCCTGTTGACCGGGTCAAAAGGAAAAAAAAGCAGACGCATTGTCTGGCTCGGTCACTTTTCCTTGGCCTTTTCATCTCGCTTCGGCACTGGGAAATTGACTTGTTACAATTTTCCTGCCTCTCCGCTATTGTGCCCCTCAATTTCCCCAGAATCACACCTATTTTTGTTCGCTACTCGGTTAGATTGAGAGGCATCTAACTAATTTATTTTCATTTTCTTTCAGTACTTTGGTATTTCGGTTTTGTTGCCTTTTGTGAAGCGGCGGCAACGCCCTCAGAACTTTCCTCGATTCAATTTTATTTCATTTATTTTGTTTTTTTTTTTTTTCTGCTAGTGTCGGGCCAACAAATTGTCATCGGGACAATCGGCGTTAGATTTACGGGAATTATTGGGAAATTGCCGATGACAGGACGCTAAACTAGGCTAATGTGAATAGAGATGTTTGAAAGGAGCTGATTTGTTTTGGATTTCTTTGGTTTGTTGCCTTTTTCGGATAAAAAATGTCAAACTATTGAATAAAGTAAGTCATGCTGCAATTTATTATATTTAGTTTTAACCGAAAAACTAGGCGTTTTATTTTCTAGAAATATTATTTTTATATGTAATCTCAGAAGTTTTATAAAACAGGCTATTTATAAATACTCTTACCCAGTTTATCAGATTAATAATTTTACTTTATTTAGTGTTGTTTCCTTTTACATTTGATTTTTGCCAGAAATCATTGGCTTTTAATCAATTTGTCATGTCAATTAGTTTGCCCGGGCATTTTCCTCGTCCAATTTCCCGTTTTCCACTCTATTTTCGTATTCGGCCCATCGAAAATCCCTCCGCCCATTCACCTTTTGTCATTGAGAAATGGCCAGTCATCTGGTTATCCGAAAAAGGCTTTAAGTATTTGCTGATTTATGAGGGGGATAGGTATACACAGCAAGTGGTATTAATGAGCCCACCTCTCCAGTTTTCCCCGACTGTTTTCCTCGACTGTTTTCCCTTAGCTTTCCTGTCTCCCAGGTTGTCACTTTGCATAAAGAAACAATTAAAAAATTGCCAAAAAGCCAAAACGTCTTTTTTGGGGGTAGCCGCACAAAGACAGAGATAGATGGATACACAGTGAAAGAGATGGTGCACTGAAATAAATCTTGAGCTATAATCCACGGGCTTTTTCTTTATTTTGCTAAAACGCATGATGCTTAAAGTATTTCGTGTAGCTCCTAGTTGGACTTCAGTTTTTCAATATATATCATACAATTTGTATCAATATTACAAAACTTTACTATTAATTAATGTAAGTCTGGTTCTTTTGCTAAATTAAAATTTAAATAATAAAAAAGGAACAAAGAAATGTTTTTATTTAACCCTTATTTTATATAATTTATAAAGGACATCAAAAGGCTTCTTTAGATAATAATTAGAAATGAACATTTTTCATTAATTTGCCATATAATTTTATTAATAATGGAATATCTTAATTTTAAAATTCCCCGTTAAAATCGATGTATTTTTCGCTGTGTAGATGGTCGGAGTTTTAAGTGCACCCGCTGGTGGCATTTGGCAGGCGCAAAAGCGCGAAACTCATTAACTTGTGTCAGGAGCAGAAGATGCCGCAGCTCCCCCAGTTTTCCCCCAGCCCCGCCCACTTAGCAACCCCCGGAGAAAGTGAGAAAATTATCATTATCACCCCGACGGCCGCCCACTATTGTTGGGCTTAATTAACAAGCGCGCCGAGTGAATTTCTAAGGTGGGGGCGGAAAATCGCATCTGGGGGGGCGGTGTAAACGCAAAGTACTAATCATGAAAATTAAAAATAATTAAAACTTTTCTTTCAATTTCGCTTCTGGGCCTTTTGTCAAGCGCGGCAGAGGCCATAAAACGCCGAAATGTCTTTGGGGGTTGGAGTGGGGGAAAAGCGGGGGAAAGGCGCGGGGAAAACCGGGGGGAAATGGCCTGGCCGTCGCGGTTAAATGGCGTTTCAGCGATTTTCATCACAATTTACGCCGGGAAAAAGGTTTAACCCCTTAAGACGAAAGTCGTAAATTATCGTGAAAGGAACGAGGATAAAAGTTTAGAACAAAAACTTGCACAAGAGCTGCGGTTCGTTGTTAATTAAATTTAATTAAAATTTATTATACCATTTTTTCTATCAGACAAGTGGGAATTGTTTACCAAGAAAACTGTTTAATATATATATTTAATATTGTTTGAGAAGGGCAATTAAACAATTGATTAGCATACAATACCTAAAAGTTGCGAAATACTGAAGTAGATAATAATATATATCAAATGATATATTTTAAGAAGTTCTTAAAGGATATTTATTTTATCGGACCTTTTGGTTACACCTAACTTTATATTTATTTGAAATATTTTGAATTGGGCAACTTAAAACAATTCAATTTCAAATCCTTTTTTTAACATTTATATTTACAGTTTATTATTTTGTATTTTAAGGTTCTGTTTGAAAATAATGTAGTTTTAAATATATTTTTAGGGCAAAATGTATTGGTCTAATTTATTAAACCATTTGTTTGCTGTGTGTATTATATCTAGAAGGTCTCTTGCATTTTGATGAATATATAATTTGTGTGATTCCATTAACCCATTTTATTCGCTTCACCCTTTCAAGATACCGATTCTGCCCAGGGGGCTTCGGTTACTGGATCGCTTTTCCTGCTTGTGGCCAGATTAGGAATATGGCTTGGTGTTCCAGGGTCCCACACCCACTTCTCAGATCTTTCGCCGCCGCAAGGACTTCATTTTCCGTTCCATTCATGGGAACGAACGTCACTGGTAATCGGCTCTTAATCGGCTGAGTAATCAATCCTGCTACTTGTTTGTTTGTGCAACTTGATGGCTGGGACATTGCCACAGGTTGCTGGGATTATGAATTTTCCCATGTCCTTTTTGCCGCCGTTATCGCAGCTGAGCTGCTTGCGCACGGTTAGCTGCATTGTCCTTTTCATAGTCGTCCTTCGTCCTTCGTATGCAAGATGATGCATTAGGCACTTCCGAATTGAGATGGGAATGTCGTGGGCTAAGCCGCTTAGCCCAAGTGTCCTCCCATTGATCCTTCGGCTCCGATTTGGCTCCTCATTCTCATTCTCGTCCTCGTCCTCGGGCCATTGTCCTTGGGCAGGAACAAGGACTGGCTGCTTCTGTTTGGCTAAATGCATTTTAGCCAAATGCGCTTGACAGATGATCCACCCTCGACCCTCGTCCTTATTCCCTATTCCCTACTCCTATCTTACTTGCCTCCTTTGGAGTCATCGACACCGACATTCAATCATCCTGCGATCCTAGTGATATTTGCGATCCTCGCACAGCTGACAAGGATCAGTGCACTGCGCGAAGAGCGGCCAGAAGAAAGACATTTTCTTTCAGTGTATATGTTGATTGAGAAAAACGTTTGCTGACTTAGGCTTTGTTAGGCTAATAAAGAAGTTTCTTTTTTTATTTATTTAATTATTTTATAACATGTATATAATAAATTTAAATAATACAAATTGATTGAAATCCAAGACTTCAATAACTTATAAATAATTTTTATTAGTTTCATTTTAAAATGCATTTTTTTAATATACTCTTTGTAATCAGATTGTTTTTAAATATTTAATAAATTAGTAATTATTTTATTGGGTGCATTTTAAAATTATGTTTGATAAACTTTTTATTTTACTGCAAGTGCACAAATGATTTTTGAGTAAGCTCTGGGTAACCCAACTGTATCTCTTACAATTGGAAACGTAGTTTTGATTAATTAATTAAAACTATTATAATTCCCATTTTTTTCCAGTGCCAAGAAATAAAAACCGCGGGAAGGTCCAGAAGGTGTAGGTGTAGTGGCACCCTTTTTCCAGCCAGTTTCGGTTGGTAGCTAATTATGTAATTATGTTGTCAAAGGGTTTCGCCTTATTTTATTTTCTTGTTGTCTTTTCGTCTTTTTTTTTTTTTGTTTTTCGTTTATTGTTTATTGGTAGTGCCAGGCGTCAACCGGCTAAATGTGCTGGCTATAAAAGTAAGAGCAATGAAAAGACCAGAAACGGCAGACAACAACCGTGACTGGTCTAATCAATTTGTTGCTGCTTCGTTGCGGTTGACCAAGCCCGCTGTCCACTCACTTGGAACCGAAATTCACCGCCTTTGGGAGCCCGGCGTCTTGGCCATCTTTGGCTTCCTAAGACCCCGAAGTTTAGCCAACCGTGGACCGAATTATGGTGCCTCTAAGTCCGACAAAGTGCCCCTTCGCGCGTTCAACCGAAATGAACTGCTTAGTGTGACCAGGCCCCAAATGGGTGTGTTTGAGGTGGCCATAAGTGCGGAAACTTCACTTATGGTGGCTCGAAAATGAAGTTTCGGATAGGCCATAAATGACTGGATTTAATTTGAGGTGTCCATGGCTAAAGAAACATGATGTTTTGAAGTCTTAGAAGTTTGTGAGGTGGCTTGCAGGAAGGTAACACAGATCTACTTATTAAAAAGATCATAACATGAATTAATTTTATATTATTTTACCCATTTTTATGCTTTTAAGACTGTACTTCTAGAATCTATTTTTATGTTATCTGTTTTGAAAATTCCAACGAATTGCAGACAAGCGACAGTTCATAGCTATTTCAAACATATACCAACTTAAGATCGACAGATAACATTCCATAATAATATTATAAAATGTTTTTTAATGCGGGTTAATTATACCCGTTACTCGTAGAGTAAAAGGGTATATTGTATTCGTGCAAAAGTATGTAACAGCTAGAAGGAAGCGTTTCCGACCCTATAAAGTATATATATTCTTGTTCAGGATCACTAGCCGAGTCGATCTAGCCATGTCCGTCTGTCCGTCTGTCCGTCTGTCCGTCTGTCTGTCCGTATGAACGCTGAGATCTCGGAAACTATAAAAGCTAGAAGATTGGCATTTTGCATGTAGATTCTAGGAGTTCCTACGCAGCGCAAGTTTGTTTCAAAAAGGTGCCACGCCCCCTTTAACGCCCACAATCGCTTATATACGATTTAAAAAATTTAAATATTTCGGAAAAGTAAAAATGCAGTTTTATTGTGTTTATCAATACCTATCGAAATGTAGAAGAAATTTTACAAATCGGACCATTCGTTTAAAAGTTATGCGTGATCAAAGTTTCTATCTCCATCTCCCTCGCACTCCTTTTACCTGAGTAACGGGTATCTGATAGTCGGGGCACCCGACTATAGCGTTCTCTCTTGTTTTTGACCTATTTTTTGTTGACTATTTATTAATGTATGATTACAACGAGTGTGTTTCAAGCTTAAACTTTATCAGTGGTTTTAGCTTTAGCCGTAATTAATGCTCAACGATTCTGAACGAGTATATTTACGACTTGTTTCAAAGGTTATGCCTGCATTTAAAAGCTAACAGAGTGATTAAAGCCTCCCAAAGAGGTCCTTTAAGTCCTGGCTGACTGGTGGGCGTGGGTCGAGGACCGAGGGCCGAGGACTAGCCAGTCCCGAGATTTGACCATTAAAATGCTCATTAATATGGTATGGCATGGCCGTGTTGTTGCAGTGGGCCCTTTGTTTGCATTCATGTCGCCGCTCGGCTGCCGTTGGGCTGCATTTTGACATTTTGACGAAGAGGAAATGTCACGTCACGTCGTGTTTTGCCGCACACCTCCAATTTCCGG
The DNA here is from genome assembly GCA_018153365.1 of Drosophila fuyamai. NCBI lineage: Eukaryota > Metazoa > Arthropoda > Insecta > Diptera > Drosophilidae > Drosophila > Drosophila fuyamai. The sequence continues at coordinate 9,501,229 of JAECXW010000062.1, forward strand.
TTCAGTGAGCCTATCCCCCTGCTTTCCCCCCGGTTTTCCCCTTGGCTTTCCCCTGGAAAAGCGAACAGACAAGCGCCGTAGTAGTTTAAGTCCCCCTCCGAACTTCAGCCAAAGTCTGGGCCGTTGCAATCAAAAATTGCACGCACAAAATCATGACAAAAACGGAGGGGGGGAGGAGGGTGTTTTTGAGTGGGTGTTGGGTAAAATAGAGGGGGTGTGGGAGGGGGTTGGCTTTGAGAGGGCGTTTTTGGGGGACTTCCCCCTTTGGTCGTTCTGTGGCTATGTCCGCCTCTTCTGGACGCACATTTCGACATATACTTTGCGGTGGCCGCCGTCTGTGGTCCTCCTTTTTTTGGACGTGATCATACCTGGTACTTTCAGTCTGACTTAAAGCTGATTAATTAGGTCCCACATTCTTTACCATTATTTTAGATTATCTAAAAAGTTCAAGCTTATTAGTACTTGGCAAGTTCTAGAGGATAACTATTTATAATTATGTATAACAAGCTAACGTTGTTATAAGCTTTAATATCTAAATCACTAACAAAGTAAAAATACAATTCTTGAGCCAAAGATTGGGATTCCTAAGCCTTAAATGTATATAAATTAATTTCATTTAAATATATCTATATATTACTTTAAAGAATACTTTAAACTTTCATTTCGCTAACATAGTTATACAAAATTAAAATTAAAAATACATCATTTAACGGATTGCAAGCGTCTGTTGTTCTTGTGACTTAACTATTTTCACTTTTTGGGAAATGAAAACACATCTGGCTTAAGAAATAAAGTTAAGGGAATTTTCCAGCCACTTGTGTGGAAAATTCATGGGGCGCCATCTAGCGCAGCGCTGTGGAAGCTGCGCATTTTTATTTAAAATGGCGAAAGCTTTGGCGCCATCGCTTTGGCTTAAAAAGCGAAAGGGTTGCGCCTGGGGGCGTCGAAAAGTTCTGCCCCCAAATATATGGCGCTACTTTTTGGGGAGCTTGGGTGGGTTTCCTTGGCCCAAGCTTGCCCCTTGACTGCTTAAATTTCATCAAACATTTTGAGTTGGGAAACAATTTCCACCATTTCCTCATTTATGTCGGTGCTAACAAAACATTAGCAAAACATAATTTTAAATTTATTAAAATAGGTCTAACCAGTTCCTTAATTTGGCTGTGAAATAATTTACCTCCTCTTTCATTTAATTTGTTTGATTAATTCTTTGGAAACTGGCTTCAATTAATAGAAACTCGTTTTTAATTTCTTGTCTTTTATTTTTAAACTGTTTATTATTTTGCATTTTACTTATATTATATGCTACTATTATGAGCAAAGTAAGATTTTAAATGTTTTAGAAAAAGTGTCATTTATATTATATTATTTTACTTAAATAAAGTTTTTTTCTAAATCATTCAGGCATGTTTTCTGCTTAGCTATGAAAAAAGTAAATTTTTTAATTAGAATTAAAATATTATTTATAAGTAGAATTGGTTATAAGCCATAAAAGTCACAAGACAGCCTATAATTAATGTTTTTTTCTTCTTTCTTTATATATATTTTGCGGCAGTAAGCATATGAAAATTGAACTGGGAATTACTTCAAAGGATCTCGGCAGGACTTCCGAAATAGCCGCGTGTGTGGTCGCCGAGCACTGATAGCTATAAATGTATCTGCGTCCTTGAATCCTTGGCTGATCCCTGTTTGTTGTTGCAGTTCAAGTGGCCGCCCACTTGAGGCCGCCAAGCAGTCTGGTCGGCCTGACACAAATGTCTCGCAGCTTCCGGCACTTGAAAAACAAACGGCAGCGGCGGTCAACCGACCAAAATGTGCCATAGATCCCGAGGACACTTGACCAGGACATGGCGCATCCTCCATCCACCATCGGAACTCTGGATATAGAATATCAAAACGGGCGACGTCCCACGGATAATTAATGATTTGTTATTCCTGACCCGGATCGTTAAATGTTGTGATCGGAGGAGTTCGGAGGACCCGTCGCTGATTGATGGAATTCCGGTAGGGAAACGTAATGATCTGGGTTTACCATATGATAGATCTTTTGTAATTTATAGATGGGTCCCACCAAAATGTTCCAGTGTCTTTTAAAAAGTATATACGTATGTATTTATTTGTTTTGTGTTAATTTTTAAAGTTTAATAATAAATAAACTAAATTTGTACAGTCTGCTTTGACATTGTTTTTCTTAATGTGTTTAAGAAAGATATATCATATAAGGATTCTTTCTGAAACTTTTCAGCGATTATTTGTATATGAAATCTTGCGAAAAAAATAATTCTTACCTTAAAATACATTAGGTTTATTTTATTTTGATATTAAAGAATAACAATTTTCTAGCAAATTCACTATTTTAATATACAAAGAAAACCTTTTTAAAACCTCCCCTGGTTTAAAAATACAAATAATTAAAAAATGTATTTAAAAACCATAATTTAATGAGATGAACGTAAGATATTTTCTATTTTTTGTTGTAACTCATTGCTTTTCCTTTTAAGAGAATGCAAATACAAAGCCCTTAAATACAGTGCCGTACATTTCTCATGTAGTGTGTAGTTTTGCATTAATTGGATTTAGCAGCTAGCTCCATCAAACTGGATCCCAAATCTTAGGTTTGTCTGCCACCCATCCACTAAAGCAAACATAATTAATGAGCCAGCACACGCTTTTCCATCCGTTTTTCCCCTTTTTCCAATTTTCCCTCACATGTCGGTCAATTTTAGCTGGAAAAACTTATTTTAAATTGCATAGATTAAAAGACGAGCATAGTTTTTGACTTAAGTCAAGATAAACAGCTGCCTTGGGATTTGGGGGCGGTGGGGGAAAAGTGGGCGGGGCCGTGGCGTAGTCATGTGTGGCGTTGAGTGACAGGTTGAGAAGGACGACGCATCGCGCGCTGTCACTTTTGACAAATTATAAACGTCATTGCCAGGGACTTTGACGGGATGTTGTTGTTCTTGATGTTCTTGTTGTTCTTATTGTTCTTATTGTTGTCGGTGGCTTTTCCCGGCTTTGGCTTTTCCTGCGGCACTTTCCCGAGGCTTTTCCAAGGCATGCCGGCAAGTTTATCCAACTGATTAATGCAATAGTTTGGCCAGACGTGAAATTAATTAAAAATGGTGGCAGGAAAACGGGCAAGAAAGTGTCAACTCTTAGAAAGGCTTACATAATTTATATAAATTACATTTTAAATTTTGCATTGTACATTTTAAGGACACAAAACCAATTATAAATAGGGCTTACATTCTGAGAAAAGAAACATATTATTTTTCTTTAAATTAAATGGTATTAAATGTTAATAAAATATTTCCTTAAATATAAATAGATATTTAGGGCCTACTAATAAACTGAATTCCATTAACAGCAAATAAAATAACGGATGCCATATATGCAAGCTGCACTCCATGCTATTTATTCGCCGTACTATATACTTGGTAAATAATCACCGAAATGTGTTGGGCATATCCTGCTTAGGGTCCCAAAGTCCTCCATCCACCGAGTTTCTTTTTCGCCCAGTCTTTTTTTATATTGTTCCTCAGAAGTTCCGAGAACTGGAGATGGAGGAGAAAAAAGAAGGATAGTTTTGTAACAACTGACGGAATGTTGGGCAAACAACCCCCGCAGGGCCATCGCGGATCAAATTTAATAACACCAATAAAGCCATTCAAAGGAGCACAGGCCAAACACACGTGATCCTCGAAGGATATATGGATGCCGTGTTGATGGCGCAGGCGTATAATAAATCAATTAACGTGGAAGGAGTCTGCTGGATTAGTGGAGGTTCGCCCTCTGCGCACTATTTATTGTTTACAGTTCCGGCTGGACGAGCGTGCGATGGGATCACGATCCCAATTGCGATCAGCCAGAAAATAAGGATCGAGGATCGGTGAACGGGGATCGGGGATCCAGGAAATGGCACGCGTTTGGAGGCCAATTAACGCATCTTTGGCCTCGGCTTACGCCTTTGTCCCCGGTTTTATGATCCCCATTTCAAGGTCCGACAACTGGCGCAGATATCCTGTACCCACACACGAAGTCGGGCGAACGTGCCCGCGGTAATTCCCGCTCAGTGTTTGTTGTCCTAACTCGAGGCTTATCCCTTGGAATGTATTATTTCAGGATGGATCTCGAAGGAGGCATCATTCGGACATCTTTCAATATTTTTCATTCCCTGTTTATTGAAAAGAATTCATATGATACTCAAATGTAAACGATAATCTAGTTTTAATTATATAATGATACTTTCAATTTTTATAGAATTTGTACAGAATATGTACAATTTTTCTTATATAAACCCAAATTGGAGTTACATTTATTTTGCTGCAATATGTAATGTATAAATTAACATTCATTGTTCATAATTTAATTTTTTTAGTCTTGGTAAATATCTGTCTTTTGCTTTAATTATGAATATTTTAAAATACATAGGCTACTAAACATTTTTAAAAACATAATTTAATGTGAGAGATACTTAAGGTAACTGTGCACCAATCTTTACCATATCGTTATTATTTCAAATAAATTAAAAAAAGGAAAGAAAGATACAGTAGAATCCGGTTATATCGACTTTCAAGGGACCGACGTTTTTACGTCGTTATACCCGGAAGACACACTAACCATATAAGTTTGTATTATACACATAAGTTTGTATGGGGACCAACCAAGCCATCGAGTAACCATCGCAATAACCGGACGGACACTATAACCGGAGTCGTTATAACCGGATTTTACTGTACTTATAAGTCGACATAATACATATTGATCTTTAGAAACGGGTGCCTACTTTCAGAGTGCCAATGGGTTTCAAAAAGCAATGCATACTTTTGAGCAGCTGTGTGAAGCGAAGGAAAACTAAACTTGAGTAATAGAGGGCGCCAACTGATCGTGTCAAATGAAGAAACTAATGTGGAAATATTAATAATAAATCAATAAGATAAGTTGCAATCAATTATAATGTATAGCGATCTTATTTACGATTGTATAAAAGTCATCAGCAGAGAAAAATGTGTTATTCTTAACTTATATTAATAAATTTCTACATCAAATTCTCAACGGATGTTGAAAGAATTTATATTATTGTTTTCTAAATACTTCCGTAGGCATTCTTTTACTAAACATATTGGAGTATTCGTGTTAAAGAGGCAATTGGCTGCGATTAACCAGCTTTTAGTGCCCTTTATCCTCGAACTCATTAAGTCACAGTCCTCCTTCTTTCGACATTCCGGGAACGGCTTCTCTTTTAATTTAACCCCCAATCGAGGGATCTCCGAAATGACCCGCAAATACGCAAACTCTCTAATACAACTAACGAAGTGGACAAAGGACGCAGGACCTTCCCCACCCCCACTCCTCCTCCCCCCCTTTACCCATTCCCCAAAAAAACAAAGGGAAGAATCTGATTGTGGACCTGAAGTCCAGACACATGGAAAGCAGCCCCCGAAGAGTTGAAACGAAAACAAAAGTGAAACTATGTGGCCCCAGTGGTGGGGGGGGGGGGGTGTTCTTTGGGTGGAAGTGGGCGGTGGTTCACACACAAAAAGTGAGACAGCGCGGGGGGGGGCGGACTGAGTATGGTCAACCGGAGGAGGTTAAATGAATGAACGGATGAATGGATAAAGGCCACCGCATGTTACACAAGAGTCTGCCTCTTTTTCAATGTGTGCACATACAGATGCGGTCAAATTGGTAGCACCTGTCAAATAAAAATGATGTCTCGCATTACTAATGCAAAATTTTGGTAGGCTCTCCTGATATTACAAAGAAATTGCGCACATAAAAGTATTTTTCAAGAGTAAATATATTTGTATTATGTATTGTTTTTTTTTTTATTAAGAGATATATAATATTAAATCTAATTTTAAAAAGTTATTTTACACAGAAAAACTTTTCGAGGCTTAGAATCACTTATTAATGTATCCAATAAATTTTAGAGTGCAAAGGATTAATGCTTACCATTATTTGTAAGTTATAGTAAGTTTTTACTTTTTACGATACACACGATAAATATGGACTAATTATAATTCAATTTGAATAGTTGCTTTTGGGAGACCTTGTGCTATTTACTTTAACCCGAGTGTACGGTGTCCGTATGTGTGTGTGTTTTTGGGTGGTTCACTCTAGTTTACTTTGGGATTTATGAATGCTTTATGGCGGCTTGTCTGGACAAGTTGTAGAGCGATTTTCCTGGGGAAATGCGGGGGACAGTGTGTGTTGAAAATCGTGTGTAAGTGGGTGTGTGTGTGTGTGTGTGGGTGGTGGGGTGCAGAGAACCCAACTAATTTATGGCCAACTTCCGGCAAAGGCGAATAATTTTGTTTAGTTTTTGGTGTTGATAATGAACGAACGGTCAGTGAATAATCCCGCCCCAAAATGTTCAACCAAAGGGTGCAGCCTTTCAGCCGGCGAAGGACCTTCATTTCTGAGAACTCCTTGCTGACCACCGGGGTCTTAACCCCTTCCAAAAAACGCAATAAGGGGATCTTCTGACCAACCCTCCGGAAATGCTCATTTAATTTTCAGATATTTGCGCATAAAACTTGCCATGAATTTATTGCTTTTTAAATAAATAAACGAGCAAATAAAGTGCAGAAATTAAGGGGTTAGGGAGGGAGGGGGCGGGGGTGGGTTCCCTGCTTAGTTGTGGCGCAACTAATTGAAAGTCACTCAAGTGTGAGAAGGACAACGAAAGCGCCAGAGGAGGGGCGCAGATAAATATTTAATTAAAATATTTTGAAAACAGAAAAATTAGAAAGCAGTTGGATGGAAGACACAAAGCAGATATCACATGTTTCTCAAGCCCAAAGGTTGGGAAATGCAGAAAAACACCACTATGGCAATTTTGTAATTTATAAAACTAGGCAATTACAGCAGTTTTTGAAAATTAGGCAATTTGTGCTTAAAAATATGCCCACGAAAAATTTAAAAAGAAAGTAGAGATAATTTTTAATATTCTTTTTAGAATAAAAAACAAAATGTTAAAATTATTTGTAAGTTACAACAAATAATTCAAAGATTTTTTTGACTACAAATAATTAAAACATTTTGTTGAATGAACATTTTTAAATGACCAAGGTGTTCTAAAATAAAATATAAATAATTTAATTAAAACAAAGTTAAACAAGTATAACATTAGTAGTAAGCTTAATAATATTCTAAGGTAATAAACTTAATTTACTCTAAAGTTTAAAGCAATCAGCAGCAAATTTGTGCTGTCTTTTCTATACAATTTGCCTGCTCAAAACTTTCGTTGCGAATAAATTTTCTTTTGGTTTTCCATTTCCTTTGTTTACTTTGGCGGGCACACATGCCCCTTCCCCCTCCTCCTTTCTCTTTTGCAGAGATTCTCTTTTTTTAGCCCACCAACAGTAAAAAGCTTTCAGCAGCGTGGCAACCTCAAAATCGTCTGCCATAACTAATTAATGCCGTACTAATAGTGATGGCGTACCCCGGCACTCTGCCACGCCCACCACAGTCGACACCTAAGGCCCCCTTTTCTATATTTCCCCTATAAGCATATACACTCCGTCTCTCTATATACATATATATATATGTATATATAATCTGTGTTTTTGTTAGCTCCTCTTTTTTTATTCGGCACGTCTCTGTGAGATGTCTTGAGGGGGGCCTTTGGGGGTACGAGACAGCCAACCACAGCCATGCTAAAAACCGAACCACTGCCGCACCGCCAGCCCGAAACCCGAACCACCCGCCAGGGGGCGCCACTTAGGGAGGCAGCCAACAGCAAATGGGAATCACGAAAACTTTCGTTTTTCTATTTTTCCCAAGCAGATTCACACACACACACACACAAAAGCAGGGAGAACATTTTCATTACATTGCATTTATTTTCTTTTCCCCCTCAGCGTCACCTTGTCTGGCATTCGTTTAGTTTTTTTTTTGTTTTTTGCCAGGAAAAGCGGGCGGAAAATGGGTGGAAAATGAGGGGGGGCACCAGGCACCCTCTTCCAAAAGGATGCTCTTTGCACTTTGCAATTTTGCTTAAAGGGGCTAAAAAATTCTGCGCATGTTCCCTATCCAAAAAGGAAGCAAAAAACTAGAAAAAGCGAATGCATTGGATGAATGGGAATTTCCCGGGGAGAAGGTTAGTGGAGCAGCATTCAACTTATACCAAAATGGCGGAGGAAAATCGAGAAAATCTATTGGTGGCCAGGCAATGCACTTTCTTTGGAAAGTGAATTACAAAATAATAAATAATTCAAATGATAATATAGACTTTAAATTTAATAACTATATGTCTTATATACTTAATTTAGTTGTATATTTTTGTTTTCAGTTTTTTTTAAGCATAACAGTAACATAGCTAAATATATATTTTTAATGTTAAATTTAAATCAGAACTAGTCATTTTGAGTTAAATTGTAAGTACTTTTTTGTATATTTATTTAATAAACATTGTTGGATATATTTTCCTTCAAAATTTGTTATATAAATAAAGTTATTATAAGCTTTATTCTTTCTTCAGGCAACTGATGATCATAAAATGATTAAAAATTATTAAAAATATGACCCAATATTTTGTTTATAAACGTACCCAGTCGCCGCAATCTTTTCCAGTAACCCGGAAAAATAGTGCTATGCCAGCAGAAAATGAGGCGCTGAGCGCGGAAAAATAAAACGAAATTGTCACCCACAATCTGCCAGGCAACCAGCCAGTGGCGCACGGCCGCAAAGTGCAGTCTGACGAGGGGGGTCGAGTGCAGTCGAGGCATGGATAACGAACCCCAAAACGAGGGTACCCACTTCGCAGGAAAACAACAAAAAAAAGTGGAAAAACAAAGAGGAGTGAGCGAGTGCAACCCTAGAAACTATTAAAGCATCGAGTCGAGTCGTCGGTCTCTTCCAATCAGCGGATCCGATGGCTGCGCATTTTTCTCGTCGCACAACAAAAACACCAACATGCTGGGGAAAAACGAGGAAAAATCGCAAAAAGGAAATAACAAAAACAAGTGGAAAATCCGGGCACAGAAATAAACTAGAAAAGCAACGGCTCCGCCTGCTGCTGCCAATGCAATTCATGGAGGAAAATGCTCAGGGGAAAATGCGGAGAGGGTGCCAAAATCGGGGGTTCGGGAAAATGGGGTAAAAGGGTTGGGGGAAAAGGGGGATTGGTATTGGTGTCCCCCTTTCGAGTGAAAACTGCGACTGAGTGAACTAAGCTCGGAGCGCAAATTCTGCTTTGACTCTGCAAAAACATGTGCATCAGGGTTGCCAGGTTGTTCAGTATTTAAAAATGTTTCAGTTTTATGGGAAAACAATATTTAAAGCAGGAAAATAGTCTTAAGACATTTAAAAACACTATTGAAGCATCATTTTCGATTTGGACAGTTTTTCAAAAATACTATATTGAATTAAATTTATCAAAAAATGCTTAAAATCGTGTTAATTGAAAATCTTATATTTATATAATTAATAAGGTATTCTTAATAAAAAAAGGGTAAAGGGTAAAAGTATTCTGGTATATTTTAAGGAAGTACAGTGTCCTCCTTATTTATTATATTAAAAGCTATTATAAGCTGTTGCTTTTGTTTAATTTAAATTATTTTTTCATTATAATAAGCTGTATGAGCTGGCAACCCTGCTGCAGTTGCAAATTGAGTGCAATTCTTTTCCTCTCGTTTTTCCCACTGAAATTGCAATTGGGTAAGGCTCTTTTCCCCTGTGTGTGAGTGTTTCATGGTCTAAGGGGTTGGGGAAGTGACGGGTTAAGCACTGGCGGCAGGCTGAGATTCTTTTCTTTTTGTTTTTATTGCCTTCTGTCGTGGCACGTGGCACACAAAATGTAAACAAGCCGCAAAAGTGAAGCGCGTGGGAGGTCCACGAGGAAAATAAAAGTGGATGGGGTCAAAAGAGCGCCGGGGTCCGAGGGGTGTTAAGAGATGCAAATGTGTCTAGGATTAGAGTCCTGCGGTAAGCAGATGAAGAGCAGCATCAGTAGATATTTGTTTCCTCCGCAAAATATTCAATTGACGTTAGCACAGAACCTTTAAATTTAATTAATTTTCCTTTTCTGATCGAAAAAGAAATAATAATAACCTTAAAAATTAAACTCTAACAATATTACAGCAAAGTAAAATACAAAATTTAGATGACAGCAAGCTGCGCTTGTAAATATAAAGCTATAAAATATTTTAATCAAAATGCGTAAAAAACCATCTCGAGTTTCAATTTTTTGATCAAAACACTTGGAAGTAATGGTCAAATGGTAGAATGCCATACCTCCTTGAATTTCCAATCGAATGGCATTTTCAGCTAAAAATTGTATTTTTTGAGAAATATCATGAAAAATATGTTGGTCAAAATCTTGAAAAAATCAGGTCTATATTCGGTGAAAATATATTCTTGAAAAAATCAGGTCTATATTCGGTGTTTTGATTAAAACCCTTGAAAACTTTGTCGAATGTTGGAATCCTGAAGGTATATTTTCCGGTTTTTTTTTATTAAAACCCTTGGAAATAATGGTCGAATGTTGGAATATTATGCCTAGCTAATAAATAAATTTCACAAAACAAGAATCAATATTTGTTTCAAGGTTTCACTTATGGTTTTCCGCGTGTTTACCTTACATCATCCAGTACTTCCCCATTTCCTACTCAATCTGTATCTTTATGAATGGTCCTTCGTTGGCAAAAAATATGCTGATGGGTTGCCTAATCAGGATTGCACCGCCGCCGCACTTTCACGGACATGGCAACGGATGAGCCCCGCCCACCCTGAAAATCGCACCTGCCTCGAGTCCGGGAAATCGGACCGGAGTCCAAGTCCTCCGATCCTCCGGTTTATTCCATGCAAAATGGCCGCTCGTTTGGCCGGGCTCTCCGCTCGGATTGCGTGTGCATTGGTTTACTTTTGTTTAGCAAAATGTTCATGCAAATCCGCGCGCTGCATTGCCATTTGCATAAGCGGCCCCAGGACGGGGAATCCGTACCCGTACCCATTCCTGTGCCCGGACTTGGACCCGTTCACCCCCCACCCCTCACTCATTGCCCTCACTCCTTGCCCGTAACCCGTAACCCGTTACCCGGAACCCGGACTCCGTTCCGGGTCCATCATTAACCATCGCAGGTTGCGTCCGCTATTGAACTGCTCGCGTTGTGTGCGGATGCACTGAGCAAATAGGTATTAAAAAGTTATACGTCCAGTATTTGCGAAAATAATTAATTAGGTAATATAAGAGGTATAAAAATCTATATTCTAATTGATTTGATTTAATTTAAAATTTATTTTCATATCCTAAAACATATTTAACATACATCTAAAAATTCAAATCTTTCAAAAGAACTGTCTTAAGTATTTTTAGAATATTTTTATACCCGTTACTCGTAGAGTAAAAGGGTATATTGTATTCGTGCAAAAGTATGTAACAGGTAGAAGGAAGCGTTTCCGACCCTATAAAGTATATATATTCTTGTTCAGGATCACTAGCCGAGTCGATCTAGCCATGTCCGTCTGTCCGTCTGTCCGTCTGTCCGTCTGTCCGTCTGTCCGTCCGTATGAACGCTGAGATCTCGGAAACTATAAAAGCTAGAAGATTGGCATTTTGCATGCAGATTTTAGGAGTTCCTACGCAGCGCAAGTTTGTTTCAAAAAGGTGCCACGCCCCCTTTAACGCCCACAATCGCTTACATACGATTTTATTTAAATATAAATTTAAATATTTCGGAAAAGTAAAAATGCAGTTTTATTGTGTTTATCAATACCTATCGAAATGTAGAAGAAATTTTTCAAATCGGACCATTCGTTTAAAAGTTATGCGTGATCAAAGTTTCTATCTCCATCTCCCTCGCACTCCTTTTACCTGAGTAACGGGTATCTGATAGTCGGGGCACCCGACTATAGCGTTCTCTCTTGTTTATAGCCTAAAATTATTTTAGAGATTTTGTTTAATGCCGCCAGAGAATACTACTTTTACCAACTCCATTAAATTTAGTTAATGTTCTTGAGTTACTTCTGCAGAATTCACAAACACATGTTCTTAACAAAAGTATTACTTTAAACTTCCACTATTGATGAAAGCCACATTTAATTAAGCAATATTGTTTGTGTATTATTTTACAATTTTCAATATTTAATAACCAAAATCAATTGTATTTACTTTGCCTAGATATTCTTACGTTTTACAGCTACGGATTTATTGAGCTATTTTTGTCGAGCATGTTTGGGTGCAGTGTGCTGGCTGGAGGACAACTCATCACCATCACCATCACCATCGCCATTCCATTCCATTCTCATCCCGGTGCAATCCTTGCCACGCATATTCGCGCACGCACAAGGACTCTCTCCCCCATTTCCTCGCCAACTTCTGGCCCAAAGTGAATCCTTTTGGAACTTGCCAAACTGGTTGGTTTAGTTTTCAAAACGGGACGTCCTTTCGCCCCACCCCGCCCACTCCTTTTCCTCCGCCTCACATGTGTGTGTGTGTGTTGGTGTGCGCGTGGAAAACCATTTAAAATTACGGCAAAAAAGCAACAAAAGTTTTCCAACTGAAGGAGGAAATTCTGCTGGGTGGTGGGGGGGTAGTGAAATTGGGTCGGGGGAAGTCGCGTTTGCGTTGCGTTGCGTTGCGTTAAATTAAAACGCGTATGTTGCACACATTAATTGCCAGGAAGTAGATACGTTGTGGGTGGTTGGGCGTTGTGCAGAAAGACAGGGGGGAAATAAGGGGTGGGGGGGGGGTGTAGAGTCATTGCAAAAATGGGGGTAGCCCGGGCCAAAGGTTTTTCTAATCATTAACACAGTTGCCATCGCCATCGAGTTTGTTTTGTTTGCCTGCCATTATACACACACGCACACACATTTGCAAATTAGAAATGTCCGTCAAATGCCCCGCCCCCATCGCCCAACGCCCCTCGCCACCCACATGCCACGCCCCTGCAGACAAGTTGCAAAAGGTCGCTCAGATGGCCGTTGTAAGGATAATGCCGATGATGTCCTGGCGAGGAGAAAGCGACACAAAAACTGCACATGCGAGCACTCGCAAGCCGCACAGTGTGTCGAATGCCACTTAAAAAGGGCAATACAAATAAATGAATTAAAAATATATTCAAAATCACTATTATCAGTATACAGATGTTTATTTTTTTGTAAGTATCAGTTAATTTAGTTTTTAAATCTTAATGTATTGAAAACAACGTAATGAAAACAGATATTGGTTGTCAGTTTTGTAATAATATATTCAACATTTTTAAAAGTTTAATCACGATTTTTAAAGTTATTGAAACTTCTCTAATATCACTCGATTTATCAATTTAATAAGTCGTTCATTACATTTTGAAGTAATCAGTTGTACTAAAGAAATCACTAGGGGTAACAATTATTAATATATTTTTAAATCCAGAAGTCCGATAGTTTCATTACGAAATGCGAAGTTATTTTTTGCACTGCATCGTTTGAGACACCTGTCTAAGTGATATCCAAAACGCTAGTGATTTCTGTGGCATCCTCTGAATATCTATATTTTGCCACACATTCTACCACTGTGCATTGTCTTATTTGTAATGTGTGTAAAAAAAAGTGTGTAAAAAACAATCAATTCGAAGTGGAAGTTTATACCAAGTACAGTCCCGCTGGGAAACCCACACTAATTTACAGTTAGACACTAATGCGTGGCCCCTTTTGGAAAACTTTTGTTTGCCAAACGGAGAAGAAGAAGCAGTAGATGAAGAAGAAGAAGACTTTGGCTATGGCAAAGGGAATCCAATTCGAAGTCAGCAACAAACTAACGATAGTTTCCCCCGTTGTGGAAAATAGTTTAAAATTCATTATATATGTATATGAACGAGTGAAAACTACTCAACTGGCTGTTTGGCTATCCCTTTCGCTTACTCTAGCCATCTCACTCTGGCTCTCGCCTAACTCCCCCCATTTTGAGCCGAAACATATAATTGTGAGCGAACTCTAACCATATATTATATGTACGGCATATGTATAAATCTAGTGTATATTATGTAAAATGTTGCATTTTCCTGCTCAAAAAACACCACCCCCACCAACTTGTTGTTGTTTATGATAATGAGCATTTCGCTCATGTGTACAACTACATGCATATATAAATATATACATACATATGTATATATGTATGGGAGGAAAAGAGACCCCCAAAAGGGTTGAAAACCCGTTCAGATAATGATGCTAAATTTATGTATTTTGTGTAGAAATAAAACCTGATTTCCAAACGAGTGAAAAGTGCGGAGACTGACCATTTGCCGAAGGGTGGGGGGTGGTGTTGTTGGTTTCGCCTATGGGGGTGGGTACTGTGTTTCGTACTGTAAGTTGTGGCGCCCCCGGGGGGACCGACGGTAATTTCCCATTTCCCATCCCCCATCTCCATTTCCGCAGACTCTGAGCTCTTCTTCGCTTTTAATTGTTGCTGCTGCTGCGGCGGCGTCGCCGTTTTTGAGCCGAAACTCAATTTCCGTTTGAGTTATTTAAGGCCGCCACATGTGTGTTGCTTTTTTTGGAGAGCGTCGTCTCGTCTCGCCTCGTATCGTATCGTATCCTATCGTATCGTCTCTCATATGTATGCCCACCCACTCGTTTCAAATTTGAAAAGTTTTTTGTGTGAAAATTTCGAAAATTCGTGTGCGTTGTTATCATTTGCAATTGTGCCGTTAACCGGTTCAGCAGCAGCAACACAAACGCACAGCGGCAACAGCACAGCGGCAATACAAACGCGTAACACGAGTATCAAACATTTTGATTCCGAATCCAAATCCGAAATACGAATCCGATTCGTAAGACCCCTCGGCAAGTGCAAACTGCAAATCGGGTGCGCTCAAAGAACTCTCGGGCAAGCAGACCCAAGCACATTCGTTCTGGTTCGGGCCAAACACGAATTGCATCCCGGCAGCAATATCGCAGCACGGCAGCAACACCAGCAGAGAAGGCAGCTCTGGAGCTGGCCAGGTGCCCCCGAATGTGTCACTCTGCATTTTGACCACTAACGCGCCGGCTGTGCTTCCGTTGCGTTCCGTTGTGACTCGACTTCGATTCGATTCGATTCGATCCGATCCCTTACGTCGTTACGTCGTTCTGACCCTCCGTTACGTGGCCAAAATATCGTGGCAATTAAATATCGTGGCCGACAGCAAATAATTAGAGCTCTCATCATAAATCGGTAAACAAAGCTAAGATCTTTTCGAGATCCGCTTAACTGTATTCAATCACTATAAAATCCTGAAACACAGATCGTTTGGCAAATACCTTACAAAATAAATAGAGATCCTGAAAGCCAGTTTCCTTAAATACAGAGATCGTTGGTACAATGTTGGCGCCAGCATTCGTTCAAGTTATTTGTTTTTTTGAGTGTGCCTCAGTCGGGCAATAAAAGATCGAAAGTTGCAAACAGTGAAGAGATCTAAGAGATATATGAAGTGCAAAGGTTAAATACATTTGGGACATCGTCAGTCAACCAAGTGCACTTGGTGCATACAACAGGCAACAGAAGGTGAGTTAGTTTGAGCTTAAAACTAATCTTTTGGCACATTGAAGTGGCGCAAAGATATTAGTCAATTTCGGAATCAATTGACTAATCTACTTTACGTATTTTGTATTATGATAATGACAAAGGGAAATATAAAATAAGACATATCACAATAGATTGAACTATTTCTTCACTGCCAAATAGGCTTTATTGTGTTTTTAAGTAAACATCAGGAATACTTAATTAATGCTCATTATTTTATTTATCTCCCATACAAATATGTGGCTAATATATGCCGTTGAAAATACTTTAGTATAGACTAATATGAAGAAAACTTTAGGACTTTATTAAATTCAATCTAATATGTTTTACTAAATATATAGTAAAGTTCAAGTTATATGTTCAATTCTCTTTGATCTAAAGGAATGCTCTGGGAATTCCATTGCAAATTATTATCAACAATCCATAAAAATCTTATTTGTTATCTTAAATTATAAATGATACGTTTGCCCAATCGAAGCAAATGTAGTTAGCATTAATTTTTGTGTATTTATTTGAAATATTTCATAAAAAAATATATGCTGCTACGAAATTACATTTATTTTAGGAATAGCAACTTCATAATTGTAATTAATCATATATAAAACAGATAATTTATCAAAAGTGGTATTTCTTTTCGAACATAATTGATATATTGAAGCTTGTAACATATGTACATATCGCTTATAAATAGTAAAAGGCAGCAGTTGTTGATCCCTCTTAAATCCAAACAAAACCAAAAAAAGGAAATCCATTCAGAAGGCATTTAATGACCCACTTGACGTGTCAAAAATGCGACGTGCAGTGAGCAGTTTTTACTTAATGTAATTAATTAAAATTTAACGTATTAATTTCGAGCTGGACAAATCTCATTGTGCAAGTGCGAACAAAGACAGCAATAATTGTGTGCATACGCGTAAATGCGAATAATATGATACCTTGGAAAACTCATTGGCGAACCGCACTTATGTACCACAAGTTCTACCGCGAAATTGATAATTCAACGGTTAACCAAACGGGTCAACAACTAAAAAAAAAAAAAAAAAAAGAAAATCGGGGGAAAAAAAACATGAACCGTGCTCCAGCGAGTGTTAAACGCTTTAAATCAACTTAACAGTTGGAATCGGATGAAAAAACTACCCACACACTGGGCATAAATGTAAACAAAAAATGAAATCGATGGGCGGGAAGTTGAGGCACTTTAAATACACCAAATGTATTGGTAAGAAAAGCGGTTTTAGTACATAATTTCTTAGAAATAGAAAACTTCCTAAAAATAAATGGATAAAGATCGAGGAATAAAATTATTTATTTATAAAAATAAAACTATCTTTCTTGAAGTTGTTAAGTTAGCTTGATTTATATATAATAACAACATTGCAATAGATTTCTAAACTCATCATCATTGTTGTTAATGATATTTCTATCAATTATTATAAGTCAACGAAAGTAAAACTTTTGGATACCAGAACGTGATTCTCAAATTATTTCCTATAAAGTCTCATTTCATTGCTACTAAAATTATAAATCAAATCAACTAACAAACTGTCTGGAAAATAAATCTGCTAATCGAAATGAACACTTTTTAAGTACAAGCATTCAATTTGGAATTACTGTGTATATAAATCATGTTGCAAACTTAACAGAATACAATGTTCAGTATAAAGTATATAAAATTAAAGTCTGAGTAAAGGGAGAAAAATAAATCAAAACATTGATCCTTCTAGTAAGTTTACAAAATATTAATAGTATAAGAACCCCATCAAATGCTCTCCTTATAGAAAATAATTGTAAGCATAAATAAATAAATAAAAATAGTAGTTACAAATTATTGTAGATAATCAACAGAGATTCTGATTCAGACTGTGAGGCGGGTGGGCGTGGCAGGCAGTCAGCTCAAGGGCCACTCGATGGGCGGAAGGTTAAGGGAGGGGCGGGATGCGAAGGGGTGTGAGTGGGCGGTATTTGAAAGTGGTCAACCAACTCGTTGACCGCAAAAGAGAAAAAATAATAAAACGAAATAAACACATGCAGACAGATAGGGCAGATATATGCATATGTATGAGTATGCATATATATAAATATGTATAAATATGTATATATATATACGTGTGGCCTGGCAGTCAAATCACAAACAAAACAAACAACAATGCCAACAATAATTCCTACAGCCGGCGCTCAAATGTAGGCAATGGATTTTTTCCCCTTTTCATATTTTCCTGTTTATTTTTTTTTTGGCGCTGCTAATGCAATGCGACAGTTGAACGTTTCATTTTATAATGTTTAATTTAATTTATATTTATTGCAAAATGTTTAGTTTTTTTATCTAGCCGCTGATTGGCCAATTTGAAAGTCGCTGGTTTTTTCCAAAGTTAATGATTTATTTTAATTTGCTCGAGTTACTGGTAGTTTCACAATATGACAGACTAAACGAAAACTTTACACTGGTTTGCTTATGGTAAAATATAAATTAAGATTATTGAATGAAATTTAAGAAAGTATTCAATAACTTTTTAAGAATAAGTGGTAAAGTCAATTCTTGTATAATACAATTGCGTCAAAATATGTGCGTGTTCTTTTAATTAATTAATTTCTAAATATAAAACATAAACCCATTGCAATCTTATATTGATTATAAAAAGGCAAAGGTTAAATGAAAAATATTCAATATAATATTCAAAGAATTATAAAGTGCTTTTGAAAAATGATATCAATTTAATAAATAAAACATGAAAAAGTATCACAATGATTGGATGCTAAGAAAATTTATAAATTTTTACTTTACTTAGTAAGATAAATATGTTTCCTATTTTTATATTTTACAAATTTTAAACAAAGTTAAAAAGAGAGAAATTCTATTAAAGATCCAAATAAATTCGCCGAGATAAATTTCTGTTTTCGATGCCTATTTTAATTTCCTTTACTATTCCCTGTATTGTGTCTTAATTAAAAAGTGCAGACCATTTTGAAAACAGTGAACTCGGTGCGAGGGTGTGGAATTTGAAGGATCGACGAGATATATATATTTATGAGGGTTGCTTGCAATTATATTGTGCATTGTGATGTTGTTGTCCTTCGTCTGGACGTCTCGTTTTGTTTTTTTCTGTTTCTGTTTTTGCTTTTGTGCGAGTGCAACTTTTATCGATTTAAATTAAAAACGCATTGCTGCAAATTGTAAAAATTATTGTGTGCGTCTGTCCGATTTTCCGACTGTCTGTCTCGCTGCATTTTCCCCAGCCAGTTTTTCCACCGTCGTCCTGTGTGTTTGTGTGCCAGGAAGCGGCAGCACATTAAGTTGGTAGGCCGTGTTGTTGGACAGCATCCTGTCCACCCTTTCCATGCCGCCATGCCTCCATTCCGCCATGCCACCATGCCGCCATGCCGCCACACCGCCATGTCCACGTCCATGTCCATGTCCATGTCATTGGCCGGGGCAATGCGGAAAATCGCATTTTCTCATTTGGCTTCTGTCAGGCAAAAATATCAAAAGCGCCACGCGAAAATCTCGTTTATTTTTCACACGCATTTCTGACATCCCCCGACGGCGCATCCTTCGTCCTTCGAGTGCAAAGAATCCAGAATCGAGAATCCGTCGAAGACTGACGACATTCTGGCCAATTCTTCGACGTCTCACGCAAATTGGCTTAAAGTCGTTCGATCTGCGGTCGTGTTGCATCGCATCGAATAAAGGACCACTTCAATAGGGAGTCGCCTTTTATTATTTGATTTACTTCCGTTGGCATTTTATGAAGTGATGCAAGGTGTTGCGTATACGCCGTGATGTCACGCCAAACTGTTGAGAAGTAGTCCATGGGGAAATTACAAAATTATTATATTTTTTCAATCGCTAATAGTATTTAGGTATTTTAAGATCACTGTGAACAATTATTTCCATATGGACTATGTGTTATTTAAGAATTCGCGGCATAATCTTGACTAGAAAATATGAATTTCTTTTTCCAAATTTAAAACTTAAAATCTTGCCTTTAATACTATAACTCATTATTAAAGTGAGTTTATAATTCTTAAAAAAAACCCTTTGAATATCCTTCGCTTTAAAAATTCACGCCGACCTGCAATCTGTGATGTTCTATTTAAAAATGCGCAAACTGCAAGATTTAATGCAATGTTCTGGATGCAATGCATTAATGTCCTGGCCGCCATTGCAGGAGGGCTCCTGAAAAATATATAAGTATGTGCGGGCATATGTATATTTATATATGAGCGGGCAACAGCGCACACAATTAATAAGAATTACAAGTTGTATGATGAGGGGGTGGTTGGTTGTGTGTGTCCTTGTGTGTGTGTGTGTGTGTGTGCTTGTGCGGGCTTATCCGCATCCTGCATTCTGCATCCTGCATGTGGGGGCGTGGCAGCAACAGCAACATCAGCAGCAGCAGCAGCAACAACAGCCGCACAAGTGCTAATGACTTAATAAATCATCGCGTGCGACAAAGAAATATATGGGATATATGTTCCTGGTCGGTCGCTCCCCAGCAGCAACGACCGCAGCCAGGAAGAGCCGATGGTTTGGGCATTGCTGAGGTTGTGATTGGACCGACAAAACAAAAAAAAACCAAAAAAAAGAAAATGTTCACGAAAATGTGCGGGGGCGGAAAATAAATGCATAATTCAATGAAAATCCTGCAGAAATTCCTTTAATCCTCAATATTCATTAAAAAATATGAGCCGACCTCATGATGTTGCTGCCGTGTTGTTGATGTTGCCGTTGTGTTTGTCGAAGTTGCTGATGATGTTGCTGCTGATCTGGCTTTTCCTGTTAAGTCCTCATGTTGCTGATGCATGTATTTAACTCATTTCATTTTTGTGACAACGAAACACCTTCATTTTAAAAGAATTATTTTTCTTGGTGAGACATTACTTAAAGCTCAAGAGAAGATTTTTTTGAATACTACTCTTACTTGAAATACAAACAATTGCAGCTTCGTAAACTCTTTTTTTTCTATAATTTTTTTATTTTGAAATATTTCGTTTTGATTGATCAATAACTAGTTCTTCAACAACATTATTTAAATATTCAATAAGTCTTAAACTGATATAGCTCCGAATATTATAATTAAGTTATTGACTTATATTATAAACATTTTTTATAAATTATATTCTAATCCATTTTAATATTTTTTAATGATTAGAAAAACAAAAAATAATTTTTAGAAAACTGATCAATATAGCTGAAAGTTTGTGCTGTTCTTAAAAATATGTTAATTTCATTGTGAAGAACTTGAACAAAATGTTAATTATCTCCCGACATTTTTAGTAGAACTTTTCAGATGTCAAATAGTATTTATACCGATCCTCCCGATTTAATTTCCGCTCTGCCTGTATTTTGAATTTCCCTTTTCAATTAAAGCCATTTAAAAGCGGAGCCAGCAAATTTTTGCCGCCGTGGACATCTGATGTTGCTGCTGGTTTCTGTGGCCAAGAGCCAGGTGCAACATTGCCCCGACTCATTACACCTTTATGTGCTTGAGTACATAATGTGCGGAGTACATAAGCTTAATCAGCAACTTAAATGTGTCGTGTGGCAGCAAGGATTTAATACCCACCCGCCTCATCTCCACCCACACCACTGCTCGATTTTCACCACTTTTCCGGCGATTTTCCCTTGTGCGGGAAACTTTTGCTGTCCGGCCATTTGCACGTTACAAAAATTAATTCGATTTGCTGCCCGGCGGTCATTTTAATCGTTTGCCGTCGTGCGGTGCCGTTTAATGAAAGGACGAAAACCAGGGCACACTCGCGTTCGGGCAGCCAGCAATGCAATTAAAAATTAAAAACGTGAGCAAAATGCATAATGAGCTCTCAAGTAACACTTCATTAACGCGTTTTCTTCGCCGTCCTCACCCCCCCTTGCCAATCCATCCTCCCCCCGCTCCTCCGCCCCCTGTAATTCCACCGTCAAGATAAGTTACACTCCTTTTTGTGCGTGTGTCCTGCATTTCGCATTGATGGGCGACAAAATGTTAACAGGCTGTTGAAAAATTGGCAAACAGGCCGGAATGCGTAACCAGAGAAAGGCACCTCAGCCAACCTTTTAACCCCCTTTCTTCGGCACTTTCCCCGCCTTCTACAAAAAGCCTGTGAACGGGTTCGGACAGCAGGCGAAAAGTAAATGAGTGGCTTATAAAATGGGGCTACGAATGTGAGATGACCTACACAAGGACTTCTGACAGAAAATAAACACAATTTAGATTTTGTAGGAACAAAAAAAAATATATGATTTCGTTAGGAAAACAATACACCTCTATGTTCTTTCAAATATTTCACACATAAATTGGATTGCTATATTGTATTATATATATTTTCTTATATTCCATTTTTGAGTTCAAGTTTTTTACTGAACATTTTAGTTATTCGTTTGGACATAATAATATAAAAATAAATAAATATAGCTAAAACGCTTTACCATTTGTTTCCTAATAAAGACTTTACAATTTTTTTTAAAAAATAGACCTATTGTAATTGTTAAAAACTCAACTAGACTTAATATAATGCATTAAAAATAGTCAGTACTGTTTATTTGGTTTATTTCCCACATATGCGATTCATGTTGAAATAAGCTGATCCTTGACCGCATCGAGGGTATCGCTTTATCATGCAACTACTTAACCAGCGTCATAAATTTCCACGCCACTCGAACAAACAATGGCCGAAAAAATGAAAAGCCCGGACCAATGGCCACGGGGGAAATCGACGGGGGGAGGTGTGAGAAAAACCCGGGGATGAGGTGGCACCCATTCCGCAGTTCGTGGCCTCAATGTTGGCCTCAAAATGCAAAACCCCAAAAAGGAGCAAAGTGCAAGAGTGGAAAAGCCTTGCACGTGATTGTCAACAAGTTTGACTGCAATGGCTTGGAAAAATCGGGGTGAGGAAAAGCGTGTGTGGGGCGAGAAGGGCAGGGGGGAGGGGGAGGTAGGAGGTCAGCAAGATGGACCTTGCAGTTTGTTTGCCATTCCGCCTGTTTTTTTATTGATTTTTCTTTGCCTGCTTTTTTGCGCTGCTTTTTTGCATGTGCGCATATTACGCATACGCCGCGTGTGCAACGGAAACCAGCCAACTGACCAAACGCGTCCTGAAAAGCACCATCGTCCCCCCCTCCGCCCCCCTCTCCTTAACCCTTGTTTGTCGGTCTGCGTTTGTACAGCTGTCAGACAACCTCTGGTTGCAATGGGCTGTTGCCCAAAAAGGCATAATAAAAGAAAAATATATATGAAAAAAAATGTATGTATAAAAAAGGAATCCGGCACAAAATCCAGAAAGTGGAGAAACAAAAAAAAAAAAATAACCCACGGAACACGCGTGTTCTCTCATGTTTATTATTGCAGCAACAAATTGGTGGTGTGATAAAAAAAGGACCCCATGAACCCCCCTTCGAAATTGTTGCATTGTTGCATTCGCTTCTTTGACAGACAGACAGTGGAAAAAAAGCAAAAAAAAAAATATACAAAAAATTGACCACCAAACAACTCACCTGCCACACCCACTGCGGCCCCCCCCCCTTGGGGGTATATGTATTCTCTGTTTTTGGGCCTTTTGTTGGTGGCAACCACATATTTGGTTGCTGATTTTTGGTTTCGTAATTTTTCCTACCCACAATGCAACAGCGGCAATTGTTGTTGCATTTGTTTGGACCTTGTTTTTGTTTGCGTGTGTGTTTGGCGGTTTTTCACCTTCTTTTTCGCCTTTTTTCCCCCCATTTTGGGTCTACAAATTATAGCGAGTTGTTTAAGCCGGACTTTCCTTTGCTTTTTTTTCCCGGTTTTCGAAGTGCTTTACAATACTGGTTGGATGGGAAAGCTGTTGATTGGTTGCTATTTTTGATTGTAATAAATGGCGAATGATTGGCTTCACACCTTTCTGGGAAGTTGTCAAGGAAATAATATACTAATTTTAATGTTTTGGTGAAGGAAAATAAAGTCTTCTTTCACGTTTTAGAGATTAATTGTTGCAAAGGAATTTCTAAAATCTATTAAATATTATTTAATTAGAAATAAAAAGAATGAAAAGATAACTAATACATAATCTAAGAAATTGAAATTTCTATTATCAACTTCTTTAATTTCAACTGAATCAATAATCAATATTTCGCAGTTTTTATTTGTTGCTTAACATATTAAAGTTTTTGGTTAATAAACGCGCATTACTATTCAATAGATATTTTGTTTAATTATTGTAATTAGAACTGTGTATTCATATATTTTACAAGACTTCACTTTAAGAAACGGTGGAAAATGTATCCTACAGAAACTATCAAGTTCTAGGAACAAAAAAGAAAAATGTAATTGCTGAAATCGCAACCAAGAAATGCTATACATGTGTCATTTTCAAATGCAGTGCCTGCTTCTACATGCAAGTTAATTATTTCCTGTCAAATGGTTAGTTTTTCCCTGCAACAAAACTCAATACATCAATTGCCATTGCAGCTGCAACTCCATCATCGACTATATGTATGTACATATATGTATATGTATGTGTATATGTATCTATGTATGCCGTAGACTGGGCAATAAAAATATTTACAACAACAATCATAGCAAAGGCTTTTTGGGTCTACCAATATTATTCCACACAACTTCAAACCCACAAAATGTTGGTTAGTTTTTCGTAATAACTTCAAATCTGCACTTGCCACTTTGTGTGTGTGGAAAATGGGTGGGTGTGTGGAAAAAGTGAGGAAAAAGGGGTAAAAATGGTGGCAAATGTGGGCGGCATAGCCCTAAAATGCAACATACATATATGTCTAAATACATATACCCGCACAGAATGCCTCCCACGAGCCCTAAAAATGGCATCGAATTTTGTGTTCAGGGTTTCCTGATTTTTTTTTTTTTGTGTTTTGGTTTCTGGTTTGCCATTCGGAGTGTAAAAATAATTTAACTAAAAATTGCACACAAATATCCCTCACCCACACTCACCGCAAAATGTGTGTGGGCGGGTCTGGGCCGCCCGATTTCCGGAGGTGCGTAAAATATAACGCAGGCATAATAAAATCAGGTCCGCAAAAATGTGCAACAAGGGAGCACAATGTACGAGAGCACCGGAAAAAAAGCTTAAAGAATTATCAATTGGCTACTCAATTAATTAAGATACCAATTGATATATTAACTGTTTTACACTTGTAGTCCTTGTAACAAGGACTTTTATTTGTTATTCTGATATACCTAAGATCATGACAAATATAAGGGAAAGATATACGACGATTTCATGCTTTCCAAAAATTATTTGAAAATAAGATTTGGTTTGAAGGCATTCTTACTGTGTTGTAATTTAAACTAAAAATATATTATTATGTACATGTTCTTAAAGTCTTAAAAGTTTTTGTGGGCAATGGAATCTTCTTACTTATATAACTTATATTATTACTTATCAAAGGTTGATATCCTGATAAAATATTGTTTGTTTTGTTGAAATGCTTGTATATTGCGGGTCTCCCTGTCCCTAAAATGAACAATATTTAAACATTAAGAAATATACAAATACTGGAAAGCTTATGAATGAATAAGCATGATCATACAAAACAATAAACACAATTCTTCTGAAATAGCACTTATCACGCAACCGTATTTATCTAATTTTATATTACATTCCAATTTGGTTTTTCCTTATTGCAATTGATACCATATGCAATTTAATATTTGTAGTGAAACAATTAAAAGTATAGAACATATCAAAGCTTTGGAGGACACTAGGAAATAGATTTTACAAAATACTTAAATATATTTTAGCAGCAACATTAGTTGTAATATGAAATGAGGTAGCCATAAAGCAAAAGGATGGAGTTTTGTAGACAATATTAATATTACCTTTTTATAATATATAAAAAACATTAAAATATGTTGTTTAATAGATAAAGATATACAGGAAATAATATTATATTAAAAGAAACGCAAACAAACCAGCAACATCATCCAAATAAAACCGAATCGCTAGACCATCCCCCAGCCAACAAAAACAAACACTGACCACTCACACGCATACACACGGACGCCCTCTACACACACACCCACACTTACACCCATACACTCAAATGTTGAGACTGCAATGGCCTGCATTTTATTTGGGGGGCGGGGTCGCTGCAGAAAGGACTTTTGAGTGGAGAAAGGACTTTTTGCGAGAGAACAGGGCTCCACACGGAGTTCAACCCTTGCCGCCTGCGTGTGTGTGTGTGTGTGTGTGTGTGGTGTTGAGTGAGTGAGTGAGTGAGTGAGTCTGTGTGTGTGTGTGGGTGGGCTCCATGTGTGCGAGTCCTTAATTTGCTAATTGAGAGCCTGCAACGGCGCATTACACTGAGGACAAAGTGCCGAACTGAGTGGAAACTCAGTCCGAGTTGAGTGGAATGTATATGGCATAGCTAAAGTAACTCACAACAAAGCACAAAAAGAATCATAAAAAAAGGGGGGATTTAATTCTGTTTTATTTTTTCGTTGTTCACATCATCAAAGGCGGCAAACGAAGGAACACTCAAATACCCCAACTCCGCACACATGTCTGTCTGAAATGGGACCCAATGGGATTTGCTTAGCCAAGACAACCGAAATGTCTCAGCATTCTCAACAACTCAACTCGGAATTATTCTAAGATTTCGACTCAGACTCTGCGCTAGCCCCTCAAAAAAACCGCCTTTTTCTGAGGCTCCTCCCCCTAAACAAAAATAGAATACAAAAATAGTGGCGACATTAAAAGCTTTTCAAAGCAGAAATGACTCATTTTCCTTAAACTAAGTGCAAAACTATCTAGATCATATATAAATAAATTATAACTATTGCAAGTAAGAATAAAATAAATAAATATTCAAATATAAATGAAGTGCAAGGTAGAGATTTTGGAATAACAATAGTTAAATTAATTTTTTAAAACCTAACATTTAAATTAAAATATATCTAAGAAACAGAAAAAAAATCAGTGAAATAGAACATAATTAAATACATAATACATCAAAGACATTTCAAAAAGGTAATGAAAATATGGCCAAGATTAATATTTTAAAAAACCAATAAAGGAATAAAGGCACAAGAATTCAAGTAAATTCAAAACAAAGTATGTAAACCAATAATAAATATTTTAAATGTGACTCAAAAACATATTGTCAAAGTCCACGAAATGATCCATATTTCAGCATCAATTTAGCATTGGGCCATGAATAATCTTCAACTCCTCCGTTTTTGTGCCACACTTTTTATGGGCGATTTGGTTGGGGGGAAAACAAAGGCATAAACAATTTCCTACCACCCGAAATCTCCCTTTTTTTCTTCACGACGATCAAGTGCATTTGTTGTTTGTTATTGCAGGGAATTTAATTGCCATAAACATAAACAAAACAAGCGCAGCGGCCAGAGATCATTGCTCATAATTTTGTGTATTTATAAAGACATAAAGCCAGGAGATCGTTAAAAATATGAAATGTATCAAAGGCAGCCGAAGGAGCCCACCCAGGAAAGAAAAAGGGGGGAAAGGGAGGATTTTATTTAAGAAACATACATATTTTTTCGTTTTTTTTTTTTGCGTTTAAATAGAGGAAATGGAAATACATTGTTGTAGCTCCAGTTTGTGCCATAATTAATCCGAAAATGAACCGAAAACCGTAGCTAACCGGAATGTTGACTGCAGTTGACAAGATGTCATGCAAAGTGCAATTTCCCCCCATTTTCCGGGGGGCGGGTCGGTGGGCATGGCGGGGGTATCCTGTCAAATGCCTCAAATTGCAGGTGGGTTTTTCGCACTCCCGAGAGTGTCGAGCAATCAGCAACAATTTGGCAAAGTCCAGACGCCGGCTTAACACCCTTTTTGCGAAAGGGGTTATGGGGTTCAAGGGGTGAGGGGCTTGGGAAAATCAAGGGGGTGAGGGAAGGGGGTATGGGTCCTTGGGTCACATCCGTGTCAAAACAATGTACGCACTAGAAGTCATTTAATTTGTTAAACTCGGTGATTTGGACAAACTCTGTGCAAGTGGGGGGAAGTGTGTATGCAGCCCTCTCTTTCACATCGCCTATACCCCTCTCTAGCTCATCGCCTATACCCCTCTCTATCTCATCGCCTATACCCCTCCCTTTCTCTGAGTCCGGCATGTCAATTGCTTTGCTAAAGGGTTAAGTTGGGGTTAAGCTGGGGTGGCCATACGATGTTTGCAGAATGCGACACATGCCACACATTGGCGATAGCATAATACACTAGTCAGCAGGTTAGCACTTTTGTCTAGCTTGGGTTTAACATTCATACAAATTGAAAATTTTCTGGTTTCCTTATTTTTAAGGTTTTTGAATTTATTTTCTTTTCCTTCTGATTGTTAATTCCATGTTTATAACCTTTAAGAATATCGTGCTAAACATTGGTAAATTATCTTTTGTTAAGCTTGTCATAAACTTTCCAACCGAATGGCATTTAAATCTCGAAATTTTTAATTTTAGCCCATTTTTTGATGATGAAAAATTATTTTACTGTGCGTCATATTTTGGCTAGGTTGAAGCAATTATTAAGTAATAAGGTGCATTACAAAATTAATTTATCGATAAAGATATAATCTGATGGATATAAAAATATGTAAAAGACATGATTGAATTTCAAGTATTTCAGACATAAATTAAGAGATTCAAAAAATAAAATATATTTTAAAGGATTTTGAGACATAAATTTGTTTTTTGCGAATGCAGTTTTTGTTTCTTGTAAATAACTTTTGGACAATGTTTTTAAATGTACTCGGAAGTGCTGGCAAAATGTGGTGACACGTTTTGACAGGGCCACCAATTGAAATGCAGAATCCCCGGAAAGACAGTGTTGTCTGAAGGTGACACACAGACAGGAGGAAGGACTCAGGATGCAGGATGCTGGATGCTGGATGGAGTTGCAGATGGAGATGGAGGACGTCATCCGGATGGCAGCCTTGCAAGTTGCATGTTGCATGCTGCAAGTTGCTGGGGTGACGATGGGGCTGCGTCTGCGGTTGCTGCTGCTGCCTCGCAATTGCAATATCTGCCCCTGGCATCGTTTGCGCATTTAAACAATCTAACGCCCCGGGCGGCAATGAGGGGTTAACTGCCGGGCTACGGAAATGCAAATTATGTTATGTGTCAAGTAACCGGAAAATGCGTATTAATTGCCGTTGAAATGCAATATTGCACTTAAGGTGGTGCCCGAATAAAGCGTTTTAATGGGGCGGTTTACCGTGGCTTAAAGTGCCAAGAAAATGCCGGGATGGGTGTGAAAACAATTGTGTTAACTGGGCGTGGAAAATGGGGGAGGAAAATGGGGGCAGGGGTCTGGGGGGCGTGGCCACATGCATTTCACCGCAAACGAGCCACTCAACGAGTATTTCAAAATAACAGACAGCCGCAGCCGGGGCTGACCAGCAAAACCAAATGAAACCAAAACCGAAGCCGACTTCATCAACAATAAAAACAAAAGCAAAGGCAGCAGCAACTTGCAACACTTGCTGCATGTTGCAACTACAGCAGCAACGGCAACAACAACAACAGCAACAACAACAGCCGCAACAGCAGCTGCTCAAAATGCAATTTTTCACTTTACGCACAGGCCAGTGCCAAATCCAATCAAGCCTCAAAAATGTTAAACGCCTCCAACAGTTTCTGGCCTTGGCCACCCATTTTCGGGCCTAGTCCTTTCTGGCTTAAAAGCAAAAGCCAACGGCCAGCTCTGCGGGCACAGGCAAACAAACAAGGACACCCGGCAGGCAGGCCAAGGATGTGCAGCTCCGGACACAAGGACACGAGGACCCGAGGACATCGGCCAGAACAGGCTGCAATCTGGACTTATTACGCCACTTAAAGCTTAAGCGTAGCACACAGACAGTACTCAGCAGAATGGAGGCAGGAGTCGGAGAAGGATGGACATCCTGCGGAGTCCAAGTCGAATGCGAAATACCCTACAGATCCGAAGGTTCGAAGACATATCAGTCGGATTGAATTAAGGAAAGTAACAAAATCCATAGAGGCTATCTGCTAAACACATTCAGATATCTTCAAAAAAATCAATTTAAAATAGCTTTAAACAAATTGTATTAATTCGAACTAAGGACTATAATGAAATATATCTACAAATCAATTAAAGGTAGCTTAAGATAGGTATTAACTCAAACATAATTTTATAAGCTAATTAAATTTCAAATGTAAAATTTAATTTCATGGAAACTTAAGAAAACATTCAGGAAAAAATCATCCCTTAAGTAAATCCCTTTTATGAATTACAAATTGTTTGCGATGAGCTACATCAACATATATTTATGTTTTTATTTTTAATAAATCATGAACTCAGTAAACTCAATTTTCTAATATTCTATTTCCTATTTCGATGATTTTCCCAATTCATTTGTTTTTGTTCTTAATTTCTTCAGATATATTAGCTAATTGAATTTTAGTTACTTTATCAAATAACTAACAAATTTCCTTACATGTATATAACATAAAAATATATAATTACGACTAGATATTCTTAGTGCCTTTATAAAAGCATCTTGCATGTTAATAAATTACAAAAAAGATATTTATTTTTTTCACTTAGCTTATCGCTATTATTTTGGATGAAATTCCTTGATCTTTCATTTTCTTGCTTGCATCATCCTTCAGAATTACCCTTAATTTACCTTAAAGTCCTGCCGGAATTCCTTGTCCTTAACTAACTCACTTATCTGGCGAATTCACGACTAAACCGTGGCCCCAGGCCAAAATTTAGAGCCGAGCTGACAAAGTGCCTCGCACCTCGGTGGGATAATTCAATGCGGTGCTGCCAGTCGAGTGGCCCCTGTACAGTATCACTCCCGCGCTCCTTCGGCCTCAAATGTCGTCACATTGTCGCCTCAAAAGGACTCCCACCCCATGTCCTTGTCGTCTCCTCTTCGTATGTCGTATGTCGTCTGTCGTTTGTCGTTTGTCGTTTATCAAATGGCCAACGCTGCGCCGCCGGCCGTCGGCTAAGTGACAAGCAAAACCGCGAATTGACCAGAGAAAGTCCCAGGCTCCAGCTCCAGCTCCTCCTGCATCGGTATCTCCATCACCATCTCCATCTCCAGTTGCAGCTGCAGGATGCAGGATGCACTCGCAGGATGCAAGGACCCGTCGCCGAACGTGTGCCTGCACACTTGCACTGCCCAAAATCATGTCACAAAACATTTTCCCTTGAAAAATATTCATAGTAAAATGAAATAAATATATATATAATATATGAGCTTGACGAAATGGTTTTTTGGGTGAGGTTTTTTCTTTTAAATAAATACTGAAACTTGATCGTGTTTTTAGAAAAAGAAATTAATAATAACATTTATATATAAGTCCTATATATTTATATAAAAAAGAAAAACGTATATCCTATACTTTAATCCAATAATAATTGCAGTATGATAAATTAAATGCAGAAGAAATATTTTTTGTTAAATACATTTTTAAAATAAAGAAGATGTAGAAGAAATGTATATTTTAAAGATGTAACAAGGTATTTAATATTTTGTTAACTATTAAGTTATTATAATTTAAATACTATATGTATTTATAGCAAACTAGCTTTCGTATTTCTTCTATTATATTCCTCAAATAGAACCAAGGAAATCTATATAGTAAGGTGGAATGTTCTGTAGGAAAAATGCCTTAAATAAAATGTGCCCCATTTGAGGCCGCATTTTCTCGCTGTGCATACGCACTGAAAAAGTGAGGAGCCAGGACCAAGGACGAGCACAAGATGCGTGCCCGTGTGTGTTTTTTCGAGGTGTGGACATGGGTTAAATGGGTTGGGGGTGGTTGAGGGGTAGGGATTCAGAGGGTTAACACACAGGATTGGGCATTGTTTTGGCCGAAAGTTGACCGAAAACTTGGCATTGTTGGTTGCTCGCTTTTCGGGCTTGGGACGGACAGGATCCAACAGGACGAAAGGATTGCATTGCACTGCATTGGATTGCAGCAAGACTGCAGCTTGAATTTGTGTTGTTTTTTCTTCTATTTTTTGGCTGGGGACTGCAGTTTGCAGTACTCTGGAGGGCGTGTTACTGCATCAATTTATGGTTGAATTTTGGTGTCCACTCCTTCTTGGACTCTTGGACCATTGGACTATTGGACTCTTGATTCCGGGTGCGTGCGACTGGGTTGTTTTTGGGATAAGTGTTCTGGGCATGCCGGAAATAAGTTTGCTGCCCGCAAATTTAGTTGATTTAGGCATTAAAGCGAACACACACACTCGAACACAGACACTTGAGTCCAGAATCCCGAGTCGAGAATCCCGAATCCTGGGGCTTCTGTGGTGCCCACTTTGAGCACTTATAAACAATGTATGACTTAATTTGTTCTCAGTTAGCAAATGTTGTTAATTTCGGGGCTTGTTCCCTGGCAAACTCTGTGGCACCGAGTGGAAAAGATAAATTGATTGGTGAGGTGGGGAAATTAAAACGGGGATTTATTGAGCAGTCAAACGGAGTCCATGAAATCTGTTTTTATTCGGACAGGTGTTCCGTTGAGTGGGCTTTATTTAATACTGAATTCTTTTTTGGGGCTTCTGTACATAAATATGCATTTATTTTAGTAAGCAAATAGTTAAAGGTAATTATGTTTTTTAAAGTGTCAGTTATTTATTTGTAACTTCGGTTTTTTTTGTTATTTTTTATCTTAGGAACTACGGTATTTTTAATATTTATAAAAGTAGGTTTCGTAGTTTTGCGGCTCTCTAGAAATAAGCCTAATATTATTATCTAATTAATATAAGAAATATTTTAAAGTCTCTGTAAATATATGCGTTTATTTGACTCTCAGTGAATTAAATAGCACAAGGGTTACAAAGGGTTAATCTGTAGCTTTTTTTAGGTATTAAAGTTATAGTATAGTAACTACTTATATTTTTAATTTTTTGGAAAATCTCTGAGCAGTTACTTGCTAGCAAATCTCCAGATAAGAATCCCCGTGACTTTCCTTAACCCGATTTAGTCTGTTCAGCTTCTTTTTGGTTAGCTTAATATGCAAAAATTTCGAATGCCATAATAACAACTAACACACCCACACACATAGTTGACATTGTTGTTGCTGCCAGCTAAAATACCACACAGACGGGGTAGCAAAAACCCAAAGTCCAATTAAAATTTAACTACATCAAAGTAGCAGCGCCAGTAGCCCATCCACACATATTTGCATGCGCATATATATACATATATAGCTATAACATTTAACAAGTTTAGTATTGGGGTTTGCCATTTTTTGCTACCCATTCCCGGTCATTTTTCCTGGGAGTCCAACAGATGGACGTGGCAAACTATGGGTGGAAAAAATAGGGGGGAAGGACGGGTTGGTGGGGGCGGATTGAAACAAAAAATGGTCAAAGCCACCCACTCACGCACACAAAATGGAAAACGGAAAATGGAAAATGGGGTTGCTGCCGAATGGACAACTCCATGGGTATCGGTATCCATGGCATGTCGAAAATTGCGCAGCTTTACGGCAAATGCCGCAAATTGAAACAATTTACATGTCGTACATGTGTCGGCGGCGGGGAGCGGGCGCCATCAAAGGGTTAAACTTGCGTGTAACCCTCGGGTCCTCGCTCGTCTATTGATACCCGGTTTAAACAGCAACCATGAATTTTGATTTAGCCCCTCCGCCCGGCGAATCGAGTAGAGTTGAGTTGAGTTGAGTCGAGTTTGGTGCAAAAATAGCGAACAGAAAAACTGTGTCTCCCCAACAACAACGAGGTGACAAACCGCGCGTGTCCATGTCCTGTGAGTCCTGCGAGTCCTGCCAACCTTTCGGTGACGGCGAGCGCGGATTATGGCGCGTTTGTCGAGCACTTGTCGCTGATTTTTTCACTCCTCTGGCCGCCAATATTTTCCACACCAGCTGCCACATATTTTAAATACCCTGCAACTGATTGCAACAAATGTATATATACCACTTATATTCTTATCAATTTTTGTGTTATAGAAAAAATTAAAATATAAACAGCGTATGACCTCGGGTAATCCAATAGCTACAATAATTTCAAAGATATTTATTTTATTTATTTAATGAAGAAGAATATTTATATATTTATGTATTGATTTTTTACAAAATAAGACATCAAAGGTTTAAAAATCGTTTTTATGCATATTTTATGGTTCTATAATAATAATATTATTTATACCATTCATATGGTTAATTTATTAAAAATATTAAGTACATTTCCCAACGCTAAGATACAATTATAAAATATTAAAAACGAACTTAATAAAAAACCCATTCAAATATAAAATGCTACGAATATAACCTAAATGGGCTCTCTCTGCGCTTCTCAAAGTGTCCAGCTGAAGGGTATCGATTAACCCGCCACAGCTGGCTCCTCAACTTAATTTGAGAGTCCGGTGTGGCCCAGTTTTAACCCCCCTCTTACCGCTTATCTCACCTACTTCCTCCATTTTTTTTTTGCCTCCTTCTGGTTTTTATCTCGAGCTCGGTAATAACCTTTATAAAGTAAATTTACAATAAAAGGCAGGCCAGCGAAATGAAAGGCAAATGACGCTGGAACTGAAGGAGGCCACATCCCTTCCCCTCACCAGACGGCCATTAACCCATACCGCTGTATTTCCCATCAAGCCATCTCCCTTTTGCATTTTTCCGCGCTTTTCCCCCGCATTTCCCCCGCTTTTCCACCGCTTTTCGCCCATTTCCCAGCGTGTTTTGTCTGGACGCGCGACGACACGTTTGGCTTCCGTTGGATTTCTGCCGCGATTTCCTCTTTGGCATTGGGCCTCCTTGTTGTTGCTGCTTGTTAAC
The DNA here is from genome assembly GCA_018153365.1 of Drosophila fuyamai. Taxonomy (NCBI): domain Eukaryota; kingdom Metazoa; phylum Arthropoda; class Insecta; order Diptera; family Drosophilidae; genus Drosophila; species Drosophila fuyamai. The sequence continues at coordinate 9,535,459 of JAECXW010000062.1, forward strand.
CCCCAGCCCCTGTTTTCCCACTTTCCCACTCTCCCATTTCCCCCAGATTTTCCACCATTTCCCTTTGTGTGACATTCGACGGTTATTTTGTGTACAGTATTTTTTCGTGCCCTTTCTTCTGTTTTGTGTTCTTTTCGCTTTTTTTTCTGTTCGTTGTTGGCCAAAAGTCAACCCATGAGCTGCGGCATTTTTAAGTAATTTTTATCGGTCAGCAATGTGGGGGGATGATAGGGAGGCGGGTCTGCGAGTCTTTCGCCATGGGACGAATTTGTATGGGCACTGAAAATAATAATTCCGGAGAACTTTATCTGAACATCCATAGGCAGATCATAGGCCATATGATTTCAGCATTTTCTGAATGTACAAAAATATATTAGAAATTAAAGCGTACACAAATTGAGAAAGCATATATAAAAGGATTTTAAAAAAAAATCTAAATCCAGTCTATCGGCGTTGACAACTTTCCCTATGATTTCAAATATTTTATAGTTATTACAAAATAATACTTTGTGATTTCTATAACTTAAACTAACCCCATTCTTCATTGTTTAAAAAAATTGTATTTGGATAAAAAAACTTTTATTAATCTGCCTCAAAAATATGTAGACCACAAAATGTACCCAAAAAGTATTAAAAAATTTAAAATTATAGTAACGAACATTTTCCAAACTGCAGGGTCAACAAAATCCTTCCTCCCTGAAATAAACAATACTTTATATAAATTATAGAAAATTTCCTGGGCCAGCTGCGCTATTTCCGAATGTATCTGAACCCTTTGCAGCTTGTATCTGTATCTGCAGTGGCCGTTATTCTAGTGATTTTTGGGCGCTGCACGAATGTCGACAAGTGACAAAATATGCAAGTATCAAACCACAAATTCTCACCCGTGAGTCCACAATCATTTTGACACTGGTTACGGTGACGAGTGCAGGGTCCTTCGTCCTTCCAACTTCGTCCTTCGTCCTGGACCCCTCGCACATGCCGCTCGGCAGCGACTAGATTTGGATAGTGTTGCATGGCCGAGTGTGGTGGCGATGAAGTCCTTTGCCGGAAATTGAAAAGTGCAACGCAAATTGCGTTCCGCTGGGCTGTGGATCACCCCTCCCCCCCTGCAATCCCCACCATTCCGAGTCCTGCCAGCCGTCTGAAGTCCTTCCCCCGTCGAGTGGTTGACAATTGATTTGTGTTTATGGTGGCCATGCCCATGGACATGCCTGCATCCTGTCATCCCACCATCCCACCATCCTGCCATCCCACAGTCCTGTTGCAGTCCCCTTCAACCCATTTCGGTGGACCCATGTAATATGCCATTTTGGGGCTGTGATTTAAAGACATTAACAGGCCAGGGGCCAAATGGTAAATTTTATGGTGTCGCAGGCGCAAGGTTCCAATTGAAGTTATCGCCCTCAGCCGGAGGAGATTGATGACCTAATCGGGTGCGAAAACTTGGCACTGGGTGCTTCAGTTTGTGGAAGAATAGTAGCTGACTGGGTATCTCACAGATACTTTCTCAAATTTCTAGGAATTGTAAAGTTCGGTGTTGAATTTTGAGTACAATTTGAATTTGTAGATAAATGTTGCTGTCTTTATAATAAGGTTTTTCAGATCCAAATTCAAATTATATAAAATTATTAAAGCCTAGATTTTTATATGTATTTTATTATTAAAAATTCTAACAAAAAAATTAATAATTTGTTTATTTTATTTTTTTTTTATATGGGGATATGTAAAAACTTAAGGTTGCCTATATAGTAATATAAAGTTATACAAGCTACAAAATGTATTATGTCAGAAATTTAATATTTTCAAAAACACTTTTTTTTGCAGACTATCAACAACTTTTGCGGGTAAAGCCTGATTTTTGATTGTTTTCCAAGGCGGTGCGATTAAAGGACGACAAAATTGTGCGGCTAAAAAAAGTGCAGGCTCACGCTCAAGGGCAACTGGAGCAGTTTGAGCAGGAGCAACACGAGCAGCAGCAGCAGCAACACCTGCAGCAGCAGCAACAGTTGCAACTACAGCAGCAGCAGCAGCAGCAATTGCAGCTGCAACAGCAACACTATCATAACTACAGCGGCAATAGCAACAGTTACAAAATGCATTTAACTACCACATCGAGCAATTCAACGGCATCTAATGCCAACAATAATAACAACAACAACACCACCAATAACAACAACACAAGCAGCAACAACAACAACACGAGCAACACAAATGGCAGCAGCAACAACACGAGCGGCAACAACAATAACAACAACAACAACAGCAGTGGCAACAACAACAGCAACACGGATCAAAACACACCGCCCACGCCCGCGCAACTCCTGAACGAGGCGTACACGAAGATGACCTCTGACATTCTGGCAGAACGCACACTGGGCGACTTCCTCACCGAGCATCCAGGGGAGCTGATCCGCACGAGCAGTCCGCTCTTCGTCTGCACAGTCTTGCCGCCCCATTGGCGCAGCAACAAGACGCTGCCGGTGGCCTTCAAGGTCGTCTCGCTGGGCGACATCATGGACGGAACGATGGTCACCGTGCGGGCGGGCAACGATGAGAACTACTGTGCGGAGCTGCGCAACTGCACGGCGGTGATGAAGAACCAGGTGGCCAAGTTCAACGATCTGCGGTTCGTCGGTCGGAGCGGCAGAGGTGAGTCCCAAACTCAATCGCACGCAAATTCTAAAACACTTTCATTTCTCAAAGTGAAAATAAATAGAGTGAGGCAATGAGAGAAAGAGAGAGATAGAGGGAGAGAGAGGAGCAATATTATACCAGCATAGTTCGCGAATTCTTTAGCATTTTTCAATATTTTCCACTTTGTTCTCCTAAATCACAATAGACACAAAAGTTTCACGAAGTTCGAAAAACAAAGAGGAAAATAAGAGCATTCTTTAACGCAAATTTATTGCTAATTATAATTAATATTTTTTATACGTATTCATTAGCTGAAATTAGTGTAAAGTGGCCCTTAATTATTCTTCAAGACGTATACACAATATTAAAAAAAATTCTTAGGCCAGAGCTCGTTAAGAAAAAGATCTGACAACTAATAAGTTTGGGAATTGCAGATCTATCAGCTTAAAAGTTTGAGAAGCGCAGAGAGAGGCGTTTTTTATATCAAAAATAATTGGGAAATATTAGTACAAAACTTGTTAAAAGAAAAAGTGCAGCTTATGTTGTGCATAAATTAAGAAACAATATCAGTAAATAAATCGCTACACTATAAATCCTCTAGCCAAAAATCTATGGCTTGAAAAACAGAGGCTTCAGATCATTAATCCAGTTGACCCAGTCCATCTCCAGTTAATCTCAGTCCTTGAAGCCAGAACGCAAAAGTTTTTCCGTCAAGTGGCGCCTCTTATTGGCCCTTGAAAAGCCCCAAAGACCCCCCATTTTCACCCCTCGACACTGCACTCGAAACAATTTGTTCAATTATCGCCCAAAAGTTTTGCCAGCTCCTGCTCCTTTCACGTCCATTGTATTATTTGGGGCACTTTTTGCATTGCTGTCATCCTTTTTTCGGTTCATTTTTTTGGTGCCCAGTCCGTATCCTTTTGTATCCTTTTAACCGCTTGTTAAGCGCTGCACAAATTGTCAGCAGTTCATCAGCAGTAACCATCATCGTCATCGTTTTCATTCACCGAATAGAAGCGGATTACCCGGTACGTTTTCCCATTTTTTGTTGTCAGCATTTGTGTGGGCTTTGTCTTAAAGTGTTTAATAAACTGTCGGAACGGAAGTGGAGTTAAGTGAATTGGAGGGTTTCCGTCACCATTAAGAGGTGACTTTTGATTTGATGTTTTTGCGAGACTGTTTAAGGGTTATTTTGATGGATTTTTAGAAGGAGTACTTCCAACTAACCAGAATAATTAATTAAGTTTAAATATTGGCAATTACTTTTACTTTTATTGGAACATTTTTTGAAACCGTTTTAATTATTAATTTTGTATTTTATAAAAGTATATGAGGTATTACTTTCTTTAAAGAAGTGATTTTTTGTAGTGCCCTTATAACACGATAAAAATCAACTACCATCAATCACACAAGCCATAATTCAATCAGCAAAAGACTGGCCAAAAAAGATTTTTGCCATGGGTGCAGGTTTTCCCCAAAAATGGAAGGACTAAGCCCAATTCCGCTGGTCATTTTGGCCTGGAAAAAGGAGTGTGTGTGTGTGTGTAGGGGGGAGGGGGGTTGACAGTTACGCATCCGCTGCGGTGGAACCGCAAAAACCAAAACCTCGACCAGCGAAAGGGGGACATAAGCGGTTTTCGGGGGTTTGTTGGGGGGCGGCGGTTGGAGGTTGGGGGCGTGTCTGTGTCTCGCCGAGGATTCATTCATTGTCACCATTCGGCCAATGCCAAATGGATGCGTGTCCGCGTCCGTCACTCTCACCCGTTTTCCTCCTCCATCTTTCGCATTTCACTTTAACATTTCCCATTCCCCATTTCCCAGCCTCCGTTTTCCTGCATAAGGGCACCTTCATTGGGAATTTTTCATTTATCTATTTTTGCTTTCCCTTTGCTTAACTTTAACATTTGGAACTACACTTATTTAAAATGCTAAAGACCACATTTAATCATACATCATAAACAACTGTTAGTAGTATTTACAAATGTTTATTAATGTAAATATTGCAATGAAAAATTCATTCATGAAACTGCTTCGCATATTATGATGATAAAAAATAACTATAAATTTAATATATAAAAGTGTAACGTTAAATAAAGTGCAACGTTAAATAAAATTGTCTACAGTTCTGACAAATTTAAACTATATAAGATTTGATTTCATTTATAAGTTAATTTAAGGGAAATCTTGGCCATAATATTTATCCACTTAACAAAACAAATGTCATCTGTTTTTCTGTTTAACCTGTCACACCAGTTTTTTGTCACGTCATGTTTCATTTAACCCAGCCAAATTATGATAACTCGAAATGTTTACAATCGTCTGCCTGTTGCTTGGCTCGAAAATTTCCCAAGGTCCTTTGGGAAAATCTCCACCCTTGGCTCGCACAATTACCAACTTTCGAGTGGAAAACAAAGCTCCATTGGGTGAAGGGGAAAGGGGGGTGGTTGAAAAAATTGAAAAGAACAGAAGGCAAGCCAAAAGCAAATTGTGCACAATTTGGCACGACTTCCCCGTCGCCTGGGGTTTTCCTTGTTTTTCCTTTTTCCACAGACAGGCGTGTCCTTTTCACAGGACAAGGTGTCAGTTGCTGGCAGAAAGTTGCCTTTTTTCTTTGCCTTTTTAACGCCTCGACTTTTGCTAGGCATTTATCTTTGAGGGGCGCCTTTTTTTTTCCTGTTGAGGGGCTGTTGTCTCTTTTGTCCCCAAGATTTCGAGAATGTTTATCTTTTCGATGGGGATGGGTTTTTGGTTTGGGATTTCTGGAGTTTTTGGCTCAGTTCATTTTGCGGCTGTTTTTGGCCGTATTAAATGGCTCGAGAATTGTGTAAATAAAAACCTCAGAGGGGATGGCCCTCGATTAAGGGTAAGACTTGTTTTTTTTTTTTTTCTGGGTAAGGACGGGGTGTCGTAACTGGCGGAAACTGGCACCGTCCTTAACCCCTTAAAGCCCACACCTCCCACACCGTCCACGGTGTTAGCCCCCACCAATCAACATCATCATCATCATCATCATGCGTGCATGTGCATGGCACTTTGCTAATTAAAAGTGTAGCCTAGCGTTGGGCCAAATAAATCGATGGCCGGGTAATTAAATTGCATGACATGGCGGGGGGTAGGGGTAGGTGTAGAGGAAGGGCGAGGGGGCGTGACTGGGGCTTGACGTACTACCTATGGGCCATGCATTTGTTATTGTAATTAGACAGCAGCGGCAGCAAACAAAATGGCGGCGGCCACGGTGGCGGATGAAATGTAAATCACTCATACGCCCCTTGGGCGCGGTACAGATTTAAAACAACTTAGAAACGGGCCAAACGTTAATTAAACCTATTAAACTTGACCAAAAACGGGACTTACATAGGGGTAAATATGAGTTATAAATTAATAAGAATATTATTTTATTTTTGTATTAAACTATTATAAAAGAAATTATAAATCATAATACGTGTTCTTATTGATTAGCTAGTAAAAAAGTTATCAAAGCCACTTAGCTCTCAAACTTATGTCTTTGTGTTAGCCCTTTTAAAGATCCCACACCTGCAATCAATCAATCTAGCATATATCAACCCTCAGGTAAACACAAGCAGGAAATCAAGAAGCAATCAAAATAAGCAAACAAAAAAAGATGAAAACCAAAGAAGCCGCAAAATGTTTTTATTTTGGTGTTGGAGCGACTTACTGGCTGGCTTTCAAAGCTTTCAAAGGCTTAGCCTTTTTTTGGACAAGAAGTGAAGTGGAAAAGGACTTCTGGGGAAGCCACTTCAAGATGAGGGTAACATTACCAATTCTCAGATAAAGAGGCTCATATATATTTATAATTGAATAAAAATATTAAAGTGAATAAGCTGGGGAAAACATGATCACTCTCATTTTGTAAAACTAAATAACTATAATTTAAATTATTGATCTCTATTCTTTTAATATATTCAAAGAGATAATTGAATTATTAACTATTTTTTAAGTCATAATTTTACATTTTACATTAAATTAAGCTTAGTTTCCTTTTCCCATGAATGAATTAAACCTAAAATCTTCATTTATTGACAGACGTATTTGTGTGCGTGTGTATCTGTGTCTTGGGCGGAGTGTGTGAGTGTGTGTGTTTTCATTACCCCCAAATTGATTTATGACGCCTGTGCAACGGTAAATTGCCGGGGATTTGCCAGCCAGGATTTCAGGTTATTTGTCAACAGGATTTGATTTTAAATGCCGCCACACCCACACGGAAATGTTTTGCTCCTCAAGTGTTGACATTTCCATTTGTCGCACTTTCGGTAGAGATTAAGATGAATGCTTTTTGGGCTTGAAGTGGGAATTATTGTGGGATTATCAATCAATTGGGTCAAAAGGCGCCGCCCTGATTATAATTTCCCATCAAAATTGTGTAAACAACCCTATATCTTAAAATTTGTTTACATATTTCCTTAAATTTTGTAATTATTATAGATTTAAATTTTAGGAAAATGTATAAACAGTTATGTAGTTTAAAAGTGAAAGACATTAAATATAACACTAAAACTAAAATGTCTATTTCGGTGCAGTTTTTTCGTCTATGCCACAAATGTCATTTCCCAGGAAAATAAAAAACGACTCCTTCTAGTTGTTCCGCAAATTACTCGCCTTAATGATCGATTATCCATTGCCAATCTCACAACTTTTCCGCCACCACCCACTTTTCCACCCACTAGGGAAAACCCCACACGGAAAGTGTCAAAGAATTGCGCAACAATGAACTGCACTTGATGGCAAATGAACACAAAAGTGTTTTCCCATCTTTGGCCTGCCACTTGAGACTTCATTTTTTAAGCCCCGCAAGGAGATATTGTCCTTGTTCAGTGGAGTGTGTTCCCAGGACATGTGTAAGCTCCTTCGTCTGCGTTTAAACACATATTTTATATAGCATATATATGTACATACATATATATGTGCGAGGGTTTGGGTACGTCGGCGGTTTATTCGTATGTGCCGAAATGATTTACGCTTTGTTTGTCAACTTAAAAAGCAAACCTCTTACCCTTGAAAAAATCACACATACGCCGCGTTGTCATAGACAAGGAAGGCGGCGGCTCAAGGAGACTGAAATGCTTTTAATTGAATCCTGGGCGACAAAAAATGGCAGGATCTCAGAACAAAAAGGCCTTGGCAACACTTGACAATGACTGGCTGAAACAAGTTAATTAAAAGAAAACTGCGGCGCAAACGAAATAAATCTTGGGGCGCGAAAGACGCACATGTGAAGGGTTTGTTTTGCGGGGAGGGCGGGCCAGCAGACTAAATCAGTTTAAATTGTAATTAATTCTTTATTTCGAAAGGTGAATGGTGGGCCTGGAATTGAATTAAAATAAGGGTGTGCTGGACGAACAAATATCTAGAGATTGCAGAAGGAAGTGGAAAGAATATTGCTAAAATATCATTAGGTACAATATAACAAATTAAATTAAGATTTAAAGTGTATCCAAGACATACTGATTGCTACCAATAAGTTGATTAAATCGATTTAGTAACTGAAATTCCAAAACTAGAAAAATATGGTCCCCAATAAATGTAGTCCAATGCCACCACCAAGCCATTATTGTTTTATGGCCAACACATTTACGATGTGACAATATACCCCCAAAAAAAAAAGAAAACACAGAAAGAAGTAAAACCCCTAACAAAACATCCTTATTGATTTGCATGTCTGGCAGACATTAGGCATGGAAAATCTCATAAATTTGTTTGTTTCGCCCGCCTTGTTTTTCCAGGGAAAAGCTTCACGCTAACCATCACCGTGTCAACGAATCCACCGCACATAGCCACCTACAACAAGGCGATCAAAGTGACTGTCGATGGGCCACGCGAACCCCGCTCCAAGACAAGTAAGTATGGTATCCATAGAGCATTGGGGTCCTCACTCCCCTCTCTCTCCCCCCTCGCTTTTCCAAGACCCTCGCCATTTGGGGCTTTTCATTTGCAGGACAATGCATAGCAATTTATTAGTTGCCAAATAGATAAATTGTTCTGCAGCAGCAGGCAGTTCTCAGAGATGCAGGCGAGATAGAGTTGGAAATTGTGGGAATAATGTCAGTGATGCGAGGCTCTTAAGGAAACAAAAGCTAAATTCACATTAAATTTACATATATTCTGGGGTAGAAATACACATTCCTTCATTTCGTTGATATATAAAGAGACTTTATTCACTATTTTTTGAAAAATAAAGTACAGTACGAATATTTATATGCCTTAAATTAATTTATGTGCCTTAACTAAGTTGAGATGGTTAAATTATTTTTAAAAAAATGTATTGCTGTTGATTTATAAAGAATAGTATACAAATGTAAATAGAAAGTATAGCCATGTAAATAATGTCCTTAAGTTACCTTTAACTTCAGTTTTTCAGCTGTTGATAAAACTGTATAGTTATTGTATTTAAATAATCTTCTTAATTAAACATTACTTATTGTTGAAAAATTTAAGAAAATTCTTTGCTAAAATAAGTTATTTAGGGAACTATTAAAAGTTAATATATTTGAATATATTTCTCAAGATGTCTAAGCTTTTCTTTATTTTCCACAATAATAGCCAATTCAGCTCATCGCTGTAAAGGAAAACTGAAGAGTACTCCTACAAGATTACAATTTCACTCTGCAGAAGCTCAGTCCGCTTTAAGTCCTTCCTCGAGATTTTGCTGATTTGCTGAGGCAGCAAGGACACTTCCTTGCTAATACTTCACTCCATTTCACTTCAGAATGCCGAATATCTCGAAGGAATATTCATTAGACAGCTCTATCACACACTCTGCCTGCCCGTTACATATTTATAAGGATGCAAATATTTTACTTTGCATATGTTCCTGTACTCAGACGGCTTGAAAGGGGGGCGAGGGGGACAGCAGGACCGGGCAGTGGTCCAAAAGTTTTGCCGGTCTGTGTAATCTGGTTTCGGTCCGAATTCAAATCCATGAAATGATTTATATGCCCCGAATGCCAGACAGAATCCAAAAAAAGGGTGTACGGGACGCACACTAGGGTTTTAAGCTGCAGACAAAAGGTTATTATTTTATAATGAATACAAGCTGGCAGATAACTGCAACCGCCGCAGGATTTTAGTGCGGGGCCAAAAATTGTAGCTGAAAGTGTCGCCGGTTTTGGCAAAAGTTTCTTGGGCCATTGTCATTTCACTTTCACATACACACAAAATCCATTGGCAATAGTTCCCCCGGAGTCTTGGAAATTGGGGAGTCTTAAGTGAATCGAAAGCAACAAAATGTCACTCATCAACTGCTTGTCATTTAAGTTTTCACACAGACAAAGAAAAACTACTGCAGTCATTTACCCGAAAACACAATAATAGAACGGTGGTTGCTTGCAAATTGAAATCTTTTTGGTATATGAACAATGAAAGGATTTTAAGTGCAAAAGGTTTCATTAAAGTTTATCCAATACTCTAGTGACTTAATATTCAAATTTTCTAATAAAATACTGCATTTAAACATGAAAATTCTGTAAATTTTAAATAACTTATACTAATATATATATAACAAATTAATTGTCGTCTTAAGTATAACAATCCATATTTGTAATTCTAATTTCATTAAATCATTAACACTGAATTCAATTACCATCTTATTTGCAATCGACCACTGTTTTAGTGCAATAAAACCATTAAGTTAAGGACAGAAAATTATAACTGAAAAAAACTTAGTGTTATCCCTTTTAGGACAGCAACAGCAGTTCCACTTCGCTTTTGGCCAAAGACCGTTCCACTTTTCCACGGATCCACTTTCCGGCTTCCGGATGCCGCCCATTGGCAATTGTCAGAGTAAGTAATCCCCAAATCTCTATTTATTACCCCTTTTGAATTTTTTTCAAGAATTTTTCAATCGTAAAGTATTTAAAGTACTTTTTCGTATATTTGATTTTGTATTTTGAGTTGAAAAACCAGCAAAAGAAAACGTTCATGGGGAATCACAATCAGATTCTTATAAAACATAGTATTTATCCGAATTCGCAAGATTCATTTAAATAGTTTTAGTTTTTCAAGAGTAAAAAAAATATAATAAACACATAACTTTTTGGCTCAAAATAGTTATTTCATTGGTTGTTTTACAACTATTCACCAAAGTGACCCTTAAATATATAGTCTTAGAGAATTTATTATATTGTAAAAGTTGTTTTTATGCCTGTTTACTATGGCTCTTATAATTTACTACCAAACCTGGGCTAGAAATTAATTTAATATTTTATATATGAAAACACATACATATATGACGTCTGTTAATGAGGAAAAAATAACAACTTTAAAAAGTTGCACCGTTGTTTTTTCGTTTTAATACCGTTGGACAACCATTTGAATGTGGTAAAATTGCGGGTCACCTTGCCATATAGACTTTTTTCTGGCCTAAGTGGGCTCGTTGTTGTTATTGCTGTTAAACTGTTGGCCACTTTATTTAACCAAAGTTTACTATACAAACAAATAAACGTTGGTCAAACACCAGCACACACACACACACACACATTCACAGGGCAATTGAGGGTGGAGAAAAAAGTCAACGCCTAAAAAAAGCGCTTTTAAATCCGAGATTCGCTTTTCACAATTATGATTTAAATGAAAAACTACGCAGTCAAATAAATTGAATGCATTTAACCAAGCGAATATAAACCAATTTTGACAGCTCAAATGCTAAGCAGGTTACGTTTATAAATTTAAATTATCCGAATGTTAAAATACTCTGTGATAAAATAAAAATAACTTAGAATATTTTAGTTAATAAAATGTTTTTTATAGTGCCTTTCTTATTCTATTAAAATTTTCTTTGTCATTAATTTCCCTAAGAATATATATTTTCATTATATTTTAGTACCCAGTGTTGCCTTCTTTTTGCAAAAAAAATACAACCTTTCTATTCTATATTGTACCAAAACCCATCCATTCTTAATTTTAACCTCCAGCTCCATTGATAGAATATTTATAACAAAATCAATAATTAATATTGTGGGAGACCGTTTTTTCATGTTGTTTTTGCTCATGCGTTTGCGTAGGTGAAATAAATTTAATTGTACATTTTAAAATGCATTTATATTAAATTTGATGTTTCAATTTAAATTGACAATTAATTGCATTACAACAACATCAGCAACAAAAGCCGGACTAGACTTTGTCCCCTTCCCCAAAAACTAGCTGCCCGGGGCTAAAAAAATATTGCAACGGCTACAAATGTGATTTTCTCTTTAGAGGTTGATGCTATTAAAAAAGCTGAAAATAATAAAATTAACACATTAACGATGTTAAAGTAGAAAAAGTCAAAGGCAAAGAGTTGCACAAAAAATGTTAGTGCCCGATATTTAAGCAGAATATTAAATGTATGAGCAATGCCAAAGACCCGCTGCCGTGGATAAAATAATAATGAAAGAATTTTGATCCAGAGCATGAAAAATATTATACATTTTGGTCTGATTTTCTTTGGGCTTTGTATTCATTTAAATACTTTTGCTTGTGCCTTCTCTTCACTGAATTATTTTTATTTTCATTTATTATTGGATCTTAGAGGATCTTTTAAAATCCCACCTTTTATTAATTGGTTTCAAAATAAAGTTAAAATACAAGTTCATTTAACTTAAGGCTATACCAAGTTATACTCATGCTTTCTTTGGCTTATAGAATTAAAATGTTTACTCAAGTGTTTTTCCAATTCATTATTTGTAGCACTTTTCACTTATCTTGAATTACCGACTCTGACCAAAGCGATTCCGGTGAACTTAAATTACAAATGTTTATAAAAAACTTGCCATAAATATAAAATCAATCAATGCGCAAATTGCCTGCCAATTTGGGCTTCTCCTTCGCCTGTCACTCACCATTTAAACACCCAGTTTGTGTCAATATTCTACCGTCTAGCCCAGTGCACAAATCAAAATGCAAATTGCACGATTTACAGGACTCTGAAAAGGCAATCCATATTATATAACACACATAAATATGTATGTGGGGAAGAGCACACAAGTAAATAATGATTACTGAAAGCGTCTGTTGATACTGATTACCCATAAATTAATTGTAAATATGCAAAAAGCAAAGTATCCTGAATTATTTATTAACAAATTTTATTGACAGTCGCTGCTTGACTTAATTACTGGCATATATTTTATTAATTTCGCAAAAAAAAACTCATGAAACCCCAACCGGAAAAGCGAAGAGCAAGGGATTTTTGTTTTTTTTTTTGTTTTTAAAGGTATTAAGGTACGATTTACGGGTTAAGAGAAATAAGACAACACGTTGTCTGTAGATATTTAAAAAAAAATGATTCTAAGCTAATATATAACAAATAGTAAACTTTTATGTAGTTAAAAAAAAAAAGACCTAAAAATTATAGGTTTTTGATAAACTTAAGCTCAAACTTTTATTTGAATCCTGCTAGTGAATGTTTTCAGAAGAGGTTTGCCATTTCAAATGACTTAGTAAAGTATTTGCCTTTTTTTGTCGCAACTCAACCCTCGGAAAATGGGAAATGGTCCGCTGTCCGCTGCCCGGTGCCTTGTTAATAATTCAGGGCCCGAAAATATGCGCAAATAAAGTCAATCAGTGTGACAACAAACAGGCAGGACTAACCACTCTCGCACACAGACGCGGATAATGACAGACACCGTGTAGAGTAGCCCACAGCCCACAGAGAAAATTGTACACAAAAAGCCACGTAATTAATGGAGGTAGAAACATTTAAGCCAATAGCATTAATAAAGCCACCACAAAATCAATATCCGGCTACGAAAGCGCGCCCGTCGCCTATAAAAACTAATTAATAATTTCCGAATGGGCTATTAATTAAGCCTAATTATCTGTGCATGGGTCCCGGCGACCCGCAAAATGTTCACTCCTCTCACCCCGGCTTCTGTTTAACCCCCGACAGCCCCACAAAATGGCTGGAGTGAGCTGAATTTTCGGCAGGCCTTGGTCCATTCCATTGATTTGTTTGTCGATCTTTTTTCCAAACCCACCAACCCCACCCCATCATGTCTCCGGAAAATGGCGGCAAAGGTCCCGCATAATATGTGGCAAGTGGACGAGGACCTCCAATTAGCGGCCCACATGGGCCATCAAATCGGCGGGGCAGAACCTGCAGTACCTAATCCGCAATTATCTTGTATTTATTTACATTTTAAATATTTTAAAGGCTTTATCATTGTATTTACTTTAAACAAGTCAATAAAAGTTCTTAATTGCTCTATTAGGCATAAAAACATTGTTATCTTGGTTCTAAAAAAGAGTTTTTTATATTTATATCTCTTTTAATTCTTTTTTTTTTTGTATATTTTAAACAATTTAGAAATAAGTAATTCAAATTTTAGCTAGCACTACACCCCATATGTTAGTCTTAGTTTGTGTATACTTTACTATCATGCATAATAAATAAAATAAACAGATAAATAATTCAAATTTTATGGGAATTTTCATCATTTGTTAACTTTTATTTTTCGAACGTTTTTTCCCACTCACCATTCTATATATTATTTCTTTGATTTTGATTACCTTACCCTATTTCGTTTACTTTTAATAAACCCCTCTCTAAAAATTTCTGTGTCTTCTTTTCAATTTTAGGTGCCAGCAACACGCATTGGGGTTATGGATCGGCAGCTTCGGCGTATTCGCCCTATTTGGCCAGCAGCGGATTATCGTCCTGCACCACGCCCACTTCCGCCCAGTTCAACAATCCAGCCCTGGGCTTCACCTGCTCCTCAAACGATCAGAGCAACAACCAGGACTTCGGCGGAGCCACCAATCGCGACTGCGTGCCCAGTAAGTGCGGTCCCTAGCTTAAATATATTGAGCAAAGTTTACAAGTCAAATATCCATAAGCCCTTCCTCAGAAGCTTAAAAAATTGTTGCAAGCACAAAACCGACCAAAAATCCAAATCAAAATTTAAATGCAGACTTTTAGTGAACTAGTCCATAAACATTTTAAGGTATGCCACTTTAAAATCGGATGTCTGTAAGAAAAGTTATGGGCTTAGAGGTACAGGTTTTTGATCATTTTTCTGCAAAGCCGTTTTTCGAAAATTTAGAACGGGGTTTTATCGTAAAAAATGATAAAAAATCGACCGAAAAACACAATCCAAGAATTAAATGCAGATTTTTAGTGAATTAGCCCACAAATATTTTAAGATATGTCACTTTAAAATCGGATGACTATAAGAAAAGTTATGGGCATAGAAGTGCAGGTTTTATGTCATTTTTCTGTAAAGCCGATTTTCGAAAATTTGGAAAGGGGTAAGATCAGAAAAATGGACAAAAAATCGACCAAAAAATACAAATAAAGATTTAAATGCAGACTTTTAGAGAATTGAAAAACAAACATTTTAAGGTATGCCACATTAAAATCGGACGTCTGTAAGAAAAGTTATAGGCTTAGAAGTGCAGGATTTGGGAATTAAGCCACAAGCTTTTGAAGGCATACTATTTTAAAATTGGATGTCAGTTAGAAAAGTTATCGACTTAATAGTTTTTGGTTAGTTTTCTGCAAAGCTGTTTTTCGGTAGTTTTGGAAAGGTGCAACAGAATAAAGACCTCTCACTAAGTTTCCTTAAAATGACACATAATTGGTTTATGTTTTAAGCATAATATTACACAATTGAGGACAATAAATAACACATATACGTATAGATTGATCGCTCATGGTAATCCCAAGTGACTAAAGCATCCCCTCCCGTCTTCTCCTTGCAGTGCTGCCCGACTCGACGGCCAGCGACCTGGACCAGCACCTGAGCAGCCTGGTGGGCTCCACCAGTGGCCAGATGACGCACCACAGCCTACTGGGCGCCGGCGGCCAGACGTCCATCTCGTCGACGGTGAACGGCGGGGCGAGTGGGGCGGGCGCCGGGGCAGGAGGCGCCGGCGGTGGGGCGGGCAGCGGGGGTGGTGCCGGAGGCGGTGGGGGCGGCAACTCCATTCTGGTGCCGCGGTATCACACCAACGCGAGCAACGAGTACAACGTCCACTCCAGCCAAAATGGACCGCGCAGCCTGAGCGACAGTTCGCAGGCGGAATCACCGGTGCAGGAGGACCTGCTGACCACCAACACACCGAATCTGGGCAGCACGGCGGGCGGTGGGGCGGCCAATGGGGGGGCAGCGAACGCGGGCAGTGGGGCGGCCGGCGGGAGTGGTGGTGCGGGCGGCAGTGCCTCCTCGGCGGTGGGCAATCCCTCGATGCTGGGCGCCAACCAGAATTTCCCGGGGATCGTCAATCAGGCCCAGCATTCGGCCGCCTCCGCCTACGGCGGTGGATCCGGGGTGGTGGGCGGTGGGCATGGCAGTGCCGCTGCTGCCGCCGCCGGTTGCAATGGCTCGCTGTATCCGGTGCTGCCGGCCAGCCTGCTCTACTCCCAGCTGTATACCGCCGCCAATCAGTCCGCCCACGGATTCCACTCGCACACCCTGCCCGCCCACGCCTCGCCCAATTCATCCGTGCACGGGGAGCTGCAGAGCGTGATGGATCACATCAGCAATGTGGGGGTGCGACAGCAGCACAACATCATGGCCGGCGGCGGGGTGACCCATCCGGGTGACCTCACCCTGATCGGCAACTGCGGCGCCTCGGTGCGGAACATCGAGGACGGGAACAGCAACCGGCAGGTGGCCGCCTTAGCTGCCCATCGCGGCCACCACAATCCCACCGACAACGGGGGCAGCGTTTGGAGGCCCTATTGAGGTCAGGTTCTGTGGTGCGGCTCGGCGGTTCTATAGTGCGAGGGGGGCGGGCCGCAGCACGAGGCGGGGATGGGGATGGGCATGGGTATGGGCATGGGCATGGGGGTGGGCATGGGAATGGGCGTGGGAATGGGGGCGGGCATGGGCGTGGGCATGAATTACTTGGGGGGCTTCTAATCTGTACATAGCGAGGGGTCGAACGGTGAGTTTCGGCGGTAAATAACCGATTTGCAGTCGAAAGAATATCGAAAATAATTGTCAAAAATATCGATAACAAAATTACCGATACGACTTTTCAAATGTATCAATGATTTTTAATTTCCAAGACAAATTTTCGATAGCTTTAATGTTTATAACCATTTAAAGTAATAAGACAGCATATACTAAATACCATTGCTGATTTGAAGACTATCGATTTCAGAAAAAATGGATTGTAAGGAGTGATTTTATATGCAACCTAACGAACTTTAGATATTTTTAATAATGCTGATCTTTTTAATCATAAGAAATTCTCTTCAGACTTTACCAATTTATGATTTCAATATTTTCAAATAAAAAGCAATCGGTTATCGAAGACTGTAAACCGCCGTAAACCCGATTCAAAATATGATTGTATATACCTGCTGGCGAAACAGAAATCTTTGGAGATTCAAAAAAATAGCTTGGGTGTCGATGGGTATTATTTTTCGCAGTCCGATGAAAACATTTAGCTTGTATATAGTGTC
Source organism: Drosophila fuyamai (assembly GCA_018153365.1). Taxonomy (NCBI): domain Eukaryota; kingdom Metazoa; phylum Arthropoda; class Insecta; order Diptera; family Drosophilidae; genus Drosophila; species Drosophila fuyamai. Next base: position 9,552,500 of record JAECXW010000062.1, read on the forward strand.
AGCGGACCTAAAATATTTTGTATACCACTAATAGGCATCTAAAGCATTGTTTTTAAATCTCTAGAAGTTTGTGAATGTGTGTGTGTTTTTTTTTTAATAACCTTATGACCATATAAACGAAACCAAAATGATCAACTTTTAGTAGAATTTGTTGAAGTGCTCCAGAGCTCTTCATATAGCATATAGATAAATAAAGAGAAAACATTATAAACTAGGCTTTACGACAGAAATACTTAGCAAATTTAAAGGGATAAAGGGTAGCCCTTTTCGAACACTTTTCTGTGAAATTTTAAGACATAAAAAACACAAGGAAAATATATATGAATTTTAAATAGCATTGGGTCTGTATCGAGTTACTTTTTTTTTTGTATTTTTTCCAGGCCCGTGGTAAGCCCGAGCCATAAAACTAGTCATATTAGCGATAAGTCAATACCGAAATACAATACCGGAAGCAAAGAAAATGAATACGGAAAACACAAGAAAATACTTAGAAACTTTAAACTAGTCGTAAACATTTGTGAAGCCAAAGCCAAGTTGATTTTTAGTGATTTTTCCTGTTTTTTTGTGTAGGATATGAGTGTTGGTGGGAATGAAAGAGGGTATCATGGGTATCATGGGGGTATTTATTTAATTGGGCGGGTCGTAGAGCCGATGTATGTCTGAGTTCCTAAGTCGTAATCCATGTTCGTGAATTTGTTTACTGTTCATTTCATGTGCTTCGATCTGCGTGTCCTTTAAATGTGTATAAACATGTGCAATCTAAGCTAACCAATACAAAAAAAAAAAAAAAAAACACAAATATATAACTATAAATATGCATATAACGAGATATCTGTGTACTAAATGGTAGACCGCACACCCGAAACCGCAATCTATGACACTTGGAAACTTATACTGTAATGTTTTTTTTTATTAGCTCATAAGTGGTAAAAGAAAATGCAACAGCAAATTAAATTCCAAACAAACACTATACTACGCGAACGGTAAATAGAGTTAAGGAATCGGTTAGAAATGTCCAAAATAGCACATTCATTAAATATATATATAAACATACATGCTAACTAACAGAACCGAAGTAAAAATGTAATTGATGTATACCACAGGAATCCAAAGAAAATACCGAAACTATGTGTATAATTTAGCCAAGATCCCCGCATATTTAAATATATATAGAAATTAAACCAACATTTTGTGCAATAAAACAAACAAAAAAAAAAACAAATGAGAGTTCTTTGTAATAAAATAAATAAATGTAATTAAAACATTTTATTTGAGGAACAGAAAAACTAAACCAAAATAAAAACCAAAATGATCTAAATAAAACTTAAATTCAACAATTATATTAAATAAAATTATGAAAATTAATAACAATAAAAGTCTTATTATTCAAGGGGGGGAAACCTTTTAGTCTAGATCTGTTTTCGTTTATATGGGTTAACGTAAGTACTGATATTTAAGGAACTATTAGTAAATCAATTTGCAATAAACCCTTTGAAAGATAAAACATTTATTTTAATTTAATTTTTTTCTAAAACAGTAAATTCTAAAACTAAGCTTCGATACTTGATTTAAATATATAGAAATATATAAAAAATATATAGAATATAGAAAATAGAACTTCTGTTTATAAAAATGTCATGTATGAGATAAATTACAAGTTTGATATTTTAAATGATTTTAGTTCTGCCCATTTTTTTATACTTTCGTAGGCAATCCTATCAAGATTTTATCTGGATTTTCCCCTATTTTCTGTGCTGCCGTTTTACGACTCCGTCGGGGCCAATTGGCCGGAGTAGAACTTATGACCTGGCCGGGATATTAGCCGGCCCCGTCTCCTTCTAATGCCGTCTCCGTGTGGTTTTGGATTTGGCGGGCAACGTAATTTTCTGCTCAATTTATTTCACATTGTGGCATCCAATTAAGCTGCAAACCGAGCTGCCGGAGCAGTCCACCCGGAACCGTTCGAAAGTCAGAGGAGTCCATCCGGATGCGGATGCGGATGTGGATGCGGATATCCCACCTGCCCGCACATATGTGGCCATAAAAATACAGTCGAGCTACAAGACTCCGTGACGCGAAGCGTAACAAAGCGGAGAGGAAGCGAAATAACCGCAAAAAGGTAGCCAACAGAGGGTTAAAGCAGCGGATAAATTAGAGATCGATATAAGGACACACGGATATAGTGGGGGCTAAAAATAAAGAGGGGAAATGCTGGCAAAAAAAAAACTTTTTAATTATTTCCATGCCGAAGATGTTTCGCATAACAAATTAGCTCGCCGTCAAGTATTCAGGCGGGTGTGTGAGTGTAAATAATTAAAAATTCTACCCATTACTTGCGAGGCTTGGTGAAATTTCAAACAAACGCCAAGACACACAGACGTCGTTACTCACATGGGGTTCTCACTGAAAAAAATAATACTCGAGTTGGATTACTCTTACTTTGAAATAAGAACCTTATTTTATCTTATTTAATTTATATATCATTTGTAAAATAAAATAATGTAAATGTAATGGCATACCTTTATAGCAGTTGCATAAATTCTGTATTTTTATATTCATGGGTATGCGTTTAAAAACAGTGAAGCTATGTAGATTAAAGGATTATATTATAAACCTGCAATCGGAACGATCAAAAATGTATTAGAAAATATACTTAAGTTCATTGTTTTTGAACAAGTATGCATAAAAAATACAAATAGGCGTTTTATAGAGTATAACATTTTTAGTTAAAGGTGCAGGGGTATAAAAAATAATACAATATATCATACATTTCATAGTTATTTTTTAAAAATCTAAACAATTATAAATTTTTACTGTTACTTTCCAAATATTTTGGCAGTGTAAAATGAGCCATGAAGAGCTAGAGAAAACCACTTGAGACGCTGATTTAAGCTCTCAACGGGCATTCTTTTGCCCCACCCAAAACCCACACCAGCCAACCACCCACCTCCAACTAGACACCACCCCTTCCAATTGGAACGTGCGCCGCCTCGCATATTAACACGTTTCATATGAGCAAATCCCTTGGCGACCATCACCAAACGGGTTAAGGGTTAAGGGTGGGGGCGGGGGGCCAGCGTGGGGTTAAGAGCCGACTCGAGATGAGCCAAGATGCGTTGAGTGGAAAGTGAAAAGTGGAATGTGGCAAGCGGCAGGTGGAGTGGCAGTTGAGTGGAGTTGGCATCCTCCCACTTGCCCCCATTTGCTGCATCTCCACGTGTCTTACGAATTAAATTCATTTTTCTTATTAGCCATTTGTCGGCGCTTTTAGCCGGGTCTTAATTAAGGTGATAAACAAGCAAACCGAATTAGACGGTTCGCAACAAAGCATGGGATGAATTGGGATGAGTTGCGAAATGACAGTCATCATAAAAGTTGAAAACGTCTAAAGAAACGCCAGAGGATCGATCAAGGAGTTGTTCAAACTTCTTCACCAGTTCAATATTTAATCATAGAAATAGGTCAATAAATAAATAAAATAAATAAATTAAATATTTTATAGCAGATTATTATCAGATTATAAGCAGCTTAAAGAAATGCCATTTTAAAATCAAGAGCCAATTGCTTAAGATATTGGCTTAAGTTATTTAGTTTTGGGTCATCTTTTTATCACCATGAAAAATTTAGAAATAGTTATAATAAAATGGAGGCAAAAATATAGTATAGAGAACAACAAATGTTAATGTAAATGCAATGTAAATGATTAGAGATTAATCCACAATCTTTAAGAGCTATTTCAATAAGTCAAGTTATTGGATGATACGGCAAAACAGGTCACCAAGCAAAAATCCTTTGGGGGTCTGAAACCATAACTCTTAAGTCTGCCCTCTCAGAATTTTGGCTGCTCACCTGTTCGGCTTCTTTTATTGGCTGCCTCATAATGGAAATCATCTTTGGCGCCCGCTTCATTTGCTCCGCTTGTCGAGACTTCCGCCCAACCCTTTCTCCCAGCCTTTCTCCCAGCCTTTCTCCAACCCTTTCTCCAGTCCCTTCCCTCAATTATGTATGAGTGTGTGTTTTCGGTGCATGGGTGTATATTTGATTACGATGCCAATTAGAGAATATGAGAGTAATTAGGGAGAATGGGGGGAAGGTGGAACCTTTTTTCTTGTACCTTGTAAGCCGGAAGGAAGCTGAAGCTGCCTTAATTAGCAGGGCAAAAGAAACTTTCTAATTATGAAATTCATAATACTTTTTCCAACCGACAAAAGTTGGGAGAGTGCGTCTCTTCTGCTTTCCTTTTTGCCATTTTTACCGCTGACCATTCAAATAATGCAGTGATTTCTGAGGTCAGCAGAGAATTATGCAGATCTGCCTTGGGAAAAACCCACCCGGAAAACCCATTCAGACCTAAAACGCCTTTGAAAATCTGTTGCTGTTATTCGTGCAAATATTTAACGGCTGCTACATTTTTGCACCTTTTGGCAAACGGACACACGGGGCGTATGAGAACATTCTTCGTTGCGGTTTTCCCATTGTTGTTTTCCATTTTGTTTTTTTTTTTATATTTTTCTCTTTGTTTTTTTTTTTGCCTGCCCTCGCTTTTGTTTTGTTTGTTTCCGCATTTTCCGCTTTTCCACTGGCGTTGCACATTTTTGGCATTCGCGCTTTGACAGGCAAAGCGCCGATCCCCGCGTTTTCGGCATTATATTTGTTTGGCCCCGACTGACTGTATCCAATTCCTTTCATTTACCCATTTTTCCCGCCCCAACGGCTGCTGCATTGGTCAGTGGAAATGTAAAGGAATGCAGTTCGGTGAATTTCGGTGAATTTCGGCGGTAAGGGGTCAAAAGGTCAAGATAGGACAGGTGGTCATAGGCTACATTTAAGTGTTTTCGCCAGAGTACTTAAAAAGCTTTACTGAAAAACTAACAATTGTGCCAAGATACCTCAATGAGAATCTTCTATGCAATAGTTAATTGTTAAGCTTAGAAAACTACAGATTATCGCATATTTATTTAGAAAAGTTTGCATTTTAATTTAATGTTATTGAGATAAACAAAAGAGCGTGTTTCTTTGCCGTAGGTAAGGAGACAATCGAAGGCCATTTTGACCCAACTTACTGGCAAATCAGATTGGCGCATTGAAGCAAATTATGTGGCCAGCAATCTCTTTTCCACAATCGCAGCTTCCAAACCGCTTTACCTATGTGCGCAAATAGATATGGGAAATGGGAAATGGAAAATGGGATATGGGATATGGGATATGTGGCCAGGTGGCACATGGTATATGGCATATGGCATATGGCATATAACTATATGGCTTGCACAACTGGCCGCAGTCATCTGGGTCCAAAGCCCGCGTGTCACCTCCAGCGAATTCCGCACTACGAGGAGTCCCGAAATCAGCAGCAGGAGGCAATCATCCGCCGCACTCGTGTCCCATGCTGGCATTTTCGGGGGGCGGGGGTGACAAATGGAAGGGGGTCAAGTGCACTTAACAAAATAAGAGTCGAAAGCTATACTCATTTTAAATGGTCTGTGTATCATCGTCAGCAGAAACTAAAATTTCTTTCAAAGGAATAAATTATAAGCATTAAAAGAAATTAACACAAAATACAGAACAAAATTAATTTTTTGTAGATTTTCTTTCTACCAACAGATTTTGCTTAATATTTATTTGAGCGGGTTGATTTTCCTCATAGAATTGGTAGCAAGTTGATCATGGTCAAATTTAAAATTTTTTTTATAAAAAGATAACTTAAAGACTAAATTGAAAAAGGTTGAAAAGGGTTTTTAGCTGCCTCAAACGATTATCCTAATTAACCTAATTTTGGGGATGCATCACATGAGGGAAAATAATTTTCATAATTTGGTTAATAACGGGTTTTTTCTGAGATTTTTTAAATGTTACATTTACAATCAAAAAAAATCAAAAAAAATTTTTGGCATTTCAATTTTAAATTTCTTTGTGTTATTACCTGCAAATCCAAATAATCCAAAACCCAATCTGCAAAGCTCATCGTAGACTTAAAACATTTTAAAGATAAGTAGTTAACGATTTTTTAGGAAAATTTTGGAAAGTTTGTGTGTCATTTTTTTAAGTGTGCCGGAGTGGACAATGTTGGACAGCGGTTTAAAACTGTCAGGCAAATCAAACTAAAACTGAACTCTTAACGATTCGAGCACGTATTCAATATGGTTTGTTATGGGTAACGCTAAAGCCTCCCGAAAAATGGGGGCGTGGCTGCGGGGGATGGGGGGGCGAGGGGGCGTGACAGGACTACGTTTCGAGTTTGGTTTTTGGTTGGGTTTTTGTGTGTCGAGCCATAGAGAGCATGGCCCGAAATGCCGAATATTGATTTGAATCAATTAATTCGTGCGGTTGTCGCTGGAATTACTCCCTCGAATCTAATTAATTTTAATGCACGACTACACACACACACACACAGGCACACATATGGAGCGTCAGAGGGAGACGGGGCATAGAAAGAGACGGGGAGAGCGAGCGAGACAAACAGGAGGCGACACTTTGGCAACATTTTAGGCGCAAAAGCTGGAAAATTTATATTGAAGTCGAATTATGCAATTTGCTACTAAATTGATTGCATTTGCACAGCTCTGTCCCGCTCTTTCACACTTGTGCGTTAGAGAGAGAGGGAGAGATAGAGAGAGAAGGAGAGCAAATAGAGATAGCGATAGTCTGCCTGTGTGCATGATTGAATTTCCTTTTAAAAATTATAAATAAATAATACACCAATATTCGTAGTCATCGGTTGGGTTCAGATAACATTTTGTTTTCTGTGGTTCCTGAAAATGATACAAGCGGCCACCAAATTTCCTCAGTTGGTTTTTTTAATTTTTTATTATTTTTATTCGTATAATAAGAAATCATAACTTTAAGTGCCAAAGACTGGCTGATACCTTGAAGTAATTAAATACAAACACTTAAAACATATTTTTAAAAAATTACTTTTGAATTGTATTCGCTTAATAAATTAAGCTGTCTAGCAAAAATAAAATGTAAGATTACCAGCTCTCCATTAATATTTAAATTTTCTTGAGTACTCATCATAAATAGTTAAAGTATTTTCCATTCGTCGGCGATCTGCAATTGCATTCCTCTTTCATTTGATATTAGATTTATTTTTTTGCGTATTCTCAATTGGCGAAAATAAAATCATATTTCATATTTAATAAAATGCATTCGCATGCATTATTATATTCATTATATGCCAACATATTTGTATTATTTGCTGGCCAAAAGTGGCGGCAACAACAGCAAACAGCGACAAAATTCAAACATTCAGCTATTCAAAGGATCCCCCTAAACTCTGACCCCTGACCTAATCCCCTTCACCCTACGCCCCATTTTTGAAGGGGGGCAATACAAAGAGCGATGCGCGTTTACCACACAAAAGGCCACGCACAAACACAATTGCTTATATAAATATATATTTATAGGGACAGTGGTCGCTGAGAAATTAAAGACAAACTTTATGGCCGCTAAAATAAGTCATTAACAACTCATGTAGTTAATGAAGTATCAATAAAATATTAAACCTATCTTTGGTTAAGGAAATTTCAGTAGCTTTTAATATATTAAGCATATACATATACCTAAAAAAAAGTTATAATGGTTAATGAAAATTTGTTAAAATGAGCAAAGTACTTTTTCATATAATTATTTAAATAAATTCAATATATTTTTCTTTCTAGTTGGGTAAAGTTATAAAGCAGGACTTTTCGAAAAGTTGCAATGCAATTTATTTGCGACCACTGTAAATGTTTATATCGACACACACACATTTCTATATATATTTAGAGATATATGCTGACCAAAACAAATATTGTTTTGGCCATGTTTTGGGGCACACACAAACACACAATGTCGACATTGTCCTGGGCGAGAAATGATTTTGATTTTGATTTTTCGGCAATTGCAATATAAATGCGATCATTTTAAAACAAAATGGCGTCCGCAACAGCGCAGCAACAACAACAGCATTTTAATGTATGATATGATTTAAATAAAATTTTAGTTACCTCCCCGTTGGGGGTACTCCCCTCCCCACCGAAAGCACCACCCAAATCCCCATAACCACCGCGACCCCTTGACCCCTTTTACCTACAGCGAAATGATTTGAAATCGTTTTGTGGTTTTTACGAGTTGCAAATCATTTTAATTAAAATATCAAAATTAGAAAATGGAAAATGATTACATTATTCATTAGTTTTCATTACGCATGTTTATTTATTAGCAACAATAACAGCAGGAAGGTAGCGAGAAAATAAATGATAACGAATGCAGCTTACACTTTATGTAGATTTAGTTAGGCAAATTGAAATGTTTATATAGTAAATGTAAATTATTGTTACCGGTTACAGAAGATTGTTAAATATAAAATGAGGAAATGAGGAAATAACTATTAAAGTAATCGAAATATAAAAAAAATTTAAATCGTTTTATATTAAATTTAAACAAGAGAGAACGCTATAGTCGGGTGCCCCGACTATCAGATACCCGTTACTCAGGTAAAGGGAGTGCGAGGGAGATGGAGATAGAAACTTTGATCACGCATAACTTTTTAACGAATGGTCCGATTTGAAAAATTTCTTCTACATTTCGATAGGTATTGATAAACACAATAAAACTGCATTTTTACTTTTCCGAAATATTTAAATTTTTAAAATCGTATATAAGCGATTGTGGGCGTTAAAGGGGGCGTGGCACCGTTTTGAAACAAACTTGCGCTGCGTAGGAACTCCTAGAATCTGCATGCAAAATGCCAATCTTCTAGCTTTTATAGTTTCCGAGATCTCAGCGTTCATACGGACAGACAGACAGACGGACAGACGGACAGACGGACAGACGGACATGGCTATATCGACTCGGCTAGTGACCCTGATCAAGAATATATATACTTTATAGGGTCGGAAACGCTTCCTATTACCTGTTACATACTTTTGCACGAATACAATATACCCTTTTACTCTACGAGTAACGGGTATAAAAATATTTATGTTTACAGTTCTCTCAAATAACAACTGCTGGCTCCATCTAGCGGCTGAGGCCTTGCGAAAGCATTTAAAAAATTGTTAGCCAGTTAAAAAAAAAATCATAATAAGCACACAAAGCTTGCGAAAGTTTTCTTAAGAAAAATGCCGGCGAGCTAAGAAAATTGCCAGCTGAAGGAACTTCGGGTTGGTCCTAAGGTCCTTTGCCTATGTGTGTGTGTGTGTGTGTGGGGTATACGTGAGTAAGTGTGCGTGAGTCTGCGCAGAAAAAGCTAACTTAGACATTAACCCCCTTTTTTTGGCGGACGTCTTCCAAGACGCTTCGCAACTTTTGGCGCCCAAACGTTGAGCACTTGTTATTATTGTGCAAGGATTTTTTTTCCAGCTCCTTTCGGGTAACGATTTTTTTTTCCCATCCGCTGTTTCGGCGCTGAGACGCCAGATGGCGCTAGGCCAAAAGCTCCGCGATGTCCTTGCGATTTCTTATTTTATTTTTTCGTTTACGCAAATGACTTCAATCGCTGGTTGGCAGTAAATGATGAATAATTTTTTATTGATAGCTGCCATCAATAAACGGAGCGACCAACACTTACGCAGTCGCACGGTCCTCTTAAGGGAAGGTCCTGGCACACACAGACCCACACACACTCACACATTCGCAACCGGAGAGAGCAGGCAAGCGTAAGGCATTTCGACCAATTATAAGTTGCGGTTAACCGCAACATTTATTCAAGAAAATGTTCGGCACATGCCCCGCTGCGAGTGCGAGCGAGATGGCCGTGCCGTAAGCGTAGCGGGCGCCAGAGCGAGAGGGGAAGAGGGCTGAAATACTGGCATTGGATAAAGGACCTTCCCTAGGGGGTGGTGGCTTCAAGGATTCGTGGGCCCGCTTCTCAAGGTCTGCCAACTGCCGAGGAAGTGGTGAAATGTCAAGAATTCCGCCCGATTCTTTTGGGGAGATTTCACCGCTCTTTTCGAGGGTTAAATATGAAGGGGGATTATTATGTTTGTGGTCAACGAGAAACAAAAGGGGAAGAAGCTAACAAAAAAATAAGAGAGACTTTGGATTATGCATGCCAAAAAATTATAAAGATAAACATCTTTCATAACTAGTTTGAAATCAGTTAATTAAGTTGTATTACACTTCTTCATTTTATATAATGTATTGATGTTTAGAGTCTTTGAAAAATGTCTAGTGAATATGCAATACGCTCTAAATTAACTGCATAGTATTTAAATTATTTTAATTAAATTAAATAATAATAATAAATAATAATTAAATTATTTTAAATTATTATAATATTGTAGTTTGTTCTTCTGAACTAAAATTTAATTACTGCTACAAGTCCTTAAGCTAATTGTAAACTTTAAACTAACATGATCATTATATACCGATACAAGTGTACCACTATGTAATATCATAAATTGTATTTTCATTTAATATTTGTAATACATTTTAATAGATCCAGGATGTCATTAATAAAGCTGCTTTTCACTGGTAAATGTTTAATTTAAAGGGAATATATAATGTTTAATTTGAAGGGATTATATATATTTCTTCTCATTAAGTTAGCTTCAGGTTTCCATCCCATTATTTCCATTTTCCTTGTGCCGAGCATTTTCCACATTACAGTCCTTCCCAGCCTCCCCTCGTCACCGAGTGCAGAATTAATAGTTTGCCGGGCTTAAACGAATCGCCTTTCAAGTCGCTAACCACCGACAATATGTTGGGCCAACGACAGACTTCGGGACGATCCTGCCGTCTGGTGACTGCACCACCCCAGCCACCTAGATACCGAGCCACGGAGCCATCGAGCCACCGAACCACCCGAAACTACTGCCGCACCACCGGGAACCACATCAGAGGAGACTCCAACACAGTTGAGCTGTGACATTAGTTTAACGCCAGAATCCATTAAAAATCCATACTAATATATGTCAGGATAAGGCAGCGACTGCCACAGCGCATAATGAGTGACGAGGTGGTTGAGTGGGTGGTTCGGTGGGTGACTCGGTGGGTGACTCGGTGGGTGACTCGGTGGGTGGCTCGTATAAGATACCACACACACTTTGTGCGCTGTCTTTGCAATCCTTCGCTTTTCCGCTCTCTCTCCACTTTTCCACTTTTTCCACTCTACCTTGTCGATTTTTCAAAGCCAGCTCAACTCAACTTAACAGTGAGCTGAGAGCTTCGTCCTGCGGCTGCACTGCACTAATGAAAACTACCCGGCAAAAGCCAAAGGAAAAGGGGTCGCAGGGGCAAAAAATAAATTAGAAAGCATTATCAGGCTTTAAGCTACCTGAATGCCAACATTGCATAGTACCCAAAGGACAATGGAAATAATGATAAATATATGATAAATAATTGAATTATATTTGGTATAATCTGGGCCAGGCCATAAGCCTTTAAAAAATAAACATGTAAGTTTACAAAAACCACTACCTTCCTAGTAAAAATAAATTTGGAAAATACCTGGGCCATAATCATTTAAAAAATCTACACGTAAATCTACAAAAATCTGCAGGAGTTCGCTCTTATCTGAACAGGAACAATACCTTCTAACTATAAATCAATTTGAATATATTTTTGCTTAACATCTTTCTTTAACGCCTTTCTGTTCACCAGTTGCAATTATTCAACACAACCAACATGAAATTGAAATTTCCCTTTAAGCAGTCAACCGAGAACGAAGGCTGTCAGCTTGTCTGGCATTCAATATCTTCTCTATTTTTTTTCGTATTGATTTTTTCGTATTATGAAATTTTTATTAATAAACATTCGCGGCAGATTCCGCAGAACGAAGCCATTTCCCACCCTCTCAGACACCGAATAAATTGAATACGAAGCGGAATTTTTTAATACAAAAAACTGAAGCTAAAGCTAAAGCGAAAGCAAAAACTGAAGCATTTCACTTGAGAGCAGAGAAGTCCCCGCAAATCAACGTAATTAAATGCCCAAGAAGATACTTTGGCGGAGGGGTACGAATAGAGGAAAGTGGAGGAAAGCCCGGAAAAACCAGAGAAAACCGTCAGCAATTAAAATGGCGCTTGGTCCGTCAGCCAAAAGACTTCAAAAAATGCCAAAAAGTTCAAATACTAATGAATTATCCTTTATTAGGATAATGTATGATGTGGTTCCTGAAGAGTTTGCTTAACTACCTCATGCCGCTCACTCCTCAAATATGTATTTATATATATATATATCTTGTGATCTGCAAGTGGTCGTGGGGAGTGGCGGGGGGGTGCACAGGTCCGAAAGTCGGAAAAAGGTTCACAGCGAGTTTTTGCTAGACTTTAGCCCTTCGAATAGAGGCAGAAATTCGGGGTGGATTAACTTTTAAAGTCGGTTGGTTTTAGGAATACAACTTTTTATTAAAAACGTTTATTATCGTTGAGCATTTTTATTATAATATATTTATAATATTATAATAATATAATATATTCAACAAAAGTGTTATGCATATTATTAAATTAACTAAGATTTATATATTAAATACTCTCCTGAAAGTAGGTTTGTCGAAAAATAAGTACCACAAAAAATTAATTTTAATAAACCAAACATATTCTTACATTTTATAATATACAATCAAATAACATATCTCATTAAAAAGTAATGTTATAAAACCTTTTAAATGAAGATATCAAATAAAAACCAAAAGTTATAATAAAATAATAGGTATTAAAACTATATAAAAATACCACAAAATATTTTTAACTAAGAATATTTCTTGATGGGCAGTTCCACGACTTTCGGAGTAATTTCCACTGCGATTGAGGGTATTTGGGAGTCGGAAATGCCCCAAAGTGACTTCTCAAGTCCCTTGTTTTGCGGGGATCTGTTGAGTTGGGCTTCCGTCAAAAGATGGGTGGAGGTGGCAAGGGGGTCGACTGGCTAAGAGGCTTGGAAGCTGCGGCTGGGAGCTGTTGGCAATTTATGAAAAGAGCCAAATTAATCAGACTAATAACGAAAACACGCCGAGCCGACGAAAAGGCGTCTAGGCAATGTAAATGGCCAGCTGGGGTGGGTGGGAAAAAAAGGGCAGAGTGGGAAATGAAGGGGGAAAACGCAGAAAATGCGGGGAAAACTTATGCAAAGTTTTCTTAATGAAAAGATTTACGATGGCAATACTCGAAATTAGCAAAAACTGAGGTTGTGGCCGAACAATGAGCAGCCAAGATGGTTGGAGGGTGGAAATACTTATAAACTTTTTGCCAGCAAAAGCGGTTGGCAGAATGTAAAACTTTGCCAGCAATGTTGCAATCGAGAAAATATGCCAAGCCTTTGGACTGACCCATCAGGAATTCTCCCCGCCCAATTAGTGCGTATTCCAATTTGTGGCTCTGGCCAAAGAAAAATGTTCAGTTGCTGAGGAAAATCAAATTAATAAACTCAAATGGCAGGATTGCCAAGGCAACGGCGGCCGTTTCTTCGATCCTTCGCCTCCTTGCGGCCAGGACTTAGACATTAACAATCAAATCCACATGCCCCGATGTCAATCGCATAAATTGGCAGATATTTATTAAAATAATTCGCTTGACCGGATCCACTGTGGATGGCGAAGTGCACTTGGTCACTCAGGTGTTAGACACCTCATCGATTGGTCAACTGTGGTCTCGAAAATCAAATTGATTTTGAAGAAAAATTGCACACCTTTTTAATTAACTTATATTCAATATTGTAATATTCATTTTCTTTACTATTATTATTGGCAAGAACTCTCTTTATTATTCGTTTATTTAAAAAAAAAACAGTATACATATTTAGAAATAAGTTAAGTACTTGAATATATTGACTTAAGTTTTATAAATAACAATGTCTAATACAATAAGTCTAAAAGTATATATGTTTATTTTTATTTATTTGCTTAATAAATTAAACAGTTTGTGACCCAGATTTATTACCATTTTGTAAGTCTCTTTATACATAAAATTCATGAATGAAAATTGCTTATATTTTATATGATATTTTGTAAGTTAATCATAATCATTTTTAACTTAATTACAAAATTATATATGTAAATACCCCACCAGTGACTAAATCTCTACCTATGTATATATTTCCTTAAACTTACAGTGTATTTTCTGATAGTATGTTCAAGTCAAATTCATACAAATTACAATCCGCCTTGGTCTTGAGTTTGCCAAGCTTCAATTCTTCTTCACTTTAAGCCAGAATTTTCTCAATTTTCTGTAGCGTAAATTCGATTGAATATCGTATTTATTTCGCCTGCTCGTTGTTCGCTTAAATCGATGCCCGAGGCAAAGGCCACAATTCCACATCCACATCCATATCCACTTCCTCTTCCGCACGAGCAGTGGCGGCACAAATAAAAAATAAAGGACACAACGCACTCACACACACACACACACACACACACACAAACGCGGGGGAAAAAAGGGTTAAAACAATAGAAATTGTTGCCGCCGTCGGAGAAGTTCGGGAAAAACAATTCTTTATATGTTGCATGGTATAATGCCGCCTTTAACGGCCCGTTCAGCTGCTACTGCCTCCTTGCCTTCGCCCGCCATCACATCCCAGCCCATTCCAGCCCATCCCCAAATCATTATTGCAAAAACAGCTCCTTTTTACTCGACATTTTTCAACCCCACCCAAATCCGGCGGCCCGGACATCGAATCCTTTCGTTCATAAATCAAGTCTTTGGTTTAATTAAATCTTGTGTTGGCGGTAAAAACTCGAGCACAACAAAATGCCGGCTGGAACAGAAAAAAAAAAAAACAAAAAAAAAAAAAAGGAAACAAGAAAATAATCCAAACATCCAGGAGCAGGAGCCAACGCCTCCGGTCTTTTGGCCAAGAATATAGGAGATGCCAAATATTTGCACAGTCTACAGAGGCGGCCAGGATATGGCTGGGGAATGGAAAACGGGTGGCAGGAAAAGCGGGATCCTTTTCCATTGTCGACTCGTCACGTTTTAACTGTCGTCGCGGTTGTCCTTTTCATATTTTCTTTTGCAAACTCATTTCCTTTTGTCGGTTTTGACTTGTTGTCTAATGTCCTTCGTCCTTTTTGGCTGTGTGAATGGGAATGTTTAGACCCCGTGGCAGTAAAATCGAAATCGTTTAGTTTTGGCGCTGACCGCATTTAAAGATTTTAATCTATAAATTAATTAAAAAAGGTCATATAAGTATCCTTTTGTATTTAAAAATAACTTAAAAATGTAAAACGGTTTTATAAAATATGGATTGGAAAACTAAACAGCAATTTAATGTTATATATATTTTTTTAATCATATTAGCTTAGTTTATATACTTTTACTTATAAACTTTTGCCATACATTTTGCCTTAAAGCCTGAAACAAAAAACGTACTAAGTAAAATTTTACCTATGAAATGGTTCTTTTGTAATTTTGTATACAAATTTTGGATCTGTAGACTTTTAATAACAACTTTTTTTGCAGTGCCTGCATAAAATTCCGGCCAGACAATTTTAAAAAATGGCTGGTGAAAATTAAAAAGACAACAGGAGCTACAAAACCATATTTTCTTGCCCTACTGTTCGTGTTTTTATATTCCCCCTCCTTGAGGAAGCTCCATATTCCCTATTTTTATTTTTGTTTTGCCGACCAGACAAGCCGAAAACCTTGAGCACTTAAAGCCCGCTTAATCTTTGACATAAAAACAAGCGAAACAATGTGGAAAAGTGCGGAAAAGTGGGGAAAAGCGTGGCGAGGGGTTGGAAAATAGAGCGGCTGGAGGTGGGAAATTGAATGCAAGACACGTTGCAGGATTTATGGCCAAGGAGCAGACTAACAGACTAATAAACACGCAGTTCCAGGGGCGTGGGTAAAAATTAAAAATCCCAAAAGGGTGCGGGGCGTGGCAGTCGAAGCGTACTTGGTCGAAAATTACTGTGAAAATTATAGACAAAATATATACGTGAGCCAATGTCGGCGAATCCTTTCCCTTTTCTGGCCTGATTCACTCGTGCGGCAGGCCAAGCGAAACGAAAGACGAATGAAATGAATCGAAATGAAATGGAATCCTTTACCGTAAGAATTTCATGCACGTCAACACGTCCTGGCAGCCAGGACATCGCCGTTGACAGGCGCAGGTCCCCACTCCTCCGGACAGGATATCCGGCACCCAAAAAACCGGTGAGAAGACTGTGTAACAATTTCTAATTCATATGTTCCTGAGCCTGTTCCCCAATCCCGATGATTTATGATCCAGGCACGCGAATCCCGAAATGAAAGTCCTGTCCACAATTGCCGATGGTCCATAGCGATGGTTTCGTGTCACGAGTGTCTTAAGGATACCAAAAATTATTATTACTTTTAAATGTTTAACAGGATTTAAAAAGATGAAACCGAGGAATAACCGAGATTAAACTTAGGTGAACTTATTATCAATAAGATGTAAAATAAAAACATCGATGATTAACTGATTTTAAGGAAAGGCTTAACTTATTATGTTAGACATATTTTTAATCATGTCTAAAAATAACTTATTAGAATTTATTCGATAAATAATAGTTCAATATTTGTTAAGGCTTACTTTTAGCACTTGTAACATTAAATATCCATGAAGCCAGCATTTTAAATGTTATACTGAGAATCCTTGGAATATGTGAGTATGGTCCACCTCTAGATCTCTGTTCCCAGGACCTTTAATCATTCAATAGGCAATTTGTTTGAGCCGCCTGGCAGCGCTGAAATGAAATGTTTCACACATTAGGCCGGTCAACTTCTTGGCCAGGATGGCAGTCCTCCGGATTCGGAGTCTCCGGCCACTATATTTAATATCATTTATCTTTCTTACGCCCCCAATGTGCGGTTTGTGGGTGTGTGGGCGAGAACGAGAACGAAAGCCAGGGTGTGAAAGAGAGGGCCTGATGTGGAGCAGTGTCGAGCGTGTTGTTGTGATTTATGATTATCAAAGTATTTGTTACCTTTGTGTCCAAATTATTTGCTCGCACATAAATCATTTTATCCTTGGGCAGCCTTCGCCACTTTGATTAATTTTCTTCAATTGCCGCCCGCGATTGGCGCCTGCGATTTGGATTCGCATAGGGATTTCGATTCCGAATCGCTTTTCTCGACTTGGTGGGGGGGAGGGGGTGTTTTTGGCAGGGCGATTTGTTTGATATGCCAGACAGCGCCTTGGCACATAATTCACACAATTGGTCAACAAGTCAACGGCAGGACCTCCCCTCCAACACACCAATCAACCCCCCATCAGGGGTTATCCTTTTAGGTCCCCGAGTATTTTCCTAATCTTAAGAGCAAACGCAGCGAGCAACATGAATTATGTATTTATTTTACCATTTTTCCAGGGACATGGGCTAAATGGGAACTTAAAGACAAAAGTTATCCAAAAAAATAGAACATATTTACAAGCAGTTTTCATTTATAGATTATTTTATTGTCTTTTTACCGCTTTTTAACTTCAAAATAGTTTTTTTTTAACTGAAAATCAGTAAAAGTGAAAAAAGTGTAAAAGTTCTGACACTTTTACTTAAACTAAAATATACATCGTTGAAAAAATCGAAATAAAACTAAAATATATATTAATAACCATTTAATAAATAATGTGAAAAATAAATAAGAACAAAACATTTATTGAAACTTTTTCAAAAAGCCATTCCCTTCCATATTATCCGAGATCCAAAATCTTTTCAACATTTAACATAATCCTCTGCCGACTTTTACGCATTTGATTAGTCAACAAGCCACTCCACTTGGAAAATTTGGCCTCCTTCTCGAGGACCTGCTCCAATCAATAGGGGAAAATCTTGAGAGCAAACTCAGCGGCAAATGAATTATTTATTTGGATTTATTTGAGGCCAAGTAAAACAAATGATCCGGACCAACAACAACAGCAGCAAAATGCTGACCCGAAAAAAAAGAGAAAAACCCATGGAGGAAAAACCCCGAGCAAAGTGAAAGTGGCATAAATAAATAAAGAGCCGAACACAAAGCATATTAGGCTAAGCTACTTGCGATTTCCGTTACACGTCCGTCCGGGCTATAAAAATGCGGAAGCTGATTAGCCGCCCACCCCCCGCCGGCCACACCCACTCCCCCCACCACCCACTAAAAAAAAAAGCAAACCCAAGAAAAAATGAACTCCAAGGAAAAGCCAAGGGATGGTCGAGAATTTTATGAGGCACGAAAATTTACAACGCCTCTCTGGGGTTGTCTTCAAAAGCCAAGATTGGGGACAAAGCTAACACGAAAAAAAAATGGGGAAAAACCAGGAAAACCCAGGGAAAAGGACGAAAAGAAGTGGCCAAGTCTCATAATCGAAATTGGTCACAGGTGGCCCCCGGAAAGTTGACCAATGCCATGGAGCCCCAGAGAGCTTATTGAAATTAAATGTGCTGGCCGGCAGATAATGCCCGTTTAAGGCGTGTTTAGCTAACTTGAGTTTGATTCGGGTGACCCTCGGTTTCCCCCATTTTTGGGTGTAATTTATTGCGAAAGCGAATGGAACTGGGCACAATGTCTGGGCAATCGAAGTGACCCCCCCTGACCCCCACGTAAATTAAGAAAAATTACCGAAAAATCGCCTCTGCCCCGCCTGAACTTCCATCAAGTCATGACATTTTCCTTTGGCTGGCTAAATTTTTAATCTAATCAAATGACAGACATCATTAATTTTGCTTCAGCTCTACTTTTTTTTTTATAAAAAAATGACAACAAAGGAAAGCAATTTGGATGTGATTTGGATGCTAAAAAGAAAAATTCTGCTAATTAACGCATCGTTTCAGGGATTTTTATTTATCAATAAGTAATTCCAATTATATATTGAAAGTAAGCATAGAATCATTTTTTTGTCAAAAGTCGAGACTCAGATTTTCTAACCGAAATCCCCAAAAATGTACTAAATATCTTGTTCAAAACAATGCAAATAATGATACAAATATAAAAGGTCATAACACATTAAACCATTAATAAAATTTCAAATCAATTAGTATTGAAACCCAAATAATATTTTTTGCCATTTTTAGAAAAAAAAATAACGTAAAGCCAAATTTACAAAAAATAGAACAAAAATATAAAACCAAGTTTTGAACAGAGATTTTTTTGGAATTAAACCAAATACTTTTAGAGGTAAACCACTTCGAAAACGGACTTCTCTGAAAAAAGTTATGGCCTTAAAAGTGCAGCTTTTAGCTGCAAATTTTTCAAAGCAAATTTTTTTGCAAAGCCAATTTTTCGAAATTTTGGAAAGGGGTTACGGCTTTTACGTTAAGATTACATTTGACAGCCGGCACAGCATTTTGAACCGACTCATCTTGGTCCTTGGTGATCCTTTGCAAGACGATACTCCAACATGAAAATCCAGTCCTGCCAAGTCATTTATCACGGTCCGATCTTTAATTATTTGAACGATTCAATTGACACTTGTAATAGTTTATCCCCGCCCCGAACTTGTCTCATTTTCAAACTGGAAACATGTGCGGCTGACACAATGGGGATGGAAATGTGGAAATGTGAAAATGAGGAAATGGGGAGTGAAAGGAGCTGAAGCTCTGAGGCTAGTTGGATAGATGGCCTCTGACGAGCGGACATTGATAAATCACATATGGACGGGAGTTTCGGGTTCGACTCGGTTTCCTATACGTTCCACTGCTGATATTTCTTTTAGTTTTTTGTTGTTGTAATGTTTGATGTTACCGGGAAAGGGATAAAGTCCAGACACTGCAAGCTAAATATTTGCAAATCAAGTCAATGAAATCTATTCTCGAATTTTATTTCAAGACTGTCTAAAATGTTTCAAGCTATATCATTATCGTAGAAGTGTTGAGGCGAACCTTTATTCAGTTTTGTTCAACTTAAAAACCGAATCAACAAAAAATTAAGGGAACTTCAAAACAAAATATTAAAGGAAGGTATTATTTCATTTTTTAAATATTTATAGGAACCAAAATCCAAAAATAATACTATGAAATCTGCACTACAATTAATAAGATATTCATTTGAAAATATGACTTGTGTATACGACTTGTGCTTTAAAATGAGAAAGTAAATTGAAGTTATGAAATTAAATTGAAATTACAAATATATATTCAGAAGTATTATAAATTTATATATTAGTATTATATGTTAGTTTTTAGTTTAAAATCAAAATATTTTAATAGTTTCTGTCAGTGCCTTTTGTTATGAGTTTTCTGCAGCGACATCAAATTACGAACTCATTATAGTTAGGGACGACAATCGGGTGCTTGGGGGTTTTTTTTCGAGGTGGGGGGCATACCGACCCCCCAAATCCACGACCCCTCACCCCTCCCCACTGGTTCCATTTCGGTGTTTGCATTTGCCGAAAAATACTTGAATGAGCTGGACTCTGGTCCTCGCGAAAAAGGGAATCCGAGTATTTGTTGACTTTGGTAGAAACGGGGGAAAGGGACAGCACTTCTCATTATTTTTTTTTTTGCTTTGTTGAATGATTTCGCGAAGTGTAGGCGGTGTGGGAGGGGGGACCGAGAAAGGAAAACCCACATCAAACCGACCAAAATGCATGGAATGCCTATGAAAATTGTAAAACGTTGTTGCATTGTCCGACTGCAGCTGCACCGCCACCCAGTTTTGACCCCTGACCCCTGACCCGCGACCCGCGACGCTCATTAAATGACACTCACAGGAAAGGAAGCACAGAAATTGCATGCTATAATGCACACACACACACACACACACACTGAACGAGAGGCTATTGGGGGCGTGGCATTGCATAACTTTTGTTTTGCATTGGAGGCGCTAAAAAGTCAGCGAACCCCGCATTTTCCCAACCCCCTTCCCCTTCCGCTTTTCCCACTGCTTTTCCGTTGTCACACACACACACACAAACGCAGCTTTGGAAAAAAAAAAAAAAAGCCGGGGAAAATTGGAAAGAGACGGACTTTGTTCTACCCAGCCCCCAAAACAGCCACGCCCACCTTGTCCATAAGTTCGCGTTGTTGTTTTTCGCGGCTTTGGGAAAGTGTATGCTAAATAAGATGAGAAATTGCAAAAAAAAGAAGATATTTCAAAAGCCCGGAGAATGTTGAATATTAATGAATTTAAAGATTGCCAAGTATTAAAAATATATAACATAAGCTATATTTTTAATAAAACAAAACAATATACAAACAATTTATTTAATTGTCAAGCAAGCGCAGTATATTGTTTCCATTTAATAAGCAGTATATTATTTAGAATTAAAACTTAAGGGGTATTTATGAGAAATATAAAAACAAGTTAAAATAAATCTAATTCCAAATTATAAATTAAATATAAATTAGCATGCATGTTGACACCTTTTCCAGTTATCTGATTTTCCATTTTAAGGGTAATGCAGTAATCGACTCCTTGTCTAGAGAAAATCGCTCCCTTCACTTCTGTTTAGTTTTAGAGGGAAAATTTGTGTGGGGGAATTTGCAGTTTTGGAGCGAGCGAATTTTCATCTAGCGTATCTCGTTTTTCGTATTTGCGAAAAACCGTGAAAATTACATGCCGCTGACGCAGCGGCGCCGTCACTCATGACCTGCCTTTCGTCCCGTTTCCCTTTTTATTTTTCCCCCCTGAAACGTGATGGTAGGGGAGGGGGGGGGGCGGGGATGGGTAAGCTTTTCCATTTTCCGGGCACGAAGTTGTGTCGCTGACCGCAACATCGCATGTTGTAGGTGCGCCAATGACGCTGATTTTCTGTTCCGTTCCTGCTCACGCTGCACATTATTAACAGTTCCTGTGACAAAGCTGGAAAAGCGGGCGGAAAAGTGGGTGGGTGGCAAGTGTGGGTGGCAGTGGGTGGCAATGGGTGGCAATGGCCACCTGTCATGTTACAGGCGACGCTGTCGCTTCGATGTCCTTTGCCGGCCGTTCGCTGTCCAACAAAATGTTTTGTGGTTCCCGTTCCCGTTCTCCGCGATTTTTCCCGCTTTCCTCGCTTTTCCCCGCTCCCAATTTTCCACTCCTAAACGTTACCAAGTTTGTGACGCCGCCGGCTGCTGGTTGATGTTTATTTTGGCTTCCAGAAAACTCATTCCCCGTGTGACCGTGTGTGTCGGAGCATTTAAGTGAAATTGAGAAAATTGCTTAGAAAGTGCTTTTAGGGTGCTCAAAATTGAACTTTAAGTTGCCAAAAACTGGTTCACTGGGAAACTACTTTCACTTATCTATAAAGATAAGTTTTAAATCAATTTAAGAACTATATATTAAACAAAAATATAATATTTAACATTATCTGATTGTCAATCAAATGAAATACGATCATTTATTGAATGGAAATCAAGTTATTACTGCTAGACAATTAAAGCATATTAAAATACTTTTCAGATTCCGATTCGCTTACGACAACTTATTCCAATTAAATCTCGCATTCGTGGCATTCCATTACGAAAATTCTCACTTCACCAAGCAATTCCGTGACATATTCCATCCGATATAATGATTTCCCAATCTGTGGAATGCGACAACTGCAACAATCAAGCAATTTATTAATAATAAGCATAGCAATTAGCACAGCAAGTGATTTGATAGCAATTGCCAAAAGGAGCTGCTGCCATCAAATGCGAACATGCAAACAAATTGGCGTCTACACTGCGACAAAAAGCATAACATATTAATAAATAACTTGCTAATAAACCGTTTTGATCTTTAAAATGCGCTAGTGGATTGATAACTGTTAGAACTATATTTTATTTTTTAATTCTATTGTATTATACAAACTTAATAGTTATTTTTTATGTTCTAAAAATATGGAAACTAATATTTGGGAGTAAAAATATGTGAAGGATTTAAAGTATAGCAAATATAAATACGAAAAAAAATTTTTTTTTTATATGAATATGTAATATTAAATACAGTTTATAAAAGAAAAGAACTGCAGAATTTTCTGCAGGTGCATTCAAGTGCTTGAATGTGTCATAATAACAGGAAAATGCCCCCAGCAACGATTTGCAATAAACTGACGTCACATGATGCCAGTTGAAATGGGGTGGTGTCAAATTTATTGCATGTGTGGTGTGGGTGAGGGTGTGGGTGTGGGTGTGGGTGAGGGTGAGGGTGTCTCTAATGATGGCATAATTAGCAGCAAATGGTAAATTCTGTCCGGCCTCAAGTCGTTTGCCAGCCCTCTCAGTGCACACAAGTTTTTGGCGCTTGATAATGGCATAAAGTCAAATTACTTGGCATTTAAATGGGGGCTGGAGCTTTTCCGGGGGCTGGAACATGTTAATTGAAAGCCCACTTATTCAAATGAAAATGTGCTTCAAGTGTGTGTCCTTACACTGGGGAGAAACATAAATTAAGCGAATGTAACTCAACTTATTTATTGAAATATGAAATCATGAAAAAGTTATATAACAAATATGTCCAAAATCTTATAACAAATAATTAAAATATATATATTTTATACTTTGAATCTTTAAAGCCTTTATTATAATTAAGTAAGTAAGTATAGAAAGTTTTTTGTAAGTCCTATATCTTTGATATAATATTTTTTGTGATTATGGTTTTGCTCTGTATGGTAAAGTAGCTCTATAGCTCTATAGCTATATAGATCTATAGCTCTATAGCTCTATATATATATATATATTACCATACTCAATCTTTTTGAATTGACAATTGTGTGCGTGTGTTACCAGGTCACTAACACTCCCAACGAGTGGCCATAAAATTTTCTATTTAACGCTTGAGCGACAGTCGAAAATGGGTGGAAATGGAAAATTCAGGCATGCAGCAGATGCTTTAATTTCGAACCTGTACAACCTCAAAAACGATATGAAGGTTTGGTCCTTTGTTGCCAACAATCTGGTGGAAAAGTACAGAGCGACAGAGGTTAAAAGCCGGCCAATGTCAAATGCTGGTCGTCCTGGGCAACAGTTTATTAGGTTGTGTCGTTGCTGTTTCTTAAGATTGCCAACCACCCACATCCATATCCACTGCCACTGCCACATCCACATCCTCAACCTCATCCAAATCCAGCCACCCACCGACATTTGTCGCCATCAAATGCCAGTCATCATTTGAGGCAGAAACGGGTAGCCAGGACAACGTCTTCAGACAGGCTGGTCCCCCAATATCATCCTCGAACCCCGCTCCTTATGACAGGATAAATTGGAAGGCAGCTCGGAATTTCCGACTACGAACCTGTATAGGAAAAAATCAGCCAGCAAGGCAATTATAGCAAAGTTAATCGAATGGGAAATACCTATGGTCATTGCCTATTATACAGATTATTAAATATTTTATTTTACATTTATTAACAACATACACGTCAATTAGTTTTATTTGAAAATCAATCGAATATATTTTAATTCGTAAATTATAAAAGTAATGGACTTATTTTTAGTTTATAAAATGAAAGTTTTACCATTAACTTTTCGCTTAATTTTTTAATTTTAAAATAAATTCATAACAATTTATTATAATTATTTTAATCTCCTTTTTTAAGATTCTTAACAAAAAAAAATATTTTGAAGAACAAATTGAAATTTGTTTACTTTATAATAATATTATATATTAAAGGTATATCCTCCAAATGGAAATGTTCCCTTGTAAACTCTGAGTAACCGGCACAAGAGAAGTTGAAAATGCAGCTGAGCCTGTCAGGACCATTGACCATGAGCAGGATAAAAATAAGGATGTGGATGAGGACGAGGACGAGGATGTGTCAGAAAAGGTGACACGAGACAAGGTTGCGTTGATAACGATGAAGTGGAAAGTTGAAAGTTGAAAGCGGGAAGTGGAAAGTGGAAAGCGTTGAGCAACCCCCAAGGACCGGAAAATCATTGCCTTCATTTCAGGTTATTCCTTTTTTTTTTAATTTCTTCAGCCGCTTTTTTGGGACGAAAAGTGTTCACATTTGAGTATGTTAATTTTCGGATTTTAACGACAGGGATCGGGTCAGGATGCGCCTGACGATTTGTCAGTTCCAACTCATAAGGCAGAGTTAATTTTCAGCCATTTGTTTCTGATTTGAGCACGCTAGATAAACCTTTTCTTTACTTACACATGATATCGCCATAATAGGGTTCTCGGGGAAAACAGCAGTCACATATGGCCGGGATTAGTGGGGCACTTGACAAATGACTTTTATAGCCCAGGGAAAATGAATCCATAGAATATTAATCGCAAGAGAAGATGGGGATTAAAAATATATACATACATATGTAATTATAAAACTAGTGTTTAGGGATATTTTAAAGTACCTACCCTAATATGGAAAATATTTAATAAAAAAACATTTTAAAAACATTTTAATAATAATATATCATAAAAATTGTTAAACTCCAAGATATAACCATTAAATGATAATGAAGGAAGGTATTGATGGGGGTCAATAAAAGGCTATTAAAAGTTCTATAAGTTCTACTTCGATTATTCATCTTTCCAAGAAAAATTATTTATTTCCCATCATGTTTCATTCCTGATTAGTGAGCTAAAAGAGTTAACAAAGATTTCGACCAAATAAGCATAAGATAAATAATCTAAAATAAACACAAGCGATTACATTAAGCCTCAAAGGGATAAGCCCCTTATTTTCTTTATTTTTTTGTGTGTCTTAGAAGCCATTCGCTAATTGTTTGTATGCTTCATTAGGCGTGGAAAAGTGGGTAAAGCGAGAAAAAGTGAAAAGAAAAGCGCAGAGCTACGTTCTTGGATCACCGCCAAGCTCATTTAATATGAGCTGGAAAACTGGAAAACTCATTCATTATTCGCCTGACTTAAATAAGCTGCCTGGGCCAAAATTTACCCTGTACATTTGACAGTACGTTCTACCCCCATTCCCCGCAATTTATCCTTTAGACGAGACCCTTTTCTAGGATTTTTCTGTTTGGCTTTTTTTCGCTTTCAAGTTTGACCATTTATTTAAACTTTTTATTTAGCCAGATTTCTATTTTCGCCAAAAACTCCGCCCAAGACTCTCCGGCAATAAATTCAATTCTCCTTTTCCTCTTTATATTTGTGTTAACCCCTTCAAAAGATTTAAGCAGGGGGTGAATTAATTTTCTTAAAAGCTTTTCTTGGCGGCGCTGATTATCCCAATCCCCACGCTTTACCTCTCACCTCCTGTGTGTTTTCTGCGGCCTCTCGATTTTTTCATACCCTTAAAGAGGGCTTCAGAAAAAATTAGGGCAGTATTAAGGTGATTATATGCATTAGAATGTGCCAGGAACTTCATGCAGCTCGTTTTGAATGGATTTCATACCATTAATTATTTTTAAAGTTATTTATAGATTCATATATATATAGAAGATTTATTAAAACATTTAGGAAATTAATTCTTTAATTGAAATTTTTATTAACGAATCTTTGGCACACTACTCAAGTACCTTATGTACAAATCGGTGTTTTTTTGTGTCTGTCTGTGATTCAGTGTGTTATTGTTCTATGTAATTTCTTAAATTTATTTTTAATAAATTTTAAAATATGTATTATTATTAATTCATTTCTTTTTTTATATTCTTATGTTTTCGTGTCTTGCAAAAAAAATGTTATATATTGATAAAGGAGGGGGAAATACAGAGCAATATATACGTTCAATGTACACAGATCTCGTATATATTTGTATATATTATGTATGTGAGCCCCCACCTTCAACTATTTATATATATATATATTTATTTGATTCTTAGGGCCATGCTAATTGATTTAAATTCGATATGTGAGCCACTTACATTAGGGTTGACCATAAAAAAAAACACAAAAAATTACTTAATGCGAGTATTGCTTTTTGAATTTGATATTTGTCATTGGGTTGCTCAATTTCTTGTGGGATTTTATATTTGGAATTAGAATATTACAGTCAGAACTTATACAAATTTTATAACAGTTCAATACGTAATTCTTTTCAATTTTTTTTAGGATTTTACAGTTTAGAAAAATAAAATAAAAACATTTGTTTTCTTGAGTTTATCACATTACAAATAACATGTGAAATAAAAATATAGCTTTGCAATATTAAAAACAATATTCTACTCAATTAATAAACACTGAGAACACTGTTTATAAAATCAGCACAGCTTTTTCTACTGATTTTGTAATGCTATCAAGCGCTAATTAAGTTTGCAGTTTACAAATTTATATTATAATAAATAATTATAATAAGAAACTCAGCAAAATATATAATTTTCTTAGAAATTAAAATGAGTTTAACTTGAAAGAATCAAACTAGTGAAAGAGCGCTACTGAAATCACAATGGTTTTCAAATCACTTATAAAACTATTAATTTTGGAGCTAGAAGTGCGATGAAATCATTTTTTATCGCTCAATAATTTTTTACACTTTTATAAGAGACATCGAAACTCTAGTGATTTCTGTGCCAGTTCTTACTATGGAAAATACAAATTTTCAGTATTGATCTGTATAACTATGAGAGTTTTTCCCATGACCCAAACATTTAGACCTAACAAATTCAAGTAGCAATCCTCGCCAGCTGCGATATGGCGACTATTCACAACACCACAAGCTCGCGGCTGTCCTATTCATATTATTTCCTTGGTGTCCCGCTCTGGATCCACCTCCTGCTCCTCCCGCTCCTCCTGCTCCTTCTCCTCCACCCCGTGACCGCCACCGCCACCGCCCACATGACCTTGGGCCGCCAGACAAGTGCCGAGCAAGGCGGCCGCCAGCCGCTAGTAAGGACGCCAGACATCCGCCGATGGTTTTGGGGTTCGCGTCCTAATGGGTCCACCTGCACCACCACTTGACCCACTGGCCGATCGTGAGGTGGTGCTGACATCGTCCAAGTCGATGGTCTCCACGGGCGACGGTGATCTCCGAGTGGAACTGACCGGCGGCGAGGCATTCGGATTGGCATTCTCCGCATCCGGCGGATTGTGTGTGATCAGGGTGACACATCGCTTGATCAGATTCACGCCATCGTGATCGGGATTACTGCTCAGCGTGGGCACTGTGGGGCCCTCCTGATTCGGATTGATATTGGCTGCCGCTGCGGCCGCTGCGTTCCTCAGCCATGGAAGATCACTGTAGCTGCCATATAGCTGGGTATACAGCCACTGGCTGGATTGCGGCAGCAGTGGACTTTGCAGGAAGAGTTGGGCGGCCAGGGCGGGATTGAAACTATGACCGGCGGTGGGTGTGAAATGATTTCCACCCGCTCCACCAAAGCCGCCAAATAATTCCGTTGGATTTTTGCCACTGCGTTGGATGAGGGCGGTGAAGGCGCCACCCGAACCGGGTGAACTTTCGCCCAGTGTACCCTGAATTCCGCCATTATTTAGACTTAAGCCCACCGATTCCGATTCCTCGGCCTCCGCTTCCGCCTCCGCCTCCTCCTCGTCGTGGGTCAAAGGTGAGCCGAGGCTTTTCCTCGGCGATCCCGTCACCGAAATGCTATCGCTCTCGAATCCCGCATCAATGTGGCTGCTGCTGTTGTTATTGTTGTTGTCGTGCTGCAAACTGGTCACCGGCGGCGGCGATGACGTCATCGGCGGCTGGACAAAGGCGCTCAACTGAGTACCACTCGTGGTGGTGGTGGTGGGCGATCCCTCCGGACTGGTGGTGCTATGTGCCGCCCCCACGGTGGCCAACTGCTGCTGCTGATGCTGCTGGCCCTCCCCTGAAATAAGACACAAATTAATCAATGATCTACATATATATATATATATTTTACTCATACCGCTCAATACGCGCAGACCAGTGGCCGTGGGAAAGGCCGCCGCCGCCGCCGCAGCATGATGGCCAAAGAAGGGGGCGGCGGGGAAGGCGGCCGGGCGCCCGCCCAAGGCCATGTGGGCACGCCAGTCGGGGGCGTGCAGGTGGCTGTGCATCCCCACCAGGTGGTGGGCAAAACCTGCAAGGACACCAAGAATACCAATCAATGGGAGTAGGCATACAAATATATTAAGAGAAAGTCATGCCCTTGTTGATATACACTTGCGTTCAAACAATAAAATAATCTATGAAACAACTATATTTTGGTTTTCATGGGAATATGCTTGAAAGCAATAAAATGTAGATAAAATAAATTAAATATATTTGGGCCAAAATAGGGTTTTTAATCAAGACCCTGGAAAATAATGGTGGGCATGTTGTTGAATTCGTTATAAAATTTCCAATCAAGTAGTATCCTCAGAAAAAAAAACAAAAAAATTTTTCCACAAAAAAACATGAGAGTACCCCTTAGGAAAAATATTTTGTCCAAAATCCGGAAAAAATCAGCACAATTCTTCGGTTTTTTAATAAAAAAACCATGGGATATAATGGTCGAATGTTGAAATGTCATACCTCATTGAATTCGTTATAAAATTTC
Source organism: Drosophila fuyamai (assembly GCA_018153365.1). Taxonomy (NCBI): domain Eukaryota; kingdom Metazoa; phylum Arthropoda; class Insecta; order Diptera; family Drosophilidae; genus Drosophila; species Drosophila fuyamai. The sequence goes on from JAECXW010000062.1 coordinate 9,581,679, forward strand.
GAATCTAGTGGTATCCTCAGAAACAAAATATTTTTTTCGCAAAGAAATTGAACAAAAAGTCAAGCAAATTTTTTAACAAAATCCTGGGAAATAATGGTCAAAGTTTAAAGTCTATTTGAACTCGTTATATAATTGATTGGATTTCACAGCTGAAAATTTTAATTTTCTCAAAAAACCACTCCTTATGAAAAATGCTCAAATCTGGCCAGACAAAAATCATGAGCCCCCAAAAGCAGTTCATTTCGGCCAAATCTCTCTTGGACACCAAGTGCAATGCCAAGACCAATAGCCAAAATCTCGCAGACCGAAAAAAAAGGACTCAGGAGCGGGAAAAAGGAAGGCCAAGATGGGGGAAGGGAGGAGGGCCAAAAGCCTTGTCTCGACCACATATAGCCCACTGTGCAAGACCAAAAATGCTGCCGCACATTTCGGTTGCTGCAAAACAACATTGGCAAGGAACCACACCACCCCCTGAAAGGATGTGCCTGCCCCCCTCCCCACCCCAGCCGACCCTGCAGTGGCGGCCATTGCTGCTTATGTACAGAAGCCACCTGCCCCAAGACAAACTCCTAAATAAATTCATTAAAATTATCCCCCAGCCAGTGGCGTCTCGCTCTCGCTCTCGCAATCGTTCCATCTCCGTCGGCTCCTTGCTTCTTGGCCATGTCCATGTGGCCGCCATCAAGTGGCAGCCCACAGTTGCGGGCATCCTGCTGGATCCCTCCTTCGCCTCCAGAAAATTGCAGGGGAAGGTGCAGCCGGAGCAGCACCAAAGGCAGAATAAGATGGCTGAAGGCGACGCCGACGGCAACAGAGCAAAAACAGACCAAAAAGGAGCAAGAGTTGGCACGCAGAGAAAATATCACGTATACGCCACGTAAACATTATTTTATTTTGAATTTATATATAAACGTCGTAGCTAAAAATGCATAATTTAACTATGTTTTAATTCCATTTCAAAAATAAGGACATAACAACCTTGATTAGTTTAAATGATATAAACAAAAGGGAAACAAATAGATAGTCTCTTGAGTTCCCTATTAAGTGCTTGCTTTTTTGTATATTTCAAGTATCTTTTTTGCAGGCATACACTATTTTCTCGCAGTGCAGCTGGTGCCAAGAAGGCGAAGCTTAAGAAAACGCCAAGACGGAGCTAAGAGAGAGATATAGAGAGCAATGAGCAGAGAAAAGCGGAGAATTCGAATTCTCCGGCGGGAAAGGCAAAGGCAAAGGCAGACCGACCACAATACACTCACATCCTCGACACTCGCCCTCTCTCTTTCGGGCACCCAGCTAGCCGTCCCTTTCGCCGGCGGACCGGCTGGTTTGTCTCCGTCTCGTTTTAACACACTTGAGGCCAAATACTTGGCCAAGTTTTGCCAAAGTTTGCAAACCAAAATTTCACCGAAAATGTGACACCAACGAACCAACCAAACGAACCACTGCAGCACCCCGCCCCACTTTCCCGCCCACATTTCCGCCCGATTTCCACCCGATTCTCCCACCAACCATCTCAAAAAGCATCTTTAGTCTTGAGACAGCTGCATTACTTGATTGGCATGGCTGCATGACATATCCATTTTCATTTTCCGACCCACACTCGCACCCGCACACACATTTCCCATATCTACATATATCTACGGCCCGCTCTATATGAGTATATAGTCATTGATATCGGTACAATGCGGGTAAACTGGGTCAAACTGCGACAAGTGGAAGTTGTCAACATCTCGACATTTCGTCTAGCGTCTTTTTTGATGGAAACTTTTGCTGCTCAGTCAAAACAAAGGCGGCAAAAATGACAATCGGTGGGTGTGCACTTATATATGGCAATGGCACTCACTATATAGTAATGGATGTCACTGAGAGGACAACTTTCATTTGAGGACCGATTGTCAGCCAAAGAGCCTTTCAAACTTTCGCGCTGAAAGCGTCTTACAAAGGCGATTTCATTATTAAATGTCTTTGGGTGCAGCAGCTTCATTCTCAATAATAAGACTACAACGTTGCCTGAGAAAATTAATAATTAAATTTGATATATAAAATTGAAAATCTAGAGCATTAATATCCAAGCACTTTAAATTCTAATATTTATTATGTATAAATAAACAGATATTTAGAAAATGCATCAAGATCTCTACATGTTGTAAAATGTTATATTTCTCTTTTACTTAATGAGCTTAAAGATTTATCTATCAATTAAAATAATATCTATCAATTAAAATATTTATTTAAAAAACATTGATTTATTAATAGGAAAAAAATGTTTTCCCTTCAAGTAATTAGTAATTCTACTTTGTCGAATTACTATCCAGTTTTTGTATATCAACCACTTTTTGGAATGTATTTTTATATAATTTATGCTCTGTTGTTTTTCCAGCTGGGACAGCATTTTATAGTTGTGCCACCCAAAATGGCAGTAGTTACAGTCCGCAGAAGTACGGCGATCGTTGGTCTTGGGGGCCTTTCCCCACTTAACCCTATAGAGCCCCCCTTATTTACCCACCCCCTTCTATATTTACACTCCTTTTTTTTTACTCCCTTCCCAACTTGACTTGCTTTTTTATTCTAACTTGTCCATTTTTCAACCATTTCCTTTAGGTCCTTGCACACATATAGAAATCGTTACCGCCCACGATTTCGAGTGCTACTTAAAGTTGGCGTCGACGTCGACGGCGACTGCGGCAGCGACGCCGGCATCGACTGCGACTGCGGCAGAGGCAAATGGCAGACCGTTGAGCAAATTGTGTTTTCCATATAATATAACATCACGTCGATTTTGGGTAACCCAAAACTATGTACATATGTATGCCACTGTCTGTGTCCAAAGCACACACACTTACGACTTCATGGGGGGGGGGGGGGGGAGGTAGTGGGAAAAACAGAGAGGGATAGTGTGCAAAAGAGAGAGTGAGAGAGAGAGAGAAAGGGAGACCCCATAACTGCAACCTAAATATGCGGTCCTGTAAGGAAACCCTATGTGCGATAAAGGGTTAGCCGCTTTTGGTGTCAGTTTTGGGTTTGCCATTCCTCGGCTTTTCCACCGCTTTCCCAGCGCTTTTCCTTGCCCCCACAATCTTCTTTTTTTTTGTATTCTGAGTTTTTGCTTTCCCTCACGTAACGGTATTCGTCGATGACTGGTCTGTGTGAGTGTATTCCCATTTGGGACACTCTCACAGTCGCCTCCCACTCGCCCCGCCCCCGCTCCTCTTGTCAAGGACTCTCCCAGGACCCTCCCCCTGTACATGAGTGGGTCTCTCTGTGTGTGTGTGTAAGAGCATAACGCGGTGCCATTGGTGCGCCGCAAAAAGCTTTCATGAGTCCAGCGTCCTACGCTTCGGCTTTCTTTTTCCTCCGCTCCGCTTTCTTTTCTTCTAGACTTTCTTCCACTTCTTTTTTTGCCATTTTTGGGTACCGCAATGTGGGGAGATTCTGGTTGGTTGGCATGGGCTAAGAGAGGGGGAGGTAGAGGGGCATGAAAAATGGGCAGTGCGAGTGTGCGACGGGCACACAGGGCGTATGCTTGTTGCCGCCATGGAAACTTTGGCCAAAAAGACGCTCGATTGTTGGTCAAGAAACCAACTAATTCGGGAAAATTTTAAAGTTTAGGTTTATTAGAGAAATTTACTATATACCTGCTAAAATATATTTAAATTTTCTGTTCGGTATACTCTTTTAAAGAGGCAAAGTAAGAAATAGATAGTTAAACAATTTTACTAAAATAGTTCGGTGGCAAATTTGGTTTTCGTAATAGTACATTAAACTGTAAAAATTGTTTACAACTAATAAGGTTAAGCAAAAGAAATTTATGTTTAAAGAATATATTTTTAATTAAGATTTAAAATAATAATCAAGTCTGGAATAAAAAACTGTTTTTGCTGTATAATCGGTTCAAAACAAAAAACATAGAAATTGTAAAATTAGATTGGCGCGGCTACATTTTTTTAAAGGCTAAATTTAAAGAAATAACATTTTTAAGAAACCTAAAGATCCATTTCATTTTGTTCGAAGAATAATATAAAATAATATCCTTTAGATTCTTTTGTATTCCTTAATTTATCATATTGATAATCGATGTAATTTTTTACTTAAATACTTATTTATAACAAGTGTTTAACAAGCTTTTTATAAAACAAATATTTAATGTACGCTATTGTCAATGAAAATGTTTGTATGGTTATTGCGCATTTAAATCAACAATACGATTTCTATTCACAATATTAAAAAAAATTTAAATGTGAATTTTAGTTATATTTATACGACCTAACAAATCATTTTAACAACTATATCATATTTAATTAATAGTTATAAACTAATTCAAAACTAATCCTAAGCGAATTTATTTTAACTAAATTTAAATTCGAATTGTTTAAGCAAAGATTTAAAGTTGTTAACTGCAAGCCAATAATTTAATTTTTAATTGCAATTAATAAGTATGATGTTCTATGATTTCCTAGGATTAGTCCAAATTCCTTAAGTATTTTGGCAAGAAGATTTTCCGCTTACATTGACTTGCCGTCGGCGAATGCGCTGAAACTTCTATGCCACCGACGGCATTTGCGATTCCGCCGGCGTGGCAGGAAAATCCACCCACTCCCGGAAAAGCCGCCCAGCCACCCACAATGAAAACGAAAGGCGACAGCGCGCTCCCGAAGAGCAGCAAAGAAAATGCTGCTACTGCTGCTTCTAAAAAAAAACAAAAAGGAAAAAGCAAGGGAAAAAACTCAGCGGCGCGCAACAATTTCTCACCACAAGACGTTGCCTTGGAAAAACAGGAATGGGAAAAAAGAAAAGCCAGCCGGTTTCCTAACTCACCACAAAATAAGGGGGTGGCGGGTGGTTTTTTGTGGGTGGAAAAGGGGGTGACGGGATGCTACTGCTTTGAGCGCCACCCCGCCGCCCCCCCAAACCGATTTTCCCACTTTGAGCCCGGCCGACGAATCAGGGGAAATCGCCCAAGTACATGGCCCGCATTTTCACTCGGATCCGCTCGAGTTTCACTCAAATTTCCGAGAGCAGAAAACTCGACGTCTGCGCATCAGCAGCCGAAATACGCATACAAACGCAAAGGGAAACGCGACGTCGACAGCAGTCGGAAAATAAAGAAAGGAAATTCTGTTGCTGTGTTCCGTTCAGCGCGGACATCGCGGCGGCTGCTGTGTTTTTGCCGCTGGCTTTCGTTTCTTTCTGGTGCCTATTTTTGTTATTAAATAACTATTAACAATGTAATAGTTAATGATGAGATGAACAAAATTATTTGTTTACGCATAAATTTCTCATTAATCTATAATTTATTTTTTATAAATTTGGTGGTTTTTATTTATTATTGTGATATTTGCTGTTAAGATAGTAATAAATAATGTGTATTTTAAAAGGAATAGGAGTTAATTAAAATGGACCTTACATTTATGGTTTGGAAGTTGTGTCAGAACTCATAATTTGATCTTTTATTATCAGTGGTAATTTATTTCTTACATTAACAAATATACAAAAAAACTAGGGGATTTCGATTTTATTTAAAATGTTTTAATACTTTAATAGCCCAGAAAGAACAAAATTAATTACTGCCTCTAAAAAAAGCTAGGGATGAAGATAATTGAATAATTAAATTTTTTTAAAAATTCAGAAGACAGAAATAAATAAAATGGCATTTAACAAATATATAAAATCAGATCGTAGTCCTTTATTGGAACTTAAAGGTATAATAATTATGAATTTTTATTTGCCAATAGCTGTTACTATTATTAACAGCTTAATAACAACAATTGGAAATAAGTTTCAAGTAATACGTTTAGCAAAATGTTTAAAGATAATAAACATACTTTTCGAAAACAAAAATTAGGTAATGCTTGTGAGACTTCTTTGACAAATAACAAAATAAATGTTATAATAAGTTACATAAAAGATTTTTTAAGCTAATACATTTTAAATGATGATTTTTAATCAACTTAATATTGTACATTAAGCATTTTTAAAACACCATTATTATAAATATTCAACATATTAATATAGCCAATTCATAAATTAAGAAATAGAAAGGGGCAGTGTGACTAAATAATAGCGCAATTTAGCAATATATTTCAGGGGTGAACCCCTGCCCCGACAATCTGTTTTGCTCGGCCACCTGGCAACCCTGGCAGACAAATAAAAAAGCGACCAATTTCCTTCGACTCGGCTGGGAAAAAAACAAATGCGGGAGCAAGTTAATAAAGACCTCCCAACCAGGCAGCTGTTGCCAATCACTTATCGGCGGCATTCGCCACAGGTGAAAGGTCGTAGCGCCCCCCCCTCTCCACCGCCCACCGACCATTGCCTCCCCCCTCCCCCCTATTTTCAGCCAAAGTGTCTGTCATATCAGTATTTACATGTATTTGTTGTAGATTTGCAAATTGTTTTGGCAAATTTGTTGCTATTTTGTAAGCTCCTGACAGGGATCCCTGGTAACGGAATCTGCCACCCCACTCCCACTGAAAAACACCATGCCCACCCTATGAAAACCTCCCCCCGCCCCATACACACGCACAATACGCACAAATTCACCGTTACACAAGTGTTGTCAACACATGCGTTCAATAAGTGAGACATGGGTAAGGTGGTGTGGGTGTGCTGCCTTGGCATGCCAGTCTCACACACACTGAGCCACACCACACCATCACACACACGGAGAGAAAATATTGGAATTTATTTACTGATTCGGATTATTTATTATTAATATTTGTAAAGCTCGTTTTTTGAATTCTTACTGTAAATTTAAACGATTTTATATGATAGATTTTAGATTCATTTAAATTAATTATATTTTTTATAACGTAAAAACAAAATTACTTAATGGTTTTTGCTTGTAATGTGAGTCACAGCACAACATCAATTTATTTACAACATCAATATTTGAGATATCAATCGATTGAGAATTTTATTACAAGTTTAACGAGGTACTACATTCTATATTTGCACTTTGAAATACATGTTTAAGATAAATCTAAACGAAGACTTTTGGTCATAATACGCATATTTTATAATCGATTTTTAGTTGAAATCTTCACATGACGATAAAAACACCGAGTAAGGTATTTTCTCGCAGTGCATACACACACACATGTGCAACTCAAGGCCAAGGCGTAAACAGGCCGCAAGTTATGGCAAAAACAAAAAAAATGTCAGGGAGATGAAGGAAAAAATGTTTTTTCCTCGGCATTTCGGCAAACATATTTTCGCAAATGTTATAAATAATTTTAAACGCACACCTTGTTGAAGCCTCCCCCCCTAAAAATTTGCCATTTCGCAGCTACCCTCCGTTTTATTTATTTTTTTTTTTTGGCAAAGGCCACGACCCTTGGCGTATTAGTGTCGCATTGACACGTAAATTGACATGAAATTGAATCAATGCTGTAATATGTCCTTGGGGGGAGCAGCCCGAAAAAGGGGGCGGAGCGACTCCTTTGGACTCCCACAAGGACAATGACTTTAAAGTATCTCCCTCTGTGTATATGTGTTTAGCTCTCGTCTGGCAAATTGAGCTGTAGGCCTCGCCTTAACCCCCGACTGCCGGTGACTGTGCAAATTTTGTGCGTCTGTCTGCATGTTTGATTATATGTACTAAATCATCTCATTCTTTCCCTCTTTTTTTTGCATTTTTTATTTATTTTTGGCAAGGGTGATGCCAAGTTTATTAACTTGTTTAAAGGCAGCGGCGTTTAACCCTTTAGAGGGCTTGGCGAAATCCACCCCCGAGGTCGGAGGAATGGGAGTGTTGAAAGGGCAAGAACATGAAAGAATATGTTACAAAGGCGGGGGTTTTGAAGTTTAAGGCAAGTGAAGGGTTAAGAATTACAGAAGTCAACAGTAGTGCCAAATTATCTTCGATAATATAATTAACATTGCCAAAAAAGATAGACATATTTTTCTTTAAAATTTTGTATTAAAAGTTAGCCAAAAACATCCACTTAACTAAATAAGCCATTAAAAGTTCTGCTAAGTTTTATGAAATAAGAAAGTTAATTGTATGGTTTGTTAGACAATGGAAATTTCTTGCAGAACTGAGTTTTCAAAGCCACCCAATTAAAGTGAGCTCATTGATTTGATCTCCTCTCGATTGGCATTTACTCTTTGGACCAAAACCTCAACAGAAAAAGCGTAAACCCTCATCCAGGATAACCAGGATAACCATGTGTGTGTACTTAAATGCGTATATATATTTGCATTCGAGGGTGGAGTCAGCACACTTTGATCTTTGCCTTCGCCTTTGCATTTGCCTTTGACGGCGGGCCGGTCAAAAAAGGGGTTTTAAATAAATAATCTTAAATAGGGAAAAAATCATGTGCTCGTATGTCGGGCATTGTCTTGCGATGCTCCGTGGAAATTAATTCGAGCGGAAAATTCATTTACAACATTAGCGTGTCGCCGCCTCTTTTTTTTTCTTCTTATTTTGCTCTTTCTTTCGGGGTTTTTATGACATAAATTACATCAAGCGCAAAATTTTAATATAATTTTCACTAAAACGCGAAACTTTTTTAGTTACACGCCTTGCTCATCAAAGGAGCGTGAGGCGGAGGGGGGAGGGGCGGGGGAACAAGGCGTGTGTGAAACAGGATATCCGCTGCGGAAGCTACAAATTTTCCACTTTTCCACACTCACACACACGCACACTAGCATCCAAAGGATGTGAGGAACTGCAGGAAAGGGGCAACACTTCGGAGGAAAATATACAGAGAAAAATCATTTTAATATATCTGTTTTTCCACATTGTAATAATTATTAAGTCATGCGTATAAATAATAAGTTAGGATGTTAAGAAATATAATTTTAATTTTTTTTATTATTTTGGTATATGTTAATCACATAATGTCTATCTATAAATTTTAAATATAAGTTTCATTTTGAAATCCTAATAATATAAATTTTATTAGACAAATTCAACGCTTTATAAAACTGAAACAAACTTATAATTTTGGATTATTAAAATTTCGGGATACATTTTTCTGTCAGTGTGCCGAGGACCCTGTGGAAACTTGTCGCTAATGTGCTTCTGCTTACAACGCCATTTTATATTTATTTCGTTACATCGTCTCCGGGCGGAAAGGACTCTCCACTATATATTTTATACCATCATACTACTACACTACTCAACTACTCTCGCACATATTTGCCGAGTCCTTTTAATCATTTGGCAAACTTTCCCTGACACGCAGCCCGAGATCCCGTTAAAGGAGTCAACTACGTTTTCCGTATGCCAAAAAACTACTCACCAACACTAACACACACTCACACACACTAACGCATGTGCCGGCGCAAAGTCCTTTTAGTTTTTAATGTAATTTTGAGACTTTTTCAGCTCCCTGTGTCACTTTGCACACGAAAAGGGGAGTAAAGGGGAGTTCGGTGTACCCCCGGAACTCCCCTCCAAATTCCCCCAGGGTCACAAGTTATTTCTTTAAGTGATTCACCAGGACATGGGTAATAGTTTAGCAAAAAGTTTTTGACAAGAACAACTTTAAAAACAAATTAATGATATTTTTCTTAAGTATATTTTAAATAATAAAATGTAAATTGAAGTTCCAATATGTATAACATGCATCCATTTCAAATAGAGAAAATGTATTAAATAAAAAATAAAAAAATAAATAATAAATAGTAGTTTTTACTGTTTGGAGTTTATTTATTATGGGGTACAACAATTGGCTCGTCATTTAAAACACATTCATTAGATTTTAAATACTTCTTCATAGCAATTAGCAATAGACTTTCTCGAAAATATCCCTTAAACTCATTTATATCCCTTTCGAGTGATAAGCATCTCAGAAAAAATGTCAAGTTTTTGCCTATTAAAGGCCAGACTTCTTCTGCCTGATTGTGAGCTCAATCAGTGATACAGTGCCCAAAACAAGTGGTTCGTAAGCCTTTTAGCCAAAGCGAATCAAATTGAATGGAATCGAACTGAACTGAACTGAGCTGAACCACCCGACGGCCTCATAAATTTAATAGCGAAATTGTTAAATTTTAATAAAATCAAAGCGTATCAAAAGCGATTTGTTCACCAGGCGACGACTGTTTCTTGTTTTTTTGTTTTTTGATTTCCGGGGCACCGGATACGGATACCCACCCCACCAGGACAATCGTCCTTGCCATCGTTATCCTTGTTCGCAGCCTGGTTATATCGCGTGTTTATTGTTGCAACAGTCGCGCGGGGCTCTTTAAAATAATTCAAGACTTAAGGGTTGGGTTTCGGATTCGGATTCAGATTCGGATTTTCAGGCTTCTGTTGAACAGAACAACAGTATACAACCCCCGCGATGCGCATTTCCAAGTCGCTTTTCGTGACTCGTTAAAGGATTAAAATCATTTTAATGGATTTTTCAAGCTGTTGTTTTGTTGTATAATTGTCGCCTCCATTGTGTCTCGCTCTGTTTTCATAAATAGGGCACACATTCAGTTGGCAACAGGGTGGCATTGACAGGCACCCATCGTCCTTCGTCCTTCGTCCTCCGTCCTTTGCCCGCCTCATTTGTCATCATCTTTATGCTAATGGCTTGAGGTGTTAATGAAGCGGCTTTCTCTGGGTCTTTGGGCAAACTTTTGTAGCGAAACTGAATAGGAATGGTGGCCCAAAAAGTCATAACAGCTCCCAACCAAAGGTTATTTTTATTGGAAATTTTTATATATTTTTCATTCCTCGGAAAGTAACTTTTGCAACAGATGTAGATTTTTGAATATTTCATCAAGAACGACTTATTTCAAAATAAAACCGGGTTTGATTAAAATAAATGTATTAAATAAAAAAAAATAAAAAAAAATCATCCAAAATTGATTTATTTAAAATTTGCGTAAAGTTTATTTATTTTTCGTATTGAAGAAATATTACAAAATAGTGTTTGGTTTTTTCAATAAGCATTAAATGGAAATATTAAATTAAATAATTGTCAGAATATAACCAATCAACTGGATAACCAAGTCAGCCACAACAGAGAAAAGCTCTTTATCTAGGCTGCCATTCCCAGCCCCTAAAAACCATAAAACTGCTCACTTTTCGTACACTTTTTTATTAGACATAACCCTTAACCCCAGAATCCATAAAAAGCGCAAGTCAGCTCATTAAGGACTAAGCCAACTCAATTGGCGATGAGCCCAAAAAAGAATCTCGCGGCCATCGTGGGAAATGGAAACCCCCGAAAGGGTTCTTATCATAATGATGGGGTATATTGCCGACCTATCGGGTTATAGGCAAAGATCTCTAATTAACCCATTAGCCAATCCCCGCCTGATTTTCCGGCTTTTGTTGGCCCAAAGCCGCGGGCATCGGGATTTCGGCTTCGGTTCGTTTAACCCCTGGATAAAAGGTATATTTACTTACAGCTAATTTCGCGTATGGCTCGCGGCCAAAATAGACAGGCAATAAGCTTACCTGGCCTTAACCCCCCTGCCCCCTGCCCTACCGCATTAACCCCCGACTGCCCGACTGACATTGATACGTGTGGTTCGGTGTCTAACGAGCGACAAGCCCTTGAGGCCATTTCCCAAAAGCCGCTTAGCTCCCAGTTTAGCTCCGCTCAACTCACTCAAATGACACTGGGAAAAATACCTGTCTATTAGGTCTGCATTGTGCCTTAAATCCTAGACAACTTCTTTTAAAATTGGAAATTAAATTTATACCACAAAATTTGTCATCTTAAGTACTTAAACATCTTTATTTATGAAACAACTCTTTTAAAAATTTCAAAAAAATAAAAATACCTTCTCAATTTCTATTTCAAATTGTTATTATCAAAAAAATGTTATTATTTTAATTTGTGACTTAAAAAATTTTATTAAAATTGAAGTTCCTGTTATTTGTTATTTTAAATTTAGCTAAAATGAGTTTTAAGAATGTATTTAATAACTCTTTTATCAGGAGGATAATTTTGAATACAGCAAAAACGTTGAAAATAAGGATATAATTAAACGCAATATTATTTTTATCAGTGTTATGGCATTGATGTTATCGCTTAAGCCTTCAGATTCCCCCGGATTCCTCCAACTGATTCGCTTACCTGGCAACTTGAAGGGCAATCCGGCCATAAGTGGATCCGGTCCAAAACGTTGTGGCCCAAAGGCGAACGGATGGAATCCCTGGTGTCGCACCTTGGATCGCGGCTCCCTTGGCCCGTCGACGGTCACCTTGATGGCCTTCGTGTAGGTGGCTGTCTGGATGGGATTCGTCGAGATGACAATGGTCAGGGTGAAACTCTTGCCTGAAAACAAAGGATATTTAATAATACTCAAATATTTTATAGCTATAACAATTCATCACTAAACTATATTAACTCAATTGTAAGACTTAAACTACTTCCAAAGTTATAAAGTTATAAACTATATAATTTAAGCAAGACAACAGCACTTTACGAAGGATATTTTACATTAATTTTTTTCTGTTTGTGTATAAGCTAAACTTATTTTTCTAAATTTAGTTTTTTCTAAATTCATTTACAAAATTAAATAACATGTATAAAATGCTCTTCATTTGCCCTTTTCTTAATACTTTTTGAAATTGTTAAGAAGCAAATTGAATTCCAGACAAAATATTTAATGTTAATATTTGGGGACCATTCCAATGGAATCACTTCCACTCTTTTTGACACTCCCACGGCAGCTGCAAAATATGCTGCGAATTTATAGATTTTCTATGACCCTATGGGTTGCCATGGCCAAATAGGAATGGGTTTTTGCACTTGCACATCGAAATTAAAGTGCGGAATTTCGAATGGGAATGGAAAAGCGGGCAACGGTAACGTTTTTCGCGAAAATTAACCCCCGACGGAGTTGTGAAAGCTTCATAAAAACACACAGCAGCATCCAGACATGCAGATTTGCCGAGAGCAGCGCATAAATGAATGAATGAATGCATGAGCGGGGGATGCCGGTAATCGGGGATTTAAGGGGTTATATCAGGGGTGAATCGGTTTGGCAACTATATGCACTTCCTTTGCAGCCAATGCAATATTAAGTAGCGTGCGGCGACTTTGACATGCCAACTATTGTGGCGGTGTCTGGTCCGAGTCCCACATTCTATATCCCATATCCCATATCCCAAATCCCAGATCCCATGCCCTTCTTAACCCTCTACAGCCCGACAAAAAGCCACCCCCTAAACGGTGCGCTGCATATTTGAAATATCCATAAAGCGAAACTCCCAGACGCGCGAATATAAAATTCATTTGCCAAACATTTTGAATGCCAAAATGCTTGAGTTAATCAACAAAAGGTGTAAAACTTAGAGGGGGATTTTCAAGGTTTTACAACGAGGTTTTGCCAAGAGATCTTTCAGACTAGAACATTGTATGGATATCGATTTGCGTTTCTTAAGGAAAACCTATTTAACACAAAATATAGAACACTTTATATAAACTAAATAATAAGAGCTTAAAATAATAAATTATAATTAAATTATTGATGTTAGGAATACTATCTTAATATCCATTCCAAAATTTATCAATTAGTCTTTATGATCTGCTCACGAAAATGCAGCTATTTAAGAACTTCAAATAATAAATTATAATTATATAATATTATTGATGTTAGGAATAATATCTTAATATCCATTCCAAAATTTAGCAATTATTCTTTATGATTTGCTCACGAAAATGCAGCTATTTAGGAACTTCAAATAATAAATTCTAATTAATTATTGATGTTAGGAATACTATTTTAATATCCATACTAAAATCTATGATCTGCCAACGAAAAGGGTGTTTAACTTCTGTATGTAAATTTGTTCCGGTCATATGCTCTCATAATCCATTTAAATACCCCCAACCCAGCATATAATTCCGAGTCATTTGCAGCTTTCTGGTCTACACCCAAATAAGAGCACATAAAAAACAAACAAACTTCTTAGATTAATATTAAATTAAACGAAGCATGCAAAAAACGCAAGAAGGCGGTAATCATTAAGACAAAGGCCAGCAAACAAACTGACGATGTCTGAATTTTCCTTGGCCGTAACGGCTGCAATGGAAAAGTAAAGAAGTGTGGGTGGAAAAGTGGGGGGAAAACCCCAGAAACCCACGCAAGAAAACAAATGAACATAAACACAGGCGAAACGAACCAAGAAACCCAACAAAATGAAATGAAACTTTTTTAATTATGCGCCCTCAGTAACAGCAGAGCAGAGCAACAAGCTGGAAAAGCGTGAGGGGGGGGGAGGTGGCGTTCTGGGGGTGGTGAATCTGGGGTGAATCTGGGTGGGAGGTTTTCACAAGTCAACAAGAAGGAGTAACCAGAGAAGGCTCGCAAAGTGGCTAAAGACAAAAGACTTTAGCGTCGTCTATTTTTGTTTTCCTTTATTTTTTTTTCTATTTTTTGGCTCTACTCGCTTTTGTGTTTTGCCAAATGAGCAAAAATTGCAAATAAATCTGGAGCTGTTAGCCATTTTGCACCAGCCCCCAGCTCCATTTTGGGCGTGGCATCCACAACAACGGCGACAAAGAACTTTTGCCTGCTAATAAGATGAAAAACCATTAAAAGTCGACACAAGTCGCGTCCATTGCAAGTGGAAATTCTGCTGGGAGGGGATGTGGAAAATTATGGGTGGGGTAAAGGGGGGCTTGGAGTGGAAAAGCCAGTGGGTGACACTGTGTGTGTGTGCCGGGTTAAAATGTTGTCATTTTCGCAACAAAGCAGAAATTATCACCACTTTGCAAAAGGCGACGACAACGACGACGGAAAAGGAGTTGGAAAATGCGGAAAAAGGGCTGGGGAAAAAGGAAAGGGAGGAGGAGGGGGGAGCTGCTCGGTGGCGATGTGGACAAAGTCTGCACCCTTTTAACCAGGGCCCAATGGTGACATATGTATGAGTCTGGGGGACACAGTGGACACAATAAAACCTGAATTCAAAAGCCAAAACTAATATTCGATTTTATTAAAATATTATAAATATTATATCACCATATATATATTTAAACATTTTTGTATAACAAATTAATCAATAAAATCTAGCAAATATTATTTAATTAATAGCCAACATAAAATTAATGACTATACAAATTAAAAAATTAATGAAACTTAAGTTTACATCTTGCAAAAATGAAAATATGCTTAATAGGTTTATAAAATATCTTAAAAATACTCAAAAATTTTAAATAATTACTCCACAGTGGCTCATTTATGGGGACGCGAGTGTGCGTGTGTGCCGGGCGCTAAGTGATTTTAAAACAAAGTTTTTGAAACGTTTAACCTTACACAACAAAAATGTTTCATTTGCTGGCAGGGCAGAAGCCAAAGCCTTTGCCTGCATTTTAACTTTCGATGCTGATAATGAAGGCAGGACCGCCTCCCCAAAAAAGGGGGCGGCCAAGGCTGGTGGGTGGTGGGTGGTGGGCGGGCAGGACGGCAAGGACACCGACAAGGGTTCGTATGCTTAGGCAATTTAATGGCTGCTACTGCTGGCTGCCTTTTGCCTTGTGCTGTGTTAATGTCGTTAGTAGCATGGCGCCATAATTATAATTTGACATAAGACAAGAAGTCTGAGGTTGACAACAAAATGACATTTTAAATACAGCAGGATGCGAAACAACCCCGAGGGAAACCCCCCCCCCTCCTCCCGCTCCCCCCCCTCAAAGGACACGCCCAACCCAAAAAGTGCGAGTGCTCGTATTTAGACACTTAACAGATCATAATTTCAACACTTTGCCTAATGCCAGTGAATTTGCTTAATGGCCGGGCTTCATTCAGGATTTCCAGTGGATCAAATATCGGCCCCTTTCTCTACTTTCTCTACTACACATACACACAAGCTTTAAACTTTTCCGTAAGACTCTGAAGAAAAATACATCTTGGCATTCCATTTTTGTTACAGAATCTCCTGTCCAGTCGAAAGTCTCTCTTTTTCGCAGCAGTTTATTTGCATAAACCCCACTTTCGACTCCCCAAAGGATACACTAGGATAGCTCCTTGCCAGCCATAAATATTCATATGTTTATTTTATAGCAAAAAGACAAAGCGTGGTGGCAGCTTCCCTTTTCTTTTGACTTGGCCAAGTTAAGACTGCTTCCAGACACTTTGTTGCTTGTTGATGTTGCCACTGTCACTTGAAGACAGTTTTTTTGTTTTAAAGCTGCAAATTTAAATTTAATTTTGACCAACCATAATTTAATTCAGCTTTAATGTTAAAAAAAAAATCAATTTATTGACTTATTTAAAAAAATTAAAGTTTATAATAGTTTTCGGAATGGTGTCATTACGGTAATTGCACTTCTAATTTAATTTATAGTTGAATTCTCTAATAATTTTCACTATTACTAATATTTTAAATTATTTTATGACCCATATTTATGTTAAATAATTAAAATATTGCGTTAAATCGTTTCTTAAGTCAAGAAAGCGTACTAATCGCTTGCCGATTTCTATTCTCTATATTTTTCTTTTTATATTTCTTGTATAATTAAAATGTATTTTTGATATACTTCATTTGTGTTAAGGGTCATTCATTATCATTCCTCTTGCCTTTCTATCTTTATTATGTTTATTACCGACTATTGTCTTTTTGGCTTTATCCACTTTCCCCGAGGCAGTTTTTCGTCGGCAGGCCTTTTAAGAAAAAAATAATGAGAGTGAGACGCGTTTCTGTTTCACTCGGTTTCAGTTTAATAATTATAAATTGTAACCCTTTTCTGGCGCAACTTCTCGACTGTGTTGACATCCGTTTTTCCATGTTGCCCGAAGGCGATGGTGGATTGGTGGATTGCTGGATTGCTGGATTTTTGGATTTATGTTACATGGCCGCCGGGCGGAATGGCGATGGAAAAACTTTCTCACATGCCGAAGAAGGAAATTAAATTTCCAGCCAAGTCAGAAATTATATTGGCAATAAATGAAGACGCAGCCCGGAGACGATGAAAACGAGACAGAGCCCCACAGACGCTGCCTGCAATTACGACTTTCCATTGGCGGGGTTGGTTGTTCAGTTGTTCAGTTGCTCAGTTGTTCGGTTGACGTAACGCCGGGGTCCTGAGATATATACGCAGTGCTGCCAAACAGGAAGCCGGAATCGACGTTTATTAAAACGGAAACTCGAGACAACTGTGCGGCGGCACCGTCAACATCAGCAGGAAAATCTTGAAAAAAAAATTATAAAAAAAAAATAAGAAAATCTAAAGGCAAAGGCGGAAAGAAAATAAACGCGACAAAGACGATGGCGACAAGGACATAATTCTGTCCTTGGGGCTAGCTGATAAGCCACCCCCACCGACGAAGCACGACCACCCACAACCACCCACTACCGCCCACCAACCACCCATCGGCCGCCCACACAAAGGACGGCCGCTAAATTGCAATTTTCAAGATTTAAGCGTGAACAATAAATGTCACATAATCTGTAAGTAGCCAAATAAAGGGACACTCTCCGCCCCGAGTGGCTAAGCTATTTAATTTAATTTATCGCATTTTAAACATCCAGCAAAACAATAAAGCCGGCGACCAAACGAACAGCAAAAAATGGTACAAATAATATGTATATAAAGCGAATTTATTGATTGCGGTCGGCGAGGGAAATTCGAGGGGCATGACTTATAAATATATTTTGGGACACAATTTGTAGGAGTGTCCTGTGATAAGGCCATAAAGAATAAATTAAAAGCAATAGACATTAGGTTGAGATAAAAAAAAAGGTCAGGGGAATATATACTTCGGTTTGTTTTGAGGTTTTGTAGACACACAAATTACAAGGAATATGTTAATGCAAATGGTTTACTATTTAATACATAAAAGTAAAAATTAAAGAGCATAACTAGCATAACTTATTCATTCTTATTACACATTAATTTAAAATTTCCTAAATCATGATTATTCTTATGGATTATTAATTAAATTTATGCAGTTATCTGAGGAGATTCTAAATTACATATTTAGACATATAATAATTAGTAAAGAAGTTTTCTTTGAAATTAAATATAAAAAGTACTAAAGGAAACTTGTGTATATTACAAATACAATGTTTCAAAATCAAAAAAAGATCTTATTAGTTCATTGTTACTCTGCAATAAGTAAAAAAAAAAATTGGTTTATCAGGAAATGAAATATTTGCCAGCTTATTTCTCTTAAAATAAACCGAATTTAACAATTAAGAGGCCATGGAAGTGTCAACAAATCTTGAGGGCCAGTTGGTGTTTTCGGCAACTCCTTCTGCTGATTCTCAGGACATGATGCGGGCAGGAAAATCCTGTGACACATTTCATTATACAAATATCAATTAAGCACACGGCAAACACAAAATGACGAGTGTGTGTGCGTGCGGCAACGCCAACCGGAAGTAAGCAACCCCATTGAAATCGTATAGAGTGGGTGATGGGGGAGGGGGGGTCGAAAAAACCTGTCATAAGGGCGGCTGCTTAATGAAAATTAAAAATTCAACATCAAACGCAAGGAAAATGTAAGGCAACAACAACCCCCACGGTCGAAGAAGTGTTAATGTGCCATCTGATTTATTTATGTAAAATTCAGAGAGGCTCGCATGTGTGTGTGTGTGTGTGTGCGTGTGTGGATTGCTTGAATTTTGTGAGAATTCGTGACTTCAATTAAATTCCATTCGATACTCAAGGAATTTCCGACCGATGATGCGCAAGTAATTTCCGAAATTGGATACTGTGTGCCACCAGCAAACAGGCAAATACGAATGCAAACAAACACAAGTCTGTCTCTGCCTCTGCCTCTGCATATGTATCTGTATCTCCAGTTGTGTCTGTGTGAGTGTGTGTGTGTGTGTGTGCATTTGTATTAAATCAAATTTTAATTGCGCATACTTGTCCCTCGGCAAATATTTGCCAACTCTCGCTCGCCACCGCCTTTGACTGCAACTCCGGTCTCATCCGCCAGCGAAACTGGCCAAAATGCTTTAGCGACAAGGAATTTAAGGCCAACACACACGCAAACACAGGCAAACACCAGCTCACACACACACACACACACACGCACACACACCCACACTGTTCAAACAAACATTATGAGCCAAGAGGCAAACAAACAAACCAACGGCAAAGAAAATTCAACTTGTTTATTTACCCACCAAAAAAAGCTAAGCCTCGAAAAAAGAGAAGAGAAAAAGTCATATAGATAATACTAAATTAAATTCTTAAACAAACTGGCTAGCAAATTGTTTATTATAGAATATATACAAATACAAGGAATTCTTTAAAAATGCACCTTCAGAAATCGATTTGCTGATTCATATGGTTTTTATATATTTAAAGGCATATCTACTTAATTAAAATGAATTAATGAATTAATATTATTTTTAAGACACGAATCTAATCACTTTTTAAAACAATTTCTGTTTCAGGATTCTCTAATATTTCATTTTGTGCTTTAGTGTTTGCTTTCTACTTATTGTTTGTATTTCATATACTTTAAATTTACATCCTTTTAATCAATTTTATTTCTAAATTTAAATTTGTATATTAAGATTTATCACATTTTAGATTCAGAGTAAGCGAGATTATAATTAATTTAAAAATTACCTCGCAAATATTAGAACCCAAGAAAATGAGAATTGTTGTTGGGATCCCGAAATATTTTCCCAAGAAAGTCCTGACTTGAATTAAAGATTTATAATTCGGACACTGAGTGAAATTTGTAGTTTGCTTTGGACTCGTTTCAGAAAGCGCTAACTGGAATTTAAGATGCTCCAAAATGTGCTGGATGTCAGGTTAATAGGGGTAGCCAAGGTTGAAATTCATTCAACTATAATTCCCCTAACGATGCCGCCTGTCGACTGAAAGAATCTTTGCCAAAGTCTATATAAACACCCGGCGAGCGAGGTCATTGGGTGGCCAGGGGGATTGGGGGTTTGTGGGGCTAGAACTTCTTGGGGTGGCTTTGGGTGTCTACGACTAATGCCTAAATAAGTAGAAACTGCCACTGCCCCGGCCCCAACAACAACAAAAAAAGTATCTAAGCGGCAGCTCCTAGGAAATCTGTCAAATGTCAACGGCAGCAGCGAGTTGGCAACGTTGACGTTGGCTCATTAAAAAACGAACTTGTCCCAGTCGATTTTGTTTGTGTTGCTGCCTTTTGGGACTGTAGCTGACACCTGGGCAAAATGTTTCTGTGTGTTGGTTTGTGCACGGAGAAAAATCGAAGGGGACTTCTAAAGAAATTTCACCTAAAAGTAGAAGGCAACTGCTTTTTTGCTTTGTGATAAACACGCATAAGACTAAATGTGCAACGTAATTTTATTTTTTTAACTTAATTTTAAGCAGTCTTACAATGAACAATTTATTTATTTTTATTTATTATTTATTATTAAGAATTATTATTAAGAATACTTAACCTTATTATGGTTTTATGAAATAAATAAATCCTAACATATTTGTTAAAAAATATTCTTATATTTAAAAAAAGGTACAAGTGTTTAAAAAAATTAGTTATTAACCTATTTTAAAATGTATTTTTGTTGGTATAATACACATTTTTAAATGCCTTTATACAAACAAATTGTTTAAGTATGTGTTGTTCTAAACACTGTCAGATTTAGTGAGGAACTTAACAATAACAAAATTATACTTTTAATTGTCAACTTAAAAAAATGATGGAAACATTTTGAAACTTTCTTTTACATATATCAATATATGACATTTATTATTTGGCTATAAAAGTATTATTTTTATTAAGATGTGTTGAACTATAAAAATAAATGAAATCGAATAAGAACTTTACGAATTTTTGAGCAGTGTTTTCGAGTGGAGGCCTTGGTTCAAAATGGCGGCCTTAGTGCGACCATTTTGGCTGTTGGCCTGGGTGTTTATCACATTGCTGCTATTAATTAAGCTTAACGAGGTTACCGCTCACAACCACACCGCCAAGCCCCTCCCCCTCCGCTAAAAAAAGGGGGAAGGGGGAGGGGGGATGGCGGGGAGTTCATCTTAGTGCGGCAAACTTCATAATGAAATTTCACCTTCATCTCATTAAAAGTCTTAAGCATTTTTCGAGCACAGTGCTGTGTAAATTGATGCGTGTCAGTTGGAAAAGGGTTCCTGAGTCCCAGTCAAGAAGGCAGTGCCACGCCCCTAATCCCACAAGACGCCCAGTGTACGTTTGCCGAGTTTTCGAGTTTTCCAGCTGTTGACTGGCAACGCTGGGGCAAATATTTAATTTTTAATGAATTTTAATGGATGCCGGAAGCTTTAAAGAAACTGTGAAGCGGAACTCGGGAAATCAGGAACTCAAAGGGGAACCGAAAAGCAACAACATACCACTGGAATATTCACTTCAACCTGAGCACTTTTTTCTGTCAAGACTGCATTTATTTTGCTGTTTATATGTATTATTTGCAGGAAGAAATCTTAAAGGACATGCCACATGGCAATCCGTTTTAAAATCTGTCTTACTTTTTTCAGAGTTTAAAAATAAAAGTTTACCGAAAACAAGAAATTTATTTAATTCTTATGAATCCAAATAAAAACAGTAAAAATCTAAAGCTCAATATAAACTATATTTTAATTTAATCTTTAAATATTGAATATAGTATTTTTATCATTCTTTAATGTATTTTCGTTCTCATTTTAAAGATCAGAGAAACAATTAGGTAATGCATTTGACAAAACTAGTGAATACTTGACTGACAATCAACTAATGGCATGCTCCAAAATTCCGGAGATCCTGGGTCCATTTCCATTTGGGAGAAAGGGTTTAAACTGAGCAATAAGGAGGCGGTAATCACTTGCAGTTAATTAACTTATTATCTGCAGCTTAGATGTTGTGCTGCACTTGGGTAATGCACTTCAAAGTGCTTGCACATCAGTGTGCAGCTCTCATTTACATGCATATGGCAACAATAATTACATGTGCCGGACCCTTAGCACCCCGAATCCTTAACCCACCGAATCCTTAACCCCCTGCTGCCGGGCAGAGAAATCTCTTTCGACGAAACGGCATCCAAGTGATTGTAATTCATTAGTCGACAACAACAAACCCGATGCATTTGCCATGTGTGTGGGAGCGGGTGCATCTGTGTGGGTGTGGATTATGCAGTTTCCGCTTGGCTGCAACTGCAGTTGCATTTCCCCATTTCCCATTTCCCATTTGCCCGCTTTCCATTTCCACATTGCCCATTTCCACATTTCCACGGCTGCAATTGCGATTGCAGCTGCTGATGCCGCCATTTTATCTAATTGCGTTGCCACCCCCCCCCGCCCAACGGCATTACGCATACGCCTCGTGGTCCATATCATTAAAATTACGAGTGCTTCACGCACGCGAAAAAAGAATTGGTTTTCAGTTAAGAACAAGCGAGGGGGTGCCAAGGATTATCAATATAATAGAGTGGAATCAGAATATACCTTTTAAATGTATTTAATTCCACACAATCTCACTCTTATATATTCTTAAAACTGTAATGTAGACATAATGCACTTGAACTTTGGTAAAAGTGGTTTTATACTCAATAAAAAAAGAAAATATTGAAAAACATTTAATTAAACATCATATATTAAGATCTTTCAAGAAGAAATTGATTGTATGTAAATATAAAATTTAAATAATTGAAAATGTATACTTTGTTTAATTGATTATTAATAGTTTATTGCTTATTTTGAGAGCAAAAGAAACGCATACAGAAACCGTTACAGTACTTTTAAAACATTTAATGGTATATCAATATTTTGGGAAATGAAAAAGATTTGTTAAATATTAAAATATAATCCTGAATGTTCATCAGATATTTTCATGCCCGAATCTCCCTTTTAAAATCTCTTTAAATTCCCATAACACCCAC
This sequence comes from Drosophila fuyamai, assembly GCA_018153365.1. Lineage (NCBI taxonomy): Eukaryota > Metazoa > Arthropoda > Insecta > Diptera > Drosophilidae > Drosophila > Drosophila fuyamai. The sequence goes on from JAECXW010000062.1 coordinate 9,604,414, forward strand.
GATGGCCAGCGTATCCCCTGCAATTGCGATAATGAAAGGCTCTTTTACAGGACTATCAATAGAGCTGTCCTCGTGCGAGCCACCACCATCACCATCAACACCACCCCCCCGACCCGTTTAACCCCCTGTTTCGGTCCCGTTTAACCCATGCTGGCCCTCATAAATTGCTGCATACCGAAGGGCGCTGGAGCGTCTGCAGCCTTGACAACTGCAAGTGGCATTAGTTGTAGCAAATACAGCAAATACAACGGACAACAATTACAATTGCAGGCTTTGCGTTACTTTTCCCTAGTACAAGGGATTTGCATTTGTTTGCTAATTGAAATTAAGCAAATAATACGAAGCGAGACTTCCACCCACGTAATCCTTTTGTAGCGCATTAAAACAAGAGGGGTTCAAAAAAAAAAAAAAATAAAGGAAAAAAAAAAGGGTTCCCGTTTCGGGTTAAATAATTTAAATCCATTTGTAAAACATTTGATGCTGCCCTTTGGCAATTGTCACGCCCTGTTCCTTGTTCCTTCCTTTTGCTATTTTTTTCGTCGACTTTTCCTACTTTTTCCTGCCGATAATTAGTATGGAAAAAGGTCCTTGGAATAATCAAATGTTTAAAAAAGATTTGGCAAAGTAAATCCCAAGGAATTATTTGCCACTTGAAACGTTTAAAAATGTCAAACAAGAGGATGGCCGAAATGGATGAATGGATGGCTGCAAGATGTGCTGATGAGGGTGTTCAGAAGACCTTAACCCACCACCACCCTCGCTCGTTTTTTTTTTTTCTTTTTTTCGAGGGGTCAGACAAACTTAATGAGCAAATTGTCAAATGCCGCGGCAAAGCGCGCACTTAGACATGCCCTGAAAAATCCCCAAGCAAAATAACTTGGGCAAAAGTAAAAGTTGCCGGGGCTTTGAATAAACAGTTACGCTGATTTAATTTGCCAACAACAAAAAAAAACAGAAAAAAATAAAATGAGAAGCGAAAATAGGGAAAACTGAAGGCAAAGGCGAAATTCTATCACAGTATGTTGTCTGTCACCCTCGATTTGATTTTTAAATTGCGTTCGTGATAAATTGACGAAATGAACAGCAATAACGGCGGCGAGAAAAAATCTCAAGCAAAATTGACAACTGTCAAGACTGTCTGCCGTCTGGCCCCCCCTTTTCCCCTTGCCCCCTTATCCCCTGGACCATCGTCCCCAATAGACATATAAAAATTAACTACAGACTACTTATCTTATTTGTTGATGCCTGGCCCCAAGGACTAAGGACCAAGAACCAAGAACCAAGGACCAAGCGCCCGGAAGCTGGCTACAAAAGTTTGTCAGCGGCTTTTGATGTGTCCCTTATTATGGGTGTGTGTGTGTGTGTATATCGGGGTATATTTCTGGGTATATCTTTTGGCTGCATAGGGGGTGTACTTTCGGGTGTGACAATATGCGTTGAACAGGAAGCAAGCAATCAACGCGAATGATATGCCAAATGGTAATGACCAAAAGTAAAAAAAAAACGTAAAGATAAATGATCCAACCAGACTTTTTTCAATCTGTCTTTAATATTATTTATAGTCCCACAAACAGCTGGGGGCGAAATAATAGCCAAGAATAAAATTAATTTAAGATTGTGAAAAGATTAAGCTATTAAATCATTTAATTATATCATTGGCTTTACTTTTTTTGGACTGTAAATACGATATTTCTTATAATCAAGGTTAGACAAAACCAGTAATACAAAAGTTATTTATTCAGGACTCACCTCTGCCGCTTCTGCCCACAAATCGCAGATCGTTGAACTTGGCCACCTGATTCTTCATCACGGCCGTACAATTCCTCAGTTCCCCGCAGAAGTTCTCATCGTTTCCAGCCCGAATGGTGACTATAGTGCCATCCATGACCTCGCCCAATGCCAAAACCTTGAAGGCGATCGGTAGGGTTTTATTTGAGCGCCAGTGCGTGGGCAAAGTGGTGCAGACCTGTTGGGATATGTTAAAACCATTAGTGAGCTGACATATCTATAAGAAGAATTTTTGTGATTTTTTTTAAAGAAGTTAGAAAGCTATAGTAGTTCAATGGATCAAATATCTAAAATTATGTTTAAAAATGTTTTCAAAAAATATAAATAATTTCGTTAAAGATATGTCCATATTTTTTAAGTACAAAAATACATTCTCTTTTCGCGCTCTTTGTATTTTATTTAAATTATTTTTTATTTCATTGACTTTTCTTTTATTTTGAATGACTAAATAAAATTTCAGAATTTTATTATTATACCATAGAATGTACGCTTTTGCCATGAAAAATAATAGTTTTTTCTTTACGAAAGCATCATTTTTTGTGACTATGAGAGCTCTATTATAAAATGAATATCGCATTTTTGACTTAATATATCGACAATAAGCAATATGAATTGTACTACAAATGGTATATATTCTTATAGACATATAATTATGTGTATGTTCAAAAGTACTTTTCTGCATATAGTGCAAATGGACTATATGTACCCACCACATGTGGTGACCCCGTCTTGACCAGTTCGCCAGGATGTTCGGCGAGCAGGACGTCGACGGTGCGTTCGATGAGATTCTCGGGGGTCAAATAAGGACTCGTGTCCACGGGCTTTGTTTTAACATTATTATTATTATTGTTGTTGTTGTTCGTGGTGTTGTTGTTGTTATTATTGGTACTGCTGTTGTTGTTGTTGTTAGTAGTGCTGGAATTGTTGTTATTGTTGGCAGAGGACTCTGCATTTCGCCGCTTCGTTGTGGTCGTTGTTGCTGTCTGTTGTTGCTGCTGCTGCTGCTGCAGCGACTGATGTTGCTGGTGTTGCTGATGTTGCTGCTGCTGGTGTTGTTGCTGCTGCTGGTGTTGCTGCTGCTGCTGCTGCTGTTGCTGTATTTGATTTGAGGTGGTCGAACTGACCTCAGCAGAAATGTGCATTATTGCAGCTGCTAGCTGGGCACAAGGTATTTCAGGGCTCCTCTTTGGTTTCCAGTATTCAGTGGATTCAGTTGCCGGCGGGTTTCGTGGGTTTTCGGTTTGATTTCAATGCCTGCCTCAAAGAGTCGACGCTTTCAATCCGATCATTGTCAGCTCATTTGGTCAATCTGGAAAATTAATGTGGACTGCGAGTGAAATTCGGATTGCAAACGTTGTTTTTTTTTTATGCGATGGCAAGATGTTCTTTCAAGTAAGTTCGCGAAAAAATAATAAAGAATTTCTTGAAAGAAATATAACTATATATTTTAAATTTATTCGGATTTCTTAGAAAATACCTATGTATATAAAGCTAAGCTTCAACCAATTATTAAATTAGGTTTTAAAATGTTTCTTTTTTAAAATGAAAAACAAATATTTTCATAATTTGTTACAACAATTAACCAAGCTACTAAGAAAATTTTAAAAAATATAACATATATAAACACACTTGGTATTTAAAACACTGCGTTTTATAAATTTGTTTTTCTAAAAATATCAAAATGGGATTCTTCTGTAAGCAATCTAAAAATATTAAAAAATTAGTAAACAAAAAAATATATATAAATACATATAAAAATGTAAGTAATTCATTTCGTTTTCGCTTTATTTTCCATTATTTAGCGTTTTTTGGAACACAGGCACTGATAATGTTTTTCCGGAACTCGACGCTTTTGTTCATTGTTTTCCCATTTCCAGCCCACATAAGTATGCTGCACTTTTTGTTTATTGCCGTCAGCGACAACAGCTCAATTATTATTGCACTTTGAACTCGGGGGTCGTGGGGACGGGACACAAAGGCGGATCCAGATTCGGATCCAGAACCTGAATCAGAAACTGAAACAGAAATATTTCTGTATATTATCGCTATCTGGCAACCAAACAGAATCCAAGCGAATCGAATTGCACCGAACCGCACACCTTTGCGCACAATTTGCATTTAAGCCGGCGCCGGCGAGTGCAGCTCAATTAAATATTAAAAAATCATAACCAATAATGAGGAATTTCGAGCCGTAGGCTGGGGCCAAACTAAGAAGTACGACTGCATCTGTGTGCGGCCGGAAAAAAATCCATTTCATGTCCATCAAATGGCAGTATAATGTGCGGAAAAAATGGGGAAAAATTATCGAAAGCGCCAGATGTTGCCGGCTTGTGTTTGGCCACCAAAAAATCAACAATGCCCAGCCAGTCGCTTTTGTTTAAATAAAAACCAGTTGCCGGACACAGCCGCGTTTTGTTTTCACTCTGACGTTATTTCTTTTTTGTGAACTATTTTCAGGATACTTTCAACTGACAGTCTTTCAGGCATCAAAGATATATTAATAACCGAATTTATTGCTTGTTTAATGGCCAACTGACGATACGATATATAATGATTGCTATTTAAGCAAAAAGGAAACTAATTAAGGCACTTGTTAGACTTTACGATGTTAATCAATAACCTAATAAAAACGATTATAAAAAAATTAGTAAAATACTTGCAAGTTTATTACAAAATATAAATGTACAAAAATTGTGTACTCAAATAAGATATGTTTTAAAAAAATAGTTTTGCAGTAAATTAAATTATAAAAATATTGGTATGTTTTAAAAAATATGTTTGAAAATAAACAGTAAGCTTATAGAACATTCGAATTCTATACAAAGAACATAACATAGAAATTAATATTTCCTTATGTGTATTTATTTTTAAATAGTAAATAAACACATTCGAATACGACTTTATATTTAATAACAAGTGTGGTTTAAAATATGAAATATTTTATAAAAGTAATTGCAAGAAAAGAAGCCAAGAGAGTATTTAAGGCATCGGCTCATTGGTCCCCAGGATTTTCCTTCTTGTTTTATAATGTAGTAGCAAGTGGTGCACAAACACAAGCAGACCAAAAGATATATATCTATACGTATATACGCTGCGTATACGCATTTTTTACAACTTCCGCTCCAAAGTGAATATATATGTATGTGTACGTGTGAATTTATATTTATTAAAATACATTTTTTGCCCGCTGCAGAATGCAGATGGCCGGCCAAATGAGCTGGCCAAGCGACTATGTGGCGACATATGTGGCCACAGATAAGGGGAAAGGGGGGCATGGGGCTTGGGGGGACGGGGGTATGGGTCCGCCAAAGTCGGTCTATATAATTGGTTAACAAACAAGTCGGTGACGAGGCTAGCCACACAATTAGACCAACAAATGTAAATTAACCCGTGGGAAAAATAAGTATTTATGCGGAATTGTGGGACTTAGAAAATCAAAACAATTGACTTGCAAATTATGGTTAACCCTCCCTATTAAATGACGAAAATTTGATTCAAAACAAAATATATCATGGATAATAAAAATAATATCAAATCAGAATAATACAAATATTTGATTGGCAATAAAAAAGTCAACAGTTACAATTTGTATAATGGAACAATATGTATTTTTTTATTATAGCCGATGCCGTTTAACTTCAAAAACAGTATAAGTTCCATTAAACAAATTAGAGAAAATATTAGCAAATTATGAGACCTTTAATAAAAGTTTTTATGTTAAGGAATGTATATCACATGATATTTTTTACTTTATTATTATATATGGAATAGGCTAAACACTAGGATCACATTTAAAATTGGTCTCAAACTTTAAATTAATGATATAATTTAATTTTAATTTTATTTCAGCCATTCTTAAGACACTTATTCTAAGCTGCTGATCATTCAGTTGTTTAATTTCGGATGATAATCCCGTGTATTTTCAAGAATTTTTTTCTTCTAAAATGTATCTGCTCCAAGATCACTTTTGATATTCTTTATGGACGATCTTTTTCATTCACCTCCAACTTACTTAATCTTTTGCTGTTATAAATTGTGTTTACTGTTTCTCCCTGTTTTTATGTTGATTTTTATGTTGATTTTATTTTGCCTTTTTTTGTTATTATTACACCACAAGCACTTCAAAAAAATTATTGAATTTCGGCCAGACTTTTTCGATTTTGGGCTTGCTAATTGTGGTAATTTTGTTTAGCCACCGGCACACACACGCACACACGCACAGATGCACAGATACAGATACGGATACAGATGCAGATTCAGATGCTGATGCAGGGACTCAGAGACACAGACACAGACACATATACGGGGGCTGAGACTGGCGATCGAATCAAACGACACGGAGATATTAAACTATTTTTTTGCGGTAACCATGAACGCGACCACTACGAGCGGTTGGCAACGTCGACCACCGACGCCGGCTGCGACGTTGACCGCGACAGTGACGCCGGCAGAGGGCCCCACGATTTGGAATAGAACGAACGTATCCAGCATCCAAAAGTAACGAAGTCTCACGCAGCGCTCACGAAGTCGCCGGAGGATGCGAAGGATGCGAAGGACGAAGGAGCGCAGGAGACGCCTCATCATAATCACAGGCGAAAAGAAGCAGCACCACCTCCCGCAAACACCCACCACCGCCCAGAACAGCCCCCTTCGTCCTGTTGCGACATCACCCCGCCCCCCAGGGGAACGTCTATGTCGACTTCTTTCTCAACTGCATGGGGTATATACAGTTAAAACTCCGCAAACTGACTGTGTAATATAGTACCAATGTTGGAGTGTTAATTCCCACAAAGGAAAATAAGAAAATAATTAAAGGAAATATTAAATAACTATAAACTCATAAGCATTAAAAGAAATATCCTAATAACTACATACTCAAACAAATGGAATAGGTTTCCACTTTACTTATTTTATACCACGAAGAATGTATTGTCATGTCATAAATAATGCTTAATTGGGTACTTAAAATCCGGCTCAAAGGACCAACAGTTACGGATCTGGCGAATATATAGCATATTTTTCACATCTTTGATCCTTTGAGACAGCTTTTTTGTTGACCCCTTATAATTATATAATTTAAGCTATAAACATCCGAAACTCCAAATCTATACATATTATGTGGTTTAATTGAAAATTAAGAGCTGCTAGAATAGAGTAATCTCCTAGACTTATAGTCTCTAATAGATCTTTTAAAAAGCAATTAAACTTTAGGGTTATTTGTAATACAGTCATACTAAACGATCACTGAAGAGACTACAATGGCTTTGACTTAAAGTTCGACTTACCGAGGTTGGACTGTGGCGTTTTCTTGGGATTTTTTTCTGCCCGCTCTGTTGTTGTTGTCCTGGATGCTTGGATTCCACCTCTCCTTCTTTTTGGCTTAACAATTACCGCGAGAACCAGTAGCAGCGGTTGTTGTTCGACAGCGCAGTCGACGTGGACGTCGACGCCGGCAGCGACGCCGGCAGAGGGAGGGGCAAAGGGCAACGTAAACCGAAAACCGAAAACCGAAACCAGAAAACGTCAACTACACCACAAGCAGAAAGGCCGCAACGACGTCTTCAAGTTGGCCAGAGCCGCCGTAGCACCACCCATTACCCACCACCCACCTCACCACTTACTTACACCACTCCGCCCCCCCCCCTCCACCCTCCCCCTGTTGAAAAAGGGCAACCCACCACGAGTCTTAGAAAAATTGCGCTCAATTTTTTGGCGCACTCTGGAAAAAAACGCCAGGCCAGAGTGAGAGGTGAACAGAGGGCCCGAAAGAGACGGACGAACTTCTTGAGTTTTTTCCCAGGCTTTCCTTGCCATTTCTTTGCATTTTTATACTTTTTTTTTTGGTTTTGCTTCAACCCCCAAAAGGATTTTGTCTTGGAAAGGACTCAAAAAGAAAAATCTCATCTCAAAACACAAAAAAAAAAAATAAAAACGAAAAAAAGGAGTGAGGCAAAAGCAAAAGCAAAGCGTTGGAGACGCGGCTTTGTGGCAAACCAGGAATTGGTAAGCCAGCGCGAAAGAGATGGCTACAGCGTGCGGGAAAGAGATGGGCAATGGGGGGAGCGAGCGAGAGGGCCGATATCTTGCGGCTGCCATTTGCGGCCAAGAAAACCCAAGGAATGAGTGCAAAATCGCAACCACATGGGGCACACAACCGCCCGCCCATTGAAAAACAAAAAAAAAATTCCCTACAGGGCGGTGCTAAATACTTCCTTAGGTTTTTCTTTTTTTTTCGTTGGTTATTTTTTGGTTTTTCGCATTATTTCGTAGGCCTTTGCAACCCTCCGTCGTTTTGCGGTTTCTTCGAAAGGGGGTTAAGTGTGGCTCATGGATTAAGGGGTGGTGCATGGTGTATATGTGCTGGTATTGGTGTTGGTATTGGTGTCAGCGGTTGCGCACCACCAAGGATCTTTGAGTGTGTGTGTGTGGTTGGGCATTATGAAACCACAGGAATTATTACACGCTGCGGTCGATTACTATATCAAAACTCCTCTAATCAGGCATCTGTATTGGACAGGGCTGCTTCTCACACTCACACGCACACACACAACCACTATTGCAACCACACACACACAAACACACACACTTTGATAGCCAACCAAAACTACGCGTTCCGCTTGAGTCAATGCAGCCAATGAGCGGATTTCGATTACCAAGCCGCTCGCAAATTCGCCAGCCAGCGGATTCGATTCGGCGGGAAAATCCCGTTGGGGCCACGGAAAAATGGTGGAAAACAGGACAAAAAGTCACCGGGAAAACATGGTACACGAGCATATCAATCTAACTAATTGGCATCACTTAGAAGAACGTCAAAAAATATATATGTAAATCAATCAACGCATGAGTATATTAATAATATATAAATCTATACGATAATGGATATTAAATAATACAAAAATATATTTTCTGGGTTCAAGCCATTACAAATCTTCTTCAGATTTTTTAAAAAATAAATCAATACACATTCTAAATTTAAATAAAAAACAAGAAAGGAAAGCTAACTTCGGGCGGAGCCGAATATTCTGTAAATAATATTCTCCAAAATTATTCATATTATGCATTCTAAATACCCATAAAATTCCCAACTTCCTAACTTTAAAAACACCAAAGTTATGGCATTTTCAATCGTTCAGTTATATGGCAGCTATAGGATATAGTCGGCCGATCCCTATAAAATTTGGTAGGTCGGATTGATTGGCCAAATATAAAACTCATAGAAAATCCCAACTTCCTAACTTTAAAAACACCAAAGTTATGGTATCTCCTATAGTTATATGGGAGCTATAGGATATAGTCGGCCGATCCTTATGAAATTTGGTAGGTCGAATTGATTGGCCAAATAAAAAAGCCATAGAAAATCCCAACTTTTTAACTTTACAAACACCAGAGTTATGGCGTTTTCTATCGTTCAGTTATATGGCAGCTATAGGATATAGTCGGCCGATCCCGGCCGTTCCGACTTATATACTGCGTGCAAAGGAAAGAAGGGTGTGTGCAAAGTTTCAATTCGATATCTTTAAAACTGAGAGACTAGTTCGCGTAGAAACAGACAGACGGACAGACAGACGGACAGACAGACGGACAGACGGACAGACGGACAGACGGTCAGACGGACAGACGGACAGACGGACATGGCTATATCAACTCAGGAGGTGATCCTGATCAAGAATATATATACTTTATAAGGTCGGAGATGTCTCCTTCACTGCGTTGCACACTTTTGACCAAAATTATAATACCCTCTGCAAGGGTATAACAAGGGTATAATAACCCTAACCATTGTATGGCTCTTCAGATAAAAAATGAATGGAAAACAACAAATGCAATATGCAACATGCAACAATCAACATATATTTTGCAACATGCAATATGCAATATGCAATATGCAATATGCCATATGCAACATGCAACATGCAACATGCAACATGCAACATGCAGCATGCAACATGCAACATGCAATATGCAATATGCAATATGCAACATGCAACATGCAACATGCAACATGTAACATGCAACATGCAACATATAATATGCAATATGCAATATACAACATGCAACATGCAACATGCAACATGCAACATGCAACATTCCACAATGAACAATCATCAATTGACAGTTAACATGCAATTCTCAACAACCAACAAGCAACAATAAACGATCAAGAATAAACAATTAATAATCAACGACCAACAATCAATTATCAACAATTAACAATCAACAATCAATAATTAACAATCAATAATCAACAATATACAATAAACAAACTACAATTAACATTCAGACATATGTAATACTAGGAAAATGTTAGATAACATCCATGTAATGTGAGATAACATCCATGTAATGCTAATGTAATGCTAATGAAATGTAGAATTGGCCACGTCATCGTCTTAGTTAATTTTTTCTCCCGCTGGGAATTATAATTCCCAAACAGTTCTAGTCAAAAAATTACGACCTAGGGGTTGTGGCAGCCCATAAATCAGTTTACTCGGATGATTAGAAGTTGAGTGTGTGTTCCTTGAGGGGATCCAGATGATTAATGGTAATACCATCTGACTTAGATTGGACACTAGGATGCAGGATAAAGGACCTCTCAAGGTATATTTATATATATTATTATAATTTAATTCACTTAATATATTATCTGAATTCTAATTCCACAATATATGTGTGTGTGTGTGTGATTGAGAAGCAGTTACAGGAGGCTCATGCTACACCATCTTATTCTGACCGGACGCAGTGCATCAAAGATTTAACGGAGTATGTACCAATTAATTAATATATATTAAGTGAATTAATAATAATCTAAATTACACCTTAAAAGGCAATTTAATTTTCAGTGTGAATATGTCAGAAGTTTTCCTCAAGAACAGAAAAATTCTCTTGTAACATGCCTTCACAATTTAAATGTTTCATATCAACATGTAAAATTATGAGGCTATATAAAGCCCTGATTAATATTAGTCATTTCTTAAAATAAGTTAGAATAAGGTATTGTATGTAAGCCGAAGCTGCCAATGCAAAATGGATCGGAAAAAACAGTGACTTAATTTTCTTCACCAAGTTTTAGCACTTTGAAGTGGACCGCAAACTGGACTTCAGGATTTCATGCATTCAAATTCTAACGAGGTATGTATACAATGATTTTACGAATTAATTCCATATGTTTACTTTTACAATTTTTTTCCAAGTTTTATGCTAAGCCATTTTTCGAAAATATCCCGAAAAATAAATGCAAAAATAAAAACCAACCTTAAACGCAGATGTTTAAAGAATTAAACCAAAATCATTTAGGACAATGAGACTTTGGAATCGAATTTTTGGAAGAAAAACTTTAAAAGCTAAGCTCTCAATGTTTGTTTGTTATTGGTTGAACACTCTTCAAGGCTGTGGAAATATCCCAGTCCTCTGATTTCTTTTCGTAACTAATTTGCCCCCAATTAGTAGATTTCCGCATGTGTGACAGTGTCGCCAGTTTGAATAAGTTCTGTGTGCTTATCATTAGCCGAACACTCTGACACACACGTGGAGCTTATCGATGACACCCTTTCGCCCATTCCACGCCCTCAACGCCCCCTCGACCCCCCTTGCAACCGCCGCTCCTGCCAAAGAAACCAAGCCAATTAAAACGATAAACCAAAAATGCCCAGCGGCGTCACCGAAGAGGGTAAATAATAATGAGAACTGAGGAAGAAGTAAAGAATGGGAAAAAAACTGCAGGAAAATAACGATTTTTTACTTTCTACTTCCATTTTCCTTGGTTTTCTTCCCTTTTACACAGAAAACAAATTGTCAAAATTGGTCAAGACTTGTTTAAATATTAATCTTAGTCATTGTGAATTTATAAGTAACATTAGTGGGATTGTTAATTAACCTACCTTTCAAATAATATGATTTAAGTCCGATCTAAATTAAAAAAAGTATATCCATATTAAATGCATTTCCATGTTTTAGTTTATTTTCTGATAAAAACGTATCAAAATCAAAACTCAAAGATTTTTAGCCACAAAAATGTTTATAATAATTGATTTTTAGTTAAGAATTGTACAGTGTATTATATATTTTTATTTCTTCCGTAGTTAGAGGCAACGAGAGGCGTTCAAGTTGCAAGACCGCTAAGCAACGACACCAGCACCGCCGCCCACGAACCACCCACTCAGCCTCCCAAATCCACACCCACCGCCCCCTTGAAAAAGGAAGGACAATTATGAAGCAAGTTGGTCGGCGGAAGCTGAAGGAGCACAGGAGCGAGAAGTCCTTGCAGCCGCTGAAAGATTTTGTGCAAATAATTCTAAAGTGGAACGACAATGGCTGGCAAAGCGGCGACAAGTGCCACTGAAGTGGGTAAGTGGGTGAGTGGGTGGTGGGTGAGTGGGTGGTGCTGGTCACAAGGCGATACGACACTTTTCATATACCCCCAGGATAGAAAGGGTATTATTTATTTAACCAGAACATTTATGCAGAAAAAACTTCGAACTTTTATTAAAAGTTATATTTGATCTATATTATACAACTTAATTGATAGAAATCCTTAATGCTACAAGTATAATTACTAAACCTATAAACGTATTATTACTAAACAATTAGACAATTAAATTTAAGGAAATTAAATTTGTTAATCTCTTATGAATTTAATTTTAAGTTATAAATTATATATTGGTTTAATAACTAATGTATCTGTAATATGTAAATTAAAATGCCCACCATTTCTTTAAAAGGGTATATTAGATTTAAATAGTCCTATATTCTAACCTCCTATTCCACCTTCATTTACCCCCTACCCCCTACCCCTTTTATGCTTTTGTGTTGATTTTTCTTTTAATTGTTGCGGATTTGCATTCTGACACATTTGTCAACCTCAACAAAAAACCAAGGAGGGGAAAAGTAAGGAAGTGGGGATGGGACAGGGTTTGTTTATTATTTATTAGCCTCAGTCCGAAAAGGGTTGGCCCCAGAGGGGCTAAAGGACATGTGAGGACATCCGCTGGGATAATAATAAACACACCAGGGGACCAAAGACGGGGCCCAAAGAGGGGAAACCCCCAGTCAAGTAATTTGTCAACGAGCCAGCAGCAAAAACAACTATGACAACACCTACACTACAAAAATAAATATAAAACTTCAAGGCAACAAGCCGAAATGTAACACGAGTTTTCAAAACTTCTCACTGTTTGCCGGAAAAGTCGCAAAAAACAGTCATCTAATGGTAAATTATTTATAACTCTAAAAATAATTTATATTTTAATATACTTAATATTTCGTTTAATGTCATTACGGTTTATTTTAGTTTATAACTAGTTATATCGATATGCAACAGAATATATGAATTACTTTTTAATATTATTTCAAACAATGTATTCATCTACATTTTTTTTCTGTGTACACACACGAACACCTGTGCGATTGTGTGTGTGTCTGTTTTGAGTGACATGTGTCAAAACTGAAAAACTACGCGAATTTGTGTCAAATACCCTTGTCAGCGCGTTTCAAGTGCAATAACACTTTGCCCCAACAAAAACACAACAGTGAACCCCCGCTTAACCCATTCTGGCCCCCCTTTTCAGCCATCATAAAGACAAAGATAAATACCGGACAGGTGCAAAGGTGTGAAGTGGAGTGTTTTAGAGTGTGCAAAAAGTTGCCAACTTTAGAGAGGATACGGAAATGCTTGATACGCATATGAATTACTTAAAAATGTATGAAACAAATTGAAAAAACTATTTAATAATTATAACATATGTTTTGCAAATTGTTTGTTTTATTAAATGAGTCTTGCAACTACAATAAATTGCGTTTTATTCTTTTTAAGGAACTAATTAAATAGAAAAAATCTTATTAAATATATTGACGGTTATGAAATTCCAATTATTTATTATTAAAGCGTATAGAAAATTGATATAAAACAATCTTAAAACTACTTTTATATTCTACATTTTCAACTGATTTTTTCAATCTGTTAAATTGTGTATGTCCAAGAGTGTGTTGTAAAAACCTACCATTCAATCCTTTCTCAACTTACTTATCACCCCTGCCTATAAGTTGTTTTATTATTTTGCCATTCAAAAATCAAAAGAGGATTTAAAATGATTTTACATTTTCGTTTACAGTCTACGATTTTTTTGGGAACTCCCAGGATAACCTCATACATGTGCAAAGATATTCCAAGGGGATAAAAGGTCACGGAATGTCTCAATCATTCCACCCTCCAGTTAAATGTCGCCGATTACACACTTGGGAGCTGTAAACCGCGTTTTATGATTTCTTTTTGTCCTTTTTATGGACAATACTGTTTATGGAACCGTCGCCAAAATAGATCAACAAAAAAAAATATGTCGAAATTTGTGCAAATTGCAGTTTTGCCATTAATATTTTTTGCTGATGGGATATGGGATATAAGTGCTTAGGTGGTTGATTCCTTGGGGGTGATGTCTGGGCAGTTCCTTACTTCCAGATTCAATAACTCATATGGTTTTTATTGTTTATTGTGACAAAAGGAAGTTTTTTATATCTCTATACCAATAAAACAAAATTATTGCACAACTTTAGTATTTTTTGAAAAAATTGTTGCCTTAAAGGATCTGAAAAATGTCCTTTTTCATAACAAGTTTAAAAATAATTTTATTAGAAAATGTTCAATTGCAGATAAGTTTAAAACATGCATCACATAGTTATAAATATTAACTTCCATTTTAAAATATTCTTATTCACTTTTGTGTTGTATGTACTCTTTATATTTTATTTAGAACATAAAATGTGTAACTTATTTATTATAAATTCAAATAAGCCTTAACAATTCTTAGGAACCTCTGCACTTATCGATCTATATTATAAAGCAACCTTTCCTCACTTACCACTCTATTTTATCACATATCCAAAAGACTTTTATATCACTTTGGCAGCATCCAATCCATAAAAAAGTGACTCGCAAAAAAGTGCCGAGCTGTTGGTGCGTGCTAAGCATAGTTAAAGTCCAGATCCATATTTGTTTTAATGGCCACAGACATGGATATGGACCGGAATCGGAATCGGGGGACTGGGAGGTCGAAAGGTCTACTACCGGATGACAATAACCATCGGGATAATAATAAGCGACAGATAACCTTAATAATGACCAGAAGCGTCAAGGAATAACAAAGGAGAAAATCCAAAGTGGAGTGGGTAAAGTGGGTAAAGGACGATACGTGCTCGATATTCAATAACCACATGGGTGAAAAAGGCAAGGGACCAGTGGTGCGAAATAAAGCTTATCAAATACAGCAGTGGAAAATAGACAAGTTTAGCTAACTTTTATCTTTTTTATTTTTTACCTCTTTCCATTTGTTTAACACTTTTCAAGACATTCAAGACATTCTTGTAAATGAAGTCTTAAAAATCAATCAAGAAAATGCATACGCCTTTAAAACAAAACGGATTTTTGCTTATTTTCAGTGAAATAGTCATTAAAAAGAAAATACAATAATTGAAATGAAACATTTTTTACAAGAAAAACACTTTTTTCTCTGATTTTTAAGATCTTCGAAAGCGTGGAATTTTAGGATAAAAATATTTTAAAAAACTTTTGATATTCATTAAATATTAACAGTGCTAATTAGAAAATATTTAAAAAGGAAAAAGTGGGATATATATTTTTAAAATGAACTGCCAAGCTTAACAGCGCCAAAAAACTTTCGTTAAAATATTTTACCCTAGAAATTTCGTTACTTTCAACTGATGCTCTATAAAACAAAGGGAAATGAAACCAGAAAATAGCCAACTTGACAGCACTGACTGCGGCCATGGCGATGGGGCTCAATAAAAAATTGAATTGAACATTTCCGGGTGGACAGCGCTTATGGCAACCGTGTGGGCAACCGGACAACGGCCCATGACTGACCCATTCAATTAAGCATGAAAAAAAGTTGTTGAAAAAATCAGGGTGGGGGAGGGGGGTGTAAGGTTGGGGGGTGGCCGTCTAGTCCATAAAAAAAGGACATCACTTAAGGAGAAACTCGGACAGTGGCCGCAACAAAACACGCATCACTTGTCACACATACTTAGCAGACATGGGCGTGGGCGGAAAAAGGGGGATGGAAAGGGCCCAAGGACCACTCCCCCCGCCCCCATTAGATGAAAAAAAAAAAGAATCCCCCGCACCGTCATGTCCTGGTGTTGTTATTGAGGTGTAATACAATTTTTTGCCATGATACCCCATAACAATGGCTGAAACAGAAACAGAAACGGATACAAAACAAAGCATTCCTGTTTTCATTTGCATTGAATTTTGGGGTATTCAATTCACCAAAAAGTACGTGGATGAATTCTCAATATATTCCTATATCGAAATCAAAGCAATTTAACGTTTTTCAGCAATCTCTTTAATGTCTATATTTCTTTTAAGTACTCAAAAATGAAAAAATGTACTTTTTAAGGTTTACGACTATTTATTTAATTAAATAACTAATTTTACAAAAGTGAATATTTATTAATATTGAAGGTTTATGTTTAGTCAATGAAATATATAATTACAAAAAAATGTATTTTCAATTTATTTAGAAAATAGGATTAAGTAAATCAATTTGAAACTGGTCAATATAAAATTATGAATTATTTAAATCTTATGAGTGTGTACAAATTTTTTGAAATACTCTCCAAAATTATTTTCCAACTAGTTGGTTTAGAAATGCCTAATAAATAAACATAAATACCTTGTGCCGGGAAATAGAAAACCAGAACATCTTTAAAAGTCAGATACAGACTGCGAAATCGAATCTGAAAAGGTTAACGAGTCCTGGGCACATATGGCGGCATTAGTTTGGGATCCGGAATCCAGAACCCGGAATCGGTGGATGGGGGCATCCAATCGTGGACAACGCATAAACTTGCAATTGAGCCAATTTGTAAAAGTGCGGCAAGCCCATTAAGATGAGGTCCTGGCAGTCGGGTCCTGGAATCGAACGGCGGCAAGGACACCTGCTCCCAGCTTTCAGCTTCCAGCTCTCAACTTCAGATTTAACCCCCATATCCCATATCCCAAATCCCAACCGAAGGAAACTTTTGTTGGGCATCTACTTTGCATTACAAGCGCCCACATTAAAATTAAAATAAAGTTTTCCTGGGGATATATCCCTTTCAGTAACGTCCAGTCCTTTGCTTTTTGGTTACTCTGTTCCTTTTCCCTTTTTATGCTTTTCCTTTTCTTTTTTTTTTTTATTTTTTTTGGATTTTGTGCAACTACAAATAAATCTAAAACTCGCACATTTCTGATGGATACTTACACTTAAACTCACACACAAGGACACAAAGGATACGGGTCGGCCGCAGTTGGGCATTCGCAGTTTTATTTTTGCATTTACATCAGCCCACATGCATTATGCAGACGTACTTATATACACGGGATTATATAAATACATATATGGAGAAAATCTATCCTTCGACGTGGACGAAGTCCTTTCGAATACACTTTCCCTAGAATCATGTTTCAAGAAGTTGTTAATAGAATATAGAACTTAAGAGGCTCTGAAATATACAATGGTATAAGGAATTAAAAAATCTGCATTTCTGAATAGAATAATGTTGAATTAGAAAGAACAATAATCAAAATTAATTACTTTAAAATAAATTATTAAGGCTCTATATATTTATTCTGTAATTGCTTGTTTGTTACAGATAAAATAATTTTAAAAAACTATACATGTTAGTATCTGTAAAGACATAAAGAATGTATAAATATTATTGGAGTTAAAATGTTTCCTTTTTTTAATTAGTTTTCATTAATGTCATTTGTTCTTTAAAAATGATGAAATGATAATATGAATTGCAGAAAAATAATAATCGAAATTAGAAACCTTAAAATATGTTCCTTAGGCTCACGAAATATATAATTAAAAGTATAGCCCAACAATAGAGCATTACCACTTCTCAAAGGATATTTTCTACAACTCACATTTGTGAGCTTAAGTTCACATTTCTTGTTGAATTGTATGTTCAGATGCGTTCTTTGTCCCTTGTTTGATTTTTTTTCTGGATTCACTTTGGACTTTAAAACAAAGCGCTGGGCACACAACAACAAAAAGGAGCAAAATAAAAATAAAGTATGCAAAAAGAAGAACAAAAAAGAGCTCCGGGCACAAAGGATGCAAAGGATACAATAATATCCTTAAGCTACGAATGCAACATGAATTTGTCTTTGCTCGACCGGCCATCTCGACCTTTTCCCTCGTTCTTCGAGTTGCCTTGGCGAGGCCAGAAAAAAGATAAATAAATGTACAGCCATATATGGGAAAAAAAGACAAAAACAAAAAATAAAAAGGATACTCGAACTTTACAAATGCATGCACATTAGAGAGATTTACGTTTGGGGGAAGGCAGGGAATGCTTTCACATGCGACGCATAAGATTACTACCCACACACTCGAAAAGCCATCGTCCTTTGGTCCTTTTTGCCTTTGCCTTTTGCTTCGACACTTATTTTAATTTATTTCATTTTCATTTATGCACAACGCTTTAAATGTCCTTTTCCCTGTGTTGCCCTCTGTCTGTGTGTAATTAAATAAAAACGACCTTAAAGCCTCACCCACACACAAACCCATTCCGATGGCTCTGAATTCTTCAGCCAGCTTTTACTTTAATTGCTCGAAAACAGCTTGAGATATCGCAGATATATGTGTAGTTCTAAGGTCTCGAGCGAAGTACAAACTGTATAAACAAAAATATACAAGCCAAATGTAACTTTTCGAATATTTCTATATTTTTTCACAAAAACTACAAAAAAACTAAAAAAATTAAAAACGAAGTTTTGAATACAGATTTTTAGTAAGTTAAACCACAAGACTTTAGAGATATACCACAATACAAAATAGGACCTAAATTAGAAAAGTTATGGGCTTAGAGTGCAAGTTTTAGGTAATTTTTTTTCAATCCCATTTTTCGAACATTTGGAAAAAATGACAAAAAATCAACTAAAAATTAAGAACCAAAAGTTGAATACAGATTTTTAGAGAATTAAGCCACAATCATTTTGAGGTATGCCACATTGAATTCGGATGTCTGTAAGAAAAGTTATGGGCTCAGAAGTGCAGGATTTAGATGTTTTTTCTGCAAACCCATTTTTCGAAAATTTGGAAAGGGGTAAAACATCATTGAAAATGACGAAAATTCGACCCAAAAATAAAAACTAAAGTGAAAATACAGATTTTTACAGAGTTAAACCACAATCATTTTGAGGTATGCCACTTTAAATTCGGATGTCTGTAAGCAAAGTTATGGACTTAAAAGTGCAGGATTTAGGCCACTTTTCTGTAATCACATTTTTCGAACATTTGCAAAAGGGTTACTCCATAAAAAATGACAAAAAATCGACCAAAAATTAAAAACCAAAATTTGGACACAGATTTTTACAGAATCAGACCACAATCATTTCAAGGTATGCCACTTTAAATTCGATTGTATATAAGAGAAGTTATGGACTTAGAAGGACAGGACTTGGACCACTTTCTTTAAACCCGTTTTTCGAACATTTGGAAAGGGGTTACATCATAAAAAATGACAAAAAATCGACCAAAAATTAAAAAGCAAGTTTTGAATACAGATTTTTAGATAATTTAACAAGAAGCTTTTAGAGGTATACCACTTCGAAATCGGAATTCTGTGAGAAAAATTATGGCATCAAAAGTGCAGGTTTTTGGTCACTCTTCTGCATAACCAATTTTTTAAAAATTTCGAATCATAATAATCATAATAATTGAAATTTGTAAATCCACTTAATTTAGCAAATTAACCATTAACCTGTAACGGAGACACCAACACTGTCGGTAGTTAGCGGGGACTTACTCCGCTGGTGGTAGCGAGTACATCCACCATTTGATATGCTTTTTAGAGCTGGGCAAGCATCGATAATGCCCCGTCAAACATCGATTTCGCGATGGTCTGAAAACATCGATGACACCCAACTCTGCGTCTCACCTCTAATTTCATTAGGGTTAAAAAAAAACAAGTTTGTACTTGACAAGTACGGCGTATATCATATCACATCCACGGCGAAGAACGCAAGACACCGCCACTCGAACGTCCGATGCAGAGGCGATCCGCAGGATTGAACCCGGAATCCGGTGGAGTCCCGGCGAGGATGTGATGTGCGCACTGGCCCGTCTCCGCTGGTCGATATAAACTCGTGCCCCCGTCTTTTCGCCGCCTTCCCGCTGTCCACCGCCCGCCTCATCCCCATCCGCATCCGCCGATCCCCAATCCTCCAAAGAGTCCGAGAACTTCGCCTGGAGAAGCAGTCGTCACAGTGGAGCACGAGTGGTGGCACCACAAAACCCGGAAATCCTGGCCAGAATCCGAAGAACCAGCCAGATATCAGGTGTCTTGGCACAAAATCTGTCACTAAGTCATCCTGGTAATATATCTAGAGGAACAGGTATACCACAAAGTAAAACAGAAGTGTATTTATATCAGGAACCCATGGAATCTTGGTAGAATCCCGAAACTGAAGAAGCTCGGCAGGAATCTTGGCAAGGAACCTGCGACCTTATCGTGGGAAATACCTCTATTACCCCAGATATCTTGGCTAAGAAGCATGCATCTAGTAAAAGTCAGGAAGCCCCAATCCTTAGAAGAGAACCAGTAATCTTGGAAAGAAGTTGTAAACCAGAAATTAAGGAATATTGGTACAAAATTTAAAAATTCAGACGATAAAAACAAACCAGAAGCTAAGATATACAAGGATGATACCGGAAATGGCCTGAAACCCAAAACTAAGCAATATATAGAGGAAGTCTGAAGCCAGTTAAATCTTCAAAAATAACTTAATATTAAGACATCGAAGAAGGGAACCAGTGACCAAGAAGTCTTGGTTAATTGTGGAATCTTGATTAACAACACTAAAGGAACCTGAAAATACAACCTGAAACGGAGGTATCTAAAGAACAAATCTTCCATCCCGAAAGCTGATTACAAGGAAACTGCATCTAAAAACAAAGGCAGGATCATCAGGATCCCAGGGAGATGGCCACCGCATCGGTGGACGCACTACAGGCAGCCTATGTGGACTTCAGCGAGCTAACACTCAGAGAGGTGCGAATCTTGAATTTATCATATCGAAGCTATTGAGTTTTATAACTCAAACTGCTAATGTACACTCATTTACATTTTTAAAAGTTCTAATGAAGTTTACAAATTAAAATACATGTCGTGCTGAATTTAAGATAAAACACAGTTTTAGGCTAGAAAACATTGTAATTTCGCGATAAGTCGTATAAAACTAAACATAAGTGTATAATTTTGTCCAGTTCCAATTTCTAATCTTTTAATTCTGTGAAAATCTTAATGTATCACCAACAACGTCGTCGTTTTATCTTTTTTTTCGATTTATTTTTAAACCATTTTTTATCATCATTCCCCTTAAAGTCAGCATTTTTTTCATTTTTTAAAGTAATTTCTCTTTGCTTAATATTATATATCTTTATATATATTTAATTCAAGAATTTATGAATTAAAAATCTTAGAACACACTCATTAATACTATATTAAGTTGTATTTAGTGTTGCTCGCATGAAAAATTTAAAATGTTTGATAGCACATCGTAGTTTTGTTTATGAAATTGGTAAGAAATTAAATCATTATTCTAAGTTTTTTATAATAAGAATTCTTTGAAATTGAGTTGTGCAGAAGTGCTTATAGATCTTAACGTACTTTTACATTTTTTCTACCCCTAGAAAGTCGGCCATGGGTCGTATGGGGTTGTCTGCAAGGCCGTCTGGCGCGATAAGCTGGTGGCCGTCAAGGAGTTCTTCGCCAGCGCCGAGCAGAAGGACATCGAGAAGGAGGTGAAGCAGCTGTCGCGCGTAAAGCACGTGAACATCATCGCCCTGCACGGGATATCCTCGTACCAGCAGGCCACCTACCTGATCATGGAGTACGCCGAAGGCGGCTCGCTTCACAACTTCCTCCACGGCAAGGTGAAGCCGGCCTACTCCCTGGCCCATGCCATGAGTTGGGCGCGCCAATGTGCGGAGGTAGGTTGTCATCCACATGCGATTTTATCGCAGGGCCTCGCCCAGAATTCCCCCTTCGCGGAACTTTGTTTTTATCAAATTTCATTCATGTTTAAATTAGCATTAAAGTCAACAAATTTATCAGTAATTTTCCTTAAATTTATAATAATAATATCTATGAAACAAAAAGAATAAGATTGAATTTGGCACTTTTGTAATTTTCCCACTAAATAAGTCAATTTTGTAAACAAATTTTACTAAAATAATTTAATGAGACTGTTAAGTAAATTTATAAAAACTTTAAACGTTTCTTTGTACGTTTAAATCAATTAATTTCACGATTTGTGTTTTGTATTCAACTTGAAAATATTAAATTGATCTTATTTGTTGTAAGCCAAGTTGTAGTATTCTATATAACGATTTTTATGCGTATATGTTATAAGCATTGTGGAATATCCAATACATTCTTCGATCGTTTCTATTATAGCAACAAAATATATAATACGTAGATTTTTTCAATAATTGAAAATGTTGTTTTGAAATCCTAAAAAAATATCTTCATCTCAAGTTACATAAAAGCAGAACAACAGAAAGATTAGGTTGCATTGAAACAAACGGATATGGCTATATCGTATTGTTATCCTAATCAAGAATATATATACTTTCGGAAATGTTTCGTTCAAGTGTATAAATATTAGTACAAAATTGTAATGTAAGGAAATTACAAATATTTTATTGGCTTTGTAGTTAAATTTGTAGCTTAATGGCTTTTAAACATTTTAAACTTCTTTAATGTTAAATATTGCTTTCATTTAAAGGGGCTGGCTTATTTGCATGCTATGACGCCGAAGCCCCTGATCCACCGCGATGTGAAGCCGCTGAACCTGCTGCTGACCAACAAGGGGCGCAATCTGAAGATCTGCGATTTCGGCACTGTGGCCGACAAGTCCACCATGATGACGAACAATCGGGGCAGTGCCGCTTGGATGGCTCCCGAGGTCTTCGAGGGCTCCAAGTACACGGAGAAATGCGACATCTTCAGCTGGGCCATTGTGTTGTGGGAGGTCCTGTCTAGAAAGCAGCCCTTCAAGGGCATCGACAATGCCTACACCATCCAGTGGAAGATCTACAAGGGTGTGTGTTTCTTAAAAAACGCTTGATTTCATAGATTTCATGATACATATCTGGTTTTTAGGCGAACGTCCACCGCTGCTAACGACCTGCCCCAAGCGCATTGAGGACCTGATGACCGCCTGCTGGAAAACGGCGCCCGAGGATCGCCCCTCGATGCAGTACATTGTGGGTGTCATGCACGAGATCGTGAAAGACTATACCGGGGCGGACAAGGCCCTGGAATACCAGTTTGTTAATCAACAGGTGAGATTAGCTCTTAGCTCTGTAGTTTTATAATATTGTTAAAAGAATGCACTTTTGTGATCATTTTAATTAGAATTTGTCAAAAAAATTATCTTCTCATTTTTCCAAAAAATTACCTCTTCTGGAAATCGAAGATTACATTAAACACAGATTTCATTCAATAATAAAACTTTTACGATAAAAATTATATTATAATTCGATACTGTAATAAGATATTATAAACAAATGTTTGGATAAGCAGTTGTTCTAATTTTATAACTAACCTTTAATGTTATTTCAAACAGAACAGTCTTACAACGAATTAAACTTAACTTCTATATATTTATTCATATTCGGTTAAAATATATATAAGATAGTAATCAAGATTTAAATTAAATCCGAAATGCCCAATTCAAATATGTATTAATTGAAAATGTATTACATTTAATAGTTTTACTTAATAGTTTTAACTTACATTGACTCATTTAATTAGTTTTGACAGAAAAAACAGACACTTTATGATATCCGTATAGAATGCATGCATATTTTCATTAGAAAAACACACTTTTTAATCAATTTCACAAATGATCACATTTAAAACCAACTCCCTGTCCTTGAATCCTCCGCAGATTGTCACCAAAGAGAGCGACGGCACGGTGGCCGCTCAATCGGATAGCCTCAGTTCGCTGGAGGAGGAACTGAGCCCCTCGTCCACACAGTTAACACCGACAACGGCGGCGAACGCCAATGTGAACGCGATAGCAATAACAGAAACAACGACTAGCTCAATGACCGAAAATACCTCATCAACATCATCGGACATCACGCCGACGAATTCGGGCCAACTTGACAATAATCCGCTATTCCATATGAGCAGCAATCGCTGGGACGCGATTCCCGAGGAGGATAGCAACGAGAGCCGCAACGATAGCTTCAACCTCACCTCGTCGGCGGAGGCCACTCAGCGCCTCGAGACGATCCGGAACGGGATGATCCAAATGGCCAGCAAGCCCATGGAGCAGCTCACCCTAGACGTGGAGGCGGTACGTCTTCCGAAAGTTATTTATTTTGTTGTTTTAATATTGTTTTAATATTTGCAAATATTAAGTTTTAAAAGAGGGTTGTCGATCTATTATTAGATATTATTATCTACTATTATTTTATTTTAAACTTTTTGTGTTAAAGCAATCATTATCTTTAAACAAATATTTGAATTACATTTAGAAAAAGAATATTATTTAAACAAAAATTTAAAGTATACACAACTTAAAACATGAATTTCTAAACTTGTCTAATTCCAAATTGTAATATTTGTAAAGATCAACATTTTGTTGCTTTGTTTTAACTATTTACTTGTCATAAATAAATACTTAAAAGGATGTTAGTACTTAGATGTTAGAATGGAAAGTACTTTTAATTAGGTTTTAATTAGGCTTTTTTTTGTATATTGTACTACATATACATGTAATTCTTTATGTCCTAATTTAACTAACATATATCTTATCATTTCTTATACCCTCCAGAATGGCTTCGATCTGAGTCGCAGCGAGAGCAGCAGCAGCAGCACGCACGGTGAGTTTACTTGCCAGAAATTTTACTTCTATAAACCCACCTGCTGTCCGTTTGTTTTCCGCCGATTTTCCGTCGTCTGCCATGAATCACACGCACATTGGCGTCAAATTGAGAGACACAATGGCGTGGTCCCGATTTTATATAATAATAGTATTTAATGAAAACAAAATGCCTCGGTCGGCTAATCGTCCGCTTGTCTATTTCAATCTGAAAAGGGGATTACAGTACTAACTTATTTTTGTTTTACAAATGGTTTTTTCAAAAATCAAAGTTTGTTTTTTAAAATATACTTCATTAATATAAGGGATTACGGTACTAATCAATTTAATAAAATTATCTATTTTGAATTTAAAAACAATCCCGAAACATTTTTGTATTGATTGAATCGTAAACCTATTTGTAAAGGTTTTTCTTTGATGCATTTAGATTGGGTAAAAAATAGGACTGCTATTAATTACAAGATCTTAATATTTAATAATTAACTTAATTTTCTATTTTCAATAGAAGGTTTTTAACTTAAGGTTTAAAACTTAGGAAATTGTTTATACGAAACTATATAGATACAAACAAAGTCAATAATCAAATGAAGTACCTAAGTAAATCACGAAATTTTTTGATTATTAAATCAAAAATGCTAAAACAAACAAACTGTATGATTACTAATTAATTAAAAAGTGAAAATGAAGTAAGAGGCTTTAATGAAACATTTAAAAACCTTGGTTTAGGGTATCCGAAAGTCGACTATACCGCCTTTCTCGGTCGCCGCAGGTCACTCTTACTTGATCCTCGTAGCTTGACGCATTGTGTCGACTCTTGTGGCACGACAGCTGTTGGATTTTGGCCCGTTGGCCGTTCGGCAATTTGGCTATTTGGCTGTTGGATTTTGGCTTTTAGCTTCTGGCCGCAGGTGACGCATTTTGGACGTGTGTAAACAATGCACTCGCCATCTCTGTCCTGCACTCAATGTTTGGTTAATTAGCCGCCGCGGTGTTTGTGTATAATGCACAAGGAATCTCTTGAACATTATTCAATTGTCAATGTCTCTGGCTGTGCGGCTGCATAAATTATAAATATTTAGTGCGCTCATTCGGATCGGCGTACCTCTAACGATCTCGTTGGGCATATATAGTTGCAGTTCATATTTGTTAGACATGTTATAATATTGTTTTCTAATAGCAGTTCATATATTATTAAACGTTTTCTAATATTGTTTTCTATTACCAATACTTCAAGATTTTAAAAAAATAACTTATTTAACTAAATAATTCTGCAGTCAAAAGATATTAATTGATAATTAATTTATCTTAATAATGGAATACAAAAAAACCTTACTCTTATCATTTACTGAGATAAATTTTTGATTGCCATTAAACTGTATTTTAAATTTTAGTCGTTTTGCAATGACCCCTAAAAATTACTCATACGACACGTTATGTCCATTAAAACAAATTGTTTGATCAAAGGCAACAGTACGTATGAGTGATTTATATTAAATTAAAGACGCAAGACCTTGAAACTAATTTTTTTTTACAAAAAAGTATATTTAATGTGCCTTTAAAGAAGCAATTCCTTATAATTTTTATACAACTGATTTTTGAAAGTGTTTCAGTCCCTTTTAAGTAACATTACAATATAAATCAGGTTTAGATCAGGAAACTATAATTACAGATAAATGCGAATTGATTTGATCAGAAACCCATAAGCTCTTCAGTGAGTCTAGGGTATCGGTCCCAAATAGTTGCACAAATTTCGCTGCACAATTAAATAATTTGTAATTTGTTAGCCTGGCAATTTCGGGACAGATTTATAGCCGAAGGCATGCTCCGTCGCTGCTGCCCGGCAAGCATAAACAACAACACCCTCCTAAGAGGGGGGCGGTCAGGGGGCGTGGCAGGGGGCGGAGATCGGGGATCGGGGATAGATATAGGAATATAGGAACGCACACATGACGATGCGATCGCCACGGACTTTTGAGCATCAGCCCCAACGAAACATGACTCACCCGGCAATAATCTCACTTTTATTTCGATTTCGTCTATATGGCGCACACACACACACACACAGTACAACTTATATATAGATCGCGCATATAGCGGATATATGTGCGCCGATGTTACCGATTTGTATAATCGGTGGGAGCCGTCGAATCGAGTGGGCAAATCTCACTTGGCTCTCGGTTGACACAGACGGACGAGATGAGATCTCCGACTTACATATTCCCCCCGATGCCACATCCATCTAATATATATAGTATATAGTATATATCATCTAGTATATAGCATATAGTATATGGATCCCATGTAGTGCGCCAGCAATGTGTAAATAGTAAATGCATCAGCGGCCAAGTCGAGATACTTTTCGGCTCTCAAAGTTCTCGGAGTTCACCGGCTGCGTCAGATTCTTGTACACTGCAATTATTTTTAGGTTCTCTATTTCATTTTAGTTTTAATCTGAAGTAATTCGGCATTATAACTTTACTTGTTTTAGTAGTTATAAATGAATTTGACTTTGCAAAACTTGTTAAACAATAATTTATTAAGCATTTATAAATTAACCAGCATTATTTAATTATGGTAATGGTAATTATTTTTTTTTTATCATTTAAAAATTAATCCGAATTTATTTTAATCATAAACTATTCATATTTGAATCATTTAATAGAAATTTTTTTACAAACGATTTTCTTGCAATCCTCGTTTAATATATATATATTTTTTTTTTGCGTGTAGGAAAATTATTTCGCTTTCCCTCGACCCCTTTTCCCTCTGAGATTTCCCAATTGCAGATGCCAACTGCATTAATCATCGAACTCGATCAATGTTCGCCGCATCGCATCGCATCGAATTCGAATGAATCTTCATGGGCTTTTGGTTCGTCATGGAATTTAGTGGGTGGTTGTCTATTTATCGGGGGATCTCGATATCGAAAGGGTTATTTTTTTATCAACCGCTACAGGGTGACGCGTTGGCTGATTTACGATTTGCGTTTCGGGAAATCTTCAATATTTTTTTTTTTAGATTTTCCTGGAATCGTTTTCAGTAAATCTTTGACAAATTATTATTTCCTCGAAATGTCTTCTATAAATCATGGCAATTTACACAATAGAATATTATTATTTTGGTTAATAATATTTTCACGTTTTGATTAGTCAGAGTAATTTCCATCATTTTTTATGGGACTCATAAATATTTGATTTTATTAGCTACACTCCTTTAAATTCTTTGCCATTTCCGGAGATATACAATAGACCATATATATTTTTGTTCAAGGATTTGTACCGATTTCCACATTATTTATTTAAACCTTATTAATTGCTTCTTAAGATGACAAGCTATTTTTGGGAAATAGACTTGTTGTAATATTTCACCATATCAACTGGTGACAATTCGCTGTGTTTTATGGTAATCTTTATTTAGAAATTACTGAAAATGTTTGATTTTCGAGTGTTGTTTTTGAAGCACTATTTGGGCACTATTTGTTTTTCAAATACTCCTTCGACTGGGCTGACTCACCATTTGGCCTTTAACCTCTGTTTTTGATGCGTGTCCCAGACAAAGAAACCGCTTAACCCACACACATGTTTTTGGGCGTTTTCCACCCCGGCGAGTGTGTGGCAATGATGCCACAGATTTTCGTTCTAGCCGCGTCATCGACATCGGGCCCCCCTATATATATGTATATGTAGTCCACCCTCCCCCCCTCCATATATTCACATATATATATGTATGTATATATCCAAGCGATCTTGCCACGTCTGCGGAGCGTTTAGAAGGCAATCCCCGGCGCGAGAATTGGCGCGTTTGTTTGCTTTACGGTGGACGTGGACGTCTCGGCTTTGGCCTCAGTCTGCGTCCGAGAGCCGTGCGATATTGAGTGCCACGCGAGATGTTCCGGAATTGTCGGGATCGACGACTACTACTGCTGCTGCGCATCGCGAAACATTGTCGAATCCGTTGCCTTTGGCCAGGAAATAATAGCCCTTAAGAAAGCGCCAGAATTCAACTAAATTCGATTGAAATTTCCACACATTATTTGCACTATTTGTTTGCTGCGGTTTGTTTTTCTTCCCCCCAAAAAAAAAAAAAAAAAAGAAACAAAAAACAAGCGAAAAGTGTTTCGGTGGAAAATCAACAAGCAGAACTGAACTGTATGTGCGGAAAACACGTCATCGCAAGAAAAACAGAGGCGGAAAAAGAAGGGAAAAGTGTTATTTGAAGGATTTTCACCCGCATACAAGTGTACAGCATTTTCCGATGCGAAAATGATATAGCCACAGAGAGAGGGATACACAACACAGACTTATCCAAATCCTGGGATCCAAATAGTTTTGATCCTGCAACCTCAAGATGTGCGATACTCGCGCTTTGATCAACACCAAACAGACCAGCGATCTGCACAGTTGTTGGATCATTTACAGTAGGTGGTTTTGATACCAATCACTTTCTGATATTATTTTTAATTGTAATTAAAATCAGCAGACAATCCTTTCACTTTCGCTTTGTTTGGTCATTCAAAAGCGATAAATATTTATTTAAAAACCTGAAATTGCTTACTTATTTATATGGATTTTTTTAAAAGTGGTGAAGAAAGTGAAGACCTCTTTTAATAACATTCCATTTTTGAGAAGATATCTACAGGTTGTTTATTGATATTTTATTATAATATAATTATAAACATTGATTATTCATTTTAGGAACCACTTAATAATCATATAGCATATTATTTCTGTGTATTTCTTACTAATAATAACTAATTTTTTCCATATACCAATATAATTTTATTAAAACTTTGGAGCACTGAAAGCTATGTCCTGATTGAACTGTATTTAAAATATTATTAAGTACATTTATTATTTATTGTTCTGAGAATTACCCTTCCTTTTCAATTCGATTTTAGAAAAGGATTTGTGATGAAATCTCTTCATTTATCTTTTTTAATTTATTTTACCCATATTTTAAGTTTAAAATAATAAATCAAGAGTATATTTTTGTATTACTCTATATCGAGTAATAAATAAATAAAATATGAACATTAATTTAGCTGATATCATTTAATATGATCTATTTATTTGCTACAAAAAAACTTTTTCTGGTTATAAAAAAACTTTATAAAACCTACGTTTTGAATGCAACTTTTTGGCTAATTGTTGCTGAATAAAATTAAATGTATTCTTACAGCTAAAAGCGATGGCCGCGAGCGACTCACGGTGACGGACACCAAGCCGGTGATCATGACCACGGATCTGACCAACAACAACAACAACAGCAACAACAACGGCTGCCACGCCCACCTGAACGGACTGCTAAGCCATGCGAATGGACGGCAATCGGGAGATGAGGAGCTGCATGATCCGGATCACGAGATCGCCGACTCACTGGACGTGGCTGTGGATCCCGATGAGGATGAAAACGACGGCACCGAGCAATCGCTGGCCGAGATCCTCGATCCGGAGTTGCAGCCAGAGCCACCGATTCCCAATGATGCCGAGTCGCAGCTGATCTACCGGGAGCACCGGCACATGGCCAAGGAGTACCTCAGCGTCGACACGAACCTCTACTACGCGCAGGACTTCAAGGAGAAGCTCATCGTCCAGATGGATCGCACCGAGCGCGAACAGAAGCAGGAGCTGCTGCGCAAGATCAAGGATAAGGTGAGTAATGGGTGCCTCTATATTCAAATTAAATTTATTTCTTACCAGTGTCACTTAAATTAAAATACTTAAGAGACTTTCTTTTTGAATTTTTTTAACAATTCTGAATATCAACAAAAAAAAAAGGCAGTTAAAAAATAGGTTTCTGGTTGGGATAAATAGTTTTCTATTTTTAATAATTTACTTATGAAAATAATTATAAAATCCAACAAACACAGAGATGATACGGCTTGGGTTTTTATTTTTTTGGGAACCAATAGAATATTTACTCACACTTAAGGAATTTAAGTTTCAGCTGTTTTTTGTTTAATGTAATTCAATGGCATAAAGTTATTTTTTGGATTAACGTAAACACTGATATTTAAAGAGTTAAACAACAAAGAATATTGATTTTCTTACACACTTGTATAAAATTTTTTAAATTGAATGACTACTTGTTAAACAATTTCGATGTTTAATAAGAAACAACCGATTTCATCTACTTATTGCAAACATGAATTTCCATTTAATGATTTTATAAATTTTAAAAATTTAAACAATGAATCTCTGACATGAAGCCTGAATTTTTGTAACCTGATTTTGTATTTTATTTTTAGGAGGGCCTGCAGAGTCTGTACAACAATCTGCAGCAGCAGTATGAGAGGCTCCCTGCCTCGCGCCAACTTTCAGCCGGCCATCATCCCCATCCGCATGCACATCCACATTCACATCCTCACCCTCATCCGCACCCTCATCCGCACCCACATCCGCATCCGCATGCCCATCCGCATCTGCACGGCCAGCAGGAGGAGGGCGGAGGATTGCTGCCGGGATCGGTGACCGGAGGCTCCGATTCCGTGGAATCCGACGGCTGGGTGGTCATCCAGCCGCATCCCAATGCGTAGTCTCCCCATCCGGATCGGCTCTCTATATGTTTTAGGCTAGTGCTGTAATCTTTAATCTGTAATCCGTAATCCGTAATCTGTAATCCGTAATCTGTATCTGTATCGTTAACCATAGCATTGTGTTTATTTCTATTTCGGATGCGTTTGTTCGTTTTAAGCTAATTTTTTTTATTTAAGTCTAAGCGTTTTTAGTCCGTGTTTCTTTTAATTTAGCAACACCTATTTTCACCCATAAGCATTCTTTGAAACTTAATTTAGATTTTAATTGTACTATAAAGCTTATATACACACATACTTAGCATATAACATATATATCTGTCCGAGGAAGCTGACAAGGAGTAGACCAAAAAAATATAAAAACCATCGAAAGCAACGACAAAACTCACTGGCTCATTTTTTAGTGTTCTGATTGTTAATAAATTTAGTAAGTTTTACATCTGAAGACCCAGGTAATTATAAAAATATCCACAGAACACTTAAATGGGAATTAAAGCCATTCATTTTAATTTACCCTCAAAACCATGTTCAAACAATCATTTTAATTTTCTCGTTTATTGCCATAGACCTAAAATACAGAAGAATAAATTCTTTATACACAATTATTTACCCTAGAAGGTCCTTCTTAATGCTGTCGTTTCAACAAAGGTAATTTTAACATAATAAATAGGGCAGTAGGTAATCTTAGAAATCTTAGTTTGAAACTAACCATGATTTACAGAATGGAGATGGTTTATTAGTTTAAAAATCTATTAAATCAAGTCAAATGTTGTGGAAATGCTGCCTAGGTCGTTTCGTCGAAGAAGGACACTCTGGGGTGAAGGACAATCTTTCTTATTTTAGTCTATACAGTTTAAGTACAGGTTTACTTATTTGTTATCATTCAAAAGCGAAATGAAGGCATATGCGGTCTATACATATTAATTACAATTCATTTAAATAATTTAACACTACATTAATATCATTTATCAAAGCGAAATGAAGGCATATTCGGTCTAAACAGTTTTCGTTGCCGTGCTTGGCACATTCTTGTCACTGTGCAGTCATCACAAAATCTCGCATGTAGGTCTACGCTAGCTAGCTACACATACTATGTATATATATATATATAAATATCATGAGAATCGCTAAATTCGATGGGGGGTGGAGGAGGGATGACGTTGGAGGGACCTAAGTTGTTTATTCATCCATTAGAAATCGCACATGGGCACATAAATGGCCGCACATGTCGATTCCCACACATCGTTTGGCGAGTCCCACGAGTCCTTTTCGCGCCACCACTCCTTGCTGTCCAAGTCGTAGGCCATTGTCTCCGCACTGGCCCGATCGATCGATTCCGTGGAGTCCAGTCCGCCCACAAAGAATATGGTCCGGCCCATTGCAGTCACGCCGGAGTAGAATTTCGGCGCCGGTATCTGAGTCTCCACGCTCCACGCATTCCCCTCGATGTCGTAGGCATAGATGTGCTGCACCAGCACACGCGACTCCGTCAGACTCTCGTGCCATCCGCCGCAGGCGTAGATCCGATTGTCCACGGCCACCAGGACGTGGTCGCAGCAGGGCGTGGGCATTGGGGCCAGCTCCTGCCAGAGTTCCGCCTTCGTGTCGAAGACCCACATGCTCGCCAGGATGTTGGCCAAGTGGATGCCGCCTGTAAGTAAATAATCCTCAATTAAAATGGTTGATCACCTAATAAATCTTCTTAACCTGATTGTAAACGATGAAGATCATAAACTATTCAAAACAAGAGAGAACGCTATAGTCGAGTGCCTCGACTATTAGATACCCGTTACTCAGCTAAACAACTTAATATAAATATGCCTTCTTGTATGTTTTTCGCCGCCAGCTGTCCCAAAGTCATCCGTTAGATGACGCTATTGTATTGCGCCATCTACCCCAAGACATTGGTACCACGGGCCATGAAAGGCGGAAATGTAGGCGCTTGCCAGGCTTAAGGTAATGGGTTATTGGGCGTTAGAGTGGGCGTGGCAAACTTTTAGTAGACCAATCGATAGGTATTGACGAAACAAATACATATCAATTAAAATTTTCATAATAGCATCAAAACTGTGGCCACAGATTGTGGCTTTTGGGCGTCAGAGGGGGCGTGGCACCATTTTGAAACAAACATGCGCTGCGTAGGAGCTCCTAAAATCTACATGCAAAATGCCAATCTTCTAGCTTTTATAGTTTCCGAGATCTCAGCGTTCATACGGACAGACAGACAGACGGACAGACAGACGGACAGACGGACAGACGGACGGACGGACAGACGGACAGACGGACATGGCTAGATCGACTCGGCTAGTGATCCTGAACAAGAATATATGTACCTTATAGGGTCGCTTCCTTCTACCTGTTACATACTTTTGCACGAATACAATATACCCTTTTACTCTACGAGTAACGGGTATAAATATATCTTAGAACTGCTGTTTTATAGTTTACAACTAGCTTTGGTCATTGTTACTTTAAATACAAGTTAAGCTCTAAGTAATTGTTACGGTGGCAGTAAATCATAAAATCATATTTCTAATGGCCGCTGCATCGTTTACAAACACCTTTAAGGCTAATGATGATCAACCCACCAGAGATGTACAGCTTATCGCCCACAACGACGCCGGCATGCTGACTGCGATTCTCCTGCAGACTGGGCATATAGGTCCACACATTCTGGGCAATATCGTAGCGCTCCACATTGGAGATCATGCGCAGTGCCTCCTCGGAGTTATCGTCGTCCAGAATGCCGCCAACCGCATACAGATGCTGTTTGCCCACCGCATTTAGCGAGAATCGGCAGCGATCCAACTGAATGGGTGCAATGGTCATCCAGGCATTCCTCAGGGGGCAGTAGCAGAAGCCAAATGGATGGATGTACTCCTTCAGACAGACATCGTAGGCCCCGCCGACGATGAAGAGTTTATTGTTGAGAACGGCAGTGCCAAAGTTGCCTGGAATGCAAAAGAGTTGGTAGGCTCTGTATTATTCTGAATGTGGTTGTTCGATGTTAGTGCAAATGATGATGATATTAAAAACCAGCGACACTGTATATGCGATAAATTCTAGTTTTAGTAGTGATCGTTATATATTTGATAGTTGTCTGGAATGCAAAAGAACAGGTAGACTGTATTATTATAAGGTTGGATGCTAATCCAACTATAAATTTGAATGTTAATGTTCATCGTTTTGATGGTGATATGGAAATTCCTAAACAACTATACTAATGATGGTTCAAAAAGTTAATGATACCTTAACCCACTGACTTTCTTTTACATATGTGTGCTAAGCTTAGCACCAATTATTGTTATTCTTAGTTCAGAGAGCATATTGAACATATATATTTTTGGATACCTATACACTTACACTGATCGATGTGCGGTATGGCGGTCAACTCGTACCAATTCATTTTCGTTGGCGAGAAGCACATTATCACATTGGTCAGTCCCTTCCACTCGAAGCCGCCGATCTTCAGCAGGCACAGCTCCATGCCGCGCATATTCTTGGGTCCCTGCGGCAGTGATTGATCCTCCAGGGGCAACACTCCGTTGATCAGGCGCCCCATATACTCCTGTTTGATTCGATTGTAGTAGGTGGTGGGCAGTTGCAGTTGCTTTCCCTCGTCCAGCGAGCAGTTGAGGTGCCTCAGTTCGTCCATGGACTTGTAGCTGATGTGCGGCCAGTTGATCAGCCTGAGCAGATCCCCCAGGACGTTCTCCTCCAGCTGCTGCTCCAGTCCATAGCTGCACACCAGACGCACCAGCTCCTGTTCGGCCACATCGATCGGATAGTTACTGGACAGGATGAAGCGCAGCTGATCGACCTTCATTTCCTTGAAGTCCGACGTGGTCGCAAACTCCTCGAAATGGGCGCATATATAGCGGTGTGCCCGCTCCGATAAGTCCATTATTCCATAGATGTCGGCCATACCCGCAATGGCCAGGCAGTTTTCCATCTCGATTTTGGTGCCCAGGAACAGGGTGCATCGCTCGATCACCTCGCGCACCTGGACGTGTGTGGCTGCCGCCAGGATCTCCTCGATGTTATCGTAGTTCAGTTCCAACAGCGAGGTGTATATATAGTCGATGATCGAGCCCATCGCCCGTGCGGTAATCCCGTACAGATTAATCTCGTCCTTGCGCGACTCGATCATGGCACAGTCGGCGAACATGGCGCAGAAGTAATCGCTGCTGGCCGCCAGGACAACGCGGTGAGCCTGCAAAAAGGATACTTTATTATATGGTTCTTCAAAGTTTATTTAGATTCAAATTTAAATGTATTTAAACGGGAGATTGGACTTGAACTATGATTATTATTGAAGTTTTAAAGGATCCTGCAAAAGGATACTTTATTATATGGTTTTTTAAAGCTATTTAGATTCAAATTTAAATTTATTTAAACGGGAGATTGGACCTGAACTATGATTATTATTATTAAAGTTTTAAACGCCATACAAACGAGTTTTGAAAATTGTTATCATATTCTGGCATTAATTACTATTTTTTGTATTTACTTAAGCATACTTTTGCCACCAAAAGTAATATTCAATGTCCTATGAAATCAAGTTTAATTTAAACTACAATCTACAAATCTTACGTCACAATGTTGAAATAAACTATTAGGTAATATAGAAACAAGTTTTTGAAAATTTGATTCAGGTCTATAATTTGATTTTGAAACATATTCAATGGGAAACCGATTCCGGGAATCCCTAATTATATATAGCAACAGAAGCAAATGCGTCATCGCCAGAAACAAATTCATTTTTGTCATGGACTTGTTTTTCGTTTTGTATTATTTGGCGAGAGAAAGTAAAGATGAGCATTTTTTTTGGTGTCTGCGATTATCATTTCGCTTACCATCTAAAACCTATAACTAGTCACCTTACGTCGATGTCTCGTGCTTTGTTGTTTTCAAATATAATTAATACAAACTTGCCAAACTCCGGAGTTGAATCAATATATCACTGCTAGTGGTCTTACGAGATGTTGTAGGGATGCATACGTTGTTTCCATCCGGTTTAATAGAAATCGTATGATTTGATATAATAACTAAACTAGCCTAATCATAACTAATTTGTTTTTGAAGTTAACTAAATCGCACTTGGGATAGTTACTTTTGGGGTAATTTTAGACTATTGTATGCACACTAAGACATGATGAGTTAACTATAGAAATCGTATGATTTGATATAATAACTAAACTAGCCTAATCATAACTAATTTGTTTAAGAAGTTGACTAAATCGCACTTGGGATAGGTACTTTTGGGGTAACTTTAGACTATTGTATGCACTCTAAGACAGGATGAGTTAACTATAGATGGATATATAGATAGATAGATGGATATATAGATAGATAGATGGATATATAGATATATACATTTAATGTTTAGTAAAAGATATATTTCTAACTAATAAAGATACAAAGATACAAATTGGTGTGGGTAATTTATAGCTTCTGGTCTACTTTGATAATCCAAAATTGTCGAAACATGAAAAAATGTAAGGCTCACAAGGACGAACACATTTGATGGGTTCACTTTTTGATAGGATAATATGTAACGGGGGTGTTCCCCCCGGGGCAAAAACCCACCTTGAATCGGTGCTCCTCGACGATCAGAGTGACGTCCGTGAGTTTGTCCTCGTTGCGGAGTTTGTTGAGTCCGCGGAGGAGGGTTTCCTCCTCGCAGGATAATGGATTCGCAGGACTTTTCGTTGCACTCGCTGCCGACGTCGCTGCCGACGTCGCTGCCGGCGTCGCTGCTGGCGCTGGCGTCGCTGCCATGTCGGTGGTGTGCAATATAGATTACCGATTCCCACGGCTGTTATATTAATCTATAATATGTATGTGAACTCAAGGTTGGGGAATACGTCTGAAATTCTGATAACAATTTCTTGCGATTACGAATGGATGCGCGAGCGAGAGGGTGCAGTAGCGGGTGTGAGAGGGTGCAGGGGGGGGCGGCAGCACTTTCTGTTTACACTCGCGGCCAGCTGTCCAATAACCGTTATCCACCGAACTGGCCAGCAATTAACGCACAAATAATCACAAAAAAAAAATAATACT
The DNA here is from genome assembly GCA_018153365.1 of Drosophila fuyamai. Lineage (NCBI taxonomy): Eukaryota > Metazoa > Arthropoda > Insecta > Diptera > Drosophilidae > Drosophila > Drosophila fuyamai. Next base: position 9,641,697 of record JAECXW010000062.1, read on the forward strand.
AACACTAAATAAAACTCAAGATATTTTTCGTGCGTTTTCACTGCTTGTTGCTGCCTCTCTGCTTCTGCTTCTTTTTGTTTCTTGTTTCGTTTCGTTTCGTCTTTTTTTTCTACTTCTTCTTTTTTGCGCAAGCAGCAGGTTGGGAAATTGGAAGAGCTATGCACGTAGCGATCGGTATGATGAAAGTAAGGGCCTATTAGCACTTAGCAAGTACATACTCCACAGTTAGCGAGTGCACGCACCATTTGCTTTTTAATCATCGATATTAGCGATTTCTTGACAACACGTTGTTGGTATCGGCGTTTTACCACCCCTAGTTTAGTCTACAATCGACAAACATCGCACGATAATCGAGCGGAGAAAATGTATTCGGCGGAAAACATAGATGCCTTATCGATGTTTAAAAAATGTTATCGAAGCCTCAAATAGAGTTAAATCGATTAAAATAAATTATATAAATATTATTATTAGATCTGTTCTTCTGATTTACGCAATAAATATATATATGTTTGTCATATATACACACATAAAGTGCTTTAAATATATCGGCAGATTATCGAGCATTTTTCACTGTGCTATGATCAAAGTGGAATCGATAGCAGTGCCCCAAAACTGAAGTGAAATTTCGATATAAGCTAGAGATGGAAACATCGATGGTGTCTGGCCAAACATCGATATAAACGATATGTGGAAAACATCGATGACACGTATGCTGGCATCGGCACTTCACCACCTCTAGCTGGTCACTCGACAATCGAAAAACATCGGACGAAAATCGAGTGAAAAGCGGAGAGCAAAGTAAAACAATAAAAAAGAGAGTAAAAACACACAATTAATTAATTATAATTTGACCGAAAAATACAAAACAGTGTGTGCGCGCGCGATCACTTATTTTTGAATTGTAATTATTAAACGCAACGTAAGTGGTGGCGACAACAACAACACAAGTGTGGCGTGAATTTTTTTTCTTGTGAAAAGGAAAAAGGCAAAAAGTGTAATAAAAAAAAGTGAAAAGCAAGAGATAAAGGAACAGGCAAACAAAAAAAATAAGAAACGAAGAAAGGTCAAAGAAAATAAATAAAAGTCAGCAAACATTTGGTTTTTTTGCTAGTTACAATAAAATGATTTATATTTTTTGCCGCCGCCGACGACGCCAAAAACAACAACAACAACGTTGAAGAGAGCAACAGTCGGAAGAAGAAGCATAAGCGGCCACAACAACAAAAGGAAATGCAAATGCAACGTGCATGAAATTCAGATTTTTTATGTTTTAGTTTTTATTTTATTTTTTGCACAGATAGCATTTCAAAATTGTCTCGTTGTTGTTTTCTTCTCTTGTCTCTTTTTGCATGCTGCAACCTTAAAAAAGAAGAAGAACAGAGCAATTACGAAAGGAAAGAAAAGAAATGAAAAAGAAAAGAAAAGAAGCTGTGTGCGTGTGTAGGTGTATGTGAATATGTGTGTTTTGGTGTGTGTGTGTGTGCAAGCCCGCCACATGAGAAAATACCAAAAAAAAGAAAAATAAAGCAAAACAAAAAATGAACCCAAAAAAATAATCCACAAGGAAAACATTAAAACACAGCGGAGGTCACCATAATAACACTATGTTTATTTTTTAAAAACTACAATCATATGAATGTTTTTATTTTTATAAACTATGTTTTATTTTCTTATTGAATTTATTTACATTTGGCTTTTAAGGTCATCAAATTAAAATACATAAATTGATAAAACACACTTAATTGTTTAAGCTCTCAAATAATGTTGTTTTTTTTTTGTGTGGATATCTACATTTTTGTTTTGTCAGTGTAGTGTTCTTCAGTGATTATTCATTTCAAAATTGTGCTGTTATTTTGACCGGAGCTGTAATATGTTTTCTGCCTGCCACTGACTCACGTTTCATTGATAAGAAGAAGAAATATCATGAAAGAGGGGTACAAAACTAGAAAAAAACAAAATAGAAAAAGGATTGCGGAATGTCCTAAAATAAACAAACAATAAATCGCCTTATCAGCTCTCTACATTTTTATTTGTGTTTTTCTCTAGTTTGCAAAAATTTAACGATATCATAAATATACAAAAGAAACCAAGAGGAAATCAACAAGAAATAAGAATTTATAAAAAATAGCTGGAATCATTCTGAATTTTCGGTAAGTTTTACACACATTTTGTTTATTTTTGTATTTATTTATTTATTTAAAACAGTAAAACAATTGAAAAATAAGTACTTAAACCTCCTCTTTGTGCACTCTCTTTATCACTCTCTTCCTTTGTACCCTTCTTCGTTTTCTTCCATTTCCCGTTGTACGCTAGCAGCGAAAGTTGTCTTCCTGCTTTTAATTTCTTTTTTTTTTTCCTTGCACCCTTTTCTCTTTTATTAGATCTCTTTTCTTCTCTGTATGGAGAATTCCTCGGATTCTGTAGGAATTCGCAGAGAAAGTAAGGATAAACTAATGAACTGATAAATAATCATGATTAGAAAAACGAGTTTTTAATCCGTAAAGTTTTGAAAATACTTTAAATTTCTTAAAAATAATTTAAGAAATAAATTACCATTATTACCAATTATATAATTGCCTTACATATTGAGCAATTACCCCGATATAGGGTTATAAAGTTATTGGCAAATACAGATAATTATAGTATAATTTTCGTGGAAAACCTGTAATTTGAATTCGATATACAATAGCCATTACTTGATTTGTTGCATTTTCCAATCTAAGACAATCAGCAATTTTCCAATTTTCGCAGTGAAATTATCCGACACTTTCGCGCAACTTTTACCTTTACCCTTACCTTTTTACCTTTTAATTTAGTTGACATTGCCCTGAACTTGAGGACAATAAGCAAATTAAACAGATAAAACAAACGAAACACACGCAAAACTGCTGCCAATGGTAAAAGTCAATAGATAATTACGTATAATGAGCAAAGAATTACGTTGCTCGATTGGCAATTATTGCAACAATAGTTAAATCCATTACGTGTTTTTTTTCTTTCTTATACTGGCTAATAATAACGGGCATTTCGAACTCGGTCCGAATCACGAATTGTAAGAAAATTCAACTTTATTCGCCGGACTTCGGTTACTGTTACTGTTATTACCACTCCATGAGTTAATGTTTTTTTTTGTATTTTTTTGTCTTGGTCAACACGCAAGAAGCAAAAGTAACACAAGAAAACCAGAGGGGTAAAAAAATAAAAACAGCAACAAACAGAAATTACATAAAACCTTGAAGTTACACTAAGAGAATATAGATATGTATAACATTTAACTTGTGGTTTGAAGGGTAACAAGTTTTAACAATTTTTTAAATTTTTATCGAACGTTGAAATCAATTGTAATTTGATTTATTCTTATTATTATTTTAATTACATTAGCAAGAAACCTTCTCTCGAATTATTCAAGTTCTCTTAGTATAGCTAAGGTCCGTCATATACTATTAAAGCAATAAATATGATTAGGAAAAACCTAAGTTCGAGAGTTCAATCCTTTTTATTTATTTTTCACAATATAGTAATTTTATTTTTAATTTAAAAAAAACTCTTGTATAAATACGAATTGAAAAAATTCAAGCCCTAAATCCTTTTTTTCGCACAATAGTCTATAATTTTTGGATCTCAATATCCTTCACAATTCACTACTGAAATTCCCCGCAGTGTGCGGATGGGGTTGGGGGCCTGGGAACCGCTGTCTTCACCTTCTGCTTTAAGCCTGATGGAAGCGGTCCGAGCACGAGCCGCCTTAACCCAACGTGGGGCAAACGAACTCCAACTCAAAAGTCCGAACCAAGCCGCTTGATTAACCTTCTTTTTTATTACAATATTTTCGTTGACTCTTTTTCGTGTGCTTATTGCTTTTGTTTTGGTCGTGGTTTCAAGGCGGCCACGTTCGGGATGGGAAATTAAATGCACTACAATTACTGCACCCAAAAAAAGTAAAATAATAAAATAAAGAGAATGGATGTCGGGGGCTAGATAGGATCTCGATCTCGGGGGCCAAAGCGAAGAGAACAGAGTTCAAGGGAAGATAGTAGAGATGTGGTTACAGCTGAATGGGCATGGACTTTACCAGTACAGTGGGTTTAAAAAAAACCGGGTATTAATTGCGACATATTCGGACAGAACTAGTTTTAGTTTATCGATCAGATTTAGTTTATTACGTATAATTCTTGTACTTATTTAATACAGAAAATACAAAATATAGATGATCCCTTTACTAAAGCTTGCATATTAATTGCAAATTAATTAACAGTGTTAAATAATTAATTAAAATTAGATTTGTTTAGTTTACAAAAGATTGTAGTCTTCAGTGACTTGAAAAATTTCATGTTGTTATCTTATATTATAGTAAAAATCAGCTTGTTACGTAGAAAATCAAGTTTTTAACTTTGAGGGTGCATATAAACAAATCATTAATTTTCTGATGTGTTATGCATTTTTATTCAAATGTTATTCAACGTATTTTCAATGCAATTCTCTATTTTGCAACACCCCATGAGCCATACACTGTGTTTTCATTTATTTACTTATTATTTCTACTTTTTTTTTGCAATCTATTACTCATGTGTTGTTGTTGGTTCGTCGGTTAATTAAGCTCAAACATTTGTCAACAGCTTGTCGTTGTTCTTTTTGTAGCTTTGTCTGGCTTTGTTGCAAGTCGCGTGAAAATTACAACGTTATACAATTTAAATACTAGAATTAACCACTTGTTATTGTTGCCGTGCTTGTTGTTGCATGACGAGAAAGCGCCGGGAGATGACATAACCCCAAGCATAATACTAATATCAGATCAGAATAATAGAAACGTTTCGAGAATAACAAGCTCAGTCATTTAATATACCATGTTAAATTATTTTGAGGCGAAGAGACTTCAAATATAGCTTTCCTTTTTTAGATTATCATTGCTTTGAGATAAGTTTATTTGGAGCACTTCTATATCATTAAAAAAATCTCACACCCAATGTTTAAAATCAATGTTTTTTTTATTGCATTACCGATTAAGCAAATACAACGCTATCGTTGCATGTATTTTTTTTTTTGTTTTATTGCCCTACTCCAGATTTGTTTTTACTGGAATAAAGAATGCCAAGGTCGTTGCTTATTTTTATTCACTGTCTTCGTTCTTCGGCCTCTTGTTCTTCTCGTTTCGCGATAACAGCAGAATAAGGAAGTTTCTAATGAAATGACAAAAACTTTGGAACGTTGAAATGCGGCGGGGAAAAAAAGGTACACAAGAAAAATAACAAGTGCGACGGAAAGCAATCGAATTTGGTTGAGTAAAACGAGTTACCGCCCCGTTACCACCCTCTTTTCCTCAAGAACCGGAAATGAGGCCATCAAAAACAACTCGCAAAGCTTTACACAAAAATATTTAACATATTTCGCTCATGTTAAATTTGCACTGTATCTGACAGCATTTTATCGGTTGCCAAGCCACATTGCATTCTATAACTATTAATATTTATGGGTGGGCATAGCTACAGCTGTGCTTAAGATATTACTAATGTGTTTTATAACTGATCAAAATTACAAATATTTTTTTGTTAATCAACAATTGTATTATTATTAACAGAATATTGCCTTTGATTGATAACAAAACTTTTTATGAAGCAATATTTATTTCTGATATTTTATGCTGAACCAATCTTGTTCTGGTTTCAAACCCTCAGCGGCTTACGATCTTTTGGGGCTTTATAAAATTCGTTTTAAATTCATAGCTGACAAATTGAAACAGTGACCAACAAATTAGAATTCTCCTGAGATTGTCCTCTAATCCCTAGAAATATAACCCTCTGAGGGCTTTGTGAAATTCTGAAATCGTGACTTAACAAAACCCAATTGGAGCATTGCATTGATCTGCTATTTGTCGCCCCTCGGAATCGCTTAATATTAATATTGACCGACAAATGGGAAGTGCAAACAAATTGAAATCGTCGTCGTTGGCGCAATTGTCTCTTGCCTTATCATTGCCGCCTGGCCGAAAGTAAACAAAAGCCAATTGCAAAAACAGACGGACGGCACTTGAAAAATGAATTGAGCAAGCAAATTGCAGGGGGGAAACGAGAATTCGAATGGGTATATGGAAATGGAAATGAAAATCGGAAAGGGAATACGAATGCGAATGCGAATGGGGAAAAGGGGTGCCACTTTGATTGGGATTTTGGGATTGGGTTGTTTACCAGTTGTGTCGAGTGAATCGGACACCTTTCGTGTGTCCTCGCAATGTTCAGGTGCCTCCCAGGTAAAAGGGTGTCTAGTGATTGGGCTTTGTCCACCTTGTGATTACATTTCACGCCCCGATCCGAAAGCCAAAGGCCGGAAGAGTCGGAAAGGAAATGCAGCAGGAAACAGTCAGTCATTCAGCTGGCACTGAAGCACTGAAAGAAATGGGTAATTCTGGTTTTTAAATATGAGAGATTCCTTAACATAAAATGGAATGTGTTTTCGATACTAACAAAATATATGTATGTATACATGTAGAACATGTACATAGGTGCATCTACAAATTATCTTAGATATAAATCTAATTGAAGTAACATTTTCCAAAAATTTGGAAAACCGTAAAAAATTTACCCAAAAACACAAACCAAGATTTAAACGCAGATTTTTATAGAATCATAAAAATGACAAAAAATCGACCCAAAATTAAAAACCAAACTTTGAACACAGATTTTTAGAGAATTAAACCATTATCATTTTGAGGTATGCCACTTTGAATTCGGATGTCTGTAAGGAAAGTTATGGGTTTAGAAGTGCAGGATTTGGGTCACATTTCTGCAAGCCCATTTTTAAAAATGACGAAAAATCCACGCAAAAATAAAAACTAAAGTGAAAATACAGATTTTTAGAGAATTAAACCACAATCATTTTGAGGTACGCCACTTTGAATTCGGATGTCTGTAAGAAAAGTTATGGTCTTAGGAGTGCAAGATTGAGGCCACTTTTCTGCAAGCCCATTTTTCGAAAATTTGGAATATCATAAAAAATGACATAAAATCGACCAAAAATTAAAAACCAAAATTTGAACACGGATTTTTAGAGAAATATCTAAATTTATGACTATTTTTGAATATGTGCCTCTTGTTATTTATTAACGTGTAGACGGAATACAGATTCAGGTTCAGACTCATCAACGTCGCCATTATCAACTCGAGCGTTGTGATTATCCTCATGATTGTGGCCCTGCTGCTGCTGTCATTTTATCTCTGGCCTCTGTTTTGGGTGGTTCGGGTTGCTGGGTGGTTGGGTGGTTGGGGGAGGAGTATTGGGTGGTTGCCCGGCTTCTGTAGAGTGGGTGGTGGGTGCTTTCGACACGTGCGACGGGCGCTAAGTGGGCGGCTATGCGCTATCTTTCGGCCCGCCAGCCGTTTCCTCTTATCATAAAACAAAGGCGGGAGCACAGGGAAAAACAACAGCAGTGTCTAAGCCCACATGAAAAAAACATGGGAATACACTTTTATTTCTATAAAAAGATTGTTTAAAATTACAAAAATGTGAAATAATAAAAAGGATAGTTTTGTTTTAATACTTTATTTCGATTTTTGTGTGATTTCAAAAAATTTGTCAGTCTTTGAAAAAATATTTTTTTTTGTTTATCTATTTACAAAAATTTTAAAATATATATTAAAACATTTTTTCAATCTTTTAGGGATTTATTTATAAATATTTTTTACAATTATTCCTTTTATATAATAAAAAAGTCAATTTAGTAAAGCATTTCGAAAAAACAGGTACAAACGCGGTTATAAAACCAATTAAGTACAATTATTTAAGGGTATATATATAAAAAAAAGAAGTACAACACTCAGACAAACTGAACAAACAGAATATCGTGGAAATCGTGAGCAGAGCAGGGGAGGAGAAGGGGAACGAAGTGTGAAGTAGCATTGAGCGATAGCAGAGAACAAGCGAACGAAAATGCGTTGGAGGACAGCACTTGACTAAAACAACTAAAGTCACAAAAACAACCTAGGTGTGCAGTGTAAAAAACGAATAAATCAACATTCTAAAATACAAAATTACTTCTCCCAAAATGAGGTCCATCTAACAGTGCCTTTGAATACATTTTAGAATGTAGATTCTATTAAATACAAACAAGAGGCGTCTAATCTTGATTATGTACCCATTTTTATTTCAGCTCATTATGAGTATTAATTTGAATATTTCTATTTTAATTTATATTTAATTTAAATTGAAGTGTTCCCGTAATCCCGCCCTTTTTGCTAAGTGTATGCTTAGCGGCAACAGTAGCCGTCTCTGTAACTGTTACTGTTCACCGGTGACAACGAGCGACAAAAGCAACAACAAGAGGCAGTAAGCACAGCTGCAGGGCAGTAAAATATCGATCGGCATTGTCAAGAGCAGCAAGCTGAGCGTCGGGAAATGCGGGGAAAATTCAGGGAAAAGGGGGTGCTACTTCGTACGGCTGACATTCAAATTAGAGGGCGGAAAAGTGGGGGGAAAGCTCCGCCCAAGGAAACGAGCCAAGGAATTCCAGCCAGTGAATGAAAATGAAAAAGCGAAAGGAATTATGAATGAGTGTTTCAACAACAGCTAGGTATGTATATGTTTAATGTTTAATTTACAATTTGTAATATAGTTTTCATGTGATGTAATGTAGTATTATAAATGGCTGAGCAGAAAAAAGATTAATTATAGGGTTAAAATCCTTAAAGTAGTTCAAAAATGTTAATATATTTTAGAAATCTTATTAACAATCCTTAAACATTGTTCCAAATTACATTTTTCATTAAGAAATGACGAGAAAAGACTGAGAGTTAGCACAAGAAAATTTCAATTGAGTCATTTAAATTCCCTTCCGATTTATCCACCTCATTCAATAGTCTCAATTCGATTGCAGCCAAGAAGATTGCATTCATTCTGTAAGGATTGCATCGCCCAGATAACTTGATTTCCTTCCTCTTTCCCTTTTCCTCAGATGCCCCTTGAAGTGCACAGGAAATTGCATTTAAATGAATCAATAGATAAAAGCTTTTGCCAATTGCAATCGCATCTATTGCAATGAAGCAGGGGGAATCCCTCGGTGCACAGAGCAAAAAATGTGGGTTAAACACCCAATAAGTGTTGCAATCTTATGAAATCTTATCAAGTTTTAGTAAAGAATGTATCCACATAGTAACACTATGCTATATAATATTTAACTAAAAAGAATGTTAGGTGTTAGGCCTGAAGATAACAAAAAGAGCTATTGAGAAATGATATTGTATACATACATTGGATCCTGCTTATTAAAAGATTTTTAAGTGACAAGGAACCGTGAGTTCCTTATGACATTGGCTATATATTTCTTTAAGTGTAGAATTGAGCTTGGTTTGGTGGGAGAAAGATGGCGTGAGGGCGAGAAGGAGACAGGGAAAATCTCTTTATGTGTGCAATTTCCGTTTCTTCTTCAGGGCTTTCTGCTCTTCTCCTCTCTGTCTTGTTCGTTCTTCCTTTCTCTCCCTATGGCTCTTCTCTATTTTCGCAATGTAACGACTTTTGCGGAGGATGCGACAGATAACAATAACAGCAACAACAACAATGACAAGTCAAGGAGCCTTGAAGTTGCAGCTCCTGCTTCTTCTTCGCCATCTTTATGTATCTTTATGTATACACCAAAAAAAAAAATATTGGCATCCAAGCTGACTATTTTATTCAACAAAAAAAACAGAAAATTGTTTATTTCTTATAGAAAAAGGATTTTTATATATGGAAGCTAATAATTTTAGATATATTATTTCCAGTTATTTTTTTTTTGATAAATTGTATTTTTTTCTAAGATAAAGAATATAATTAAATATTATAAAATTTCACGATTATCGATAAGCGTATCAAATAATATTACTTTCAGTACTACTTGTACTTTCTTTTTCAATTATTTAATTATTAAAAAACATTTTTGCTCCTCTCCTATTGATAGGTTTGTTCCTTTTACATAATGAATTGTTTTCTGTGTAGCTGTGACTTGGCAGTGACTTGATTTCAAAGCTGAAACTGAAGCCGGTTTGCGATGCTTTTTGCGGCCTGTTTTGTGGCCTGGTCCTTGAACTGTCTCCCTCTCTCTCTGCCTCTCGGTTTCTCCCCGATTTTCTTCTTTTTTTTTGGGTCTTCCCCTTGTGTAATAACAAAAAAAAAAAAAACACCAAAATAAAAGCGAGGAAGCCGTGGCTTAAAAGCAAAGAAGTCAGTAAAAGCCCGCTTCAAAATATAATCAGTGATTATTTAGGGGAAAATGGAAAAACGTAAAGTTATCTATTGCATTTGCCTATAAAGTCTTGAAGAAAATGCGTAGAATGCACCTGATATCTTGCAATGGATTAAATGTTGTTTATCCTAATAATTTCGATATGTTGATGTTAAAAGCTTTAAAAGTAAGAACCACTATAAATTAAAGGCATTCTTCGAAAGATGATTTTAATACATTTCTTTTGTAAATATTTTACCAGACCGCCAGGTAAATCTTCATAAAAGCATTTCCATCGCTCCTTGCATTTGCGAATTGCATTGAACTGCATCCAAGCGAATGCAAGTGAAAGAGACAACTGCCAAAGAAAGAAAGAGAGAGTGAGTGTGAGCAAGGGAAAGAGAGCGAGTTGCAACCAATTTATTAAATGCCCTGCTGTGCTTTTTCCTTTACATCTGAAACTGTACCCAATTAAACATTAAGAAATAAAATAAATATAATAAAGAGGGGAGAATGGATGGCCTTTTGTTTAACCTGTTGTTTCACTGAGAAAAATTATATTCGTGTTATTAATACGAATATACTATGGTATTTATTAAAACAAAAGATTTAATTTGACTTTTTTAATATTAAGATGATATATATGATAAAAAATACTATAAATATTATTTTTTTTGTAGCTCTGCATAAATCCCTTGGATTATGCATATGGTTGCAACCCTTGGGCGACACATATGCAACCCTCTTTCCGTTTATCCCCCAACCCCAATATCCGCCGCTTTTCACCCCCTTGAGCCATGCTTTTACCCCCCCTGGCCGTGTTTTTATTTGCTCCCCGAATGTAAATTGCATTCTGAATACTCATTATGGAGGTTTTAGAGCTAGGGGGTTTCCCTTTCCCTTTTGCGTGCGTGAAATGAGCAGGGCAGAGAACTCCCTGAGCCACCCACCTCCCCCTTGGGGGGTAAAACCAACCCTCGATCCAAAAACAAAAACAAAAAATACAGGAAAAACCCCAGAACTCAAGCCCAAATGTCCAATCCGAACTTTCTGCGCCACCCTTTGTTGCTTTTCATTCATAAATGGATTTTAAAGTGGATGCAATCTGGGCCCGAAAGTGGGTGGGTCCAGGGGGTGGTTCTGGGGACGGGCGCGAGTTCGGGGACCGTTGCTATTATTAACATGAGTATGCACTTGGAGCCTTCATTATGAAATTAAATATATACGCCACCCCCGCACACAAAACGTATGTGTTTTCATGCTTTCCCGGGTGCAGTAAATAAAAGAAAAACGCATTACGAAACGCTATAGCTACCCACCTTTTCTAAAGGAAATCAAGAGATTGATTTCTTCGATGTAAACGTATTTAAAGCTTTAAAAATACCATCTATGATTAAACTCCACCCCATCGAAAAATGCAACTTTTAGGATAATTGGATGAAAACCAAATCCAATCAGGTTGATTAGCAAAATCACCCCGAAACCCAGCACCCTTCCGACGATCCCCTTTGAATTGAACACTTTTCGGATTACTACATCGGTCAGAAATAATCCTTGGAGAGTCACTGAAAACCATCCATCAAGTTGTCAAACCAGGCAGAAGATGAATGGAAGCCAGTTAAGGGATTACTTTTGGGATTCGTAACTGATATGATAAGTGTGGCGGATAAGTCGAGGGTTTATGTGACGGGTTCGCAAGTGATCTGATAATGTTACTTGTGATACATTAGGTTGAGCTGCAGATTGGTGGAATGCTTATAGCTTAGGGGGCAATGTTATAGTTAATTAGTAAGAATTAGTAATATTTTTATAATATAAAAACAGTTTAAGTTTTTGTATTTTTGTTGTTACAAAATTGTAATATATATTGTAATAGTTTTCTCTATCACACTCTACGGTTTTATCCGTTTTTTGAGGTCGGCAAAACTTCAAGTCATGCTTTAAGCCATTAAGTGAAAATTTGTAATCTCAAGTTTAGCCAGCTCCTCCTCCAAACTTTCAACCCCCACCAAAGTTTCAGCTCAGGGCCTAAAACTTCTCATAAATAAAATTGAAAAACGAAATAACGGAAAAAAAAACTGAAACTCCTCCTCCCTTCTAATTGATGCACCGAAAAATGACTTTGCAATTCACTAACGAACTTTTCGGTAATTTAGTTTTGTGTGGACTTTTCATAATTCAAATTGGAAAACAAAAAAAATAGAGGCTGAACAATATGATTTACATAGTGGAGGGGAATTGCGATTGCACCATGCAAATGGTCACGTAACAAATAACAATTTTCGATTAAAAACCGAAATCAAAACCAAAGAATGGTGTGAGACCAAAAAAAAAAGAGAAAACAAGCATAATAACAATACAATCAACTGGAGAATATTCTCCATTTAATGAAGTCAGTGCAAAGATCTTGTGGCCGCGATAATTCGACATTTAGGTTCACTTCCAATTGAACTCAAGGAATCCATGTCAATGAGCAACATGAAAAAAGCCATACAAAAACAATACTAATAATGTGAAGTATTTTCTCCACTCACGTTTTGGTTACTTTTTTTAAACTCTCAAAGAAAGTATTGATGTTGGTCGATAAATAAAATATATGAAGGTATATACATTTTTTATGTTTCAATAAAACCTTTTTTTTTCAAATTAGTATTTTTATCATATTGTTAAAAATAACCAATTAATTTCTATTAGCAGTATAAATACATAATTTTCTTTGGAAAATAAAACAACAGTGATAATATAAAAACATTTTTAAGTTGTTACGTTTAGGTATTCGGTTGATAATTAAATGTTTTTTGATGATTTTGCAAGCTTTGATACACAATAAAATCATCATTTTTTTTAAATTATAAATCTATTGATCTTTTAGCAAGTGTGCATGACTTTTTTCCCCTTTTCCGTCTTTGTATATGTTTTGCTTGGCGAGTAGTCTCATAAATTGGTCAAAGGCCTGAATAATTGCAATTTAAATACTGCCAAAGAGAGGGGAATAGCAATTGTGAGGCAGGTCGTTTGCATACTCTCCTATAATTTTAAATTTTTCCTCATTTCTTTCTGTCGTTGCCAAGGGTCGACCCACCCTTCGCCTGCCATGCCATCAGATCCCAACTTTAGTTTTTATATCAGCTACGCGCGCGTACAATATCATTTTCTGTTTTATATTTTTTTGTTTACTCTAGAACTGTTGGGTTTGTTTATTCTTTCTGAGGCCGTTTGTTTGTGCGTTTCTGTTGTTTTTCTATACATTTTCATTCTTTGCCTTTTCTTATCCTGGTTTCTATATGGTTTCCATCCAAAAACGAATGGGAATTGAGGAAACTTGTGTTGGAGGTGTAATGGGAATTGAACATTTAATTTAGTATATTTGTATAGTCAACGATCATCTAATACTTATAGTATTTTTCAATGACACAATCTCGTGACAAAATCTGTGGGCTTATTCAAATGTTTACGTCATTGAATACTCATGGGAAGACGACAATGTTTACACGAATTTATTCGCTTAAATTACATTTGTCAAAGAGCCAGAAAAGAAAGATCTACACGAACGATCATTAATCATACTCGAAGAATTCAGATAATGATTGAAAAAGCGGAATATATACGTGTGGCTTAAATAAACAATAATAAGCAAATACAAACATACCATATATGTGGGATCTTTGAATTTAATTAATCATTAAAATGTATATTAAGTAATTTTTGACTGCTTTTAATTAATGAAATTGCTATGATAATTGCGGAGTGATTTAATAATCCATATGAAATAGGTTCTAATTATTATAGTACAAGGTTAGTGATTTATCCTTCAGCTGCATTAACATAAGCCCACTTGAATCTGTGGTCTTCAAATACAATTTAAGTTAATTATTCGTCTTCCCTTTTCTAGTGTTTCCCTAAATTTGGTTATTTTACTTATGGTACTGCTTAAATTGTTTGCCACATTCTGTAATAAACATTCCTCGCATGCTGCTTGATACACTAAGAGAAATAAATATGTAGTAATTTCAGGTCAATAGTAAATTATTTAATGTGAACCAATAGGATATGCAAATAATTGCAAAAATAGTTTATGTTTTTTAGAGCTTGATTTAAGTGATGTTGCTGCGATGAACATAATTAAAGAAGAAACAATTAGTATTTTAGTGGTTTCCAAATACAAGTGTAACATACAATCCATTAATTAGCCAGCACTATAGTTTAACCACTATAATTTAAATTTATTCCGTTTAGTCTTGTGAATTGCCTTGAACTATTTTTTTTTGTTTTGCTGTTCTTCAGATATTTGCTTAATTATTTTGTGGGAAACTTTTTTAGGCACGTCTGTTTGTCTTTCACCAATTGACAAGTGGGAAGTGTTCTTGAAAATGTATATTTTTTTTTTTTGTTTCCTAGCCAGGCAGGATTGTGTTGTTTCCAGCCTGATGTTCTCATTCAGTTGTTCTTTTTCGGCCGTTTTTGGCGGTAAACCATTTAATGATGATATAATACAAGGCAACTAAAGCACCCAAAACACGCATACACAGGCACGCTGGAAAATGGCGAAAAAGAAGAAGAAAGCTTAGCACGCAAGCAATGTTCTCCCCATTTACACCCCCTCCCAAAAAAAAATGTTCTTTTCTCATCTCACAAAAAAAAATAAAGAAGAAAAAGGTCGTTGAATGAGGTCAAGGTAGCACTTGCTCCCTTTCTCTCTTTCTGACCTGTATTTCGTTCTCTTTCTTTTGTGTATTTGCCATCGCTTTCTTCTGTGTATTTGCCATCTCTTTCGGATGGATGGAGAAGAAGAAGCACAAGATGAAGAAAATGTTTCCATTTTCCACTTCATTTATTGATTTGCCCGTCAGTTGTCAGAAATTAGATTATTAAGGCGTTCGCTCCGCTCAGCTGGACCAACAATTTTCCCGCCACTCCCCCCGCCGCCCATTGCCCACCGCCCATGTGCCGCCCCCCGCTGGCGTAAGGAAAAGCTGGGAAAAAGAAAGACATAAAACACATAACACAAACAAACAAACAAACGACGCTGCAAGAACATTAAATAAACAATTCGAAAATAAACGTAACAACAAAATACAACAAAATTAAGTATTGAAAATAGTTAAGATCATCAACGAGAATTTTACCCTGTAAATCGAAATAGAAATTTATAATTTTATTAAATTGATAATATGGAAATGAAAAATCATTGTAATGGTTTTAAAGTTAATTTACATTTTAGGGAATATATTATTTAATTTAAAACGTTGTGATATAAAGATTGCAGAAATAGTTAGATGATTTTGGCATAATTATATAAATGTGAATAGTTTTAAAGAAATTTCTCCAGTTCAATTCAATAATTGAAAACCTCGAAAAGTGGATGAGCCCAATACAGCCTGATATTTTAAATTTCGCAGGGTAAATAAAATGGAAATTGAAATTGTGAGTGACGCCAGGCCAAGACACATGAATGCCTGGGTACATTGCCTTTTCGGTGTGTATTTGTGGGTTGTATCGCCTTCTTTCTGGTTTTC
Source organism: Drosophila fuyamai (assembly GCA_018153365.1). Classification (NCBI taxonomy): domain Eukaryota; kingdom Metazoa; phylum Arthropoda; class Insecta; order Diptera; family Drosophilidae; genus Drosophila; species Drosophila fuyamai. Next base: position 9,657,399 of record JAECXW010000062.1, read on the forward strand.
GTATAAGTGTTTGGCTATTCCGATTCCGAATCCGAATCGGCGGCGGTGCGACACTTGGCAACAAGTTGAATGGCTCGCCCAGCACCCCAAAGGGGCTCTAACCCCCTGATAACGAGGTGGACAGATCAATATATGGACAGGTATAGAGGTACAGAGGTATAGCTATATAGCTACATACTCGTGGCAATATGGGTGTGCATAATACACAGCCCAGTCGATGGGTGATGTTTGTCGAATACTACCCGATCGCATCGGCAATCGGTCTTTGATGTGCGTCTGCCACAATATTTTTCATATTCTCCGACCCGACTTTCTCATGTTTCCCCGGCTTGTTTTTTGATGGAATCCGATCGGATTTGTGGGGCGAGAGGTGTGAACACGCCGCGGAGATAACCTTTGATATGATGGCGAGTGTGTGTGTGTGTGCGATTCAATTGGGTTAGGTCGGCGTTTCAATGGGTTACAGATCGTGCAATATGCATATAAGTTTTCTACAACATCTAACAGGGTTGAAACATTAGCAGGTTAATTTACTTTATAACTAATTGGCTACATAGCTTAGGCCATCGCTTTAGAAATTCCCCAACTATCTTGTTTTATTGAAAATTCACAGCCAATTTACAAGTACTATCTATCTCGAGGTCATCAATTCCTTAATGTCCCAATAATCATAAATTATCTTAAAATAAGGACTTCTATACCATGAAAATTTCTATAAAAAGAGAAAAGTTTTCTATATGCCATTTTTATGCCATTAACCCCGAAGTTTACTAAAGTTTAAAGTTATATATAATCAAAGTTCTTCAATTTCTCAATGATCTAATTACGCTTGAAATTACAGAAGCTTGACCATAGTTTTTTTTGTGAAAGATAGTATAGTTTATTTGCTGAGCCATGGGTTCAACGCATATCAAATCTTTTAATAACCTCACACATTTCAGCCAAAAGTGCTGTTTCATTTATAAGCCATTATACTAGACATTAATAGGGTTAATATCAGCTCCGATCGTCGCCAGCAATCCGATCGCCCGATTCCCAGATATATTAATACATTTGTACACGCAAGTACCTTGTATATAGATCTAGCATATGAATGATTTATCGCTGATATCGCTGTTTGTTTGCATTGTACTTTTGTTTCGCTCTCGTGTCAGCTTTATGTACAGCCACATATATCGCTTTTTTATCGACTTCCATTCTGCGAATTTGATAGACAAAGAAATAAAAATGGAGTCAATATAGTATAGTCGTATTTATCTATAATTTCTTTTTGTTTTTTGTTTAACGAAGAGCGAGAAAAAGCGAAGAAATTTTATAAATGTAATTGCACGTAATTGGATGCCCCCGCGTGTGTCTTTCTCGGTTTCTGCTTCGTTTTTTGTTTATCGATTCCAAGTTGGGCATACGAGCAAGCAATTTATCGGTTATCATATATAGGTATATATGTATGTGCATACAAACATATATCATATGTCTCTCTATATATTTTTTTCTGCCTTTATCTGTAGACAGATATGGAATGAGAATGGCTATCGCCCAAAAAATTGTAATGGCAGGTGAACACTATAAACAAAAATAGAGATAATGGAAAAATTGAGTGAGTAAAGAGAAAACAAACTGATTTTATAATATCTTAATTGTGAAACTCTAAATAATTTGGTCAACGAGTTGTAGATATTAATACACTTGATTAGGTTAATTTAAAACAAGAGAGAACGCTATAGTCGGGTGCCCCGACTATCAGATACCCGTTACTCAGGTAAAGGGAGTGCGAGGGAGATGGAGATAGAAACTTTGATCACGCATAACTTTTTAACGAATGGTCCGATTTGAAAAATTTCTTCTACATTTCGATAGGTATTGATAAACACAATAAAACTGCATTTTTACTTTTCCGAAATATTTAAATTTTTAAAATCGTATACAAGCGATTGTGGGCGTTAAAGGGGGCGTGGCACCTTTTTGAAACAAACTTGCGCTGCGTAGGAACTCCTAGAATCTGCATGCAAAATGCCAATCTTCTAGCTTTTATAGTTTCTGAGATCTCAGCGTTCATACGGACAGACAGACGGACAGACGGACAGACGGACAGACGGACAGACGGACAGACGGACATGGCTATATCGACTCGGCTAGTGACCCTGATCAAGAATATATATACTTTATAGGGTCGGAAACGCTTCCTTCTACCTGTTACATACTTTTGCACGAATACAATATACCCTTTTACTCTACGAGTAACGGGTATAAATACAAGAAAGCACTAGTAAAATACCAAAGTTTAATAATCCATTACAACAAGGTTTACCATAGTTATATATCAATAATTAGTTTTCCCCGTAGATTATACCATCTTTTTCAAAAAATTGTATCTATACCTGTATTTATTAATTACGCGACTTTGTTTCTAATTCTTGATAAGTCAACAGTCACAAATATTTTGTTTACACAATTATTACTTATATCTACTAGAGTTTATACTCGTATTGCTTGCCCTAAACTTATCTGGATTTCTGGGAATTAGTCAAAGTTTGTTTTCATTAATGAACTACTTAAGCAAGCCCAGCTAATTTTTTGCTTCAGTTGCTTCAAAGAAAGCTCAGTAAATGTTTACTCATAAAAAGTGTTTAATCTAAAAAACTGCATAAAACATATTTGGAAAGCCAATTAATAAAATATTGAGGGAAAATAAAGAACAATTATTTTAAAACGAATAAATCGTATAAAACTTAACAAGCTTTAGCTAATTAAGTTCAAGGTAGGATAATAAAAAATTCCGGCAAACTTTTCACCCTCCTTTGTATGAACCTTTTCCCGCTACCCGATAACAATAAAAGAAAAAAATATATCAGAGTAAAAGATGATATCACGACAGCTTTTTATTGACTATACTTAACAATTTGTTGCGGCCTTTTACTTGGCTTCGTGTGATAACAATTAACTTGATTGTTTGGCACTACAAGCGGTCGAGAATCGAAATCGAATGTAGCAGAAGAAAAGCGGGTAAAATACAGTGAAACGAGGAAGATAAAAAACCAAAATCGTATCGTGGCAAGTAAAATAATACAAAAAAAAATCAAGATTAAAGACAGAACATGCGTGTAATGAGCCAAGCAGCGGTAAAAGTATTAAAACGCTGTTGAACAACGCCAAGAAAAAAGAACAAGCCTCAGAATTACATCAATCAAAGTTGATTTTTTTTTTTTGGAGGCGGTCACCAGTCGATCAAAAAATAAAAACAAAACAACAATCAGCGATACGAAACAAGATGATGTGACGGGGCAATATATATGTAGGTAATGGAATGTGATTAACGAAAGCAAAATTAAATTGTTTCATATATAAAATATATTCCGTTTAATATTTAACTTCTACATTTGATTCAGAAAAACTTTCCACTACGCAACCATCAGTTATTTATAGTTGAAAAATATCTTTATGTTTTACCTATCGCCCTAGCTAGCCTTCAACTGGATTATCGGTAAGACTGCTGATAAGTTGATATAGGTCGTTATATGATGTTTTTCAATATAAATGACGGACTGGCCAAGGTCTCAAACAGTAGCTAAACAGAGTGTTTTACAATCATTCATTTCAGTTTGTTACTTTTTTGTTTTTTTACAATTTGCCATCAAAATTTAACACATTTTCAGTAATCTCTGGCCGAATCGGTTTATCTCTGTGTCTATCGCCTTGAGCGACTTGACACACTTCAGTTACCCCCACTTTTGCGAAAAGAAACTACTTTGACAATGCAATTACAATGGGGCAATTATAGAGACTACTTGTATCTGAACAATCTGTTTTTGTCTGTCTATCTGTTTGCGGGTAATTACATGTGTTTTGGCTCAAATTATTATGGCGGCTGTCGTTGTTGCCTTCTTTATGTTGTTTAATTACGTTCAATAAGATAAAGTTGGCAACAAACAAAACAAAAAATTAATCATAATAAAAAATATATATACTGCAAATCATAAAGCCTATTAATCCTTTGATTATTCAGGGACATTTTTCGTTGGGTTCTTTGATCTTTGACCTTATCGCTTGGGTAATTAAACGCAACTCCACGGGTTTCCATTTGTATTTCAGTTTTTTGTTCACAAAACAATAACCAAATCACAGGGGGCATCCACATTCGAACTCTTTGAATTCACAGCTAATTAAGAAGTTGAACTCGATAGATGAAATTATAAAAGAATTTTATAATTGCATTAGGATAGAATAGCTTTGAACGAAAAAAACTGTGTAGTAATTAAAGCGGATAAAAAAGGGTTTTTCATTAAATTAATCTTGAAAATTGATAAACATATTCCCTCACATCAAACAATTAGCAAATGAACTACGCAGTTTACTACTTGCCACAATAATCACTTATTTAGTGACTTTATTTAGCACGCCTCCAAACTTTGCAATTGGAATTTTAAACGAACAATAACTTTAACTTTTATTGACTGTCCCACCTTCATTGCAATAACTTTTTAAGCAAACAACAATAAAGTATACAAAAACTGAATGAAAAAGGGGGCGTTAACCCCCATTGAAAAGGGTTTTCATTTTTAATACCTTTCTTAGTTTTAGTTTTATTTTTCAAGAAAGAGCTGTAATAAACAGTATTATATCATCATCATAGTGTTGATTATAATGATCGGCGCATAGTCATCGCATATGTCCAGTTACAGTTAGTTAAGTGCTTTTTACTGCCAGTCAAACTGAAAAAAAAAAAACAAAAAAAAAAGAAAAAAAACAAAGGCTCGAAGACACAAAAAGCGAGGAAAACAAAACAAAAACCTTTTTCGGCTTTAATTACAATGCATAAAAAATACAGTAAAAAGCCGAAAACAGATTTAACTATATGGCGTTTGTGTGTTGGACATTGACCGTCAAATGAGAAGTCTGAAAAGTGTAACACGCCTCGTCGCATTTTAACCCTTCTCAGTTCCTCCGAAAACTAAAACAATGGGGTTAAGATTGAGCCAATGCCAAGAACATTTGATGGTTAAAGCCACATTTAATTAAAGGGTGTTTTCTGTTGTTTTGTTTTACAAACTTAATATGCAACACATTTGACTGAATACATAATGCTAAGTTTATTGCAATTGTAATTTATTTGAAATATTTTTTAATGTATACTTTATATTCTTTTGCAGATGATTTCCATTTATTCATCGAACGATGTGTGATCAGCCAGAAGAAGTAGTAGTAGTACTATGGTAATATCGATCGGTACGATGGGCCTTGTGCCGCAGCCACATCGAAAATTTGCAACATATCGCAGGCTGTAAGGGAAAATACCGAATAATTGAATTGCAACGCCAAATTGCAGATATATATCCTCTCTAGTGATATAGTCGATATTTAGGAGAGGAAAACCAGGGGTGAAGCACCACCCCCACCCACCGCCACACAAATGAGGGTGCCACCAACAGGTTGACCACCTTAAAAAAAAAAAAAACAAAAACAAAACCAACAAATACAAACAAAATAACATAGTAATAAAAAAAAAAAAAAAAAAGCAAACCGCACGACAAATAGAAAAGGCAATAACAACAGAAACCACCAAGCCACAAAGCCAGCCACCGAAAGAGATAGAGTGCTGAAACAAAAAAAAAGGGGAAATACGAAAAGTAAAAACCCTGAAAACCCCCTTTGAAAACCTCCCCCCCTGAAAACCGCCTGGAAAACCACTAGAAGCCCGCTACAAAATGTTACAAAACTCGAACGCCGCTGCCGCAGCGCAGGCGGCCTCGGCGGTGGCGACTCCGGCAGCGGCGGCAGCAGCATCGGCGGCAGCGGCAGCAGCAGCGGCGGCGGCAGCAGCAGCAGCAGCGGCCAACAACGCGGCACTGGCGGCCTCCTCCATCCAGCCCAAGCTCATCGTCATCCGCCGGCGGCCGAACCAGGGATACGGCTTCACGTTGCGCCACTTCATCGCCTATCCGCCGGAAGATGACCAGGCATCCTCGTCGGCGGCACAGGGATCGGCATCGACATCGGCCAACTGGGCACAGGTTAGTGGGGATGCAGAATAGATAATATAAATTAGATACAGGATAGCGGATACAGAATAGAGGGTAAATCAAAAGTCAATAAAAAAGGGCATATAAGGTTAGGTGAATATACAAAATAAAGGATTCATGATAGGAATATCCCATGAAGCATTTTCCCCCCAATTTGTTTGCTTTCTCAAATCATTTATTGTTTTCCCCCAAAACAAAAATTATAAAATTATTTTACAATATTGGTTTCTGTTCAATTTAAATTTTGTATACTATCAATTTGTATCCTTTTATTGTAAATTGATTTCAATCCTTTTATTTCGAGTTTTTTTTCAATTTATCTTCTTGTTGTGTAAATTAAAAATAAAATAATTATTTTAAAAAGCTTATTTCAAGTTCCATATTATGTTCATTATTTATATTTATCTTATTTCCTTCAATTCTAGTTTTTTGTTTTATCTTTTACGATGGATTTTACATTTTATTTAAGTTTTTTTAAATTTTGCATTACTTAAAATTCGTAAGTTTTAGTGTCAATTATTTTCAAATGCTGTACTGTGCAAATGGGAGTTAATTGATCGCAAAGGAAGTGCAAGTGAGAGAGCGAGAGTGAGTAGGAGGAAAAGAGAGAGCTGCGCATGCGCACCGGTCAAGCAATTTTTAAAGTCAAGCAATTAGTCATCGGACTCTCCCTCTTTCTCCGGCTCTTTCTCTTTCTCTCTCTCTCTGTGCCTCTGCTGAGCCTCTGCCTCAGTCGGCGTCGACGTTCGCGTTTTAGCGTTACGTGAGCGCTGCGCACGCGCGACTTATTCAAATTGCCGCTTTTGCTTTTTCTGCTTTCTTTTTGCTTTTCATTTGTGCCACAGAGATACCCTGCCCCAAAAGTTCAGCAAGAGAATTTTCAAAATGTATATCTGGTTAAGTTAAAAAATATTTTTTTAAAACATAAACGTTTTAAATATATGATCAATTAAAATCAATGAAAAATTGAAAAACATGAGTATGCAAAATATAAATATTTGAAAAATGTAAAACACTCAAACAATATGTTTAATCAATGTTGAAAAAATACCGATTTGGTCCCATTTTTAATGATAATGAAATCTATTAACTTTAGTACATAATTACAAAAAAAATTGAATAGATAAGAACGTTTATAAACGAATTCTTGAAATAAGTAAAGTAACGTACTTAAATAATACATGAAACAAAATATCAAAGAAGGCCACCATGCGTATGAACAATATATGGACCGTATACAACCACTACGTATGAGTGATAAACATTTTGACTTATGTAAGAGTATTAAACTGTCTGCAGAACCTCCCTTCTCTTTCTCTTTTATTTTTATTTTTGCACTAATTTGCGTTTTGCTCACTTCACTTTTTTGTGCCCGTTTTATTTTTGTTGATATTACAACCTCCGCTCACCGCTCTCACTCTCGCGCACTCTCTTCCCGCTCTCTCCTTGTCGCTCGCACGGCGACTTAATCCAATCTACACTCTCCTCGCAAAATGTTGTTGCTTCACGACCCACAGTCGCGCTCAGATAAATAGTACTTTGTCGTTTTTTTCTTTTATAAAACTGATATTTTCTATTAGGAGCAATAGGTTAATAATAAAGCAGGATAAGGCATTTCTTTAAATGAAACATATAAATTCCATGAGAAAAAAATATCTTAAACTTATTCGATATAAATTCTCTAGTATATCTCTATTGTTATTTTTTTTACCAGATATTTTATTTATTTAAAATATAATATAAATTTGTATTTCCAGTATAAAAATTTGTTGCCACAATTTGTTGTTTTCTTTATGTTTCTAAGGGCTTAATATAGTTTTTAGTGGCAGCTTCTTATTCTGTTCACCACAATCGTACATGTGACTAACTATTTTTTTTTTTTTGTTTCGGCTTCGTTTGGTGTGTAGGAAGCCTCTAGTATGGCCGGCAGCAGCAGCGGCAGCAGCAGCAGCGTCAGCGTCGCCGTTGCCGGGATCACCGGTTTGGAGCCAACGTCGCCGACGTCGCTGCCGCCGTACCAAGTGAAAGCGATGGAGACCATTTTCATCAAAGAGGTGCAGGCGAACGGACCGGCCCACTACGCCAACCTGCAGACGGGCGACCGCGTGCTGATGGTCAACAACCAGCCGATCGCTGGCATCGCCTACAGCACCATCGTCTCGATGATCAAGCAGACGCCGGCGGTCCTCACGCTGCACGTGGTGCCCAAGGAGTGCGATGTCCTGCAGATGGTAAGTTCCCCCCTGCCTCCCCCCCCCAAGAAGGTACTCCCCAGTCGCTGGAAGATCTCGGCTAAACCCAAGACTTAGGTTTTTCTTTTCTCTCTTGTGTAACATAAAGGTGCTTTAGATACATGTTTATGTAGATACATTTTGAGCTTGTATTTGCGGTGTTAGTTCAATATCATTAATAAAGATGAGAGCTTAGTTTGTTTAAAGGGTGGAATATCATAAACAACAAATAGATTCAAAAAAGATTATTATACAGTAGATACCTTAAAGAGATATTTCGAATCTCCAGATTTTTTCACGAACAATAATTCGTCGGTATTATTGAAGTGAAGTTTATAAATGCAATTTAGAAATTGAGAAAATTGAGATTTCTATAAATATTTAATACTTCATTATTGAATGAATTTAATAAACATGAATTGGTAAATATTTGGAATCAACTTATGAATACCACCTTTTCCATTTTAAACTGAGTTGCAATTGATATACATTTATCGCATAAAGAACGGCAGGCAATGTTATTGTTATTTCACGAAAGATAAACAAAAAGGGACCGCTTTGTTAGCCAGTTAATTTTCAAACAAATTTGGCAATAAAAGATAAACAAAGGATTGATTTCTGCGAACTCAATGCATTTTACCCTAACCAGTTTTTAACTAGAGAGATTGGTGATCGATTTCAAAACAATACTAATAGTTTTAGCCATTCATGAAAAGTGAATTAATACTGAATGAAGTCATTAAAAAGGAATAAGTGTTTACGCTGTTATTTGAGTTGGTAATTGTGATAAGATCTCACATTGATTTAAAAGAAAGCTTTGTTTGCTTTGAAACTGGTACTTGAGAATGTGACTATTATTAAATTACACCCACTGTTAATTTTGTTATATTATGCTATCATCTCCCCCGTTTTTCCCCCGTTGTTTTTTGGTTTTTTTTTTGCAGCACTATACGAGCATTGCCCACACACCAGAGTCGAATCGCCTGACCATGTCGACGCACTCGCCCTCGCTGCTGGCCAACGGCTCCCACAAGACCACATTTCCAGCGGCAACAGCAGCAGCAGTTGCAGCGCCACCGCAGCAACATCAGCAGCAACAGTTGATCTCATATCCCGCTGTTGCAGCCGTGACCACATCATCGCCGTCAGGATCGCCGCATTCGCAATCGCATCCCAACTCCCATCATGCACCATCCCTGCACGGAGGCAGTCGATCGGGCAGCATCACCAGCACGGCCAGCGGAGGCCTCACCATCCGGAGTCACCAGTTCTGCCCACAACAGCAGCAACAGCAGCAGCAGCAGCAACATCGTCATCCGGCGCTGACTGGCGGCAGCAGCAGCATCGATTTCGGGGACATGGCACATGGACTGCGGCAACATCAGCAGCAGCAGCAACAACAGCAACAGCAGCAACATCTCTACCAGCAGCAGCAGCAGCAACAGCAACATCATCTGTTCAAGCGGTAAGTCAACAAAATAAATGAGCTCACCTTGGCGAACGGCAAACGGCCAACGGCAATTGACGTCACACACGATAGCAATTACAGCAGATTATCGGATTTTCGGATTTCGGGAAAAAAAAAAAACAAAAAATAGCACACAATTTTACAACGTTTTGAGAGATCTACAAACAAAATCTAGTGTTTTTGTCCCAATATTTCCATTTAATTTAATAGCTGAATGCATCTTTCAAAATTACTTAAACGAAAAATATTAATATTCTATCAGTTGTCAAATCAAATAGTTAAATGTTTTGCTCAAACAAATATATTTTCTATATTTCTTCACTTGAAATGTATTAGTTTAACAATACATTTGTGTGAATTTCCTGACATTATTTTAAGCATTTTTAAAATATCTTAAAAAGTTTCTTTTTAATCTGCCATGGACATCTTTTAAAAAACTTTCGTAAATGTGGCTTAACTTGTTTAAATGTATGACATTTCTTGAGAATAATTCTGGTTTATTGTATTGATGTGCGTTTATAACATCCAAAACAACATTCAAGTAGGCCTGTGATAACAAATCCAGAATCGAAGGAAAAAAAACAATTCTCAAGAAGTCGATTTATAATCTAATCATGGCCATAACAAGCCAAACACACTGATACAATTTAACGATCTGCTTCAATCAATAGACAATTAATTTACGCACATTAGGCACAAAACAAATCCGCTTGCGAACAAAAACATTAGAACATTAGACGCCATTGGTGGGAAATATTTGGAAGCCATCAAAGAACTTGGCAAGCGGTATGGCCAAGGCGAAGAGTCCGTAGCTCTTGATAAAAGTCCAACAGAAGTGATCGTTATAGATGATCGTCCAGGAAGATCGCACCATTCGCAGCAGTTGAAGCGATTTCTTTTTCTCCACCATAGCGCCAGAAAACTGCCCATGAATTGTGTATATGTAGAGTTCGTAATGATGGTAGTAATGATAGATTCCGAAAAAACTCACCTGATTATTTCAATTATAAAGGAATAAAAACTATACAGATTTTTTTATTCAACCAAAATTCTGATGTGTGTGCTCTCTAGAACGTGTGCTCTCTAAAAAATCGGAACGAAACTGCGTTGTCGTTATAAGATGAAAACTACACTTTAAACACCAAGGCAACTAGATTTGATGGAAATGTTACTTTTGACTTGAGGTTCCAGGTTACTTTATAAAATTATTATATTATTATATTTCACATTTTAATTTCAATTATTCACATCCTAACACTACAAGTAGAGGCTTTAAAAAAACGCGATAATAACTATACATGAAGTTCCCATGTATATTAAAATCTACCAAGTCAAATTTGAGCATAACTTTTGTAATTTGCTCCACTGTTCAGTGGCGATCTGTTGTGATTTATGGTGGCAAAAGTCGAGAGGCGGCCAGTCTTTTCTCCTGTCTTTAATTGCATATATGTATATGTATGCATATTGCACATTTGGATTTCATTGCCAGCATAAAAGCAACGAAATAAATAAGTGAAAACCCAAAATTCGGATTGGAAACAAGAAAAGCTGAACGTTCAAGGGGATGGTGGGGGGCGGGGGGTAAATGACTGCAAATATAAAAAAAGACAGCGATAAAAATTAAGCTGATGAACTAAATGACATTAACTAACCGCATAATGAACAACAACGGACGGCGAACAATGCGCATAATTAAAAACAATTGTAAACGAACTCTGTGCGAAAGGTTTTTCAGCCCCTCGAGCCATCTATATATGTGTGTATATAATCCCCCTTTTGGTATTTTCATCTGATCATAATGCCAGAGATCAGTTCAATATTTAGGCTCGTTTTTAAATTGTCTTTCCTTTCTACTTAATAACTATTTTGAATTATAGCTCTAAATGTCATTTACATTTTAAAACAATTTAAGATTGTCTGGCTAGACACATTATATCGCAGTACATTCAAAAACAAATTTGTATTATCAACTATTTGGCAATATCTAATATTTGGCAAACGCAGTTTCACTTGTCGGTTGGTCTTTTCGTGGCCATTAATTTATACTGGGGAATATAGATGATGATGATGATGATGACCGAGTGCCATCACCATCGCCATCGCCATCGCCATTTTCCCCATCCTCCAAATCTATAAAACATATAGACCAGAATCGGCAGACGAATATTGGTCGCCATTGTGGCTGCGTTGCGGCCTTTTCGGTGATTTCATCCTCATTTCCCCTCGAAACCCACTCCAGTTCTCCTTCATCTGGCGTTCTCATTTCGTACATTCCTCATTTCAGTCTCATTTCATTCATCGCTCGTCTCTCGCTTATATTTCCATGCATATTTGTCATTGTTTTGCGTCTGTCTGTTCTGAATGAAAATTATTTTCCATATATTTCCCGCTGTCTGTGTGGAGATGTGCAAAAGTTATTTATTATTTTGTATTCCATAGAAAGTTCATGTGACGTCAGCGAGGATATTTTATATATATAAGAAAGTATATTTCAATCCCAAGATTAAAAAAAAAATGGTCGAATGAGGGTATTTTCCTAGCCTTATGTGTAGAAGAACATTTTCATTCGTATTTATTTACCTAAGACATTTGTTAGCTGGTAATTTACAGATAGGAAAAGTTGAGACTGAACAAAAAACCATCAGTTTAATTAGATTTTGTGGTAAAAACTAATTCAATTAAATATAGTTTCCCCTCCATCAAACTCTTATTTTATTATCTTTCTTTGTTTACAATTTCTCTTATTCTTTTTGGAAAGTTTGTCACGTTTTCAGTTGGCTGCATGTGCAATTTTTCGAATTACGTGAGTGGGATTGGGCAAACTTTTGTGAGCATCTAGAAAAGTGTCAGTCAAAAATACATATACACGTCTATTGACCAATCGACAATTTCCCCACACTCGAAACTTTTAATTGTGAGATAACTTCAGAAAAAAACGGACAGCTCCATGGGAGTGATTGATTATTGATTGCTTTCCATGTGAACATTGTTTTTACCTAATGTACAATAGCTCAATTTGTGTACCCCGGGAAATTTCAATTAATTAAAGCATACAATTTTTAGTTCAAGCCGTTTTCGATTGTTAACCAATTTTTGGGGTTTGCTTTTCTTTTTGTTGATGCAGGTAATGAAAGTGTTATGAAATATATGGAGGTCAAACCTTGCTGTAAGCATTTATGAATGTATTTCTGCAAGCGCATAAATTATTGAGAATTATTTTAATATTCCAAACGCAAAATCGGACATTTTTCAGCACCGCTGCCAATCGCATTGCGTATACGCAGCGTTGCTGCACATGAATATGAATATGAATAAATAAATCAATTTAAATACAGTAACAACAACCCATTGATGAGGGAAAAGCAGCGGCAACGCAGTAATGGAAAAAATAATAAATAAATAACCGCATAACCTTATGCACACAAACACAACGGGTGTAAATGGACACCTCGCAACAATAACAATAAATTTGTTGAACTGCAAAAGCGAATATTTGCTCCATTGTTAAATGATTACGATAAATTTAATTGAATTTTGTATGCCAGCCAAAGAATGGGGAGGAAATAATGCCACCAATTCCCGGAGACATCAAGTCGTCGTCGTCTCTTGTCCCTTCCATTTCAGTCGTCGCTCTTTAAGCGAATGAGAGATTTATCTTTTTGAGATTGAGATGGAAATTGAGACGACTCAGATTGAGTTTGAGTTGATATCGCGACTCGGTGGGGGGTGGGGTTGGGTTTTTATGTAAATTATTGACTACTTCCAGGCATTCCAAGCATGCCACTAAAGTAATATGCACTGAAAGAAAGACAATGCCTCTATATAGAAGGGTTTAATCATGTGCCTGCTGTACATATTTCGCATTATCCTTTTGTTTGCATACGCATTTACACTCACTTGATTGATTGATTGATTGATCGACTGATTGATTGATTGATGGCTGGCGAAAATATGTCATCGGAAATGCAAAACTCAATATTTGCTGCGTAGCATTGCGTGCACAGTGGATGGGATTTATTTAGCATTTTTTAAGGATGAGCCATCATCAGTTTATCATCAATTATTTTTGTCATGCTATTAGTATGTTATATCAAATAACATTTGAATAAATAAATCTTTTTTTGTTGCAACCGAAATATTTTATTAGTCATTCAACAGCTGAAATATTTATCAATTTTAAGCTTTAAAAGATATATATATTTTCCCCACTGTGCAATATAGAAATTTAACTACTTTGCTTTGACAATTACGTATACGCCCTGCGGTTGGGTGAGATCCGCCCCTTCGCCCACTCTGTAAATAAATAAACAAGGCAAGGTTAGTCGTGAGGGGTACGGGGTGAAATGTGGTTGGGTAGGATAGGGTATATATTTGGTCAGTCGGTGACTGATAGTGATATAGTGATTACCACTCCATTCCCCTTTCGCCCTCGAACGTCCGTCCTGTGCAAACAGTGGGCTGCTCCCTTCGCCCACTGGCCGCCCCTCACTTCTTTTTTATTTGTTTATCTATTTATTGCTTATAAAATACAGTACGCACCGGCACTACATTATTGCCGACAGTTATAATTTTAGAAAGGCTTCTAACCAGGTAAATTCGATTTCAAATAGCCAAGTAATTATAATACTTAAACAGTTGTAATTAGTTTTTCCATAAAATTAAATTATAATGTTTCTTTAAAAAAATGCTTGGATTCGCCCCTCAATTCTTTTTTATGTGTCCATCTTTTTATAAGTTAAAAAAAGAGTGAATATTGCATTTGTTTATGATCGCAGTAAGGATTTTAATAGAGGTTCAAGCCAGGTAATAGCGATAGATTCAATTTTCATTAAAAATATTTGACTTTTAAGGATGTCTGATTTAATGGTTCTTTTACAAAGTCAAATTAATCTGAGACTACTAAGAACGGGGCTTGTGAAATTTATAAACAAAATTGCAGTTCCCTTGCAGAGTGAACACTGTACAGAAATAATACAAAAACAAAAAAAAAAGGGAATCATGTGAGAGCATCGGTCGGTGGGTCGTTCGCCATTCGGTCGCTGCCCACTCAATGGGTCTCTTTCAATTGCTGAGCCTCTGCCGCTCTTTAATACGAATTTCATATATGCATACAAAGCCAATTTTTGCTGTGTTTTGTTGTGCCTTCTTTTTTTTTTTTTTTTTGTGTTTTCTGTTTTTTTTTTATTTTAGTTTAGTCGCATGGACTTTGCGTAGTACTTTAGTTTAGTTGACGATGGCGAACGGTTCGCGCAGATTTCTGATTTTGTAATACGCGGCGAAACGAAGTTTTTTTGTAATTTAAATTTATTTATTAGCATATTTTTTAGAGAATTTCAATGAGATCTCTCGTTGTGAGTGCATTGTGATGAAGTTGTCTTTGCTCTAAGTGCCATACACTGCCAAAAAAAAAAAATATATATAAAAATGTATGCGCTACCATTAAATGGCGACAAAAAACCTATGCTTATACATATGAAAATGATACGTTTCGAGATCGATTCCAATATTGAAAAAAGGTTAATTTTCATTTATCTACTATAAAGTTGTGTCGTATTTTCTGTGTTGCTCTCCTTATTATTAAGTGTGAATTTATAGGTAAACAATTTAAGAACATAAAAAGAAACCACAAATTGCAGAGACCTTGTCCGAAAAAAAAATACATTAGATCAAGAGTTCAAGTGTTTTCCATGAGGCGAAGATCAAAGCGACGAAAGCGACTCCATCGCCAGAAACTATTAACTATTAAAAACAAAGACCACAATGAACGTGACTTGTGTAAAGGTTTGCCGTCGCCCTTGAAAAGGTTACAATCAATGGGTTCCATCAGTTGGAAGTGGAAATACAAAACGCAATCATCACAGAAAGAGAGTGTTTCTTTTCATCGAAGTCAGTCATTCTTAATTAATTTAGAAATCATTGTAGGAAGGCTTTACTTTAAAAATATCAATATATAAAATAAATAAAGATTTATTGTATATATATTTTTTAAATTATCACATTTTGTTAATACAAACATTTGAAAGGTAAATGCCTAATCAAACAAATTGTCGTAAGCTGATAAAAACCCTAAAAATCAGTAAATAAAATCAGTAAAATACAGCGTAAAATAATTTGATATACCATAGGGCTTAATTTCATAAACAAATTTTTTTTTTTGGGTAAAAAATAAGTAAAAATCGGATGTTTTGCAAAATTACACACCGGGAGAAAATAAAAGTGCGTGAGTGGGTTTCTTTTTTGCGTGTGTGTTCGACAGGTAATCTCTCTTTCTCTCCCTCTCTCTCTCTTGCCAAATCTATCCCTCTCGCTCTCAGGCTGCCTGTGGCTTTTGTCGCTTATCAAATGTGTCAACAATTTTTTATTTATGACTTGTTAATTGCAAAGAGTCGCAAGAGTTGGCAAAACGCAAATCAGACAACAGAAAAGTAATACAAAATAAGGCCCACAGTGCATACAACGAGCGGACAATAAAAGTGCGAAATTCCGCACAGGGAAAGGGAGAGAGCTTATGAATATATATATGTATAGATATATGAATATATATTCTATCCCTATAGATATGGCTAATTCGCTCGCCGTCTTTTATCGATATGCAGCAACAATATGGGATATATGTACATATGGCGGAGATAAGGGTTTTTTGGGGGCTTTCAGAGGGTTGCGATGAATCAAATCAAATTGAATTGTATGCGAGTCACTTGTGTGAAAGCTTTTTTGCATCATACACACATGCACAGAAAGAAATTTGATTATTCAATTTAAGTTTAAAGAATTGTACTTCTTTTAATGTAATGTTTGTTGATATTATTACTTGAATTTGAATTTAAAAAGCGTGGAAAAGTTTAGACTTTGTGTGTGTGTGTGTGTTATATATAAACAACTTTCTTCGCCCAGTGTAGAATATATCCAATATTACATATAGATAGCTTTATGCATAGATAATAATGCCACCGAATACGCGCTCGCACACCAATAATCACACATTCATTTGCTGGGGACACGCGCTTCTGATCCGAAGAATTTTTTATTTTCCATTGCTACCTGTTCTGCCGCTGCACAGTGGGCCAAACTTGGAGTTAATCCGCTAAAAAGTTGATGGCAATTCATTGATTTAAACGCTCTTAAAACGTCAACTATAACAAATTAATTAATGACAACTTAAATAAATAATGGAGTTAAACAATACTGAATCATCTTATAACAATAAATTAAATAAATCAAATTGAATCATATTAAAATATGATGTCAACCCATTCTATACAAAAGTTAAGATTAATCTCTGACTAACAACATATTTGTTATCTAAAATAATACATTTTTAAATTTTTTTACTACTTATATTCATAATATTTTTGTATTTTTGTTACTTTGGCCCACTGTACGCTGAAAGCTAGGCAATGGAAATATGGTGGCAATATGTGTGTGCGTTTCCTTTATTCTGCGACCTGTGAAATATGATCCAGGGATATAAAACGGGGCGGGAGTGGTTGGGGGGAGTGGCCCATCTATTCATTACCTTTTGACCTTGACAGTCTGCCGGGGTTTTTGAGCCTCGAGTGTGGGAAAGGCTTTTAAAAGCGAATTGAATTAACCATCCTGTCGCACACTCACCCTGTCATTTACCATACTATTTTTAGCTTTGAACTTTCATTTGACAATCTCGGCACACGGATGCGGAGTCCAGTGTTTCGGGGGTAAGGAAACGGAGGCATAGTTAAACTAATTTGCCGTTTCTAGTGCCACCGCAACCGAGGCTAAAAACTCGATACGCAAACTCTCCTTTGTGCGCCACATGGAACTTAATTATTCGACCTGCTCTCAACCTCTGCCACTTAAACTTCGGCTCAAATCTAATTTGTTTTGTTTTGTTTGGCCGGCTGCCGTTTGTTTGCTGAGTGCCCACTGTAGTGGGTGGTAAAACATAGCCAACGATACTGAAAACTGTCCAAAAAACCGGTCCACAATTTGACATTTTCACATATCTCAAAAGGCTTTTAGCCAGGAACTTAATTCAACTTGACATTCATGTCAATTTGGGATGTCAGCGGTAAATACTGAAATGTTGTAGGTTGAGTTGCAAGTTCAAGTTCATTCTTAAATAATGTTTAGAGGGCTTATTAACTTGTTTGTTTAGTTTAGGTTTAAGAACTTTAAATGAATCTAAGCGAATAACCTGCATTAATAACAAAGTACCATTTTATTAATATGAGTTCATTTAATGCTAAAATGTACAACGTTCCTATGATTTTTTGTAACATGCGGTCATTTGTGATTGCACAAGTTACAAAAATAAAACTTTTCTCTGCCGAGTGGAGTGTGAAAGGTACCCCTTCACCGGAATCTCCTAACCAAATGGCTATGTTAAAAAAAACGCATTGTTTTGCTTCCGATTTTCCCCCTTCAGTTAGTCTGTAAGTCATGGTTGGGTGATAATAAAACAGAGATTCATGTTTTTCACACAAAACTTTGCGCCAATGACAGTTATAAATGGAAGTACATTTGTTTTGAATAAATACAAGTTTGGCCCATCAAATTTGTTGTACAAATTTCTCATGGTTGCATTTTAAAAGTTATAAATTATAATTACACCCTTTTTACCTTACCTGCTGTGGCAATTCTTGGTCTGATTTTCAAACACCTGCTAGGCATTCCAATGAATCACAAAGAAGTCTACTTTGTATTGCTGTTGAAAATCAACAGGCATTAATTAGTTGCACTTGAGATGTTCAAACGGAAGCAAAATTAAATGAATTTAATTATTTGAAAGAAAAAAAGAATAGTGAGCTATAGATTGGTTTTCCGTAAAGTAGGGAATGGAATTTGGCAACATGCCGGGGAAGGGGTTACGGGGAGATCGTGATCGGCGTACGCGATCGCGAATATTGCGCATGCGCCGCGTGTGACGACAGCGAAGGGGACGCAAACTCAATGAGCGACTGACAAACTGATGATGGCACGTGCCATCAAAAAGTGCGGGGCAGACTTGGAGCGTACTGCTTTTGGAGCCCGGCCAATTTGGAGCTACTGCGTCTGCTCATTCGCCGCTGATTCAATTGACAAATATTTTTGTTTTGCATAAAAATTAACAAGCCACCAAAAAAATGTCTAGATCCGCCAACAGAAGCACTTTTGCTTCATTATTGTGAGGCAAATAGAAAGGCAGACAGTTGATTTTAGTGTTTAATCATACAGATGTCAGTGTAAATAGTGAAAATTGCATTATTTTATTCAGTTATTAACTACATTTTGTTTATATATTCGATTTCGATCTCAATTGAAAGTTTTTTTTACGTGGATCAATAAATATATAATTGTTCAGTACTGAGGTTTTAGTTTCCTCATTGAAATTACTTAATTTATGTATTTTTAATATAATGTAATGTAAGAGATTTTTGTTTTCTAGTGGTTTTACAATTACTTAAAGCTATGCTGCATTGTTTGAACTCAAATTGCAGCTATACATTGCCAGAACTAAAATCGAGGTATTAAAAGCTTATATTAAAAAATAACTAAACAGTGATCGAAAATTTAGACACATTGAATCGATTTTTGTTAAACATTTGACAATTATAACGATCAATAGTTATTTAAACATTTAATTATATTTTCAAAATGTTTGTGTGATCCTTTTTTTTATCGTTTACCCCATTTTAATGTTTTCAATTGTTGTTATTATTTTCCTGCAGTGCAAATCAGCCGCCAAATTTAACAGTATTATCGGCCAGCTCGGCAACGACCACGCCCACACCCACGCCCACCGCCCGCCAGCCCAAATCCGCGACGGCCCTCAGTCAGGCGGTATATGCAGTCAGCGCGGGACCCAGTTCAGCCACCGGATCGGGATCTGGATCCCTTTCGGGGGGCAGTGAGAACAGCGACCTGATGATCCGACTCCGCGAATCGATCAAGCAGAAGGAGGAGTTCCTCAAGTCGCCGGTGCCCGCCTCCCTCTCCTCCTCTGCCACCTCGACCAACGGCAATCAGGCGCAATCCTCATCGCCGGCACAGCAGCAACATCTGCAGCAGCACCAGCAGCACTTCTTTCCCTCGCACACGCCGCCCGGTGGTGTCCAAGTGGTGGTCCCTCCGCCACGCAGTCGCCATCAAGTGCTGCTCAAGCAGCAGCAACAGCAACTACAGCAGCAGCAGCAAGAGCATATCCTTGGCTACGACATGTACTATTCCGGTGGCAAGCTAGTGCAGCGATCTTCCACGGCTCCCAGCAGTGTGAGCCACCACCATCAGCAACAGCAACAGCAGCAACAACTACACCACCACCAGCAACAACAGCAACAACTACACCACCACCAGCAACAGCAGCAGATCCAACAGCAGCAGCAACATCGCCAGGTGATGATGAACAACAATGCCAAGTATGCCAAGGATCTCGATTATTTCGAAACATTACAGGAAACAGGAGTCACCAATAAAGTGTAAGTACATGGAATCCCTGGGCTTTGGATGTAAATAATAAATATTAAACAAACTTAATTCACAGTTTCGAGCGCAAACTGGTGTCGCACATGTCCAAGGGCTTCGATCCGTTCAAGCCGCTGTCGATCAACACCATGGAGTCCTCCGCCAGCACATCGAGCAACGCGACCACGACGATGGTGAAGAAGCAAAGTGTACTGTACGAGTCCCTGCAGCAGCATCCGCTGGCCAAGTACCATCAGACGCAGCATCAATCTTCGGCGACGACTACCATGACGACGACGACGACGACGGTGGACGGACAGACGAGCAGCCGGATGGAGTTACACAAGGCGACACTGGCGAATGCCACCATCGATCCGGTGCCCGTGGTGCCCAGCAGTGAGTCTATCATTTGGAAATCCATTACATTACCTTTTGAAGCCACTAAGTTACTAAACAACAAACGTATTCTTGTATTTGGTGCAGAGTTTGTGGCGCTGCCGGAAAAGCCGCCCGTGGGTTCCTCCGTTGCCACCTTGGCGGACATTGCCGAGAGCAGTGGTAGGTCCTTGGTTGCCCTATCTATCTCGTCCCCTGCTTAATTTCGATTGATTAACCACATAACATTATGAGTTACTTTTATTACTTTAAACTAACCTTGTTGCAAATGCATTAGTGCCAATAACCAATAACCAATCTTTCTTAAAATCCCATCCCTTCAAATGTATTTTAAATTAAAGCTTTTGCTATCTTAAATGTTTCAATTTATTTAATTAACTACAGTAATTAATTACAAATTGCTTATGTTTCTTAAAACTTTCTTAGGGTTTAAAAAAATGCAAAATATAATTTAAATTTAATTTCTCTTTTTCACAATTGCTTTAAAATAAGATCTTAAATTTACTGCGTAGAAAATCTATAATATTTTATTGCTCCTCTAATTAGATATAGCTATTCTAACGAGCTGTTTTTAATGAATAAAAATCAATTTTAAGCCTGTAATAGTAACAGTACCAATTAAAATAGACACGCACACTAATATTTAGAACGTAATAAGAAATTATTATCAAGGTCCTGCAAAACGTAGCAGCTTAAATTGGGAATATTTTTCACACATACATATAGTACTCGTTAAACGCACTTCGGCGGTTCTAAATATTTTATAAAGCCCGTGAATTATATAAGGTGATAATCCATTTGTTTTTTCGCCATATTTACAGCGGCAGCCATTGTGGATTGTGCTGTGGGAAGCGGCAACGTTGTGCGGCGCTACAAACCATTATCCTCCAGCTCCTTTGACGAAGGCAAACCGATGCGTAGGATCTCCTATCTGCGGGCCACCAACAACGAGGCCGACTTCAATGCGGAGGCAGCAGCTGGCGGAGATGCTGCGGCGGCAGCAGCATCAGCTGGAGTTGCATCTGTTCCAGTAGTAGCTACAGTTGCAGGTGCATCTGCACCAGGACCCGTTCCTGCATCCGCTCCTGCACCTGCACCCGCACCCGCACCCCTGCCCATTTCGATTCCCATTCCGGTGGCTGCAGTCGTGGAGCCGCAGAAGACGAAATCCCTGGTGGAGGAGCATCCGGATCCCACTTACGATGTGATCGGAGGCACTGGCGGCGGCCACGAGTTCATTGAGACCCCGAACGGCCTGGAGGATGTGCGTCTGTCGGCCCACGGGAGTCGCAGGGCCTCTATGAGCAGCGACATGCGTAGCAGGTTTGTTTGCTTATTCTAGCACCAATATTCTAGTTTTAAATTACTTTGTGTATTCAATAGCATTCACATTGATGCCGAGTTGAATGGCAAATATGTGCCCAATGAACTGGAGGCCTTCGAAACGGAGATCGAGATCAAGTCCTCTTGCATCAACGGAAAGGTGGGTGGTCGTCCTCAGAGACTAGTCATAATTTTATTCAATATTATTGATTGTATTCAATGCATTTGCAGCGCATGTCCGAGTACCGATCGTGGCGTCAGGTGAAGCTGGAGATCAAGGGTGATCTGCTGCGCATCTACTCAGGCCGCCATGCCAAATCGGAGCACAATGTAAGTGTATATCGAAGAAGAAGCCAAAGTCTGACTAAATGATTGACATTTCATATGCTATGCAGGTGATAGAACTTGATATTAGAAACTTTAAGTTCTTCGACGAGTCTCTGGACAAGAAGAAGTACTTGATACGCATGCAGTCGAAGCCATCGCCCAGTGGCGCTCATTTGGCATCGCTGGGCAACGAGTTGAACCTGGACGAGGGACACGACAAGCTGCTGACCTCATCCGGCAGCAGCAGTGCTAATGAGCCCACTGCCAACTTGGCCTCAAGCTCGGCCCTGACCGCATCCACCTCCTCGTCCACCTGCAGCAGCGGTCCCTACACGGAGATCCTGTTCAAGACCAAGAGCAGCAACGAGATGAAGCGTCTGTTCGGGTTGCTGCAGTGGAAGGACAGCCTCAACTACGACGACAATGTGAGTGCCCCAGTGCAGATAGACAATGAAACCATAGAACTAACATGCATTCCCACAAAACAGGAGCACCAGCAGCAGGGCAAGCAATTGGCGGAGCCGCAGAAAACAGTGGCCAGTGCCAGCTATTTGGACGACGCTCAGGCCGGAGCAGTTGCCGCGGACAGTTCGCCCTTGAGCTCACATTCGGGTGGCATTGCCGAGGCTAGCGGCGGTCATCATCATGTTTCTGCTCTGCCAGCGGCGGCGGCCATTGTGGCGGCCACCAGCGACTCCATATCGCCGGTGATGAAGGCGAGGAAATCGTCGTCGCACAAGCATATACCCGATAAGGATTTGGGCTCGCCAAAATCGAAGAACTGGAAGGATTTGCTCTTTCGCCGCGGCGGCAGTGGCAGTGGTGGCGTGTCCCACCACGACTTGGCCTCGCCATCCGCCTGTGCTGCCAAGCAGTTTGGATCCATCGGCGTTCCCCTGCGCAGTTGTCCCATGTCGAAGGGCAATGCCAATGTGCCGCATCTGGTGGAGGTGTGCACGAACATTGTGGAGACGAAGGGTCTGGGCGTGGTGGGCATCTATCGCATACCCGGCAACAAGGCGGCCATATCGGAGCTATCCGAACTGGTCAACAACAAGGACTTCCAGTTCGAAAGCTGTGCGAGCGATGACCGCTGGGAGGATGTGAATGTGGTGAGCAGTCTGCTCAAGTTGTTCATACGCAGTCTGCCGGATGCCCTGATGCCGGCCAATTACTACATCAATTTTATCGAGGCGGACAAGAAGTTTGGCCTGGAGAGGATTGTCCAGCTGCGTGAAATAGTCGAGTCGCTGCCGCAACACCCCTACGAGACAATGAAGCATTTGATTCGGCATCTGTGCCGGGTGAGTGGCAATTGCGAGGTCAACCGCATGGAGCCCAAGAACCTGGCCATCATCTTCGGGCCCTCGATAATCAGGACGCCGAATGACACGCTGGAAACGGCGGTCAAGGACATGAAGCACCAGTGCCGCATCGTTGAGCTGCTGGTCACTCAGGTATATACCGCTTCTTCCACCGCTCTCTTTGATTATTATGTTATCCTAATCCGTATTCTTTGGCATTGCAGTATGACTACTTCTTTGAGGGCGGAAGTTTGCCGGATTTGGCGGAGGTGAGCGGCGGTTCCGCCGCCGTGAGTGCCGCACAGCCGCAGCAGCAAACGCAGGAGGACCAGACGAGCATGCTGCTCCATAACCTGTCGAAGATCGAGCGGATCACGGAGCGGGAGACCACACGCACATCGCGCTTCATGCCCCAACTGAGGCGGAAGACCCATGGCAAGCGGAGCGCCGTGAACTCGGACACGTACTCCGGCGAGAGTGTTCTGGTAAGCGGGAGCTCCTCCAACAACACCACAACCACCACCACCACCACCCACACCACAAGTAGCACAAGTAGTAGCAACACCATCACCACAACCATCAGCACCACCACCATCCAGCAGCGTCGGGCGCAGCGCAAGGCTGTCCAGAGCATTTGCGACCAGGCTCTAATCCTGCTCCTGCCCACACCCGTTTCCTCCGTCTCTCTTCCCTTTCAGTCGCTGGACTACGCCAAGGTGTCCGCCTCGGCCTCTGCCTCTGCCAGCAGTACCGCCAGTACCTCGAGCAGCTCCACGCTGCACAGCGGCGGCGGCAAGGCATCCGCCTCGTCCTCTTCGAGTTCCACCACCAAGTTCAGCTCGTCCTCGTCGTCGGCCTCCTCCACCACAGCAGTGGCCGTTTCCTCGTCCATCTCGGCGACTTCCTCCAAGTTGCTGAGTGCCAATTTCAAGAAGCGCAGCACGGGCGGATTCCTGGGCTCGCGGTCATCACACCAGACGCGCAAGGCCAGCTTGGACGAGAAGGATTCGGGACAGTCGTCCGGCAGTCTGGGCCACAGCCTGGGAGTGGGTCTAAATCTGGCCAAGGAACAGCAGCGCAGCAGCGTGGATATATCGATTCTGCTCACGGACGACGACTCCAGCAGTCGGCTCAGCGATACGGGTAAGGATTGGATGCGGTGAGATGCGGGGCAGTTGCGTTTGCATATTTGCAATAACTCCCTGTCATTTAAACAGGTTCCATGTCGCTGACGACCATCACGGACACGTTGGACAGCAAGCTGCGCAACCTGCGGAGCGGCTCCGAATCGAACGATGAGAACGGATCGCCCGAGTTCCCCAAGAACCGGCGGCACACCCTCGGCCAGCCGCTGCACCTGCACTCCGAGAACATTCCGTACGCGGACGAGTCGCCCGAGCGGCTGTTCCATCAGTTTTGCAATCCCCTGGACGCGGCCCCCCTCTCCCTGCACCTGAGTCGCTCCTGCACGGCCACCAATACGATTGGGGGCGGCGATGAGAAGCCATCGAAGCAGTCGGGCGGCGTGGCACCACTGCCACCAAGTTTGCTAAAGGCGGCGCATAAGCTGCAGCACTCGGCCACGGTGCCGATTCATCAGGGTAGCTCCACGGCGCCGACCAGCGGAGCAGCCACGCCCGTTGGCACGCCCACCGGTAGCATTGGAGCCGGATCCGGCGCCATTCCCTCGCGCAGCTCCTCGAGCAGTGTGACGACCAAAAGCATACATCCCAGATTCAGCAACTATTTGAGCTACGAGAGGAGCATCGCGGCCGCCGGTGGTGCTGAAAGGGCCGTGGGATCCGGAGGGGCTGGAGGAGCTGCCTCCGAGGACGATTCCGAGGGCTCCACCACCAGCGATCCCAAGGAGAAGCTGCTGCTCGGCGAACGCCCGTCGCCGTCGTTTTTTCTCGAGCGCTACAACAAGAAGAGACGCGACCATCGGTTATTTCGGAGTGCCAGCTTCAATTGCCGGAACTACTCCACCCGGCACATGACGGCCCAACAGTCCGGAGCAGGAGGATCGGCCGGGGGAGTATCGGGCGGAGTAGCTGGAGCGGTGTCGGTGGGCGTGGCCTGTTGCCAGGCATTGAGTGCCACCGGCTTGACCAAGGACGAGAAGACTGACATGAACCTGACCAAGAAGCGCCAGATCCAGAACAAGCAGAACCGTTCGATTAAGCGACGGCACACGGTGGGCGGACCGCACGACTATTCCGCCAGCAATGGCAGCTGCTCGAACCACGCCCACGGTCACGATCTGGCGGCCATAAACTACAATCACCACAATCGCCATCACCAGCAGCAGTTGCTGAAGCTGGGCAGCGCCTCAACCGGCGGCGGTGGCAGTGTTGCAGCGGCGGCCGAGACGACAACCACCACGACGACCACCACCACGGTGCTGCGGCGACTGGGAACGGGTCAAGCTGGCGCCGATGCCAGTGTGGCATTGCCGGGATCGAATTCGGGATCCAGCAGCAATAACAACAATTCGCCCCAAAGCGATGGAAGCAATGGCAATGGCGGTGGAGCAGCGGGCGTGACCTCCAGTGCACCTCCATCTGGAGGTGTGGGCGGTGGCGGCGGCATCGTCGTGGGCGTGGTCGGCAATAACAGCAACAGCAATAGCAGCAGCAACAGCAGCAGCACCAGCACCACACCAGCCGGCAACGGAGATCAAGTCCTAGAAGTGGGCATACGCATCAAGAACATCAACCGAGGTCGCTTCTAAAGAAAACATTGTATCTCAAACCTAAGAAAAGAACCAATGTGACAATGTAGTCTGCTTGGGTCTCCTTTAAAGAAACCAGTTTACATTTTTACAAGAAAGAAACTAAAGCAGTTATACGGACAAAAACAGACAGTCTGCTAAATTCCAATTTTAGAAAACCTGATCATTAACTTGGTTTAATGCTGCGATGGCTGCGATGAAACCACCCCAAAATAGCAGTTGTTTAAAAATGGTTATTCTGCATAATTAACACCGCGAAACCAACAGTCTACATGAGTATGAATAGGGTTTAACACATAAACAAAAACATAAAATGAAGATATTTAACAACAGTCTGTTAAACACACACAAATGATAATCACACATTTTAAAAAAACAAACGTTTAAATGAATGTTAACCTGAGCAAAGTTGCTAACAAAAATATCAAATCAAAGCAGCAAAAGTAATTTTGAATAATTTTATGTAGCATTGCTCCGCAAACGAATGTCTTTAAAATACAATTTGATGTCCTAAAAAATCAAAACAAATTTTAAAGCTAATGTGTGGTGTGGCAAAGCTACTTAAAAACAAATCAAAGATTACGATTCACAACTAAGATTCTGTGAAAAATAGTCACCATAATCTATATTACTATATACCTATATCAATGTGCAGTTGCAAAGTTGGGTCTTAAAAGTTAACCAAAAGGATATAAGAAATGATTTGATTGCAAAAACGAATCAGCAGAGCAGTTAAATACGTATTATCACATATTCTATCACGATATATTATATATTCATGTGCAGATCCCAAGGAGTTGTGTCGTAATTAAATATATAATACTGACACACTACAAAAAATAACTATTACATTGAAAACCAGAAAGACCAACCTATCCGGTTCGTTTTTAGAAAACTGAAAATAATTAGTTGGCAAAGATCCGAGATCGAATTGCTTAATGCACAGTAAACAAAAAAGAGGCACAACTCCCAGGGTTAAACAAATCTTAACAACGCAACGCAGAAAAACAATCTTAGATGAAAACTATACGAGGGCAGGAAGTAATTTATTCGCACACACAAAATACACAAAACACACAAATTAAATGGGAACCAAGCAAAGGTCTGGATTCAGACAGAAAGAGAGAGATATATATTGGAAAACAGAGAAAGAGAGATATATATATAAAGGGAGACGGAAAGCGGAAGATAGAGAGAGAGAGAGAGAGAACTATTTTGTAAAACGTATACAACACAATACAGAAAAATCGCATAAATAACCACCTATGTATAGGAACAATCGAAAGCGTCGCCTGTCCGGAAATTCAGCCGAGTCCCTCTGCCAACATAGTTGCGCTAGGTCCTTGATAGGGATCAGTTAGATGTTTTGTTTTAAATGTGCATTTGTTTTTTTTTTTTCTGTGTACCCGTGTACCTGCTGTAAAAAAAAAGTGGAGGAAAAAAGGAGAACCCATTTTTGGTGCCTTAAATTGTTTGTGTTTCAAATTTTGGAAACCTATTTTTTTTTTACCCATACACATTTTTTTTGATACCCAAATTCTTTTATTTAATTGGCGGTGCTTTAGGATATGTATGATATTGGTGCGGCTATAAAGCTATATTATAGAGAGATATGTATACAAACTTTGCACACAAGCTGCTGTTCAGACAGGCGACCAGATGAAGGATACCATGTTCGGGATGATGTTTTATTGATAAAGAAACTATATGTTTACCATATAACGCATAAGAAACGGCATAAATTTACATTTACATATATAATATTATATATTTTTGTGTAGTTTGTATATGATTTTATATGATTTAAGTTTGGCAAAAACAAGAACGCATAAAAATACATGCAAATATATGATTAATATGATAAATGATTAAGCAATTAGTTAGTAGTTGTATAGTATTCCTCCCATTTTTTTTGCTGTATATACGATTTAATTTTTTTGATTTCATTCACAATTATGATTTACACCACCCCCTCCCAAAAAAAAAAGAAAGGATATATAAAGGATTATATATTTTGTACGCATTTTGTTTTGTTACCCGATGGCAGAAACAAACGAGAAGGCCGCAGAAAAGTATATAGAAAGTACCCCAAGCGCGTAACGTTGCTATATAAATATTATGATTAACTAAAAACAATTTTTTGTTAGACTTTAGGTAGTTATTTTTTAAAAATTGTATTTTCTATTATACATGTATACATCTTTATATATTTTATTTGTATTATGATTTTTTTTCAAACATAAATAAATGTGGATTTTCTATAATGCTATAAACGACGACACAATAAAAAAAGAAACAACCAATATTAAGAATAAATTGTACAAGTATAAACCAGAACTTAGAAATTGTGTATTTCTTTTCCAATGTGAACAATGTTTTATTAACTATATCTAAAACCCCAGTAATGATAATGATCTATGTACAAAATGGCATCTTGAATATGCTGGTGATTAGAGTTTGGCCTGTGGACCCGTTCCCGAGATCTTATAGACGAACTCGTGGGCCACATCGTAGTGTGGATTGCAGCTCTGGCGCACTCTCTTAAGCCAGGCTCGGATTTTGGGGTACTTAATCCTCACATCGTAGTCGGCCATTCCTGCAATTTGATAGCAAAACAAGGAATGGTCAATAAAGTAAGCCAGTTTTTACAGATCCAGGAATTTACATATGGAATGGGTTGATACAAGATATAAAATATCTTTTGAATAAGTTCGCTTTTATATTCTATTTTTATTAGAATTTAAACTCTCAAATGAAATAGATGAAAAGTAAGGGATGTTATGTTAACCAAACTATTTCAAATCCTTGAAAAGATAATATTAAACATACTTATCAAATCAAATTTTGTACTCACTTGTCTGTTCGATTTCGCAGGCTGCAAAGATGTCCGCCACGGTGAGAGTGGACCCAGTGAGGAAGTCCTTGCCCTCCAGCCAGACCTCCTCGACCACGTCCAGATTGCGCTCCATGTGCATGCGGAATGTCTCGATCTTGGCCTCCGAGGGAGTGCGTCCGGTGAGGAGCGGCTCCAGCCAGACGGTGCGGAAGTACATGGCGCAGGTGAGCCGCAGGGACATGTGCTGCCACTCGAGGAACTCGTCCACGCGGCTCTGGTCCACAAAGTACTTGGGGTACAGGTGCTCCGGGATCTTGCCCTTGGCACTC
The DNA here is from genome assembly GCA_018153365.1 of Drosophila fuyamai. Taxonomy (NCBI): domain Eukaryota; kingdom Metazoa; phylum Arthropoda; class Insecta; order Diptera; family Drosophilidae; genus Drosophila; species Drosophila fuyamai. The sequence continues at coordinate 9,686,780 of JAECXW010000062.1, forward strand.
AGGTACCGCAGGATGGCCACGCTCTCCGCCAGCTTGTACCCATTGTCGTGGATGCAGGGCACACGCTGGAAGCGGTTTATCTGCTGCTTGAAGTCCTCGGTTAAGTGTTCGCCTTGGGGGCAAAGACCGCGGTTAAGATAAGATTGTAACGTTTCTACATCGTTTCGCGGGTCTGGGTGGGTCGAAACTTTTAAACAATAACCACAGATGTGGTTCGACTTTTTAAAATTAAAATTAATCTTTATTTTACTCTTCAAAATATAAACAATTATTTTAGTACTATTTTTTGTCATTCAGAAAAATAATTTAAGCAGAACTTCATCAATTTAACATTTTATCAAAATAGTACAAATACTATTAATATTAAAAAAGAGATATTCTTAAGATCATAAGAATTTAATTATTCTTTAAAAAATGCCCTAATGATTAGAAGATTGTTATTTTCTACAAATAATGTGTTCAATATTAAAATGCCATTGATTACTTTAATAAAAAAACCTATGAAAATTGATTGAAAAACGAGATATTAAAATATTGAAATTAAACTATTTTGTGGAGGCAAAAAAAATACATAAACATATTTAAAACCGAGATAAAGTTAGACCCACCCTGACCACGGGAATACCCTTACCATTTCGCAGAGCCACCAGGCAGTCTTCGAAGGGCATGTTACTCAGTCGGAAGGTAATGAACAATGCCCTCGAGGGCTGGGACATGAGGTCATAGTAGTAGCGAATGGGAGACGACATCCTCAGGTTCGTTGCCTGTCTGAAGGGAACTGCAAAGGAGATGTACATGTGTCCAATTACATTAATAAACAAACAGGCACCGGTCCAAAGATCATCCTCGACCCACTTCCCCCCAAAAAAACGCGTAGAACCACTCCTCAATTCGATGTTCAATGCCCCCAGAACTCACCACAAACACAGTCGGTGGGCAACTGAGGCTAAACCATTGCCATTGAGCTCCGACTTAGATCGGAATCGAAATCAGCTGGCTGATTATATACAAAGAGAATATGGCGAGAGCGAGCTTTACGTTGCGTATTTTATCAACGAAAAGCTTTCCGTTCGGTAGTGATGGACATTTATACGAATATCACGCATACGTTGGTCAAATCTGGATCTTAACTTTTGTATTCATAGTTAGTTTTTAATTATAGCAAGAAAGTATTTTTAAAATATAATAAAAAGTTAATGTGATACACATTTGTTTATTTATTTAGATAGGATATGTGCTTAAAAATTGTTAAAAAGTTATTTAAATTTTAATTCAATTCTATTAAAATGGTTCGATTTACTCACTAAATCTACCATACACCAACGTTTAGGTTTAAAATGAAAATATCCAAATTCTGAAAAAAATGGTTTTAAATGATTTTATAACTATTACACTAACCTCTGGGATTTTGTACCTCGTCGAAGGCCAATTGCAGCTGATCCTCGTCATTGCTGAGACCCAGTAGACTTGCCAAAAACGACACCGACATGGCGAGATCGTGACTCCTCTGTCTCAAGTCAGCGAATGAGTTTAATGCAACTGATTCGACTTATATACCCTCCAGTTTTGGATGCTCTCCGATCTGACAGAAAATTCGAATGCTACTGCGAGTCGAACAACAACAACAAAATAGAAGGAAATAAGCGCAAGGCAAATTGGCTCTCAAGATAAGGCGGGTTTCCCTCTTTTGAACCTGCTACACTTTGCAAAATTTTAATGATAACGACCATGGTAAGTAATTAAAAGAAATAATGTTTTTTTTTAACTTTATACAATCCCGCCTATTTTGTCTATAACTGGGCTTATTAAGAGTCAACTTCATCCAGTTTAAAGTATTGGTTTTTATTTACAGAATGCAGAATGGTGAACCTATAAATTGGATACCGATTTTAAAGTGACATATGTACCTTTAAAAATACTACTGCACTTAAATAAATACTCTTAATGGTGTTCGTTTTAAGACGAATTTGTTTTAATAACCTTGCAGACCCAAAACTGCACTTGTAGAGCCCATAAGTTGGTCAATAGTATTCCGATTTCACGTGTCTAAATTCCCACAAACCTGTTATGCAATCTTATTCTTAGAAAGGTGACCCCAAACTGCTTAAAAAAAGCTCCAAACCCACTCCGATCTTACATTGATATAATTCTTAAAGATTGTAGACTACTTAATTTATTTTTTCCGAGTGCAACTGCGTTTCATTCATCCCCAGATTGGCAATCTGCCAAATAATCAATCCAGCTCTTGGCCATTGGCAACTACGAGTGGCCAGGAATAGAAACCTAGAGGAAGGTCCGTCTTATCGCCAGATAAGCAACGATTGTTTACCTCAAATTTTGTGGCAACAGGTTTTGCGTTGCGATCAGCTGATGTATCGGAATTTATCGTATGTTCAATAATATCTCCCCATCCGCCACAAAAACTTCGTTTCTGATTTGGTATATATCGTATATGATTTATTTATTGATTCCATTTCGAACATACCGACATCATTTGCTTTGTACTTGTATACATTTATACTATATATATTCATATTCATATTGTATGTGGGTGTATATATATATATATATATATGTATATATATTTTTTTGTATTTGTAATTGAGATAAAGTGGAGCCGAGGTATCGTCTACCTCTTGTTTGTCCGGGGAAAGGTACATTTACAAAGAGTATGATTAAGGTATAAAGATAATCCACAACATTTATACTCGGTGTAGAGAGAGAGATCACACAGTGGGGAAAATAGATATAAGTACGCGTTGACTCTGCTTTGTAAATATATTTATATAAAAATAAAATACAATTAAACGAAAATGGAACTTGGTTTGGCTTGGCTTGGCAGCTTATATAGATAATAGACACAAGAGATCATGCCGTATATACGTTCATTTGAGGGTACTCGACTTATTGTTGACTGATTGTTACACACAATTGGATATCTTCGCTGGTACAGAGTTTAGTAGCCTTTTCTTTCGTTTAGTTGAAAGTCGGATTTTCATTTGGAACGGAACCTATTTTTAATTCGTTCTCGATCAGCTATTTGTTGTGTGTTCTTTTCTTAAATGTTCTTATTTATATTTTTAACGTGCGATTTGCGAATACAGTTGTCTCAGATCAAAAACATTGATGATTTTTAGTTTTTGGTCAAAGGACAAAGAATTGATAATAAATTGATAAATATAACTGGAGCTGAAAAACCATTCAACAATTAAGATTTTTCGGTAACTTTTTATATTCTTTAATAGATTGAATACCTTTTTTTCATCGGTTTTCAATAGATTTCAAATAAGTGACAATAATTGATCTGAAATAACTGCTAAACCGCACTTTTTGTGTATATATATATTGATAATTTAATTTGCCTTTTGATATAACATGATAACTACATTGCGCTCTCCCGATTTCTGTATATAAACCACACTGAAAACAAATTGTTCGAGTGCAAAGTGTGAGTAAGAGATGTCTATACAGTTGTATAAGGGTTTTCAAATATAAGATTTCATTCTTTTGCTCAGAGTCTTTTGCATTTGCTGCCCCTGTTTTCTGGTTACCTTTATTTCTGGGGATATGCGTGAAGAGTTTAGGAAGAACTTACGTAGACATAGAGTACATACAGTTACCATTAGGATTACAGTTACGGGTTAAGTTAGTGTTTCTGGTTTCATACAAATCTAGGTTGAATACTTCAATAGCGACGACAACGATCGACACATACTTATTGTTTGCTTGTTAATCCGCCATCTCGCCTTGATATCTAATGCCCTATATGGAAGCTTTCTACTTGTTCTCGATGATCATCTGCAGCTGGAGTACCAGACTCCGGGCCAATTGGAGCACCGATTGGGCATTGTGGCGTTCGGCCATTTCTGAAAATGATATAGATTATTATACAGACTTTAGCAAGGCAGGTCTATTCCTTACCATTGAAGAACTTGATGACGTCGGTGAAGTCCATGCTGTTGGAGAGGATGATGTCGCGATAGGTCTCCAGCAGGGCCAGGGCCAAAAAGAGGACGAAGTGGCCGGAGGCGATGTGCTTGGCCGCCCAGATCACCTCCCAGGTGGCGAAGACGTCGTCGTAGACGAGCTCCCTCTTGAAGTCGAGCAGGAACCAGCGGTAGCAGAAGTAGAAGTGCGTGTAGTCGCCGTTGGAGTCCATCAGGTCGTACATCTCCGAGTCGAGGATTTGGATGAGGGACCTCATGTTGGCGAAGTGCATGTCCATGGCCCCGCCGCTGGGGAAGTTCTCGATCATGCGCTCCATGAGCTTGCAGAAGCAGCTGTAGCTGAGCGACTCGTCGTCGAAGATGACCAGGAGCGGAGCCACCAGGTCGCACATGCCCTGCATGTAGCCCACGTCCAGGTGCTCCCACACGTACGTGGAGATCACGTTGCGCAGCTTGTCCAGGTTCTCGTTGGCGAAGTACCAGTAGTTCCTGTCGCACCGCTGCACATCCTTCTCGATCCTGTGCAGATTCAGGCCGAACTGCTCCAGCAGTTCGCTCTGCAAAACGAAGGTATCGAAGGATAACAATGGGATATTAAAGTATTACTAGAAAATCAAAATGACTTCATTTTATTTTTAAAAGGAAAAAAATGATATTTAAATATTCATATTAAGTATACGCCCAATTGAACGCACTCTTGATTGAAAATTCTCATTAACGTTGTACAGAAATTGATATTTAAAATAACTTTTAGTAAAATCAATTGCTTAAAATCAATTTATTAAAGTATTTATAAAAAATGTTTCAAAGCAGTCTTACTACATTACGTATACGCCCAGTTGCATACCCTATTCTAAAGACATTTGCTGAAATGACTTCCATAAATTCAACTATACGCAGGATTGCAAAGGATAATTAAATTACATTTTCTTAAAACTGATTAGAAACAAAAATATTACGTATACGCCCTAGTGAGCACCATGTTAACTGGAAAATTTGATTAGTTTTATGAATAATTGATGAAATGACCCAGAGAAAATTGCATAAAATTGCTGGCCATCTACTCACACTATAGACACCTCCATTGGAACTGGCTGGCGAGGCGCAGGCGGACTTGGGCTGCTGCAGTGCATCCAGATTGACGCCCCCACCGCCGGACTCCCCGGCCTGCTCCTCCACGGGTGTCATCTGTTCGCCCTCGCCCGTTTTGGGACTGCGTGACTCCCAGTGGGTTATGTCCACGGAGGCCTTTGTAATGATGACAGCCGCCGTCTGCTGGGCCGGCTTCACTGCATCCTCATCCTCCGGCAGCTGCAGGTCGTCGGCACTCAGGTACTCCGGACTGAGGACGCTCCTGGTGTCGCTGGTCGGCTGCTGTTGGTTGCCGCCAGGACCCACTGTCTCGTAGGAGGAGGCTGTGGAGTTGGAGCTGCTGGGCTGCTCCGGATTGAGCTGATCCTCCTGCCGGCGATCCCCCTCGCCGGCAACCCGTCTTGGCCCGTCACCCTCCTCATCCTGCTCATCCTGCTCGTCTAGCTCATTGAAGTTCTCGCCCTCATCCACGTGACCCGAATCCGTGCTGGTCTTCATGGCCCTGGGAATGGGCTTCACGCTCAGGTGGTTGCCACTCGCCTGGCACTCCGCCTGCTGCTGCTGTTGCAGCTGCTGCTGCTGCTGCTGCTGTTCGTCGAACTCCAGGTCACCGGGATCGGATATGTCGGAGATGTCCTCGAACACCTCGTTCTCCAGTTCGCCGCCCGCCTCCAGATCGGCTGCCCGCACGGTCCTCTCATTGCCGGAGTTGCTGCCGGAACTCAACTTGGCCACCGCCCGGGCCGTCTTCTCCTTCTCCCGCTGCTGCACAATGGCGTCCACCGCCAGCCACTCGCTCATCGTCGTCTCATAGTAGTGCTTGCACGTCTCGTCCTGCTTCCTGCGATCCTCCGTGGTGGAGCCGAAGGCGTAGTGGCCCAGCAGGTAGGGCCACACCTCCTGCCGCAGCTCCGGCTGAACGCCGCCGAAGTAGACCAGGCGGTAGAACTCCGTCGCGTTCTCCAGCACGCCATCCACATTCAGGAGCTGCCAGCGCTCCTTGGTCAGACCCTCCTCATCGGCCTTCACTGAAAGATAGAAGGAGAACGTTGCATATAATTTGCCCATCAATATGGTTCTTTAAGTAAGAAATTACAAAATACCGACATTAAAAATTAAAATCAAAATTTGAACACCGATTTTCAGAGAATTAAACCTCAATCATTTTGAGGTATCCCCCTTTGAATTCGGATGTCTGTAGAAAAAGTTATGGACGTAGAAGTGCAGGACTTAGGGCACATTTCTGCAAACTCGTTTTTCGAACAATTAGAAAGGGGTTGATCCATAAAAAATGTTGAAAAATCGACAAAAAAATAAAAAATCAAAATTTGAACACAGATTTTTAGAGAATTAAACCACAATCATTTTGAGGTACTCCACTTTGAGTTCAGATGTCTGTAAGAAAAGATATGGGCTTAGAAGTACAGAATATGGGTCACATTTCTGCAAGCCCAATTTTCGAAAAATTGGAAAGGGGTTACATCAATGAAAATGACGAAAAATCGACCCAAAAATAAAAACTAAAGTGAAAACACAGATTTTTAGAGAATTAAACCATAATCATTTTGAGATATGCCACTTTGAATTCGGATGTCTGTAAGAAAAGTTATGGGCTTAGATGTGCAGGATTTGGGTCACTTTTCTGCAAGACCATTTTTCGTACGTCATAAAAAACTTACAAAAAAGCGACCAATCTTAATCTGAATTAGTTTGAGGGCTTAGGAAGCGTTGAATAAATAAAAATGAAGCAGGTAGTGCCAACTTACTTTCCGGCGTAATCCTGCCGTGCACCAGGCCGGACAAGTGGGTCCGCACCGTGGAGAGGTGGCGGCAGTAGGCCAGCCAGCCGTAGAAGGCCCTGGAGATGATCTGTCTCCTCATGGTGGAGCAGACCATCTCGATGCTGGTGCTCTGTGCCTGGAGCAGCTGCTGTTGTTGTTGCTGCTGCTGCTGCTGGTGGAGGAGCAGCGGCGACTCCAGGGGGAACTGGTCGATGGAGAGGCTCTTGTTGGAGCAGTCGCTGCTGCCGGTGGTGGAGCAGCTGCTCAGCTGCGCCCGCCGCGGAGTGCTCCGCACAAAGTCCAGGATTGAGTGGGTGGCAGCTGTAAAGGGTGAATAATAATATAATTTAATATTTAAATTCAGAATCACACAGAAAGAAAAAACACTTTCTACAATCCGTCAATTAGTAATTGGATAATTTTGGAATTAAATTGATCTTAAAAACTTGATACTGCAGTAATGGAAACCGATTTAAATGATGATTTTGATTTTAAAACTAAGTCTTCAAAATATTTTTAAAGAATTATTAGGCTTATCAATCCAAGTTTACAAAAAACGATTTTATTGATTGCATGTTGCTTACTCAATCTCGCAATCAATTTATTTGTTTTAAATGTTTGATCAATACTGATGGTGAATTTTTCGAGGGATCTTAATATTAAGAATAATATGGTACATGAAAATGATGCGTATACTAGGCAAATACATTTATATATTGTTTTTTATCATAAATAAATCTCAATATGAACTTGTTTGTATTGTGGAGATATATTTATTTTACTTTGATGATTTTATTTTATTTATTATTATTTATTATTTTATTTATTATTATTTATTATTATTTATTATTATTTATTATTTTATTTGCAGCTCCCAACACTCACCGAACTCCTCGTGGCGGCTTTTGCTGACAATGCGGAAGACGTAGTCGATGGGCGTCTCGTCCACGGACTCCATGACGGAGGGCAGGATGCGGCGCCGCATGCTCCGTGGCCAAAGGAACATCTTGCCGATGCCCCGCTGGGACCACAGGGGCGGATCCAGTTGGCCATGTGGCAGGAGGCCGGTCTCCAGGCAGCTGAGGAACTGCTGCATGTGGCCGCCCTCGGGAAAGTGGATCGGTGGCCGTTGGACGCCGTCCTGGCCAACCAGGATGACGGTGCCGCCACTGTCCTCGCCGCGACTCTGGTGACAGTGGACGTAGACGATCTCGTCCACGTTGATGTTGAGGGCGTAGGCCCAGAAGGCGTCCTTGTCGATGTCCTCCGCCTCCTCCGATTCGGTGTAGCCGTTCATCAGCTGATTGGGCGTCCACTTGATGGTCAGCGTCTGGATGTGCTGGTGCAGACTGAGATAGCCGGGCATCGGCTCGGCCACGTCCTTCGGCAGGACCTGCACATTGTTCTTCCCGTAGAGCAGTGTGGCCTTGGCATTCTGGTGCAGCGACTCCACGTAGTCTTTGGCCACACTGGCCGAGGCAATGGACTTGAAGGAACCACTGCTCGCCTCGTCGGAGCTCGTGTTCAGGCTCCGCTTGAAGTTGATGATCGCCGGCCGGGAGCAGGTCGACGAGGAGCGCCGACACGAGCTGATCCGATGGCGTTGCACCTACAATAAGTTTAAATATGTAGCTCCAAACCAATCATAAAAATATTATATTTTTTGGGAAACGATTTCTCAATGTCTTGTTAAGGTTCTAGTTAGTAATCTTTTAGAGAATGTTTACATGAAATACAAATTCGTTTTCTCAGGTTCAATTTCTCGTGTTTAAGTTCTTAAACATAAAATTAACACAAATTCGTTTTCTCTATGTGGTTTTAGTTTTTAAGCGATTAATTTTTAAAGGGTGTTGAGCGCAGCGGCAAACCACTCCAACTAAATAGAGAGTCAGAATCACTCATTTCTAAGCGGCTCCTCTTATCTCTCTATAATTGGACTTGTCAGTCTGAGCCCGCCTCTCAACGCCTACGGTCCGTCGCCAGCGCATAAATTTGTTGTTGTTGATAAGCAAGCTGCGGTGTTCGCAAAGCCCGTAGCCCTTGCATACATTTATAAAGTTAATAAACTGAAATATTGAATTTATCTCGCCTTGTGATTTGTTTTAAAAATAGCTGACAAAAAGGCTTGTTAGCTCAACAAAGGGTTTTTTAAGGATTAAGAGTTTTCCGTTCGAAAAACTCTAACATGATATTGAGAAAGTAAAAGTTTTTAGAAATAAAAGTTGGTTCAAAGTCAATACTTAAACTTTAAAAATGTAACATGACATTGTGAAATCTGAACCAAGTTTTTTGTTCGATTTTAACGCTTTCTTAAATATCAGTTCAAATGAAATTTAAAATATTATTATTAATGCCATGTAATATGAACAAAATATATAGGAATCGACTTAAATAGGAACTCATGCTCACCAGTTCATCGGCATGAGGATCGGTCCAGTAGTGATCGGCTGTCTTGGCCCGCGTGAAGTCCAGGGCACAAGGACCCACCAGCAGGGAGCTCAGGATGGAGCCATAGTCCGGATCGGCCACCAGGGAGTCACGATCGTAGAAGCTGCTGGCATTGCCCACCAGATACTCGATGATTTTGGTGAGTCGCTTCTCGTAGAGAGCCAACCGAATCCACAAATACCTTAGGATTACAGACAAACACACCATTAAAATAAAATAATAATATTTACATTTCAAGTTAATTTTATAAAACTATTAAAAAAAATTGAAAGTAAGTGAAAAGCATTATTTTTATATTCAATATTTATTTACAGCTTGTGAATCGTAGAGCTACAAGTATAAGCTCAATGTTACATTTTTATTTATATTCCACAAAAGCTTTTCAATAAGTAAGGATTTCCTTTTACAAGTAAGAATTTTAATTGTAATATTATAAGAAAAAGAAGTGTATAAAAAGATTCTCAGTTTTTAGGTTTTTTCTCTGTATTTTAAATTATTTTTAAATTGTAATATTTAAAGATGACCAATAAGAGGTGTGTGGAAAAATTCCCAGTTAGCACGTTTTGGCTTTCTATATATTAATAAATGATATATTATATATATTAATGAATTTTAAAACGCAATAGTTGATACAATTATTCTTAATCAGTCAATTAAGCTCTAAAAATTATATTTTAAAATTAAAAACAAACGTTTTTATGGCTGACTTGGGCTTTTAGGTGGTTCTAAGCCAAACACAGGGTTATGCGAAATTCAGCTAGTAAAATGAACTCACTTCATGCTGGCCAGGGACATGCTGGAGTTGCTGGCACTGACGCTGATGGAAGCGGATACGGATGCGGATGCGGATGCGGAGGACGAGGTGGCCGCCGCACTGTTGGCGGCGGACATCGAGTTGCTGCTGCTCTTCTTGAGCATCGGCGGCCGCTGGAAACTGTCGCTGCTGCTGGAGGACCGCTTGCTGGGATCGCTGGCCTCGATCGCCTGAACCAACTTGCTAATGTGCTCCGCATCCGGGCAGCTTTTCGCGATCTTGTGCAGCAATGCCGTCGTCGAGGAGGTCTTGAACAATCCCAGGGCCCGCCGGCGGAGTCCCTGACTCAGACAGGCCTCCACGGCGCCGCAAAGTGAGGTCACCGAGCTGCTCTCCTCGTGGACGTACTTCTTGGTCACCGCCTCCTCCATCAGCTGCTTCACCTCCTTCTTCACGCTGGCTATCAACCGCTCCTTGAAGTCGGAGCCATCTGGGGAAGAGCGTTCCAAAGTGTTTAATATACTTACAAAGGAATCCCTTTAATTCACTTTATACATATATTTCCCAAAATCACAAAAAAAAATATATATAATGTATTTATATAATTTCTTTGTTAAATCACATAACGTTTTATAAAAGCTATTTGACTGTTTTATATATTTTTTCCATATCGAAAAGCATTTAATTTGCTTTTATAAATATGTTTGAAAAACGTATTAATGTAATTTTGTTTTTAGATTACTTGAACATTTAATTAAGCTACATATTTTGTGAGCCAGTAACAAAATCAAATTTATGGCAATAAAACATGTCAAAAATGTGTCAGAAAAAGTTAATAATTTCCATCATTACCACGTAGATACATAAAATCGCACTGATAACATAATCTAATCTGTATTATAATAAAGGTCACCGGTGACCTAATCAATGCACTGCGATTAAGTTTTTGCATTGGTTAATGTATGGAATTCATCACACAAAAATGTCAAACTTATTTGAATAAAAATGTGGTATACTATTTATTTTTCTTAGTAATGATTATATCCATAAGAAAAATATACTATCAAAAAAGTAATTTGTTTGATGGCTTTTTGAGGTTCCTAAACCAAGAGTACACAATATGAGTAATTTCATGAACACAAATAATAGTGATGTTTGACAAACCCCTGCTATTATTACATTTCGCCAAGCCACTCGCATGAAAAGTAAACCCCGCTGGGTCTTAAAACGAAATCACAGTAAATATTGACCCCTCCTGCGCCATGTCCTGAATGTCCTGTGTGTCCCGTATGTTCCGTATGTCCTGTGACGAAGTCCTGCAGTCTGAAACTCAATATGTCCAACATGTGTTCGCTGCCACCCCGCAAACACTATCCCCCAGTCAAAATGCTAATGGCATTTGCACTCAAAACTCACGATGGCCGCCGGCCACGTATAATTTCATTTTCATTAATTGTTTTCCATTTGGAGTGACATCGGTGGGTTGGCCAGTTGGCCAGTTGCCCGGATGGCCAGTTGCCCGGATGGCCAGTTGCCCCGATACAAGTACAGATTCGGATACACTCACAGATCCATCGAGATGATGGATTATGGATGATGAATAATGGCCGAGAGACTCGTTTGGAAATTGGAAATATATGCAGATCGGGTGGCAAGTCAATGGATGGGTCATAAAACAAGTCAATGCAAGGCCGTAAATAAACGGAAAATGTGATCCAGATATGGCATCTGTTTAATTAGATATTCTAGAGGACAAATAGTGGTCCTGCGACATATGCTTTAAATATTTGTCAACTTGTCAAGCAGAAGAAATATTGCTATATATTATGCCTTTTATATTATTTATATATTGTATTTCCCTTAATTATTCATAAAATGTGAGTTAAATACATACAAAACCTTAGAAAATCAAGAAGTATTTTAAATAGAAGGCCTAGAAATTCTAAAAGACACATTTAAAGCCAAAAAAAACCTATTCTTTGGTTATTAAAAATATAAAAAAAAGTTTAAAAGAAGAATTCGTATTCATAAAAGTAATCTGAATTAGGTATTGCAAAAAATCTTTTGTAATAATTTATTGAATAAAGGAAAATCAATTTCCTATTGTGTTTTGTATATCCTCTTTAGAGACATATTTCTTCTAAAAGGCAAATATATTTTATTGAAAAAAAAAGAGGTCAACAATATGTAATACATTTTGAATATCCTCATTAGGGATCGTAAAAAAGCTGCATCAATTTCCTATCAAATCGATTGCAGAATGGATATTGGTTTTTGGGGTTTTCCGGATGCACTTCCCACTGCGAATTTAATGGCCTGCCGCCCGCTGAGCTGGGTTCATTATGCTGGATGTGGATGTGGATGAGGATGAGGATGTGGATGAGGATGTGGATGAGGATATGGATGAGGATGAGGATGGAGATGACGATGTGGATGTGGGGGGTTGGACTTGGACTAGTGGATGGGGTTGTGGATGTGGCTGTGGCTGTGGCGACAACAAAGTGCTGACTGTCTGGGACGCCGACCGCGTTGTCGCCAGGCAGTGTCCTTGAGAGGGGGGGGGGAGAGGAGGGGTTTGGGGGTGGGGCCACCAATGGGTGGCGGTGGGCGGCAGTTGGCCAACAATAGGTTGCCTCATTTTAATTGCTGCCCTCTTGTTGCACAATGCACACTTGCTGTTGCTCTTCCCCACTTGCCACATCCATCCCCTCCATCTATCACATGTAATTAGCATTTAAATGGTCGCAGCACGGGTCCTTGGAAATAAGTTTTAATAACTCCATGCCCCCAACTCCCCATCTCCTCATTCGGGAAATGCAAATATGCTGGCGAGAAAGTGGAGAAAGTTGTCGCTTCTGCCATTTGCTATTTGCTTTCTGCTGATTTGTTTATTTATTTGTTTGCCTGGCCTCTGTTGACGGCGCCAAATGAAAGTAAATACTGCAAGATACTTAGATAATTGCACAGAACAAGTACATAAACAAAGTGTATAAAATGAGATACAATCTATATATGTATAAAATAAAGGAAAAACCCACTCTAACTTTAATTTAAACATTTTTTGTTAAATTGATTTTGGATTTTATAGAAGTGTGTAACGTTTTTTTCCAAGTGCAATGCTTAGTACACAGAACAAATACATAAAAAATACGTCAAAAATAAAGAATTAAAAACCCACTATTCATTTAAATTTGTTTATTATTAATTCATTTAATTCATTTTGGAATTTGTAAAAGTGTGTTAGGTTTTTTTCTAAGTGCAACATCGACATTGGCGCTGGAGAATGTTGGATGTCCTTTGGGACGGAGTGGCCAGCCGGAGCAGCATCATCAATAGCATCTAAATGGAAACGGAGAGGGCGGCTGGGTCACCACCACTGTGACCTTGATGGGCTTGGGCTTGGTCTTGGCCAGCGATTATCCCACCGGGAGATGCTGTAGGTCAACCCACACAATAACAGGTGGGAGCAAGCCATAAAAGCAATCCTTAAAGCTCACGGCGACACTAAAATTTGTACATTACCTGCCGCTTTCATTTCACCACATATATATATATACTTTAAGACATGGTCAACAATTTGTTAATATTTCATTGATTGAACTGGAAATTCAATAGCAACTGAACATTACTTTTCTTGAAAATATTCTGCAGACTGTTTTTAACTGAAATTAGAAGTGACCTTTAAAGTAAAGCGTCCACCTGGCGTATGGGTAATCAATCAATCGGGGAAAGTGAAAATCGAAATCCAAGAAGAAGCCAAAGGCCAAAAATTTGTTTTACAATCCCCTGACAAATAAAAAAGAAAAAAATGGAAACTCTTGAGCAACAGAATCCTGTAGCTCAACGAGAAACTTTATCAATTATCCCCCAGAACAATCAAGAGCGAAATTTGCCGCAGTGAAAATCAATTTCAGTTTGTGCCAAGTTCAGGAAATAGAGAGGGCGGAGGGGGGTGGACAAGAGGAGAGGTCCTTCGTCCTGGAAGAGCGTTCTCTTCTTGCAATCGTAAATTCATTTGGCCCACCAAATGGCAATTGATGGCTTAAACAGGCTCAATAACCAATTTGGGCCACACACCCAAGGCCGAACCTTAATTAAGGGTAGCGGAAAATGTGGAAAATGTGGGAAAATTTTGGGCGACCGTGTGGTTGGCTATTCCTAGCCAGCAGCATTTTAAATAAAATGTTTCTATTTTCATTCGGGGCCCAAAATCTTATGCTGTTCGCTGGTCCGCACTCTGCTCGATATTTATTTTGATGTGGACACGGATATAGATGTTTGCTGGGCTTTGCTTTTATGCGGGCTTTTCGCTTAACTCCGGTTTTACGACCCTGCACCGTTTTTGTGGCAGTTACAGGGCAAAATGGCAAATTAAATGGGTTTTTCCTTAAATTTAACTAAAGAAAAATTCGGTTTTTTTACGTTTTTTCAGGTAAGGTATAAAAGTCTAAATAAATTATGATTTAAATTGTTCCTATTGCCTTGAAAAATAACGTTTACTTCCAGCTAACACTTATAAAAATGTTACTAACAAGAATATATATAAAAGAATATACCAAATTTCCAAAGACTTAAAAGCCCGAATAACTTGTGTTTTTATTGCAAAAGACATATTGTTTATTTTCTACTAACTTTTGCATCTGACAACTTTTACAAATATTAATTTCCGTTTGAATGTGTATTGTAGAAGCATATTTATCTAAAATCAAAATCTAGGCACATGTGTGCAGAAACATATGTATAATGGCTTGTGAGTTTATCTAACTGACAACTATTTTTATAGAATTAAGATAAAGACTTAATTGGACAAAAGGCAATGTCAATGGCATAGAGAGAAAGTCCTGAATCTGCAATAAAATCAGACTCAAATCCACTAACACAACTACACTCGGGAAAAACGCAGATTTCGCAAATTATGAAGTTTTAACAATGTTTTTATCCCATATTTTTCTTGTTTTTGATAAGTAAGAAAGAAGGCCTTTTATATATTGCTTAAGAACTAAATATTAGTTAATAAATATTGAGGAAAACTTTTGTGACATTTCTACGAACTCATTACTTTAAGAGCCTATTTTCTCTGAGTAATATAACTCATTATACATTTGTTGTTCCATTTTTTTTTTGTGCGTGACATTGTGGTTGGCTGTGCTTTCTATTCATTTGGTTGTTTTCTGTGTGTTTGTGTGTGTTTTTTTTTTTGGGGATTGCTATCTCGCAGAAAATGTAGAAACACCCGCATAAATAGATAACTAAATAAATATGTACATATAGATGTGGGCATGGGGAGAAACTGCGACATTAATTACAGTCTAATGTATTGTACATATTGTGTGTGTAGGCCCCAACACGCAAACTGCATTAAGTGTTGCTGTTCGCATTTGAGTAGACCGCAGCCAGACCGAAGAAAAACTTTGACCCGATTTCCCCCAGGAATGGGCAATCGAAGTTCAAGGGAGACCCTTTTATTGAACAAAATGGGGGCGAAAATAAATATCTAAGGCTGAGGGCCTTTAAATAGCGTTGAGTTTCAATGTGTATACCAAAATCATAGGGCAAGATATTAGCTTCAATGGTTTTAACCAAAAGTTTTACTAATAAGAATAAAGTAAATATTTTCAGCGATATGATTATCAGACCTAGAAAAAAATAACAAATAAATAACTAATTTTTATTTACTAAAAAAAAGTAGATTTTAAGTTGTTTGCATAAGCTTTTTTGTCAAAATTCGCTTTGTTTTTATGCAAAATCATTTAGAGTTTTATTATCTTATTTAAAGGTTCGGAAGAGTATTTAAATAAAATAAAATAAAAATAAAATATATAAAAAGCTTATTTCAGCACACGTACTCAAAAATGAAAACCTCATGAAAAGCCAGCTCTGCGAAGTGTGTGGCTATTTACTTTGGCTCAATAAAATGACAGAAAACAAGAAAGGAAAGCTAACTTCGGGCGGAGCCGAAGTTGATATACCCTTGCAGAATATTCTGTAAATAATATTCTCCAAAATTATTCATATGATGCATTCTTAATACAAATAAAAATCCCAACTTCCTAACTTTAAAAACACCAAAGTTATGGCAATTTCAATCGTTCAGTTATATGGCAGCTATAGGATATAGTCGGCCGATCCCTATAAAATTTGGTAGGTCGGATTGATTGGCCAAATATAAAACCCATAGAAAATCCCAACTTCCTAACTCTAAAAACACCAAAGTTATGCTATTTCCTATCGTTATATGGGGGCTATAGGATATAGTCGGCCGATCCTTATGAAATTTGGTAGGTCGAATTGATTGGCCAAATAAAGAAGCCATAGAAAATCCCAACTTCCTAACTTTACAAACAGCAGAGTTATGGCATTTCCTATCGTTCAGTTATATGGCAGCTATAGGATATAGTCGGCCGATCCCGGCCGTTCCGACTTATATACTGCGTGCAAAGGAAAGAAGGGTGTGTGCAAAGTTTCAATTCGATAGCTTTAAAACTGAGAGACTAGTTCGCGTAGAAACAGACAGACGGACAGACGGACAGACGGACAGACGGACAGACGGACATGGCTATATCAACTCAGGAGGTGATCCTGATCAAGAATATATATACTTTATAGGGTCGGAGATGTCTCCTTCACTGCGTTGCACACTTTTGACCAAAATTATAATACCCTCTGCAAGGGTATAAAAAGAAATTTTGTGCCTGAAAATTCTCACCCACGCATCATGAAAAAGCGTTTTGTTGGCATAGTTCAATTCGATTGCAATAGATTAAACGATAATTGGCTGACATTCTTTCATCACTGTGCAAATGGTAAATAAACAAAGATTATCCCGAATGGAATGTGTGCATTGTCTCCTTTTAAAAGTGGGTCGAATGCCGGGAGAACTGTAAGTAAATGGGCATAATCCAGGGAAGAGTAAATGCTGTGAAATCTGTGCAGTTATACCATTAAATAATATGCCAGAGATGGAATTTTTCGCAGTTAAGTTGAGGGGTTTCTTGGAAGAGCCTGCTGTTGGTTCGCCCACGCTGTGGGCAAATGCAATTTGTTGGTATTTGCAATTAAAATTGTTATGCGCTGGGTTCTCATTCACGCGCGAGTCGTCCACTCCAAAGCCCCCCCACCACCCATCCCTTAGCTGACCTCTGAACTTTGCACTAATTCTCCTTCAGCTTGCCGCGTTGCAAAAACTTGCAGCTTTTCCATCACCGTGGGCGTTAAAGTCAATTTTATGCAAAGCAATGTGCACGGAACATTTAAGCAGCTTACGCAGGACGAAGGAGCTGAGATCTCGAGGAAGGGCAGTTGGAATTCATGCTCTAACAAGCAGGAAAAGTCAGCATCAACAAACACTGGCACATACACCCATTCACCCACCGGAATGCCTAATTAGGCGCAGGAAAAGCTGTGCAATTTTCCATTTTCCCTTTCGAATGCATCAAGTGTTGGCAGAGCAAAGGCCAGAGGTTGGTGCATATGTCATTTGGAAAATGGTCGAAATATGATAGATGCACTGACCTTTGGCCCCCACACTCGACCTCCGACTTTTGGCTTTTGATTCAACTCATTCAATCGTACGAAATGCCCGGAAAAGTAGGCAACATTTCTGTCATATTTCATTCACAGCCATTCCAAAATCGATTCTTTTAATCTTCTGCTCTAAAAGCTGACTTCGAACACGGGTTTCATACCCAACTCAAAGTCTCAGGGAAAATTCACTAGTATGCCGACTGAATTATAAAAATTTAAGAATAGACAAAATGGCATTTCTTATTTTGGCAATTATTTAGGGACTATTGCTGTAAATTACATTTGTAGATCAGTTTCAAAAATGCCTGCTTTGCAATAATTGATGAATGGACTTTTTCAATAACATTTTCAATGTAAAGAATAATAATGGGACATCAAACGCTCGTCTTTATAATATAAAACTTTTTTGTGCTGTCATAAAAACTATACGTATTTTATTGCAATGAAATTCTTTAAAAGCCCCTTCCGTTTTTGTTAATGGTTTCCTCAGATTTCTGTCTGTAACATAAGCTTTGGCATTTTTAAAACACATTTTCCATCAGGTGCCCATCATGTGTCCATCCAACTAATAGTCCAATAAAGAATTGCCAAACAATGCGATTTCTTTTCAAGGCATTTGATTGACATTTAGGAATGCTACTCTTTGAAGAACTTGGGATATTTGTTAGCCCGCCACCCCCGCCCCCCTCTCCCCATTCCCCCTTCCCCCTCGGCCGCTCAATATCCTAGAAAAAGGACAAACTTTCGGAGAATTCGGAAAAAATGAGCAACTGGTAGAGTGAAGAGCGTTTGCCCCGAAAAGAGCTTTTAAAAAGGGGAGTGTTGAACATGCTGACATGAAATTAATGATGACCAGACAGTGGATTTTTAATTTTGAAGGATCCTAGCTAGGACTTTAATATTAATGGCACTGACAGGACGCAGGGCAGGCAGACACACGCACGTCAGGATAACGACTCTGGCGCTGGCAGTAAGCCCGCACTTTGATGGCTTTGTCATGAAAGACAGAAGGACGTGCCAGAAGCAGAAATACGTAAATTATGGCACCAAATATACCCTATGTGTTAATACTTCACGAATCACAAAGTAAAGGCTAGTTAATTGGGCTTATATAGTTTATATAAAGCAAGATGAGTTCATATAGTTAGCCATCGTTTTTTATAAACGTAACTTGATTTATTTTACTTATTTTATTTTTAACTACCACAAATATAGCTCCAATTAAGGTTTATTAAAATAATTTAAATGTTTGTTAATTAACAATGTAATTTAAGTGGGCCATTGTAAGAGAAACCAGTTTTTAAGCCCAATAAATAAGGTACCCATGATATAAGCTTAGGAATATGATGTCCCTTAGTGCCAGCCTTCCCCTAAACTCGCCGAGAAGTTGGCTATACTTTGTGGCCAGTGCCTTAACACACACGTGTGCCACACAGACGCACTCACACACACATGCAGGACTTTCCATTTGACCTCTGTTACTTTTACTGTCAACGGGGCGTTAAGTGCACGGTCGCATATCCTTTGGGGTGGACCAGTACAATGGGCAGCCCTTCAAAAACCCATTGTCAATCGACCAAATTTGCACTTGTTGAACAGCAAGGGACAAGATTTTCATTTTGCTTCTTCCCTAGACTTTGGAAATAAAGTTATAAATCGAACAAACACAATTTAATAATAAAAAACAAGTGAAGAAAAAAAAAGGCAAGAATTAGCTTTATTAAATTTAATATTAGAGGCAGTAAAATTATTTTATTTTTTAGCATAAGCTTAAATCCATTCAAAAGCAAAGCAATTCTTTACGTTCAACAAATATTTTAATTGAATCGGCAATGTTGCAAAAAACTGTGAGAACTTAAAAACTAACATTGTAGCTTTAAATTTATTTAAGTTAAATTCAATTCATTCCTAAGCTTAACTCTGTTATTAAGGCCATTTGGAATATCTTTTATTTTCTCTAGATTTTATAGGTATATTGAGAAATTTCCCCAACGGTTCACTCTGATGTGCGGCAATGGGCGACATTGAGTCAGAAGTCAGCCCAGTCAATCTCATCGAGGCCGACTTGAGTCCACAGCTCAGAACTCACAACTCGCAGCTCATGGCTGTTGGCTTTTAGCTAATGCCATAATTGAGCAATTGATGATGGCCACATCATCATCAACATCGCGCCGACAGGCGGCCAAGTCTCCACGTTATCGGGAATATCGCGGAATGGGGGTGGCAAGGCCGCCCAGTTGAAACATAAACAAACGCCCCCGCCTTGAACACGCAATTTCGAACTGCCGCATTTCGCTGCCACATCGATGCGGCCAATCGAGGTTCATTCATAAAAGTTATACGCCAAGAAATGTCTGGGGAACCCCCGCTGCACTCCGTTGCCAGAACTCCGGACCACTGGATAACACGGACTGCGGAATCCCGAGAGTATAATGACCGGACAGAGAACCACAGGATGTCCGTCTGGCGCAGGAGATACCGATATAACATAGATACAACAGCTGCCATTGAAAATATAGAAGCTGCCATTGAAAATATAGAAGCTGCCATTGAAAATTTGAAATTATAACATTTGTATTTCAAACATCTTATGAATACTTTCTTTTTATTAAAAAAAGATTCCAAAGCGTATTTATTATCTAACTATGTCTAAATGTTCTTATATGAATACATTTTGTATATAACATTTATTTTAAAACCTATGTTTAGATTCAGGAAATTTTCTTAGATTTTCATATTAATAAATAACGTCATAAATTGCTAATCACATAAGTGAAAATATAACTTGTGCCAGAAGTTTATCACTGGGTTATCTATTACTCGTTACTTACAATAACTGACTTAATATGCTATGAACAGATGGCAAAGCTTGGGCAAAAGGCCAAAAGTCAGGGCCAAACAGCAGTTCAAATTATTAAATTATAAATTTGATGTTAAATATAATTATGAGAGCAATTTAGCAAAGTTTACCTGTTGCTTTAATCAAATTATGGGAACTTGCTGTGGAGGCAAAATACGTATAATCCATACACTGAAATGGGGCTTATCCCAAACGCACACGGATAAATTGTGCGACGAAAAAAGGCGGAGCAGAGTAAATTGCCTGGCCGTGCTACTTTCGTGTCCTTGACTGTGTGTGTGTGTGTGTGCCCAGTTAAAGCAGTTGCTTTGCATTGATTGCCAGGGATTAGGATTACCGGGAAATGCAGAAACCCCTCACACTCAAGCCACAACCTACTACGCAGCCACAACCCACTTGGCATAAACCTGCACACCTGAATGAATTATATATATACGTATATCTGCACATATATATATTTGCATGGAGCTTTCATCGCTTTAGCCGATGCGCGCGGGCAGAGTCACGAAATTCTTTCGAAATTATGAAATATGAATAGCGATGGTCGACTGCTGGAATTATCTGGCACACGTGTGTATTTCTTTTACTAGGGTGTATCGTAGTTAAAATAAAATAAAATAAACGAATTAAAGGTATTATTGCCAGCTATATGTGGTTCTAAAGTTGATCAAAAACAAATTCTTGTTGTCCACAATTTTAGTTTTAATGTGTGGTGTTCAAGGAAATACTGCTTTTAATGCTGACAAAATGGCTTAAAAATGTCTACTAAATTTAATTTAAAAAAGTGTATTTCATTATTATAAACAATTAAGATGAGTTCTATTTGCATACCTTTTTATATGATTGGATAAATAAATATTAAACATTATTATCAGATATAAATATTTGTTCAATGTATTTTTTAATGAACGAACCTGTGGCGTACACAGTCACACATTTGCATAATTTTTTTTTTAAATCAAGCTGTACTCTTTGCTTTGCAGACATTGTTTACAATTCGTAATAAATGAAAACTGCGTCGTTGTACTAAAGCTTAAATAATGACAGTTATGGGGCGTATGGGTAATACGCATTAAAGTATTACCCATACGACCCGTTACCATTGCTTACAATTTTTAAACTGCATTTTTAAACTCGATATCTATTATTTATATGAATTAAAAATAATGCTTGTTAAATAATATTAATTAATATTAGCTTACTATTACTCATCCGCTGTATTTTCTTAGCTTCAACAAATATTTATATAAGTTTATAAATATAAACATTTTTAAAATATTATTTTTAAATAAAAGACTTCTATTAGAAAAATAAATTTGAAAAATTTTGTTCTAACATTTTTTTGTGAATTTATAGTTAGAATATATAAATACAAATTCGTTAACTTTACAGATGTTTAAATAATTTACATTCTTGCATTCATAAAGGCTCTTGAATTTGTGTTATATATATTTGATACCAACTGAAAGAGTTATTTCAATGCACTTTTTAGTGAAAAACAGCCAAAGGAAAAGGAAAATGTAACTTTTCTAAGATACTGTTAAACAATGCAGAAATATTCTTAGCTCTCTGAGAGGATTTCATGGCTCGTTAAAAGAAGTTCAGGACCAAGTTTTTACCTCAAAGGTAGGCAGTTGAAAAATGTATGAAAAGTGTTCGTTAGACACCCTGCCGATGGATGATTTTTGGGGTTTTTTGAGTTGTTTTTTATAGGGGAGGTGGTGGAGGGGGGGATGGGGGGTCGATCACTTTTATTACCTGCACTGGTTTGCACCATTTCGCAGGAGTTGCGTTCTGGATGCGAGTGGGCGTGTGTTTTGGGGCTTGCGGAGATTGCCCAAAGCTTTTCGTCGTAATTCCGCTTCTCTTCACGCGCGCGTGAAATGTATTTCGAAAATTTGTATTTGTTTTGCGTATGCCGACGCCGAGCAGAGAGCAAAGTGTCGCCTGTGGCAGCCTGCGTTTTCCCCAATTTTCCTTGCTTTTCCTCGCTTTTCCACGCTTTGCCTCCTTTCCTTCCTTACTAGTTGCTGTCCTTTATAAATAATTTGGCTGCCGCCGTTGGGGGTGGTGGGGCAGATACGTTCGCCATCGGACTGGCTCACCACTGACTCACTACTGACTCACTGACCAACTGAACGCTGGTCTAAGCGCAGAAAACTCAGAACAGCAAAAAAAAAAAAACAAACAGGGCCAGACACACTCGACAGCTAGTCGGAGTTTGTTTTTTCCAGGCAGAGCGCGTCGTGTGCACGCGACCAACTCCGCAGCGAAACTGAAGCGGAAACTGAAACTGAATCCGAAATGGAAGACAGCAACATCGGCGGCATCAACATGAGACTTAACAGTCGGCAACATCAGTGCAAACAGCAGTGGCGGGAGCCACGATTACAGCAGGACCAAAGAAACTAAATTTCAAATGTAACCCATTTGTAAGCCATAAAATTTGACAGAATTACATTATATTTACATCCCTTTTCTATATTTAAACTTAATACCGTACGATTTCTTAATGTAAAAATAGTTTAGGTTAAACATAAAGACAGAAACACTTATTTAATATAATATTAAACGCACGTTTAATAACATCATTTAATAAATAATAAACATATAATGGAATAAATGAAGATTGGAAACAAAAATTATAGAGCATGAGGAAGTTTAAATCACAGATCATTTTGTGTATAGTCCTTAGCCTATGTCATAAACAATAAATTTGAAGAAGGCATTTGTTTTTATAACTAGATTGCCTGATATTAATTTTCGATTTTCACTTACAACCTTTACCGCTAAAAAAGCTGAATTCCGCTAGAAGCCTGCCATCTCTGATGTTACAGCAGCAACATGCACAACAACAGCATGTAAAGCAGCAACAACAACAGTGACACATCGTAGCTGATACCACCACACCTCCCCCTCTCCATCGCACCTTTTCCCTTACTTTTCGTTTCGAAAGCTTTTCGCACTTCTCCCGTCTCGCTTACACTTTAGGGCAACGCACACGAAAACATACACGCGCACAGACAAGGTCAAAATAAGCAATAATTATTTTACATTTTGTATTGTACTGTAGAGACGGATACTTATAGTGTTTCCTAAATCCCTTTAAAAATAGAAAAATAGAGTACTTCTCTTGATATTTATACCCGTTACTCGTAGAGTAAAAGGGTATATTGTATTCGTGCAAAAGTATGTAACAGGTAGAAGGAAGCGTTTTCGACCCTATAAAGTATATATATTCTTGTTCAGGATCACTAGCCGAGTCGATCTGGCCATGTCCGTCTGTCCGTCTGTCCGTCCGTATGAACGCTGAGATCTCGGAAACTATAAAAGCTAGAAGATTGGCATTTTGCATGCAGATTTTAGGAGTTCCTACGCAGCGCAAGTTTGTTTCAAAAAGGTGCCACGCCCCCTTTAACGCCCACAATCGCTTATATACGATTTTATTTAAATATAAATTTAAATATTTCGGAAAAGTAAAAATGCAGTTTTATTGTGTTTATCAATACCTATCGAAATGTAGAAGAAATTTTTCAAATCGGACCATTCGTTTAAAAGTTATGCGTGATCAAAGTTTCTATCTCCATCTCCCTC
The DNA here is from genome assembly GCA_018153365.1 of Drosophila fuyamai. Lineage (NCBI taxonomy): Eukaryota > Metazoa > Arthropoda > Insecta > Diptera > Drosophilidae > Drosophila > Drosophila fuyamai. The sequence goes on from JAECXW010000062.1 coordinate 9,710,780, forward strand.
GCACTCCTTTTACCTGAGTAACGGGTATCTGATAGTCGGGGCACCCGACTATAGCGTTCTCTCTTGTTTAAATTGATTTTGTGAAACTTTCTAACTCAACTTTTAAACTTATAGCTTAAGCTAACGATTAAAGTTATAGGATTAATCCTCCAATGGATGTTTGTTAAAAGATGTAAATCACAAAACTGAATACAACTTAAAGGAAAAAAGAATATATAAACAGAGGAACTTCTATAAATCGAAGACTCTATAACAAAGGTGCCCGTGTGAATTCTCAAAGTAGTTTTACAAAAAAGGCATTTTTTCTTTTTCTAAGTTATGGAAGCACGAATGTAATTTGTAATATAACTATTGTTATGACCGCTGCTGTGTTCTTTCCGTATTTTTGTGTGTGTGTGTGTGCTTGTGTATGTGAGCTGGCAGTTTGCTGACGTAGAAGTCGCTGGCTGTGTAGCGCAAAATCCAGCCACAAGCAACAGGACATCATGCCAAAATGCCCTGCTGAGCGCGAAGCCCCCACCCCCCCCTTTCCTCCTACCCCACCCCCTATCCACCCGGGAACACCCTCATCCCTTCAACCAAAAAAAAAAAAAAAAGAAAACCCCAACCATGCTTACAACTCTGCCCCAAATTTAGATGAAAACATTTCGTTGTAATTCGTGATCCACTGTTGCTTCGCATTGAGTTTGCGCCCTGGCCATGTAACCCACATCCTTACATCCTGCACCATCCATACACCACCCACCACCACCCCCCGCTGGCGGCATTGGCGGGCCCTAACATAACCTGCTCACTGAGTATTCGTGTGTACCGAAATATTCCTCAATGATGGTCTCAGGTGCAGGCAAAGTGAATTTCAGTGTTGCCAAAGCGGGAATCCTGCCCAGGAATTCGTATTTTTGGGGCTGGTTGCCCGTCCAGCATCCAGCATCCAGCTGTGCAACAGCAGCAATATTTCCGTAAGGATGGTGACAGGAAACAGGATGAGAGTTGATTTCCAGGGGGGATTTGGTAAAGTAAGTGGAATGCTGCATTTTTAGAAACTTTCAAATGACCGCACGAGAAATATTTCACCAAAAATGTATGGCAAAATAGAGAGAATTTAATGAATAAGTAAATGATTTTCTTTGGCTTTCGACCACATATTGTGTTCAATTAAAAGTAACTGTACAAAAAGGTTATCCTTTTAATTAAAAAGAAAACTCAAACAAGATCAGCAGCCCATAAAAGTAGGCAATGAAAAATTCAATTGATTTAAATCTCATTGGATTAGTACTAAGGTTCTAGACTTTGTTATGATTAAATATTTGTTAAACATCGAAAAATCATTTAATTTCAAACTGAAAGACCTTTTTTAAAAAGTTGTTTTACTCTATTTTACGAAACTTGACAACAAAATTTTTTTTTTATTTTAAAATGTCAAAAGATGGGAAATAGTTTTATGTCCTCTATTTTCCATAATTTCGATCGCTTGTAATCATAAAGCAGTAAAACGTTTACAACCTAACAAAACAAAAAACGATTTTAAACTATAAAATTAATATTTTCTATACCTAATCCCCACACCTATTTAAGCAAAGTTAATTAAACAAAAAATGTAAAATGCCAAAATTAAATCTATTGTTCTTGTGTTCCGGCAAAGATGGTTATTAAACCATCAGAAAAAATGACGGATTGCTTTTTTGTAAACATTTTACATAATTCCTTTTATTTTGTTTTCATCGACATGGTTTCGGTAAATTATACATTGATCGTTTGTTTTTTTTTTCGGGCTTTTATGTGGTTTCGCTTGGAACATAAGATATCCGTAATATTCATGCGTATGCTATATGTGGTTACAATCGTGGGTAACGTAATATTCTATATGCTCGGGCTCTATAGGTGGCGTCTCTACACAGACGGGTATAAATATATATGTAGCTTAGTTTGATTACGATACAATATAATATAGCTAGAGTTCCTGCCTTGCTCTACGGGTTTTTAGTTCTTTGTTTTTTTTTTTTTGTTCATCGTGGTGGATCAGTAGATCTTTTGTCGAATATGTGTATCAAAAATGTGGCCAAAATTTTGGTTGGACTCGACTGCCATTCGTATATCCCCCCTTCTTTTCCCATCCAAGTGTAAAATATATCTTCTCGCTCCCCTCACCCCCCATTCCCCGTCTCTTTCTGTTGCCTGCCATCTCCTTCTCTTTCGTTATGTGTATATATATATATATATATACGTTTTAGCGTTTACAAAAATATCAATATTCAAAGAAGCAACAAGAAATCACATTAAGTATTTTTTTGGTTTTTCGTTTTTCGACGGTTTTTTTTTTTCCATACACAAAAAGCGTGCTACTCGCATTAACTTAGATTCCACACAAAGTGTTTGCTCTATATAGTTCTATATAAGTTGTATATAAGCCCAGTGGAGGGATTTTTGGTGCGCCTGCACTTACCAAAAAACAACAAAAACGGGATAGAAACTAGGTTCTTTTTTTTTTGCCTGAGAATAGCAACGAATCGGGTTCGATTATAACAATACACGGCTAACACATTCCGTTCTCTATATTTATGTTTGGATTAATAGGTATTTGTATAAATATTGTTTTAATATATATCATTATATATTGGATTGCATACTAATTCTGCTAATACAAACAAACACAATGTTCGGCAGCCGTCAACAACAAATTTCGTAACATTTTTCTGTGGGTATTTGGTTTTTTTTTGTTTTTCTTGGGTTTTGTGTGTGTGTGTGTGTCGGCAATTGTTCGATTCACCTATAGAGATATTACCCCAGGATCCACCTGTCGGGTATCTCGAATAGAAAAGTTTTTCTCACCGCTTGCAGCTACAAATGAAAAATAGGAATTAACCAAAACCGACCAAGCGAACAATTGCAATTTGATTCAGGGGTGCCATTGGAAAGCTCTAGAGATTTTAAATCTCCTGATAGGGAAACCAATGCATTCATATTTATACAGTTTTTAAAACGATATCAAGTAATTATCATTGAAATGTTTCATTTTACAAAATTCACCTTCCTAGAACTTTCTACGACTTCCCCTGAATATCTTTCAATAAAGGTGTGTATATATATAATATATCTTGATTAATTGCCAAATCAATAACATAACATTAACAACAATTGGCCGCAGTCGCAGCCGCACAGCATTGATTGCCATATATATAGACGATATCTAACACAATATCCATATACGTGATCCACCCTCTTCCCCCCCCCTTCCCCCTTCCCCCTTCCCCTGGTTCTCTCGAATATACAAAACGCATAAATATGCAACTGCCTGTATATAATATAATCGGTATATGCATGTATATTGTATAAGTATAAATAGTTTATCTTTTACGTTGTTCGATTTCCACTTGATTTCCTCTCTTTTTTGTTTTTTCAGGTCACTACAATTTCCTTAATTTTGCTAAATTTCTTTAAGCGATTCCCAGCCGTTTCCAAAAAAAAAAAACCATTGCGGATTACGGGAAGCCTCCCAAAAAACCTCAACGAGAGCCTCAGCTAATTGCAATCTCTAGGGTGCAGGTATGTTATATGTTATATGTTATATGTTATATGGTATTTGGTATTTAGTATATGGTTTATGGTATATGGTATATGGAATATGCTATACGTATGGTTATGTATCCCTAAGCGCTTTCTAACTCCGATTCAACGATTCTATGCTCTAGGTGCTAGCTACAAAGTACATCGCATGCTCAATACTGATCGGGAACTGAGGTCTCCAGGAACTGACAATGGATGACTGATGACGATGGCTCCTCCTCCTCCTCCTCCGTTTACTTGTTCTCGATGATGGTCTGCAGCTGGAGGACCAGGCTCCTGGACAGCTGCAGGATTGACTGGGCGTTGTGGCGCTCCGCCATCTCTGTAAAAATCACAATAATTTATATTTTATCAGAGTAAGATTGAGATGTTAAATATTTTATAGACATCATTTTAGAGCTCTAAACTATTGTCTTTTTTTGGCTTTACAAATATCTTGACCATTATCACAAAATAAAATGTTAAACGATTTTAAGGTTAGTTTTTTTACGGAACTTAAAATAAATTGCATGATCGCAATTTTTATTTTTTTGCACAATTCGAAAACTATATTCAGTAAATTTTTGTGTTATATTTGCCTGCTAGAAAATATAAATCAAATATTAACACATTAATCTATAATAAATTGTGTTTTTGACACTTGTAGGGTTTTTAAAACTTATTGGAGTAAAGAGTTCTGTTTGATTACTATTAAGACTTTTAACATATTTTAGTTTAATGAAAAATATTAAGAACTGTATTTTTAGGACAAATTAAAAGGAACAGCTTAAATTTGTTAAATGTTAAATGTTTTTAAGTGTTATTTCTTACCATTGAAGAACTTGATGACGTCGGTGAAGTCCATGCTGTTGGAGAGGATGATGTCGCGATAGGTCTCCAGCAGGGCCAGGGCCAAAAAGAGGACGAAGTGGCCGGAGGCGATGTGCTTGGCCGCCCAGATCACCTCCCAGGTGGCGAAGACGTCGTCGTAGACGAGCTCCCTCTTGAAGTCGAGCAGGAACCAGCGGTAGCAGAAGTAGAAGTGCGTGTAGTCGCCGTTGGAGTCCATCAGGTCGTACATCTCCGAGTCGAGGATTTGGATGAGGGACCTCATGTTGGCGAAGTGCATGTCCATGGCCCCGCCGCTGGGGAAGTTCTCGATCATGCGCTCCATGAGCTTGCAGAAGCAGCTGTAGCTGAGCGACTCGTCGTCGAAGATGACCAGGAGCGGAGCCACCAGGTCGCACATGCCCTGCATGTAGCCCACGTCCAGGTGCTCCCACACGTACGTGGAGATCACGTTGCGCAGCTTGTCCAGGTTCTCGTTGGCGAAGTACCAGTAGTTCCTGTCGCACCGCTGCACATCCTTCTCGATCCTGTGCAGATTCAGGCCGAACTGTTCCAGCAGCTCCACGCTGTAGACACCGCCATTGGAGCTCGCCGGCGAGACGCAGGCGGACTTGGGCTCCTGTAGAGCGTCCAGCGAGGCCACCACCGTGATGTCCTCGTTGAGGGGCGACATCAGGCTGGTCTTCCTCGATGTCAGCTCCTCGGTGGGATCGTCGTCCAAGGCGTCTAGCGAGGCCGCCTCTGTTATTATCACCGCCGTGGCCGGCTGCGATGATTCCTCCTCCTCCTGGTTGTCCAGCCTCACATCGTCGGCGCTGTGGAATTTGCTCAACTCTCCCGGCGGCTCCTCCTCATCCAGCTTGCCCTCCACCATGTCCACAAACTCGTTGCCCACCGTCTCATAGCTGCTCGTCGAGGGCGAGCTCTTGATGCTCAGCATCAGGATGTTGCCACTTCCGTCCAGACCCAATCCCAGATCGTTTTCGTTCTCGGAATCGGCGAAACAGTTCTCCTGCAGTCGCAGCGGTTCCATGTTGTCTATGTTCTGGAATTCCAGAACCAGTTGCTCACTGAGTCGCGGCATTCCAAGTTCTTCCTGATCCTCTGGCTTTTCCAAGACCTTCTCCTCTAGGTTCTCCAGCTCCTGCTCCTCGGCCTCCTGGCCCAGTTCCGGCTCGTCGAACAGATCCCCTGGATCGGATATATCCGAGAAGTCGTTGTCATCGAACACATCGTTCTCGCCCTCATCCAAGATTAGCTGCTCCTGATCCTCCTCGCCATTTCTTTGCTCCAACTCCAATTGGCGACTGCCGTTCGTGAGTTTCTGGTGGGGATTGAGGGTGCTCGAGGCATTGGCCGCCAGGCGAGCCTGCTCGGCACTCAATTTCGCCACGGCCAGTGCCGTCTTCTCCTTCTCCCGCTGACGCACGATGGCCTCCACCGCCAGCCACTCGCTCATCGTCGTCTCGTAGTAGTGTTTGCACGTCTCGTCCTGCTTGTTTCGCTCCTCCGGCGTGGAGCCGAAGGCATAGTGCCCCAGCAGATAGGGCCACACATCCTTGCGCAGGTCGGGCTGCACGCCGCCGAAGTAAACCAGGCGATAGAGCTCCAGTTCGCCACTGACCACGCCATCCTCGTGCATCGCCAGCCACTTTTCGCGGGTCAGGCCCTCCTCATCCGCAGCCACTGGAGGGAAAAAAGGAGCTATTAGTTGGTATTCATTAATCTAAATATTTTAATCAGTCTCTCAGTCAAGTCTATTTTAAACAATCATTAAATTTGGAGAATATGTTAGATTATGAAGCTCCTTAAATGCATGTAAATGAAAGTAACATACATTTTGGGTAATTTTTCTGAGGTCTTTAACCACTTTTTTTTAGGCTAAAAATATATTTAGTACGTTAAACATAATATCACACTCTGAATGTAATACATAACTATATATTTAACCAATGACGAAATATATAAATTAATATATTTATAAAAAAACAAACATATATAATCAAAAGACTAAAAAGTGTCCAAAATGATATGCATTTAGGTGGAATTTCCCTTAGATTTTCCAGAATGAAAAAGGGGACTTACGATCCGGCATGATGCGACCGTTGACCAGGCCGGACAAGTGGGTTCGCACCGTGGAGAGGTGGCGGCAGTAGGCCAGCCAGCCGTAGAAGGCCCTGGAGATGATCTGCCTGCGCATCGTGGAGCAGACCAGCTCGATGCTGGTGCTCTGGCTGGCCTGGATCAGGGGCGTTTCGCAGCTGCTCTGGTCGATGGAAAGGCTCTTGCTGGAGCAGTCGCTGCTGCCGGTGGTGGAGCAGCTGCCCAGATGCTTTCGCCGCGGACTCGATCGCCCCAGCTCCAGGATCGGATGGCTGGCCACTGGAAAGGCGAAGGGATAGGCTATCACAAGAGTAACTACCTCCTGGTCAACTGTACTTACGGAACTCCTCGTGCTGGCACTTGCTGACCACGCGGAACACATAGTCAATGGGTGTCTCATCGGCGGTGGTGGCTCCTGCCTCCATCACCGACGGCAGGATGTGTCTCCTCACGCTTTTCGGCCAGGGGAACAGCTTGCCAATCCCTCGCTGCGACCACAATGGCGGATCCAGTTGGCCATGTGGCAGGAGGCCCGTCTCCAGGCAGCTGAGAAAAGCCTGGAGGTGTCCGCCCTCGGGAAAATGGATCGGCGGTCGCTGGACACCGTCCTGACCCACCAGGATGATTGTGCCGCCAGTGTCGCCTCCTCGATTCTGGTGACAGTGCACATAGACGATCTCGTCCACGTTGATGTTGAGGGCATAGCTCCAGTAGAAGCTCTTGTCGCCGCCATCGCCATCGATGTAGCCGTTCATCAGCTGGTTGGGCGTCCACTTGATCGTCAGCGACTGGACGCTTTGATGCAGACTGAGATATCCTGGCATCGGCTCGGACACGTCCTTGGGCAGCACCAGCACGTTGTTCTTCCCGTAGAGCAGAGTGGTCCGCGAGTTCTGGTGCAGCGACTCCACATAGTCCTTGGCCACGCTCGCCGGCGAGCTGGCCTTGAAGGATCCACTGCTCGTGTCCTCCGAGCTGGTGTGCAGGCTGCGCTTGAAGTTGATGATGGGCCGGTGGGTGGTGGGCGGCGTCCGGTTGCCCGAGCTGATCCTGTGACGCTGCACCTGGAGGGGGGGGAGATTATCGGGATATAGGGTCAAGCAATTCTGGGTAACTGCAAGGTAATCAAAGCCTGTCTTGAGCTTCAATACCCAGGGAAGTTTTCATAGATTCAAAAAATTATATTTTCAAAAACTCCACAACAAATGGGTTGATTTAAGAAAGCTTTCTAACGTAACGAAACTATTTTCTGAGTTTTACAAAAGCTAACCATTAAAACAAAAATTACAAAAAACAAAATTAAGAATTTCTAAATAATCTCCATCTTTTGTACACCAATTTAAATTACTAAAACCGTTTTAGTGATGATGCTATTAATAAGTATAGATAACTTCATTAATTAACTCCCCAAGCTGACAATCAAAGAATCCAATCCTATCGTTATAAATAAATTATAATGTATAAAATTCGTTCACTAAAAAAAAATGTTATGAATAACTTTTAAACGTAGAACAAACCATTTTAAACTTAAATATACATATATAAAAGTGTAAGCCTGTGTCCTTTTCTTGTTTTACTACCTAACTTTAAAGTTTTCTATATATAAAATGATAAGCTGGTTGCTGTTTTGGGCGAGGGACACTCACCAGCTCATCGGCACAGGGATCAGACCAATAGTGGTCGGCGGTCTTGGCCCGGGTGAACTCCAGGGCACAAGGACCCACCAGCAGCGAGCTCAGGATGGAGCCATAATCCGGATCGGCGACCAGCGCCTCGCGATCGTAATAGCTGCTGGCGTTGTTAACCAAATGCTCGATGATCTTGGCCAGCCGTTTCTCGTGCAGGGCCAGACGGATCCAGAGGTACTTGCCCAGCGGGGTGATGACCCCTCCTCCTGCCCCTCCACCGGATCCCGATCCCACGCCATTGGACACCGTGTTGATGGTGGTCACCGAATTGCTGCTCCCGCTGCCCTTGCTCAGGAGCTTTGGCTTGATGATGCTATCGCTGCTGGAGGAGGAGCGCTTGCCGCTCACCGCATTCGACTCCTGGGCGAGTTCCAGTTCGAGGAGCCGCCGGCTCACGTAGTCCGCCTCCGGGCAGATTTTGGCTATCTTCTGGATCAGCGCCGTCGTCGAGGAGGTCTTGAACAATCCCAGGGCCCTTCTCCGCAGACCATGACTCAGGCAGGCCTCCACCGCACCGCAGAGTGAGGTCACCGAGCTGCTCTCCTCGTGGACGTACTTCTTGGTCACCGCCTCCTCCATCAGCTGCTTCACCTCCTTCTTTACGCTGGCTATCAGCCGCTCCTTCAGTTCGGTCTCCGCTGAAAAAGGTAAACAAATGGGAATTCTAGTCACTTAGTGTACAGATTTTTGTAAAATAATAATATCACTATTTTATACATATGAAGTTTTTTGTTATTATTAAGTAAAAAAATATCACTCCTTATGAAAACATTTAATAGGTAATGTTTTATCAAAGTTACATTTTCTAATCTACAGTTTGTGGAAATGTTGGCATTAATATAAATTTTATTAATACCATATTAAAAATTCTTTTTAAGTAAGGTTTACCGATATAATATAATGCTGTCTGCCAACGAGAAGCAGTTTTGTATATACTAAATCAACAATATAAATAAAAAATACCTAATAACGATTATAAATGAAAGGCTTAGCATAAGGACATGATAAAGTTGTAATTAAATTATATAATATGTGCTAAGCTTTTAGATATAATCATTAAGTCTCATGTTAAGTTCTGTTTGTCTAGTTTAATTATTCATTTTTGTAGCATTTTAGTAGAAATTGGTCTTTGTGACTAGCTGTTTAAAGACAAGTTATATCAAACTTGTAGAGGATGTTAAAATTAAATAAATGCAAATCTAAAGGGGCAACCAAACCGAAAGACATTTTTGTCCACGTATTTGGAAGTTACTTATTTGCCTTCGTGTGGTTATTGATAATCCCAGGACCTCTTCTAACGACCGACATGACACGTCCACTCCCATTTTTTATTTCCCCACAGAGCACTCGTAACAGAGCCCCGATAAATATGCTTTGATTGATTGCACATGCCCTTCGATCCCACCGAATCCTGGTGCCCAGTGCCCAGCGCCCAAACCCAATGTCCTGCCCCCAACTCGTCTGGGATTGCGTTTGCTCTTGGAGTCCACCGACCGACGTCAATCATTTTGTCTTCGCTGTCAATTTTTGTTTTGTCTGCTTCTCTGCACAAAATCGTCCCTATGCTTCACTGCCCCCATATACCAACATTTATTGCTACATAAATGTATGGACGCACACAGTGCGTATGCGTGATGTATACAATTTTTGATCAGAAAGTTTCCCAAAACTCGGAATATTTAGATACACATATATTTTCTTAGATTATTAATGCTCAAGAAAACAGTAAAAAAAAGGATAATACTTGAAAACCATTATTTACCATCAACTTGTTGAAAAACTTTTTGGTCTATAGGTTTTCACAAATATTTCCAATAAATATTAAGAAACTGATTAGTTTTAAAATAATTATTAGTAAACGCAAAAATGATATGTAATCCTAATATATTTTAAGGAATTTAAAAAAAAACTCTTTATTTTTGATTTAAGCAATACATAATTCAATTAAGTATACTTGGTAACTTGTTGCGCGTCGAAATTTTACGAGAAAATTAAAAGAAATCTTTTATTACAATTCTATTGATATTTCTTAGAATCTTAAAGTTCTCACAAGCACTGTACATGTATGTAAATGTCCTGGCATTGTTCTGTATACAAATATGCTAATAGGATAAAACGACCACGAAGTGGGGAAGCCCAAGAAGGAAATTGAGAGCGAGGAAGACGAAGGGCAGGGCTCGCTTCTAATTATAATGGAAATAAAGGATTTACGCCGCTACGTGACATGGCCCGCCAATGTCCAGGACCCAGTGCCCAGGACCCAGGACATGGGAGCCCGGACCCGGAACTTGGGGAACGAGCAGGACCAAAATCGATAAGGGAAACTTTTCAAGATATTGCAACAGTTTTGTAAACAGTGAAAAGCGGCAACGCTTCATTTTAAAAAACAATGCTTCCGGTCGCTTAGGAAATTTTAGCTTACTTTATTATATATAACAATTTTAACAATTTCATTTCATGCAAGAAGTAGATATTTACATTAGAGACTTCAATGTATTAATAGAAAGATTAAAAAAAAAAATGTGACATAATTTTTTAATTTAACAAAAATTATTTCAACAATTCGAAAATCACATTTTTGAAATTCACTTTTTTAGAAGATGTCTCCTTCACTGAGTGTTTAAACTTATAATATGCTACCTATACAGATGGAACAACTTTTAAATAAAAATACTACTTACAAAGAAATTAACTTAAATTTTTATCACTAAAGTATTTGGGAATTTCAAAGCATTCAACATTCCGGGAATGGTTTGAAATAAAACTTTCAAGTTATTTACACATTTAAATTGTTGCAAGCAAAAAAAAACACAATTTATTGGTTAATATTTTCTTCTCTATTTATTTGACACTTTCAAACTATTCAACATACCGGACTTTGCCCGTAGTAACCACATTTAAAATGCGCGAGAAGGCGGCAGGAAAATGCGAAGTGTATTCGGGCACATCGACACATGCACTAAGTTGTTTATTTTCAATTCGCGCTGCAATTGGTGTGAAACATTGCAATAAGTAGGGTGTGTGTGTGTGTGTGCGTATATGTCGGGGTGCAGTGGTGTATGTGTCGCATAGTAACCTTGACTGGATGTTAAAAAACTTCCTTGAATTCTAACCTACAACAACAGACCGATACGGAAGAGGGGGAAAGAGAGAAGGCTAGGCAGCGGCAACACCTGCGACGCTACCAATACACACGCCCAAGCGTGCACAGTCGTGCACCCACACGCACACACTTGACCCTGAACAACATAAAACAGCTGATGACAGGACATAGGGCAAAAAGAGACGACAAATGAGACGCTGAATGGCGATGCCTCACTTTCTCCCTTTCTCTCTACTTTCTCTCTCTTTGCAGAGAGGGATGGCAAATGTACACGTGGGTGTGTGTGTGCTCCTTCTTTAATTTGTTGCCTGTAACACAATAACAACAACGAAGACATGGGAGGGTCCTCTTACACACACACACATATACATACATCATTAGATCCCATGCCAGGGCAGCCATATTGCTCAAACATATGTTTGTTACCCAACAAAAGACGCAGCACACACGTTCACGAGCATGTGTGCGAGTGTGTGCACAGGGAAAAACAACAAATAAAACGGGGATTTAATAGACGAAAGATCGCGCAAATGGGATTGCAAGGGGATTTATTTGTTTGGCATTTAGAGTAGTAAAACTGAACCATTGCCAGTAAAAGGTTGCTTTTACACTGATATTTAATGTGCAGGCAGTACTTCAAAAATGGATTATACACAGAAAACTAAGATTTTATTAAGTTTAAAATGTGTAACTGATTACAAATATTAAATCTAATCCAAGTAAAAACTACGAATTTTTTAAAATGAATATTATTTACAAGCAGATCTCGGATTTATGATTTTTAATTGTCTTTTTAAATGCAACAGTGCGTATACTTAATATATTGTTACGCATACGTAAATCACACATCTCTTAAATCACACCTGCAATAAAATACATATTATTACACAAAATATCGTTATTTATTTAATGCCCCCACATTGTATGTATGTATGTATTTTTTCTATTTTTCAAGGACTCCTTAATAATGTCATAAATATTATACGCCTTATTAATTGGCAGCGGCATAGCAGCCAGAGAATACACAAAGAAAAATGTTGATAGTTTATGAAGTCTTGGAAAAAATAGTGTGTAAGACCTCAACGTTTTACTTCTTTCTAATATAATATTTTATAACCTGACTGAACATTTTTTTTAATGAAAAAAATGTGCTTTATTTCTCAGATAGTTAAAAAGCGTTTAGAACGATTTAAATAATGTAGTTTAAAGTTCAGCATATTACAAAGTCAAGGCGAACTGTGCGAAATTTCTCAAACAATTAAAATCGAATTAAGCAATGAATTTTTGATCAGTGTTTGTTACAGAACGGGAATATCTGAGCGGCACAGAATGGTGAACGTGAGAAAAGAAACCCGGACATTGTGCGCGCTTCTCTGATTACTTTAATTGGCGGGTAATTTGATGACTTTCAAATGAGAGGGCAGCCTGTAAGAGGAAGGCGTGGTTCGAGAAACTAGCGAAGTGTAATCGCATCAACCAAGTAATGCAATTATCAGGTTCGTCCGGCACTAGGGGTCGCCATATAGGATATATACGATATATACGGCCAATTAGCTGCGCAGAAAGGTAAGCGCAGGATGAAAAACAGAGACAAACAGCAGATTAATGCCAAATTGACCTATTGACCATGAACTTTGCATTTCGCATGGTCAGGGTAATTCCACCTAATTGGCAGTGGGTAGGTAAAAATGTTATTCAATCGATGCCAATTAGAGCAGCTTTAGCTGAAATCCACCTGACTGCAATCTGCCACCCTGCAGTGATTTCCTTTTTGCCTTTTAATTAGTATCTGTGGTCAGCAGGTCTCATAATTGTCGGGATATATAATGTTATAAAAAATGCACAAAGCGCTAACCGCGGAAGGCGCCAAACGCAGGCATCCTTGGCAATGAAAAAGACGACATTGATTGGACTACCTTTGATGGCAATGAAAAAGAGGGAGGACTTAAGTTAATTAAAAGCAGCTGTACGTTATTAAAATGAGTGGGTATTTATTACATCCATTAGTAGTTCGGTCTAACAGACGCGCACTTGATAAATAAAATAAATGATTTCAACTCGGATTTTCCCGAATAACTTTTATGATATATCGTCATTTAAGTTAACTCAATCGCAGAGTATTATTCAAAAAGTTCGATTCCAAGGAGCTGGACTTAATACACAAAGCCACTGACATGTGTGTGTACGTATCTATTCTGTATTCCATATTCCATATAACACCCCCTGTCGAGTTCATTGAAGCAATTACAAAAAGTTGCGCTTGCCTAAACTTTTAATGTACAGTGAACAACTGCTTAAAAGATTTCTTCGAAGATAAAATAGTGAGATAACAGCAAGAAATTGTTTAGTTGTTAAAGATTAAACATAATGTTAATAGAAGATATAACAAATTGTAACAAAAATTCGAACAAAATAGTTTTATTTTCTTGTCCTTTTTTTTATGAAATGATATTTAATGTACGTGTATGATGAATCATATTTTAATCTGCTGAGTTTTATATTGTTAAATGAACAAATAAGAAATATAATCATTTTCAGCCTCCCAATAACAAACTTCTTACTATGTATCCACTGTATTTGCACTTTTTTTCTTTTCTCTTTTTTCTTTCTTTTCTTGTGGGAACGACGCCAAATCATTTCACTTTCGCACCTTCTACGCATCAACGCCAAGAACAACAACAAATCACACACACAGACAGAAGTCCTGGCATTTCGGCATGTGTATGCATGATATGTAATTGGTATTTGCTACCGTTGTTGTTGCCAAAATAAACACAGAAAAAAATGAACAGCTCAAAAAACTTTTGCTAAAAATATAAACTTTATTATGAACTCCTAAAAATTAATAAATATAGTTTGGTTCTTCTCGATTTTATATTTAGCTAATATTTCTGGATCAGAAATAAATATTTAAAGGTATCAAATGGATACTTAAGTGATATACTTTTTGTGAATATACAAAATTAAGGTGTTCGAAATTATCGATTTCTCCTTGGATTGTGAAATCCGAACAGTTTTTCTCTCTGTGTAGAGAGAGGAAAAAAGAGGGGGGATAGAGGACCAGGACCAGGACAATAACTGTTTCTCACTCACCGCTGCTGACGTCGCCGCCGCTGAAACTCTGTAGCATGTTCATTTGAATTTGTATTGGTGGATGATGGACGCTTTCTCTTGCTTTCTCTTTTCTTTTTTGTGGTATATTTCTTGGGGCAAATAATTTCTCTGACTGCCAGCTGCTTATTTCCTTAGCTTTTTTTTATGTTTCCTCCTTTTTCTTTGTTTCTCTCGTTTTTCCTTTTTTTTGTTAACAAAAATTGTGGTATCAAAAATTTCCTTAGATTCGTTGTCTCGTTTTTTTTTTTGCAATTGTTGTTCTGCTACATTTTTACTACTACGCAAGCACACACACCCGCACACGCACACACACTTATATAACAACAACAGAGTATGCGTGTGTGATGATGCTGCTTTGTTGTTGTTTTCTTTTTTTGGTAGTAGTTATTCACATTTTTGCTGCATACTTTTCGGCTGCCCTCTTTTCGAATCTTTGGGTCCTGCTGTGGTTTTACTCCTTTGTTTTTTTAGAATATTATTTTGTATATTTTCTTTTTTCCTCTTTGTTTATTTTTGATTATACTTCTTATTGTGTCATTTATTGTTTTTTCGCCACACAGCAGCTTTTCCGCTCTGCTCGCTAGTGTGACCGCGATTGCAGTGTCGCGAATTTCCACGGGGATGGTCGTCCTGCCCTGCGATTGCCTTTCCATCGATAGGCAGACATTCCGATAGCAGGGTTGTCAGGCTATAGGTAAAATGGTTTTGTCCTTAATTAAAATGTAAAGCTTTTGATATGATGTTTAAACAAATTTAGCTGAAAAACAAACTGTTTTCTTTTTTTTTGATTTTCACTTTAGTTAACATTTATAAGTTGCTTTGAAATTCAAATTTGTAATACAAAATTTTTTATTATTTTTCTTTTTGGCAGGCTAATTTGCTATGCTTCCCATGTGCCGTTAACAACTCTGCCCGCTGCCTATTTAAATATTGCGCGCTTGATTTGAAGTGTCATTTATTAACATATGTAAATTCGATATTCCTAACCAAAATCGGTAGTACATGCAAATGGATTTAATTGTGTTTATTTCGCAACGGAGGCCTTTAAGGCTTAAGACACTGGCAAGAGGTATACGGTTACATTGAGCTTAAACTCTGCGTGAATGTTTGCGTAAAAATATTATAGTTTTCTTGATAGAAATATTATTTAAACTTAATGAAGTTATGTGATGCACACTCTAATATAAAAATATTAAGCAGCGGAAAATTAGTGAGAAAAATATGTTTAGCAGATATTCAAAAACGAATAAAAAAGCGCTATTTAAAATATTCTAGCCGTATTTTTGGTATGAAAACTGAAATAAACTATGTGTCGTGAGTAGAGCTTACTCCACCAGGACAACATCGCCGCAGGTCATGTGATTCTCCTGAGCCTCCAAGTCCTTAGTGATCCTGGTGATATAGATTCCGAATCGCATGCGACCACTTTGCAGGCGGGAAATCGTGGTCAAGGTTTCCGGCGATCTTTCGCCGGTCCTTTGGTTGATGCAGATCATATCGCAGCGCTGGCAAGGACCCTCCACCTGGAAGTGGATGCCACCGATGGTGAGGGCCTTGTAGGCGAGTTCCTCAAAGGCACAGCCCGTATCGATGATGATATTGGCCCGAAAACGATCCACAGTCTCGTCGAGGGGCTCCTCGAATTGAAGGGATCGCACGGAAGATCTGTTCAGCAGCAAGAACTGGGCTTGATTCACCAGACTAAGCTTCTGCTGATCCTTGGAGGAGTTTCTCTGGCCCGATTGCCGAAGCAATCGAAGGCCCTCCAAGCCCAAACATTGGCTTAACCACTGGGCAACCTCTTCGCCGCAATCTAAACCTTCAACGGGCTGTCGACACACCTTGCTGACACACTTCGCCGAGTCGGCCGCCTGATCCTCCAAAGAAAGGGGCACTGAGACAGAGGAACCCTCGCCGAACTGCAGATTTAACTGGTTACCCTTAATCACTGGCCTAATCAGGCACAATTCCGTGCAGCGTTTCTGGGTCAACGCCATGCCATTCATGTCCACTATCATCCATTCGCGGTCATATTTCAGACCCTGATCCGTCAATGGCCATGAGCCCTGCGATTCGATCTTAAAAGCACCACAGGACTTCACTGGATATATGGCCATCTGGAGGAGTTTCGGCCTCAACATCTGGACTCGCTCCTTGAGTACCGGTGGCAACTGCTCCGCCTGATCTTCGATGAACTGAATCCGCTGATGCGGTTTAGTGGCCAAATAACTGGAGCGCAACATCTCGAGCAGCTTCTCCACGTCCTGAATTGTGGTCATATAGCCAAAGGACACACGTACCGCTCCCGTCGGCTGGCCATCGATCAGGTCAAAGTAGTCACCGCATATGCGTCCAGCCCGCTTGTAAATTGCATCCATGGCATCCTCATCGAGATTTAGGTAAAATTGACAGGCTCCGATGTTGCAGAAGCATCCTGTTCGCAGGAGGATTCCATGCAAAGCGGCCACGCAGGCTATCTCACCAAATCCCACAAAGGATCCCGATTCCGTGCGCACATTGAAGGCGACGATGCCTCCCTGGCGGGATTTTTCCTGATAGCCCACCTTATTGTACAGCTGAATGAGGGGCTCACCATTGGAATGCTTTAACTGTTTTAGCTGATCCTCCAAATACTGCGCCAAGCCATGAACGTGCCTGGAAGTGGAAAAGTTCGTAAATTATCAATAATTTTTGTTAGTTCCTCATCATATCATCAGTTAGCCACCTGGAAATTCTCTCCATGGTGCCAACTATAGAGGAAGTTCTAGGCACCAATCTATTCAGCGTGCGAAAGCCCTCGAGCAGTCCCACAATGGAGAGAAACGGCAGGGTGCCATCCTCGTAGCGCTGGTGGAAGGTCTCCCGCAGCTGATGATCCATGGCATGGGGATATGCATAGTTGATGGTACCGCCGCCAAAAAAGCGACGCTTTCCAAAGGCCTCCGCTCCTCGGCGACTGACCAACAGGGCTCCCACACCCGTGGGATAGCCAAAGATCTTGTAGAAACTAAGGCACACATAATCTGGTTGGTATTTGTATAGATCCAAAGGACTGGTGGCCACAAAAGAGGCTGCATCCAGGCAGACATAGTAATTGTTCTGGGAATTATCCTTTTCCTCTCGTTTAGAACCCCAAATATGTTTTCCCGGCTTGGGCAAACCATAGTTTTGGATTTTTTCGATAGCGACCAGTGGGATCTTGTAGCCACTGAAGTTGCATTGGGCGGAGAAGGTCACCAGGGAGTTGCCGGTTTTCGCAGTAGTTCTTTCCTCAACTTTCCCATTCTCATTGGCCCATCCGCCAGAGATCTCATTTTCCTTGAGCATGTATATACCATTCGCCCGGACCCTTTCTCGCATTCCCAACACCGAAGTGTGATTCTCCTGGCAGAAGTGGAAGTCTCCCGATGATCCAAAGTCAAAATTTTCCGCCACCAGGGACAAAGCAGCGGTGGCATTCGCCGTGAAGATCACATGGTAATCCTCGGCAGAGGTGTTGAAAAATTCCAGTACTCTGAAAGAGATCAAAGGGTTAATTGTTTGTGCAAGGTTGATATTATAAAACCCATACCATAAGGGGAAATTCAATATTCAGTATTTGTTTACAATAATTTCCCATTAACTTTGTTGAGCCATAATCTATATCTTTTGTAAGACCCCGCAAGGGCAGCCCAATGACAGTGTAATATTATTATTATCTATAATAATATTCCGTGATTTTTGGACATGGTTGAACTCACTTGAATCGCACCTGGTCCACGAAATCTCCGGTGAGGCGACATGTGTGCGGATTGCAGATGACATTCCGTTGCAGTTGCTCCGCGGCGGCTTTCACCTGGTTTTCCGCATATAGAGTGGTGCCCGCATGATCCAGGTAAACACTTTTGTTGTCTATCAAATAGTTAATTTCGTTATCTATTTATGGTATGTATTTCACCATGCTTTCCCACTTACTGGCCAATCTAGAGAATTCGGCGTCGATTTTCGACTGCTCCGATGGGGAGAATTCCGGGCGATATGGCGACATCTTGGGAACTGTTCGAGTTGAGTGGGAATCGGGTTTTATTTATTTGCGACCAGGCAGACCGGCCTGCAATTAATCGCCGCATTTGTTGCGCCATGCTCTTTCCAGAGAATAAAACATTTGATAGTATACATTAGCTATCGTATTCATTTGGCCAAGGCATATGTTATCACATGGTATATAGTTTTATATATTTGTATTTATACCTAGAGTTTAGCTTGAACATTTTATGAATATTTTAACATGTTTTTTATAACTCGTATATAATTGATTTGAATATATTCTATCAAATTTAAATATATTAGGGTGTTTACGGGTCACTGTGCTCATTTATTGGTTACTTTAACATATGTTCTAAATAGTGCTGGCTAACGAGTAAATAAATTTGCTTAAACAACTGTTAAGTCCGGCAGCAGATAAAAATATTTAATATTATGATTTTAAGTACAAAATTATGATCTCAAATGCATTATTTCATTTTGAAATATACTTTTGAGCAATTAAAAAAAAACGCAGCAGTAGTTTTCACATTTCGGAATTAGTCAACACTTCCAGCTGTTTTTTTTTGCCTGCGTTGAATTTTAAAGTTTTTCCCTGTAATTTCACAATTGTGATTTATTTACCCAATAATTGTGTGAAAAATGGAGAAATTCGTGCGGGACACGCTGTCCAAATGTCTGGACTGTGTGGTCACGGATCAGATGATGTCGTACGTATAAGATAGCAACAGATAAACGCGTTTCGTTTTATCAATGGACAAATCTCTTGCAGAACCATACTGAACATCAAAGATGACTATGAATTCGATAGTTATTTTGGCAATTTACTAAGCGAGGACAACGAGGAGCATCGGTTGTTCCTGCTGAATTGCCGCAGGATGTTATTGAGCGGCAAACAGCCGCGAAACAATGGCAAAAGTCGCACGCCCACCAAACAATTGCCGCCCACATCGCCGCCCAAGGGCACAAATCAGGGTCAAGGGGCCAAGGGAAAGTCGGGAAAGTATGTGAATCTATATGCCAGTGATGGCCGCGTTCAGGGAGACACTATATTACTGAAGGGCCGGAGGCACTGCGACTGCCAGGCGGCGCAGCACAAGCTGATCAACAATTGCCTGGGCTGCGGCAGGATCGTCTGCGAACAGGAGGGCAGCGGTCCTTGCCTGTGCTGCGGCGATCCGGTCCACACACCCGAGGAGGAGCAGCAGATGGCCAAAGCGGCCAGGGAGAAGTCAGGCACGAAAACAGCACAAAAACAGGGCAAGAAGTCCTCCAAAGAATCCTCCAAGGAGGCGCTGGACAAGGCCCTGGCCCAAAGAGATCGGCTGCTGGAATACGATAAGAACAGTGAGAAGAGAACCACGGTCATCGACGATGAGCTTGACTATTTCCAGGTGGGTGTTTCCCTTGGAAATCACAATTACCTTGATATTATAAAGTTGTTTTCAAACCAATTTAAGACATTTTTATCATTCTCATCTCTTACTATAAATATCTGTGCAGGATTTACTTCCAAATTGTTAAAAATATCTTATTTATATAATAATATATCTCCAATATGTGATATATATTTTAGGAGAACTCTGTGTGGCTAAGCGAGGTAGAGCGCGAGAAGTTTGAGAAGCTGAAGAGTGAGATGCAGGAGATGAAGCACGGCAGTCGCCTGAAGCGCAAGATTCGCGTGGACTTTGCTGGCCGGGAGTTGCCGGAAGAGCCGACGGTCTCCAAGGAGTATGAGCAGCAGGTGATTAGTGAACTAGCGGCCGTCACCAAATCCTCGGGTGGTGCATCCAACTGGAATGCATCCTCGATCACAGGACACTCTGCCATGGCACTCGCACCCAACTTGGACATGGCCAAGCCGCCGGTCTATAAGCCCAGCAAGGAGGCCAAAAGCTGGCCTGCTCCGGCAGCGGTCAGTGATGGGCTGGAGAGGATCTACAATCGGGTGCAGGACAAGGAGCTGCTCGAAATGCAGGACATGCGCCAGTGCCTGTCAATGCACCAGCCCTGGGCTTCTATGCTTGTGGCGGGCATTAAAAAGTGAGTGCCTGTAAAGTTAATCTCCCAGATTTTGTATAAATTTTGTATAACTTTACCAACAGACATGAGGGACGAGTGTGGTACAGTGAGCACCGTGGTAGATTGTGGATTGCTTCCACTTCCAAGGAGCCGCACGCCGAAGACATTGCCCAAATGGAGGGTTTTTATAAAATGCTCTACGGTGGTAGGTTGGGAAATACGCATTGTTTAAATACTTAATTTCAAGCAATACTTGTGATTTAATTTCCAGATCCCGACATTAAATTCCCCAGTCATTATCCGACCAGCAGTCTGCTGGGATGCGTCCATGTGGACAGCTGCCTGCCGCAGGAGGAGTACCGGGATGCATACCCCAACGGCGAATCGGAGAGTCCTTACGTTTTTGTGTGCACCAAGCCAGAGCAGCTGAATTTACTACTGCCCGTTCAAGGCGATCACAAAATATGTGAGCTATTGTAATTTTTTTTAAAGTTTCTGTATTAATCTGCATTTATTTTCAGACGAACTCCCACTGAAAACTCACACGGCCGCCTGCAAAACTCTGCTAAGAGCCAGAACCAGCAAGGGTTAAAGAGAAAGGGTTCCAACACACATTCTTATAAGTTTCATGCCAGAATCGCATAAAAAATAAATCCTTGGAATACATTTTTGAAAAAAAATGTAATGAAAATATAAGAATTTTTTATTTAAGGCTCAAAATTCTTTATAGCTGTGAAAATAAACTTTGAAAGCGAAACGTGAAAGAAAACTTTTATTTATTATATGTTAAAAAAAGTAAATTAACAGGATTTGACTTTCAACTTTATTATACCCTTGCAGTTTCAGTCAAAAGTTTTGCCAAATTTTCGAAAAATGGGCTTGCAGAAAAGTGACCCATATCCTGTACTTCTAAGTCCATAACTTTTCTTACAGCCATCCGAATTCAAAGTGCCATATCTCAAAATGATAATGGTTTAATTCTCTAAAAATCTGTGTTTTCACTTTAGTTTTTATTTTTGGGTCGATTTTTCGTCATTTTAATGATGTAACCCCTTTACAAATTTTCGAAAAATGGGCTTGCAGAAAAGTTAGCCAATTCCTGCACTTCTAAGCCCATAACTTTTCTTACAGAAATCCGAATTCAATGTGGCATACCTCAAAATGATTATGGTATAATTCTCTAAAAATCTGTATTTTCACTTTAGTTTTTATTTTTTGGTCGATTTTTCGTAATTTTCAGCCCCTTTCCAAATTTTCGAAAAATGGCTTGCAGAAAAGTGACCCAAATCCTGCACTTTTAAGACCATAACTTTCTCACAGAAATCTGAAATCGAGAAGGTACTGTTATCCCAGAAATACAAATTTAATGTGTATACCTTAGTGCTTAACTCCAGAAGTTTGCTTCCTCTCTTGTTGAAGATTTTTAAAATAAAACGTTTTAAATAAATAGTTTTGCAGTGTAACGATAAGCGATAACGATAATTCTGTGACAGCTGTTGCTGAAGCGCAACTTTTATTTTTGTTTTGATTATATTTATGTAATGGTGAAGGTGGAGGTGGAATACTGGTAAGAGGAATAACTCTTAACTATCCAAACTGTATTAAATTATAGTATATAATTATCCTCCAGTGGCATTTGCAACTTCAGCGGCCAGTGCCACCTGCTGCGCGAATTCCTGCTGGCCTCGTCGCCCGATTTGGACATATCCTGCCGCCAAGGACGTCGAGGATCCTTCGAGGTGGCCATCGACGGGCAGCTGGTCCACTCAAAACTCTCCTGCCTGGCATTTCCCCAGCATGCCAGTGTCCTGGCCCAAGTTCAAAAGGCGGAGCGTGGAGAAGCCGTGGAAAAGGTCCTGGAACAACCCATCAAGGACTGCAACCTGATGTGAAGCGCCTGATTTATATAATAAGTTTATTCAAATATGTTAAAATTAAGGTTGCTACAAGACCACACTGTGTTAAACCAAATATGGAAGCCCTATAATTCGAGTAGGAATCATTGGACATTAACTAAAAACCGAAGAAGTATCTTAACAAGAAACTAGAGGATCATTAAAATATTATTTTTTTTAAATTCTTGTTAAATTTTTAGGGTTTTTCTTATAAGTCAAATAGTTATTAATGTTCTCAAAAATTATATGGTACTAAAGGTCTTTGGAATAATAGATTATGCTTCCCTGGACAAAAGTAATAGGGTAAATTTAAAAATCTAACAACCAATAAATTAAACATACATAAAGATACATAGAAGAAATGGATCATGTGATAATAGTGGAGAATTATAATGACACAAATAAGTTTACTTAATTCTTTATTCAAATAAAAAAAATTGTTTTCTATAATTTCTCTTACATTTTATTGGGACATAATATAGGCTACGAAAAAATAAGTTTCAGTGACAATGAGGTGTATGCAGATCCTTCACCGCCTGTAGCGATATCGCTTGAAGTGGAACCACAGCTGGAAGATGTTGTTGTGGAACTGGCAGCGGAATCCCCGCTTGTAGCTGAACTCCCACTCCCGGTTGACGATCTTGAAGGCGATGTCCTCGTACGGCGGTCCCGTGTGAAAGCGCAGCACGGCAAAGTCCCCATTGTCGGCGCAAGGAGTGAGGAAGTACTGCGGCGTCTGCGACTTGTCCATGAGGTCCGGATAGAAGATGTTGAACTTGTAGCCCTGGACGATCTTGGGCGGGGGATTGTCCATGTCGTAATGCGTCTGGTTGTACTTGTTCCACTCGAAGCCCGTGTGCACGCGATTGAAGTAGCGCGGCTTCCTCGGCCGGTACTTGTCGGTGGCCAGCTGAGGCACTGCATCCAAAGTGGTCTCCACACTGAACTCGGCCTCGTCACCTTGCATTCCCTGTCTCGCCTCGTTGCGCATGCGCAGCTCCTGCGGCGTCAGCTGATTGGTGTCCACGCGCTCCGGGTGCAGGATGAGCAGACGCTGCCTTTGCGTCCGCCGCTCATCATCATCCTCTTCGTAAAGGGCACCTTCTGCTTCCGCCTCCTCGTCGTCTTCATTTTGCATCCGTCTGCCGGTGAAATCCTCTTCGCGTATGTAGCGCGGACTGTAGTTTCCTGCCTGGTAAAGGCGCACTGCTTCGCGCAGTTCCTTGAGGGGATCCTCTTCGTCTTCGGGCGGGCCGTCGCCATCTGCGGGATCTTCTGCGTCCTGGGTTTCCATCTCCTCTTCTTTGATTGGTGGAGGCATCTCCTCCTGCGCCGTCTCATCGTCGTTTTCTCGCTTTAGCAGTAACAGTTTCTCCCGCAACAAGGCCTGATGACGATCCCGCAGACGAGCCCTGGCCATGTGCGCCTTGAGTTGCGACAGCAAACTCTCCCAGTAGCTGATGTCCACGCCATCCGCTCGCCCACTGATCTTCGCCTCGATGCGCTGCCGCATCTCCTCCAGCTGCTGGGCGTTCTTGCCCCTGAAGATATCCGCCACATCCTTGACCACCGCCTGGTGGATGCCATCTCGGCGCTGATTGAGCGAGCTACTCTCCACCTGTAGCTTCTGCTGCCGCTGCAGTTCGTCCTGCACAATAGTGATCATGTCGTTCCAGAAATCTATATGCTTACCCTGCTCCAGCTCTTCGTAGACTTTTATATCGACCAGTAGATCCTCCAGCTCCTCCATGGGCAGGCCATTAAGCAGGACATACGGTTCGTGCATCTGCATCTCGAGCGATTCCTCCAGCGGGGCATTCCCGGCGGCCACATATTGGGCCAGGAGATCGATGGGCTTGGCCCGGCCATCCCGTATACGGATTTCGCTGCGCAGTCGAGCCTGTTCCAGGTGGAATTGGTCCTCCTGGCGCTGCCACTCACGAAACTGCACTGCCTCCTTGGCGCGCTGCTGCATCATGAGATCGTCCTCGCGCACCTGCCGCTCCAGCTCCCTTTCCTGCCGCCGTTTCTTGACCTTCTCCAGTTCCCTGCGGTTTTCCATCTGCTTTTGGAGCGAAAGTACCTCCACTGTCTTGGTGGATAGATTGGACAGGCCCTCCACCTCTAGCTTCTTGCCCCAGTGGAACGTGGAGGTGAGATTGGAGTCGCCGAAGGGGTTGTCCTCGTTGGAGTACGTCTGGTATTCATTGTCCCAGCCCATCCGCTCGCGACGCCGCTGTTCCTTGGCCTGTTTCTCGCGCAGGCGGCGGGCGCGCTTCTCCTCGGGCGTTTCCTGAGCCTTCAGTTCGTCTTTTTTCCGCTGGCGATCCCTTTGCTCTACGAGGCGACGGGCTTCAAGGGTCTGGAGCAGTTTCATCGAGCTCTTGGCCAGCGGCGAACGGGGGCCACCGGGCGCCGAACTGGGGGATGAACTGGACGAGGAGGAGCTGGAGGAGGAGGTCCTCTGTTTCCGGCTTTTGTGCTCCCGCTTTTTGTCCCTGCTCCTGTCCTTTTCCCGCCTACGATCACGTTCCTTGTCCTTGTTGTTGTTGTCTCTGCGATCCCGATCCCGCGCCCTTTCCCGATCCCGGTCATTGTTTCTGCTGCCCTTTGGATCACGGCTGCGGCTGCGGCTGCGGCTGCGACGGCGGGACTTGGACTTCTCCTTAGGCATCCTTTTTTGAAGGGTTTTCGGGGAAAAATCTGCGTTAATTGTGAAATAAACACAACACAACAATGCAGGCGAAGAGCGGTTATCGATAGGCAGCGATAGGCGAATTGACCAACACCAATTTACGTTATGACTTAATTACATTTTTAAAACTTCAAAAAATTAGAGTAAAAAATTTGTATTAACACAAAAAATAATAAATACATTTAAAATAAATTTACAACTAATAATCAATAGCAAGACAAGTTAACATGTGTAATTTGAAAAAAATTGTTTCTTTTATTGAACTTTTGGTACTATCCTGAATATTTGAATCATCATTTTGCAATTTTATTAAATTGTTTAACCCGCTAAGACCGTTTTGTTGTTCAATGTGTAAATAAATTAAAGTTTCGTTGAATTTGTTAGATAAATTGTGAAAATGCTAAAAGAAAGGGATGCAAGGTTTTCTCTAATTTGCGAGATGAAATATTGGAGAAAGGTGAAAAAGAGAAGGTGAAAGTGAGTGCCGGTTCAATGATCTGGCAGCACTGGATTTCAGACCTGTGCAGTGTGACCAGCTAAACGGCGAGGAGAAAGTGATTATGGATTATTCAAAAACAATGGAACAAGGGGTTAGCATTGAGTTTTCTCCACCACTAATGTAGTTTTTGTCTTGAAAAGTCTAGAATCCTAGATAATGAATAAAAAACTATAAACATGTGTTTTTATCTTAATTTTATAATTTTTTATCGCGCAGCTCTATATGATCACAAAGCATTTTTTATGGGCTTAACAAGTTCGTAAGAACCGGAGTATTTCTTGGTGTGACCACTTTTCGAAGCTTAAAAGACATGTTGACTTGATACTCGTTAGAGATGGAAGAACATAGATGATAACTCCCAAACATCGATACTTTCGATGTTTTGAAAGTATCGATGACAGCGACGTTAGTATCGAAGGTCTTGCACCTCTAAGCGCCTCCAAGCTGTTTATTTAGTCGTCTCGAAACACAAAAAAGTGTAAATTCATAGAACTAAACGCGATTGTCAAAAACGCCCCGATGATTTGACGGCTAAGCTGCAAATCGACGTGCGGTTAGTGTAAAGATATAAATTGTGGCAGGTGAAACACTGGTGCCCCCCTCAAACATTGCTCCTCTCGCTCGCACACACTTCCTCCTTGGAGAAAAACAACAAAAACACCAGGAAGAAGCGGCGAAGGTGCAAGCGAGATGGTTCGAAGAGAGGTGAAGGAAAGAAAGGAGACGGGAGTCGAAAATCAAAATCAAAAGATTCATCCCTTTTTCAGCTTCCTCTTTCTTTCATCTCCTTTCTCCCATTCTCCTCCATCAGCTGTGTTTCTCTTTTCTCCATACTTTTTTTTTGCTGTTTGTTTCTGTGTTTTTTTTTCATACGGTTGTTTGGCCAACTAACGGTATTCCGTAATAAATGTTATTGTTGTCAGCCCGTTTTTTGTTGTTGCAAACTATTGCGTGTTCTCTCCCTCTCACCCCTCTCTTCCTGGCTTGCAGTTTATGCATGGCAACGAAATCGTTATTTATTCCAAATTACAAAAGTGATAATAATACACCTTAAAAAGTGCGAAAAAGTCAAATTATTTATAAATTTAAGTACCTAGTGTTTTATGGCTTAAAAACGTTTATAGGAATTCTATAAATGAGGTGCTTTAAAATAAAAACTTATACCTAAAACTTATCGTAATAATTTGAAAAAAATGACTTTAAACAGAAATCCTTATCGAACAGAAAAATACCTATATAAGTATTCCACGAAATCATTTCTAACGCATTTATAAGTATTCTACGAAATCATTAAAAAATTTAAAATTCTACGAAATCAAATCAAATTTGAGAAAAATTAAACTTGAAAATAATTTTTTACAGACATACTTGGACATAAATCAATGTTTACTTTTTTAAGGCTTTAACAATTTTTTGTATGTTTTTTAAGCAATTAAAGAAATAAATTAAAGTAGCCAAATCTAAAAATAAATTTAAAATTATTTAACAAAACATTTTAAATTTTGATAACGATTAAATTATTATTAATATTATAAAAATTTGTATAACGATTTTATGCAAAATGATTGTTTAGCCTGTAATGTCAGTGTATTTTGTGTAAATTAGGAGAGTAAATTAAAATTCCAAATGGGAAATTGTAATGCAAAATCACGCATAAACGGTTGTCGGTGTGTTTGCCACGTTGTGCGAGTGTGTGTTCCCGCTCTTCTTCTTCATTTGCCACGAAATCGCGTCGAATTACCTTTTTTTTGTTGGCTTTCTTATTTGTCTGTGTTTTTGTTCCTTTTTTAGGCGTGTGTGTGTGTGAAAACAACCGAAAATAGCCAATAATAACAATAACAATGCACTGCCATTGAGAAAGCCCCAAAAGAGAGGCAGAGCGGGAGAGAAAGACGACAGAGAGGAAGAGAGAGAGCCGGCAAAACGCCAAAAAAAACCTGCTGTGTTGCTCCTACTAAATAAATTATATTCCTTTCAAAAGGATATCTAAACAAAAAACACTACTGATTAAAAAAAGAAAAATCTAATTTAAAAAAAAAACAAATCCACGGAAATGTAAAATAAAAAAATAAGTTAGAAAAACGCCCCTTTTAATATAAACGCCGAATCAATACGTAGATTTCTTTAAATACAAATAAATAAAATGAAAGTCCCGCAAAAACAATAACAATAATACAATCCCGTTAGAAACTTTATTAATTAACACCATTTTTCCTTATTAAATTAACAGCATAAACTAACAGTTACATATAAGAATGAATTAGAAGTCTCCCGCAAGAAACCAAAACCAAATCAAGACTCCTGGAAAACCAGAAAACCAAACGTTAAATGCACTCAAAGACTTTAGTGAAATAATAAAAGAACAATCAATCAACCAAATAGAATTAAAATATACGCCACGATAACTTCAACCAAATCCACAATGTATCGCATCAGTCCAATTGGACGCAAATCGAACTTCCACTCGCGCGAGAAATGTCTGATTGGACTCGTCCTGGTAACACTGTGCTTCCTCTGCTTCGGCGGCATCTTCCTGCTGCCGGATAACTTCGGCAGCGATCGCGTTCTGCGCGTCTACAAGCACTTCCAGAAGGCCGGACCCGAGATCTTCATTCCCGCTCCGCCCCTCGCCGGCCATGCCCCCCATCGCAACGAAGATCCACATTTCATTGGCGATCGCCAGCGTTTGGAGCGCAAGATCCGTGCAGAATTGGGTGAAATCCTGGATGAACCACCGGCAGCCGGGGGCGCAGAGTCTGGAGCGGCGGGTGGAGCCGGAGCAGGGCAGGCGATGGCCCAACAGGCTCAGGCTCCCGCTCCCGTGGCCGCTCTAGCGGATCAGCAGGAGGATCAGCTGCGGGACGCCGGCGACGAGGGACAGCACGCCGCCATTCCCGTTTTGGCCGCTCCAGTTCAGGGAGACACCGGAGCCAGTCAGGCCTCCCAACCACAGAGTTCCGCCCAGCACAACCAACCACAATTGCCATTGGGAGGCGGCGGAAATGATCAGGCTGCGGACACACTGGATGCCACGCTGGAGGAGCGACGTCAGAAGATCAAAGAGGTAAGTGGTCCACACTCTAAAGCCGCAAATACACAGGCTGGCCGGTTTTTATACAAGTCTACCTGTTATGATACAACAAAACATACAACATTTACAAAACGGAACCATATTACTAGACTATTCGTATACCGAAAATGATATATGATATTGTAGATCCATGTATCTCAGTTTTATTTTTGCTAAATGTTACAAAGTGGGATTTGATAATGCATATCTGATCTTATTAATACAAGACCTGGAAATCTTTGTTTTAATTATCTTGGGTTTATAACAAGTAGCAATCTTGGAAATACATAATTTTAATTCCGCCAAATATTGACCTCCCACTGGGGTGACTTCCCCCTGTTTTGTTCATTTCCGCTTCGCTTTGTTTCAATGCGCTAATTGTCATTTATTTATTTTATTTCTCAACCTCTTTATATTATTTTTTTTTGCTGCTCTGCAACGTGGGCAATTATCAGCATTCCGCGACATCGTGGTCCCCTTAGTTAACTTTCGCGACAATCAGTACCGACTAATTGTCTATGGGGACGCCGAGCCAATGCAAAGAATGTCGCCCCGAAAGCTTTTTATGTTTGCCAACTCGGTGAAGAGATGTTAGCGTTTAAAAAGCAAATTAAGTGAATATCTGGGAAATTACATAACTGTTAACGTTCCCAATCTTAAATTTTAATATTCCCTTGGGGAAATATTATTATGTTGTATTCATTAAAAAAAGTTTATAAAGATAAAAAACTCAGAAAGAATGTTGAAATTAGTCTGCAACAAAAATATATATTAACAAACACATAAATAGCCTTTATCTTTAGAAAAATAACTCTTCACTAACGTCCCAAAAATTCCATTAAAAATTTGTCAATCTTAGTCTACTATATATATGTATATATATGTATATTTATGCTTTTCTACGTGTCTAGTTTTTTGCTCTGCTTCGCTTTTGTTTCTGTTTAATTCCACTGACCCAGAATCTCTGTTTCTAGCCGCGGGCACTAAATAGAAAACAAAATCTGTGGACTAATCATTAAAATCGTCAGGCAGCAAAATCAACGTCTCACAAGCTTGGAGGCAGCGGAAAAAAAAAACTAAAAAATTATGAATAAAAAAAAGCCAAGAATCAAGCGTTGATCGTCGTCGCGTCATCAACGCTGCCTTCGCTTTTGTTTTCGCTTCGTTCAGATTCTAAATTTTTTTTTATTCTAATTTATGGCTCTCTGAATATGGGGGAAAAAAGAATTTACGCTCAGTAACAAGAGGCAAATCAATTGAATTGAAATTTCTTGAGAACATCGCTGAATCGTGACAAGTAGTAGCCTATTTTCCCAGTTTAGGTTTTTTTTTTTTTTTAGTCAATTCGAATTAAAGTGAATTGCATCTGAGAATCGATCGGTGAACGAACCTCTGACACTAATTTCGTTTTTAGCTCGGCGAGCAAATAAAAGGCATGCAAATAAAATATTTCGGCTAACTGGCCTTGCTTCAGCGTGATTCCTAAGATAAAACCGATTTTTGCTTTGATTTTATCTGCGTTTCTCGTTTTTATATCTCTTTTCTTTATCGCAATACAAAAATTGGAGTGAAACTTACTGTTGGTTAAAAAAAAAACGATCAGTTATCATTTTATTACACTTGAAAGAACATAATGAATTTATTTAAGTGCTTTCTATATATAGACTTTATCTTTAAAACAAGAAAGAAAAGCTAGCTTCGGGCGGAGCCAAAGTTGATATACCCTTGCAGAATATTATGTAATTTATTCATATGTTGCATTCTTAATACTCATAAAAAATATGGCAGCTGTAGGATATAGTCGGCCGATCTGTATGAATTTTGGTATGTCAGATTGATTGGCCAAAAATAAAACCCATAGAAGATCCCAACTTCTTCCTAACTTTACAAACACCAAAGTTATGGCATTTCCGACCAATCGATCGATACTGTCTTTAAAACTAAGAGACTAGTTCGCGTAGATACAGACAGACGGACATGCTTATATCAACTCAGGACGCAATCCTGATCAAGAATATATATACTACGGCCGATCGGAGATCACTGCGTTGCATACTTTTGACCAAAATTATAATACCCTCTGCGAGGGTATAAAAATTGCAATGATGTAAAACAGTTGTTTTCAGCGAACAATAATTTTATATTGCACAAAAGATTTAAGTAAAGTAAAGTAAGATTACAATTCATAACTGCAGTAGTATAGCTTTAATTGTGACTTAAAATTATTGTTTTAAAACTTATTAATTCAGTATTAAAGTTTTAAAAGAATATAGAATGGTAAAAAATGTTGTTAAAGATTTTTCAACATGTCTTTGATAATACACTTAGTTCATGAGTCTGCCAGCAGTTAGGGTCTCTGTTCGAACCCATAATTGTGTATTAGCTCAACCCCTACAAGCTGTTTAAATTAAATCAATAAACTTGACGAAGGCGACGGACAGAACCTCTCACCCCCAGAGACAGATGGTTCTGTAATGGCATTATGAATAGATGACATGCGACATGTAATTGCGCAATGGGCAGAAGCTGATGGAAATTCGAGTTACTACTTAGTGTCGTCCTAGTACCGCTCAGTGTGTCCATCTCGCTCGCACCTGCACGGTTGACAGCCCTCGATGGGCAGTCAACGAACCATTTAAACACGTATTAAAAATCCATCATCAGCTGAAATGGACAATCTGTTCACTGACCACTGATTTTTTAGTATGTAGCATTCGTACAAAGTACATATTAAACATTTATAATTTCAATATAATTTTCAGGGCTAGTTGAGCATTAAATTGGTGTTGCAATTGCACTGGCTTTTTGGCCTGGCTTAACGATTTAACTGTGATGGCCGGTAGGGATTTATTGAAAGACTGGAACTCGAATGCGTATTTATTAAATTAAATTATAATACGTGGCTTGGTATAATTGAATATAAATAAGTTATCATAAATATAAATAGCATTTGTTAGAAGCAATACGAAATATTCCTTTAAATTTAATTAGAAATCTGTTTTTATTTAAGTTTTTAAGTTAAAAGTTAAATTTCAAGTTAAAGATAATGAATGGCCGTACTAGTTTAATGTGTGTTGATCTTTTGTGTGTCCAGCATTTCAATATGTGCCCCAAGTACTATACAAACTGTCCTTGACCAAAAGTGAGACTATGAAACGCAACATACAAATTTCTAACATTTCTGTTCATGCCACCAGTTGCTGTTCTATGGTGGCGAAAAAAAAGGGGGGAGGGGGGAGGTGTATGTGTGGGGCTGGGGCCTTAGAACAATGTTGACCCATTTGGGCGAGGTCTCTTTGTTAATTTAGTCATCGCGTACATATTTACATTGAGTGCAGCACCAGTCACAGTGGAGCTGGTCAAAGTACAGCCCAATTAAATTTATCTCTATTTCGGGGATTTCGAAGAATTACGGAAATAATCTTATCATTTTTTCACATTAATTCAAACTTAATTTACGGTCACTATTTCTAAGGTAATTTTTAGAGAGACGTAAAAAAAGCAATCAATATCTTTAGCATTTTTTTATCTCTTTATTTCTTTAATTTCTATCCCCTTAAGCTTTGTATTTATGAAAGTGAGAGAAAATTGATTTAGCTATAAATCAACAATTAAACTGATAATAATAATATTAATCAATCACTTTAAAAATGTACATTTGCTTTTGTAAATTTCTTTTTTTTTTGTTTGATTTAAACTTAATACCTCAATACTGTCCCACTGTTTCATAGGTCTGAACTTTCCGTCTGGTTTCGTACTCCTCCCACATTTTCGGGCTCGGCTTTCACCAAATATCGTGCTGTGCATACAAAAAAAAAAAATAGCGAAATGGAGAAGGGAGTAGAGAATAGAGAATAGATTCGAAATAGAAGCAAATGTGTCAATAACCAGGCAAACTTTCAACGGCCAAACGGGCATTTTGGGGCTTGCCACAATCGGTGGCATTATTCTGTTGACAGAAAAAGCTGGGAAAAAAAAAGTAATTTATTCGTGTGCTAGCATGATGCCATTATCTTGTTTATCGAGCGCAACAGTTGTTTTCTGTTTCATTACAGTAAAGTTTGCAACAAATTATTGAGAAGAAGCTCGCTTATTTTTATATATTATAGGACATTACAAAAAAAAAAAAAATACATCAATCAGTGATTGTTTACTTATTTTCACCAAAATGATTGTTGTCAAGCATAATTATCTGCTAACAAAAAAAATATGTTCCGTCTGGAAAAAAACTGTTGGTAATTTAAAAGCATGTGTATTGTATATTGTACATTGCTTTTTCACAATGTTTAAAAATAGCCCAAAATAATGGCTTTAAAATTATTTTCTAGACGTTTTAAAATATTTGCTGACAGAAAATATACAGGCAATGTCAAAATATACAATATCTTACAATATGCTGTCAAACAAAGCATTTATGTACTTCCAAATATAATGACCAGTCAATATAAAATCGTATTTGGCTGTTTTATGTTAATATACATATTTTATAAGTTAAAATTTTGTTCAGTAAAGAATTAACAAATTATTTTGTACTATGGCTTATTACTTATTTACTTATTAATTTAAAAACTCAATAAGGTAGACCACCTTTTGAAAAAAAATCAGATATCAATATGGTTAATTATTACATAAATACATTGCAATGCAATCTTTCCATTTAAAATGAATACAACAGTTGAATCCAGTTAATTCCACGTGTGCCATAATAATTGCACCCCACTTATAAGGTAGTTCAACTGTGAAAATAAAACAAATTATCCCACGTATATCACCAGTTCACGCAAGGCAATAAAGCGACAGGTTTTTCAACTCTTTTTCAGAGACGAGAAAAATAGTAATTTATAACGGACGAAAGCGTTTGTTAACGCAAATCTTTGAGACAACGATTTAAGAACGAACCCATGTTGACCTTTTCGATCCCCCAGTGTTTTGCAATTGCAGTTGTTACGAGTAGTAGTTACCATCCAAAAAAACCTTTCTCCGACGACTGAAACCGAGAGAAAACAAATGAAATATTCTCTTCCGCGTGTTCCATTTGCCATTTCGTTCCGCCGCAAAAGCTCCTCTGATTTAGGAAAGCTTTTTAAGCTTGCAAGCGTTTTTTGGCGCCAAAATATATTGATGAACGGGATTGGTCGCTTTTGAGGAAGAGTGTTTTAAAGGAGTCCTTGGGAATTTTCATGGTTAAAGTTTATTCTTTTATTACCTGCAAAAAGTGAGGAAATGTTTGTTTTTAAATTCTATTATTAAATAATAAATGAAATTGTTGTTGTTAGTATTATCTATTATCTAATATCAGTTTTATAATATATATATTCTACTTTTATCAGTCAGGAATTATTAAGTATTAATTAACAGAGTTATTTAAAATAAATTTAAACCTTCTGTTTCTATCATTTGTATATGGTAGTGCACCCACATTTTTTAGACAGTTATACAATTATTGAAAAGTCCTTGAAACGAATTAATGAATTGAAACCGTCTATGGAATTCCGGATGAGAAAAGGGTATCCCATGTTCTTTGGTTGCACTATTTTCCCCGCATTCCTTCGACAGCTCTCGACTTTTCGATTTCTGCTCGTTTCTTCACTCGAACTAAGCCGAATTAAACCGATTCGCCGTCGGCTGGTCGTTCGTGTTTCTGTTTCTGTGGGAATTCCGGGATGGAGGAGTGTGTCTGGGGGACCGGGGAACTAAGCCATACTGTCTGGCTGCTCTGCAGCTGATATTTTAGCCACCGCTGCTGCTTCTGCTGCTGCTGCTGCTACTGCTGCTTTTGCTGCTACTACTGCTGCCTTTGCTGCTTTTACGCTGCCCTGTGGACTTGGGCTTCTTGTGGTGCCGTTCGGTTGCGGTGCGTTTAATGTCTCGCCTGCGCTGGAAGCGTCAACTCCTTTTTTGGACGCGCCACGCGTCGTATGCGCAACGTATATCACGTACATCACGTATACGCCACCGTAAACGCCACGGACTATTTACGTTTTGCCATTTGCTTGTTTGTCGGCATCGACGGGCCTACGACAACCCGCGTATGTGTTTGCCTGTTTGCCCGATTTCGCGTGCCTTCGCTTGTGTTTGTGTTCAAGGCTGCACCTGCTGCAGGTGACTGCAGTTGCAGTTGCAGTTGCAGCATCCGCTGGCTACTTTAATGGCGATACGTGGACAGTGGTCGCTCGCTAATTAAGAAAGGCAACGGATCGAAGATTTCTTTAATAAAATAATCAAATCGAATTTTAATTTTAATTGGAAACCCAATGGACAATGCTTTTCCATTTAAACAGCTAATAAACAACATATTGCTATAGTTAAAATGGCAAATTTTAGCAATAATTTTAACCAAACAAGAAACTAAAACTTACAAACCTGTAACTTTAATTGGTGCAGGGTTTTATATTAAAACAAATATAAAATACTTTCAATATTCAATAAAAAAACACGGTAGTCTTATACGTCAAAATCTCCCACCCTTTTTTTTGCGAGTGAAATATAGTGATTTTAAGTGGTTCAGAATTTATTGCCTCAAAACTACCAATATTTTTAACAAAGGCCTTTTTTTCTTAAATTAAGATTTTATCAGCAACGAAAATGTCAAATGTTTTCAATCAGTTTGTTTGTTTTACAATAAAAGAGGTAAAACAATTGTGGGCTTGCCTTATTCAAATAAATTGAATTTTAATATAAATCACAAGTTGACATTGAGGAAAATTAAATATAAATGCAGAAATGTTTTAAAATTAAATTGTAATTGATTTGGGTGATTTCTTAAGAGTTTTTTATATTTGGAATATATTTTTTAATATTTGGAACCTTATTAAGAAATGATTTTAAATTCAACCTATGAAATAGCCATAAAAAGTATACATTTTTATTGAAGCTATAAGGCTTAATTAATAAGCGGTCGGCTACTGTACATACCCACTCATAAATTAAGTTGTTGTTGCCGAGGTTTTTGTTGTATCTGGCGTTGTTGTTGTTGTTGTTGTTGCAGTGGTTAAAAGAGGAAGAAGGCGAACTTATTGTTTGCTTGGCCATTAATTGTGGCCAACGCTGGCGAAGCGGAAACGGAAGTGCAATGTGTTGATGACACCATCTCTTCTTTTTTTTTCGGTTATCCGTTTTTTATTTGTGTGTAACGAACGAAAGAAAAACAAAAGGAAATTGCGGGTAATTGTACGCGAAACAAAGATATAATATTGCATTTTCTGGGTTCTGTTACTTAACTTCGTAAAACTGGTGAAATTGCTAAGACTTGACTTTACTTGACTTTATTTAGTCCATAAACTATTTACACTTATTTGTTTTTAAAAATGTTTCATTACTTTCCATAAAATTGAAAGTCTTTAATAACGAAATAAAATTTTAAAATTGTCTAAGAATTCTTTAACTTGTTTTTAAACAGAATTGTGCATAGAAGAAGACTTTAAACGTTATGCATTTTAATCAAGCAAAATTCCACTTAATATTCTGTGATACTCTAAAAAGTGTAAAACAACTTTGAGTCCCTTGAGTAATAATAAGGGAAAACAGCAGGAAAACGTATTGAGGGAAATGGGGGGCCTCTCAGCAGGGTCTGGACAAAAAATATACATATAAATAAGAGCTAAAACTAAATCCAAAAATTCGCGCAGCAGGCAAGAAAAATTCTTCACACGCGCGAAAATTTTGCAGCAGCAGTAAATAAAAAAAAAAAATACAAAAAAAAAGGACAAAGGAGAAGGGGTTTGGGCAACAGAGATAGCTGCATAAAATGTACGAAAATAAAAACACGTTGGAAAATTTCGCATAAAAATCTCGGTCCTAGACAAACTCTGCATGGGTTTTGCTTTTGTGTTGGTATGTGTGGTGGCCACAAGGGGTTACATTTGACTACACACACACAGACACACACACACACACTGCTCACAAATACACTCACACACTTACACTCACATACCCACAAGCGGCTTTCACGCATTGAAAGTAACGCATAATGCGTCATTTTTCACTTGAGCAACATAATAACTAGGCGAAAGACAGCGAAAAAGATGGTGGAATATGTCGGCGAAAATTGTTGGTGGCACTGTATATAGTGCAAGTCCTGTAATGTGGTCTTAGCTCCTTTTTTGTCCAAAAAGTGAATGAAATCCAATTAAAAGTATGGCCCTCTTTAGTCTAAAGTGTGATTATCTTAATGAATAGTGTTGAAACTACGATAGGATACAGTAATACTAACTAAAAATGCATATAAAATTGGAAAAGTAAGCCATTCTACTTTCAAGGAACCTATTTTAAATTTTTTATGTTATTTTCAAAGGATTTACTTCGTTTTTGCGCCCTCAAAAATTATACTTCGCAAATCTGTATGTTTTTATTACTTTTCAAAATCCACAGGATCTGCAATGACTTTTTTTTATTTTATATTTTCTTTTACCAATTTCATGCGAAGTCCTGCCCTAAAAAGTAATAAACAAATTTTCCAGTAGAGGACCCCGACTCACAAGGATAATTTGTTTTTTCCATGCGAAGGAGATGAGTGCCCAGCCCAGGCTTTCAATCCCTCGACCCGAAAGTGCATCTTTAGGCATTGCATTGGAGGCTAGACAAAGGCATATCATGTTCTTAGCCAAGCCCGCCCCCTTTGGGCCAAGTAGTCTGTTTGTTTACAGGCAACCCGAGTGCACTTAAGCGGTGATACGAGCGGCAAGAGTGTAGAAAATGGAGAAAAATGGGTGAAGAAAAACAGACGGCAAAAGTAGAGAGGATGGCTAAGACCCAGACAATCCACTTGATGCTGCATATGTAGGATAAAAAGCGGCAGTGGGGGGGGGGGCTAAACCGGAAAGCAGGGAGCCACAAACTTTGAGGGAGACAAAACGAGGAATTTGAAGAACTTCCACTCTCGCCCTCGAATCATAAGCCGTCTCATTCCATTGCGTCTGCCGTTGACCTGCCCTAACATTTTCCCACAGTTTCCCACATTTTCCACCACCCACCAGCCATCTCACCCATTTATCCATTCAGTCACTTTGACACGACTGATTTGATGTCAGGGCAAATTTACATTTATTACTTGGCGTTGTTTTTGGTTATTTTAAAATATTTATTTAGCTAGAAATATAATAAAATAAATAGATTCTTGCCTGCTTTTAGGCTGCAGTAAATTATTCTTGAAAAGAGATGTTCTAGCGAATACTTTAATTAATATTACTTATGTATAATATATAATATTATTGCTTCATAGTGCTATAGTTAACTTCTTTGATATTGAAATATATATTTTAAAAAACAGGAAAAAAGTTATTCGATAAGATGTTCAAACTTAATTCAAATTATGAATGAATAATTATCTAATATAATAAAAATAGGAGTGTGAGCGAGTAAACTATATACCAGATATAAGCAATATTTTTGTGATAAAGTGATTTTATCTATAAAATATTTTTTTCGATTAAAGAAGTCTTCTATACAGTTGTTTAATACCTTTCCTCTAGTTTTTGTATAGCTACTTTACCTTTTAGGTCGTTTTCTTTTCGTTTTTTTCGCTTTCCGTACTTCTTTGTCCTCTTTTGCTTTTTCCTAGTTGATTAATAATTCATTGGACTTTCCACGCCTTTTCTTGTGTCCAGCCATAATTCTTGTGGCGCCGCCTGTTGGATAAAAAGGCAGCAAAAAAACGAACAAAACAACAAACAGAAAACCAGGAAAAAAAAAAACCAGAAAACAAACAAAAAAACAACATACAATTTATTGGGCATGCAAAAAGGGGGAGGTACCTTTATATCCTCTTTTTTTACCTGGACCTTTGCGGTGGATTTTATGTATTTTTGTGCTCTTTTATATATCTTTTTTCCATGACAAACTTTTTCTGCTTTGCCATGCATTTTATTTGTGCCTATTTGTTGTTGTTTCTGTAACTGCATTCGAAGGCAAATTGTAAAAATCATTTGCTGACTTTTTGCCGCCAAAGTTTAGCCCCCATCCCCCCTCGGTAACCCCCTTTACATGGCTCATGTTGCATTTTAATTGCAAAATCTAGTTTTATTTCGTGTTTTTTCGTTTCTTTGTTTTTTTTGTTTTTGGTCACCAGTCAACGGAATTGATGCCTCTTTTCGGTGGAGAACTCTATCCGTCGCCAGATTTATATAGAGATGTGTTCGAAATAATAGATGCATATTTTGTTTACATAATAGTACTTTGAAAAAAATAGATAACATACAAATAAAATAGAGAAAAGAAAGAGAGATATCCTTGTAAAATGATGTGAAATTCGTGTTAGTTCTTTACGTTTAAAAGTTTAGGAATTGATCTATTGCCTCTACTTTATTTCTGGACATGTACATGTCTATCTCCCTATCGTTTTATAGTTTTATCTCTGCTGCTAGATGACTTCTGCCAAAGTCAGATGTGGCCAACACAGACAATCCATTTTGTCAGCCAACAATTGAAGCCGAATGCGGTTTTTCTTTCCTTGTGGCTGGGATTGCTCTTTCCTCTTCATTTTTTTTTTTATTTTGGATTGGGTGAACTTTAAAGGTTAAGGGTGAGGGTGAGGGTGAGGGTGGGGGGATGGTCAGCCGAAAAGCAATTAAGCGAAAAGCTTGCAAAACTTGCGATTTCAATGAATAGCAGAGAATGTCTCACATGTCACACAAATTACCATTTAGAAAGTGAAATCGACTGTTCACTTTAAAAGAGTTAAATATAAAGAAAAGCATAGCTCTTTGCAGCAGATAAAAATGTAGCTGGAAAAGCTATTTCCAAATGCTTTTGCTTTATTGTGTCTAATACGAATCTTTACTTAGTTATTTCGAAAGTTGAAAGAAAAATTGTTTAAGAAAATCAAACAGTTTTAATACATTATCTTTCAGATGAGTGATGAGGCAATTTTTGAATAACCAAATAAATGAAAGGGTGGAAAAAAACGCACCGAAATTTGTTCTTTCGTTTCTGCAACCTAATGCAAACTCACATGGCAGGGAAATAGGGACATGGAGAGGCGCATAAAAGTATGCTAAATTATTTCTTCGCCAGGACAACATACATGTCAAACCTCCTGACGCAGCACAGCACCTGAATGGAAAGCGGTGGGTCGGTGGAGAAGGTAGCGGGAACGGGAGCGGGGATCCTGCTAAAGGCTCCTCTTTATGGAGGGTAAAAACGGGCACTAAACATGTCCTGGCAAGCTGCCATCTCCCTTTATTGTGCAACCCCCGCCCCCCATCCCCCACTACCCCACCCCTCTCGAAGGACTTGGGAATCGCATTCTGCATCTGCCGATCCTTGGGCTGTCGACTCCTCCTTCGGCTGTCAACAGTTGGCACTGACTAATTAAATCTGGCATCGATTTCTCTGAAAAGTTTTCCATACTTCTTACTTTTCACTCGCAGTGTGTATTTTTGACCTGGAACGAAAACTACACTTAAAAATGTTTTCAATTACTATCTCTCATTTTATTTTTATTGTTTTACTTATTTATTTACGTATTTTCATAGAAATTTTCAGTTAATTGTAAATTTTCTTGTCCTAAATCAAGATTTGAAATGTTATAACGAATGGAAAAAACTGTAATAAACGAGATACTACAAATAAAATTTGGGTATAGTTAAGAGGAATCAGATATTTGTAATAATCAGCATATAAAACGACAATTAGCATAGACTAACCAGATTTGACACCAAAAATTGACAACACAAGCTCAAAATTAAAATGTTTTGTAGGCTTTTTCGGACTGGGTGGGTGTCTTTCGTTTTGTATTGTCAAATGCACAAAACACGACACAAAGGACCCTCGCACACACTGGATAGTGGGTTTTGTTTGGCTTGGATTCTGGTCCTCTCTGCTCTGGTTATTGTTATCCTTGTGGTGCAGTTTTAATAATTCAAAGTGCCTGCAATAGACGGGCTGCTTACTGCTCATTGCCTGTCCGTCCTTGTCCTTTTGTTTGGTTTCGAAAGTCGCACTGCACACGCACACGGGACTGCAGTTTTCAGTTTTCAGTTTGCAGTTTGCAGTCCACAAGGAGGGATGGACTTGTGTGGCCCAGCAGGACACATTACGTATACGACCCCCCATCCCTCAGGCTGGCAAATAAAAACCGCAAGGTACGCAAGGCGTTGACCAGTCAACGAAGTCCCTTCGTTTGTCCTGCCAACACCAAGATTCGCATTTCAAGTGAACGTTCAACATTCAAAACCCTTGAAAGTCAAATGAATTTACTATTGGATCAGGTCGAAGCATTGCCTTTTTTTCTATAAACTTGTTTGGGAAATATCTTAGATATCTGCCATTACTTATTTAGAAATTGTTTAAATAACAGTTAAATGGTAATGAGTTGTAATATTTGTTAATAATGCAAGCCAAAAGGCTTTTACAAACAATATTTTGGGTTTAAACCTTTCAAAGAGCGTTAAAATAGCTTTGCATACAACAAAAGTTAT
The DNA here is from genome assembly GCA_018153365.1 of Drosophila fuyamai. Classification (NCBI taxonomy): domain Eukaryota; kingdom Metazoa; phylum Arthropoda; class Insecta; order Diptera; family Drosophilidae; genus Drosophila; species Drosophila fuyamai. The sequence goes on from JAECXW010000062.1 coordinate 9,751,800, forward strand.
GCAAAAGGATTGATTTTCAATAGCAACCATATTTATTTCCAAAACAATATTATAAATTTGCGCATATTTTCCATTAATCGGAAACCACAACCCTTTTATATTGCTCTCTAATGGTTTTCTCTGAATCATTAATGCAGTATGTAAGGGTTCATTCAAAGCATTACATGGCAGAACATAAAGAAGTAAATAAAAATGCCAAAATTTACAAACCCTTCAATCTCAGGCGCATAATTATCGCCAAAGTAAAGCAAGACAAGAAGGGTTAAGAGGGGGCAACCTACTACTGGTGCTGGGCAAATAGTTACACTAATTAGAGACAGGTTGCAAGGACACGCGGATGCAGATGATGTCGCAGTTTGTTTGTTGATTTAGCCAAAGGCGGGGCTGAATGAATGAGTGGGAGGGGGGCGGGGTCACGGGTCACGGGTCACGGTTCACGGAATTGCATGCAGAATGAGAATTTGTATTTCCCTTTTCGTGTTTCGTTTTTCGGGGGCCGAGAAGTTAACTCGATTTGTGCGGAATCTGACAGGCCGAAAAAGGAACCGAGAGCCTCCGCAACTTCGACTTGGCCCAAGGACACTCTGGCAGCAACGAGTCGCATAGCCGGAGCCTTGGGATTGGATTTGCGTTTGGGATTTGAATGCAGCCAAAGGAAAACATCTGCCCGGCCTGCGGGAAAAAATGCAAGAAACAAAGCGCAAAACAGCAGCAGAGGAAAAACGAAGAAAAAAAAAAAGGAATCTCCCCCCCAAAAAGAACATTTTTCTGTGGCACTAAAATAGAAAAAAAAAATGAGAAAAAAAGAGAGCAAGCAAATGCAAATGCAAATGACAAAATAATGCGTTCGTAGGCAGGCAAAATGTTTTGGTGCAAAATGACAAAGGAAACACGAACTGCAGCGCTAACCAAGTTCAATTTTCTAGTTTTAACTTAAGAACGAAATACAATTGAATATTGATTAGAAAACTTAGAATTTAAAGGTTGTCATTTAAAGAAAACGAGAGATACAATTGCTATTAAAATACATATCAAACGAGGTTGAGGGAAAAATCCTTTAAAATAGTTAAATAGTAATAACTAAGATTTTTAAAGAATTAAAATGAAGTAAAAGCTGCATAACCCTTAAAACAATTTTAAATACCTTCCTGTCTTTGCTAATCAAGTATACGCAGCGTCGGTCCTTCGGCCATTACGCATACGCACCGTTTTCTGCCTCAACCAATTTAAATTGACTATTTGCCCAGGGAAAGAAGAAAAGGAGAGGTAAAACTGGGCACAGACAGGAGCTGGAAATAAATTGCAATTTACTTGCGTAAATTTAATAAAGTTTTCCCGCCTCGATTTTCCGCTCTCCCCGATTTTCAAAAGTGCTGCTTCGTTCCTGTGCATCTTGTTGTAATGCAATCTGTTTGCCGTTCGCCTTGAGCCGCAATTTTATGAAAAGCTGTTGAAAATAATTAAGATGAAACGCCAAAGATTGCCGCACATCGTTCAGCTCGTATATCTTCAGCTGCAGCTGCCTGCATGCTAGTCTTTTTTTTTGGGTTTTTCTTCTTTTTTTTTTTTTGGTCTCATTCTTGATGGATCTTGTTATTTTGGAATTTTCCATGCGAAAATTGCCGACATACATCTTTGTGCTAGGGTAATTTTCCTGAATATAATGTTCCAAAACTTACGTTTTTTTACACTTTACATTTTGTAATATCTGAGGGGCTTTTTCATTTATTTGTATTTAATTTTGATTGGTGTCGTAGAGAGGGTTTTAAGTACTCGAAAAAACATCGTAAACGTCCTATTAGAAATTTAAAAATACTGGTATTTACAAAACTAAAACAGATGCCACTTAGTTGCCAAAAGCCAGGTATTTTATGTGCTTATCAAGGTAATTTAAAATTAGTTGCAATGGCCAAAACAGTAGTGACTTTGTTGCCGAAAAATCTGAATAATTTATTTAGCTATTCGTGAAATCCAAATGCTTCTCTTTGCCATTGAAAACTGGCTGTTTCCTCTTTCTGAATCACACGCACAGCAATTTGTCACAAATTACAACTAATTGAAATGCCTCAACATGTTAATTGAAAATGTAATCCGTTAATGCCCAAAATGCGCACAGTTTTCCACTCTTTTTCGGCCGCCCCGAAAAAAAATGTGTTGAGAGCCCTTTTGTTTGGAATTAATTAAGCGACAAAAGACGCAGCTTCATTAATTGAAATAAATAGCGAAAAAAGCACGGGGGTTTCTTGTTTTTTTTTTTTTTTTTGCGAAACAAAAGAAAAAATAAAGCAGCTCAAGACCAAGACGAGGAGAAACGAAATAAATTCGTCTAGGCAACAGGCGTTAATATGCAATTAAATGAAATTTCTGCCAAGTTTCTATGTGTGTATGGCCTGTGTGTGTGTGTGTGTGTGTGTGTGTGTGTGTGTGTGTGTGTGTGTGTGTGTGTGTGTATGGGTGTGTGGGGACTAGTGTGTGTGCGTGCGTGTCGGCTCAATTAAATCCGCAAAGTGTCCCCTTGCCACCCGCAACCACCCACCGCCCACCCCCTTTTCCCCACGGAACTCAAGACGCGTGTGCAGATCCCATGAAATGAATGCTTAAATCCTCCTCCAAAAAAAGAAATACCGCACAAAGGCAGAAAAGCGAAGAAACCAGCGAAAAATATTTGAAACGAGTGGGGAAATACTCTTGAATCAAAAATTAGAATTATTAGAAATATTTTTACAAGTCAGTGCACTTTTATGATATAACAAGAAACCGGTTTTATATAGTAATGCAAGCTAAAATGAAAATGTAACGTTTTAACTGCCTTTCTTGTCAGTAAATATGATCATCCTTCAGAATATAGTTAAAATAATATAATTCTGATACTAAATGCAACTTAAATATAAAATATATAAATATGGATATGCTTTACTCTGTGCAAAAAAGGGTATTCAGGTATTCATGTGCTCAAAAGGGAGGAGCAAGCTGCTGTCTAATATCCCTTTGTCTTTTAAGCCTTTTGGGAATATCAGGGTATTACATTGGCATCACGACTCAACCGGCTGCCTAGAAAGTGAGAGCCAAGATATAGTCAAGGTTGAACAGTTCAGGAAATAGGAATGGTGGTGAAAGGAAAAAAAAGTGAAAGGAGTGGCGAACATTTCATTAACATTTTACGGGTGGCGAATTATGAGTTAATAAAATCGATAGATCAATAAAGATGTAGTAGAGAAATCAAATAGAAATAGGAACTACATCTATTACCTATTTTGGAAATTGTTTTTAGCCATTAACGCAAAATACAATTTAATAACAAATCTTAAAGATTTGAGAAATGCCTTTATTAAGCCAGAAAGTAAACTAACAATTTATTTCACCCAGACATTTGTCTAAAGAATTTCGCATTTTAATTGCTTTTATTATCAATAAGTTTGAAACGTTTAAAGTGTGTCACACACCCAGAAAGCATTCACAAATTCAATTTGCCAGCGATCACTGCACGAAAATAAATGATTTCATTGCCTTTTGCCACACCTCAAAAGCAACAACAACCGCAACTGCCTGAGAACATTAAAATGTTAACGAGCTACGTTTTTTTTTTGTGTGTGCATTTGAGTATTTTTGGATAAATAAACAGCAAGCCAGTGCAAAAATAAACAAGATGCAAACAAAACCCGACTGCAATAAAATAAATCACAAACCCAATTTTAAAGGTTCGACGAGCAAATAAAGACAAAATAGATATCGCTTAAAGCGTAACAACAAAGAAATAAAAGCTACGTCACAAGAGGTTAAAATAATAATATACAAACTTTAAAATTTGACATACAAATGTAACCTAAATACCTATTTCGCACATTACTAAAGAAAATATATAGAACTTGAAAAATATTAAATCAACAACACTGAACAATAAGCCTGAATAAAGCCAAATAATAAGGTAACATCTGAATAAGAATTAATCTAAAAATATCAAAAAAAAATTTAACAAATACAATTTTAAAATGAAAACTTAAACCATAATTAATTAAAAATAATAGAGTTAAACAGCGCAACCCATAATGAACAACTTATTCCACACTAAACTCAACAATGTTTCAACAATAAATCAGCCATAAATAATCATAAATTCAACAAAAGAACAAAGAAATAAGCTAACAGCAACTTTTAGCGCCAAATCTACAACGAAAGCACAAAAAATCACAAATCAAAAACAATCACTAAATCTACAACGAAAACAAAACAAATCAAAACAAAGTTATAAATGAAATCAACTATAAATGTCAACAGCAAAATCGCAGTCACAAATCACAACAACAATATCATTGCAAAGTACAACAACAGAATTAATAAGCAAAGACTCCAATCCAAAAACTAAAAACTAAAAGGCACATTAACAACACAAAACTAAAATCAGAAAAAAGAATTACAATAACATTATCAAGAGCACAAATCACAAGAAAAAAAAACTATGCAAAAGGCCAAAGAAAAACAAAGTCAAAAGTAAATTACAACAACAAAATCACGATCAGAAATCACAACAACAAAAAATACATAGTCACCATAGAAACAACAACTCCAATGACAAGCGAAGACACCAACCCAAATTTTTTAACAATAACCCATGGAAACTGCTTGCACTCAAGTTGAGCGATCAAGCAGCTAATAACAAGAGACCAAACTTTTTCAAAACGTTTAAATAAATTATATTTTATTAAAAATAATATAATTACTTTTGACAAACATATATCACATGGGCCCAAAAAGAGCAGCTAACGTAATACGTAAAGCCAATCCGCCATCACGTAACTCAAGGTTGGCTGAACACGTTGAATTCGAAACTGGAATCGCACAAGCAGTGGCCGACGATTGCTGCACTGCATTCGCATTTCAACTGCAGAAGCGAGCAGTTCGAAATGCGCACAAAAAGCACGACGATCGCTAAAATAAACACAACTAAATGAAAATAAAGTAAAAAAAAATACATAACAAACATTTGTGTGGCGCTCTCGCGAGTTGGCAACAACCTGAAAATCGCTTAACAAATATTAGTTGAAAATCTCGTGAGTTGGACACAAACAAAGATAGAAGAAATCGTTTTTAAATATTTGCTGAAATCTTCTCGCAAATTGCTAAGCATAAAAAGAAAATAAGCCTGAAGTTACACAATAATAAAAAGTAACAAAAACTTTTATAAAATCGATACAAATGTAATAACAATAAAATTATAATAAATATAAATTACAAATAAGAATATAACAAATAATTACAACTAAAGGAAAATACAATACATTAAGTAATACATACAAAAAATTATCTACAAAAACAAAAATAATATAAACCAATACAGAAAAAAGAAAATACAAAAACAAGAATAAGAATACAAAAACATTTTTTTAAAAATAAAAAAACAAAAGAATCAAGAATAAAAATAAAACATAATTATCAAGAAGAATAACCAATAATATTTAATAAATAAACATGGAAATGTTGCAGTAAATAGATAACATTTATTTAAAACCCAAAGTCTTAATAAACTCACCGGGCGAGTTGGAGCACCAAAGTTGGACCGCCTGCATGCGTTTTTGGCCGTAATCGCCCACTCAAGGTGACCATGTGCAGCCGGAAATGCTTCCGCATGCCCACCCTGGTCATCTGCGGCGTCGTGCTGACCATCATCCTGGTCTGCATCACGGGCATCACGCTGACGAACAGCATCAACATATCGAACATTGTGAAGCTGCGCGAGAAGGTGGCCAGCGATTCGGCGGCGGCCAATGGAGGACACCAGGCGGCCCAAACCCGGGCGGCCCTCGTCGAGCAGCAATATTCGACGCTGCAGCAACATCATCTATCCCGCAGCGATCTCAACTACATTCAGGCGGCCACTCATCCAAAGAACCTGCAGCGCCAACTCCAGCAGCAGCAACTGCAGTTGCAACAGCAGCAGTTGCAACAGCAGCAGCAGCAGCAACCGAATAAAATTGTCATCGAAATCGGATTGAACAATGACAGTGGGCCAAGTAGTGTGCCGGCAAGTAGTACAAGCAGTTCAAGTGCCGGACCGCGAATTCTTCAGGCGGCCGAGGCCCTAATGGAGGGAAATGTTGACTCGATTTCATTGCCAGCAGCTGCGCCCCTGACAGCAGCCACCAAAAATCCAGCCAAGAGCCCAGAGAGCACCATCAACAGTCCCACAAATACCACACCAGAAATTACGATGGGCATCGCCGATCACAATCCTGGGGGCATTCAATTCGAACGACGCGCGCACGTCAAACAGGTACACACTGAGCGTAAATATGTTCGCCACAAAAATCCAGCAGTTGAATATGAAATGTAAATTGATTTGAATAAGTTTGCATTTTTGAAAAGTTATTCTATTTTTATTATTTTACATTCACATTTAGTTGAAAAATGTGGCTTACAAATAATTAATTTATAAAACAAATTAAGAAAGAATGTAATTATTTTTGTTTGAACGTGTATATATATTCGCAAGATTTAATGTAAGTAAATTCCATAAATTGGAAAATTTATTTCATAATTAACCAATTAATATTTTAAATTTATAATTTGGCATATGTTCATTCATAAAGAACAATTAAGATGTATACTTAAAATGAATTTAAGTAAATATTTAAATTTTGACTTATATTTGTGTAAGTTGCAGATGTTATTAAAAGGCAAAACCATCTTGTCAACATTTTATACAAACTGATAATTTTAATGCAGCATTATTTGTATTCTTCTTGTTTATATGGTACTTACTGTGTTTTCAATTGTGTTTAAGTTATAAAATAAATAATTTTGGTATCTGATTTTTTCTTTAATTTTTCGGTTTGCATAAAGTTTCTAGCAATAAATCATATGGGTTTGGGTTAATTTTTCATTTGCCCTTACCGTGTAATTTTCGCAATTACACATGAATAAACGAAAGCCGTACCATTGCGAAAATTCAATTTACGTGAGAATTTCTGTGGTGTTGGGCTCACGTTTTTCCGCTTTTCTCGCTTTTATTAGAGCTATCTAGCTAATCATTTTCCTGCATTGTCACGCTGGGCGGCAAACACGAATTCGCGCTTTGTAACCCTTTTTTCCCACTGAAATGTAGTTGCTTTCGGTTCGATTTAGCCGCAGGAAAATTTTCATTTGAGAAAACTCGTGTGTTGTTGGCGTGTGAGAGTTTATGTATGTATGTATGCCTTTTATTTTTTTTTTGGGTGGGTGTTTCCCAATTAAATTTGTCACGTTTTGTTTGCTCGCCATTTGCATATATAACATTTGGCCGCCTTCTGTTGACGTTTTTCTATATTTTCTATAACTGGGTGTTTAATAGCTTTCGTTTATGACTCAAAACTAGTTGGCACCAGTTCGAACCGATTCTAACCGTAATTTTTGAGCCGGTTTTAGCTTTTCCCTCTGATTGGAAATGCCTTGTAGACTTATGCTAATTGAAAAACATAAAAAGTTTAAAAAACGCGGACATTATTCAGTCATTACAAAGCGAAATTAATCAATGACTTCCAGATATTAATATTCCTTTGTCATGTCATTTAATTATCAATATCAATATCAATAATTTTCTTATACATAGAATTATTTCTAGAAAAACTACTATTATTAACGGCAATAACGACAAAATAATACATGTATATTATAAATATATATGTGAGGCTTGGAAATTAACTTTATTATTTATAATTTAATTTGACAATAAAATTCATTACAAAAAAAAAACCCCAACCAGCTTTAAAATCAATTATTCGCAGCTTTTAAAACTCTTAGCGCATTTAATTAAATACGGGTCGCTGGGCCGTAATGCGCCGTCAGTCAATTACAGAGACAATATCATCTAACAATTTTGAGCCCTCGGGCATTACGACAAAAACAGATTACAGATTAAAATAATTAACATAGTTTTAATGGCGCTGGGAAATCAAATGAAATAAACTGCACATGCACAAGGCAGACGTTTGCGAAAATAAACTTCATTTTGTGGCATAACAATAATAAAATTCACGTCCTAACCCCCCCCCCCGACCTCGCCCACACGACCTACCCTTAGTAAATCCCATGTAAATCGTGCTATTTCTCTAATGCAATTCAACGACGGCGACGGGCTGGTAAATTCACACATGCAAATGTTTATAGAAAAAGATGCCGCACGAAAGGTGAATGTTTAATGCTTATTAAATAATCCACACTCCGACAGGTAGAGACCTCTCTTCGAAATAGTTTGGTACCCATTAGGATGATATAATACAAAAATAAAATACAAAATAGTAAACATATAATAAAATAAAAATATATATAAAGATTTGCTTAAAATGAAGGTGCATTATCCAAGGATAATTCAAATGATTTAAGATATATTCTTTTTCATTTAAATAAAATTAGTTTAGTTTATACCTATACTATATATGTATATTTAATCAGATAATCAAATTCCTAATTGGCAACTTAAAGCTAAAGTTGTCCATTTTAGCAAACAATTATAAAAAAATCAAAAATTAGTAGACAATTATTTCTACCATTTTATTTTGCCATAATTCTTTGTAATGAATACAAAAACCATTTTCACGTTGCCAAACCCAATAAAGAGATCAAAAAAGTGGAGCACTAAGTATTCGACAGTCGTAGAACTCAATTTGTTATTATTTTTTTTGCGACTAACTAGTTAGAGTCAGTCAAAAGCCAGCACTAAGCCAATTAACTTTGCAAACTTATTCCGTGTGAAATTAATTACTTGGTTTTCAATGTGCGCCCTGACTTCTATGTTAGTTACTTTTTTTTTTTTTTGTTTTTTGTTTGGCTATTTCGCTGGGTTAAATAATTTGAAAGAGAGGGAAAGTCAAACGGGGAAAGAGATAGATAGACAAATTAAGCCGATGAATTTCATATGAGACTCGCTCATTTATTTACAAACGCTAATTTTGCCCACTTCCGTTTGTTGATTTCCATTGCTGTTGCTTTTCTTGTTTGAAATATAAATAGAAATGAAAATGCAACTGTGCATAAATTAGTGAGAAAGAGCTTGAACTAGAGCAAAGATATTAAAAAGTTTTGAAATCATTAACAAAGTTTACAAAGTCAATTAAAATTGCATTAAAAAAAGTTTTTTTACCTAACACTTTGTGAAATTGCTTAGCCAAATTTATCAGCGCACAAAACCTTGAGATCTAAGGTCTTTCTCATTCGAATTTATGGCTTAACAAATAAAGATATATCCCAAGAACTGTAAAATTAGCCAAAAAATCATTAGCGTTTTATGAAATTAAAAAAAAACAAGAAAGGAAAGCTAACTTCGGGCGGAGCCGAAGTTGATATACCCTTGCAGAATATTCTGTAAATAATATTCTCCAAAATTCTTCATATAATGCATTCTAAATACTCATAAAAATCCCAACTTCCTAAATTTAAAAACACCAAAGTTATGGCATTTTCAATCGTTCAGTTATATGGCAGCTATAGGATATAGTCGGCCGATCCCTATAAAATTTGGTAGGTCGGATTGATTGGCCAAATATAAAATTCATAGAAAATACCAAATTCCTAACTTTAAAAACACCAAAGTTATGGTATTTCCTATCGTTATATGGGAGCTATAGGATATAGTCGGCCGATCCTTATGAAATTTGGTAGGTCGAATTGATTGGCCAAATAAAAAAGCCATAGAAAATCCCAACTTCCTAACTTTACAAACACCAGAGTTATGGCATTTCCTATCGTTCAGTTATATGGCAGCTATAGGATATAGTCGGCCGATCCCGGCCGTTCCGACTTATATACTGCGTGCAAAGGAAAGAAGGGTGTGTGCAAAGTTTCAATTCGATAGCTTTAAAACTGAGAGACTAGTTCGCGTAGAAACAGACAGACGGACAGACAGACAGACGGACAGACGGACATGGCTATATCAACTCAGGAGGTGATCCTGATCAAGAATATATATACTTTATATGGTCGGAGATGTCTCCTTCACTGCGTTGCACACTTTTGACCAAAATTATAATACCCTCTGCAAGGGTATAAAAACGTTCGAAATAAGCTCCGCCATTTGGAAAAAAAAAATTCCTTTGAATTCAAATGGTTTTCAACTGCTTTATGAAGATTTACTCCTTGAAAAGTAACAAAAATTTATACTTTTTTATATCCTTTGACTGCGAATTTTCCTACCCACATAAATGGCTTTCGATTGGGATTGTCCTTGGCTTGTTATGCACTTTATTTAATATCCCCACATTTATCATACGCAATTCTCGTTTGGCCAGAAACATGAGGGCCATAACCTTTGCCTTATCCCCCGTTCCACTTTCGGGTGTAAAAGTTTTTCTTAATAATAAATTGCTTAACTTTTTAGGTAAACAAAGGCACATTTTGCGGGCGAAGAAGGAATGGGTAGCACTTTTTGGCTTTCAACTTGCCGCAGGCTCATCACGTGCGGGTTGCCCCCCAAAAAGTGAGGAGTGCGGCGTGGGGAGTGGGAAGTGGGGAGGCTGGCAAGTTGCAAGTTGGCCTGTTGTGGAAATTAAAATAATTGTGCGGGAGTTGCGGTGCCGCCTGTCCCTCGGGTGTTTGTAATTATCGCAAAGTTGAGCTAGTTCTGTTAAGTGAACTCTAGTTGAAAACAAATGCACAGGCTCTCCTGTATTCACTGGCATATATCATAATTTATGCCACAAGATAGTAATATTGGTATTATCTAAAGGTTTTAATGAAAATTAACCTAAGAAAATGTTACTTGTGGGCCAACAATTATTTTAACCTTCATTAAAATGAATGTAGTTTCTATGTTATAATTTACATTTAAATCATTCCATTCATGCTTCATAAAAGCGGAAAGTGCAGTTTTTAATAATTTCTCACTGTCGCAACAATTATCGCTTATTTCCGTTGCCCATCAAGCCGAGATGTCTGCACATGGGGAATTTTCTTTTCATGCTGATAAACGGTTTTCCCTCCACTTTTCCCCACTTTTCCCCACTTTTGGCGTAATACATCTGTCATGTCTGGGAGGCCGGTCATAATTTATAACCACCAATTGCAATGCAAAGCAGCCTCTTTATATGGAAAACACGCGCCTGCTGCTCACACATACACTGATAACTCAGCATACTTAATTCCCTGCATTACAATGGGGAAAAATGTTTTCATTTTCATTCTTGTTCATTTCTAGTTTTACATTTGTTGGATTTACAATTACAAAATATATCAATTTATAAGTGTAAAATAAAGCTCATTATTATAAATTATAATATATTAACACAATCTGTATTTTACAAGAGAAATGTTATTTTTCCCAGTGTACTCATGTATTTTCCGTCTCTTTTGCTTTTAGGTGAGTTGGAAATGAATGATTTGAAGATACCGCTTCGTGTTGTGTCCTGCTGCTTAGTGCAATATCATGGATAAAAAGTTTTGTCCAGCAAAAAGTATATATAATTCTAGAAGGTAAGAGTTCGATGGCGAGGCACAAATACTGACGCAAGTGGCAGAGTGAGAAAGTGCCACTGACAGTTGCCAACAATCCAACAATAAGCTTCAATTTGGCGATAGAAGCGGACAAATGGAAAACAGGACAAGGTGATTGGGGGCAAAAGGGGGGTGGCAGGATAATGGGGGAGGGGGGCGGGGGTAGGGAAAGGGAGGAGAAATAAAAGGTGTGAGGGATCTGCCATGTCTTGGCAAAAAGTTTTCTGCGCTCGGACAAATGCTCAAATGACAACGCCCCAATGCTTTCAATTATCATGTCCTGTCCTAGAAAAATCCACCCACCAATCACCACCTATCCTGGCTACGAAAATGTCCTTGGCAAACTTTTTTTTTCCGCATATATACCAGGCAATGGCGTGGAAAAACCTTAAATAATTCAATTGTCGGTGAGAGAAAACGAAGTTGGAATATTCTAATAATCAATTTTGCCCCCAAAAAAAATGTTAAAGTTGCAAAAAAAAAAACGAACTATTTAAAACATAAACGTTTTCTTTTAAAATTGTTGAAAATAGTTTATAAATATTGATATTCCTATTTCCAATTTGACCATTTTAAATAAACTGAAAAGTTCTCAGCTTGAGGGTATCGATTCTGCATTGAAATTTCTGCTGATGTTCGGGGTCAAAGTTTTTGGGGCATAGAGCGGAGCATAAGTAATCATTGTTCAATACCGGAAACTATTCAATTTCCGTATGACATCGAGCGTGCACAAAACAGACAAGATGGGAAAAAGGAAAAGCGGGTGGTGGTGGTAAAATAGAATCAACGCCAGAGCACCAAAAAACTGAGGCGATGGAAATTCGCACTGAGACAGGCCAAAAACAGCCAATGCCACAGAGATCCGATGAAGAAACCCGAGATTCTGGCACTGCCAGTTTATCCTGGCTTCAGTCTTTTCCTGGGGTTTATCCACCGAAGGTGGGGGAACCCCCCTCGCACCATTTTCCGGACTCTACACGTTTTTGTGAGATTTATAAATTTTTTTTTAAAGTAAGAAAAAATCTTTGGAGACTTAAAATCATATTCAACGTATGTTACTATGTACAATTAAAACTTTTTTTTAGTTTCTTCTATATTTTATATGTACATTTCTTTGTCAGAAAAAAAAAAAAACATTTTTATGTTCGTACTACTGATGCTAATAGCTTTGAACACTATGTGTAAATATTTTCAAATGTCTTGCCTTTTATTTTTAGGCTAAAGAAAAGTTTAAGTCGTGTGTTAAATAATTTAGATGTTCTTTTATTTTTGTGAGGAACAGAAGCCAAACGACTTTAAAACAAATGCATTGTTCGAAACTCAAACTGTTTGACTCTGATTACATATTGAGGGTTGACCTTTAGGCCACTAATTGAAGTGTTTTCCTCTGCATTTCCCCCACAAATCCCACATACAATCCCTATGCGAGTCACCTTTAAATATTTAGCTCCCTTCTTTCTGGGGAAAAATCTACCGAAAATTGACAGCCAAAGTTTGTCTGGCTTGAACTTGATTTTAGCTATGCTGCATTTGGTGGCTTTTCCGCCTGCGGGAGACTTGCCATCCGCAGTTTTCCTCACCCACATCGTTTTTTTTTTCTTTTCTTTTGGGGGGAGGGAAAAATACAGAGTTGACTTACTTGGTTGGCTGATGTTTGGTTTCCGCCGCCCTCCTCTTGGATTTTTCCCCCTTTCCGTTTCCGCTCCTCATTCCTTTCCAGCGTGCTAAGCTGATTTTGTCTTGCATTGCATTGCTCGAGGACATGTGCGCAGGAGGTCCTGGTCCCTCTGCTTCGCTCAAAGGAGTCAATTCGGTTGTCTGCACTTCCTTGGCCTCTGCTCCTGCTTCCTTACCTGCGTTTTCCCTCCTAACTTCCACCGCTTCTCCTTCGATTTTCCTTCAATTTTTCCCCCTCTTTCCCAGCAGTTTTACCTGTTACGCTTCGTTAACTATGCGCCGGTATAAAAAGCTTTTGGCTATCAATCAATTGTCCTTATTCAATTATTTAGCACACTTTGCTATTTATCCTGCCACAGGTATGGGTGCACTTAGGCAAAACGCGTCTTTGAATTGGAAACATTTATCCCCCCTTCACTTATAATAAGTTTATTTTAAAGCTTGCAATTTCTATTCATTTATAATGTGTCAGTTTTTGTATGTACATGATGTACTTTTGTTGTGGATAACATTTTATAATCTTGTTTTGTCTGTGATTGCTCTATTTTTTTCAGTGCTTATAATATGGTAAGCATGTTGTTGTCTTTTAATTCTCAATGCGGGACCAACCAAATCGAAGCGATAAACGATTAAACATTCTGGTAGCAATCTCTTCAAACATTTTGCCATAGATCATGGGGATTTGCCCAATTGCAATGGCTTTTTTGGGAATAAGACGGCGAATCCGGCGGATAATGGGTAGCCAAGGGTTAAGGGAAAGCGAAGAGAGGGGGGAGGGGAGGAGGAAAGGAAGCGGAGGCGCAACCATTTTGGCCATCGTTTGTTTTACGACTTTTTCTAATTGCCCGCTTTTGGTCCCGAGGCAACCGACTCCGTAGCTTACCTAGTAGTCCTCCCATTTTGGCCGGAAGGAAGCAGGCAGCTCGTCCTTTATTTATTGGCCCTCTCAGACCAGACAGACCCTGCCACTTCACTCTCTAGTTCGATGCCGAAAAAGCAAAAGGAAAGCGAAAACAAGGCAGGGGAAATTGCCATCGATAAGGAGAACAGTTCACTGGTGCGGAGAATGGGAAAATCGCCAGGAGAAAGGCTAGGGAAATGGAGGGAAAGCGGTTTGAAAACCGATCAGATCCATGGCGAAACATACAACTGATAGAGAAATGCATAGCAGACAATAACATATCAATTAAAAGTCATTTTAGTAACGTTATTTCATTTAAAACCCATTTAAAGCGGATTGCTTATTAAATATACACATGACTTGGTCTATATTAAATATTTCAAATATTGAAACCAAACACAATCAATAATTATTGAACAAACTTGGATCACAACGCACGCAAACAACTTCTGTAAAAGTGAATATAATAATAATAATAAATATATAGGATTTTACATTTACTCTTACATGAGAACCCAAAAGTTATGCTATAAAAATTTGCATGTGATAGAGAAGACAATTTGAAAAACTTTTTCTTGAATGTTCTAGTTTTATTTACCCGTCTCAACTTACTACAACAACATGCATACATATGTTAAACGACTACCAAAATATACACTAAAAACAATTTAGATTGCTAAGTTTATTTTCCTTAAAACGATTTCGACTAATATTAATAAATTATTCTACTCATATATACATATTAAATTGTATTGCCTAATTATAAATGATGCATAAATAATTTAAATCATTAGGAAACATAACAAGTCAAATCGTTTATTTTGTCCATGATTTATTGTTTTTTTAAACAATTATTGCTACTTTACGTTTCTAGAGTAGATTTTCCTCAGTGGAAACCATCTTGTGCCAGACATCTACCATCCATTTCCTCTTTTCTAAACTTCTCAAGTGAAGTTCTTAAAATCTTGGAGGACCTCAGCTGATTTTCATCCGCTGAATGGCGTAGGAAATGGTCCTCAAGTGGTTGCGAAGGATGAGGTTTTTGGGTCTTAGGTTTTAGGATCCTGAAAGGGGGCGGAGCTGAGCGGTGGGAGTGGCAGATAAAGCGTTGGCCGAGGAAAAGGCAATCAGCAGCTGTGACTGCCAAAAGAGCAAAATAAAAATGCACAAACTCATTGCCATAAAAAAACACGAAACGTACGAAGCGAAATGAAATGAATCATAAATATGTGATGAGAGGGAGCGAGAGGGGGAGAGTGTGCAAGCGAGGGGGATAGACTTGAGTGAAGTCAACTTCTTCATAACTTTTGCCACAACTATTTCCGCAGCACTTAGGATTCATCTCTGTCTACGGTTAAACATTAAAGACCATTTAGAAAATGTACTTTTTTTTTAGTTTAATATAATTTTGGTTCTGTTAGCTTCTTTGCAAATTTCTATCATTTATATCTTTTTCTTCCAATATTACATTTACAAATACTTTAATAAATTAGAAATAAACTTTTAATTGCTTACAAAATTAAAATCTTTTGTTTAGATTTGTTTAACTAGCTTATGTTTTCATTTCTATTACAATTTCAATAATTTTCTTGTCAAAAAAATATAGATTTGAATTTCATATTTTATGTTACTCTTTTAAAAGTTATATCTTACATTCATTTATAACTTTTAACCTCCACTACTACTATTTTGACCGCTGCGAAAGTTGAGTGCCTGTTATCTCTCTATTTCATGGGCTGCCAGCTGCTGTTTTCAAAAAACTTGCCGATAATCATCAACAACAAAAGGTCAAATGGGGGAGAAGCCAGGCGATGACATTGCTATTTCTTGGAAAAGTGTTTACGTCTGGTTTTGTGGTTGTGGTTACTTCTTTCCCCCACAAAAAAAAAAACCCTTCCACCCCCCTGAAGAAACCGAAACTGTTTAATTTTTAGTTTATGTTGCATAATTTTAGGCACCCGACTGGATAAAGAGCCGGGAATTTGGGAAAAGCGAAAAGGTTAGAGTACATTTTTGTGCTGACTCGAGATGGAATCGAGCCGAAAAGTGCTTACAAGACAAGTTGCCCGATAAAGATGATGGGAATGATGACACAATGATAACAGTGGGACCTTGGGATGAGGGGATAAGGGGCTAAGGGGACAAGGGGAACAGTAGAATGATGTGCAGATTTGGTGAACAGGCCAAAGTTGAGGTTTCACAGCTCAATCACTTGATTGACATTACAGAAATGCCAGCAATTGAGGTTACTGGTGCACTGGGACTGTTTTGATACCCTCACCAGAGCTTGTGCACTTATGTGCCCGTCTAGATTGAATATATTTAATAACTGTATGTTTTATACTTCAGAGAACTTGGTTATTCACGAAATCTAAAAAATGTAAACTGAATTAATAAATAATATTAATTCAGTTGGGTAAACTAAACTATTATTTAAACCAATTTGAGGCAAACACTTTGTATCATTTTTACCCTTTAGATTTTTCTATGCCGATAATGTTAAATGAATTTATATTAATTTTAAAATATATGAAAAAGTACGCTAACAACGCAATATACATTAATTTTATCATGCTTAGTCAGTGCATTGAGAAAACATGAAAAACGAACTATGTTTTTACTTTGTTAACGCTCCATTTGAGGGTATTTTGGTCGGAGGGTTTTTGCGGTCAACCCCTGAACGTGTTATTAATACACTTTATGCTTGTTGATATTATGGTTATGTGCATATAGAAATGTGCCCTGGCCACATACACACATGTGTGTGTGTCCTATCAAAATATTTGCTCTTGTGAAATTGCCAGCACCCGAAATGGGAACTCAATCAAATTTGCGAGGCGAAGCTAAAAGGTGAGGGTGGTGGTAAATGCCACGAGGCGGCGCCGGCTTTGTTTGTGGCCCATCAAATATGTCAAACTCCGTGGATGACCCGGCTGAATTACGTCAATCTTGCGGCATTATCTCTATGGTCAAAATCCTGGCGGTGGCACTTGGTTTGTCGGGCTGCCAAAATGCGGACAAGTGATGATCCAACCCTTCAGAAGGCTCCAAAGGATATCAAGTCGTCTGCTCAATTCAATTAGTTATGCCATAGCCAGGCTCTCGTCCCTTATGTCCTTCGAACGGCAGCAAATGCAATTACGTCGCATATTTATTCATTAATGTTGGCAAAACTATTTGTTATGCAAATGTGCTTGGATGTGAAACAGGAAGCCTCGGCCATCGTAAATCAAATTCATAGCTCAGAGAGGTGGATTTGCATAAACGGCAGGTCCTTTCGATTGGACCCCGGTTGATGAAATGTTTTTCGAAGCAATTCTCCAGGGCGAAAGGCCAATGAAAAACATTTTTCTTTGCAGTTTGAAACCTAAATAAAATAAAACTCTAGAGAGAGTGTACAAATGTTTTGCATACTTTAACATAAAATATTTCAAAACGAAGACAAATACATAAAATACTAATAACTAGAACAATGTTAAGTTCCATTCATGCGATACATTTTATTTAATTAGCTCGATTTCAACCAGCATTCCAAAACAATGTTAAATATTTATTAAACGACGATTAAGTCAATGGTTTATAACAAAAACAGTATTGTACTTTGCAGTATAAAAAGTTATGAATCTTTCCCTATTTGCCAAACAAAAAAAAAAAGATATATTAACAATTAAATATGAAGGTGAGAAACACACACAGCATGGGACAAAAAAGCGAAGGACAAAGTTGAAGCTCAGCGAAGCGAAAACTTTGATAAAATTGTTCACATATCAAATGCAAATAAACGAAAGCCAAACAAACTGGAAAAAAATGTCCACACAAAACCCAACACGCAAAAAAATGGAAATAAAGTTAAACGATACGAATTCCCCGGTGAATGCCAGCAGTATATAAAACAGGGATTTAATGCACGTATCAAAATAATCCCACAAAAAAACCGAGAAATAAATAAACAAAAAACTTTACAACTCGAACAGGACATTTCACCTCGATGTTTTAAGGTAAACTGAACTCGAGTAATGGCATTTGTTGATTATTAAAATTCAGTTCGTAAACATTTTAATAAAATAGTAAAATTGCCATAATTTAATTTGGACTATTGGCTTAAAAAATATATATGAAAAATCGGAAAAAAACTCTCAGGAAGCCAGCAACTGTAAAATATGCATGTTTTTCAGACATCAATTTAATGAAATAAAAATGTCAGAGGCAACAGGTTGGCAGCGATTCGGTGGCTCTTTTCTTATTGGCCCACTGGGCGTATGAGTCATCTCGGCCAGGCGCAGGGATTCTTACCCTCTTTTAATGCCTTTGGCTGGTCGTATTTAATACGCGTTAACTTCATAAGGTTATTGAATTTCACCCACATCCCCAGCAGCCACCCGCATCCCATTTACTCGAAGGCGTCTCATAAATTAACTTTGACTTTGACAGCATAAAAGACATTACGCATACGACCCATCAGCCAGGAGGCTATGGTGCTGGTGGCTGTCGGTATAAGCAAGGAGGATCGAGGAGCCAAGTAGCACACCCAAGCAACAGAAGCAGTTGAAATTCTATTTTTAAAAGGAGGAAAGAATTTCAGGGCGTGAAATATTTCTGGGAAACATCCTGCATTTTTAATGTTGAATGCGAGATGAAGGAAACTTTTTGGGATTGCAGATATAAAATGTTTAAAAATCTTTAGTTTTAATTAGTATATTTATTTATTTTCATTATTATATTTCTACATCATTTCCCAAGAAATTCAATTTGTTACTAATCTATTTAAGTTTGGTTAACATTTAGGCAAATTCTTATAAAGAAAAAATGAATTGCCCATTTTATTGTCCTATTTAAACCTTAAATGCTCCTTTAATGTTTGTCGAGGACTAGAACATGAATATAGAATAAAACATATTTTTATTTATGACAGGGCATAAAAAATATAATAAAATAGCAACGCGTTGAGCGGCGGCAAAAAAAATAATAATCATAATAATAATACGTAAAAAGTTTTATGGCTCGACGGGTGCGCAAATGAAAAATTGGTTTTACACGCCATTCTCACTGCCAAAGATGATGATGATGATTATAAGGATAATGATAATAGGGATGATAAGGACGATGATGATGAGGAAGGGAATGTCTGGGGGGACAGGCAGCTGTTCGTGAAATTCTCGCAAACAATGTCCATGAATTATGATTATTGGCGGCCATTTTGCGATAATGTCATATCCACACACACACACACATACATGCAAATGGCTATTCAATCGATGCCTCCCTCCCCCCTCCCCAGCTAAACCCCCCTTGACCCCCTTGGCCACAGATTAGTCGATTGAATGACGAGATTTAATGCCCAAATTGGTTAACTGCCTTTTAGCCCAGGAATTTGAGAGGAAAATTGCCAGGCGAATGATTTAGGTGGATCACATGAGAGGAAATTATAGGGCATTTTGAAAAATATACCATTATTAATAACAAATTTTTAATGGTAGCTGAGATTGGCTTAAACATACAACATTAAAGTCTTTAAAATTCAACATTTACTTATAAGTGAACTTTTTAAAGTGATAATCTTGTACGACAATTAAGTGCTCGGATAACTTTGCATAATTTCTCTTGCATTTCCTCTCAATAAGCTAATTCATTTTACCCCAATCTCCAGCGACTGAGGAAAATCATTATCTTGCAAATCTAAATCTATGTAAGATTTGTCTGGGCACAATTTAAACTCAATTCAACCATTGCATAATTGCCGGGCATAATCCGCTTAAATCAGTTTAAAGTTTTCCTTGCTAAGTTTAGGCATTTCTGTGCTCTACTTTTTTTTCCCTCCACTTATTTTCAACCTACTACTTTTTGCATATTTTTTGCCGCAACGATTTCAATTAGCAGATAAAACGCAAATAAACAAACATTTCCGAACGAAAATAGTGGGAATGGAACAATTAGCACATCGATGGCGTTGTGGCGACCTTGATTGGCGGATGATTTCGTTCTGGGCTCCTAATTGCTTGGCCAGCACTGTGATGAATTAAAAGAACTCAAAGTGCAATGGTATTTACAAAAATATGTGAGTTTCATTGAGGATATTTAATTGTATTTGTTTATTGTATCTATTGATATATTATTTTGGAGTTTTGTGAATTTAAAGCTTGCAAGGGTTTGATTTCAATTAACTTATTTGGGCAATAATTTCGCTCAGTGCACTCTTGATTTTTCGATGCTGTTGCTTCTAGTACATTTGCTGCATTCGCTGCTGTAATTAGATCTGCAACTGCGTTTAACGAACCTTGTGGCAAAAGTTTCACCCCCGCGGCAGTCATAACCGTAACCGTAATCGAAATCATGAGCACAATTTCATTTCATTTCCAAGATTTTTCCCTCGTCCTGTGGAAAGTGGAAAAAGTCAGGGTAAACATGGGGGGGGGGGGGTGTGCCAATCGGAAGGTGAGAGTTTTGCGCTTTTCGAGTGCGTTTAATGAGGCTAATAAAGTGGAGGCCAAGCCCCCGATGTCCCCTGCTCCTAATGGGTTTATTGCATAATAATTGATTTTTATTCGTTGATCCAAAACGAGAGCCAATTAGGGGTAAAAATATCCATTACAATTCGTCTAAAGTTATTTTTCACTGGGTTTTTTATTTTTGTTGCTCTCCATTCTATTCATTTATATACATTTTTGAAGGTTTTCATGTGGTATACAAATAAGTTTGCTAGTTATAAGTTATTTTTTAGTAACGCTTTCTATTTTAGAGTATTTTCCATTTAATTTACTCCTTAGAAAAAGCCTAATAATATTTCATTTTGCGTTTTTGTTAATATTCCTTTTTTTAGTTGTTATACCCTTGCAGAGGGTATTATAATTTTGGTCAAAAGTGTGCAACGCAGTGAAGGAGACATCTCCGACCCTATAAAGTATATATATTCTTGATCAGGATCACCTCCTGAGTTGATATAGCCATGTCCGTCTGTCCGTCTGTCCGTCTGTCCGTCTGTCCGTCTGTCCGTCTGTCCGTCTGTCCGTCTGTCCGTCTGTCCGTCTGTCTGTCCGTCTGTCTGTCCGTCTGTCTGTTTCTACGCGAACTAGTCTCTCAGTTTTAAAGCTATCGAATTGAAACTTTGCACACACCCTTCTTTCCTTTGCACGCAGTATATAAGTCGGAACGGCCGGGATCGGCCGACTATATCCTATAGCTGCCATATAACTGAACGATAGGAAATGCCATAACTCTGCTGTTTGTAAAGTTAGGAAGTTGGGATTTTCTATGGCTTCTTTATTTGGCCAATCAATTCGACCTACCAAATTTCATAAGGATCGGCCGACTATATCCTATAGCTCCCATATAACGATAGGAAATAGCATAACTTTGGTGTTTTTAGAGTTAGGAAGTTGGGATTTTCTATGGGTTTTATATTTGGCCAATCAATCCGACCTACCAAATTTTATAGGGATCGGCCGACTATATCCTATAGCTGCCATATAACTGAACGATTGAAATTGCCATAACTTTGGTGTTTTTAAAGTTAGGAAGTTGGGATTTTTATTAGTATTAAGAATGCATCAAATGAATAAGTTTGGAGAATATAAATCGGAATATTCTGCAAGGGTATTTCAACTTCGGCTCCGCCCGAAGTTAGCTTTCCTTTCTTGTTTTACTTTTGGCTTTGGTTTTTATCGCTTACTTTTGGCCGCAGTTCGGGAAATATTTTCATGTTGATGGCAGGCCGCCCGCCCCTTTTTGCAGCCCCCTGGGAGGCGTGGCCGCAAAGTGGGCATAATGTTTAGTGCCTTTTGTTGTAAAGAGTCTTATTTTATTTTCATTTTCTTTTCATTTTGTGCTTTTTATTCTCTGTTTTTTTTCGCGTCCAACTCGAGCCCATAAATTTAATGTACAAGAGTGTGTGTAATGTTCTGCAGCAGACACACACACGCAATTACATATAGCGGGAAAATGTGTAAAAAAAAAATAAGTGGAAAAGAAAGTGCACTGCAGTGACTTTCTAAAAATGGGAAATATATTTTTTTACCAGCCACCATTCATTTACTTCGTATGTAATGGCACTATAAATTAAGTTCTTTTAAAGTTTAGTGGTATCCAAATGAAGATTAAATGAAGATTTTCCTTTTTTTGGAAATTTCACATTTTAGTTCTTTTCTTTTAATTTCAAAAACTTACAGGCTTTCTGACTAAGATGTGTATCTAAGTTTGTCATAGAAGTATTTGAAAACTATTTATACTTTTAAGATTGTAAATATATACAGAAACTAAGTTTTAAATATGTTTGCACTAAAATCCGAAGATGATTCGTTCCACATATTATTCTCCAAATCTTATTTGACTAAGCTGTACTCTTCAATCATTCTTAAACTAAACACACTTTAATTATTGACTATTTTGGATTTTCATCTCTGCAGCTTATGTAAACTGGCTGTCTGCATTGGCATTCATTAGCTATGACAGATAGTGTGGTTTACACCACCTAGTTCCCTTTTCCATATTTATTTATTTTCGTCAAGCTGACCTTTTCCCGCTGTTGTGTGTTGATGTCAATAAAGGTCACTTTTTTGCCAGCCTCTTTTCACTTGAATATTCATAAATATTTTCAACACATATTCATACTATGTGTTGCCCAATAAATATTCTACAAAAACACAGTATCAGACGTTGAGAGTGACGACAGGCCCTAAAGATAAACACCCTATGTGGTCCTTATTATATTTATGGATGGAAAGGAGCGACGATGGGGTTAATTTAACTGCAATGCAACCGGGCCAAGACCACGCCCACTTGGCAAGTCCTCGGTGGGTTATTGTCATTGTTCACTTTCGTTATTACTCGTAAATGGATTAATGCGCTTGGGTCAAGAGCGAGTCGCTGCTGCGGTCTCTTTCATCGCCACTCCTGCCCTCTCTTTCTATGCATTAAGGCTAATTCACGTCTTCGTAGAGGGTATTCTATTAATGTTGCAGTACAAAGCTGAGATGACTTAAGAAATAGTTTTTAATTTCTCGTCGGATATACTCAGAAATTGATTTCTTTTGCCATATGAACGATCGAAAAATGATTTATTGAAATATAGAATATTTTATTTTTCTAACAGTTGCAAAAGTAGATAAACTTCAGCTTGAGGAACTTTGCTTCTTTCTTGTTTAAATTTTTTATAAAGTGGTTTAAACGATTTAAACCATTTTCAATTCATTAAGTTAAAAAAAAGAAAAGTGTATGTAATTCTTTGTTTTTTCCTGTAGTTTCACACCTAATTTTTCCTGTAAACAAATTCCCCTTAGTGGCTTTTGCTGTTCTTCTTTTCGTTTGTGTCAGTCTTGAGCTTGTTTCTTTGGCGTTTTTTCTGTTATTGTTGTCATCGTTACCTTCCTAAGGCTGCTGCTACAATCTTTCCCTTCCTTTATTCATGTTTATTTTTTTTTTTTCGATTAAAAAGCCAGGACTTGGAAGAGGGAGACGCGGTGAAAGCCGTCACGGCATAGAAAGTGTTGAAAGATACATTTTTTTGAGGGCGTCAAATGCTCGTAACGAAACACAATGCAAATCTCAATCCTTCGCCCCTTCGTCCTTTCTGCTTTGCCTTTGTGCGTGATTTCTTTGGGCAGACAAAAGGATGCGAACCGACAGGAAGAACAGCAAAAATAATAAAGAAGAGTTAATTAGAAAAATGCTTTGGTCGTGTGGTGATTATCACAAAGGAAGAAAAGGCAACGGAAAATTATGGAAATCATAAAGAAAAATAACTGAGTTCTTATTTGAGGCCGCTTAAACAGGCAATTCGTTTGCCAAATAATAAGGTAAAAAATTAATAAAGAATTAATAGTAATTTTAAAGTTTAATTAAAATGGTATTTTAGGGGTTTTGTTTAGGTTTCTAAGATGTTAATTGTGTTGAAATGTGAAACCAGGCTTTATATACTATTGTATTTCATATCAAAGCAACGAAACAACACCATTACTTTGCGTGTTTTGACACTCTGTAACAATGTCTATTGTTGTTTTGCCACAGACAAGTGCTAAAATTCCACCGCGTACTCACTTACTTACTCACTTACTTACCCAATACCCAGTTAGTAACTTACTTAGTGAGGCTTATGGCCAAATAAGTTATTGTTATGAAAATGCCAAGACAAAGGACGAGAAAGGAATGCATGCGAATTAATTTATGTTGGCAGAAGGCGAGTGGAACAATACAAAAAGGGGGCGGGGCAAGGACATTAACCAAGTTGACAGGGCATTAGTGGAGCACATTTTTCAGTCCTACAAGAAGATGACAGCCGTGAAAGGTGAGAGAGGGACACATCCTGCAGGGAGTGAAGGACACGCAGACAATTCCCCAGGAGGTGGATTTTGGCAGGCAACAATTAATTTGCAGCGTACATTAAAGAGTTCCTACGAACCAATCAACAATTGCTGGTTGAAGTTTTAGGGTAATTAAAAGCCAGTTGGCTCATTACAAAAAACATTTCCTTAATTAACTCTAATATTTATAAATGCATAAATTTATATAGTATACTTTACCTGCTACGCCTTTCATAAATGTCCACCTTACAATATTTCAAGGAAACTTATTCATTTTAACAGCTTTTTCTCTTCAAAAAAGAAGAAAAAACACGGTGCCCCGCCAAGAAAAAGAAATAAACGTTAGGATCTCAATGTGGGTTAAAATAAAAGCCATGAAGATTTTAACCCAGTTACACTTTTCCTAATTAGTCGCAGCTTTGCCAATTTCTTTACAAATTTGTGCCATTTAGCACCCCTCCTTCTTTCCTTTTTCTTAATCTCATGCATACAGGGCGTATACTTAACACGTTTTTATGATTCGCACTTTCCTGTTGAGTTTCACCCCCTTTTAACCCTGCATTCAGCTAAATCTTCATTATGTATACATATATGAGTTTTACAACCCATATTATAAAGTCAGCTAGGCGCCTATAAATTTTCAAAATTATGGTGTTATTTATACACTTGAGTGCGGGACTTTTTTTAATGGCCCTGAATTTTGAATAGGCTGTTCTTTGTCGTTTCCAATTGCAGTCATAAATTACAAATAATTAAATGCATGTGGAGCAGACGCACACATGCTTCCTTTTTTCATCAATTCGCAATTAGCATCCGAAATTATTATACATTTTTTTTGTGGCAATTAATCGCTGTTCATTAATTGTCATAAAATTGCCACATTAAGTCATTAAAAATTTTCTCTTTCGTTTTTCTCTGAAAAAGGTTCCTAAATTGAATTTTGATTTGTAATTGATTTATAATATTGCTTTTTAATAATCTTTGTAGCAAAGCAATGATAAATATTCGTTTTAAATGAAATTAGAATATTTCCATATTTTAATTGCTGTTGCTGATTAGTTATTGCAAACTAATTAAAATTTAAGCAGTCATAAACTGTATAATTCCTCTTCAAGTTGATTGGATTTAGCTTTTTTTTTGGCTATAGATAGCAATTTAATAATTGATGAGTAAAAATGAATGCAAATTACATAGCAGAGTTAATTTATCTCTCTGTTTTTTTTTTTTTGTTTAAGTTATTAGTTTTCAATAATGCGATCATTTGAATTTGCTTTCCACCGCCGTATAACCCCATCCCCCCATTTCAATTTCCCGCCCCCTAGTTTAGCTTTTTGGTGGGAGCTTTTCTGAATATTCTCCATTGCCAAATTGTTGCGCATTGCAATGCGTGTGTGGAGTGGTTGTGTAGGTGTGTGCGTGTGCTCCGTTCCATTCCATCCCATCCCGTCCCGTTCCGCCTGTTGCCGTTCCATTTCCCGCTCTCACCCAGCACATCTCTTCGTTTTCTGATGCACTTCGTCGACTTCGTCGTTTGTCGTTAGCTTTCGTCGCTCTGCCTTTCGTTTAACCCCCATCAGTGCTGTCTCTTTGGATGTAGCTAGAAAAAATCCAATATATATAAATATTTTACTTTAGTAGCAAAAATTATTAACATTAATATATATTTTTATACCCGTTACTCGTAGAGTAAAAGGGTATATTGTATTCGTGCAAAAGTATGTAACAGGTAGAAGGAAGCGTTTCCGACCCTATAAAGTATATATATTCTTGATCAGGGTCACTAGCCGAGTCGATATAGCCATGTCCGTCTGTCCGTCTGTCCGTCTGTCCGTCTGTCTGTCCGTCTGTCTGTCTGTCCGTATGAACGCTGAGATCTCGGAAACTATAAAAGCTAGAAGATTGGCATTTTGCATGCAGATTCTAGGAGTTCCTACGCAGCGCAAGTTTGTTTCAAAAAGGTGCCACGCCCCCTTTAACGCCCACAATCGCTTATATACGATTTTAAAAATTTAAATATTTCGGAAAAGTAAAAATGCAGTTTTATTGTGTTTATTAATACCTATCGAAATGTAGAAGAAATTTTTCAAATCGGACCATTCGTTAAAAAGTTATGCGTGATCAAAGTTTCTATCTCCATCTCCCTCGCACTCCCTTTACCTGAGTAACGGGTATCTGATAGTCGGGGCACCCGACTATAGCGTTCTCTCTTGTTATAATTGATATTATACATAAACACTGGTAATTTACAATCTCAAATCGAGGGAAATTAATTATTTACTATGCAATAGATATGTAGAGCTTAAAGCTACCCAAACTATTTTTGCATGCCTATAAAAACCAATTTTAAAAACTCGAATTATAATTCTATTTGAAGAAATTTATGATATGTCTTTACAAAATATAAAATATATATATATATATACTGCTTAGTACTATGAAAAAAAAGTTGCTGCAGAGTGCTTAGATCTTTAAAAATATATATATAATATATAAGAGGTCAAATTAAAATCTCTTATGAAACTGTCATACTTTTTCTATTTAGTTTAGAATTCGGGATGTGCCGAAAATATATTTTCAAGTTGGATAACCGTAAACTATTTCTTGTGAGTACCTCATATTTTTGTGACATTCAATGGAATGTTTCAAAATATTGAACATTAGAAATACATTTTTCGGTTTTCATACTTTACTAAAATTGAGAAATAATGCCAAGCCACCATCTCTGGCCTAAGCGATTCGCTCGTCAGTCTGTTTTGCGATTCGGCTCTTGGCTTTCGGCTCCTGTGCTATTTTTTTCTGGTCTTTTTTGTTGGACTGGCTCTGGCCCATTGGTGTTGCCTCAGTCACCGCATTCGGTTCGTTGTTTTCGACTTCTGCCGCCTTGTTCACGCGCGAAAAAATTCCGAAAAAAAAAGATAGGAGACATCCACACAAACCCAAACACACACACACACACACACACAAACACCCCCACTCGTCACAACACAAAATACAATATAAATTGAAATAAAAACAAACAAAAGACAAACTATTAGCCATATTGGAGCAGCAACAAATTCACTTATTTATAAACAAAATGTGTCACGAAAGTGCCAACCCTGAAATAGTGGACTCCCGAGCGAACCAATTGAGGTTTCAATTAAATTTTGGTTATAACCGAAAATAAATAGAAATTTTCGGAGCACGAGCAACAGTTCCAAGTGGGTAAAATAAAATTTAGGGGGTGGGATGATGTCGGCTTGGGGTTGTTCTTGGGATGGATTGAAATAATCCCCTGAAATTTTAGGGACGAGAAAGGTGCCAGAAGGTGATTAAATACCTCAAAAGTGCGAGTATCTGAAGTTAGATTAAGAGATGTGCGAAATGAAGATGGAATTAGGTTATTCAATGTCGAAATATGTGAAAATAAGAACTGTGAAAATTGGATAACTCGTGTTAGAAATTTTATTAAGAGCATAACAAAAGAGGTGACTAAGGCAAAAAAAAATTTAAGTCGATGTGTTTTTATGGTACACTTCATATAGTATCAATCACTCTGACATTAGTCACATTAAATAAAATAAAAAAAAGTGCAGTTGCTAATGGCACACTAATAAAGAGGGTTCAACAGATAAAGATTAAATAAAACAATTTTTATTATCAAATCTACTGAAAGAAATTATTATTATTAAATAAAAATGATAGCGAAAAAAAACTATAAGTAAAATATAAACAGAAACATTAAGTTATAGAAACACGAGAATTTTAGCGAGTAAATATTTCTTTATTGTTATTTTCATGACTAAATATAAAATATTAAACATTTATAAAGGCTTAAAAATTTTGGGAAACATTTTATGTGAACCAGTATAATTGATAATTAATTAGGAATTGAAAAAGAAATTGAGGAATTAGAAAAATATAAGACATAGAAATATCTAAAGCAATAAATCAATCTATATTATCCAAAAGTATACAGTATTAAAAGGGCTTAAAAATAAAATGATAGATCAGAACATAAGCGTTTTAAGATCAAATAATACAAAATTGAGTAAATATGGCAATTGTAAAGTAAAAAGGATAAATTAATTGAATAGTCCATGAACTTGTGGCATTCGCAATATGTCTATAAATAAAAATAGAAATGAGTAAAAAATTCAGTAGATGGCTAAACGTTTGGGGGCCCCCGAAGAATTAGATTGATTGAGAAAGCCAAATGAAGGACAGCCTCTTGTCACAACTTTCCAGCAATCTGCAATGGCTGGTTTCCACAGCCAGGTGCAATGAGTGGAAAATGTGGGTGGGGGTGGGTCGGAAAACAGAAGTGGATGGGTGGTGGGTGGTCTTTGGGTGATAGGGGTTTTTAGAGAGGCCCGAGGCTTCGGCTTCGTTCTTCGCTCGCCAAGTGCCGCCGTTGCGCTTGACACGTTTTTTTTTCCCTCTCTTGTTTTTCTTGTGCAGCCTCAGGTTTTCCACAGCGCCCAACTAACCATCCACCCCCTCGCCACTCCATCTCTCAGGAAAAACCACTCCGTGTGTGTTTGTGTGTCACTTTGTTGTGTTTATGTTTTATTTTCATTTCGTGTTTCTTTTAATTGCCAACTGCCTAGCGAGCTCGTCCTTGAGCCCACCCCTCCCCTACTCCCCTTCGCCCCTTTTCACTCTATATTTAAACGCATCTCTCAATGAGTTTTCCCTAACTAGCTGCAGTTGCCAAAAGCAAAATAAACACTCAAAATTAAAGAGAATATATGGACTTCATGAGGGAGATTCTTAGAGAGATGCTGCCAAAGATTCTCCCATCGTTAATCAACAATTTTCGTTATGGCAATCACATGGCATTCACATGGTATAAATTTAAACGAAATGCGTATTATTTAATAAAAAGTATAAAGAAGAAGTTATTAGAAAGACTCAAAAGTTTATTCTCAAAATAATAGATGTTTGTATATAATTTGTGTTTTAAGAAAGAACATTTATTTTTCAAGATATAGAATTACTTTAATATTAACTTCAATAATAATAATTCTCAGAACAACATGTAATGTTCATATATATATTTCGATAATCAAAATGTAAATGCTTTATTTCTTTATATCAATGGGCTTTTTATCAGATTTTTTTTCTCCCTTTTACGCAATTTAGTGAACAAACGATTTATTGTTTGGCGTGCGCTGAATTGATATGAATTCAATTAAAAGCGTCGCCGCCGTCTGAGTAAATTCCTACAAGCGGTAGAGGTTAGCGGGAAAATAAATAAAGAATGGAAACAAAATTGAATGAAAGAAAACAACTGAATAGAGACTGTTATCGGATTGATCTGATATGATCTAGTTTGGTTTTATTTCATATTTGTTCATGGCATTGAGTTG
This sequence comes from Drosophila fuyamai, assembly GCA_018153365.1. NCBI lineage: Eukaryota > Metazoa > Arthropoda > Insecta > Diptera > Drosophilidae > Drosophila > Drosophila fuyamai. The sequence continues at coordinate 9,781,478 of JAECXW010000062.1, forward strand.
TGAGATGTTCGGCTCTTTATGAGAGCATTGCTGGTAAAATTCTGGCACAGATATCTTGACCTTCGCTTTACCCAATGTTCCACCCCCGAAAATTTCCACTAAACCCCACCTGCCCATTTTTTTTTTTTTTTTTTTTTACCATTTTCTCCATTGATTATTCGAATTTGAAGTGCAGTCGTGCGGCCTGGTAAATTCATAATATGGCGAATAGAAAAGCGACCGTTGAGGGAAAGAAAACGAGTTGTACAAAAAAAAGAACACAGAATACTTAGACATTACACGGGGTCCAGTTCTCACCTAAAAAGTTTCATCTTCCTGCCCTGCAACATTTTATTTGTAGTGCTTTTTATTGGAGGAAATTCTTGTACTTTGTGTTTGTTAGCCAGGATGTCCTTTTGGTTTTTCCTGCTGCGACAAAAAAAACAAGAGAGAACGCTATAGTCGGGTGCCCCGACTATCAGATACCCGTTACTCAGGTAAAAGGAGTGCGAGGGAGATGGAGATAGAAACTTTGATCACGCATAACTTTTAAACGAATGGTCCGATTTGAAAAATTTCTTCTACATTTCGATAGGTATTGATAAACACGATAAAACTGCATTTTTACTTTTCCGAAATATTCAAATTTATATTTAAATAAAATCGTATATAAGCGATTGTGGGCGTTAAAGGGGGCGTGGCACCTTTTTGAAACAAACTTGCGCTGCGTAGGAACTCCTAAAATCTGCATGCAAAATGCCAATCTTCTAGCTTTTATAGTTTCCGAGATCTCAGCGTTCATACGGACAGACAGACGGACAGACGGACAGACGGACAGACGGACATGGCTAGATCGACTCGGCTAGTGACCCTGATCAAGAATATATATACTTTATAGGGTCGGAAACGCTTCCTTCTACCTGTTACATACTTTTGCACGAATACAATATACCCTTTTACTCTACGAGTAACGGGTATAAAAAGTAACCCACGAAGGAATGCAATAAAACCTTGTCAACTTTTATATTGCTCTGCTGGCGAAGTACTTATGGAAAGGCAGAACAGTAAGAAGATTGCTTCAAGTGATGTAAATACGAAGGGGAATTAAAGGTATCTTTAACAAAGCAGAAATGATTGTTAAATAGACTAGACGCACAATCTTGGAATGAGGTCAGACAAAATTCAGACAAAATTATATAGAAAATAAAAGAGTTATGGGCACTAAGAATGTGTGATTTAAATCTTCTGGTCACAGGTCATCATAAAGTTAAAAACTCCTTGGAACTGATAGCTTAATGCATTTTTGTTTTAAAGAATAGGATATGAAATTCCAAAATATGCATAAATAAATACTACAAATCAAAACTCATAAGCAAAAAAAATCAAAGTGAAAATGTGTCCGAAAACGTCGAAAACCACACCGCTCCTGTTGATCGGCGGAATTTGTTTTGTGATCGTGCTGGTGGGGATCACCGGAATAACCCTGATCAACAACATTAACCTCTCGAACATCATTCGGTTGAACGAGAAGGTGGCCAGCGATAGTGTCAGCAACAATGAGAATCAGATCAAGGAGCTGAATTATGTGAACAATCATCCGCGGAATGTGTATCTAAAGTTGAATGCCAGCAAGGAGGATGAGGAGGAGAAAATGCAGAAGGAGCAGGAGCAGGAGCATGTCCAGCTGGAATCACCTAAGACATCCGCTGTTATTGGTGGCAGTAAGCTACAAATCCGGGATAATCAATTGAAGGGGTCGTCGGAAGCTGTTTCTCCATCAACTCCCGCCCCCTCAACTTTCTCCACCCAGTCGTCTTCCGGTGAAGATGGTGAGGCCCCCACTTCTTTCGTGACCTCTCCACCTTTGCCCTTCGGCGGGGTCAAGTACAACGGCTCCAGCGGATTGATTGATTACGAAAAGCGAAACCAAGTCGTCAAGGTGAGTCAAGGGTTAAAGGCTGTCTGCCCAGCTGTCGGGTTAAACGGCGATGTGAAAGGTGTGAACCCAAATTGGAGTATCCATTTCAAATGCCTGACCCTTTGGGCTAAGATTTCATTAATGCCATACTTGTATTCACCATTCATCCAAAGCAAAATAAGATTTAACCCAAAAGAGGAGGTTCAATAAATAATAAGAAATTTGTTTTACTTTCGTTAAAGTGAGAAAATACAAAAATGATTACCAAAGGAAAAACATTCGAGTAGATTTTTATTTATAAAATAAAAAGAGAGTGTAATGTACACAAGGTTCTAATAATAGAATATAATATAATAGTTTATTTTTTATGTTTCTAATAGAAGTAAGTCTCTTAAACTTCTCCAACTAAAATACCAAGATAATGTTTGACTAACAGACACATACACTCGGATAAAAAGATATTGAGCGGGTTTCGGAAACGCCAGGTTTTAAACCAGCACGTGACAACAACAACAAACAAAAACGAGGGGCGGCGTACAAGTTGCCACCCTTGAAATACACCCCTAAATCGCACCTTTCAAGCACCGAACTAACCCCCCTTTAAAGCCCCCTAAAACCTCCAACTTATCCACCAGTGAATGTGATCTAAATCTTGGCGTTTATTACGCTCACTTGGCTCCTTCTCTTGTACAATTGCCATTACGTGGTTGGCCATAGTTGCCACCCCCCTTTTCTCGCTGTGGAGGGGATAGAGGATGGTGGATGGAGGGGGCGGGCTCAAGGGGGAGGTCCTGTGCCAATTGCTTTACGCTTTAACGGCTCAAAAGCCCGTGTCAACTGGAAGTAGATACGTATAGAAACGTGGAAAACGGGCGACCTTGACTAAGGCGATGCGCCTAAACAAATTGCAATTGCAAAAACATTGCAAACCAGAGGGGAAAAAAGAGAGTATAGAAGTTTACCCTTGGCATTGGAATAATTCGGATCTGGACTCTAAGAAATATTCATTAAAACTGACAAAGATATACGCAACTACAATTCATCCTTAATATAAATAATATTTGTACATTACAAATACAATAAATACTAAATGATTTTCAGAGTTCAAGTTTTTACATAGGAAAATATAATATAATATATTAGGTAAAAAATAATATTTTTTTTTTAGTTTTGCAACTCAATGAAAATGTTTAAGTGTATTAAAAGTAAAAAACAAAACAGTTTGAAAACACAACAAAATGGAATCCTGAAAGCCCTTGAGCTCTTAAAATTATTGAATTATTCGTTTGAAATACTTGAACTTACTATAACATTTTCCTGGTAATTGTGCGAACTTTAAATGTAAATCGCACTTTTAAAATGCCAATCAAACTGCAGATTATTTAGTTGTTGGATAACAGAGCTCAAAGACAGCTTGATTAATTTGAATGAGAACTTGAACCCAGATTGCATTCTATTGACTTAAATTTCCATTTACCAGCTGGAAATGGATACACATACCTCAGTGACTGAGATTGACAATGATTTCCATTTGTATGGGGGGATTGCAAAATTGTGTGCAAATATTGCAGGTGAATGTGTGATTACAAATTTCTGGGTTCTACTGTCTGGCAAATGAAGACATTTATATATGAAAAAGGTAGCTTAAGAATTGCAATTTTCCTTTGCTGATACAAAAGGGGGCATCAGATCGGAAAATCTGAGGAAAAACAATCTGTTGCAATTTAAGTTTCTTGTTTCTCGTTTACTTACTTTTTCACCTTGTTTGCCTCTGATGTTTTATTCATTGTTCTTTTCCGATTATTTCCCATTGTAGGTGAGTTAACTTGAAATTGATGATGATACACCTCGTTGTGATGGGGGAAATGGCCAACTAAATGATATGTATAACTAAAGTTGGGCAAAGCTATTCATTGTTGAGTATGTTGAACTCTGCACTTTTAGTAAAACTATAGAGGTTTTACAAATATTTTATCCTTTGACTTTGAATTAAAGTAACAATTTGAAATGTCTTCAGTAATTGTTAAAATAAATTGTTAATGTTTTCATAGAAATATCCCAAAGAATTTTAATATCGAACAGAAATGTCCTTATTTTCAATCATAAATTTCAGAAGCTCAAAGCGACTAACATAAATCATAATTTTTCAAGCCCTAATATTATTTCAAGTTCAGAATTTCCTCTTGAAAAGCCTTATCCTTGGGAGAGAATTTCCATTGGAGGCGATTTTCCCGCCATCTTCTTTCTGTCTCTTTTTTTTTGTTATTCATTTTTTTCTTTTGTTCACTGAGTTTGTTTTGCCTTTTTTTTTGTGTGCTACCTTGTTTTGCTTTTCATGTTCTACACATGTTGGCAGCTAATAATCGAATTGTGTTCAGCCATTTGTCTGCCCTTCCCAGCTAATCTCCGCCCCTAAAAATCACCCATTGCCACCCACTTTTTCCCCACCCATTTTGCCCATGCAAATTACAACGGGAATTGGAATGAAAAACGAATCGAACGAGGCATTGAAAAGCCAAACGCAGACAACTGAGCCACTTGTCCAAGGTGAAAGTAAGTGAGGAGGAAAGCGGGAAAATGGGAAAATGGGAAAAGCGGCGGAGAAATGTGTGGGGCATTTGGGGGACACAACATTGCGTAGCATTGACCAATTCTGCTGGCCGTCAAAAATCGCCGGGCCAAGTGGAAAACCAACAGAAAAAAAATGTCAAAATCAGAACAGTGGTAAAATCAGAAACATTAACTTAAATAATAGAATTAAAATCTTATATTTAAAAATCGTATTAAAAATAAACTAAAACGAACTTAAGAAAGCACGCTTCGGCAATCCGATGTTTATATACCCTTGCAACTACAATAAATTGTATATTTTATAGAATGATTACATATCGTTTTGTTTATATGTTTAAAAACAATGCAGTAATATCGAATTTCCAATAATTTCTCAATAGTTCCTATGAACGATTAAAAAAGAAAATTAAAATCGAATTTCTGATAATTGGATAATTTAAACAAAGAAGTTATACTTTATTTTCCCGTTTATACGAATGATAAACATACAGTTGAAGTTTTAAGTTCATGATAATTGAGCATGGATACGATTTCGATAGATGTTCGATTTGTGGAATATTGCTCAATGTTTTTTAACCACTGTGCGGTCATCAGATGGACGAAAAGTCCGATGACAACAACAAACACCAGCGAAGCACTGACACTAACCCAGTTTTGTTGTTGCCCTCCAATCGGATCAGTGTCCCTGTGTGCGTGTGCTTGTCATTGGTATTGGGTATTTGTATTTGTATTTGTATTTGTATTTTTGTGTCTGTGTGTGTGTGTGTTTGAGCGATGGCCATGTTTTTGAGCATTTTGACCGTTTCGCTTTGACCAGTAGTATCATTGTCAGTGGCACAGGGTCAACAGGGGGTTAACACAGCTAGTTAGGGAACAAAATGGCACAGCTAAAGTGCAGGACACTTTGGTATTTCGCAGCATAAGCGGGAATAAGAGCAAATGAAAGAAAAAGGATGTTTCCCTTCTTGGAAACTTTCTTTCCCATCACTTTATTGTACAATAAAACTATTTTTTTCTTTGCAGTTGCATTCAATTTCTTCAGAGTTTTGCAGCTTTCGTTTTATCTTGATAGTTTTTTTTTTCGTTTAATCTTTGTCCTTTCATCAGCAAAAAAATACGGTTTTTGTTCTTGATAAAAAGTTCAGTTCATATTTTGTAGTAAAGCCACGCCCACTCACCAAAAACGCCCCCACAGTCACAGCAGCCGCCGGCACCTTTATGCAAATAGTTAGATTGTTTTCCCAAATATACCCTGTGGCAATTAAATAATAAAGGGTATGCTGGTCCTAGACTTTGTTATATGAAAAATATTATAATTTTGCGCCTTATACGTAAAAAAAATATACAGTGAGAAACTATTAAGTTAGGATAAGATATTAGGCATCTACTTTTATTTTATTAGTATTATTTCCTTTAAAAGTTTCTTTACCAATTATTCATATTTTAAAATTAGTTTGATTTTAAAGCCTTTGAAATATAATTTCAAAAATAATCCAAAACGATAGGTAAAAAATCTAGCTAGTGAGCTTAAAGTTCTTTGATTTTGACTAAATAAATTCTCAAAGATTAGGCGACTCCGGGAAAGCGAAAGGAAAACTAGATTGCAGAAGGAAAGTTGAAAGAAAATGCTCTTGCCTCGTCTTTTGCATTATTTTATGGCCTCAAGCAAATGATTTTTCTTTGCCAGAGTTTCTGGATAAACTTTTCCGCTGCCACGGAAGTTGTGAGGTTTGTGTGTGTGTGTGTGTGAGAGAGAGTTTGCATATTTTTTTCCCAAACAATTTTTAAACTTTTACTCCTTTATGGTATTTTTTCGGTATATTTGTTGTGCGCTTTATCTAACGCTTTGTTCCCCTTTTTGTTTGGCCAAGAACTTTGTGCCGCAAAGCTGCATTGGGAACATTTTGTATTATTCAATTATGGCAAGCTGAAGAGATGATGCACCGCACCCCCGCTCTCCTCTTCTGTATTCATCTTCTCATTTTTGCAATTTCAACTTTTCATTTTTTGGCTGTAAAGATTGCGCTCGTAAATCGCCCGCTTCTCCAGGGACTGTCATTAAAGTTAGATGTAGATGGGAAAGGACGAGGACGCGGGAATTATTTTGGGAAAAGAGAATGCGATACAGGGGAAGTTTCCTCCGAGGAACGAGGGGCAGGGTATCTTGTTCTGCGCGGGGCTTTTAAAATGAGAACACGACTGAAATGAAATGCCATCAAGTGAATGACGAAAGTCACGTGCCAGCGGCTGACGGAAAACAATTCCAGCAAGTGCCAACATTCAGCTGTGGCATGCCTCAAACTCAAACGCAAACTAGAAGTGTGCGACAGCCTACACTGCGCGAAGCTCAGTCCACAGCAATCAGAGTGCACAGTGAAAAAAAAGATCATATTTTTAGGTCTCAGATTATCCCTTCAAATGGCACACAATGAAAAAAATCACCAAACGCCTTTCTTGATTCAAATTCAGCACACAAAAGTCTTTAAGAATATTTTATCTCAATTGGTGTAAATATATTTGTGTGATTCTAATGTGGAGTCCGTGGAAATAATAAAATAGTGGCATTAGAATCTCAGTTATAATTAATTAGTATATAAATAAGTATAAATACATTATTTTTTCTTACTTTATAAAAAAGCCCTTTAGGTCGTACAATAACACTCAACCATTCAATAATAATCTTTAAATAATTATAAATCAAAATATTCTTTTATACATTACACATTTTATACAAAACAGAAAGACAGAACAATTAAAAACATCGCTTATGTTGTTAAGCCTTATCCATTACGTAAGTTTATTCTTAAGGACATTAAAATAAAATTTATTTTAAGCAACAGTTATAGTGACATTGTTTAACGTATGCTACAATATTTTAAGTGCAGTTTTTGTCACCTGCCGTCTGGGATGTGGACACATTGTGACATATGACGAGTGTCTCCCACTCGTATCTCCCTCTCTCTCTCTCTCCTTTTCCCTCCTGCTCGCTCCTTTTCTGCCATGTTGGGACATTCCATTGCGGAAATTATGTTCCAACAGACCAATACACAAAAACACATACGTTTAGATACAGGTGACATTTATTTCGGGGAAAACACATTAATAAACATTTTTTTGTATAGTACTTTATTAGAAATAAATATTGTATTGATTTAATTTCTTGCTTAAACTTAATATAATAATATTAATATTTTCATATGGTTTTTGTTTTGTGGATATTTATTTAAAAAATATTCTAATAATTGCATAATCTTCCCCTAAAGAAGTGCATTTTGGTTCCATTTAGTAATCAAAGGGCTCGATACTAATTGTATGTGTTCTTCATGTAGAGTGCTCACTGTATCTGCACGGTGATGTCGCACTCACGCACATCCATTTGAGGTTGACATTCCTGCGCCTGTGGCACGTTTTGTGCGACGTTTGCACATTGCCAGGATATAACTTGATGCTTAATGAAGACATCCAAACACAGCAAACTCGCATACACACAGCAAACAAGCCAGATGGATGAGTGTGTGTGTACGCGTGTGTGGACCACAAGAATACCGAAATTATTCAATCAATCAGTCAAATCCATCAAACAATTTCCGTAAATTAGTCGACTTGATGATTGAGATACTTTGCCAGTGCTTAGCTACCACTTAAATTGAAAATCAGGATTGGTTTGGGTGTATGTGCATATATAATGCAAAGCTTTAAAAGTTAAATGCCATTTTTTAAAGGTCACAGCTTGGCGTTGGGTCCTTTCCCCTTTCAGTTCATTTATCATGTAAAACGGCCAACGTAAAATTAAATGCATTACTATCAACAACTTTTCTAATTACAAGCATGTCAAAAAAGTGGTGAAAAGTTAAAAACATAAGTTGTTTAACAAATTGATCAGTATTTTAAATTTACCTTTTAGATTCAAACTTCAAATTGAGTTTACAGAGATTCAGTCGAAGGGTCTATTAATTCTACCATTTATTTATTAAATGTTTTTTATACTTTAGCCATTGCATAAGTTGTTTAACAAATCGATAGGTATTTTAATTTACCTTTTAGTTTCAAACTTCAAATTGAGTTTGCAGAGATTCACTCGAAGGGTTTACAAGTCTATTAATTCTACCATTTATTTATTAAATGTTGTTAATACTTTAGCCATTGTTGTTTCCATGTAGGCTATTTATTTTGAATTATTGTATATGTTAACTAATTAATTTTGATTTAAAATATTTACTTTCTTTACCATTTAAGTCTCTTTTTGCTTTCGCCTCGCACTTGACATTCCTGCATGTCATCCATCAATCTGAGCTGCGGCTCATTAAACCACGCAAAATCTGAGAAGAAACAGCCGGAGGCGAAAGCACAAAAGTTGCTTCCATTTCAATGCCTGTGCTGACCTCCTTCCTTCGTCCTGCCGACCATTCCGTATCCTTGTCCCCAACCCCCCTGCCCCTTTCCCACACTTTCTGGCAGCTGTTGTAATCCGTTTAAAGTGTTTTTGCGGGTTGTAAACATTTCGACTTTTAATTCACTGACAGCGGTTCTTCATTTCTCTCTCTTTCTTTTTTATATACCTTTCTCTCGGTGACCACCGGCTTTGGTTTTTCCGCTGCTTATGGGCGGCAAGGGGGCGTGTTTCCGGATAAATGTTTTTTTGTTCATCTGCTGTCCGTTAAGAGTATAATTCGCAAATAAAACACGGCTAATTAGGTTGGATGCAAAAAAAATGGGAAGCTGACAAAAAATTACATATTAATAAAATTATTTATTTTTATTTATTATCAAAAAAATCGCTATAGAATGTAGTTTATAACAGTAACTGAAACAAAACAGATTGCAAAATAAAAAACCAAAAACAAAATAGATATGTAAGTTGATAAGGAAACAGCAAATTATTGTATGAGCCATTTAAGCCTTATTAAATTAGGACAATTTTCCAAATAATTTCCCAAATGAATTTCATTACTGTGAGTATGCTTAACCCCTGCTCGACTGCAACCTTCACCTCGGGGCCGACCTTAACCCCATAATAGGGCCAGATTTAAGCGTGGCGTGATTGGAGCCCAAACATTTAGGGGGTTAAGATGGGGTTGGTTTGGGGTTGGATTGTTCAGTAGGTTATGTCAACGCGTTGGACTTTAATTAATTACCGGGAAAATTGTTAATATTTGTTCAGCCCTCGCTTGCTGCTCTTTCTCTTTCGCTCTCGCTCCAGCTCCCTTTTTGCCCAGCAAAAGCAAACATAACAAGGCGGCGAAAGTGGGTGTTGGTCCTTGGTCCTTGCTCCTTGCTGAGTGCTTTGTCCTGTGGTCGTAATTTAATTTTTGCAAAAAATACCCAAATGAAAGCCACACCAAAAGAGGGAGAAAGCGAGAGAATGGCGCTCCAAAGTATGCAATGCCGAATTATGCTGTGTTTCCGTGTGTGACTGTGTGTGTGTTTTAGCGGAAGTACATGGCAAAATGCAAAATAGCGCAGGCCACACCAATGCAAGCACACACACACACACACAGGTGCATAACCAAATATTTCCACTAAGCCAAATAAAAGCTACAAAAAAAAAGAGTGGAACTTTAGTGCAATGGAACTATTTCATTTTAAATCTAAAAGTTACTAAATATAATATTTAAAATGTGAAAAAATATTTCTTAAAAAATATAGCCATTCTATAGGTAAATATATATTTTTATGACTTATAAATATAGGATTAAATTTTTAAGCAACAACTTATAAAAACTGTTTTGTTACAAAAATACCTGCTTTTAAATTTGATTACAAAATTAAAATTGCAAAAAAAATCAAATAGAGCTTGTTATTAAACTTTGCATAGGGTAATGAAAATGAAAAAGATTTTCCGCTGCCCATTTCATTAACGTTTTTGCCACCGAACTACGTGACTTTCCAGGTCTGTATGTGTGTGTGGAGCTGGGCGATATTCAATTGGAAAAAAGGGAAAATCAACTCGAACACACACACACACTCACTCGCACTGACGTTGGCAAACATTTCAAGCCGAGTTAAAAGCGAAAAACTAAATATGAAACGAATTTCGACAACGAAGGCCAAATATTAAGCAGAATGTAAATATAGAAATATCGCGAATTGTGAGCAAATCTGCATATTGTATCCATGCAAAATGATTTCGATTTGTTGTGGGTTCTTTGGCGTTGGAAGTTGCATTCACAATCAATTATTTTCTATTTAATTTGTAAATTGAATAATATTTCGCTTTGGTCGTTAAAAAAATCAATTGTAAATGAATAATTCATGCAATGAAATGGAAAAGTGATATGTTTGATAGGCAATACATCTATGATAATTTAACATGACTTAATAGTAAGGCATTTAGATAAAACTATACACAAACTTTTCCATATATTTATAATATTTATTATAAATTTATATATTTATTATAAATTCGCCTTTTTCGTATTTCAGATGATGGAGCATGCGTGGCACAACTATAAACTGTATGCGTGGGGCAAAAATGAACTGCGTCCGCTGTCGCAGCGTCCCCATTCGGGCAGTATCTTTGGATCCTACGATCTGGGCGCCACCATCGTCGACGGCCTGGATACCCTGTATATTATGGGACTGGAGAAGGAGTATCGCGAGGGTCGCGACTGGATCGAGCGCAAATTTTCACTGGACAACATCAGTGCGGAGTTGAGTGTTTTCGAGACGAACATTCGATTTGTGGGCGGCATGCTGACACTGTATGCCTTTACGGGGGATCCACTGTACAAGGAGAAGGCCCAGCACATTGCCGATAAGCTGCTGCCCGCCTTCCAAACACCCACAGGGATTCCCTACGCACTGGTCAACACCAAGAGCGGCGTGGCCAAGAACTACGGATGGGCCTCCGGCGGCAGCTCCATCCTTTCCGAATTCGGCACCCTTCATCTGGAGTTCGCCTATCTGAGCGACATTACCGGGAACCCACTGTACCGCGAACGAGTGCAAACCATTCGCCAGGTGCTGAAGGAGATTGAGAAGCCGAAGGGCCTGTACCCCAACTTCCTCAATCCCAAGACAGGCAAATGGGGACAGCGTAAGTTTTGGGTCGATCTTCACGGGTTAAGTCACTTTAGACTTTTAATTTGATCATAAATTTATCTCGGGTGTTTCCTTATCTTTAACGACCAAATCACAAAGTCAATGAATAGATTAATTTTAATAATATACATAACTTAATTTCGCCAAAACCCAAAACAATCAGCTCGTTTTTTCGGGTTTTTAATCAAAATGTCATACTTCGTAGATTAGTTATAAAATTGCGAATCTAGTAGTCTTTACAGCTTTAGATTCTCAATCCCTGCCACTTTTCGATAGAAAAAATGATCAAATCGGTCAATATAATTATAATTTCCCTTTGTTCTTTTTTTTTTATTTATTTATTTATATATATATAGACATTTTATGGTTTAATGTTACTAAATTCTAAACTTTTCAACAGTCCACATGTCCCTGGGTGCCTTGGGCGACAGCTATTACGAGTACTTGCTGAAGGCTTGGCTGCAATCCGGCCAAACGGACGAGGAGGCTCGCGAGATGTTCGATGAGGCGATGCTGGCCATTATGGACAACATGGTGCGAACCAGTCCAGGCGGACTGACATACGTCTCTGATCTCAAGTTCGATCGGCTGGAGCACAAGATGGATCATCTGGCCTGCTTTTCAGGTGAGTTTTTAGGACCTGGCCTAATAATAATGCATTTTTAAAATAATCTTTCCTTATTTTGTAGGTGGCCTTTTCGCTTTGGGAGCTGCCACACGTCAAAATGATTATACGGACAGGTACATGGAGGCTGGCAAGGGTATTACGAACACCTGCCACGAGAGCTACATTCGAGCCCCCACACAGCTGGGTCCCGAGGCCTTCAGGTTGGTTTTTTGGTTTATAAAATGTTTTATAAAATCAGAAATACTAATTGCTCTGACCATTCCACACAGATTCAGCGAAGCGGTGGAGGCGCGAGCACTGAGATCGCAGGAGAAGTACTACATTCTCCGGCCGGAGACCTTCGAGAGCTACTTCGTGCTGTGGCGCCTCACGCACGACCAGAAGTATCGCGACTGGGGCTGGGAGGCGGTCCTCGCCCTGGAGAAGCACTGCCGCACGGCGCACGGATACTGTGGCCTGCGCAACGTCTACCAACAGGAGCCGCAGAAGGACGACGTCCAGCAGAGCTTCTTCCTCGCCGAAACGCTAAAGGTAAACATTCATGAAACCGGACTATGGAGAACCCATAATGCATTTTCTGCATATGCTGTTTATTTATTATAATCAGTATTTTTGTGTTTTTTCAGTAAAAGTCAAGTGTATTTGAATTTATTTCATAGTTGCAGATCACATAAATTTATTGACACATAAATATTTGCTAAGCTTTTTCTTAAACAAAATGTCTCAGTAATGAATATTGATAAGCGGTCAACAGATTGAATCAACAATATTAAAAATCAACAATATAAAAAACATGTTGTTTAAGAAAAAGCTTTTGCAAATATTTAACTGTCAATAAATTGATGTGATCTGCAACTATGTAATAAATTCAAATACACTTGAGTTAGGGATATTTTTAAAGTTGGATTTTTATTTAGTTTCAAATTTGCATTTACCAAAATAAACAACATGAAATGCCTTTGGAATCTTCCTGAGCTAAAAAACGAAACTAATCAATGGCTTTATTTTCAGTACCTGTACTTGCTGTTCTCGGACGACTCTGTGCTGCCGCTGGACGAGTGGGTGTTCAACACGGAGGCCCATCCGCTGCCGATCAAGGGGGCGAATGCGTACTATAGACAGGCGCCCGTAACGCTCCCGGTTTCGAATGCCTCGTAAGCGGGCGCCACGCTGCGCCGCTGGCTTTTCGGCCTGTCCCTAGCAATGCACCTTACTTAGCTATCGATATTTGCACACGTGTACGTGTACCAGATCGTAACTCTTTTTTTTTCTTTGTGTATAAGTTTTTAGTTAGTTTACGTGATGTAATGACAACTGCGTACCCAAGATATTGTATGAATACAATCAGCCAGGCACACAACACACACGACACGAGAAACTTTCAATGTAACATATTTATAAAGCTTGCACATATATAGGAATCTAAACTTAAACAGATATATTGTAGTTTAGTTCATAACTGTTTGCACAAGTTTCTCCGAGTCTCTCCTTTTGATTTACATAATGGAATATTATAATCCAAATATTTGACAGAGGTGGACAGTGGGGGAGACCTCAATTTCCATTTAAATGCGAATAATGTAGACGTAGGCAAACACTCTTGATATTAATTATGATATGATATATGATATATATGTGTAAATGTAAAACTCAGGTGTTCTAATTATGATTTTCCTTGCGCTCAGACAAGGCTCTTTCGCACTAACCAGCTACGTAACTATCTCTACAAGCATTCTATACGCTATTCTCGATCTGCGACTATATCTCTCTGTGGATTTATGGCGACTATAGCGGGCATTTCGACAGATCTACTCTGCTGATTTCCAATTCGAATCTTTGACCACTTTGTTTTGTACATAATTTCTATTGACTTTCCTCGCAAAATGAAGGCAGAAGAAAATCGAATTGATATTTATACAAATATATTCTTACACAATATAGTTTACTTTGTAGCCTAAATATTTAAATATAAATCTAATATATAGTCTAGCTTACTTTATGTGACGAAACAAATGTAACGTGAAATACCTTAAATCCAGAACATCAAGCGAGACGAAAGTAAATAAAATATTTATAAAAATATAATTAAATAAATATATATTTGTATTTAATTAAATCAAGTAAAACGTAGGCAATTGTTAAAATAAATGAATTATACGAAGGCACGTGCCGAGCAAATGGTAATTTAATTTTTAACAACTGTAAAGGTTTTTTATAATAATAATACCAACAATAATCATATTAATAATTCTATATATAACTGTAATCCGTAGTGTAAGCCACAAGCATCACATGATAAATGAAATATAGAAGTTATTCAATTGTTTTTTTTTTGTAACATACGCAGCTTGTGCTGTGTAAAGTGATTTAACAAACGTAAAAATAACATAAAATATAGGCTAAGACACTAATGTAAAATCGAAGAATTTTAAACAAACATTTTAACGAAAAAATAATATCAAATTTAATTAAATTAAATCAAATAAACGGAAAAAAAAAACCGCGTATAACAGGCGAAATGCTACACAAGAATAGGGCGCTAAAAAGTAAAATCGAAACTAACTAAGCATAAATTTAGTGTTTACAGCAAACTTTTTTTGTTTAGATCAAATTAGAATCGAGGCCAATAGCGAGATATATATTATATATCGAATGATACGAATAATACGATTCGAATGGCAATTTGTAAATGCAACATAAATATACATTCATCAACTGCAGTCCCTGAGCTGCTGGAGATGACAATTGTATTTTGCATAAATCATAAGTTTAATAAAGATCTAATAATTAACTAATAACTTTGCATTTTTATTGAACATTCCAACGGTTTTAAGTGTGGTTCTAATATTTTTGGTGTTTTTCATTCATTTCTTTAAAGCCGTACTTATAAGATATATTTAAAGATTTTATATTTATGGCAAATCAATAAATATCAACTCAGAATTAATAATGTTTACTAAACCAAAACCATATTCTTTTATATTTGCCTGAGATAAATATTTAATATTACAAGCTCCCGTGGCTTATTCAGCTTTTTCTTTCTTTCTGTAAATATTTTTATTATCTCACAGTTTACTGATAGCTCATTGATAGTTTGTCTGACTATAAACAAGTACCCCCCGTTCCCCATTGATTCCACTTTTAGATATATTTATGTATCTGCCACACAAGCCACTTCACAAGCAGTTGTCGAGCTCAATTAATGAGCAACACACTTAAGCTGAATGTGCGTATATTTAATGAAGAAACTTGCACAAAAGGCGAACACAAAGCACAATGTGAGGTTAACAACATTCGCTGTCGGTTCGAGAACCCGGAAAGGGAATATGTCGCGACAGATACACCCTTCATAGCCCCTTTATTAACCCTAGTTGTTTTAAAAAAAATGTTTAATATACATGCAAATATAAAAATTAACTTAATAATAAAAAAGGATGTAAAATTGTTATGTTTTTAAATAGGAACTTTTCATTTAGCTTTCAGGAAATAATTTAATTTACATTTCAAGTCAATTACTTTTTGTCCCTTTGCTATATTTCACGTTTTAAGGTATAGATTTGATTAATTATTTATTTCTAAGAAATATGTGTTCCAAATAGACGTACTCAATGGGTTAACAACGATTGGCGAGCAAAGTCCGACTATTGCCAGCATAAGATCGCTTGGAAGGGGAAATGAACTGGGAAGGAATGGCAGGGCGAATGCGAACAAAGCATAACCATAAAATGGAGGAGTGCCAACCGACGATTGCATTCACCACCCACCAACCGACCACCTACCGCCCACCACCCAAAAAAAGAGAGAGCGAGAGTGTATTCGACGTAGTACACGGAGAGAAATGTAAGCTCAATATAAAAACTAAATGTCTTATAGCAAAATTACAGCACATGAGACCTGATTCTTAGCTGGATCATGGAATGTTGTATTTCTACAATGCAGAAAAAATCAATAATAGTTTCCGTTTTTTATCAAAACCCTGGAAAATATTTGCCCAATGTTGAAGTCATACCTCGTTGAATTCGTTTTCCAATCAAGTTGTATCTTCAGAAAAAAATTTCATAAAAACTATTTTTGGCAAAAAATCATGAGGGTTATTGTTAACATACTTTGAATTTTGAAAAACAGAAGTCCAAGCTTGTCCAAGTGTATTGAGACCGGTCGTTTTCTCTCTCTTTCGTTCCATATCTTTGTTGCTTTTCTTTGTTGAGTAGACGAGCCCGCCAGACCAGCTGAGGGTGTGTGTGTGAGCGAGAGTGAGCAGCTGTGTGTGTGTGCTGCATGGCAATGCCGTGGATGACACTGTTGTTGTACCTCAAAGTTGTTGTCATACCCTAGGTTTTTAAAAAAGTCACACAAGTGGTCGGAAAAAGGTTTGCCAACCAATATTTACACACTCGAAAAGTACCAAACAATTTAAAATGTATCATTCTAAAAATAAAATGTAAAACCCATTAAAAGAATGGCATAATATTTATTTGGACTAATGCTTAAAGTTGCTATTTAAACTAGTGAGCACTTAATGATGACCATTTTTCAAATTTAGGAAAGTTCATAAGCATTAAAATTAATCTTAAGATATAGGTATTTTATCACTAGTTGGTAAACTCCTTGTATAAGTTAAGTATTTTTCAAAGTAAAATTCTGGTAACAGTAATATTAATTATTTTCTCAAATTAACATCGTTATTATGTATTTACAATTGGAGTTCCAATATCCAATATCCAATATGTTCCATAACATATCTTGATAATATTATTTTTACTGATAATTAGGGTATTTACTTGTCGACTATGTCTGCTCAGAAGGTTCTACTCTTTGTGCTTGGCTTGTTTTTGTTTTTTTGTTTTGGTCGTTGACGTTGCGGCGTCGCTTCTAGCAATCCGCACAGTTCGCATCGAGACTTCGAGCAGTGCGGCAGACGAAAACTCCGGCTGCAGTTGCAGATACAGATAGAGATACAGGCATAGAGACAGATACAGATACAGAAGCGGATCGGGACTAGAGATACAGGCTATTGCCACAGAGATCCAGTTGCAGACTTGGCCAGGGAAAATGCCGTTCCCCATCCATCCGCCCAAGCAGATGCCCTGCCCCCACTGGCAGCACTTCCCCATCAGTCCCGTGGACAGTAAGCCCAATCCCTTCGATTCGGTGGGCGGGGCGGCGGCCGCGGCCACCCAGGTCAACATAGGGGCTAACAAGCCCCCGGAGCCGGTATCCTACCGCTATTGCTTGCAGTGTAAGGCCTCCGGTAGGGAGACATCGAACGGCGTCGACAGGGAGTGAGTAACCCCCGAAACTTTGGAGGTGACCCATCCAACAATCAGCCATCACCTGTAATCAGCCACTTCACTGGAGGACGCACTTGGAAAGCCAATTAAAAAGAAAACAATCATCAGAACCACAGAACAAAGTTTTGATTTTCAGATAATAACTTAAAGATTCATTTCAAAATCAAGGAGATATGCTATCCAAACAAACCATCATATTTTCCAAAATAGATCTGATCTTAAAAATAATATTTTAAATATCAAAAAAATCATAAAAATGTGAATATTAAGTCAACACTCATTCAATTTTTTTTCTGTGCTTTTGTTATTTCATTTTAAAATAGTTTTTATATTATAAAGTTATCAAAATAATGTAAAACCAATTGGTCTACTAAAAGCAGGTCCACAGTTAACTAATCATTTTTTTCGTAAAAGGAACTGATATTAAAAATCATCGAAATAGTGAGCGATCATTTAATATCACGTCCAAACGCAGCTTCATTTCTTTCTGTGTTGTTATTATTTAACCTAACCCAAGCACATGTTCCATTTATTTTTTTAATGTTTTCATTTGGTGTTTTTTTTTTCGCTATGTCTATGTTAAGCATTTTATACGTATTTAATTTGTATTTAGAGCTAAAGACTACAGTTTATACAGTTTATGAATTTATGAATTTTTGATATATTTATATAAGAAGAGCTAATAAACGCACGACGCATTTTAAAAAACGAGTTTTACACAAATACACAAGCACTTCCCATGAACACGCGCCATATGTTGTCTGTTTTTTGAGTCCAAACTCAGACTTTGTTTGGTTCTGTTTTCGTTCTCAGTTTCGTTCGATTCGAGTCTGGGATTTTATGTTTATCACATTTCCCAAGGTCACCGACGATGGGGCGTCAAACGAAAAAAGGTGCGATAAGAGCGGCTTCAGATTTGAGTTTTTTGATTTGGAAAATTCGGGAACTGTCGGGTGATTTTTCTATCGACTCGACTACAAAGTTCACCAAACCGTTGAAAGGCGAAGAGAGTATAAGCGTTAGCTGATGAATTAATAAGGGGGTTTGGGTGGGGATTAATTGCATTCGCTACTGCAGAATAATTGAGCACAATTCTCAGAGAGTTCGTTTATATGCATGCTAAGATTGGCATACACTGGGGGGAAATTTCTAAAATTTTCTTGTTGTTGTATGAAAATAATAGTAATAGTAATAAAAGCATTTTGGCAACTTCTTTGCTATATATTCAGAAATTTTGGCATATTTTCTTTTTCTTTTAAATTAATAAATTTGATAATGATGCACTTTTAGTATTACTACTATTAAAACATTTCTTAAAAAGTGCTTTTGGAAAATAAGTAAAGGCTAAATAGTATATTTATAAATGAGATTCATTAGTTTTTTCTTTCTGTGATAATGTATTTATATAAGGCTGTGCACACATGTCTGAACTATATTTAACGTTATCGCGTGAATCGGCTAGTGCGTGTGCGAAATATAATTTAAGCAAGTACTGGCAATCGAATAGTTCGTGATATTCGCACGACTCTCCTTGCTGATAGGTTAAATTACAATTTTAAAATGACATGGTTGAGCATTTAATTTCGGGACTATATTTACATTTCGGCATTTTGTTCAAATTAATAATTTATGGCCTACGTTTTCGGGGCTTATCTCTGCTGATACGGCCATTATCTGAGTTTTGGGTCTGGCCAACGTGCCCCCTAAAATAACACACACAAATGCGGAGATATGAAAGTGAAGATAAAAGTGAAAACAAACAGAAATAAATGCGCATAAAAACGACATAGATTGCAGTTATAAAAAAGTAATTATACATGGCACATATCACTCGTGGGAGACTAAGGATAATATTTTAATTCTTCTCTTTTGGGAAACTATACGATTATATCATCTCAGAAATCGCATAAAATAAATTTGAGTTCCTAAAAAAGAGAAGCAAATTTTATTTATATAAATTTAAATGTGGCTATCTGTTCTAATGACTAACAGTAACACAACACAAAAACCAATCGGTCGGCATTTAAAATATTGAAAACTGATAGCAACAAAAACTGTTGATAAGGGAAAAATGTTTTTAAAATGTTTAATATTTTGAGAATGTTATGTAAATCTATAAGTACCTAAAAATGATTTAAAATATGCTCTTCCTTTTGAAATACTTTTATTTATGGATTTTTTATAGAGTTTTAATCGGTAAAAGTTGATAAAAAGAAGTCATAAACATTAAATGAATGAAATGCACTGTGTTTTTATTTGATTATTTTTTTATTATTTTATTATTATTTTTTGTTTTTCTTTTTTTAAATGTATCTTTATCAGGTGTGAGAGCTTTAAAAGCTTTCTGTTTAAAAAAATCGTATAACGGCTTTCAGTGTTGACAAATCTTTTTTGACTTAATTGATGGAATTTAAATTTTTAAATTTTGTGTCACCCAACCTACTTTTAACATTTTTTAACCTATTGTAAAAAACAAAGAGGTTAAAATACTATAAACTTTAAACAATGAATTCTGTTATGAACGGAATAATATTTTATTAGAAATATTTTTTAAAATAATGTTGTGCCTATAAAACTTAAAGTACAATCTGTAGTTGATCAAACCCCTGAAAGTAGCATAGAAAGTAGATAATTTTTAAGGATGTGTTCCAAAGATCTCACAATTTGGTTGGTTGAGTTAAAAGACACGCCTAAAGGTGTGCTATATTTTTTTTAAGAGGGCAGTGGGATAAGGATGTCTTATAGCTTATCCTTTCACAAGCTTTCTTATTTTTGCGATTGGCCAGCACTGCTTGCAAAAGCACTCTCCTTCGGTGGAGGTTTCTCTCTCTCTTGGCGGCATGCGCTCTCTGCGGAGGTCCTGCGACGGTTCCCGTTAGCTTTTTAATCATGTGGCCCGCTTTGCTCCGCTTGCACCTCCGCCGCAGCTTCCGCCTCGTCCTCCTCCTCGTCCTCGTTCATCTTCGCACGCATTCGCATTTGGCGAAAGGACCCGACGCAACAGCAGCAGCATCAGAGGAGCCGCAGTAGAGGAGCCGCAGCAAAGGAGTCGCAGCAGTCGCAAACTCGCAAGCAGCAGCCACAGTCGTAGTCGCAGGCAGTCGCAAGCAGAGCAGCAAGCAGTTGCAAGGGCGCCGCCTCCGTCGAGTTGAGTCCTAGTTCGTTCTCCACGCTTTTCCTGCATTTTTCTCTGGCTCTTGTTGTTGTTTTTTTGTCGTTGCTATTTTTGTTTGCCATTTTGCCAGCGTTTTACGCATTAGAAACGTGTCCTGATTTTGGCAGTGGCAGGATAAAAAACAACAAAACGCAGCAGCAGCAGTGAGTGGTCTCTCTCTCTCATTCCCCTGCTGCTCCTATTTTGTTGCCTACTTTTTTTTGCCAGTGTGTGTGCTCCTTTTTTTTGTGCGGGAAAAAAAAGAAGTGAAATTCAGTGACAGAATATTCACAATAGCAAGAATTAACGGTTGTTCTCCCCCTTGGGTCGCAACAGGCCTCCCTGCCCCCATCATTTCCTGTCTCTATCTTTCTCTCGCTCGTTTTATGGGTGTGTTTTTGGTTTTGCCCTAGGCCGAGTTGTTGTTGTTTTTTTTTCTGAGTGTATGTGAGTGTAGGTGGCAAGCAATAAAATTTCATAATGGTTGTTGTACTAGCTAGCACACACATGCAACCACATCCACGACAAAAAGCACTCTTACCAAATTAATTTAATTAAAAACAAAACAAGGCATAATAAAAATGATAATGTACAAAATTAAAGCATTAAAAACTCTATGGCAAACAAAAAAAAGTTGAAATGGCAAAGTTGAAGAGATGGCAAAACTTCCGCTGATAAAATGACCCAAATATGGAGAGCACACACGTTTAAGAAAATGCAACAAAACGTACAGTAAATACTTATCAATGAAAATAAATAAAAATAAAATATTTATAAATGAAATAATACATTACCCCTAAAAAAAACTTTAAATAAGTGTACAAATTTAAATTAAAATTTTAAAGTGGTTTTAAAATTCCAAATATTAAAAGAACAAACAAGATTTTATCTAAGAGAAAAAAACATTTTTTTTTATGTTTTAAAAAAAATGACAACTTCATTTAAAAGAACAAAAAATAAACTTAATTGAACACTCAAAAATTAACAAAAAAGGTTTATGTAAATACGTATTTAAAACATTTAATACATTATTCGCCTATAAACAGACTTAAGCCATTTAACTCGATTTAAGCTTATCGATTAAAGCAATTTAATTTAAAATCCCAAAGACAACACAAATAAATAACTCCCTTTTATTCATTATACGCCCATAAAAAGTTATAAGCCATTGAATTCGATGTGACAAGCAATTTAATTTAATTTCAAAAAGTAATAACAGTAAATGACTCCCGTTTTTTTTTCGTGATACAAATTAGCCGAGAGCAAATGAAATACTTAAATTTTTCCCCCGCCTTGTTTATTCAGCCTCCTTTTCCGACCATTTTTTAAGCCGCTTGTTCCCACATTTCCCACGCCCTGCACCGCCCACCACCCACCGCTTTCTTTTCGTCGAAGAATCACGTTTTTGACCCATTTTCACATACTGTGGCCTAAGCCTATACAGATGGCATAAAAGCTGCTGCGAGTCCTCTTTTACCCCCATTAACCCATGGAGCCACTTAACCCTCGAGTGGCTCTCGCTGATGTAATGCCATTCAATTTGATTTGCGATGGTTAACCAGATTTGCTTGCCACAGTCATTCGGCATTTTGCGGTTGCTAATGCCTAGTCCTTACACTCGAAGAAACTATCACAGTATTTGTGAATGAAATAATGATAGAAATAATTGATCAAACTCAAAAGTAGTTAGTTATAGCATTGTCACTTCAGTTTTATTCATTTTGAAATAAAGGACTCAAATTAGACATTAACTTCATAATATATTTTACATTTTTACATTTATTCTGAGCAAATTATTTTTATTTTTTGAGATTCTTATCCGATCGATCCCAAAATTTATGACTATTATATCATATTTTTTGTTTTAGTCTTAGGATATTCACAAATTGGTGATATACAATTATAAAGTAGGTATCATTGTAATAGTAACATTGTTATAATTTTAATAATATTTATATAGCCATAGGCTTGGAAATAATATAATGTAGGTTGGCTTGCACACTAAGTATGTCCTCCAGTTTTTACTTTATATTAAACTATGCCTTGCTTTTTATTTAAAATATGTATTGAGTTTTTTGTAGTGTATATGGCTGAATGTGTGAGTTTGTGTGAGGGCCGGTTTGATTACTTGCCACATGGTTGACGATAAGTCAGTAAGTTGATGGCCTCAATTTGCGTACGACTCTAATTTGTTTGTTTTTTCGGCTCCCATTAGTTTACGTTAACCCATTGGTGGCTCACAGTTGACCACTGCAGTGTTGCTCAACGATTTCCCCAGTCGCCCAAATGAACCACTGATACGCCCCCGGTGCTTCTCTATCTGGCTATACGACCATCCTTTGTCGGCATTAACCCTACTTAACTTATCACACGTGCCTGGCCATAGACTAGAAAACTGAACAACTGAAAACCACTGAGGTCCTTCCACAGGCTCACGCACACAGGCGCAAGCAACAGGACTCGTTTATCGGTGAGTAGTCTGTGGAGTAATTCCGAGTAATTGGGAAATGGAGGATCATAGGAGGAAGTCTCTTTTCCATAAAAAACATTGTGTTTCTGGGTAGAAGCCTAAAAATGATTAATAAGCTTAACTAAGAAGCTTAAACTAGGTTACTAAAAGAGTATAATATTTATTTTGTAAAATAAATACTGCTTATTAGTATATAACTAATTTTAATTAATTTACCTTTTGAACAGTTGAATCAGTTTTTTATTTTGAGCAATATTCCTTTATTATCTGAAAGCTTATAGAAATGTGCGTGTTTATTGATCACATACTACTGCGATCAGTTAGAATTCAAAAGCAACGATATCATTTTAAAAGCATCATTATATTAAATGATGCACACGTTCAAAATTCCAATTTCTTACATTTTTAAGTCTCAGGACCCCTTTCATAAGTTATTTCAATATAGTCTCTTAAGATTAAGGAATATCATCAGCAGAGAAGAAGCTGCCAACTCCATTGATCACATATTAGTGATCAGTTGGTAGTAATGATATTAACGTCATTATATTACATGATGAGCTCATTTTGAATTCAGTTTCCTAAAATAAAATAGGTTAATAATAGGAAGGACTTATAAATGCAAATTTGTTTGACATTTTTAAATTCTATTAGTTCCTTTCATTAGATAGTTTAGTCTTGTCTATTAAGCAGAAAGTATAAGAGTCGCTAGGAAGTAGCCGCCAACTCCATTGATCCTCCTGAAAAGAGCTGGAAATCGAACCCAATCTAACCTCTATGTTATGCACTTTCCAGACAGCCCCAAGGTCGGGCCCCACTCCAAACTGGCCCATCAATTTTGGTTCTCCTACCCGCCACCGGGCGCTGGCGGCGGTTCCTCAAGTGAGTCTTTCGGTTTGCGCATGCGGGGCAGCACCTTGGACCCTCCACCTCCACTATTCGTAATACTCCAAGCCCCAAAAACAAAAACAAAAAAATATTACAAAAAAAAAAGAATCCCACTTCGTTTGTGTTGTTCATCCCTTTGATGTCTATGTAATCTGATTGATCGATATAACCGAAAGTGATCATATAGCCCGTGTATAGTCTATAGGGAGTGCGATTATCGTTTGTTCTTTGGTTACACTTCTTTTTTGTGTTATAACTAGGCCATCCTGTGAGTCCTCTCTCTGTATATCTATCTATATTTAACATATATATGTATCTTGTCTGTACGTATGTATATGTCTGTATGTGGTACGTTTGTTAAGTGACTCCTCTTAGATGTGCAAGCCACATAAAGTATCTCTCTATATTTATATTCAAAGTCGATAATTTCCATTCTCTTTTGTTGTTGCCATTAATTAGGTATATATATTTTGCCACATACCATATATATATATATTTATATAGCGTAACTGTAGTCAAGGCCCAGAAAACCAGAGCCAAAGAGAGAGGTAATCCAGCTTTAAGGATAGATTAGAGGATTTAATCCCTGATTTACCTTGGTTTTCTATCATTTTTCTTAGCTGCTGCTATGCGAATTCATTGATAGTCCCTTAAAATAGATATTTCGTTGGGGCTGGCCAATGAGTTTTCAATACCATTTAGAGAGCTCATATTGACGTCCATTTAGTTGCCTCTCCCCAAGCAATAAACTTAAGATTTTGTTCCAAATTAAGTACAAAATAATTAAAGATTTGTTTTTTGTCCTTCTTTTCTTTGCTCTTCTTTAATTGTATTGTCTTCTATGTTCAACACACAATAAAAACAAGGAATAATAAAACTAAGGAATCAAGCCTAAAAAATACGAAAAAAATCTAACAAAAAAGGAAAAAATATAGTATCAAATCGAATATTGAAACTATAAAGAAGATTGAGAGATTCTTCGTGTGCGATCGCTCCTTCTCTCTTTCTCTCAGTCACTTCTGCCTATATGTCTATCTTTTTCCCAAAAGACACACTCAGACACACTGCACTCACCTAACGGTACTAATTCCATTCCAATCGTTCCGGTTCGCGTCGCGATCGCGTCTTAACAATTATAAAATTCGAAAAAAAAATCGTCACTAAAATATAATCAAAATCGACACAACAACAATAACAACAACATCATCACCACAAGTACAACAACATCAGAATAAAAAACACTTGAGGTAAGGAAGAATTTCTTTCTCACTGTCTCACACACTCCGTCTCTCTCTCTGTCTCCCTCTCTCTCTGCCTTTGTCTCTCTCTGGTCTCGTAGTGTTGGCTAAATGGAAATATTTCCATTGAGCTACAAAAGAAATACCCATTAAAAGCCCCCCTAGACCAAAAAAACAATTAGAAAAAAATCCCTACCCCTCTACATAGCGAGTTCCGTTATCCGCCGTTCCGTTCCGTTTGTTGTTCCGTTACGTGTAGTTCGTTTCGTTCCACGTTCCTTGTTTCCCCTTAGTTGTCTTCCGTTTTTGGTTGGTTTTATGTTTTCACATTTTTTGTAGCGCTTTGATGATGATGATGATGATAATGACTATGATAATATATATAATGATGCCCCTGATATGTTTGAGTGTGTACAAAAGTTGTCGTATGAATGAAACGGGGTCAAAGGTGGGGCAGGTGTACACTTGTGGCATCCACAGTGCAGCACTCGGGCCTCTTTGAAGTCATCCAAAGTGGAGAACGAGATAATTGCAGCCGGCTGACAAGACATTTGTATGCTTAAAGCTTTAGAAAAGTCCAAACAGAAAAAAATGCATAATAAACAGAAAAAGTAGTATTTGTATGCGCTCTTAGGGACCAAAAAAATGAGTTCATGAGAGAAAACATGTACATTATATCTATTTTTCAGGTCTATTTTACCGTTCTTCAGTAAAATATTTTGATAATTTTATAATTAATAAAACTTGGCTTTGGGATAAGATAGATAAATTTAAATAGGGATATTGAGAACTTTAAATTTAGAATGCTCACCTGTCAGTGTGACCAGCGTTTGTTAGTAAGCATCTGTGGCACTTGGTCACACCGTCAAATCGCTCTTTTTTAAGTGACTTTAATAAGAATTATAAATTATATTAAATTTCTTGAAAAGGAAACAATTTGAAGTCCATTACCTACGAATTTATTTATTTCATATGATCAATCTTTATCCACCACATCACAACAGTTGTGACGCACATACTGTTCTTGGTGAACTCTTGTCCTCTTGTGGTGGGTTGGCTCACGAAACGGTGAGGCCCTCAATCGGTTGAAGCCAAGGCCAAAGCTCAAAGCTCAAATATTCATGGAAACATAAACGCACGAGTAAAATATAGTATAGCAAAACGACTGTCAGCAAATAAAACGCAGACCTGAGTGTTAGTTGAGAAGAAACTGTTCCAAACAAATGGGAATTGTTAAAAAAAAATGTATAATTATAACAAAACAAATAAGTAAAAAATGTAAACTATTCAAATCTAGTTAAATTTAACAAAAGTTTTGATTATCAGAAATCAAAGTTAATATCAGTAAAATAACTTGAAAGCAAGCAGTATGACCAGCGTTTGTGTCAAATAACCACTTGGGCACACTACCACCAAACAAAATGCATAAATATATGTACATAACTGTCTAGTTGCCGCGAAAACAGCTAGCAACTGAGCTTTAATCCGCTCGAAAGGATGACACTAATTGGTCCGCGGTCAGCGCCGAGTGTGTTTAGTGTTTTTGTTTTGGACTCAGTGTTTCGTTTTATGTTTTTAGTGCGACGCATTTTGGTGTTCAGTGTCAGTGTCGCTTAGTTCTTTACGGACAACTGACGACTGTTGATTCCGTGTGGTGTGGCCCGATTCTGGTCACCTGTCGCAACTTGCGGATTAGCATGACGCCGCCCCGGCTGAGTCGCTATTTGATGGCAGTGCGTGGTGGGCGCGATGGGGAGCAGCGTAAGTAGGAGGGGGGAACGGGGGGCGTGCCGCGCTGGCCTTGAACTGTGTGTGTAGTCGAGTGTTTGCGCGTATACACGTGTGTGCGGAGAGTACGAGCTGTAGATGTGCATGCTGCAAGTTGTTTCTCTCTCTCTTTTTTTTTTTATCCAAACAATTTAGCACTTTTCAACATGCATGTGTGTAGCACTTGAGTAGTCGATGACAGAACAATTATTGTTAAATTAAATACAATAATGAGAATCGATTTCAACAGTTTCAACATTGCCTCTCTCTCTCCCCCGTTTCTCTCTTTCTTTTCTTTTCTTTTCTTTTCTTCTCTGTATTTGTATTTCCCGTTATTTTATTTTATACTTGGATTTTCATATTCGTTCACTTTTTGTCTATACTTTCCTTCTCCTTATTTTAAACATCTTAAATATTTGCAATACCTTACAACATCTTCGATTAATTGATGTCCTTTTTGTACACTTTTGTTATTATTCAATATCATTTTCTTGTTATCATTTTTTGTAACTTAATTTGATTAAAATTTGTTTATTATATAGACAGCAAGAACTCGCAGACCGACGAAGAGAAGCAGCGCGATCGACAGCGCAACGAGCGCGAGGCCAAAAAGGAAGAGCAGGACGCTATCAACTACAAGGTGAGTGTGTGGGTGTGTGTGCCTCTCTCTGTCTGCCTTCTCCCTATCTCTTTCTGTCGCGGCCAATTCGGTGTGCGTGTGTGTATGTGTGTCTACCGCGCGTGCAAAAAAAAATTAACAATTCTAAATAAGTAAATCTTCAAAAAAAAATATTACAAATTAAAAATTTAAGAAAAAGAAAAGAAATACAAAAAATCAAAATAAAAAAGTGATTGATGAAAATGCAACAGCAATAACATAACGATGGCCATGCGATAACCCTTAAACCTGATAGTAAGAATGCACTTTGCGACAATTGCATGCAAACAGCGCGACAAGGAGCAACGCGAGGCCCGTCTGCTGGACTTTGAGATACGCCGGCAGCAGAAGCGGGACGAGCAGCAGCAGCAGCGCCAGCAGCAGCAGCAACTGCAGCAGCACCGCGAGCAGCAGCATCAGCAGCAGCGCGAGCAACTGCAGCAGCAACACCGCGAACAGCAGCAACATCAGTCCAGTGAGAAGAGCCCGCCCACTTCGTCCGCCGCCCACCAGCCCCATACGCATCCGCAGCAGCAGCAACAGCGGCAGCACTTGCATCTGCAGCAGCACCATCTGCAACAACAACAACAACAGCAGCAACAGCAACAGTCGACGGGTAGCGGCAGCAGCAACACACCCGTGACCCCCAAATTGCAGACACCGCCCCCCGATCGATCGCTGCCACCCGCCTTTCGGAGTCGTTCCATCGAGCGGGAGATCCTCTACGAACGGAAGCGATTCTCGCAGCCGGAAGCCGGCGAGATCAAGGTTTTCCATCAAAAACCACCCACCCACCCATTCAATAATCCATCCATTTGCACCCGACCTGCCAGCCGCAACTTCCTTTTTTTTTGGGGTGGACAAAAGGGCCGATGGACTTAGAATTGGCATGCTTACAATTTATTTTAATGTTTTTTTTTTTCATTTTTTTAACTTTGTTATGTATTGTTTTTTAATTAAAAAGCTGGGAAATAATTGTCGAAGGAATATCTCCTTATTTTTATCTTTTTTTAATCAAAACCTTGGGAAATAAAAAAATCATGAGGGTAAAAAAAAGTTGGCGAGAATTCGGAATTCGCCCTTTTTTGGGTTTTAATCAAAATCTTTAAAAAATCCTATTTGATAATTTATTTTATTAAATAAAACGAAAGCCCCGCTTTGATCCCTTGAACAACGATTTTGTCCACCCCTTTCCCGAAGAACTATTAAATCAATTTACTTTCTTTGAAAACTCATCTTGCACAGGAGCTCGATAGTACGACATCATCATCATCCACGCAGCAGACCTTTCCTGGCAGCGCAGTCGGTGCGGGCAGAGCGGCGGCAGCGGCGGTACCTGGGAGCGGGACAGCGGTACAAACGACGACATTGGCGGGGCCGCCGGCAACGGCCGCAGCTGCCACAGCTGCGATCATCCCGATATTGCCGCTCGGCGTTGCCACGCTGCGCGATGATTCCACCGAATCCGAGCAGTCCGTGACCTGTGCGCACAACCAGCTCGATGCCTACCACCGCATCATGTGAGTACTTCCAATCATTTAATGCACTCATATGTATATACCATTAACTGGATATATGTCTTCTAATATAAGTCAAACAATAGGTGTTATGAGATCAGAAACTAGAGTTTTCAAAAGGATTTCATTAGCTTAGTGACTAGATATAAATTTTGTTATGTCAAACAACTGGAGTTATAAACTCAGAAAGTTGATTTTTTAAACACCACCTTTAAATTTGCCATTTTCCTTAATATAAAATTATTATCATGGGAGTACTCATTCAACGTACTCAAAAAATAATCATTTTAAATTGGTTTAATCTTAGGATAAAACAATTTAAACTGAATTGGCTGAATTGGTAAGCAAGGAAAGGTCATAAAAAAAGACGATAAGAGTATCACTCTATTAAAATAAGCCGTGTTTGTTGGGTGATTTTATGAGTTCTTAAATGCAGATTTATGACCCCAGCCTTGAGTTTTATATTCTTTTCTTATCGGTAAGTGGTAGATGCAGAAAAGTCAATTAATTTTGTTTTGCTTTCTCGGATGAAACAAAAAACTGTAAGTTTCATGAATTCCAATTATTTCTGTGTGGCTTTGAATGATTACTTTACCGCTTGTTATTGAAGTGTGTGGGCAAAGGGCAGTAATTATTCAGTCTGGGTTTATTTGTGTATTCCTTGGGCTTGCATTATTCAAAATACGCTTTTTGACTTTAAATCAGTGAGTACTCTCTGTGCATCTTCTTTTCGTTTTGGCGCTCTCTTTCTAAAAGCTTTCAAAATACAATGAGAAAAGCCGCTTTTCCTTGGCAAAAAATGATGTTTTTCTTGTTACAATTGTTTGTATTTATTGTACTATACAATTAAATAAAACAAGTTCGCAAAAGTTCGAAACAAATCTGAAAAGTGCAATAAACCCTTAAAAGTATGCTTCGAAAGTTGCATGTAGATGACGTGTAAGAGGCATGTAAAATACCTGAGAAATCAAGTATGCGCCATGTGGTCAACTGAAAAGTGCATACCCATAGATGGCGTCTATGTGCAGCATGGTTTCTGCATTACAAAATACAAACGTTACATTAAAAGATAAATACAATATTCTATTTTATAAAAATATAAGTTTTGGCTTGTAAGTTTTTACTTTCTAGTATCAATATATTTAAATTGAAGTATTTATTTTCACTCCAAAAGAATTTAAATCAGTTTTTAAATTTCAGTGGAATAATTTTATTTCTACAGTTCTGAATATATTTTAAGGGGTGTGAGTTATTTTTATTTGTTGTTTAAATAAAAAAAACTACCGCTCTTTTTATTTGAACATGCCCTAGTACCATGTAATCATTATGCAAGCATTTTGAGCCCCTTAAAGTTGATACAAAAATGAGCTAATAACATGCTTTAACGTTCGCCTCAAACTAAAATGGTTAATTTTTCATTAAGGCCAAGTCATTAATCGACCACCCACGTAAACCCTCCAGCACACAGGTGCATTTCCGAATGTTTGTACCCCGGTTCTGGGGCTTTATTGTGTTTGATTTGGCACAGCCTGCAGTCTATAGTCCGCAGTTCCGGCAATCGGATGGAAACTAAGCCATTCCCCCAGCCCCATCTTATATTTATGTGCAAAGCGAAATCCAAAACGCAATCAATTACCGTGAGTAAGTGACTTTTAATTGCTACGGGCCCAGAGTATTAATTTTTTTCTAAGTGTTCTTTAATATTCCAATACGTAAGCTCTATATACGCATAACGCTGTTGTGTATTTAAATATATGTGTAAACGCTGGCCGGAGTGTTTGTTCTGGCCTTTGGCAATTACTTCTTAGCACTTATCCATTATTCATTATTATTCAGGCGCCATTTGTGCAATATTTGGATTCGTTCCAGCCCGGTTCCCAGGCCAATGCATTAGCCTTAGTTCATGGTCGTTGATTGCGATCAAAATAGGGTGCTCCTAGAGGGTGAAAAACTGCCTGTGGCTTTGAAAATCTTTAAATATGCATTTTTAAACATACAATTTCGTTTTCCTGTAATTCGTATTCCAATTGATTAATTTACAATTTCGTGAGTGAATAAAACGCAATTATATCTTACATTTCGATAATCAAGATATAGTACCAAATTTAAAAGCTGAAGAAAACTTAAAAAATGACTTTTCATGACTTTCTGAATATTATTAGGAGCACTTTTTCGTTAAATTTAAATTTAAGTTGGGACGGCGAGAACTTCTAGTTTTAAATAAATATAACCATATAGCCCATAATACCTATATAGTTATTAATAGGCTTGTAGGCTTTTAAAATATACATTTCCGATGTATAATTCAGGCCACGATTTTGGTTGCACTCAAAATGAATTTATATTGCCTACTTAAGAGGGCAGTGGAGGGACTTTGGAGTCTGTGCTGCAGAGTAACTTTAAAGATGAGTGCTTATAGGGTATTTATGTGTCAGCTTTACTTGCACGTGTGTGCAGCATATAAACGACTGTACATATATGCATTTTAGCAGAAGGAAAGGCCATGTAGGCCCCAGAGCATAAGCCGAAAAGGCAATCTCGTAAAAAACACGCACTTCCATCCATCTGTAGTACTACACACCCGAATACACGCACCCACACACTGGCACTGCAGGGCACAGAAACACACTCACACACACATACAGAGGCACACTTAAAAACAGACACACACACACACACACACACACACACACTGGTAAGTACCAGTACACTCCCACATGGAGAATAAAGAAACATGCCGGGCCAATTTGCAACCGCAAAAGGAGAATAGCGAATACATTGGGGAAGGGCAACGAAGAG
Source organism: Drosophila fuyamai (assembly GCA_018153365.1). Taxonomy (NCBI): domain Eukaryota; kingdom Metazoa; phylum Arthropoda; class Insecta; order Diptera; family Drosophilidae; genus Drosophila; species Drosophila fuyamai. The sequence continues at coordinate 9,813,394 of JAECXW010000062.1, forward strand.
ATAGGAAAACAGGGAGAGAAAGAGAAGACGACAAAGGAAAGGGAAGGGAAAAGGATTTGAAAGGGAAGAAAGGGAGTCGGTCGGGCATGGCGGCTTTTTTGAACTGGGGCACGTGCGTTTAGGCCAAAAATTCACCACAAAAACAGAGAGCGACCGAAAAAAGCTCTGATGCTCCAAAAATTGCGCGCGCTGGCTCTCCCTCTCACAATCTCTTCTATTCGTGCTTTCTCTCTCTATCTCTTCACCTAAAGTGCTTAAAAATTTAAACACCATTTTTGAATCTCCCTAATAATTAATAGAAAAAAGTGCCTCTCAATTAAAGTCTTTATAAAGCGATACTCTAACTTTCTATAAAGATATACATTTTATTGTTAGCTAAACAAATTCTTGATGGTTTTTAAAAACTTTGGCGTTAAGCCAAAGTGAGCAATAAAGTAAAAGAAACGATATTTATCATTATAGAAAATTATGTACATAATAAAATGGAATAACTTGATAAATATTTGATAGGGTATTTAATGCTCGACCTTCGAGCTTTTCATTCCTCTGAAGTTTTATTTTCATTTTGCTGTTTGTTTCTCTGCTGTTTCCTTCGGTTTGCAAATAACACGTGCATTTGTCGTAACCGTCGCCCGCCCTCCGCCAATCGTCCTTCACCACCTATAACTTACCACCCACCGCCCACCAACCGACCGGCCACCCAATTTCCCCAATTGTCGTTTCGCTCTTTCGCCTCGTCCGCTGCGCTCTCTTCATCTTTTTCGCTGATTTTCGCCTGCCAGTTGTGCTGCCAACTTTTCTTGGCCAAAACTCGACAAATATATTAATAATAATTGTTTTAATATTTCCTTTGATATGGGAAAAGCAACCATATATTCCAACTAGAGGAAAAGGGAGCAATACAAATTATTTAACCAGTTAGTTCATTATAATATTCATAGTTTTTTAAGTAAATATTATATTTTTGAACAACTAGCAATATTCTTGACTGTTAACTAGACGTATACGCAATATGGGTGTTTATTCTTATCACTTGTTAATTACCTAAATGAAAACAGTTTTAAGTAATCTAAAAAATAGAAAAGATATGCATTGAAACCAAATAATGCATATCGTTTTCAAATGCAAAACTACGGCCGTGTTCAACTAGTCGGATACGCAATATTTGATATTAATGTATGAATATCCAAAAAATAATGGTTTGCTGTTGGTTTGACTTTAATTTTACATTTCAATCTCAGTTAAAATTGGTGATTAATGATGGTTCCAAACTTTTTTGAGATGCCATTGTCAAGTTGTGATATTTTTTTTATTTTTAAATGTGATACTTTCTGTTATACTAGAAAAAACCAATGTTTTATCAAATCTATTTTATTGTATTATATTTTCAAGTCCAAACTGGAATATTTTAATGATCCTATACTTTTAAGGACAAATAAAACGGCCAAATTTTGCAGCACTGGCAGCCAAGTTTTGGCCTGCCTTGGTCACTGTTTTGCCATTTAGCTTTCGGCTAGCTGTTCTGTTTCGCCTGTTTTGCCTGCTTTGCCAGCTTTGCCAGTTTGCATTTTCCGATTTCGGCAGCGAGGCCGAAAAAAAGTCGTGCATGTTGCTCGGCGTTTGAGATAGTGAGAAAGCGAGAAAGTGAGCAAGTGAGCGAATGAACAACTGAGCGAATGAGCGGTGGGACTTCTGGTCTTCATTGCGGTGTTACGTGTTTCGCGTGTCAGACGCTTCGGTTCGCGTCGCGCGCGTTCCGTTGGCGGCAACCATTTGGGCGAGATTATTTAATAACAATTTATAAATAATTGTAAAAACAAGTCAACAATACAGAAGCAATGCAAAAGAAAAAAAACTAAAGAGATACAAATATTGCGAAAATTGCCTTCTGTTTTCTAACATTTTTTTTTTGTTATTTATTTTGTTTGCCATTTTTTGTTTAGTGCCAAAAAATACAAAATGTGTGTTCGTAGTACATATGTGCTGTGCGGCACATAAATATGCTTATAAATCTTGGCTGTCAAAGGAGATGGTGGAGGGGAGAGGGGGGACCGAGAAGTGGGTGAAGTGGGCGGAGGGTTGGGAGAAGGTCGGGCAAAGATTTTGTTGCGTTTGTCTTTAGCAGTACCGTTACATGTGCTGGCGTGTGAAAACATTGCCGTTACATACGGCGGCCATATTGTTGATGCACACATAACGCATACGCAACGTGCAACCAACTTCCGGCTTAACTATATTTACTATTTAAAAAATTGTCAAGTGCATTTTGAGAACATTACTATTTTTAACCAGTGTTGTTGTGTGTGTAATAATTTATTTCACTAGTTTTTCTTATTTCTGTTGATATTTCCAAAAAAATACAATAATTGTTAACTTACTCTAAATCAATTGGAAATAAACTAACATTTGGTCAGGTAACTAAAATTTGTCTGTCAGATAAGAATTATTCTCAATATTGATGCAATATTTACTTAAGGCGTTTTAAAGTTCATTAAAAGAAAGAATTCACTTTAAAATAAAATTCCTTAGCACTTTTTGATATGTTATGTTATTAAAATGTGCGACAAATATATAACGGGATAATACAATTTTAAAATTATTTAAAAATCTAAAACATTAATATGGGTAAATGGTACACAAAGAATAAATATTTTCCTTGAATGATTGAAAATTTTTTTTGATGTGGCAAAAACTGTGTTTTAACAAATTTTATCACTATAAATTCTGTTAAGTTAAGAAAACGCGGAAACCCTTTTTTTTTGAGTGACCAAATAAAATAATGTTTTATACATTTTTTTTAAGTGACTAAGAGCGTGCATAAAAGTTGTATCATTAAAAATTCCATTCATATACAAAAATGGTAATAGATTACTATATTAAGCATGTTTTTTTTTTGTTACTACAAAAAACCACAAAAGTAAACAGTTTTCCAGTGATGGTACCTTATTGATTGGTATATAACTTGTATATATATTTAGTTATTGCAAAAGCATATCTGCATTGTTGGCAGATTTGGGTTAGTTCTCACCATTTGGCCAACACACACAGACGCAGAGGCCCTGCAGAGGATGCCGTTATAAACAAAAGGCTGGCCAACATCTGTGCCAAAGCCTTTCCCATTTCCCATTTCCCATGTGTGTTTTTGGGCAACTTTGATGGTGCGACTGTTTGTGCGGCTTGTATTTGTGTCAACGCTCTAATTTCCTGGCTGCCTTTCTTTGGGGAAAACTCACTCCCAAACGAAGCAGAAACAGCGGGGAAAAGCCCATAGAAATTCTGGGCAAAGGCAAACCGAACAAATTAAACACACAAAAAATGGTTCAATAACTATGCGTGCCGGACTTTAATGTCGTGTGAATTGCATTCGATTCGGGTGGCACAATCAGCAACAGCAACAGGGAAAAATTGTGTTTAGTAAGTAATTATCCAGTCACGCTACTGCTCCTGAATTTTCGTGAGTGTGGGTGCGAATGGGTGGGCTTGTATCGATAAGACCGCTTTACCACAACAAAATCTGAATTCAGCCACAGTACAACTTCCTCAATACTAACTATAGTCTTCGTGTTTTTTTATTTTTTTTTAATACTACTTTTAATAGTCTTTGGTTAGTTCTAGTTTGATATCTAAATTGTCTTTATTAAGAGTTCAAGTTAAAAATGAAATTACATATATAATATTATTAAATTATATATATTTTTATTATTATTATGAATTAAATTAAATTAAAATTACACACAAATTATTGAAAACAAACTTTTTGTTTGTGTTACAAAATATAATTTATAAAGGTTTTGCCATAGCATTTGCCGTTTAATCTATTTAAAGTTCTTAAACATACATTTAAACAAACAATAAAAAATACGAAATAAATTAAAGTCCATGATTTTGGATTTGGACTGTAGGACTCGCTGATGGGGGAGTGGTTGGTGGTTAGTGGTTATAGGTACATATCCTTGTTTTGCCCCTGGGCCCGGCTCTAACCTTGTTGCTTCAACTCGACTCGACTCGACTCCGCCCCCCTGTCCCTGATGGGAATATAATGCAGCCAAGATTCGGCTATGGGCGGTGGTTTTTGGGGAGGGACGGGTAGGGGAATCCCCACCAGGGACTTTGACTTTGGATTCGTGTGAGAAATGTAATTCCAATATGACATGCCACGTGTCACCCGATCTGGCCGCTGATATGGGATATGGAAAATGGGTAAAGAAAATGGGCAATTGCATAAGCTTGTGGGGCGGCACGGGAGCTAGGATTTGCGAAATCCATAGGGGAATGATATATAAAAGAATCGGGGGTGAAGTTTAAAATTGCTTGTGACATTTATTAATTGAATTGAATCCGTTTAAATCCCAGCTTAAATCATTTGGCTGAGCGATGCGGGCATTTGTTTCAATTAAAGCTCTTGAGATAAATAACACAAAATCCGGTGTTCAATGAGTATTAAAACTAGCTTTGCCAAATTAATTGACTAGTATGCAATTGTTATGAAATTGAATACTACAGGGTATATAAAAAAAGTAAAATACTGAGAAGATATAAAGTTAGACTTAGTTAAGTATTAGATTAAAAATTATTACAAAAGGCAATTTATATTTTAAAGTAAAATCGAAAAACTATTAGAAATTGTCATATTTTAAATAGATCGTTGATCTTATTTAAAAAAAGATTAAAAATCTGTCAAAGAAAGTTAATTGACAAACAGGATTTTTGGGGACAATCTTATCTTATTTGAGGACTTTTTGAATAATACATTTAATACTATTTGTTAGTTAATATGCCTATCAAAAATATTCCCGTTTAACCCATGAATTCTGGACAGCTTAAAAGCTTGGGCCTTGACTTTAACCCGTCGATGGCAAACATGAAATGTGGCCGGCCTATATCCGGAATACGGTATCCTGTATCCTGTTTCCGGCTTCCTGCTTCCGGCATCCTTCTCCTAATCGATTAGCGAATGCTTTATGCACTTTCCCGAAATTCCGAGAGTCCGAGGCCCCCGGATTACATACCCATATCTACCCATATCTACCCATATCCCCATATATCCGCATGCCCGCAGCCGTAACCGTATCCGTAGGCCGGTCAACGCGTCAGTGGGTCACGGCTCTCCCCTCCCCTCTCCCACCGGGGTCACCGGGGAGAGAGAAGGCGACAGGGAGAGAGAGAGAGCGGTATAGAAAGAGAGAGAGAGTGGGAAAAATGGGGAAATTGGAGAGCGAGCCGGAGAGGAATGCGGCATATCGACCGGTGTTGGTGTCACGCCATGCTGCGGTTGTTCAAAAAACAAGAAAACACTACAAAAAAAAAAAAATAGCGAACAAAAAAAATAGGGAAACACACACACACACACACACACATGCATAACGTATATGCACATGTGTGTGTTTTATATATATTTATTTTATTATTTGCACTTTTGGCTACGTGCTGTGTGCCAAAAAGGCGGAATACGAAAGCAATTTGTTGTTGCCAGCCTATATGGCAGGTCCTTTGAGCCACACACACCGATACTGGCACACACGCACGCACACAACTAAGCCAGGAAAAGCCCGCTCACAGGCACACAGAGACACACACACACTCACACACACACACTCACACACACACACATGTAGCTGCAGTTGCAGTTGCAGTCAAGGTTGTTGTGGATGATGTTGCAGCTAGAAAGTAGCAGGCAAGTGGCTCAAATTGGATTTTTTCTTATGCCTCCGCTTGGCCGCCTTTTCCTCACTTCTTGGCCACCCAGCACCCAGCATTTTCCCAGCCCAGCATTTCCCAGCCCCCTTTCTGTGGCTCACATAATTAGGAACCAGAGGCTGACACCGTAAACCAGTTGTCTTTTGTGGCTGCCATAAGCTTGTAAACAGCTTACAGACGCCTGGCCTTCGGCTAAAACTACAAAAAAAAACTACAAAAAAAAAACTACAAAAAAAACTACAAAAAAAATACAAATAAATGGGAAAAACACATTTTCCAATTCGTGCACGAGTCAAGGTCGCCGGCAAACACAAAATGCCAGGGAAAGCGACAAAAGATAATCGCCAATGATGCGATTTTAAGTGCAGACAACCTAGTGTCAGCAGAAATCAAACCGAAAGGGTTAAGGGTAAATATAAGGGGGGCGGGGAGGCGGTGGGCGGTGGGCGGGGTCTAACAGAGCCATGAAAACTGATTTGACACACGTGTGATGGCCAAATGGCAAACTGATGAAATTACAATAAATGCATTTCCCTTGTAACCACTTGGCGAGCAAAAAACAAAATCCCAACTTATACTAATTGAACAATGTGATAGTCGGAAGCACTAAAAGCGCATTTAAATGTCAAAGTATTCACTTATTCCAAGATCATAAGGCACTAATAAAATATATAACGACAAGTTTTACTGCTGCGCATTTTTATTTTCATACTTGAATAGCCTATGTGAATTACAAGGCCTTTTTATTTTACCACGCTCTTTCCATTTTTGATATCATTTTGTTTTTTCAAGCTCTTAATAGGCTATAAAAAACATATATGTGAACGACCATTTTAATTTATAACAAATTTAATCACTTATGTATATTTTGTATGGCTATATTATAGATTATAAAGGCGAACTTACATTTAGTTTTATCTAAGAGGCTTTAATCTATAGATTTATACGTTTGCCTTTATCTTTTCAATAGGGTTTTCATTTTAAGCATATAAAGACATAACAAATCAATTAATCAACATAATCACCATAATCAATTGTATTTGATACGTGCTTTCTTGATGGATAACCCCCATTTAGTTCATCAGGATAAAGGTCTTATGACCTGGTCGGATAATCTTTGCCACTTGCCACCCCACTTGGAAGATAATCGGGGATAACAAGGATAACGAGGATAACGAAAGTGGCAGTCGTGTGTGTGCGACACCTGACTAAAAGTTTAATTTGTGGATTAGCCGTCTATTCGGCCCCTCGGGTCCTGACACCTTTACCCATATATGTATATTTATAAAATATACATATGGTTGTATTTTCGTATGTGCTCTGTCAACTGTAATTGTGACCTAGAAATGACAAACTTTTCAGCTGTCTCTTGAAACTTTTCACTAAGATGTCTCTTACAATGGTCATTGATCCCTGGGAAAGACAGTGCAGCAATAGGAGTTAAAAATATATTATATTCTTACATTAAAAACTATTTTGTAAAATTAAACAAATCAATAAGAGTGGTATATAAGCCAAATATAGTGTATTGCCTATCAAAAGAAGCTAATTGTTAAACAATATAACACAGCTTTTTTCAGAAATTAATTTTCGATGTTTTAAATATTTTTAGTCGAACCTAAATGGATAGGTTTCTTTAAGAAAATATGTAAATGACTAGATAGAAATATTTTCATTCACTTCTATTTGGTGGATATTATAAAATACAAATAATAAAAAAAAAGGTTGTGAAAACTTAATGAGACATAACACAGTTTTAACAATTTGTTAAACATTTTTAACAGTTTGAAATATAAGAAGAGTATAAGAAGAAACTATATTTTCATAGCGAACTTAAAATATTTATTTTGATCATTGTCAAGTGTAACAATATATAATTTAAATTGCCTACGTAGCCCTACGATGCAGTATGAGTTCATACCCAGTTGGCTAGTGTAATCCACCCCCTGTCACTTGTGCCCTCAATTTAGCTACCTGTGGAGGTGTCAGTTTTATTGTGTAAACCATTGCATAAACGTCAAAAGTTAGTTTGGGAAAAGGAAAGGGAAATGCAGAGGAAAAGCGTGCGCAAATTGTGCCTTGTTCTTGTTTTTGTTCTTGTTCTTGTTCTTGTTGGGGTGTCAAATAGACCGGTCGTGGTGAAAAGCTGTCCCTCTCTCTTTCCCTTTTCGCCCCTCTCACTCTTTCTTTTTCCCTGAGGCAAGTAATGCATTTTCCGAATTGATCCCGCTAATGAAGACGGAAAAGCTGTCTGACCAATTCTGAATCATTGTCAAGGTTAATCTATAATTAACCTTCGATAGTGGGAAATCAAAAAGAGAAGCCGTCGCCGATACATTTGGGGATATAGATACATGCGTATCTGTCTTTGGCACGAGGTGGATTAAATGAACCGGCGACGAGCTATTATTAACGCCCATCAAATTTCTATTTATGTCCTCCGATATTTCTGCGTTAAGTGTTCTTTAGATCGTTCGTTTTTTTTCATAATAAATTCATCTTCAAAAAATTCCAAGAACTAATTTTCAATGCAGATTTTTTAGTTTTTTTTTCACTTCCAAATCCGTGAAAAAGTTTTGGCCTTAAAGGCAACTTTTCTATTAAGACGTTTTTGGAAATGTAAAAAACTCGACGATAAAGTAAAAACCAAGTTTTGAACTCAGATTCTACGAAAATTAAACCACAAGCCCAAAAATAAAAATTAAAGTGAAATCACAGATTTTTAGAGAATTAAACCATCGTCATTTTGAGATATGCCACTTTGAATTCGGATGTCTGTAAGAAAAGTTATGGGCTTAGAAGTGCAGGATTTGGGTCACTTTTCTGAAAGCCCATATTTCGAAAATTTGCAAAGGGGTTACATCATTAAAAAGGACGAAAATTCTACCCAAAAATAAAAACTAAAGTGAAAACACAGATTTTTAGAGAAAGTACAGGATTTGGGTCACTTTTCTGCAAGCCCATTTTTCGAAAATTTGGAAAGGGGTTATCATTAAAATGACAAAAATTCGACCCAAAAATAAAAACTAAAGTGAAAACACAGATTTTTAGAGAATTAAACCATTATCATTTTGAGATACTCCACTTTGAATTTGGATGCCTGTAAGAAAAGTTATGGGCTTAGAAGTGCAGGATTTGGGTCACTTTTCTGCAAGCCCATTTTTCGAAAATTTGGAAAGGGGTTACATCATTAAAATAACGAAAATTCGACCCACAAATGAAAACTAAAGTGAAAACACAGATTTTTAGAGAATTAAACCATTATCATTTTGAGATATGCCACTTTGAATTCGGATGTCTGTAAGAAAAGTTATGGGCTTAGAAGTGCATGATTTGGGTCATTTTTCTGCAAGCCCATTTTTCGAAAATTTGGAAAGGGGTTACATCATTGAAAATGACGAAAATTCGACCGAAAAAAAAATACTAAAATGAAATCACAGATTTTTAGAGAATAAAACCATTACCATTTTGAGGTATGCCACTTTGAATTCGGATGTCTGTAAGACAAGTTATGGGACAAGAAGTGCAGGTTTTTGGTCATTTTTCTCCAAAGCCATTTTTCAAATTTTTGTCGATAAATTTATCGATCGTTCCTAGGACAGACGGTCAGATGGTCGGACATGGCTAGATCGACCAGCATGGTGATGCTGATCAAGAATATATATACTTGATAGGGTTGGAAATGTGCCTTCACTGCGTTGCAAAGTTTTTACTGAAATATAATACCCTCTGCATGTGTTTTTATTTCATATTACTTTTAAAATAGATAATCAAAAACCACCGAAACCTAGAAATGTTTATCTTGTTTTTATAGTTTAAGATCGAATTTTTCGAGGCACAAGTATGAATATTCGCATTTGATTTACGACAAGATTAGATCGTGTTAACAAGTTGGCAGGTGGTTCCATTTATCAGCCAAGTATAAAATAAGCTTTCGCAGGAATATTTGTATTCTCAATTCTCTGGGAAGTATTCTCTTTTCTCTGAGTGTGGTGAAAAGCTCTTTCTCTTTCTCTCCCTCTACCATCTCCATATCTTTCTCTATAGACAATTTTGTTTATTTTTGCCTTGCTTCGGCTTCTTAATTATTGTGACAAAACTTTTGGCAAAAGTTTCGATCAAGTTTTTTGTATTTTTTGGCAAACAGATTAAGGCGATATGAATAAGTTTCCAAATTATAATCTTCAACAGCGATAAGAAAATAAATATTTATCTGACTGGACTTTGCCTTAAAAGTATGCTATTTAGAAAACAAAATCCATTGTTATTCGTAGTCTAGTCTAAGTGGAAAAAAAATAATTTAAAAACGAAGGTCACAACAACATTAAGTGTGGTCTTATTAAATAAAATACATGGAAGTAATGAGAAATTTAAAGATAACAATCCGTAACAAATTATTGATCCGAAATGAAGTAAAAATTTAAGGAAAACATAAAATAATAAATATATAAAATCAACTAAAAACTAATGATATATAAGCAAAGTTATAGACCAACATAAACACATAAAAAAGAAGAGAAAGAAAATATAAGAATAGAATGAGCAAACGAGAAACCTTTAAATTAAAAGCCAATAAAACTTGAATGTTTTAAAACACGCTACCAAATAACTTGAACAAATAACTACGAACATTCAATAAAGAAAGAAAATTCAATTAGCTGTGCAAATAGTTGAATCAATAGAATAAATTTTAATAAATAACATTTAGTCAACAAAAATTCAATTCAAATTAATAACAGACATTCACGGAAATATAAAAAAAGCCTATAAAAAGTTAAATAGAAATCAAATGCATAAAACAATATGAAATTCAATTCCTAAAAACACAGTAGCTAAATAAACATTATGTATGTGCAAACCTAGAATAAACAATGGCGTCCAATAGTGTATACAAAAAAAACATAGAAAGCAAAACAATCAGCTGCTGAAGAAAACAACAATAAAAGCGAAAACTTTGATAAAACTCGAAACTAGCTTAATAAAATATAGAAAAATATAAAGCAATGTCCATGGCATTATGCAATTTAAACGGCGACGGCAGCACGGCTCAGTCAACGTCGCAGTCGCAATCGCCGGCGACAGTTGCAGCGGCAGCGCCGTCGCTTGCCCACTCGCACTCGCACACGTTGCAGCAGGAGAGTACACCGCTGCTTTTGGGCCACGACCAGAGCGGCGGTAGCGCTGCGACTGAGGGCAGCGGTGGCGGGGGAGGTGGTGACGTCATCGATGGAACGGTAACCTCAATTGAAATACCCACTTCCACTGGCAGCGATCCTGTACCGCTGCCGCTGCCTCTGCCGCCGCCGCCGTTGCTAATGGCGCTGCCCGCCAATCTCAACTTCGTAACGGGACCCACGACTCAGCAACTGATGATCGGTAATGGCGCCGTCGGCGTCGGCGTCGCTCCCTCGACCAATGACAACAATAACAACAATAATAACAACAACAATGTGGACAATACTAGCGACGAATCGAACCCGGTCACCATTTACAGGTATACAAATCAGTTGGATGGTTTTCTAAGTATCAGTGCAGGTTTCAACGTGTATTATATAAAAAACAATTTCAATTTTTAAGTTATTTTTATTTAAACATAAAAAAAAAAATAAATGTGATGCATGTATGTATAATTATTAACATTGAGAAATGTAAAAGGAATATTAAAATCTGTAATTTTTCGATTTCTCTCTCTTCAAACAATCTCCCAAATCGAAAAAGAGAGAAAAAGGCAAGATGGCGTCAAATTGACAACTTTGACAAATCCGTGCAAACTAGTCGTATACGTGATATTAATAAACCATTTGTATTAAACTAAAATATATAGTTAAATTAATGAATAATTTGTGAGACCTACATATGTATATGGTTTTGGCATGGACCTAAGCTGCTCTTTAATAATGTTTTATGAATTTTACAAAAAATCTTAGACTGTTATGGCACAATGCGGCGAATACGTAATATTATAACAAAGTTTAGCTGTCAGTTTGCTAAGAAGGTTTACATTTATTGCCAATATTTTGTGCATTTTCACAGGTGTTCTATGTGCTTCTGGTAATATCCTAATCCGATTGTCCTCGATCTCTCGTTTCAGGTGCCGGGCTCCCATTGCGTCACTCGACTGTATGGAGGAGTTCAGTGGTACGGGCGGTCATCTTGATTTCGGTATCAAATTTCTCACTATCATATAGGCTTATCATTTATGTTGTTTACTGTCGATTGCTCGACTTTTTCGATTGTTTTCGATTGCCTGCCTCTGCATGCTACCACATACAAGCAAGTATCGCTTGCTTCAAAATAGCCCAAGTAAATGAATTACATATATACGAAATGAACCCTAACGCACTCCGCAATCAATGTAGTTCAGCTGTCGGTAATTGTTGGTTTTGTTTAGCGAATTAAGGCGAGGGCGTATTGCTCGAGTAAGGACCATAACATGCAATTCCAGTTGTAATTTATTTTATTCATTTTGTAAGGAAAAACAACTCAACCCACTCAAGCCACCTGCCACAATCACGCAACCAAAAAAAAAAATAAAAGAAAAACAAAATACAAAAATATAAAAACGAAAAACACGCACCGGACGCACGCACTTTTGATAAAGGAAAGGGAAAAACTGGGGACAGGAAAAACCAACGGAAAAATGTCACTTTTGTTTATTCATGTTCATTGCATGCCGCTCTCTTTGTATTTTTTTATACATATACTCTCCTCCGAGGCCGTCTCAATTAGCTAATTGAAAATAACAAATTTGTTTTTTTTTTTTTGCATACCTTGAACAATTTTTTTTTGAGGGTAGAATATGTGCTTATGTGTGTGACAAGATTTTTAATTTATTTGGTTATTTCAGACTTTTTACTTGCAATTGTTGTAATGTATTTCATTGATATAAGCTTTTTTATAGTTTAATTCGCCTTTGACATTCATTTAAATATAATGAAAATAGTGAAACTATAGCTTAAACTGAATAAATGGTGTCCAAAAATATTTCAATTTTTTTGTATATTTTATAATATATTCGATGTTGTTAAACCAAAGTGAGTTGCAAAAGCTTACGTAAATGTTTACATATTATTAAAAAGTGTTTTTTTAACATATTATTATATGAAATAAACATATATTTTAGGCAGGCAGAGTTTTAAGCATACACCTATTAAATACTGAATAAAACGTTGCGGGCAATGGATATTATTAGTAGTGCCTTGGAGTATTTTCAATATTTAGTACATAATTTTTAAAAACTTGTACATTAGTAGCAAATGTAGAGTATAGGCACTTCGTCACCTTGATTTAGTTCTCCTTTTACGAGTATTGTGGCATTGCGTTTGTGTTGTTACCATTCTTATTGCTGTTGCTGTTGGTTTTTGCACGTTTCCCGGCACTTTGAAAGCCCTTTCTCCATCCAAAAAGGTTTCTCACTAAACGGAACGCACATTTTCCCCCAACGCAATGTTTCATTTCCATGCGGCAATTGAACCCACGAACATTTGGACTCGACCATTTGAAACCTGGAAATCCGACCGCAATGACCGTCTATCTGGGCATTCCGCTGCGGACAGGCCGTTCGATCAGCTTGGGCTCCAATCCGGCGCTGCCCCTGCGGCATGGATCCACTCCGACGCCGGGGCTGCGGTACAAGAATCTCGGCAAGAGCGGACTGCGGATCTCGAATGTCGGCCTGGGCACCTGGCCGGTCTTCTCGCCGGGCGTCAGTGATGACCAGGCGGAGGCCATCCTCAAGCTGGCCATCGAGAGCGGGATCAACCTGTTCGACATCTCGGAGGCGCACTCGGAGACGGAGATCGGCAAGATCCTGCAGCGGGCGGGATGGAAGCGGACCGCCTACGTCATCACCACAAAGGTCTACTGGAGCACCAAGTGAGTGGCGTTTTTTAAACATCATTATTTCAGTTTATGGGATTGTATAGAGATTTTTAAGAAATACAAATCGCTTGTTAGGCAATTAGACAGCCTTTATGCGTTTATATTTATATTTCTACAAAGCTGTTACAATTGGGGTTAAATTTTAAACTGGAATATTTAAAAATAAAAACTTTAAAATATGTGGCTAACATGGTTGAAATTTTCCCAGGTCCGAGGAAAGGGGTCTTTCACGAAAACACATAATCGAGTGTGTTCGAGCCAGTTTGCAGCGATTGCAGCTGCAGTACATCGACATCGTTATCATCCACAAGGCGGATCCAATGTGCCCCATGGAGGGTAAGTTGTTCGAACGAAATATTACTAATACTACTGAACAGCCCCCTTTTATAAAAATTAAAAAATAGTTACATATTTGTAAAATGTTTAACCAAATGAAAAGGTATCAGATTATTCAAATACCATTTATGAAAGCGGGTTCGGGAGGTGTTTCACTTATTATTCGATTTGTTTTGCACAATTTGTAAACTGTTGTTCATTTCCTTGCCAGAAGTGGTGCGCGCCATGAGCTACGTTATACAGCAGGGCTGGGCAATGTACTGGGGCACCGCTCGATGGAGCCAGGTGGAGATCATGGAGGCGTACACCAACTGCCGGCAGTTCAACTGCATCACGCCGATCGTTGAGCAGTCCGAATACCACATGTTCTGTCGCGAGAAGTGCGAGCTCTACCTGCCGGAGATGTACAACAAGATCGGGGTGGGCCTGATGGCCTGGGGCCCCCTCTCGATGGCCTTGAGCGACACCCAGAACGGGGACAAGCTCTTCCTGCCCAAGGGATCCTTCAAGACCAAGAGCTTCTCGTGGACCGAGGACGAGATCAATCGTAATGTGAGTGCCTGTAGTGATTTCTCGTATTTTTGGATTTTTTTAATTCGTACAACTATAAAATAAAAAGAAAATTTAAAACTGAAACATGTCAACACATTCATTAAATACACACATTGAAAACACAATCTTTTGCTAGATGAACGATTATCAACGATTTTTTACCACTCATAGAGCTATAAAAATGATTTGTTTTCCAGAGATAAATTATTCATAATTGTATTGAAAAGGCAATATTTCATGATTAATATTAAAATATATTTTCAGGCCGCTCTGTCGCCGCAGGGCAGTTGGGGCAAGGACCGGATCGAGGAGGGGCGCCGCCACTGCGACCGCCTCCGTGACCTTGCTGCCCTCGCCGAGAAACTGGGCTGCAGCCCCACCCAACTGTCGATCGCCTGGTCGCTGAAACACGAGCCAGTGCAGTGTTTGTTGTTGGGTGCCACCTCGGCGGAACAGCTCCACCAGAGTCTGCAGTCGTTGCAGGTAAATATGCTAATATAAAACATCAGAACAGAAACGGAAAAAGTCACCTTGAGTGAGACACCTACATATAAACATCGGAAAAGTCAAATCAATAAAAAGAAAACCCATAAACTATAATAAATTGGGTATGTGGGTATAATAATCGTTTTGTATAATAATCGTACATAACAATAAAGTAAACTGATTCAAAAGCTTAAGATTAGTGAGAAAATCAAGAACCTAAATTTATATAGTACTTACAAACATTAAGATATTTCACATAGACGAAGAAAAAATTTAAACACAGCGGTTAATCCATAACATCTAAAGTATGCTTTCATATTTTAAGCGTTGACATTTATAGGAGATAATTTTATTGTGAAGAAAGCGAAATCAAAGCTGTAATTTAGCTCTTATACCAAATTAACCTACTTTTATTTCTAGGTCCATTTAAATTCCTAGTACATTTTTTGGGAGTTTAGGGAATGTTCAACTGTAAATAAATAGAAACTTTATTACCCAGATGGCGCCTGCCATTCTATTCGCTCGGCAATCATAAATTCGAAAGCGCCATCTGTTGTGAATATCCAGATTTCTTGCAGAATTTCTTAATGACTTCTGACATAATTGTTCGATTTGGACATGTTCGATAGATGTAGACCGAATATATACTTTTCAACTAAATGCAATATACATTATTTTTTACTCTCCAAGTTAGAGCATAACAATATTTTAGAAATTAAGCACTACAAGAAACACATTCATAGGCTTACATATTGGCACTCTTCCAAAGTAATTTAATACAATTTTTTGTGAATCTCTATACTTTTTTATGGAAACTATACTAAATCATTAACCTGCCGTTCCAGCTGCTGCCACGCCTCTCCTCGAGCGTCATGCTGGAGCTGGAGCGGATCCTTGAAAACAAGCCGGTGCGGCCGCCGATGATCTCGACCTTGGCGCTCCGGTGACAATCAGCGTGCCCGCAGGGGCCGCTCAGCCTGAGCGGCGGCGGACCCTGCGGCGCCGATTCGCCCAAGCACGAGGATGAGGCCTTCATCGAGGAGGTGGACGCTGCCAAGGATGCTGCCAAGCAGGGCTTCTGCCTCATCCAGTGACGAAAGGAGTCCTTAGATAACGATAATAAATTTTTGAAAGTGATTAGCAGTAAAACTAGCCTAAGTAGCAATACCATGACGACAACAATAAGCAAGCAGGAGCAGCAGCAGCAGCAACAGCAGCAACAGCAGCAGCAGCAACAGCAGCAGCAACATCAACAGCAGCAACAGCAATACGTGCAACTACAGCAGCAGCAACATTTGCCTGCCAGCGATTCTGTGGCTGTTCCCATCGCAGCTGACCACCAATTCGACACCCTAAATAATAACAACATTAACAACGGCAGCCCGGATCAGGTCCTGCCCTCCAGCGATGAGCCCCAGAAGCGGCGTTCCCTGCTCAACTTCAAGTCCCTGGACTTTCACCTGAAGTCCTTGTACAGTGGCTTACGCAGCAACTCGGGCACCACTCCGCCAAGTCAGCCGAATAGCTCCATTCCGGCAGTGGATCAAACCCAGCGAAGGATGCCTTATTTGCGGGTGGAGAGTGTGGATCCGGAGGAGCCAAGAGGTGGTGCAGCAACATCGATTGTGCCGGGACATTCACCCAGCTTTTTGTCGCCGTACACTGGCGGTGGAGTGGGCGGAGGAGCTGTTAGCCTCCAGTTACCCTCGTCGGATGGGCCCACCATTAGGAGATCCTCAACATCGGATATAGTAAATTGCAAGAGGGGAGGGGGAGGAGCAGGAGGATCAGGGGCAGGAGGAGGAGCAGGAGGACAGGACAGCCGGAGGCCCAGCACCTCGGATTTGCTGAGAAAGGCGAGGGAGCGAAAGGGCAGTGAGGCCAGGATGGGCAGGAGTGTCTCCCACAGTGGACTAACAAGGGGTGGACCCGGCGGTGGGGGTGGTGGCCTGGGCGGTAGACGAACCAGCATGGCCTTCTAAAAAAAAAAAAAACAAAAAAAAAAACACTGAGAAAATCTAAGCAAATGAGGGGTGGCGTGAAATGGCAAATTAACAAAAACTGTTGATCAAATATGAATCAGAAATAGGCTGACAAAATGGCGCTTATGAATTTTTATCTAGTAAAATGAGAAAACAAAACCAAAAAAACCAATACCAATAATAGAGCAGCTATTAAGGAAACGACTTTTTGTGGATCTATTATCATTATGATTATAATATGGTTACTATAATTGAGCCTCGAAAAGAACTAAAGTTAGTAGATGATAAAAACAAGTAAAGAACAGAAACATAACATTTCATCTCTCTTAAACTCTGTATCTCTATCTCTCTCTCTCTCCCCAGCAATTTAATATATAATATATATATTTAAAGAACCCCAAACTTTTATGACAATATTAGAACCTAACTATCGTGTACTATCGTTAACTATCGCCTGACAAAAGCTCTAAAACTAACCTGCGTTCTGGCCCCAAAACAAAACAAAAATTAATTGATTCAAGATCGATCCATTATATCATCTTTCTGTGAGAGTTCATATCAAGCGAAAAGGATAACCAAAATATGGGTATAGCAAGGCAAATGTCTTTTTGATTAATCGATTAGTAGACTAAACGAGTGTTAAACGATTGTTAACGATTGACTTGAGGTGCTGGAGGGGAGTGATTAGTGGTTAATAACAAGGAAAATAGATAACGCAAGGGGAAATTGGTCGGAAAATTAAATTTTAGCTAAATGAAAAAAAAAAAAACAAATAAAAAAAAAAAAAAAACTCAAATGAAAAACTAAGAAACAATTCAAATCAAATCTTATTATATAGACATTATTAGCATTATGTAGTTAAATGATAACAATTCAAGCGAAATTTTTTTAAATCAACAAACGAAAAACAATGCAAATGCCTTTCATAACAGCAACAACAACAACAACAACAAATAGTTTATATTTTAAATAAATGCAGTATATATATAGATATACACACACATATGTGAAAAAAAAAAGAAAACGAAAGCGATGAAATAAAACAAAGCAGCAACAAATTGTTATTAATTAATTGTAGTCCATTATCCCAATGGCCCATATCCCATATTTCATATAAGTCAAAAAAACACCAATATAGCAATATGTAGGATATACATAGAGAGGAGTTCCCGGACCCACTCCAAAATACCATGTATTTTATCATCATTATCGAGTACATATATAAAGTCTTTCTCACATACGGACTGTGATTTCATATAAAAGTAAACGTAAACAAAGAAAACAATTAATTATTATATCTAACCTAATGTAATTAAAGGCTAAGTTCATTCGAGAGATCTCGCAGATTACCACACACACTCACACACAAACCGCCCCCCAAAAAAAAAACACGTATGTAATTTGAAAAACTGTTGGAAAACAGTCCCATAAATAGCAATTTTCAAATCGAATGGCATTATATACTCTAATCTAAAATTAATTAACCAAATGCGATTGCCTTAATAACGAATAATAAACACAGGATCAGATCAGATCGGATCGGATCGGATATAACCCAGTCGGGGGCCGGTTTCCTCAAACTTCAGTTCCAAATCGGAATACATTATATACACGCATCCATTCGCATATATATTTCCCGCACTATTACTTGAGAAGTCGTGCCACGCATACAAAATAAGATAAATATTGGTTTAGTTCCATCAGATCACTCACAGAATATATATATATATATATATATATATATCTATATATAGGGAGTACTTATATATATGAGAGTAATTGCATTTTTTAGTAAGTAGTTAATCCGTCCTCAACAAACGGCCAACCAAATGACGCGAACCATTATGGCGATTGGGTGCTGCATTACCGATACCGTTATTCTTATTTCAAAATCATTCTAAATATCTGATTTCTACCGATTTTTGTTTGTTATATTATTAAAAAATAAATTATTGAAACCGCAAATTTGAAATTATTATGAAGCATAAAGTTTGGTTATTTAAAGGTTGTGATATTACTGTTCTAGAACTTTATTTATTTGAAAAATTGCTGAAAAAATCAAATACATATCTACGAATGAGCGAATTATATTAATTTGAAACATTCTTATGTGTTAAGCTCACTAAATTAAAGATTAATACTTTTTCAATTTGATGTAACTGATATCAAGCAGTTAAATCAATATCTATTTTTTTGTTTTTAATTAAAGCTCTAAAAATTCCAAATACATATTTTAACATTATTTGTGAGGTGTTTCGGGTTTCTTAATGTCCTACAATAATAGCAAGCAGAATTTTCTTAATTTCAATACAACATTATCAGGAAATACGGTTATTTGACAAAAAAGAAAGCAGCGCCCATCGATACATCCAATCATCAATTGTGGCCACGCCCCCTAACACAAAAAAAAAACAGCCACGATGTGTGAACCGGAAAGCAATAATTCAAAAACTATGCTGAAACAAGTTCAACTAACAAATTGATGTACATAAAGGAAACACAAACCAAAAAATAAAAAGCACATACACGCAGTTGCATTATAAGATTAATTTTAGTCTGTTGTTATCGCGATTATTATGAGGATTATTATGATTACGATTATTATTAACACGTAGCTAGTAAAATCGAATGAAAATCAGCAATTTATATGCCTAAGCCTGAAAGTAATTAGAAAATACACTTACACCATACTCATGCCGTTAAAGTTATACACATACAACCACATACACAAACATACACTGACAACAAAGAAACGTAAGGAAAGAAAATGCAGCAAACAAATGCAAAAAAAAGTAACGGAAAGTATTAAGAAGCAAAGAAGCGTAGCGATTAAAACTAGTCAACAAATTTTACTTTACACCAAACCAAAAATATTTATAACAATTGCAATAACTAAACGAGAAGCGATATAATGGAAGCGTATATATAATAATATATCTTAAAATTATTTTCATATCGAAACTGGCAATAATAAATATTAATATTAACTTAAACAACTAAATAATTATATTATACACGCGCGAGAAACTTCGTAAGTTAACTTCGTCTAGAGGAAACATTTTGGAGGATCATTAAAAAAAACACTGAGCACACTGAGTACACTGAGAGAAAAGCTCGCACACACACACACTTGATTTGAAATTGAGTCCACGCCAAGCGTTTATACACTCACACATACACACACACACTCACACACACACTCACCCACACACACTCACACACACCCACACACTCACTCACACACATAAAGGGAGACCAGTGTTCACACACTTGCGATCACCATTTGTTAATGCACCAGTGTACACACAATTACACACAAATCAGCTTTACTTTAGACTTTCAATAATAAATTGCTGGGTTGTCGCCTAGGGTTGCTTAGAAATCGAAAAGGAAAATCCAATTCAGACGCTTGCGTATAGCCCTAGATTAGAATATATACAAAAGTACATTAACAAGCAATACTGCAATAAAGCTCGTATTATTTCGCTAAGTTACTAGAAAACCAAATAATAAATAATTCAATGCGAATCCGCGATGATGAGGACAAATTGTTTACATTTCACTTTTAAAAACCACATTTAATACTAATATTTCGAAATGCTAATTAAAATAAGTTATAACAATAACGAACAACAACAAGAACAACAAAGAACAGCAAAGAGCAACACAGCTAAAATACTGAAAAATTATATAAAAATACAAACTCTTATCTTTCAACCAAAGAACTTTGTGTTTTTTATGGGTTTTTTGTTTTGGGGATTTAAGTAAAAGCATATATTATGAATTCAACTTTAAAAGGATGGAAATCCAAAATCTGGAGTAGAAACCCATTGATGATAAAATTGAATGGAATGATTCAACAGTTGTCGACCAGGTGAACGCTTTATTAACCTTTCAATATCTCTGATGAAAGTATGACCTGAAGGGTTGACCTTCAGATGCCTTTAAGGTAAGCCTTTTGTTAAATTAAAAAGTAATATAAGCTGATTTAAAAATGCTTTAATATTTGATATAGTACATATTATTTATTAGTTTCTCCTCACCACCATGTGAAAAGCTATCGCCTAGGGAATTTTTGGGCAAAACACATTTCAATCGACACATTTAAATAGATATGACATATCGTAAACCACATTTTTGGGTTGCATAAGCCGATTTCGGTCCACGCGGCGCTGCCCATTGATCAGTTGGCCACTATTTGCACACACCACGTCAAATCGGGCGCATTATGATAATTCCGATTACCATTCATGGAGTTTCGGACTCTGGGAACTTGGGGCAGGCCCCAATACAAGATGCTTTGACAACCGGCAGACGAACAACACTTGTGGCCCCACTGTAAAAACAAAAACAGCGAGGTGATAAAATTCCAATCGCTTCAAAATGCACAGTATAACTTCCCTAACTTTAACTATCATTAAGTATATATGTAATAAACCTGTTTTATATTTAATATCAAGAAGAATGACTTTTTATAAAGCAATAGTTTAGAAGTTTCCACTAATTGCCACAGAAATCATTATGGATTTAAAATCACTTTTCAAAATGTCTAAAAATTGTAACATTTTATTTCGAATCTGGAAGTCCCATGGATTCCTTCCGAAAGGCGATGCTCCTTTTTCTACTGTAATTTAAAAATAAGTGCTATTAAAATAAAATTCCTTAAACAATTGAGTTAATATGTCTGTTAAGAGATTTGGTTTATGGGCTATACACATTTGGGCCATTCAAAAATGTTTAAGCAAATGGTGTGCAAGCACATTAATTAAATTTTTGTATGATGTGCAATCTTGCACTTTGAAAGACCGAAATATTTGTAACCATCCATTAAGCTTAGTCGATGGCCAATTGATTTTGACATGAACTACAGAAGTTCGTCTGTGATTTCGATGTTTTTTTTTCACTTTTAGCTATTTAAGCGAAACTGAAACTAAAACCGAAAAACGTGCTGGTAACGGGTCATCAGCAAATCGAGAGAGAGCAGGAGACAAAAAGAGATGGCATGTGGGCTGCGCATGCGCAACAGTGCGCATTAAATAATTTATACAAAAATGCACACAAAATTAACAAATTTGAAAACGATGTTGCATGATATAATAATCCGGCTGTCTGGGATTCCGAGATGCCAATCCACGGTCTACGACCATTGGCCCTTCCCAGCCCAAAATTACTGTTGCAATATAAGCACCTACACCGGGAGAAAAATGGGTATACTTTTATTTATTTGCTTCCATGATTTATTATTGGAGATTTAGTCTTGCAAAATGTACATATATTATATTAACAAGAACAAATATAAAAATAAATACATTTGAACAATAAAAAAACAAGGGTTTTCTCTATTTATAAGTAATTGACTATTAATGATTAATTTAAAAAGAAACTAAAATGGGGAAGGTACGCTAAATATGAAAGCAGAGAATTACCTAAATTCATATTAAAAAACACAAAATAAACATTTTTAATAGGATTAATGCAGTAAAATTATCTGATCTACTATATTTAATTCTTATAAGCAATTTTTAGCAGATTGAATGTAGTTTCCTTAAATACAAACAAGTACACTTTTTAACAAGTTATAATATTTACTAATTTATTTAGGTGTAAGCAGCGAACCGTTCAAATCGATAATCATATGCAAAAAGCCGGTCAGTTTGTTGCGGTGACTTGACCTACGACGCACCTCATCTTGGGAGCGGATCGCATCTGTTTAAGCTTTAACTGGTTAAATAGTGTTATCCGCTTGAATTTGTTATTGTTATTATGTTACCAGTATTGTTTTTGTTTTTGTTTTGGTTTTCGGTTGCTTGTCCGCCGGCAATTTGTTTTTGTTGCATATGATTTGGGCAGTTGAAGAAATAGATGAAGACGATTGCGGCCAACAGGGTGTTTTTTATAGGTAATGGGTTATTTTCTTTCATTTGGTAACAAAAATCTAACTAATAGATTTTTAAAATAACTTTCTTTATTTTAAAATAACTTTAAAATAACTTTCTTTATTTTAAAAATCTATAAGTTAAATTTTTGTTACCAAATGAAAGAAAATAACCCATTACCTATAAAAAAACACTTTTTTTGCCTTACCCATAAGTTGATATTATGCCCAGAAGATTGTTGTAATTCTCCAACAATCTGCATTAAAATATTTGATGTTAGTCAATTTCTACCATTTTTATGGGATAACCACATTTCGAAAAGTTTAAGTATCTTTGAAAAAACAGTTTCTGATGCCAAGGTATATATTCTATAATCTGACTACCAAGTTATGATCGTTTATATCTGGAAGCGTTGAAGAAAGGTGACCTCAATTGGCATTTTCTTGGCGAATAACTTTAACAAATGTAATTATATTTCTTGTGACAGACATATTTTTCAATAAGTGGGCACCCTGTACCGTCCCATTGAGATCTCAGGTGAGTTACAAGAGCAGCATGGGCAGCTTTGGGCAGGTGGTGACTCCACATCGATGGCTCTCCGCCGCTGACGTCACGGGCCATCGCCGCATCTAACGGTTTGTGGTGGATCTCCGGCGGAACTCTTGTATAAAAATGTTGGATCGAACGGAGAGTGGCATCATTCGCTGGTCGGGAACAGTTCGAAGCACAGGTGTCGTCTTCGATTCCATTTCCTTTTTTTTTTTGAATTGAAACAGTGATATTTCTGAAATGAAGGTGAGTAGTTGGAACACCGGATGTGGATTAACTGCTGGATATGTGCTAAACGGATTAACTTATCACCAGGTCTTCATCTGCCTGTTGGCCACCATTTGTGCCTGCAATGCCACCTTTCTGTCCTTTTTGGGTGGCGGCGGTGGAGGAGGAGGCAGCAAGACCACCTATAATGTGATAGCCACCCCCACTTCCGGAGGAGGAGGAGGCGGCGGCGGCGGCGGTGGAGGTGGTCATGGCTATGCCCAGGGAGGCGGAGGAGGTCATGGCTATGCCCAGGGACATGGTTATGCCCAGGGAGGAGGAGGAGGTGGAGGAGGAGGACATGGACACGGTGGCTCCTCGCAGATCATCAAGGTCATTCTGGAGGAGGGTCAGGGATACAGCAACGCCGGAGGATCAGCTGGCGGCATTGTGTCCTCGGGTGTCCAGAGCTATAGTCATGGTCATGGCTATGCCAGCGGTCAGGCCTATGGCCAAGATCATGGCTCCTATGGCGGCCAGCAGGCCCAGATCTACAAGATAATCGAACAGGCCCCAGCTCCAGCGCCAGCTCCAGCTCCCGTCCCCATTCCCATTTCGATTCCCGCTCCTGCTCCGCCAGCCGCTCCCATTGCCTATCATGCATCGGGCGGCTCCAATGGCTACTCCTACGGTCACTCGCAGGGTCACTCGCACTCCTATGGTCAGTCATATGCCTCGGGACATGGCTACGGTGGAGCCTCCTCCTTCGATGCCCAGCAGTTCAATGCCATTCTGCCGCAGATCATCCAGTTGGTGCTGCAGGAGGATTCCCTGGGCGGCGGCGGCGGCGGCGGTATTGGTCTCGGTGGTGGCTCCGCCAATGTGGCTGCCATCAATGGCCAGCTGATCAACACGTTCGGCTCCAAGGGCAAGGCCATCATCATGAAGGCGGATCAGGCGCAAGGGGACTTCTTCAAGAGCGGTCATGTGGTGCAGCGGGGCACACTGAAGGTGATGCGTGTCCAGGAGCAGCAGAACCAGGGTGCCGGTGGCGCCAAGGGAGGCTGGGGCTTGGGAGGGGGCTCCTCTTCCGGTGGCTGGAGTTCCGGCGGTGCCGCTTCCGGTGGTTGGAGCTCCGGAGGTGGAGCTTCTTCCGGTGGATGGAGTTCCGGAGGCGGAGCTTCTTCCGGTGGATGGAGTTCCGGTGGCCCACCCTCCGCCTGGTAGATGCACTGCATCCGCTGACCCGCCTAGTTAGTTAGACCAAATGAATTGTTTTTTTTCCCTATCTTCTATTCTATCGTTATGTATTTTTTTTCCTAGGCTAATCCTTCACAGTCATTATCAAACAAAGAGATAATCAAAACATCCATCATTATTAACTTAAATTATTTGTTAATAAACAATTTGAAATAACCTAAAGTGTTTTATTTAAATAGTCCAAATAAGGTAATCAAATGATACAAATCTATATTGTAATTCGTAATGTTACATGAAAACAAATCTAATTGCATTTCATAAATTATTATTAGGAAATAAACAACACAACGACACTTAAAAAACAATCAAGTTTGCGTTTTATGTTGCCATTTCCATTTTTCCCATAATTAATTTTAAAAAAAGGTCATTAAAACGCTCAATTTCTTTCATTTTGAAACAATTTAATTATTTTCCAAGAAGTTGGCTCACACAAAGTTATGTGTAAGAAAATACATTAAATATGATTCGTAATTAAATAAATAACTCACAAACAAATGAATTAAAATAACCCACACAGCATCAACAATTCCATGTTATGCTTACCCAATTTCATATTCAAGGCTGAGAAAATCACAAGAAAAGCGAAGAGCAGGCAATCAGCCACTTCATCATTAACTTATATTATTTGTTAATAAATAAATTGGGCCCAGACACATGCAAAACCCAAAACAGAAATTTGTAACATGTTATGCGATTACATCACGACTTTCATTGTTGACGACGAGATGGCCCTCGGCCGGCAACAGTTTAGTTTTGTATTGATTGCCCCTCGGAGGCGTTGCGAAATGCCGGGCCCGTGTGTGACCAAATAGCCGAACTCCGATCACCGGACCCAATTCCAGTTCCGACTCCCAGACTGCCAGACCCCAAGACCCCAATACTCCCAGACCCCCAAGTCAAAGGTGAAATTACCAAGATGCTGCGGACCAATGGAGATGAAGACGTGAGACCTTTGAACTCACGAACTTTCACGAACAAGCCACCTTTGATTGGTATACCTATTTTTTTGGATTTTTTATTGGTTTGATATTATAGAAATGACAAAAAATCAACCCAAAAATACAAATCAAACTGAAAACACAGAGTTTTAGAGAATTAAACCATTATCATTTTGAGATATGCCACTTTGAATTCGGATGTCTGTAAGAAAAGTTATGGGCTCAGAAGTACAGGATTTGGGTCACGTTTCTGCAAGCCCATTTTTCGAAAATTTGGAAAGGGGTTACATCATTAAAAATGACGAAAAATCGACCCAAAAATACAAATCAAACTGAAAACACAGTTTTTTAGAGAATTAAACCACGATCATTTAGAAGTATGGCATTTTGAAATCAGATGTCTGTAAGAAAAGTTATGGGATAAGAAGTGCAGGTTTTTGGTCAAAAAGCCAGTTTTTAAAAATTATAAATATTACGAAAACCAGAATTATTTAGAAGTGTGTGTCTATATGTATTTGTGTTTAATATATATTATTTTTAATATGATCAACTAAAAATCCGAGTAGTCATATCAATTCACTCACGACTTTCACTTTCACTTCCGCGTCACGCGATCACCTCTGATGTTTGGCCACCTCGCTGTTGGCTAAATTGATTTCGGATGTGGCTGCCAATTATGTGAATATTTATACACATCGGACACCCATTGTTACCGTTTCACAGCTTGAACAAATTGCCCAATAACCAGGCCAAAAACGCAGGGCATATATAATATTACAAATACTTTTACAAAGTATAATTCGATTTATTAGCAAAAAAATAAGAATTAGAATACGATTAACTTTCGGGTAACACTCAGTGGACACCCAATACTAATCAGTTTTGTGGGGTTTTAGTTAAGCACACGTTAATACAGACAAGGACATGGACCGATTCTCTGGCGCAATGCCAAGCGGGTTAATAATACTTCCTAAAGCCGGCTAAATTGCACGTTGGAACAGATGGGCCAGCAGCTCGGCCTCGCTTAGATCCATTTTGTACTTCTGGACAATGTCCTGCACCTTGAGTCGTCGTCGCACATGCGGCGGTTGGTAGCTAAACCATAAAGAGTTTGGATTAGATGGTTATTTGATATGCAAAGAAAGAGAAGTCCACTCACTTATCATTGTCCAGTCGCCGGCGTCGTGATATGTTCAATGCCGTCTGTCGCACCAGATTGCCGACGACACGTCGACTGAGCACCATGCCATCGACGAGAGGCGTGGCGAAGCTCATCCTACCAGGCGGACCCTGCAGCTTGACCCTCAGCAGTCCGGATAGCAGCGAATGCACGAAGATCACGTGGCAGTCGGAGGCACGGGGCAGCTGCAGCGTGTGCAGCTCCTCGCCGGTGCGCGTATAGGCCAGCACATCCTCCAGCGGAAAGTTCAGGTAGTCCTCGTAGCTCTCCAGCCACACCAGAAAGATCTTGGCCGGCGCCTGAGCCAGCAGCGTGGGCTTCGTCACATTTCCCTTTCGCCGCGTCGGCGGCACTGGCTCCTTTGCATCCCTGCGATTCGTGTCCAGCTCCAGACTGAGATTCCTAGACTTGGATTTCGCCAAACTAGCCACGCCATCGACCTCGCCGCGTGCCCACACATTGCTGGAGCCAATCTGATCCGTGCTCGAGATACTTCCGCCATCGCTGGTGTCGCTATTATGCCGCAAATTCCACGTCGTTGGCACCACGAAGGCGATTTCCGAGGACACATCCGCCCAGTAGAGCACCCTCTGCGAGCCATTATAGTTCAGCTCATTGCCTGCTGACTTCAGCTGTTCCTCGGGCGTTCCCTTGAGCGACCACGAGTTGTGGGCAAAGCCCGTCCAGCCGGAGTGCTCCGAAACCTGAACAGGCCAGCCCAACGTCTGCAGCATGCTGGCAAAGTGCGGATCATGGCCGGCGGACTGCTCCTCTGCCATATTGGCGATGATCTGCTGGGCAGTCGTCTGACCAGACTGTAAGAAATAGATCATTAAGTACACAATTTAAATTTCCAAAGCTTCGGCTGAGCTACCTTCACGTAGAACACATAGACGGTATCGTGAGTCCTTGCACTCAGCTTGTCCAGTCGATCCAGATCGGCGGCGAAGGCCGTGGACTTGGTGTCCAACACGATGAGCGGTCGCTGTGGCGGATTGCCCAGCGCCTCGGCCGGATTGTGCGGATTGCGCGTCTCGAATCCGAGGAAACCGAAATGCGAGAGGAAGAGACGCGCTGCATGGAACTCGTGGCACACTGCTGGCGGCACGCATTCCTGCGCATACGACAAACTATCCGCACTGGTGTCTGCCTCCGCCCAGGCCATCTTCTCATAGATGCTCTGCTTCTCCAGCATCGACTCCAGCTCCTGAATGCTCTCCGTGCCGTATTGTTCGCGCATTTGCTCGATGGTGGGTATGGAATAGTCGGCCACACAAGACTGCACCTTGTCCACACCGTCGGGGAAGTTCTTTTGCTCGCACTCCGGTCGCTGTGTGACATCGTTCATGGGTATGGGTCGCCCAGGATTCACGGCATGGTATTTAATCCCAGATTTACTGCGCGGCAGATGGCGCAGCTGCATCGTCCAGGCATGTCGACCGAACGGGCCGCGAATGAGTACTAAATTGAGGGATAACTTATTAGCAAAAGTAGTTAAATTGTATAAGTTATGAACCTTACATGTCACCGTTGGCTGTGGATCCTGGTCATTGCCCAGCGGCTCCTCGAGGAGTGCCAATATGGTGGAGTTTTCGGTGACAAAGTACTTGAACTTGGCAATCGCCTGTTCGCTGCTGGCCGCCGCCGCCGGAACCATGGAATTGCAGTGCTTCATCAGCGCAAGCTCATCGAGCAGCGAAGATATGGACTCCGGACCACACTCGCTGGGGAAATAGCCCACTTGCTCCAGTATAATGGTCAGCAGATTCTCCGCCGCATCTCGCACTCTCATGGAGGCCGGCTTCAGCTCCTTTTCGTCCTTGAACTTGGGTATGTCGGTGCCCTTGCTCTGACTCTTGGTGCCCGATATGCCCAGCTCCACCACCTCGAGAACCGTTTGCAGGCAATCCTTGTCCTGCAGCAGATACGGATGCTGCATCAGCCAGGCGGCTGTGCACTGGAAGGCCGCCACAATGGTGCTGTGCAGATCCTTGCTATGGGCCGGCGGTGGACGGGAGCACTGGTAGCAGATATAGTCACAGATCCACTTCACGGCCCGCTTGCACTCTAGAGCGTCTGAGGAGATTATCGTTAGATTCTGACTAGCTTCGTATATTTTCACTAAGGTGTCTACGTGGGCGGTTTGGATGAGTGGTGGTGGTTGTGGTTGTGGTTGTGGTGATGGTGAGTTGGTTATATATACATTCGTTATCGGTTGGGAGATGCAAATTAAATATACATATATATATATTATATTTAGAAATAAATTGCAATCATCGTGAGTTGATGGATGGCGATGTGGATGATGTGGGTCATATTATTATTTTAGTGGGTTTTTTTTTCGGGATGTGGTGCAGTGGTGGTGGTGGTGGTGGTGCGGGTTCGATGGCGGTTAGAAAAAGAAACGCATCAAAAAAAAGAAAGAAAGAAAGACAGAAGAAAGTGGCGTTAGTTAGGTTAGTTGGCTCCGTCAATCGATTACCATTTGTAAATTTCCTGGCTGCACAATTAAGCAAACAGTTAACATGGGGTTAAGGTTGATAGGGCGGGTTTGTACACCGAGGGTTAACATTTAAAGAATACGCACATGGTTACAGTTCGAAAATAAACAAACAGAGTTGGGCAGAAAACAAACAAACGACATTAAAATCAGGAAAGGAAGTGCAGCCTCGGTGGAACCGAAGCCTTAAATGCCCTTGCAAAGGATTTTCGAATCTTCTGCTCCTTTCAAAACATGCATTTTCTAAAGACTATAACATAAGTCCTATCATAAACTGATTCTCACTTTGAAACTGTCAACTATAATAATGAAATATGTTCGAATATTAGTAATTATCAAATCTTGGTGAAAGAAAATTCCTTTCGGATGGATAAAACCTTTCGAAACTGTGTGTTAATGGCAGATATAATGTGTTAATTTGTAGCACTTTCATAGACATATGGATAAACTCCTTATAAACTCTTTTTTTTACACTCTTAATAAAGCCTTTGCAGGAGCATATATACACCAACATCACATGCAAATTTCGGATAAGCACACTCTACCTGTTTCACGGATATGCAGTCTGGCCAAACCCGACAGCAACTCCAAGGCGGCCAGCGAGACATTCAGATCCGTCTTCCACGACGAGATCAGACGATGACACACTAAATAAGTGGCGCGAACAAATAAGGCATGGGCATTATCTGCAAAAAGTTTAGGTTATTAAAAAGTTATTTAAAGAGAAATTGCCTAACATTAATGGTTATGTTAAGAATTGTTAAATATAACATTCATATTATAATAATAGGTTTTAAATGGCAAAACCACAAAACTGATGTATTTAAAAGTTCAAAAATAAATGTACCGAAGTATTTATAAACTTCAGAATGATAAAGTTTGAAAAAATAATTGTTTAACTAAGTAAATCTACAAAAAATGCATGTAAATAAACTCTCAAAATAATTAATATTTAAAAAACTCCCCTTAAAAATCCGAATAAAAAAGAAAATGAAGAAAATAGAGTTTACCATAGGTGGTCACGCCCTCCAGCTCCTGGCCAAACTCGAATGACATGTCATCGGAAATGGTCAGGCTGGGATAATCGTGGGCGGAGGCGGTGTCGCGTATGGAGCCCGATCCCGCTCCCATTGTGGCCGTTGTCTGGCCGCCCAAGCTGGCCGTGCCGGCGCTGACCAGCGAAGCGGAACGCTCCGAGCACGCTGATCATCATCAGCAAACAAAACACAAAA
Source organism: Drosophila fuyamai (assembly GCA_018153365.1). Classification (NCBI taxonomy): domain Eukaryota; kingdom Metazoa; phylum Arthropoda; class Insecta; order Diptera; family Drosophilidae; genus Drosophila; species Drosophila fuyamai. Next base: position 9,844,070 of record JAECXW010000062.1, read on the forward strand.
AAAGGCCCAAAAAAGGAAATGCGAATAAAAACAAGAGCAATTAAATAAAACAAATACCAAACAAATCGAAAATGTTATTGAATGAGGTCAAGGCAAAGACCTTGGAGTTGCAAAAAACTTACCCGAACTCAACAGATTGGGCTCGTGGTGCTGGACGCCACTGGAGTTGTGCGAGAGATTGGCATTACCGCCGCCCAGTTCCGTCTCCTCGAAAGTGACGGCATCCTGGACGCAGAGCAGCAGGCCGCCCAGTAGCATGTGCGTGTTCTGGGCATCCGTTTCCACCTGCAGCGCGTTCATCAGGATGTTCATGAGCCGCGACTTCAGTTGGATAAAGGTGAACATTCTGTAGGATTAAAGCCAATTTAGTATACTCGATTAACATAATTTAAAGTGCAATGCTAATACTCACTTTTCACTTGTTTCGCTGGTGAGATCCCTAATGGGCAGCGTTTGATAGTGCAGCGGTAGCACCATGATGGACAGCAGTATGTTGATGGCCGAGCGCCGCAGCTCGGTGCGATTAAAGACCATCGACTGGGTCTTCAGCTTAAGGTCCTTGTCGGGCAGCACAATTTCCAGGGCGGCGATAAAGCCCGGCAGCAGCACATTGATGCCGTCCAGGTCCAAACGGAAGAGGTCGCTCGAGTGCAGCAGGATGCTGGCCAGTGTCTCGTCGCACTCGCGCGACTCTGTGATCTTCAGGCACTGCTGCAGGGCCATGTAGAAGCGCGCCAGATAGACGGGCAGAATCTCCTCGCCCGTCTTCTTGGCACAGAAGATCTTGCACAGTGTCCCAATGGCCTCGGCCCTGCCCGATTCGTACTTGTCGATGGTCAATGTCGGCGGCAGCGACTGCGGATCGTTCAGCGAGTTGGGCTGCGACAGCGAAATGGATCCCTTGCGGTGCTCCATGATCATCGACGACGGCCGCTTACTGGCCTCGCATGCTTGTTCTGGTTTTGAGTGGGATACAAAGAGAGAAACAATTAAATTATATCGCTTATAAACCTATAAATCGAATGTATAATCTAAATATTTTTTTTAATTATTAATCTTTTCTACGCAGTCTATTTAAAAAATAAATAATATTAAGTCTAACAGGTTTCCATGTATATTAAAGTAATGGTGAACAAGACCTTTGATATAAGACCTTTGATATAAGACCTTTGATATAAGACCTTTGATAGTGGATAACATAGAAACATAATTGAATATATATATTTTTTAAATTGATACTTAAAAAAAAAAAAAGTAAAGTACCTCAAACTTAAAAACTCTTAAAATGAAACCAAACTTAGAAACCACATTATGTGGCGGTAAAAATTTGAATTAGTACCTATTTGAAATGTCTAAATAAAAAATAAATATTTTAAAGCCGGAAACCGGAACTTACTCTTGCGGTTCTGGCGCCAAGTGTCGCCTCCGATGTGCGCCGCCTCGAAGAGCCACTCGTGGAATACGTGGAGAATGCTGTTGCACTTGGGCCTGGCCACGGCCAACTCAACGCCCGCTCCCATCGAAGTTAGCGGCAGAGCTGCGATCGCCGGAACAGCGAGAGGTAGTGGGAGAGGGAGAGAGAGGGCAGACGGTGTCAGACAGAGAGGCAATGATGGCAATGGGGGGCGGTTAAAACATCTGTTAGATTGTTAGGCGGCGCGGGAGAAGCTCACAAACAGTTCACACAGCACACACAAAACAATAGATCCAATTAGTTAATATGTAAACCATCCAAAGATGGGCTTTATCGTGTGATTTTGAACTTAAAACCGCCGGTTTGATCTTGTCTTATAAGTTAAGTCAATTCAAAGTAAAGCTTATTTAAAATAAGAATTTTGGCTTTGAAAGTTCCCAAATGTAAGATTTAAAGCTACTGATAATATATTTGTTAAAAAAATTTTTAGGAACTTGTATAACAAATATTCAGAAAATACATTTATTAAAACTTTTTAGGAAATAATTTGAAAAAAAGTCTAACATATTAAAAAAATCTATTTAAATCAGTTTAAATCACCAAATTGATGTAAGTTTATTTTAAACAAATAAATTGATTGCTCCGATAAACCTTATGTTCCAAGAAAATAGTATTTATAATTGAAGGTTAATTTAAAACCAGTTTATAAATATTTTCCAAGAAAATATGATGACACATTAAAATGAAATATTCATAGAAAACTAGTTACAAATAAATCAAGATCAGACACCTGCTTTTCCCCAGTGCACTTACAGTTGATGCTGCTGCTCGCCGACGGCGGACCCGACGTGGACGTGGGAGTCGTGGGCGCCGGAGCCGGGCCGGATCCGCTGCCCGCGCCCAAGCCCGTGCTGCCGGGGATTCCCGTGCCGGCGGGCATGCCCGCTCCGCCGCCAGAGCCACCAATGGCGGGCGTCGAGGAGGAGACACCGCCGGTGCTGCCGGCGGCGGTGGTGCTGGAAGTGGTGTTGGTGGTGCTGGTGCTGCTGCTGCCGATCGCATTGCGTGCACCGCCGCCGGTGAGGCCAATAAGCGAGGTCTTGCTCAAGCCTGCGATGGTGGAGGCGTTGGGTGAGTGGAGCAGAGCACAGCGCAGAGCAAGTGTGAGAAATTGTTAGAGAAATTAGATACAGATATGCGGAGCGCGAGATACAGATACAAAGGGAGCATGCTATGTGTATAATTGTGGGCGTTCGGAGATAAATTACAATGCATAATCCGACCGGTGGAAAGTGGCAACAGTTACTCGGCTCGGTTTGGCCCAACTCATCCGCGCCGGGCAATTACACCGAGATTATTCCACTCATGCTACGGAACAAATTATACAACAAAAAAAAAAAGAAAAACAACAAAAAATGGAAATGCCAAAGAAAATAATACAAAATACAAAGCTAAAATGCAAAACTTGTGAGTGCGAACTTGGCTGGGAGAAATGTGGCGATGGATCAAGGCAAACAACATCTAGGCAAGCAAAAAAAAACAAACCAAGTCAAGTCAATTCAGAAGCACGCTATGACAATAAAAACAGAAATAAAAGCAAAGGTTGGCTTCGGTGCACCGAAGTTCAGATGCCCTGGCAGATGGGTTGCCTCTGGGTAAGTATTTTCAAGAACTGTGAGTCTAAAACAAAAAGGGGTCCCTTGAAGGGAATATTTAAAAGAACACAAACTGTAAAATCATTCAATATTCAAAACTATCCCCCAAAAAGTGTAGAAAAAGCTCCCTCTTAAAACTTTTTTTTGGTAAATCTCTTGTTCATCTGTAAATTTTAAACTAATAATTTGACATACAAATTTTTATACAATTAAATCTTTAAAATTCTAAGCAAGTAACTTCTAAGATATTACTTTACGGAAAATATATTGAAAATATTCAAGATGTATTTAAAGGAATATGTAATTTTTGTTAACTCCTAAACCTCAAATACCCCAAAACCCTCTGCCAGGATAAAGTTTACAAGATTGTTTGGTGTGACAACAAAAAGTACAACATTCGGTGGTTTCCAAATACAGATTCTCCGTGGAGAGTCGCACCCTTCTGCTGTGTGATGGTCGGGGCCACGCTGAAGCTCTTGGCCAGACGTCGCTGCAGTGGCGGTGTGGGCGTGGCGGAGGCGGGCTGGCCCATTCCGGGCGATTCGGTGGTGGCAAAGGAGATGCTGCCAACAACTCCGGCAGAGTGACTGCCTCCGGCACTGGTGCTCCCCACGGCGGAGCCACCAGACGCCGAAATATTGCTGGTGGGCGAGGCACTGATCTGTAGCTGCTGCTGCTGGTGATGATGCTGCTGCTGCTGCTGCTGATGGTGGTGATGGCCGCCATGGTGACCCATAATGGCGTTCAGAGCGGAACTGGCCGAGTTGCTCATGAAATTGTCGCGCAGAAAGCTACCGGCCCCATGTAAATGCAAATGCGGGTAGTGCAGATGATGGTGGTGATGGGTAGCCTGGTTCTGCTGGTGGTGATTCGCTATGTTCGTGGCGCTGCTCGAGTGGATGAACTGCTGCAAGGTCGAGGAGGTGGCCTCGTTGAGCGAGTGCCGGATCTCCAGCAGGTTCGTCACCACGCCCTCCGATTGCTGCGGTGGCGGCTGATAAACGCCTAGTTTTCGTTGCATGGTTTTTCAGGCGGTTTTCAGTAAACGCATATAAGCATTTTCGGTTTAGATACATTTTTCGGGGTTAGCAAAGCCAGAGATAAACAAACGAACAGAGAGAAAAGAGAGAAGTACTGAGCTAGCCTACCACAAAACTAATGCTAAAAGTGTAAGAGCGGCCAAGTCGGAACTTACCGACTATAACAAACCCCCGGTACTCGACATGTTTTATGTTCTAAAAGGTTAAAACAATGTAAACACTAATGAAATAAATGTTAAATGTAGCAAATCAAAAGACTATGTAGTCTCTTCAATAGAAATATTATATGTCTGAAAAATCTAACCGACAGACTAAGCAATATATTCTAAGCCAGAAAACATACCAGGAGTACCAGGTTTTGCAAAGTAAAAAGCACACAAGTTTCTGCTAAGATCCTACCTAGAAAGGCGTCCACTTGACTGGAGATGCCCTTCATGGCATTAAGGAAGATCTGCGGCAGCTGCTGCAAACACGGATGCTGATGCGTCTCGGCGCCCTTTTCGTGGGTCAGGGCCCACTGCACGAAGTGCGATGATTTGCTGATGATGTGTGGTGAACACAGGGCCGTGGGATTGCCAATCATCCGCAGGAAGCGGTACCATGTCTGCGCCACGCAGTCGTTGGACATGCCAATGGGTATTAGCTGGCCATCCTCATCGGCTGTGAAATATTAGGAAGGTGTGTTATTATATACGTTATATGTGGTTGGTTATTAACTTATACATATATCGTTTTTAAAATCTCTTCTTTAGTAGAATAAAGAAAAGATACTTCATAAACCAGATATTTTAAAAAAATATACGTTACAAATTCTTAAAAAGTCCTATACAAAAAATAAAAATAATTTAATTTGTAGTTCACTTTAGCTTTTTAAAATATTTTAACATATTTTTTTTGCCACAAGAAGGCTATATTTATAATGAATCGATTGTATATCAGATCTTTGATCTTTAGTTTATCAAATGTCTATGGAAACCCACCATTTTTGAGCTGAGGAAAAGCGGGTCCATAGCTGAACTCCAGGAGGCGAGCGGTTAGGGCCAGATTCACTCGATTCCACTGATCCACGAGGGCCACACGATGTCGCCACATGGCGCAGGATTCCTGGAGAGTCTTCCACATCGAGGGTGAGGGGAAGCTTCGCACGCAGGCCAAAAGCCAGACCTCGAAGAGCACGGAGAGTACCCGCTCGCACAGCTGATCGCCCACGTCGTCCTTGACGGTGGGCGGAGCCAGCAAAATCTCATTGATAGCCAGGAGGAAAAGAAGCAGGGTGTCCCAAGTCTGTCGGTCCATCAGCTGCGATATCTGGGCTGTTTGTTGAAGAGTTCGCAGCACTCGATGGCAGAGCACTGCCTGTCTCTTAATTGTGTCGGCACCTGAAAGTCATTTGGAATAATTATTAGTATTGGATTTTTAATGTTTCAAGCGTTTAATGCACTTTCAGAAAATATTGCCTAAGATCTTTAGAAATTTCTAACAATTTCGGGAAATGAATAATCATTAATATTTGTTGAATACTTTCAGAGCTAAGGCATTATTTTCTTAAAGTGTCTCTAATAATCTGATAAATAATTCGAGCAACCTACCAAGCGTGGTTTGGTATAGAAATGGCAAGACTTGAAATTTAGAGGGGGATTAATACGATGGCAAGGGGCAGCATAGAAAGGTAATAAGGACCGGTGGCCTGTTTTCGGAACTTACTTTCGCCCTGACGCGGCACAAACAGGTTGTGGAAGTGGTTGATGATCTGGCGGGCATAGAGGTTGGCATCCTCGCAGATCGGCTTCGGGACACTGATCCTGGGCTGCGGATGCAGCGCCGTCAGCCATTCGCAGTACACATTTACGCAGTCCTTGATTGTCTCGTGCTCCTGCAGCGGCAGTGAAAGACCAAAACAGATTACGTCCATGCACCATTTTACCTAGAATTTAATGGAAACCTTATTAGACATATATTTATGTGTATAATCCTATATCACTTGGAATCAAAGGATGTCATAGTTTCGAACAATTCTGAATTGAAGTCTGAATTTTACATTTTACCTCAACTTAAACTTATACAAGTTGTCTATAAATAGCTTATTTTTCAATAAACAAACCAACAATATAAATTCCGTTCTATATTGAGAAAATATTAATTGGCCTTGCATAAGTAATTATATGCACAATTATATGAAGCTAATCGAAGCATTTTGTGCGCATTTACAGTCCATAAACCATGATTTATTAACAAATTAGAAATTAAATCATTCCAATAACAATGTAACTCTATTGTTTCGCTGAATGGACATTAATAGTCCTTGTCTTGATGAATGGACTCTGTACCAAGGTTACACAATCTAAAGATTTTCCTAACACCTTTAAAGGAAATGTTTTAGAAGGAAAATAAATTATATTTTGAAGATCGTTCATAGAATATCCAGCTTTCAGTAGGGGTTATCTTTAAAAGTATACATGGAAGATTGTATCCTGATTTCCATAAAAGATATGTTGTAACAAAGTTAGCCACAATCCTCTTTTCATGAACTCAGGTCTGCATCTGCATATGAAATATAAATATATATAATTATATATGAGATCTGATTAAATATGTATATGCATTTTACAAAAACTGACAATTTGATCCTCTCTTATCCGTCATCCTTTCTCCTAAATAAATAAATACTTTAGTTTACGGATTAAAATACATATAAGATTTAGGATATTCAGGCTTTTACTAGGAATATTTACATGAAACTACACCTGGTGATTGATGGTACCTATGATCCTTTTCCCTCTAGCCGACTTTACCCACCTCCTCGTCCTTGACCAGATGGCTGGGCTCCGCGTTCTGTGTGATGCCCAGGTTGTTGCCCAGCTGCTTGACCACGGAGACGACCACTTCGCGTCCTGCGGAGGCGGGAAACTTATTCAGGACACTGAAGCACTGGGCGCCGCAGCTGTTGGCCGTAATTTGGGCGGACAGCGAGGCCCATTCGGAGTACATCTTGGTCCTGTGGTCGGGCTGGGGATGATCCTCCTCGTCGATGCTTCCTCTTCAACCGGCTATCCGGTTTTTTGATATCCTTTTTGTGCAAAGCACGCGATGTTCGATTCTTTGATCGAATCTCACTTTGTTGACGTCAACATGAAGTTTTTTGTTGCAGGTGCGCCATGTTGTTGTTGTTGCCTCGCTGATTGGTCATTCTCATGTTGCAAAATGGAATCGGCAAATGTTTATGTTGCACTTCCCGCCCCTTTCTTGTTTTGTTTACAATGGCGATTGAGTTACACCGCCATTATGCACGTATTTCTGTAAACTTATTTAAACAATTTCTTTGTAATACAAAAAAAAAAAGAAACTCGCAGCAGCGAAAAGCGTACGAGCGAGATGGAGCGATGTAAACAGCTGGTGGGCTTGGTTCCTGTGTTGGTAAACGCGTAAAGCAAAACAGTGCGTAAAACAAGCGTTACCAAAAAAGGATTTTTTTGAAATTGAAAAAACTGAATAAATATCAAAATAAGAAATTACCAATAAAAACCAAATTCGTACCAAAAAAAGTTAGCAACCTGCAACTACTATAAAGAGTAAAGTTGTAAAAAGAGTTAAAGTAAAGTTGATTTTTGATTGGATTAATTGAAATAATCTAGCACCGTTAAAACACTAACACAAATTGTTAATAAACCAATTAAAATTTAATTCTAAAATGTTAAAAATATATTCAATATTCATTTATGATTATTTATTCGAAAACCATTTTCCATCTGGTGTACGTGTCGTATGTGCACTATTTGTTATTGCACATATATTTTTTTGATGATCTACTTATGTACCTTGACAATCATAAAAATGATAGGATAATGGCAAATTAATAGATCCTGAAAGCAATTGTAAATCTCAAAACATTTGCGAGGTATAAAGAGCCTCTCAAAAGTAGGCAATACTTATTTCTTCGTAACTTTTTTAATAGCAAGAAGATTGTCTGGCTAGAATCCTTTACTTAAAGCCAATATTTCTCCTTTACCCCACTCCACCCGTTAAATAAAACCACAAGAAAAACGTTTATATGGTTTTTCGATTTTGTATAGTATTTTTAATTGTTTTGCCTGTCATCAAAGTCCCCAATCAATTCATCGCTGAAAAGCTTCCGATTTGGAATTCGTTTTCGTCCACTTCTCCGCTTAGTTGTACCACATACCACATGTGTGTGTGTCTATCTTTAGTCGTTAAGTGTATATGTAGTATAAAGTTGATACTCATGCTAAATCGAATCGACTTGTTTTTGCTTCGTTCAAAAAATGTTATAGGCTATGCAATACAATTACGTGATCGTTAGTTGACTTTAACATTTAGTTGACTGACATCAAACACACAAATATAGTTTATATTCTTCCCTTTACTTCTTTCTTTTGTTTTTGTTGTTGGATTTTTTTTTTTAATATGTATGTACTCGTACTTATATAAGGTTGATGCATTATGCGATATCTGTATTATATTTAGATAGCACTACTGTTTTACACACACACGCACAAGGTTTACAAACGTTAGTTATTATTTAGTTTAGTTTTTTGTTGTAAAGAAAATTTCGATTAGTTCCCTTCTTAGACTTAGATTGCTAAAACGTTGGTATTGGCCTATTGTATGATTTCTTTATAAATTGTTTTTTGTTTTTTATTTTTTCATTTTTCTTTTCGTTTTCGTTTTTTTTTCTTTTTCTCCAATCCTCAAAACCTCATTTTATTCAAAGTGAGATCGTTTTCTGGATGTCCGAAGTGCTGGACGTGCTAAAGTTTTCTTAGTTTCTTTGCGTTCCAATTTTCCATTTTCGTATTTCCGATTTCCAGGATTTCATGCTCTTCTTGTTGTTGTTCTTGCTAGGCTATATCACAAAATGTGTTTTTTCATTATGTTTTGTTTTTGTTTTGTTTTTTTAAATGTTCTTCAGCTCGAAGATAAACCAAAAATTGTAGTATAAATGGACTTAGGAAAAGGAATCACAAATGTAATAAATCAAAGCAAATTTGGATCGGATCTTTAGATTACGATGTTATAAGTAGATCTTAAGCTTCTTCATCTAGATCAATTTTGAAATTGCACCAATTTTCACTTACTTTTTCATTTCTATTGACAATTGCCAATCTTTCAATGTTTCTAACGCATTGATGCAAATTTTTGCTATCTATACATTGTACCAATTATGTAAGTCTTCGATTTTTGTGAAAAATCCGCATTCTCCCAAAACGAAACACCGATTAAATTATTCTACTATATAGGAAGAAGTGTGCTTTGGAAACTACAAAAGAAAATGATATAATGAGCGTATGTATTTGTTTTAATACGATTGATTGATTCAATACAATAATTTAAATGAAATCTATGATTTTCATTTATCGAATTGTTAAATGTAGTCGAAGTAAATCGCAAGAATTCGAAGTAAATCGCTAGAATTCGGCGAATTGAACATAATAATACGCCTGGCTCATATTGCCACTATGTGTATGTTTTACGCATATATGATTTTTATATGATGCCTCCTGATTCGCTTTACATTTTCTCCTTCGTTCTATTTTAGTAATCGCTCTCCATTAGGATTTCGGTTTTGTCTCTAGTAAAAAACCCTCTAGTAGACAGTATAAATTAGTTGTGAATTGGAACTGCAAAAAGGACAGTTGGCATAAACGCAGTCCCAAATCGCGCTCCAAGCTGAACGCTTGCAAAAAAGGTTTTTGGCTGGCAAATTTAAAACCGATATCGAGTTTTGTTGTGCATTTTTCGATTGGTTGGTCCAGTGTGTGAGTGTTTTTGTTCATTCTTTTTGCAGTTCTTGCCCAGCGACATCGGCTATATACACCCTAAATATATAGCTATATAGCTTAAAAACTTTTGCCAATCTGAATATCAAAGGCGAGTGACTGCCCACATGAGCCTGCTCCCCCTCGCTCAAAAACACAAAACACATATAGCTAAAATTCTTAGTAAGCGAATGGTATTCGCTGTGGTTTAAAAATCTGTTTAAAATTCCACTGCAACTCCGTTTTTTTTTGTGGAGTGTTGCCAGATGTTTTCTCGCCGCCAATTTTGTGTTCAACATCAAATATATTTCTATATTATTAATATTATATATTTATATTCCGATTATGTGGTATGCATACGTATGTACATTTTTCTTTAGCATAATAACTGTTTTTCTCTCTTTCTTTTCCATTCATTTCTTTCATTGTGTTGTTTTAAATTAGTTTAAATTACAAAAAAAAAAAGGTATTTATAAAAATAAAAATAATAAGTATTTAAAAAACGTAAAGGTGTGAGGGAAGGAGGGTAAAATGTAGATTGTAAATTAGGCAACATTTATAGAAATAAATTAATTAATTAGTACAAACTAAACGTAACTTATCAATTAAATCGCTCGCCTACATAACAAAATCTATAGTTATCGTATAATAGATAGGTTTTATGTATACTCGTATTAAAAAAAAGGGTTTTATATCTAATGCCAGCAAGTGTATATTCCATTATTTGTGATTTGCCGCTTGCTTCTGCTACAAGTAGGTTGATTTTAGTTTTTTGCTTTGTAATTAAGAAATATTTCAAGTTTCTCCCATTTGTTTTCGGTTCAGTAATCTATCTCACTTGGCTACGTATGCATTTTTTGTATAAGTTGGTATTTCGGACAAGTTTTCCAACGCACGCCTACAAATATGCTACAAAAAAGTGTGTTCAACGCTTTCGTTTTTACATTCCTTTTTCTCATTTGCAAGCGTTTTGGTGTTTTTCTTTTCTTTTCTCCTTAACATTTTTTTTTTGTTTGCTGGTAACAAATTGCATTTTTCATTAAGTGGTTTCATCATTTTTTGCTTACGCCTACAAAATTGTGGTTTTGCTGTTGTTGTTGTTGTTGTTGTTGTTGTCGTTTGGTCGGTCGTCATGGACAAAGTCAGAGCATTTTATATTCATGTCTGCTACTGCTGAGATGCCACCGCCGTAGCCAAAAAAAGTCGGTTGTTGCTCCATAAAATCCCCCAATCGTAAACCAGTGACCCAACTGAGAGTGTCGAGAGTTGGATGCGATATATTATCCAGGGGGTTGGTGTTCGTTCGCATCTCAAAAGTGCTCCAAAGCTCTGCGCAGCTTCTTACAGTAAAATGGACATTAAGACTCGCGCTCCTTCTTCACCTTGACCTCCTCGCCCAGGATGGTGGTGATCTCGCCCTGCATAAAGGCCCAAGGTATCACCGAGTTGGCTAGCGGACAGCGATCGCCGCTGGGACAGTACACCTCGTTGCCCAGACCCTGTTGATAAAAACAAAGTTAGGGATGAGTAAAGGATTCAATAAAAATTCAACAAGTCCACTGCAACATAGTTTTCCATAGTTTTTTACTCTATATTGTGACTTTCTAAATCTTTAAATAAATAATAAATAAATAAAATGTTTTTTCGCGTATCAAAGAACCAAGATTTCTTAATGGAACAACTACAATTTTTGAAAGGATAAACCATGATTTATAATTTTTAAAAAATTACGAAGGTACACAGTTTAAATCCTCAAATTCAACAAATAATTTCTAAGGAATTTGGAGATTTATTTTTAATTTCATGTTCATTTTTTTAGTTGTCCCATTTGGATACATTTTACTCTATATTGTGACTTTCTAAATCTTTAAATAAATAATAAATAAATAAAATATTATTTCGAGTATCAAAAAACCAATATTTCTTAATGGAACTACTATAATTTTTGAAAGGATAAACCATGATTTATAATTTTTAAAAAATTACGAAGGTACACAGTTTAAATCCTCAAATTCAACAACTGATTTCTAAGGAATTTGGAGATTTATTTTAAATTTAACTAAGAAAAGCTCAAGATCAGCGAAACTCAGGTTTCCCAAAAGTAACATCTATAAAACTACAAAAGTCAAATGGAAAATATGTTGAGGTAGATATATCAAGGATTTATGTCCACTCACATTCTGTCGTTTGATGCTCTCGCGGCTACAGGGAAAGCAGAATTTGTGGTGGTTTACCGAGGGACATTGCACAAAGTGCGTGTCCTCCAATCGCTCCTGGCACAGGGTGCACTTGAGCGTGGCATTCTGGGCGGCTGCCGCCGCCGCAGCCGCTGCGGAATTTGAGGCGGCACTGCTGCCCGGAGCCCCGCTGAGGCCGCCGCCCGCCGATCCTCCACCGCCACCGCTGGCCAAAGGTGTGCCGCACTGACTGCCGCTGCTGCCGGGACCGGGATTCACGGCTCCGCCGCTGCCATTGCTGCCGGATGGACCGCTGCCGCCAGCTGGACTGCCATCGCCGGCCACCGAATTTGGCGCCATCGAGGCGGGGCCGATGGCTCCATTGCCTCCGCTCCCGGAGCCGGAACTGCCGCCTGGTCCGCCGCTGGTGCAGCTCAGTTGTCCACTGCCGCCGCCAACGCTCGGTCCGCCAAGGGGTCCGCCGGCGGCATTGGCTCCGGGCCCTCCACCGCCGCCGCCTCCAAGTCCGCCGGCCACCACCGCCTGGCCCTGATTTGAGCCACCCACTTCGGAGCTGGTGACGGTGGTGCTGGACACGTGACGGGATCCGGATGAACGACGTCCCGACGAGGAACCTGAAAAAATTGTCAACGAAATTAATTTTTTATAGTTTGCAATCAAAGGACAGGCTAATCACTACACAATAAACAAAACTTAATGGACTGACTGCACCAGAGACATTCTTGATTTTGTTTTTTTTTTTTAATTATTTTGTTTAAAAGTATTTGTATTTTTTGTTAAAGTCATGCAACTAGTACGCAATCGAAGGTGAAGATGCAAACTTACCCGAACTATTCGGCGAGTGTACGCTGCGCGGAGGCAGCGGTCCCGAAGGCGGGCTCGATCCATTTCGTCGACTGGCCGGGGACATGTGCTCTGCAATGGGAAGATTGGGTAGAATCAGGTTAGGAATAGGATTGACTGCACGGATTTCAAAATACTACTTGCAGGTTAAATACATATGTATTTTCAAGGTACATAATGTTACACGGGTATCAAGTCCAAGACCCATTTTCTTGTATTTATGGTTAGCTAAAGATAGGCTTTAAACTTTATATGCCTAAATGGAGTACATTTTGATATTTAAATATAAAATTAAAATATTCAAAATATATCGGTTTGACATATCAAATTGAAAATGATCATTGATCAACATATAATACAGCAATCAAGTAAAGACGACTTAATTTCTCGTGAGTCAAGTGCAATTGTCAAAAGGGCCTTGGCCCCACTACGTAAAAGTACATACATATGTATGTATGTATGCCGACACACCCACCAACAATATTCCAATATTACAGTCAAGGTAAATAAGATAACTACTGACAGCCTGTAATTAAGGTTGCATCCTATTATTTATACTAAATTATACTCTATACGAAGTTGACAAAGAAGAGGGTGTGGCAAAATTGAACCCTAAACTAACTATGTTAATGTTTTTAAACATGTACATATGTACATACATATGTATGTATATAAGGAGCATTTTCATAGGTTATCTCACCAATTGGTGAGATATCCCCTTTTTTTAGTCTTCCGTTTTAATTTTTTTCTAAAGAAATTTACAATGAACAGAACTGTTTTTATTTTATTGCTTTATTTATATTATAGTTTCTATATTGATTTTAATTTTGTTTTAACCCTACTATAATTTTCTTTTGTAAACTTTTTTGCAAAATTGGGCAAAGAACAGACCGTTTTCATTCAACTTCTGCTTTCGATTTTTAATGCGAATGAATAAACAATTAATCACATGCTTCTTCTTTTTCGTTCATTGCACATGAAATTGTTGTTTTCGGGGTTGTGTATTTGTGCTTTCTTGTTATGTGTAATTTTAGAACTTGGCACGAAACATGTTTCTATATTTCTTGTTGTGTATGTATATTAACACGTATATACTTATATATATATATATATGTATATTTATATACATTCGTACATAGACATATTACTTGGCAACGCCGGCTCAACAACAACAAGTTTCATTCACCGGCAGTCTAGCCATTGATTGTGACGTCACAGAGGCACGATACGATTGCGTGTCATTCTTGTTCCACTGTGCAGCTCACACAGCTGTTTTTTTATTCTCTTTTGTTTTTGTTGCTCTTGTTTCACCGTTTCTTCGTCTACTTCTTCTTCTTATTTGGCAATGTGCCAGAAGCGAAACGAAATGAATGGAACTGAAACGAAACTAGTTCTGCGCATACGTCACAAGAGAGGGAGAGAGGGAGAAAGAAGATGCAGGCCGGTTTCTCCATTTCGTTTTGTTATTTTTTTGCATGCCAGCATGCAATAATGTGTATGTACCCAGGCACGCATACACATACACATACACACACACATATACATAAACCGATTTGTTTTGACTGTGCTGCTTCTTTCTCTCCTTCTTCGTGTGCATTTTGTTTTATTTTCGCTTTATGTTATGGCGCTGTTATTTCGCTGCTAACTTGTTGGCTTAAAATTTCCATTTTTTTGTATGCAGTGCACGCGCACGCGTAGCTGCTTGATATTGAAAATAAAGCTACAAAAAAAGCACGAGAAGATGGTACAACAAGGGAATGGAAGAAAAACGTATTTAATTTGTATGCCCCACGGACGATGGCACATTGCTCAAATGTCGACGCTTGTCAGTTTGCCGGCGGCGCACAGTGGGCTGCATACGAAATTAAGCTCACACATTTGCTAGTGTGCTGTTATGTTTATTTATTTGATAAACTGTTGATTCTTCTTGTTGTTGCTTTTGTTTTTGCTAAATTGCTTACGCTGGCTAAATTGGCAAAAAAAAACTAAGAAGAACTCGAAAAAGAAGACAAAAAGTAGGAGGTGAAAAAGAAGGGGGCAAAAAGGTAGAAGAAGAAGACGATGTGCATGTTGTGTGGCCCCAACACGTACACACAGAAGTACGTGTGCGTGTGTATTTATAGCATTTGTTTATATTTTGCATGCAAGAGTTTAAGAACAACAGCAATAAATGCCAAATGCCTTCTTGCTATCTTTACCCATCCCTTTCGCACAGCTGCAGTTACACAGTTGCATGTGCGTGGCCCATTGAGGAGATAGCAAGCGCCAGAGCGAGACAGCAAGCCTGCCACATACAGTTGCAGGTATGACGCACAGTGGGCCATATGCAAAGAAAATTAGAAATGAAAACAGTGGTTCTACAGTAAAAAAAAACACAGTTATAAAGCTTAAGATGTTATGTAATTGATACACAAATTTTATATTAATTTTTGATATCGAGCGGGTTGTTTTTTTTTTCTTGATTTTGTTATACATATACATACGTATCTAAGCTTTCTTTTCGAGGTTTTATAAAATTGTACAACTATCAAGGTAGAATAAACAAAGTATTAGAAAATTATAAGTGAAAGTAAAACATCATTTCTTAGAGCTGTTTTTCTTGCTATACAAATTACTCATTAGCAGTAAAACTCGAATGAACCACTGTAATCAGTTTCAGTTTACTGCATTCGAACTTCACTTGACTGCAACTTCGGGTGCACTCTATTTTTGAAACTACTTTTTATTAACGCACATACATACATACACACATAGTGCCATAGTGCATATGTATATTTATGTAGATCCAGCCCCAATGTTTATTTGTTTTTCATACATTCGGAGCCGAAAACAAACAAATTTGCGCGATCTCCGCTCTTAGTATCGAATATAAAACTATTTATAGATTAGTTTACGTTTTCCGTTCACCGCATTTTGCCTGGGTATGGAATATTTTTCGATATTCCACGTTTTTTTCGCACTACTTTGCTAGAATGAATCATTTGACAATTTATTACTGGAGAACCGAGCCGAGAAATACAAACAATAAATAGTTATACAATGTTGTACATATATGAAAAAAAGAAACCATACTGTGTATGGTGTTTATATGTGGTATAGAAACTATTCGCCTTCAAATGAATGAAAATGAATCGCACCACACCCAATGGGCGGGGTCACGCCCTAGCCTCCCCTATTTTTCGCAGCTCTATAGAGTTTTTTTCCGGGTATTGATATGAGAATCCCCTGGGACAGGAATTGTTGGCAAAATTATCGAAAACAAACAAAAGTGGAGGAATTTTTGCGGTATGGAGATTGTTATTTTAAACTTATATTTCCGATCCACTATCTGCTATCTGGAACTTGTTAAGCAGGAAGTAATGTGGTTTATAAAACTGTACTAAAAAGAGCCCTTCTTTATATTTTTATCAAATAATCTTAATAAAGTGTTTATTGCCTATCAAACCTCCTTAAGGGCAAACTCAAACATGGTGATAAGTATTTCGCTTTATTTGATAAGACTAAAAATGTTTAATAACCCAATAAGTAACTAATAATGATGCATAATAAAATACCTTATCTACATTTCCAATTTTCTCAAAATATCCTAACAATCCTATCCTAAGTTAGTCAAGTATATTTATATAATTAAATTGGATCTAAAGTTGTATGCCTCTGACCAAATTAAAACCTAAGAAAAAAACATTTTATATCGTTTAAAGCATTATCATTATGGGCTCTTCTAAAGGTATGTTTATAAGATAGGATAAAATGGAAGATTCACACATGTGGGTATACATTTCAAGTGGATCGATCCAATCAGTGATCAACAATTGTTTTCCGCAAGCACATCTTCAAAGGCCAAAGAGAAAACCCAGCAATCGGTTATTTTTGTTTGTTTAATGTAGAGAACTTAAACAAAAAGCAAAAGAATCTAATGAAATTTAAACAAATTTGCTGCAGGGCGCACTCAAATAAATCGACCGACGAAAAATAAAGCGACCCGGTACAACGCGGCGCTATCAGTCAAATAGTCAGTTGGCCGTGGTTGATAAGATAGGCTGAGGACCCCGGTGGACGGCATCGACCAGTCCACTTAACAATTAGATAAGATAAACAAAACAGCTGTGTCTATAAAGTATAAAAAGAGCGGCCAAGAGCAAACGAAAGTGGAATGGAAGCAAAAATGGAATTTTAAATGAAAACGAAGCGGTCTATTGTGTACCCTATACTCGTATGCACTTTCCCCCCGGAATCCGTATAGATTGTTTTTTCTTATCTCCGATACGGCGGCGTTCTTGGCGGCCATAAAAATCAGGATGATCTCTCACTGAAGAGATCAAGAAACTGTAGGACTTTACACATTGTTCCAAAAAAGTTCGGCAATAAAGTGAATCATTTTATTCTCAGTTCGAAGAAGAAAAACTTAGAAAAACCTGGCTTTATCTTCGCTTTCGAATATGTTATGTACAATATTTAACGTTCCAAAACCAAATTTGAATAAACTTTTATGAAAATGAACCGTCGTACCAAAGAAAACGCGATATCAAAAAATTAAACTAGAATAATACAGAGATAACGATCATAAAACGTGGAATAAGTTTCACCAAAAATTTTGATAAGTGAATACGATTCTGACATCTATCCATCAATAATCGATCAGTTAAAAAAAACGGGCGATTGCATATCATATCTGGCTTTTACCGACAATACTTAGGCCGCTGCTCTTTCCGTCTATTTGTTCTGTGGCTCGCATGTTTTGGGGCTTAACTCCTTATCGAGCAGTTGTTTGCCTTATCAACTAACCACATGGTCGGTTCTGAGATATGATAAGTAATGGTTGATGGCGCAATCTACGCCGATAACTTAATCGCTTATCTCCACACAGACAAAGGGCCAACCCCATTGACACTTTCGCAGAATGGCAAATAAAAAATATAATCTAAGCTTTAAATACCCTTACGAAGGTAGATTATTTTCACAAGGAATCCACATACTTTTATTCATTCATCCAATTAAACTAGTTTGATAAACACTTGTAAACTAGTACCGATAAGGTAAAATGTATTGTGCTTGCACATACATACATACATAAGTATGAAAGTTTTAAACCATCAACTTTTTAATGCACTTTAACTTAAAAGACAACGTGTCGTGTCTAATTCAAACTCTCATTCCTTTTGGACAAAAAGTAAAGACCCTGTTAAGAGTAATAAAATATTCCTGGTGAAAACAGTAAAAAACATTGTCAGTTTTATTCTCAAAGAAATTTATACACATAAGTTTGTAAGTGACAAAAAAAAAGCTTATATAAGCTAATATATTCATTTTCAATCTTATAATAAAATTTGAAGGTTTTTTACATTTAAAAAAAAGCAGATGTAAATGTTTTTTGAGTAAATTTTAATAATTTAAAAATTATTTACATATAATATTTAATCAAGTGTTTTATTTTGTTTACAATTGTATCATCCGTCAAAAACTTACTTCGCCTGTTGTTCGCAATAAAAAATACAATTTTAAAATGATAAAATAATTAATAATCATTGGAAAGGTTACATTGCAATCTTAATATAAAAAAGGATTTTTTTTATTCCCCTCTTTTTATAATTTAGTGCAGAAAAAACAAAAACCATATTCCTGTTAATGGCTTATTAAACCCTATTTCGAATTCGTTTTATCAAATTTTATAATTCCTTATATCTTAAATTTTTTTTTCAATTAAAGATATTTAGCATCTACTTGAAATGATGTTGTCTTTAATGGAAATCGATATATTTTTGTGACCGCAACTGTGTCGAATAAGCAGCGACGTCGCTGTTTCACGTGTTTTAACGGTTAACAGCGGCCATGCACTCCAGCTAGCCATCTTGCTTGCACTTGCTGCAACTGCAGCTGCACTAAGCACGCAATGTCTAATTACGAAAGAGGGAGAGGGAGATGCTGCAGCTGCACTCCTTTTTAGCTCCACTCTGCTCCCGCCAAAGGGAAGGCACGAACAAATTCCTGGCGAACGCATTGGAATGGTCAGTCAGTCAATGCATACACACAAACTAGATACACACACACACACATAACCGGCAACACGAAGCGCTGAATGAAATGAAACGAAAAAGGGGGGTGTGAAGTGGGCAAAGGAGGAGAGTAGGTGGCGAGGGGGTGGCGCGCGCACGTTGCCGTTTCATTTCATAAATATATATGTACTTCATTTGTACAATTTTTTCTCTGTACACCGAGAAAATGTTTGTTATATTTTTAGTATATACACAAACGCAATATATATGTACTTATGGATGTGCATGTGTATGTATCCAAGTTGGTATTTTTTTTGGTAATGAAACGAATACACACAGGAAGGAAGAAACAGAAGCGTAACGTAAATACAAAACAGCCAACGAAATTAGCACAGTGGGTCTCAATGGCTAATTCCAGAAATGTGTCTTTATAAGTTTATAAAAAAGAATCTAAACCAAAAGCAGTTGGCATTTCGTGATAAAGGAAGATTTGATGGACGTCGGATGGACCTTTATATTTTGATACGGATATCATGTGAACATGAGCTACATACATATGTTCAAATACAGAGATAGAGATAAACAAATTGTGAATAGTTTAAAATTTTTAAAATTCATATTATCAGAATACTGTAATATCATACAATAATAAACATAAGTTCGTTGGAAATAATCATAATAACATAAACAATTTACACATACATATGTATGAATGTTTTTGAGCTTGTGATAAAGTTTAATTTTTAATGAAAAACAAATTTTACCCGAAATGAACCTAACTATATAAGATATTAGACAAATACAAACAATAATTTCGTAATATAAGTATCTTTAAGTAGACATCATCATTGGAAATGCAAATAAACAAGATACATTTGTAATGTTTCTTTTTCATTTGTTTTTTTTTCACAATTCATAGTTCAAAGTTCTCTAAATTCATTACTTTGTCCATAATTTTTTTTGATAACCAACAAACGCACCTTTTGCCCACTGTTTGATGACGGCATCGGTGTGGGCAAGTTTTTTTCATCTCGTTTTGGGAATGTTTTTTTTTTTGTTGCCGTCACTGCAGCTTGTTCCGTAATTCGTATACCAACTAAAATTTATCTACACTCTGGTCCGTTTGTAGGTGTGTGTATCTGTGTGCAACTTGTTATCGCATAGCGTAAAAAGGAGAAACAGCAGAAGAAGCAGCAGCGAAAACCAAAACAAGTTTAATGACGTTTTGCGCGCGCAGCCAAGAAAAAAAACACACAATCACATAAACGCTAGCACACACGAAACCAGTTAGGGAAGAGGAGAGCAACAGAGAAAGAAAGAGGGAGAAAGGGAGAACGAGAACCTTACAACGTCAGCGTCGACGATTTTTGCACGTCTCTGTTTTCATTACATTCTGCGGTTCTTTTTTGTTTTTTATTTATTTTTTTTCTATTGCGACTGTTACGTACGTGCATGTAAGCGAACACGTAGCTATGTATACGTGTTGTACATGTATTTTCCCTATATATTGGCATGTGCGCATGCCTTTTAATGGCAAGGGTTGGCAGCCCCTTTTTTCGAAGGGTTGCAAAATGCGTTTCTACGATTTTCGTGTGTGTTATACATACACACAATTACACACGTATCGGGAAGAGATAAGACCCCGCTGATAAGAAAAAACGTTATCTAATCGGAATACCCCGCTTATCGCATACACAACACTCGTAGATTCCTATTGCTTCTTCTTTGACTTTCCAGTCAGGAAAGATAAGGCAGGCAATCACGCCGTTTCACTCTGGCCTGAATATCTGTATGTGTGCCAGTTTGGCTGCCCTGCCTTATCTGTATCGCTTCTGCTTCCTTACACCCACTACGTCCCCCTCCTAACTGGAGCGGGACAGACAACTCTCTCTCCTCTGCGATCGCAGGCTCACTGTCTCTCACAGCCGCTAAAAACGGTAAACAATTACAGTGGGTGTCAGTTAATTAATGCGGCGATTTAAACAATTTGTTACCTTAAAAAAATTCTAAAATAAAAGCCCACAACAAGCATTCAAATGCCCTGTAGATTGTATTACCTTCAATTTGTTAGTAGTTTTTCATAAACAAATAATTCTCTATAACACACATGTTTAAACAATTTTTTTATGCATAATTGAAAGGAATTTTATCCTGATATTGACATTCTAAATAAACTCTTAAAGATATCGAGAAGGCCATAAGACTCTTGTTCTTACTGGGTTTCTAATAGCTTCGTACATGTAGAGTAATAAGATAATATTAAACTATTTAAATTTGTTTAATTTAAATTAGGTTTCTTTAGAAGTTCCTCTTTGCATAGTGTTGACTGTTACTTGATAAGAACCAGATTTGGTTGATTTATAGTTTTTTACAAGTTGGGCTAACTGAAAGTTCACCCAGACTTAGGATTACTATCACCCTATTTTCGTTTTCATATTGCGATGTGATTACTAAAACTGATAAGAAATCCATCATTATTATTGATAGGGGATTAGCCGAAATGATTTTTCTTTGACTTTGATATTGTAAACTGTAATTGATAATATGCACTTTAAAAGTGATCTAGTCTCTACCCTAATCTTTCATTTAAAAAATTACAAGCTTCATATGTTAACAACAGTTTTGCTCGTTATTCTAAGGCAAGGACTAGTTTGATAATATTAATTAATAACAGTAATTTATAATTGGTATAGTGCAGTCTATTATTTATCACTTATTTATCCGGGTTTAAATATCCATTTATAAACGTCTATTTATTTATTTACATTAGTCACCAAAGAACTACTGTAAAATGATTGTTTTTTTTGGCAACTTTTCATTACGGTTTACGGTTTTTTTCTTTACCCTTAGTGACCACTTTAATAGTGACATTTCTCTTGCTTATTAGCTTCTAATGCGATCTTCCCAATATGTATTTTAATGGCCAAGAGCGCTTGCCCGATTTGCTTACCTGCTTTGAAGGTTGATGCATCGAAGCTGGGCGCTCTGACCGGCTGCTGCTTATCCCTCAGACCGCTTAGCTGCCGTTCGGGGACATAGCTGACCGCTGCAGGCAGGGACTCGCCTCGGGTCAACGGCGGCCTGCCGCCCACGCCTGTTGGATCGTCCATGGCGCTGCGCTTGACGCCGGGCGGACCACCACCGGCTCCACCTCCGCCGGCAGACAGGGGCGTTGGTCCGCCATCCGATGGTAAACCGTGGGCTGACTGTTGCTGTTGTGCTACATCCACATCGACGTCCTCGCTGGGCGGTCGCTTAAGGTTAACGGACAGGGTGGGCGGTAGATTGTTCCCTTGGCCGGTTCCGGCAGTGGGCACGCCCCCTCCAGGGCCGCCTCCACCTCCGCCACGCGTTGCATTTGGCGGCAGGTGGTGGGGCGTCATATGAGAAATCCTTACTGGACGCACACCACCACCGGGGGCATCTTCCAGCTTAACGGGATAATCCAGAGGTGGACCGATGCGCGGCACGGGCATTTGATAGGGCATCTGATGATGATGATGGGCGGCGGCAGCTGCTGCAGCGGCCACGGCCGAGCCAAGTGATAGGGTCCCCGGTCCCCCCGCCCCCGATGGGCCCGGACCGCCCCCACCGGGTGGACCACCTCCGCGATGGGAGCCCGGTCCCGGTCCCGGAACCGGTCCCACTTGTAACTGTTGTTGCTGCTGAAGCACAACCGCGGCGGCAGCGGCTACTTCGCCGTTCTCGTGCGAACGCTGCTGTTTGCTGGCGGGATGGAGACGCTTCATTTGGCGGGCGGCGTCCAGCACCGCCTCGATGCGATCGGCGCCCTCGTAATTGACGCAACCGCGGCACACTGCCTCCGAAAAGTCATTGATCATCGCCCACGGCATTCGGGGCAAGTCGCACAAGTAGCAGTGCTGCCTTTTCGTTTGCAGCGACATCCTGGAAACTGGAACCTGGATTTCTGCCTGGATGTAGGGATCTCTCTGGAAATCTCTGGTGTGTGCACTCACTGGAATGGCTTAGTGTTTTATTATTCCTTTTCTTTTCTTTATTTTTTTAAAAATATTTTTCTGCTTTTTGTTGCTGTTTTCCTTAGCTTTTGTTATTCATGTTTTCATATTGATTTTCGCACACGCACACACACGCGCGCACGCATTTTTCACCGCGCTTCACCCGAAAAAAATTCACTAATGTTTTCTATTGCGCTGCGCTGCTCACACACACATACCAACAACACACACTTGAACAAGCGCGAGAGCCCGCGCGCGTGAGTGAGAGGAGAGAGAGCGGCAGAGAGTGGAACACGTACACGTATGACGCCAAAAACGTGGAGGAAATGGAAATACAAAAACGAACGAGGAGAACGAGCGACGCAGCGAATAACGGAAAAACTAACCGGACGCCACAAAACTCGCTGACAGAGTGACCTTGGGGCCAACGTGCGAATATACCTGAGCGGCCGGCCAAAACGCACTAAAAAATACGTCTCGGTATACTGAAAATACCAAGGAAATACCAAGCACTGATATATACCACCATGGGCTCAAACCACTGTTGTGACGTTCGCTGAACTGCATCGCGGACTTAAACCTATAAAAATTATATTATTCAAATTTGTATATCCCGCCGTATTAGTAGATCGAAAGATACACTCAACCTATTATATATTCCCAATTAAACAAAAAATTTAATTATATAAACAATAAATTAAGATACAATAAAATATAAATCTATGAAGAATTATATTATTATAAAGTGTTCATTAATTATTATCATTATTTTTTTTTAAGCCAAAATTTTATTTCCATTTTAACTTCTTGAAATTCAAAAATATGATGTAATCCCAACCGATACCGATCCTATTCTCAAAAAATCGTCAATTCTTTTAAAAGGTTTCTTTTTTTTTTAATCCGGTCTTCAACTATCCTAATTATCGTTTTTTTTGTATTTAAATTTGTGTATGTGGTTCAAATTATTTAATCTTACCGTAATCATAAAAATGTTGTTTCAAATGTGCTTTGAATTTAGAAATCTTAACTTATTTCATCTTACCGTAATAATAACCGATACTGATTTTTAAAGGAGCATATATTATTTTTGAAATTTTATGTTTGAATTATTTTTTTAAATCGGTGATCGGGTTTTAACAATCCAAATTAAAGGGGTTTTATTTTGGTTTAAATCTGTGTATCAGAATTGTTTGGGGTTCAATTCGTGGGGTGAAACCCCTTCCCTTTTTTGTACGTCTCTGCTCGATTACGTGCTTGCACGTCATAATGGAAAGACACACGCAAAGCGGCGCTAGGCTAGTGACGAAGCTCGCCAAAATGTGGGTGGTAAAGTTCGTCAGCGAGTCTACCATGCAATGTTCGTGTCCTGCCTGGATACACATCCTATATATATCCTATATACACATACATATATATATATATAGGTGTATATGCGATATGTTTGTTGGTGCTTTGGATACAAAAATGTAGACCTTGAATCTGACATCCTGCATCTCTTTCGCTCCGTGAACAGCTGACTTAGCAGAGCTCTGTAACTGTTAATGAAATTAAAAGCTGAAGCGCGGCAACGTCGCTTATATCCTTAACAAAATGAAAAGGACATCGGAAACCAGTGCGCAAGACAACGAATTGCAAGGACTTGCATATACATGTGGATGTGTGGGTGCTCGCATTGTCCTGGGCTGTTGGCCTGCATCGATTTCCCGACCATGGTCTGGGACAAATTCCATTCCACGACAGCCGTGCATAGCTACATACATATGTACATACATATATCCGTGCGTACATCCTGGAAAAAGGCAATGCGGAAAAGGAGCAACCAGATACACACGAACAAGCAACGACCTCGTAACGGGCTTTTACCCCCTTTTTTCCGACCCACTGTCCTGGCCATCAGTTTAGGCCCACACATTTTACTAAGTCGCAGTTTCGAAAAAAAAACTTTAATGCAAATCGGATAAAATCCGTTTAATACTCTTGCAGAGGATATTATAATTTTAATCAAGAGGACACTATAATATTTATATATTCGTGATCAGCATGGCCAGGCTGGTCGATCTAGTCATGCCTGTCCACTGTCCGTCTGCCATAAAAACGATCGCCAAATTTATCGAAAAAATGTATGATGTTCCAAATTTTCGAAAAGTTGCTTTCTGGAAAAGTGGCCAAAAACCTCCACTTCCATAACTTTTCGTACAGACATCCGATTTTACTTTTAAATGATCGTTGATTAATTCTCTAAAAAACTGTGTTTTCAGTTTGATTTTCTATTTTTGGGTAGATTTTTCGTCTTTCCAAATTTCCGAAAACTGGCTTTCCAGAAAAGTGACCAAAAGCCTGCACTTCCAAGCCCATAACTTTACTTACAAACATCCGGTTTAAAAGTGGCATACCTCAAAATGATTGTGGTTTAACTTTCTAAAACTCTGTGTTATCACATTTTTTTTTATTTTTGGGGATATTTTTCGTCATTTTCATTTTTCAAATTTTTGAAAAATGGGTTTGTAGAAAAGTGTCCAAAATCTGCGGTTCTAAGCTCATAACTTTTCTTACAGACATCCGATTTCCAAGTGGCATACCTCAAAATGATCGTGGTTTAATTCTCTAAAAAACGTTATTTTTACTTTAATTTTTTTTTTGGTCGATTTTTCGTCATTTTCAATAATGTTACCCCTTTCCAAATTTTCGAAAAATGGCTCTGCTAAAAAGTCACCTAGAACATACACTTGTAAGTCCATAACTTTTCTTACAGACATCCGAATTCAATTTGGCATACCTCAAAATGATTGTGGTTTAATTCTCTAAAAATCTGTATTTTCACTTTATTTTTTATTTTTGGGTCGATTTTTCGTCATTTTCAATGATGTAACCCCTTTCCAAAATTTCGGAAAATGGGCTTGCAGAAGAGTGACCCAAATCCTGCACTTCTGAGCCCATAACTTTTCTTACAGACATCCGAATTAAAAGTGGTATACCTCAAAACTATCGTGGTTTGATTCCCTAAAAATCTGTGTTTTCACTTTATTTTTTATTTTTGGGTCGATTTTTCGTCATTTCTATTTTTAAGGCCATAACTTTTCTCACAGATATCTGTTTTTGAGGTGGCATATATCATTTCTAGAACCCGACGCAAGATTTCGTTTCGTATACTACAATAAATAAAAGTTAGTTTGCATTCAGTTTGTTTATTTTTTTCAATTTTCTCTTTTTATTAACAAAAAAAATGTTTTAAATTAAAATCAATGGAGAGTCATATACTACGTTTATACACAAGCTTTATTTGTCAATACAAATCTTTATTTACCCAAATAATTAGGCAATAAATATATAAATGTTAGTAAACTTCTTTACGAATGTTGCTATACTGATATTATCTGTTCAACGTTGTGGAGATTATATGGAATTGAGTTAGTTTTGTTAATACCTAAAATATTTTGAAACATCGAATAGCAGGCGTATAAACGTAGGTATAAGTTGGAGTGGAGTCAAAATACAACACATTATTTTAACCGCATATAAAAATATCGCACATATTTTGTTGTATATAGATAATTAAATGCTAGATCGATTGGGCGGAGCCACTGTTATACTGGCATATATTGGCGTTTAACAGTGGCCACGCTCAAGTGTCATATACATATAAGCAGTTAATTGCAAAGCGTTTCGATCCTATATAAAGGTTTATGTATAATGGCTATATACAGTACACAGTTTAACAGTATAACGGTATTAGGCTTGAGCGTGTGCGTGTTTTGTATAACAGTTAGCGTGTGGGTGTGTATCACTTACAACTAAAATTGCCTTTGAGCAAAAACGTTCTTATACGATTATAAAAGTTAGACTTTTCCTCCACAATACAAAATAATGTTGTTCCTAGCATGGTTAATTATTGTTCATGGAATAAGAGGACGGGGGGGCGGATGGGTGGATAAATCGATAAATAATAAATTAGATTTAAGCACTAACATGGAATACGTTTATCTATATAGTTATGGAATATATATATAAATATATGGTGTATATCAAAAAATATTTAAACCACAATTTATCTAGTTAAAGTTCTTTTCGTTCCATTGTCTTTTTTGTGGGTGGGCTCCTCTTTCCCCGCAAGGATTAATTAGATTCTTTCGTTCTTCCCTCAGCTTCATGGCACAAGTTTCTTCCCTCTCATCATCTGTAACTCTCTATCTCTTTCTCAATATAACTTTATGTCAGACAATGGTGGGCTAAAAAAGTAATTGCTTAGCATTTTAGTTGAGTTCGTTAGGTTAGTCGAAACAGTTGTTACCCTGTTGTCTTAAATACTATAATTATTCGCATGGTTTATACAATCTATGTAAATATTGCAACTTTGTGTTTTTTTTTTCTTAACAGGCACTTAACCTTCGGTTTGTTTAAACTTAAAATGTAATGTTAGAAACAAAATATAAACACTATTCGTAGAGTGTATAACAGTTTTCGTACAGCTTTTTGAGCATTACTATTATAATTGTGTAGCTGCTCTTCTTAAAATTTGTTTTCAACCGTCTTCAAAATTGTCGTCGATTGCCACTTTTAGAGTTGATTTCTGGTTTATACCTCAAATTAACCATTAACAGATTCATTCAGTTTTCAATTCCAAAAGTGTCGCTCTAGTTCGATATTCGTTTTTAAATTTTTTGTTGTGTCTTTCGTAATCGAATTCTGTATTTTGTTGGAATGTTGATTTTGTCATGTGCGTATATAACAGTTGAGTTTACAACAGCGGTACAGTTCACTGGTTAATTTACGTTATTTCCATTTTAAAGGCATTTAAACAGTTATTAAAAATGACTGGTTACACTGAAAAAATTATTGAAATGTTACAGAAATTTAGTAGTATTATGGTTAAATAGTGGAATACTTATTTCGGTACATTGGAAAAGCGAACGGTATTATGAATTACAACAGTTACGTGGTAAAAACAATTAGGCTAATTACAACAGTTAATCAGTAGAACATTAAACTGCTTAAAAGAGCTCCCTGAGTGGAACAGTACACTGTGCACAACGCTTGACAATCAATAATATAGAGCAAAGCGAATTTTGCCAGCTAGCAGCGCGTATTGAAATGCGTGCGAACCGGTGGCGGTGGTGCTCGCCTCCTTCTTTCGCCCCCGACCGGATTCGTCGATCCCGCGGCACCAGTCCGATATCCCTGAAGGTGACCATTGGCGGATCCCGATGCGGGTGATGCTCCGACAGATGCGCCCGTTGCCGCTGCCTCCTCACGCATTTTCTGCTTCTGATCGCTGAGACGGGCTCCCAGGCGATGCACCTTCTCCGGACTGAGAATGCTCAGGCGTGTGGTCTTTGAGGATTGTTGTGGCTGCTGTTGCTGGTAAGCAGCGGTCGCTAAAAAGTCAAAAGAAGATCCGACTTTAGTTAAATGCCGATAGATATTGACGGAATAATCAATTTCAATTTCAATTTGTAGCACGCAACATACCCGTTAAGTCTAATTTGAGCGCATGACAGTACTTACCATTGGTCAATCGCTGGGCCGTGGCGGCGGTGTGCCTCTGGGCCAGATGCTTGCTGGGGGATCCTGGCCTGCTGCTCCTGGTGGGTGAGACACCATTGCTGGCGGGAACTCCTTGGATTGTGCGACTGGGCGGTGGCTTTAGCGGCTTTCCTTTGCTATTGGTCGATGGGAGGCGATGATTGTTGCTCGTTCGCTGCGGCGGCAGCTGGGGGGGCACACGTGATTGCGGCGGGATTGGTAGCGTCAGTGCCATCTTGTGCTTCTTTGGCAACCAATCTGGAGCGGGTGGTGGACAGCTGGTTGTCTCATTACCTTCACTATGTAAATTAACACTACTACTGATGCTGGGCGGGTCGGTGGTGATGCTACTGTTCTGACTTTTTGCTGTTGTGCCGGCCTTGCTCCTTTTCGGCGCCGGCGTGGCCAATTGTTTGCCAACTCCGCTGGAAGCCAAATGCTCTAGGGATTCCGCATGGTGCAATTTTTGCCCTGCACTTGCTGCCGGCTGATTTTTTCGTCCAAAAATGGGCGTCTGGTTGATGCGCTGCGTGCGAGGCGGAGGCGGTGGGCAATTGTTGCCACCATTCAGTGCCGCTGCCTCGTGCTCCAAACGCTGGAACATCTTTAATGCCACTGGTGGGGTTTTGAAAAAATTCCTCATCGAGTGCTGGGATTGGTTAAAGTTCCGCCGGCTGGCCTCCTCCAAATGCTCGAATTTGCTGCGACACTGATGCAGCCGGGTGCGCATATCGTCGATGGCCAGGCGATGCTGGGAATCCGTCCTGGCTGTGTTCTCCTCCAACTCCTCCTTGGTCGTGTTCACTGGCTTTTCGTCTTCTTGGGCCGTTGGCAAACTGTTCACATCATGGTAATTCAAACTCGTATCGCAACTGGAATCCACATCGGAGTAGGTGTTCAGATCCCTTACATCCTGCAGCTGCAGTTCGGCACCGGGTCGCAGGTCCACCAAGTAACCTCTTTCACCAAACGGACGACATTTCCTGAGCGCCTGCTTTAATGCTCTTTCCTTGGACTCTGTTTCCGGCGTGAGATTACGGCGCTCCTCTTGAGCGCCCAGAAATCGCTGGCGACGCCTGGCACGCATACTATCCCGCAATCTCTCACCGCTCGGCGAGAAATCCTTGCCGAGATGCGGTGATTTGGGTATATCCTGCGGCTTTATAACCAGGTTCTCCTTCTCCTTTTCCACGGTTGAAATTTCTGTTTCAATCGCAATCTTGACCACCTCATCGAGATTATTCAAGCTACGCTGGGAGGTGGGTGACAGGGCATCCTCGGAGCTGGCGTACCACTCCTGGAAGTTCTCGATTTCGTAAAGGAGACGCTCGGGTGGCACACGATCGGCAGCCAGGTCGTCGCCCAGCCGCTGAAGCCACACGTGCAGGGTCTCAAAGCAAGGACGCAGATCCGGATTGAGGTCGCAGCACACGAAGGCCACTTTGACGAAAGCTTCCGGACATTGGCAGCAGAACTTCTCGCGGAACTCCTGCTGATTGAGGCTGAAGTCTGAGTTGCGGGGCATGAAATCAGGATCCGCTTCCACGCGTCCAATAATCTGCAAAATATTTGATAATTTATTTGAAAAGTTTGCAAGAAAAGTAGTAAAATTTTAATTGGTTGTAAACGAAGCAGCGGCTCTTAATATCCAATCTACATAGTGTATTAAAACGGTCTGAATATTTACTAATTAAATTAATATCTAGATGTAACAGCATTAAAATTATACATTTTATATAATTCTTTAATAAATAAATAATAATCTGTTGAGACAGTCGCTTCACCGTTTACCACAAGCTTCTTTGCATTCATCCTGCTCTACTACTGACTCAATCTCACCTCACACAACATAATGCCAAAGGAAAAGACGTCGACCTTCTCATCGTACTTGAGGCCCTTCATCATCTCGGGTGCCATCCAGTAGGGATTCCCGACCACCGTGTATCGTTGCCTTCGTTGCCTGCTCTTGCTGCGCCTTAGAGTTCCGCCCGGCGACATGGCCGCATCGCTACCAGCTCCCGATCCATAGCCACCCGGAGTTCCATTGCCGCCTCGGTCAGAGGATGACACTCCACCGGGCAAACGCGGTGCGTCCACACTGCGTGCTAGTCCAAAATCCGCCACTATAACCGAACGATCCTCGCGCACCAGACAATTCATCGAGTTCAGATCACGATGGATGATGTTCATCGAGTGCAGGTAGCTCATGCCACAGGCAATATCCCTGGCCAAGCAGACGCGCTGCGGCCAGGACAGGATCTGGGCAGAGTCGTGGATCAGCTCCTTGAGACAACCACCGGCCACATATTCGGTGACCATGTGCAGTTTCTTCTCCTTGTACAGCACTCCAATAAATTTGAGCACATGCCGATGGTCCAGCAAACGGAGAACAGCCACTTCCTTGATGAAATTCCTTTGCGCTTCCTCATCCGCCCGATGGAGCTCCTTGAGGACCATCACCTCGCCACTCTGGCGATGGGTGACCTTGAACACCTTACCGAAAAAGCCCTCGCCCAACTTTTCGCCAATAACAAGATCGGAGGCTCGAAAGATTCTCTGAGGTTTTTGGACCACTCGACAGGATTGCGTCCTGGACAGATCGTAGAGCTGG
This sequence comes from Drosophila fuyamai, assembly GCA_018153365.1. Classification (NCBI taxonomy): domain Eukaryota; kingdom Metazoa; phylum Arthropoda; class Insecta; order Diptera; family Drosophilidae; genus Drosophila; species Drosophila fuyamai. The sequence goes on from JAECXW010000062.1 coordinate 9,875,095, forward strand.
GGATGTGCCGAATGCTGTTGCGCCTGATGCTGTTCATCGAGCAACTTGGACAGACTGGAGCATCGCTCCTTCTCCTTGAGTTGGGTCATTGCCGCGGCTCCGGCTGCCGGTGGTATGGTGGTTGAGGCATTGCTGGCTTGTCGCAGTTTCCTGGCCTTCGATCCCTGTTCGCCCGGCGTCTTATAGAGTCGCTCCCTGCCCACCTCCACACTGGAGGCCGAAGTGCTGAGCGGCAGGATTAGCGTGGACGCTGACATGGCCCTCTGGATATCCGCTTGGCTGCAGGAGCGGCACACTTGCACCGGGTCATGCTCCACGGTCAGCTGCAGCATCTTTTCATTACTCCGTATCAGTTTGTCGATCTGCTCCACTGAAGAATCACTGACTGGCGTACCGTTCACCTCCAGGATGCGGTCGCCAATGTGCAAATTAGTCAGATTCACATCGATTCTGGGGAGGGAAATGTAAACCAGAGATTAGAGGGGATTCTTTTGGATTTGCTAGCTTTGTTGGTTAGGTTATTACTCAAGGAGTGTTACCTATAAGGCGCACCACAACACTGTTCCGCCACCGAGGTCAGCCAGATGAAGAAGTTACAGAACAAACTATTCCGTTTTTTATTTTGTTTATTTTGGGTTAGCATGTATTAAGGGGAAATAGGCGTAGGACGAACCACAAGCGGAATTAGTATAAGATGAAAAGTACTTTGCTAAAGCTAACTAACTACATAAACTGTGACATCGGGCAAACTCAAAATACAACGAAAAGAAAGCCACAACGCAATCAATAACTTCTTTACAAATACAAAAACGATAGTGCAATTATATATAATTTGTATCATTTCATTTTAGATTCGCAAATAATGGACAAATATAATAGGGCTGAGTTTAAGCGATTTAAAGGAAATGTAATATTTATACTTATACCCTTGCCAATTGAATTCACAAACTTTATCAACATGTAGTAGATCATCACTATTTGTATACATAACCTATTACTTATATTGGCCAAAAATGTGCAGACTTCAAAAGATCCATATCATAAGGACAAATTTTTAAAAATATATATAAAAAAATGAATTTTCTTGAATAGGGATTCATTTACAAAAATTACAATTGAATATTCAAAAACAAATGAAAAATATAGCATATGTAGCTTAGGTCATTTTAAAACTCTTTCTGTCTTTTAAACTTTTAAATTGAAGCACAAATTTAAATCGGTGATTTTTTTATTGTGGGAAAAAAAGCTTATAAAAAAATTGTATTATAGAATTATTATTACTTTCGCTTCTAAAAATACGAATGTTTAATGAATGTGCCTACATTTACATCATTTTCTTAAAAGCAAAGTATGTAGATAAGTAGTAGTAGAAAGTGAACAAGAAGAGATACAACAAAAAAAAGAAAATCTAGCAAATAAAATAAAATAAAGGAGTAACCAAGATCGATAATAGATAAATGTTTATGAGGATGATGACCTTAATTAACCAAGTCACTTACTCTGTAATTCGGACTGTGGGACAACCATCGTCCAGGGCCACTCCGTCGACCCTCAGACCCGGAGTGGCGTCCTTGGGTATCTCCACCAGACGGATGGAGTGCATCGGCTTGCCGGCCGTTGTGATTCGTGCCTTGGCATCCGCCGGCTGGCAGGATCGCTTGCCATAGCACTGGCCACAGTAGAGCTTCGACCGCTCGACCAGCGCATACGATTCACCCTCGCCGATGAAGGAACCACATGCTGCGCAACAGAAGCACTCCGGATGGAATTTGTGTTCGCCGGCCACCATTACGGGTCCGGTGATTACGGCCGTACACTGCTGGCAGGCATCGCCAAACCGGCCGTAATAATCCTCCCGGCAGTACAGTAGACCCTCCCGCTCAAAGTACCAGTTGTGCAGGTGACCCTCGCAAACGGAGCAGCGAAAGCAATCGCAGTGCCACTGTTGACCCAGAGCCATCACGATGGGCTCCTCCGGATGGGGCAGTAGCTGACCCCGGCAATGAGCGCACAATCCTGATCCCGGTCCTGATCCCGATCCTCCTCGTCCGCCATTTTCCCGCAGGCGTTGCTGATGATGATGCATGGAATGTTTTTGTGCCTTGGCCCGATTACGTTAGCACTAAGGGAGAAAGGCAAGGGGGGTGAAAAGATATTAGCGAATGACGGAATAGGTATTAAATATAGTAAATATAGACTGACAGTCACGGAAAATGAGCCACATAATTCCAATAGTCGTAAACAAGTCAGTAAAACTAAGTTGTGTATAAATAAAGCTGAATAATAATATTATGTATTTATTATTTTCAGTTAAAGATTAGATTAGGATCCTTCGTAAAACCGTAGTATGCATACAAACATAAATATTTATTTCGATTTATAATAAATCCTCTTTAAAGATAATGAAATTGTGATATATTTAGTTGTCTGATCCCAACTGTTTTAATAGACAACTGAACATTGTCTGTGTTTTTATGTTGTGTAGAGTCGAAAGCAAGATAAGAAGTTAGCTATCTCTTGAAAAGCTGCATATTAATGTAATATGTATCTTTTGAAATATGTATCTTTTCGGTAACTTAAAATGATGTTGTTTGACAGATACTTAAATTTCGTTCTTTGAGCGACAGGGACTGTAGGTTAAATTAAAGAAATGACAAAAAATAAAAATGTATGAATCGGTAGTGATTGGTTTAGGGTTCAGTTGGACTGCACTCGCGATAAAGACTGAGTCAACCCCTCCGATGGAATGCAAAAGCCGCCTGATTTTTGATTGACTGTTCGGCGTTTCTTGCTTGGATCATCTATTCACATACAAATGTAAATATGTAGATTTCTCAACATTGACCGTGAAAACGGAGTAGATGCGGCAACAACCATGGGTCTTCGAAGCAACTGCAATAATCACAATTGCACTTCAGCTGTGCTAACTGTAGTTGTTGTGCTCCACCCCGCTCTCGCCCCCGTAAACTATGCCAATGAATGACGAATGCACTCACACACGCGTTAGGGCACAGTGGGCAATAAACCATAACTAAGACCCCATTAAGTTGAGAATGAAGCGCGGTTTGGCCTATTTTAAACAAACAGCTATGTATATAATTAACTTTAATATTATAACAGTAAGTTTAGTCAATTAGGAAATTATTTGTTATTTAATCGTAGCACACAGTGGCACTAGATAATAATTTCGTTTAATCAACTGTTACCATCGTGGCTTGCAGCCAATTTATGTTAATTAAGGCAATTAATTCACTAAGGCAGTTTTGTTTATTTTTGACCATGAAAATTTATAAATTTGCCCACTGTGCGAAGGCAGAAGCACAACATGCACACATGCCCGCTGGCGCACACGAACACGCGTACAGGTGCTGCATACTAGTACACACACATATACACTGTTCCAAAATGTGTGTGGGGGAACGGGAACAACAACGACATTAACAAATGTCCCAAAGCAGATACAACAACAACTGGTTTTAACAACATGCGCGTCTATTGTTACCTGTTTGTTGTTGTTTCTGCTGTTGTTGTCGTTTTTGTACACTACATAAAGCCAATCACACACACACACACACTTACATAATTGTTCGTTTGTATTGCCATTGACTTGACGCACATTGCACATTTGTTAGGTTTTCTTCGCCTTTTTTTTATTCAACCACAAATCCCGCCATGCAAATAAATTATTGGCCACCACTGCCGAATTGCACGGATCTAATTTAAATGCCGACGCACAACTCGCGAACTCAAACAATAAAAAAGAAATGCATAATAAACAAAACAACAACAAAACCACACAAAATAAAATACAATCGTGCCAGAGTGACCGTACACCTATCATTAAAATAATCCTAACCTATCGGCCATTTATCTGCAACTCAAAAAATTTTAAAATACTATACAATCGATTTAAATAATTCTTTTTTTTATTGCTATTTTAAACTATTTGGAAAGATAAAGAAGAAAATTTATTTTTCTGCAATATGATAACATTCTAAAAATGGAAAAATAGATTTTTATGACAAAGGCAATGCGGTCAATTTAAAGAATACGATTCAAAACAATTTAACGGACCAATTGGAATAACTTTATTGTTTTAAAATATATGGTCTAAGCTAGCTTATTTTCTTTACATATGTAATTATTCAGAGATTCCAGAATTTATTTATTTTCAAATAATTATGAATATACCCATCCATTAGCAATGAAAATTGGTGAATGTTTTGATGTTGATAATGAAATACTTTCGTTTTGTAACAAAAACAATACTGTCTTCAGCGTTTATTTTATTGTATACTTATCATTAGCGTCTCTCACCAGTTTTTTTTTTGGTCAGTTGGAAATAAAAAAGTGAAAACAAAACATTCTAATAAATTAAGTTTACAGGGAATAATCAATTTGCCTACAATCCTTTAACCCTGGGCGGTGTTCGTCCTGCTGGCGGAACTGCTGCTCACTGCCGCAGTTCCCTGCTGATCCTTGGCGGCCACCACGTTCTCCACGGCCTGAACTTGCTCCTGGATATCCCGCCGCTCCTGCTGACGCACCAGCTCGAAGTACAGGCCTCGCTTGGCCATCAGTTCGTCGTGTTTGCCGGTCTAAGGATTAAAATAAAAAACAATTAATAATTGAAAGTTTTTATAAAATGTCAGGCCTAGTAATATCGTGTTTAGATATTAAAATAATCTTAAAATTGAACATATCAGATAGGTAAGTATAAAAAAATTTAAAAAAATAAAGAATTGTTTCAGTTTAAGTAACAGCATTGGCAATAATTTACCTTTTAACAATATACATATGTATATTAAACCTACTTTTAATAAAGCTACATAATCTTTCAATAATCATAACTTACTCATTGGACAATATGTAATAGCACACTATCGTATAAGTTATACTTTAAGATTTAGGCAAGCCCTTAAAATAAATACTTGAACAATAAGTTCTTCGAAATCAAGATTTATCTAATACTAAGGAGAAACTCCTTATTACTATCACTATTTTTTTGGGTCAGCCCGAGGACATCTAATCAAAGGCCATACAACTCACCTCCACTACGCGTCCCTGGTCAAGGACGACGATGAGGTCAGCGTTTCGTATCGTGGACAGCCGATGGGCGATCACCAAAGTGGTTCGATTCTGCACCGCTGTGTCCAATGCCTTCTGCACTTCGGCCTCGCTGGTGGCGTCCAGGGCACTCGTCGCCTCGTCCAGGATGAGGATGCGCGGATTCTTCAGCAGGGCCCGGGCGATGGCGATCCGTTGCCGCTGACCACCGCTCAACTGGGTGCCCCTTTCGCCCACATGCGTCGCATATCCGTCGGGCAGGGCTGTGACAAAGTCATGCGATTGCGATAGTCGCGCTGCCGCAAACACATCCTCCTCGCCCGCATCCGGTTTGCCATAGCGGATATTCTCCAATATCGAAGTGCCGAACAGCACCGGTTGCTGTTCGATGAAACCGAGGACATTGGCCCGCAGCCAGTAGGGCGAGATGTCCGACAACTTGTAGCCGTCCAGCTTGATATTGCCCGCCGATGGTTCATAGAAGCGCTCCACCAGCGAAGCTATCGTCGACTTGCCCGATCCACTGGCTCCAACCAGGGCCACCGTCTGGCCCGGGCGGAGCGTCAGGCTAAAGTCCTTGAGCACCACCTACGGCGAAGGAAGAAAAGGTTAGTGTCAGTAGGAATATGGCACGCTTGATACCAATATTAGCTATTATATAGTTAATTAAATTACTTTTTTATATCATCCCAGTGGTATTCTTTATATCACTTATCAGTAAATTGAAACCTATAAATATTTGTGGCTGTGGTAAAATTGTTATCTATTCCGGAAAGCGATTGGAAGTTGGTGAATAGTGTGTAATCAAGGTATCAGTCTGTAAGTTATAATATATTGCTCTTTTTTTCGAAACTCAAGGTTTTTCTAATAAGGGAGGGGAACGTGATTTTAAGACAATCTCTAAGATAACTCACATGATCGGGCCGCATGGGATATGCGAAGGAGACGTTCTCGAATCGGATCTCGCCGTGCAGACGCTCCTGCGGGATTATGTAGCCTCGGAGCAGCTCCACCTGCGGCTGGAGCGACAGGAATTCGAAGACCCTGCTGCCAGCCGTCATGCCCCTGATCATGGTGCCCAGCAGGATGGATCCCTGGGCGAGGGATCGCTGCACACCCTGCGAGGCCACCAGGAAGGCCATCAGGGCACCCGGCGACAGGCTTTCCGTGGACATAAGGTGACCGCCCATGAACAGCGTGGATAGGACTAGTGTGTTGAGGAAGAAGTTGGTTAAGCCCTGGAAGACGGCGATGCCGTAGCCGAGTTCCTGCGCCAGGCGAGCTGCCTCATTGGTCTCCGCCTCAAACAGCTGCATCTCGCGGTATTCACATGCACTGGATCTTACCGTCCGGATGTTGGACAGTGCCTCCTCGCAAACGCCGGTCGCCCGTTCCGCCTGCGCCTGTGAGCTTTTGCTAAGCGAGCGCAGTTTCTTGCCCAAATAGGACATGAACATCACCACACACGGGACACTGGCCAATGCGATGGCTGCCATGTGCGGGGAAATCATAAAGAGCGATATGCTGCCACCAATTAACTGGGCAGCACTTCGCAATCCCTGGGCCACGAACTGTTTGAAGGAGGTCTTGAAGTCTTGCACATCGGCTGTCAAGCGGTTGACCAGCTCCCCCGTCCGATTCTCATCGAAGAAGGCAATGTCCTGGACGACAATTTGCGTGAACAAATCCTGACGCATCTTGGCCGCCATCTGCTCGCCAACCCGGCTCAGCAGGTAGATGTACATGAAGGTGAATCCCGACTGCAGCATGTACAGGCTCAGCAGATTGCCGGCCGGTTTGCTCACGTCCTTCACAAACGAGTTGTTGATCGGATCCGTCACGTACGTGTTGGCATATCTCGCCAGTGTGTTCACCAGGTCGCCCAGCAGGTTGGGGATGCGGATGTTGATGTAAGCCACTATGAGGGCGGCCTGCAAATAAGGGGAGTTAAATTAGTATATAAGTAGATATCCCTCAATTAATATTGAATTATTTTAATACAATGATTGCTTTAATTTACTATAGTTAAAATAGTTTGATAAATGCTTGGATTTACCTAAGCATCTTGAAAACGATTTTTTTTGTATAAATCTGCCCTTTTCCAAAACTTAAATAAAAGTACATATTACATACTGAATAGATAAATATCGTATTTCAAAGAAGATAGGCTCTAAAAAAAAATTGCAAAACAAAAAGTTACATTTATTTACACTATTTTTAGTATTTAGTTATTTCTCTGTAGCTCTCAAAGTGATTGATTTATGACTGACACTATGTTGCTGGTTTTAAGGGGTTTTTTGGATTGCGTCTAATGATTTTTGATTATTTTTCTCTATTGATACTTGTTCATAACCACTAGTTGCTTTCCTGCTTGACACTATCCTACTGGTTGGATGGTCTCTGATCTCTGTGTGATCGAAGCACTCACGCATATGGCCCCGATGAGCTCCCAGAGATGCGGCTCCAGGTAGGTCCACAGCCGTTGCCAGTCGAACCGATGCTCGTCCGCCGGCTCCTCCTCCTCCTTGCGAATGGCCAGTCGACTGCCCTCGCAGTGGACGATCGCCCCCCGCCCCGCCCACCAGGAGCGGGCGCCCAAGCCGAGCGACAGACTTCCACCACCCCACAAAAGTAGGCGTGTCGTGTGTAGCAGGCGGCTGGCGTTTGTGGGCGGAAGCGCGGGCGCGGGCGGATGAGGCGGTGCTCCTTTGGCGTTCGTGCCGCGCAGATGTTGTCGCATCAGGCGGGCGGCATTTTGGAGGCGTGGCAGTGGCTGCTGCGAGGGCTGCAGGAGGTGGCGACTGCGGGAAAAGGACGGTCAAATCAAGTTAGTGAATTGATGACATAACCGGAGTGAGGGCAAAGGGGGGTGTTTTCATGGCCAAGTGCTGCTGGTGCTGCTGCTACTGGCGGATCCACCATTCCTGATCCCCGATGGCACCCCCTACCTGAACAAGTCGCTGCTGCGGCCGCAGTTGGACACGAGTAGGCGCAGCATCTCTTCTCGTCTCGCGTGGCTTGCAAATATCAACAAAATACGCAAGCGCTAAGGCATCAGTGTTATTGTTGTTGTTTCCCGTTCTGTTGCTGCTGCGTGTTGTTGTTGTTTTTCAGCTGGTGGTGGGGCGCTGGCGATAGAAACTTACGCATGTGGTCACTGATAGGCAGCTGCAAATATATCGAATATTTTGGGGGAATTCCCGTAAAAATCGATATGTTAAGCTTTCAAGTTTAATGATGTTATCTTAAATTACAACTAAAAAAATTTATGAATCGTTGACTAACGTCTTCTTATTATTAGTTTTAGATGGCCTAACACAAGAATACAAAACTTTTCGACTTCTTAACAAGAGAAATGCCAGCTTAGTAGCACAATAATGCAAAAAAACCTGAGATTCTTTAGACCATTAAATTCCCTGTTTCATGAAAAACACAAGAATAAAGAAATTAAAAACTAATTCTTTAGAATATTTTGGTCCACTTTTATATTATTTCTTTGGAAACCATTTTCTATGAGAACACCGCTATACAAATATTTGTTCATATATGGAGGTTGTTCAAGTGTGTATTATAACAACACAAATAAGCTGATTGTTTTTAAAGAATTAAAAGACAAAATGTAAATAATAGTTTTTAAAGTGTTTTCTCCATGATTAATTTATCGCCTATCTTAAAATTAGGACCAATCAATGATCATCTGGGCTCTTAATAATTAAAATTGAGCAAATTTAATTGCAAATGAGTTTAACTGAAATTTCAATATTAATTTTTTTTAATACCCATCTCTAAATCTTGTTGTCTTTATCCCATCTTTGGCATGTGCACAGTCTGGCCATCCTAGCTACCCGTCCGCTCGCCAGTCTGGCAACGCCACGAAAGTCGAGTTGGCATTTGGGAGATTTTGCTGCGTTCGGATCGAATAAATTCCATAGTTAATTGTTTAAAAACCGAATACGACGCTTTAGCAATTAGCAAACAAGTAAATGTATTGTTTAGTCAACTGCCAGAGAACAGTACTACGTGCGTGTAAATAAGCAAGCGATTTGTGTAAGTCAGTGTGCAGCGTAAGCTAATTAGAAGACGAAGAGAAAAAGGAAAGGGACATCGACACTTGTGCCCGCTGTGTGTGTGTGTGCGTGTTCCTGCTTGTGTGTGTGTGTGTTTACGTGCAGAGCGGCTCTCCCGTAAATTTGGCTGTTTTATTTTTATAAGAAATTGACAAAGACAACTGCTAAGTGTTTTGGTTTTTTAGTTAATGGGATGGTCAAAATAATTGTGGTCAGTTTTGCAGGAACACCGGACTCAAATTGCAACCCTGCTTATTTTTCGCCGAGAAAGAGAGAGCACTCTCTTTCTCTCCCAACCACTGCTCCAAATTTTTATTGCTCCCCAGAGAGTGTTTTCACTTTTGACTTACGGGGCAAAAAAAAAAAGAAATATGTAATAATTAAAAATAAGCAAGGAATATGCAAAAGTCAGTCCTCGAAAACAAGTACAAAATTATAATCAGTGGCGTAGAGAAAGGTACGAAATGCATCAGAAAAAACCTGCTGCGTCAAGAGAACAAAAACAACATCAGTAAAAGAGAGCAAAACGGTGGTAACAAAACGTAAAAGAAGAAGAGGTAGAGTGGGGGCAATATATGGCGAACGTCCACGTAAACTTTTAACTTTTGCTTTTCGCTCATTGCAGCACTGTAAACCTATATTATATTCGAAATTGTTTCAATTTCACTTGCGTATTTTCCATCGCTCTTCACGAATCCCAACAGGAATTGAGGAAAAATCAGGGAAAACGGGTAATTTTCCATAAAAACTGGTTTCGTTCATTGAACCGCTCCACAAATCGAACAACCCACCACCTGCACACTTCCCTGAAAACTCCATTTAACACCTTAAACCCCCTTATGGATCAATTGTCTCGGAAGAAATTCCTGGATACGAAGGATTTCTAAGACAACAAGATTTCTTGGTTATCTTAAAAACTCCATAGCAATAAGGTATAATTAAAAACATGCCACAATTTTGTTTCTATTGAACGATAAGATAAATCTGGGTGAATTCCAGGTTTGTAAATCTCTAGGGCTTCATATACGTGTACAAATTAGATCTATTATCGTAGACAATAAATAATATTGTCGTAACATTTTGGATCATTTAAACAATGTTATTGTAATCTGATGATATATAGGATAGCTATAATTTAATTGATTGTATCCAAAGATGAAAGATGTCACTGCTACTCTCATATTTTGAATTTAAAAATGAATATTACCCAAGTTTGATTAACTAAATTTCAAAAATTGTCTGTTTCACCTCTTTTTCTAGCTCCAACATGTTGCACAACAATGCGCCCTGGCTGCCACCGCATCAGCAGCAGCAGCAGCAGCAGGCACCGCAGCAACATCCAACTCCCCAGCAGCAACATGCAACGCCCCAGCAACAGCAACATTATCCTGCCCAGCAGCAGCAGCAGTATGCCAGTCAAATGTTCCAGCAACAGCAGCCAAACTACTGGCCGGAGGATCAGCAGCAGCAGCAGCCCCAGCAATCGCTAAACTACAATAACTACTTTGGGGGACTGCAGCAGCAACAGCCGGTGCAGCAACAACACCCTTTGCAGCAGCAACAACTGCACCCACAGCAGCAACAGCCTACGCAGCAGCAACATACAATGCAGCAGCAACTGTATTATCCCACTCACCAGCAGCCCCAAGTCCCGGCTCCAGCGGAACAAGCTCTGGACTCGTTTGACAACAATAATAGCGAAGGAGGTGGTGGCCGAACCGATGGCTGGGGGGATTGGGACGATTGGAACGATAACAGCAACAATAACGTCAGCAACATAAGCAACAGCAACGAGGGCTTGTTGGAACCATCGGGACAACTGCTGGCGGATTCCTTTAACGTGCAGTCCTCGCCAGGCAGTTGGCAAGCCTTTGCCACCGGTAATAATACCAATAATAATGTGGAGCTACCGCCTCCAACGGAACAGCAGGCACCACCGCCATTGCAGCAGCAATCGACACCATTGTTGCACCACCAGCAGCCGCAATCGCCGCCAGAACTTGGCCAGGAACCAGAACTAGATGCCATTGTGCCACCTCAGGCTTTCCAAAACCAGCCAGCAGTTGCAGTTTCTACGGGAGCACCACCACCCGCATCACTAGCATCATTTCCCGCACCATTGCCTTCTGTGGAATCACCACTATTTGCTGTAGCAGCTCCTCCAGCACATCTCGCAGGGGTAGGAGCACCACCAGCACCATTGGTTCCCGTGGGAGCAGCAGCAGCACCCTTGGTTCCCGTGGGAGCAGCAGCAGCACCCTTGGTTCCAGTGGGAGTACCGCCATCAGCGACTACTGCTGGCATTGCACCACCGGCTGCACTGCCTCCCAGCTTGACTCCAGCAGCTGGCAACCCCTTCAAACGCTCCACGGGTCTCAGCAAGCGAGTTAACATAATGGCCAATCCGGCAGAAGGAGCTCCTTCGCCACCAGCACCCGCTGCAATGGCTCCTGTGGCTCCTGTGGCACCAGTGGCACCGGTAGCACCAGTAGCACCAATAGCACCACCGGCGGAACAGCTTTTTGGTTTGCCAGCAGAAGCTCATGGAGATGGTTTCAATTTGCTAGCGGCACCACCTGTTGATGCTTCGTTCGGAGCTCCACTGGGAGTACCTATTCCTGCACCCATTCCTGCACCAGCCGCATCGCTCTATGCACCGCAACCAACAACCCTTCTGCAACCAGTCGTCCAGACGTTGGAACCGGACAACCAGGAGGTTCTCTCTGCGCCGAATGACGAGCGGGCCCAGTACTTGCAGACGAGTCATCTGTCCGAGCAGTTGGGCGAAGGTGAAGCGGATCAGGATGCGGGTCTGCTGCCGCCACCGGGCCTGTCGCGTCTGGTTTTGGGCCAACCGGAGTTGGACTCGCAGCAGCAGCGCCTGGTCACTGGAGCCACGGAGCAGCCACCGCTGAATGTGGCCCAGGCGGCTGCCCTGCACATGCAGGAGCGTCAGGCGGATGGCGAGGATACCTCCGATGGCGAACAGCAAGTGCGTAACATACAAACGCCTCCGCGACGCGTGGTCACGGGCGTGGAAACCAGCGCCCCCGTTTCGCTGTCCTTGAGAGAGCAGCGAGAAGTGGTGCTAGATGGCGAGAATCTGGAGGATCGCGAAGCTATTCCGCCACCAGCACTGGCCTTCCCCCAAATTCCACCTGCAACAGTACCATACAATATGCATCACAATGTTCTGCCCGACGAGCCGGAACAGCTGCATCACAACAATCCGCCACAGGCCGTGGCACAAGTAAATCAACCGCAACAACTGCCGCATCTGCAGCAGCAGCAGCAGCAACCTCCGCTGCAGCAACAACATCCAACTCAGCTGGAGAAGAAGCGTGCGGCGGCGGGACGACGTACGAACGCCTCGCTGGATTTGGAATCCGAGGACGAGTCGGATGAGTTCCTGCAGAGCGAACGGGAGAGGGATCGCGAGCGTGAGCACCGCGATCAGATGGAGGAAAGGCGCGGTCGAGGCCGCAGCCATGGTCATTACACTTACGATGGTGAAACGGAGGATTCTGTACGTGGTGCAGCCCACCACGAGACCAAATCCTTGAGAGAAACGCATCACAGACGCAACCACGAGTCCACGCGCTCGCGTCGCCACCAGGAACCCGAGGTGGAGCGGGAAAGGGAGCGGGATAGGGAGCGTGAGAGAGACAGGGATCGTGAGCGAAACTGGCGGCGACGATCCAACAAGTATCACAGTGGTGGCGAGGACCAGGAGCGCTCCTATGATCACTCGCGTCGCTACAACAACAGCACCTATGACGGCGAATCGGATAATCCGGAAATTAATCACCTGGGCGAAGGAGAACTGGACGGTGGCATTGGTGGCACAGGCGGAACCGCCGGTAGCGGTGGCCGGAGCAGCAAAGTTGATCGCCAGCGACGCAGTGCCGCCGAGGAGGAGTTCGACGATTACGAACGGGAACGTGACCGCAATCGTCAGTATTCCAGACGCTCCACCAAGCAGCAATCATCGGCTGAAAAATCCCGTTCATCCGGCGGACGACGTAGCTACGATAATCAGGGACGCAGTGGTCGACCAGAAGATGGCCGCCGACGGAACTTGGACTACTACGAGGAGTACCGCCGCAAGAGCTCACGTAACAGTGATCTCGAGAAGGATCGCATCAATGGTGGCAATACGAGCGGTGGTGGCGGAGCTGGTGGTTCCGGATCTGGCAAGCGTCGCAACTACGATCAATATGCGGCATCCAGTACCTACGATCCGTACGGAATGTACGAGCAAATGTCACGCAATCCACAAACGTACGCCGATATGTATGCCAAGTTCTACGGCCAGATGATCGCAGCAGCGATTCCTGGACTTGTGCCCGGAACTGTACCGGTGACCGCTGCACAGTTGGTGGCCGCCACGAGCGGACGAAGTGTCAGCGGGAGCAGTGAGGCCGCCCTGCTCAGGGAACGAGAAAGGTTAGTTCCTCCTTTACCCAGCCATTATCCTTTTTTTTTTATACAAAGTTTGCCAGGTCACCTAGATTACAGCGTCCCCAGAAACTTGCAGAGATTTAATACAAAGATAATATCTTAAAAAGTCTTGACATTGTTTTTCCTTGGCATATAACATTTTGTAACTCGCATAGAAACAGTTGTTATTTTATTGAGTTGGGGTCAATAAAAAAAGTAATTTTTATACACATATAACATTTTCGTATATAAACTTCAATTGCAAAATCCATATATTTTAGGCTTTAAGCGTAGGAAGTTTTATATATTCCAGGTTTTGTTCTATTAAAAAAAACTTCCCTGCCACACATTTAAATGTGTTGTCATTTGACACATGACTTGAGCGTGTTAAATCTCTTTTTAATGATCCATAAATTTTAGTCATTTGAAAAGGAGATTAAATAAATTAGATAGCATGTTATTATTCAACCGTGAAACTAACGCTGTCTCTCTCTATGTCGTGGGTTCTTTGCTTGGAATAAAATGAAAAGTATTAATTCTCTGCAAGTTTTATAATCTAAAGTTTCGGCAGATCCGAAAAAGTGTTCTATTGCCACCGTTCCTTTAGTTTTGTTTAACCCTCGTTACCCTACACCCCTTAACCCTAGCCCAGTTCACTTTTTATCGGCTGTTAACTTTTGTGATCTTGAAGTAGCTGTTATTTTCTTCTCACGTTTACCTTAGCTTGCTGTGCTAACTGCAAAACCAATGATTAATATAGTTTGTTTAACATTATGGAAAATACCAATCCTCCTCTTCCCTTCTCCTTCTACCCCTCCCTCCCCTTTTAAATGTTGAGGTTGGGCTTGGGCTTTAATATATACATAACTGCTAATTATTGTAGTTAGTGATTAGAATTCGGGGTCTCGTTCGCTCTCTTGCAGCTTTCTCTTTCCCTTGCGTTGTTCCCCAATACATATTACATATTCTAATTGGAACCCGCTCCCCATCATGTTTCATGTTCCGATTTCTTCCCTGTGTGCCGCTCGATGTGTACGTTTTTACTAATTAAAACCAAACACATTAAAAAAATACCCTACCAAAAACAAAAACTAATGCAAATTCGTAAATAACCGAAAAAATGTTTTCGTCTCTAACCAACAACAACAAAATGCACAAAAAACAAAACACAACAAAAACATCAATTGTGCTCTCTGCCCAAACTGCCCACCTTTACATATATACAGGTATACACACGCATACATAACCCAAGCCAATGAATTCCATCGTCACCAATACAAAGAGCTGATCTACCAGCAACAACAACAGAGGATGGAGGATCACTTGAACTCCAGTTTTATTGCAACAGAGGATAATTCCAGTTTTAATGGATCGCGAGGAGGATCCATCTATGGCCAGTACCATCCACATCCTTCGCTCTCCAGTGCCCGCTCGCTGAGTAATTTAAACGGCGATGGACGCAATTCCCGATGCGGACCGTATTACGCTGGCTCCGAATGCGGTCTCGATATCAGGTGGTCAAAACAAAAAAAAAAAACCTAAGAAAAGAAAAAATGAGAAAGGACGCTAACTTTGGCAATCCAAAGTTAACATATGTATACCCTTGCAGTTATGTATTATTGATCAGTCAAATAAGACGAGATATAAAAATTGTTAGTTGTCTAAATACAACTGAGAACATTTTATAAACGTCTATAGTGTCACATTTTTTATATATGTGTACCTTTAAAACAATACAGACCGAATTCACATCATTCTAAAACCATCTTAAACTGTGGTGCGCTTTTGGGTACTTTATAATTCCTAGACCAGTTATAGAATATAGTAGTCCGATTTTAAACCAACAAAAAATTACTTTCCGAATCCGAATTGAATAGTCGTTTCTCCAGACTTATTAAAATATTATTTTTTTGACAATAAGATGTCCTGATTAAAATAAAAATACATTCTGCAAGTATATACAAAAACTAAAAAAAAACCGAACAAAATTTAAAACAAAAACCATCTTTTACAAAATCTACTGTCCCAGAAAAATCAAAACCCATTATTTCGCCTTCTGTCGTACTCTCTCTCTTTTTCTCTCTGTGAAGCTTTGCGCTGTCATCTAGGCAAAAACAAAAACCAAAACACCTTAAACACCTGACCACTCTCACCCACTCTCTCCATCTCTCTTCCTCCTCTGTTGCACTCAATCTTTGCTGCTTTGGAATATCGTTTCTTCGCTTTGCCCTTGTCTAGAAATGATGATCTCTCGTTTTCTGTCTCCGTCTCACACTTTACAATGGTTGGTCTCATAATCACAAAATTATGATCAGTTAATGAAGATTTGTCCGGTCCCGAATCACTGATTATAGAATAGTAAATGTTAACAAAAAAAAGATAAGTTCTTATACAAATTTTGAACTACTTAGTACTTTATAAATTTTAAACTCAGAGCCTTTCTTGCCACTTACGTTAAAAAGTTAATTTTGTCTGCGTAATTAATATTTACGATCCCTTAAAATTGAACAAAAACCTTTGGAATACATCTGCTAAACACAAATTATATAGTCTTATTTGGCTAAATAAAACCATTTAAACTTAATTGTATTTCTGATTAAAAAGTTTGGGGATATAAAAGGATTGCCTAAATTTTTCTAATAGGGCGCATGCAATGGGATCTTTTGAAATCTACTTTGAGGATGGGTTCCTTTTCTCCGACTCCACTGTTACCTCTGCCTTTTCCCCGAATCCCGATCTCTGATCTATCGACAACCCAAAATCTTTTTTCGATTTTGCATGATCTTTTTATACCTTTTTTTCGGACTACTTTTTTTTCCACTTGTGCTAATGCTAATGTTTTGTAATCCATCGCAGAGCTGCTGCCGAAGCGGCACCTTCGACTTATGGAGGAGTGGCCACTGCTGGAACGGTGACCACCACCGCGGTGGCCCGTCCGCCACGCAGACGCACTCCTCTACAGTTCAACCGGCCGCATTTGGTGGCCTCATATGCGATGAGCCTGCTGCTGAAGGTGAAGCCCAAGTACGCCGGACGCGGACGTCTGCGCAACGATGTGGAAGTGGCACCACCACGCATCCGGGACGGAACGAGCAGCCTGCTGCGCATGTACCCTGGCCCGTTGCAGGGCCGGAAGTTGCACAAGGATAAGATCATCAGTTTCTGCAAGGACCAGATCCGACTGGGACCCACGAAGGGATGTACCGTGCTGTATGCCACGCAGAAGAAGCCGCAGGGCAGCATGACCAAGTACCGTGCCTCGCATGCCCTCATGTGGCATTTGCTCATACTGCTGCTGCGCCAAAATGGGGTAAGTTTGGGGTGTGGTAATTAATCTGCTCCTAACGCAGTCTTTATATTTCTTATAAAATTTACTAGTTATAAAGAATTCACAGTCTTATTTTGTTGGATACTTGTTATGTTAGCTTGGTTGGTTGCACTTGCTCTAAAGAAATCGCAATTGATTTTATTGTTTAAAATGTGAAATTATGGTTTTGAAGTCTCACCAGTCATGTTTTGACCTCTATTAAATAGAACTTATTACCTAAAATTACAGTACATCGCTGATACGGATGTGGGCGATCTGTTGCTGGAGAACCAGCAGGAGTATCCCTACGATCCAAGTGAATTCGAAGCGGAGAACGAGGCAGATGCGGATGCCGAGCAAAATGCTGCTGCCCCAGAGGAGAAGCCACAGGAATCAGATTTGGATAGCGAACAGGGAGCAGCAGTTACGACAGAGGAAGCACCTGTAGCAGATGCTGCTGCTAACCCAACCAATGGAGCGACTGCAGGAACTGCACCGACAGCTGGAGGACAGACGCCTCTGTCGGAACAGGAGGCCACGGACAAGTTCCGCAGTTATGTGCTGCGCGGTAATGTCGAGGAGGCCCTCCAGTGGGCCACCGACAATGGCCTGTGGACGCACGCCTTTTTCCTTGCCCTCTACGAGGATCGATATGCTCTCACGGATGTGGCCCAGAAGTTCCTCAATCGAGCGATCAAGGCCAACGATCCGCTGCAGACGCTCTACCAAATGAAGAGCTGCCACACGCCGGCGTGCGTCAGCCAGCTGAGGGATGAGCAGTGGGGCGACTGGCGCTCACATCTCTCCATTCTCGTGACGAACAAGAGTCGCCAACCGGAGTATGATCGCAGCTCGGTGGTGGCCCTTGGCGATACGCTATTCCAGCGTGGCGATATCTATGCAGCACACTTCTGTTATCTGGTGGCCCAGGAGGAGTTCGGCCGATACAACAGCTCGGCCACAGAGCTAACTACTCTGACCGCCAATGTGCCAAGGTGAGCACACGTCATTGGTAGCTTATCTTTACTCTCTCATTTACCCGTTTTCGATTACAGACTTATTCTACTGGGCTCCTCGCACTACAAGAACTTCAACGAGTTTGCCAGCAACGAGGCCATTATCATGACGGAAATCTACGAGTATGCTCGGTCGCTGTTCGATCCCAAGTTTAGCATCGCCCACTTCCAGCACTACAAGTTCCTGCTGGCCACACGGATCCTTGATTATGGTCAGCACTTCCGCTGTACCAACTATCTGGAGCAAATCGCCAAGCACATTGAATTGAAGCCAGAGAGCTACGACAGCGATTTTGTTCAGCGGGTAAGGTTCAGGCTCTTTAGAATAATATGTATATAGAGTATTTAACTTTGTTAATCATATATAAAAACATATTTAACTTTACTTTTGTCTTTGCAGGTGTGTGGATTGGCGGAACGGCTGCGTTACCATGATCCCATCCTGATCAACCGAGTCTCGTTTGCAAGTCCTCCGAATGCCACCAGCAAGGATAGTGCCGCTCCCGAAGAAAAAGCCTGGTTACGTCAACTGCGATCCCTTGCCGATGTGGTGGGTCAAACAATACCGAATATACCTTCAATATAAACTAATGTACGACTCTGTATTTGCAGCAACCCCAGCAGGAACA
Organism: Drosophila fuyamai; assembly: GCA_018153365.1. Lineage (NCBI taxonomy): Eukaryota > Metazoa > Arthropoda > Insecta > Diptera > Drosophilidae > Drosophila > Drosophila fuyamai. The sequence goes on from JAECXW010000062.1 coordinate 9,893,621, forward strand.
GTTGCAGCAGGAAAAGCAAATCCAGCAGGACCAAAACGACATCGACCAGCAGTTTGCCGAGGTCAATAAGCAATTCAGGGAACTGAATATGCAATACGATGGTGGCAATCTGGAGAGCACGTTGCAACCGCAACTGCCGCCAGTGGAACATCAGACGCAGCAGGAAGTTCTGCCAGAAGCGCACCCACAGCCACCACAACAATACTATGAGCCGCCACCACCATCTCAGGCACCAGCCGAGTCGGATCCTTATGGATCCCAGGGACAGCAGCCTTATTACGATCCAAATGCGACCCAGCACCATCAATACGATCCGACTGCGGCCCACCATCAGTACGATCCGAATGCGGCCCACCATCAATACGATCAGCAGCCACAACAACCGACTCCCACTTATGGCCAAATAGAGCCTGCCAGTGAGGCCTACCAAGCAGGACAAGCAGCAGATCCAGCAGCCGTTCCTCAGGGCTATGGATACGATTACTGGTCGGGCACACAGCAGCCACCTTATGGCGATGAGGTAGGTTCATGAACTAGCAGTCCTTAAACCCTCTGTATTCCCACTTGATGCATTTACAATATACCCATTATTTTATTTGATGAAAAATATCGATTTTGTTAAACTAGTTGGTTTAACGTATTTAAATTGAGTTCAAGTTATAATTTCAGTTATAAACTATCGCTTATTAAATCTTTTAAAATTAAATCTATTTTTAAATCTATTTAAAAACAATAAAAAATCGGTAAAATTAAGTGTATATATATATATATATAGGCCAGTTGGTATGCAGACGGTTTACTTTTTTGCTTTTCTTGCCTTTTTTAGTTTATTTTAAGTTGATCAATGTATAAAATGTGTGTCTTTATTGTGTTTTAGTTTTACATATTATGTTATTCTGTTATTCTGTTTACGCCTTAAGTTTTTATCTGTCTTAAACTTGTGTTATAGCCACAAAAGTAGGATTCGCCAAATTGCTAACAAGTTTCTAATCAAATTGCACACACAACACCAAAATAAAAACATGCCTCTATTCAAATGGAATGCAGCTGAATGAGAATCAAGCAGCGTTAAAGGATGAAGAGGAGGATGAGCAGCAGATATTGCAGCAAGCGCAGCAGCAACAGATGCATCAGGCTAATCAGCAACAGGAGCAACATACGCGCAGCAATGGTGCCGCCAGCGGCAACAATCGTTTCAAATCGAATGCTTTGAAGCAGGAGAAAAGCAGCAGTGCATTGAGAAAAAGACAAGAGACGGCAAGAGCAGCAACAATTGCAGCAGCAGCAGCAGCAATTGCCCAGATAAAACCAGCAACGGTTGCAGTAGCATCAGCAGCAGCAACGACGACAGCGGCAACATCGGCCAAGGCATTTAATTTGAATGATGTAAGTAGCTTTTCCAACATAAATAAACGACATCAAGCTACCAGCAGCAGCAGCAGCAGCAATCGCAACAAAACGACAGCAACAGCAGCAGCAGCAACAACAGCAGCAGCAACAGCAGCTGCTCCATCTAATCAATTACTAAGTTGTAGAAAGTCTAACAGCCAAAATAGTCACTACTTAGCCACGCCAAAAACGCTAACCACGCCCACACGTTTCATTGCCGCCAAAGCAGCCACAGTTACAGCCACGCCCACAGCACCCATTACTTCAACGACCACATGTGTAGGTGCTAGAGGATCATCTGGGAAGCGGGTTAACTTTAATCTTCCCACGACCATTGCTGAATCGGAGCAAGAATTCGAACATGAATTGGACTTTGATGAGGAGGAGGAGGGAAACGTTTTAGCCTTGGCACAGGCCAAGCCAAACCTAAATCTCTTGCGGAAGCCACATATTGTCTTTAATGGCACCTATCCCATTGATATGCCCCTCACTCAGGCACAAACTCAACTCAAGAGCAATTCCTATGATCCGGAGGCCAATGCAGATCGTGGGGACTTACAGCGCTATCGGAACTATGTACTCCATGACTATGTAATAGATGAGGATGCCGAGGGTGAGGAACAGGCCGAAGAGGAAGAGGATGACGAGTACGCGGATGAGGATCTATTCCCAGATGGCGTCGGCGATGACGATGAGAGTTTCGATGATGGCGATTACTATACCCATGAACTGCTCAACAAGTATGGTATAATACCAAACAAAGAGGGGGGAAGGGCTGACAGGACACCGGCTTCCATGGAGGCAGCCACCACCGGTGCCGCCCAACCCCAACACGTGTGGTCCATGGAGGAGCTGATAGCCAATCCAGCCATACCGCTTAACTACAAGAAAATGTGCTCCGAAGTGGAGCAGAGCCTGAGCCGATTCGAGAACTATTTGGACAGCAAAAAGGAGCAACACTTGCAACCGGGAGCCACAGTGCGCACCTTCGACATCGATGCACCCACCCGAAGAGGTCACCGGAGTAGCAGCACATCCGCAAATCCTGACTTGGCTCTTAGATCTAAGAAGAAATTGTAAACCAACTCACAGCAAACAAAAAAAGAACGAAAGCAGTTATAGTCTTAGTAATAGAGAAACAAAAAAGTATTTACAAAATTAGTTACTAAAGAGTTAGGTAGAAAGAAAAGAGGAGCAAGTGCATCGCTGCCTTTTTTTTTTTGCTTGGGAGCTTTCTGTACCTGGAGCCTGTCTTAAGTGTTAGCTGTTAGAATTATACAATTATTCTTAATGCCCCTAAGCAATCTGTTATCACTAAGCCTTATTATACGATAATTGTGAGCAAGAGTGTTTTGACTGCGCCAGTTAATTTGCCACGTTTCCGTTGTTCATTCGATTCGATTTAACTAACCCATAACCAAACTGTTACTAACCAACCTTAACACTCTGCCTAAGAACTATGACTTATGACTAAACCGAATGCCTCTCGCAGAAGACTAATCCAATGCCATTTCTTAACTCCAACTCCAATTTCGCAATCCGAACATCATCAACAACAACAACAGCTGCAGCAGCAACACGTGCGCCCGGCGATTTCCATGCCCAAGTCAAAGAGCTACGGAGATGAGGACGACGGCGGTGGTGCGGCTCATCCTGGCCAGAAACCCTCGCTCGGCGGCTCCTCTGAGGCTGCCGGCAAACAGCAGGCGTCGGGCAAACAGTCCAACTCCGGCGGCGATCTTGGGTGAGTCCTAGAATCTATAAACATTTTAGGTTTGATCAAACTAAATAACAACAAAACATTTGATAATGTTTTAAAATACACATTTGACAGTGCACCTGGCAATCAGAATGCGGGCTGGTTTGGCGGACTCTGGAACAAGCTGTCGCTTAAGCCGAAAAACCAAATGATCCTGCCGGACGACAAGAATCCGACCATCGTGTGGGACAAGGAGCGCAAATGCTGGACGAACACCGAGGGCACCGCCGAGGAGGCTGAGAGCTTTAAGCCGCCGCCCAAGATGAGCGATCTGGGCATGGGCCTGCCGCCTGGAGGACCAGCTGCCGCACCAGCGGGCCCACCAGCTGGACTCGGAATGGGCATGGGCATGGGAACGGCGCTACCGCCGATGGCCACTAACCCACTGGCCAGTCACCAACCAGCACAGCTGATGGATCAACAGCCCCCGCCTCAGCCACAGATGTATGGCAGTCCCATCGATTACACGGCTGCTCCGGCGCCCGAGATGATGCCCACGGTTCCATCGCCGGCGCCACTACCTGTCCCATCACCTGCACCGGTGACAGCAGCAGCTCCGAATGCGGCGGCCAATCCCGGAGGACCACAGCCAAAGTTGCAGTCCAACATTTTTAAGATGCAACGCAATCGCAGTAAGTATCCAACTATCAGTCTTAATTTACTTTAACCAACATGCAAAAGTACATTTTTAGTCTCAAAACAATACATTTTGAAATCACGTTGGATTTTACAGAATTACTTTGATTTTTTAAAACTAATAAATACAACGAATTAATAAAATCGTTTCGATCAGTTTGATTTTACATAGTTAAGGTTGTTTAAACTAATATAAACCAAAGTGGAGTCTCGAATCCCTAAGCTTTTTATTGAAATTTAATTTTAAGTAAGCTAATAAGTTCTTGCTAAGACTTACTAAGATTATTATTTGTTCCCTTTATTATTTTATTTTATTTAACAATTAGGTTTTGCAATATCATTAAAAAAGCTTTATTAAGCAGCCCATTATAAGTTTATTAACCTTTTAACTCTTTTACTCCGCAGCGTTGAAGAACTCGTATGTGGATGTGTTCAATCCTTCGGGGGCGCCCATGTCGGCGGCGCCGGAGAATGTCCTGGCCCCCATAATGGCACCGGCTGCGGTTCCCCAGGGCGGTTACTTCGTCCCCGGAGCGGCGCCCACGCACCAGCAGTAGGGGATCGGAGATGATGGGATGATGATTGGGAGCCTCAAGATCTGGAGAAGCAACCATATGTGCTTGGAGGAGGATGAGGAGGATGGGAGGGATAAGGGCTGCCACAAATGCCAACGAGATGTGAGTTGAACGGACGGTAGCGGATGATGCCTGATTGATGGGGATACTCTTTCTTTGCAGCAGCACTTCGAAACTACGTAAAATCTTTTTTCAACCGGTGACCGACCGCCCACACACGCACACAACCTCAGTCATGCATATAATATACACGCACACATGATGTGGCCACTTTCCAGCAGGGGAAAAGTTGGTCCAACGATTTTTCCAAGCTCCTCTACAGTTTGTTAATCTTTTGTCTGTCTGTCCTATCTGTGCGTGTCTACTAAATTAACTTACCCAAACTAAATGAAACACCTAATTTTACCAAATTGTGCGTGTGTGTGTGTGTGTGTGTGTGTGTGTGAGTGTGTGATCGATGTCCTAACGTTTAGTGAATGATTAATTGAGGAGAGACGATGAAGAAAGCGATTTATGTACGACTAGCGAAATATATATGTAAATTTTCTCTATGTAATCTATACGATACCCCGATTCCCCACCCACTATATCCACGCTCCCGATCTGTTTATATATATGTTTCTTTTGTATGTTGCATAGTTTTTATGATTATTTTTTGTTTAGCTGTATGGAATATGTATTTGAAGGAGGTCAGACATTAATTCGGAATTCACTTTGATTATGCATTGCTGTATTTTCTACATCTTAATACTATATACATAACTGATCTTTCTGTTCTTATCTATAACTACATAGTTGATATTGGATTGATAAGCGATTAAGAAGCAAATTAATTGTTCATCCTGGTTTCCTTTCTCGATGTATTCTTCTCTGTGTCTCTTTTTACGATTGGTGTGAAAAATGCAAATGATTCCACTTATATATATATATATAATATATTATAAATGTATTTTTAGAACAATTTAAATGGTTTTCCTTTATTTGTTTACTTTTTGTTTGATTTGAAAATGCATTTTGAAAATGTTTATTTGTTAGAACTTGTTTGTTTATGCTTTAATTTTAATTTAAATAATATACGAAAAAAAAAACTGGTGCAGGCAAAAACAAAACAAAAAAAGCAAAGAATAGAAGGAACGAAAGTAAAATAATGAAATTATATAGAAATATACTGGCACACATATGTATTATGTACAAATCGAAATGCTAATTGGTATATCAAAATTAAACAAGAGATCCTCCAAGTAGGGACAAACAAACTGCTGTGTATTGACCACAAACTTTGTACTCAAAAAGTGTACACAAATAACGATTAACCCAAGCTCTGTAACTGGATTTTTCAAACTTCTTTATTATACATATATATTATGAAGATCATGATTGATTGGTAATATGATGATGTTGACAATGACGGAACTAGATCGAAACGAAGTGTGGTATGAATTCTTAATGTTTAACTAGCCTAAAATAAAAACTAAATCAAATGCGTATGAGAAAATACATTTATGTAAAAATATACAATCAAATTGTTTTATTTGCTCAATCAACAGTGGTTGTGGGTGGCATAATGGCCTTTCAGCACAATTGGTTCAACTAGTTTGGTCCCGACCAATTCTGGGCAGGCTTGTTGCCCTTAGCCCTCCTAGGCCTATAGCTCATTTTGTTTCAAATGCGTCTACCTTTTCTTCTCGAGTTGAATCTTTGTTTTGATTTGTCTACAATTCCAAGTTTGCTCTGTAAAGTGCCTCGAATTCCTCGTCGTCTTCAGGTTCACTGACATCCTCACCAGCAAAGGCCGCAGCCAGCTCATGGTAGACATCGTGTGGTTCATCTAGATCCTCTGCAATGGAGGCAGCTTTGACTGACTTGACTGGTTTGCTTTCAGGCGGCTCCTCCTCCAGTTCTTCACCTATAATATAAAAATATGTATATATAAAAATGTTTGTAATTTCCAAGGGAAACCCACCGCTGTCAATGGCTTCATGTCCTGCCGGTGGCTTCGGTTCGTACGTAACGAAGATGGTGGGGAACTCCACGATTGTTTTGCCCGATAGGTTGTCGGCCAGCGATTTGGCCGCCTCCAGGGGATAACACCTTGTGGAGCTGCGTCGCACGCCCTCGGCTCTCAGCCAAAAACTCAGCTGGCCAATACCAGCCGTTTGATGGTTAGCCAGCAGCTTGCGATGATCGTGCGCCGTCTCCTGCTGCAGATCGACGTACTTGAGAATCAGATCCGACAGGACAACCTGCTCATCACAGCGGGCGTCCACAAAGCGAGCCACATCTCCCGAATTGGCCTCGATGGGAATGTTGGCAAATAGCCACTCCACGCGCCAGTAGAAACGTCCCAGCTTCCAGTTTAGATACGTCGTGTTCTCCTTGTGTCTGCTAAAATTAGCCAGCTGCAGGCGCAGTTGAATGTTGCGTTTCTTGGCCGCAGTCTGCATCCGATGCTGCGCCACCGGGAGATTCCTCTGGTCGTGGGTGAATCGCTTGCACTGATCGGATTTCCGATTTTCCGCATAGCGTGTGCACTCCTCCAGGAAACAGTAGTCGCTCATGAATTCCCGGGCCGTCATCTCGCTGAGGGGCACGAATTTGGTGCGATCCCGCTGTCCATCGCAGGATAGTTCCTTCTTGTGGATCTGGACGCAGGGCAGGCTGCAGGTCTTCACCTCGCATTTGGGACAGGCGTAGCGGGCTTCCTTAGCGGCGCAAACTTCGCACATTCCCAGGCGCATGGTGCTAATGAATTAGTGTTTTATTATATAACTTAATTCTCTGGATGGGATTCGAGCATTACCTGGATTTTGCGGTTGTTTCCGCGGCCATCATCTATTCATTTCAATTTAAACCGAATCGAGTCCGCGTGTTGCCACTGTTTACATTGCAAGAGTGTTGACCAACTGCTAATTGACAGAGGAAAGCTAAAATTTAACATTCTGAAAATAGCTAAATAGATAGCTAAATCAATGGATTACAAATATAAATATTTAAAAGCAATAAAACAACTTTTAAATAGCTGCAAGCAGGTAAAAGTGCATCATATAATATATTTAAGTAGCACATATGTATATCTATATAGCTTTAACTATTTATATACCTCGTTTGTGGTAGAAGCATTTTTGGCTTGCAAAAAGCCAACTTCCTATCTTTGGCGCTATAACATCTGTTCGCCGCGCACATGTTATGTAGTTACCGCGTGTTGTGCTAGTGTGTGTTTGGTGGTTACGTTGATTTTATTTGAATTGCAAAAGAAATTCGGTTGAAATGAAATAAAATATTTCAATGAGATCGTTCGTTAGTGTTACTTAAACATAAACAAAAAGGTTGGCCAGCCAGTGAATGCAAAGATTTCTAGATACCATTGAAAGTTCTGTTTGTTTATTGCCTCACCTGAGTAGTGAGGAAATCAAAATAGTAGCTTTGTTTATTGACAATGTGCAATAGTGTTGGTGTGTGCCAGGGCACTTGTGTGGCGATAGACTTGTTATCGGTCATGTTTATCTACAAACCACAATCAATATCCGTGATCTGGCGCATAATTTGAATTGGCATATGTTTTTTTTTTTACTTATAACCATGTGCGCTGATAACGTCTTATCGGTAAAATAGATCTGGCTTAGAAATTATGGGCTATCTACACGTGCTTTTAGAATATATATACGACTGTCTGCTCGTTGTTTCTACGGTAACTGGAGTTATTTATTTACCAATTTTTTGTGTCGCTGCTTTCGTTACTAGATACCGCTTATACCACCTGTAATTAAGGGGACTGCGAGAGTCGCGGGCGGAGAGCCAATCAACGGTTTCGTTTCGGTTTTATAAATATGGCTGCACGACTGTTGGGCCGCTTAGTTCGTTCCGTTCGCAAGTCTAGTTCGTCAGCACCAGCCTTTAACTTTTTGACCATGTCCAGTACAGTGGACAACCTCAGTACAGTGAACACCCGAGGCGTGGACCGAATACGATTGGCTGTGCCAACGGAGCAACAGTCCTCCGGATCAGGTGTCAGCCTGGCCGATCTCGTCATTAATCCTCTTTCAAAGAGTATTAATGGAAATCATAGTACGAGTAATGGCTGCAACATCGCCAGAAACAACAACAACCAAGCTGAGAATGAAGCCTTTGAGGTGAGTCTGAATGAATTACAATTATAACACAGTTATAACACACTTCGAATCATATATCCTAAATATACACACCTCACTTGGTAATTCAAAAGCTTTGAAGGCAAATCGAAAAACAATATAGCCAGCAGAAAAACCTAAAGTCTGCCAGAGTTCAAAGAAACTAAAAGCAATGAAATATAAATTTAACGGTTGGTTTTTCTTAATTTACCAATAAATATTTGATTATTTAAGGTTCATAGCTGCCTTAAATTCATGCCATTGATTTTTCGTCCATTATAATTAATTCGCAAGTTTTTCAAAGTCCCTGCTCGGTCGCCATCTGAACGTTTCTGCTCAGTGTATCTATGGGATACAGTATCACTTTGTTTTTGGAAACAGCTTTAATTTTGAGCAATGCGTTAATATATCAATATCAATATACGAAGAAACACAAAAGACACTTAAAAAGATTACGAAAGTTCACCAAAAGTCTATTTCAGGGGACTGGCAATGCTATATAATTTTCGGTTATTTTTTTCGTCGATCCTGAGTACGCAGATTTTAAACCAAAGACTTTTTCTTGTTATCTGTAAAGAATATTTTTATATCTCGCTCGGTTTTGTCCAATACATATGTATAATACGATCCTACAGAAATATTTGATTTGTGCCAAAATCGGGTAACTTTACCATTTAGCTGTGATTAATAGGAACTTTTCCAAAGCGAAAATAATCTTAAGTTAAATTAATATTAATTATGAAAAATAACCAGTAATTAAACCATTTTCAGGAGGCCATAAAGTGCCTAAACTCCCTGCAGTCGAACGATGCCGCTATAAGGAACTCGATAAAAAATGATCGCGTGAATACTAAGGCGGATACCGTTAAATATCTGGAGCGAAGCGGTCTGCCGCTTGAAACCGTCGAGCAGCTCTCCATCATCCATGTGACCGGTACCAAGGGCAAGGTCATTGGATGATATTTAACTTGTTGTTGTGTATTGTTGTTTATCTTCATTATGCTTTTTCAGTTCTAGTTTGAATTTTCCTTCATGCTCCACTTGTTATCCAGCATCAGCTGGTTTCTAATTAGGCTAATAAACCGCGCATTGCTCTCTCAGTTCGCTTACCTCTCTCTCATCCAATCAGTAAATTCCCTCTCAGTTCGCTTACCTCTCTCTCATCCAATCAGTAAATTCCCTCTCTTAGGCGAGGTCGCTAATCACTCACATGCTGATAAGATTTGTTTGGCTTTAAATTTGATATTTATACCCTTGCAGAGGGTATTATAATTTTGGTCAAAAGTGTCAACGCAGTGAAGGAGACATCTCCGACCCTATAAAGTATATATATTCTTGATCAGGATCACCTCCTGAGTTGATATAAGCATGTCCGTCTGTCCGTCTGTCCGTCTGTCCGTCTGTCTGTCCGTCTGTCTGTCCGTCTGTCTGTTTCTACGCGAACTAGTCTCTCAGTTTTAAATATATCGAATTGAAACTTTGCACACACCCTTCTTTCCTTTGCACGCAGTATATAAGTCGGAACGGCCGGGATCGGTCGACTATATCCTATAGCTGCCATATAACTGAACGATAGGAAATGCCATAACTCTGGTGTTTGTAAAGTTGGAAGTTGGGATTTTCTATGGCTTTTTTACTTGGCCAATCAATTCGACCTACCAAATTTCATAAGGATCGGCCGACTATATCCTATAGCTCCCATATAACGATAGGAAATACCATAACTTTGGTGTTTTTAAAGTTAGGAATTTGGTATTTTCTATGAATTTTATATTTGGCCAATCAATCCAACCTACCAAATTTTATAGGGATCGGCCGACTATATCCTATAGCTGCCATATAACTGAACGATTGAAAATGCCATAACTTTGATGTTTTTAAATTTAGGAAGTTGGGATTTTTATGAGTATTTAGAATGCATTAAATGAATAATTTTGGAGAATATTATTTACAGAATATTCTGCAAGGGTATATCAACTTCGGCTCCGCCCGAAGTTAGCTTTCCTTTCTTGTTTTTGTTATTGATGGGTCCGTTGTGGTCTTTGATACCCTCTTTACCAATTGGGCATATTCAGTGTGGGGTAAATACAATTCGGAAGCATGTGTAATATGGAAAATTTTTAATTTGTTATCAGACAGTTGGGGCCAATAAAACATAGCATAACTGCGATTAAATGTATTATCTACTTACTGATAGTACATGCCATGTTGTCGACAGCATAAGAATCATAAAATACCAAATTGCTAGACGCAATTTTTTGTTCCAGTTATTTCTTGTTTCGGATTGCCCTTAAATTGAGCTTTAACTCCCCCACTTTTATTTGCATGTTTTTCTACTGTTTATAGGACCCGTCCTTAGATAACTAATATGTACATATAATCAGATGAAACCATTGCTCGTGGAATCCAATTCTGATAAGTTCGCAATTAACACTTTAAATGGATTTTCATTGGTAGACTCCTATACTAATTATAATATTGATATTCCCTTGAGATAACGTATGAAATTTATTTCTTATTTCTTATTCTTAAGATTGTCAGAAAGGTTGTTAGCAATTTTGGTTTAATATTTTTTTCCATTATAGAAGTTTTTTTTTCAGTTATGCTGTCTATTTAATTATTGAGATAAGCTTCCAAAAAGGACCAAACTTCAATAATTTTCTTATGTTAAAAATCTATTTATTTTAGGACCCCGATTACAATTATTTAGGCGACTAGATATAGCATTAATGTAATTTTTGTATACCCTAGAACTGTTCTTATATTTAACAACAATTCTATGAAAGGAAAAATCTTGTTTTTGTAGCAATACATAACTATACATATTAACTAATAAGTATAAATTTTAAATGGTACATTTTAGGGATCAACATGCGCCTTAACCGAATCTCTGCTGCGCCATCAAGGTGTCCGCACGGGATTCTTCAGTTCCCCGCACATCATGTTCACCAACGAGCGGATCCGCATCGATGGCCAGCTGTTGGCCAAGGATAAGTTCACGGAGCAGTTCTGGAAGGTCTACAACCGACTGTGGGATCTGCGAGAACACGATGGCGACATGCCTGCCTACTTCAAATTCCTGACCATCATGGCATTTCATGTATTCGTGGCGGAGAATGTGGATGTGGCCATTTTGGAGGTGGGTATCGGCGGTGAGCACGACTGCACGAATATCGTAAGGAATGTACGCACGGTGGGCATCACATCGCTAGGTTTGGAGCACACGGAGCTGTTGGGCAGAACGCTGCTGGAGATCGCCTGGCAGAAGGCGGGCATCATCAAGCCGAGATCGCATGTCTTCACCCATGTCAGTCAACCAGAGTGCCTGCAGGTAATCCGCCAGCGGGCAAAGGATCACGGCGCCACCCTTTACGAAGTGTCGCCCACCGAGGACTACTTCCGATCAGGTGCGTATGCTGGGGTTTGGGACAACCTCAGCGATGTGATTCGACTGAATGGTTCCTTGGCCATTCAGCTAGCTGGAGATTGGCTATCGCAGGCGAGAGAACCACTGCGACAAGAGCACGCCGTCAACGAGGTGAGGATGGATCCGAAGTGGCTGCAGGGATTGATCAGTGCCCACTGGCCAGGTCGGTGTCAGCTGGTCAAGTGGCAGGAAATGCGGCTCCATTTGGACGGAGCTCATACCCTGGAGAGCATGGCCGTCTGCACGGACTGGTTTGAAAAGAGCGTGCGAGACAGGTGAGTAGAGGTCCCTTGAGGATCCTTAGCAATATAGCCAATATTATTGCCATAAAGAGTATTGTAAACTTTCAAAGTTCAAAATATTTTGGTCCTCATTTCGGATTTTTTTTTCATTTTCTAAGACAACAATTCAATTTTAAGAAACTTTATATATATGTATAAATTTAAACCAATTTAAGCTGCCATATAACTGATTGATCGGAAATGTCATAACTTTGGTGTTTGTTAAGTTAGGAAGTTGGGATTTTCTATGGGTTTTATTTTTGGCCAATCAATCCGACCTACAAAATTTCATAAGGATCCTATATCCTATAGCCGCCATATAACTGAACGATTAGAAATGGTGTTTTTAAAGTTAGGAAGTTGGAATTTTTTATGAGTATTAAGAATGCATCATATGAATAATTTTGGAGAATATTTACAGAGTATACTGCAAGAGTATATCAACTTTGGCACCGCCCGAAGTTAGCTTTCCTTTCTTGTTTTTAGCATATTGCATTTTTCTTATAGCTGCAAAGGTTTATAAACTTTGGCTTGCCGCAGTTTGTTTTCTTTCCTTTTTTGTTTTTATTATATTTATAAGTAGGTATAGCTTTTCATAGAATTCATAAAATGCGAAACTCAAACCTTTGTAAATTTTGATTTTGCTCTTTCAGTGTGAATCCAAAGATCCTGATTTTCAATCGCACCGGAGAATCTGATTTTGAACCACTATTGAAACTATTGAATCGGAGCTGTGCCTTCGACATGGTTTGCTTTGTGCCCAATTTGATCACCTCCACGCCAAATGCGCCCAGCCAGGTGACCGTTCGCTTTAGTGCAGAAATACAATTGAAGCGGGCTGGGGTCATTGCCCAGGCATGGAGTGACCTCTGCGCAAAGGAACAGCAAAGAGATGAGGGTCAGGCGTACGACACGTTAATGGACGTCTTTACCGCCATCCGGTGTAGATATCCCGTTGGACAGCTGGAAGTGCTTGTCACCGGCTCCATTCATCTCCTGGGAGCAGCCATTAGTGCCCTAGACCTAATCCATGAGTCCCAAAACTGAAAGTAGCAATTCCATTTATGTAGTATTAGAGTTAGTTGTAGTTAAGCGCTGTGAGCGCTGAAATGTTAAGAGAAAACACGTGATATCACGTATTTTATAGTAGCTAGTTATTTAATTAATTTTAATGGTGCATGTAATCATTGAAAATATAGACTAAAAAATCTTAAAGGATTAGTTTTATTTAAAATGACATGTTAATGTCATGTGTAATATGTAAGTTCTTTTAAGCTTCTAATAAGCCTAATTGAAAATTGGAAATTGTGTGTCATTACCAAAGTAAAATTGTCATTATACCCGTTACTCGTAGAGTAAAAGGGTATATTGTATTCGTGCAAAAGTATGTAACAGGTAGAAGGAAGCGTTTCCGACCCTATAAAGTATATATATTCTTGTTCGGGATCACTAGCCGAGTCGATCTAGCCATGTCCGTCTGTCCGTCTGTCTGTCCGTCTGTCTGTCTGTCCGTATGAACGCTGAGATCTCGGAAACTATAAAAGCTAGAAGATTGGCATTTTGCATGTAGATTTTAGGAGTTCCTACGCAGCGCAAGTTTGTTTCAAAATGGTGCCACGCCCTCTCTGACGCCCACAAGTCACAAGCTGTGGCCACAGTTTTGATGCTATTATGAAAATTTTTTTTTGAAATGTATTTGTTTCGTCAATACCTATCGATTGGCCAAATAAAAGTTTGCCACGCCCACTCTAACGCCCAAAAACCCATTAAACGCTTAAGCCTGGCTAGCGCCTACATTTCCGCCTTTCATGGCACAATAGCGCCATCTAACGGATGACTCTGGCCAAGGTGCTCAACAGAGTCAACGTTAATTCTCGATAAGGATTTCTATTAAAGGAAAATTCGATGACTTTCCTTTGTCAATACCGAACTATATCCCAAGAACTATGCAAATCAAATCAAGTTAGCCAAATTGGAGGTGTTCCCTGGGTACCGATTTTAGCATAAAAATCGGGAGCTGATTCGAGAGGCGAAAAACATACAAGAAGGCATATTTATATTAAGTTGTTTAGCTGAGTAACGGGTATCTAATAGTCAAGGCACTCGACTATAGCGTTCTCTCTTGTTTTTAAATAAAAAAAATAAAAAATAAAAAAACCTAAAACGCAGTGTAAAAACCACAAAGGATTTATGTTGTATTGATGAGGGGTGAAGATCCGACCGGATTTTTTTATTTATCTAAAAGAATGTACATCTATTAGTCATGTACATCTATTAACTTACCGACGGCGATTCGTCCAGGAAGAACTTGAACTTTTTACCTACAACTTTAATCCGATCCAGAGCTCGTAGTACCAGCCACTGCCAGTGATTTTGAACGACTGACGGAGTAAGGAAAACATTAAGGGTTGCTTTTTTCCCCCTGGACATTAGGGGTAGATGTCAAAAAACCCCAATGACAGCCAATGGCGGTCGGCAACCCTACGCCAAGAGTGAGATAACTAGCTGATGCTATCTGCTCTCCTCGCGACTGACGGTAAACAAAATGGCTAACGGGACAGCGGAAGTCTGTGCGCAAGCGGGATGGCATGATTGTGCTGCGTCTAAGGCAACTGATTAAATAACGGTTAAATGGCAGCGGCCATTGCAAAAGTTTCCTTTTTGTAGCAAAATTTTCTTGCATTTTTCCGCTGCCGACGTCGACGTCGACGTGGGCGCTAAACTGTCCCGTTTACAGCAACAAATCCGCGTAATTCACTTGGCTTTCTCCATGTGTGTGTGTGGGTGTATGTGTGTGTGTCTGTGTGGCGAGGGTGAATCCTGGCGATGTTCGCTAAAAGGATTAATAAACGTTCGGCGTTTCGCATTTCAGTTGTTCATTTGACTCGGCGCTTAGCGGTTCAGTTGCATTTACTTCTGCCGTTTATATAAATGTGTATGTGCTTCGTCCTGGAAAATTTGATTACGAGCTGAAGAGATCCTGGTCCATGGATAACCACTAAATTTGTACACCACTTCCGACGGAAAATGCTATAAGAACAAAAACGAAACCAATTAAAATATTTAAAATAAACATACAAAATTATTACACAAAAAACCTACAAATATACCGATTTTTGTTATTGTTAAACGGAGTTTCAAGTGCAAAGTTTTTAAAATGCAGCAAATAAGGCAAAACCTGGCCTAAAACAGTTTTCAAATCGTATTTAAGCACCGTTAAGCAGATCCATTAAAATGCAGAGTTCGAAATCTTTTTTGATACGTGATCTCCTAGGCGATTTGATCAATCGACGACAAACGGATTCGGGTAAGTTTCAGGACAGATTTTCAAAAACTAAAATTTAATAATATTGTAATGTTTTTTTAAGGGAAATATTATTTACGATTTTAATAATTATATTATGATTTTAGAACATATATTTAAAAAAGAATCAAGATTTTAGATTTCTTAAAATAAGATAAGCAGATCTTTTAAAGTTATTTTTGGTTATTTTACTTATTACAGGATTTGACAAATTTAAAAGTAACAATTGGCAATAAAAGTGTTTGATAGCGGACTGAGATCTTAAGCGGTCATTAATATTTTTTAAGCTTTATTTTCCTATGACTCAATACAATTAGTTCGAATGATTTTCCAATTCAGAACACAAATATATCAGAACTTTAAAAGCTAAGTTATGTTTTATCCAGTTCCAACATTCTGGCCTTAAGTGTTAAGATTTAAAAGTACGAATAAATAAAAGGAAACTTTAGCATTATTATTTCAAAATGTATGTAAGAGATGTTACCAAAACTTAGAGACTAGGTTAGGAAATAAACTGTATTATCCGTTTCCAAAAGATTGAAACCTCAGTTATTAATTAACGGAGTGTATCATCGATGCTACCAAATATAACCTAACATTCCGTATATACTAAACGTCTTTGTTGGCCAATTAGCCTGCCCTTTGTTCTTCTCTCCCCTTCTTTGATGTTTTTGTTGGGTGTTTTTTGGTAAAACCGTTGACAAATTACCTTGCTCGCTCTCGACTTCACCCGCCCCCAATTACCCCTCCCTTTTTCTGGTGACAGCCTGTGCCATTTAAATCTCACACTTCGCTCAATTATCGCAAACAAAACTTTTAACAAGGGTGATGGGAGGAGGAGCAAGTGAGAGGGAAAAATGAGTGAGCGAGATGGATAGAGTTGAAACAACAAAAACAAGCGCTTTGGGCAGTTATTTTATTGTGCACTGCTTACTAGCGCCAAAAGTAAAACAGTTTCGTTTTACTTTAATATCTAGGCCTAGATATTAAAACACATATATTTAAAAAACTATTGCATTTATATATGTTTTTAAACAAATTTTTTATTAATACAAACGCAAATTTGTTTCGATAATAACATAATAAGTAAAATAACATATGGTGTAAATCATTTTAAAATTATTATAGATTTGAATAAGAATTTATTATTTTATTATTTATATTATATCATTATTTTTCACTTTATATATACCATTTAAATTTTCAAAATCCCATTTTTCTTTGTGTAAGCTTCAGTTAATTTTATTTTTGTTGCTGTTGACACTGCTTTGTTCGTAACCTGCGCTCGAGCAATTTGTCACGTACGAACACTTTAATTGTTTTTAGCCAGGGGAGCAGAAACCGAAAGGGAAAACAACTGGGGGATGGAACTGGAAATGGGACTGAGATTCTAACTGAAAACTCAGCATTGAAAAATGCATTCGCACCCACCCACAAGTACACAGAAATTTTAGAGTTAAAACGAAATCCTTTTAGTTCATCCTGACTATTGACTGATTTAACCAGGAGCAAGGAATATATTGTTAAAGAAACAAGGAAAGGTCACTAAAATAATTAACAAAATGTCAGAAGTTAAACTTTATTTTTACTGATATTAAAAAAAAACATTCCTGTTATTTAATTATATTGTTAAATAAACGAATGTGTTTTAACTTGATCATATGATCAAAAAAATGTTTCCAAAAAAATAATTTTTTTTTTAATTGTAACTAGTTGTATTGTTTTAGATTTTCCCTGAGTGTACCGCCTCAGGTGCCCGCTTACTTATGCTTTGTTTTTGGTTTGGGCCAACTGCACGAGTTGGCCATGTGTTTTCTTCTAATTATGCATGACATTAAATAAAGTTTAGCTCAACAATTACAACTATTTAGAGGCTAATTGCTGTCAGTTAGACAAAGAAAGTGAAACTTTTGCTGCAAGTGCTTTCCGAGTTTCGATTTTTGCTTAAATTCAACAGGAGAGAAAAGAGGTGATAGGAAGAGACGATGTAATATTTATAAGAAAATTATATAAAATTCAAAATAGCTATTTAAATTAAATCAATATTTTAAATATTCTACAAATTAATACAACTATTAAAACAAACATCAAGAAGTTTAAAATTAAATAAGCATTATTCACATTTTTAATTGATTTATGAATTATTTTCAAACATTAGATTAAATTATTTTAGAAATAAAATTGCTAACAATAAAACTTTTTTTATATAAATAAAGAGTTCTCCGATATTTAGAATGAGTCTTATTTCGAGCTTAAGCTATAAGGGCTGACATATGTTATTCTTAATCCTGTCTAAATTGCCGACACATGCGAGTACATTTCTCCCACATTCTCCTTCAATTTCTGCGTCTATCTCCGTTCTTTTTATGTGTGTCTCACAGTTCAAGTGCCTATTAAATGGCAATTGTGCCGCAAATTGATACGACGTGACTTTTCGAGGAAAAAGAAAGAACTCACTCGAGACGCTCCCCAGGATATCCACACACACACGCATAATTGAATAACCTTTCATATATCCACCATCTACCCTTCCGTCCTGTCTGCGCAAATCGCTATAAATAGAATCAGAAGTCAAAGCCCATTTGGGGTTAAAGTACACAAATATACAAATTATTTCCGCCCGCTAACTGAACTCGAAAAGTGGGCGGAAAGTATGAAACAAAAAAGAATCCTTGCTGAGCGGACACACGTGAGCGCCTGCGGCGACCGCTCAGATTCGTAGAATCGAGAATCGAAGATGATGTTCTGCCAAAGACTTGAGTATTGCATTAAGCAAACGCCACTGGGAAAAATCATACTGCAAAGTTTTAAAGGTTCAAGTACAAAATTTAATAGATTGAGGAATAGCCAGGTTCGATGCAATAGTATATATTGTCCTTTCTATTTTAAAATACATTCCCATTTTCAGATTTTTATATAATTTATATAGTTTCAAAATAATAAAAAATAACAAATATATATTTTTTGTGCATAACCTAACTGCATTTACCCACAGACAATTTTTTTAAATTTGGAAATATTTAAAAAATACCTTTTAAATAGGAATAATAAATAATAATTTATAGTATTGATATACATATATAGTATTTCACTACGAAATGTTTTTTAAAAAATACAAAATAATTTGTGTAAAAAAATTATTTTTTGATTTATTTGTATTATTATATGTACATATATATTTGTCTTGCAAAATGCTAAAACGAATCGTAGATCTAATTTTATCTCAGTGCAACATAAGGCAGACGTTGTAAATTCCAATAGGAAACAATTGAGAGCTCGACGACACGTGAATTTAATCAGGCAGCCCGCAGCGTCCGATACAGAGTCCGATTTGGGTTTGGGTTTCCTGGAACGGGATAATAATATGTGGGGCGGATATAAATAACACGTTGATTGCTGCAAATTGCAACTCATCCGATTCGCCGTCCTGTCATCGTAATGGACCAACGCCCACTTGATTCGCCCATCCGATTTTATACGATGCGTTGTCTATTGCCGGATGCAGACCGTAATGAGTTTCCCGGGTCGCTCCTCGACCGGAAGTGGCTGCATGCGCTGCAGAAGAGGAAGAAGAACAGGACGAACTGGAAGCATTAACGCCACGCTGCGCCTGAAAGCAGGCAACAGTGTCTCAATGCTAGTACCGCCCACTTAACAAGTCTCTACTCCATTTAAATCCTCTCAAGTGGTCAATCAATGGCATTGAATCCTTAAAAAAATGATTTTTTATACTTACACTTACAAACATTTTCCCACCCTTCTCGCTAGTGTACTTCAATTGATATCAAGAGAGGGAGCAAACTTCGGTAAGCCTTGCAGCTGCCTTACAAATGACGAAAAATCGACCAAAAAATACAAATCAAACTGAAAACACAGTTTTTTAGAGCATTACACCACGATCATTTAGAAGTATGCCGTTTTGAAATCGGAGGTCTGCGCGAAAAGTTATGGGCTTAGAAGTGCAGGATTCGGGTCACTTTTCTGCAGCCCATTTTTCGAAAATTTGGAAAGGGTAATGATGGTAAGAGTAAAAGACAAAAATTCGACACAAAAATAAAAAATAAAGCGAAAACACAGATTTTTAGAGAATTAAACCACGATCATTAAGAAGTATGCCATTTTGAAATCGGAGGTCTGTACGAAAAGTTATGGGCTTAAAAGTGCAGGATTTAGGTGACTTTTCTGTAAACCCATTTTTCGAATATTTGGAAAGGGGTGACATCATTGAAAATGACGAAAAATCGACCCAAAAATAAAAACTAAAGTGAAAACACAGTTTTTTAGAGAATTAACCACGATCATTAGGAAGTATGCCATTTTGAAATCGGAGGTCTGTACGAAAAGTTATGGGCCCTAACTTAAAACTCAGATTTGTAGATTCTATTTTAAGTTTGTATTATAATGTATTTTCAATATTCAGGTTTTAAATTATCTTCTAAATTCTTTTTTTATGCTCAGAACTCGATCTCTCCAACGATGAATCGGATATAGACATCGAGGATCGATCAACGCCGGACTCGACAGCTCATGGATGCCAGCAGGATCTGCTGCTCTCGCACCACCACCGCAGATTCACCCACCACGACGACTCCAGCGTGGAGTCCTGCTTATCGGGCACCCGGGGCCCAGGATCCGGATCCGGATCGGGAGAAGGAGGAAGAGGAGGAGGAGGCGGCGGCGGAGTTCCCAGCGGACTGAGTGCAGCAGCGGCGGCGGCGGGCGTGGCCGCTGGTCTCTTGGCAGCGGCAGCCAGTGGTGGAGATCCCAATGGATCCGGTGGGCCGGGATCGGGTGGCGGAGCAGGCGGCGGCTATGCGGAGCACAAGCTACAGCTGAGCAAGAGTGGCCGGAAGCCGAGACGCCGTCGAACCGCCTTCACCCACGCCCAGCTCGCCTACCTGGAGCGCAAGTTCCGCTGCCAGAAATACCTGAGTGTGGCTGATCGCAGCGACGTGGCCGAAACGCTCAATCTGTCCGAGACGCAGGTAAAGACCTGGTACCAGAACCGAAGGTGAGTCCAGCTCAGAATCCTCTTATGGCAGCCTGGCACATCAATCAAATAATTTAAATTGAAATAGTTAAATGTTCTGCCCAGTAAGCTAAATTTCAACATTGTTCATTAACTAATCATATTTATAAAACGTTCTCCTCACTATTGACTTTTTAAGGGCAGTGATCTAAATAGTATAATTGAAAACTGATATTAAGAGTTCGTAAAATATAACAAATAACTCAGTTCAAAAAGATTTCAAACGCTACATACATAGCACATAAATGTACATTTTATCACTCATACGCAGTGTTGTATTGTTTCTAGTTTTATAATTGGATTTCAAACTAATATTACAAATAGGCTTTGAGTTTTAAATGTACAATTCATTGAGTAAATTCGATATCTTGTTTATACATACTTATGTATTAGTTTTGGAATAATCCTTTCCCGATCATAACAATCGAAAAGTCAACTAACCGATCCATTTGTGCTTTTTTTTTGCAGGACCAAGTGGAAGCGTCAGAACCAACTGCGCCTGGAGCAGCTGCGTCACCAGGCGACCATGGAAAAGGACTTTGTGGTACAGGACGGGGGAGGAGCGGGCGGATTGGGCTGCTGTCCCAGCGGATTGAGCAGTTCGTTTAGTGCAGCTGCCGCCGCTGCAGCGGCTGCCAGCAATCCGTGCAATTTTCTCACTTCCGCCGCAGCGGCGGCCATTTTCCGGAACGTCGGCTATGTCCACGGATGCCCCATGTAGGAGCCACGCCCACCCACCCAGCCCCCACTCCTCCGCCTCCCAGTTGCCTATGTACATACATAATACGTATAAAGATAACAGTTCTTGTGCAATAACCGATCGGGGTGAATTATTGAAATAAAGCAGCGATGAGCTCGTATTTACCATATGTACCCGATATTATTATTATACGTACTTAACGATAATCATAAACTAAGCTCAGTCGAATTAACTGTAATATACAACAACCAAACCTTTTTTTTCGTCGCACTCTATGAACAAATATTTTTTTTTGCCAGAATAAAAACTTAATTGCACGTTTTGGGGCGTTTTTACTTGGTTGGGTGTATAAATACATTTCAGTTATCCATTATGGCACTTGATTTATTCAATTAATAACATATTGTGATTTAATAAATGTATTATTTATTAATTTTAAAACCTTTTATCGCAGATAATTGTATTATGTTTTATTAAAAACTGAAAAGAATTACATTGAAATAAATTTATTCGTTTTAAATTATTAGATAACAAGTTATTATAGATTATTTGTGAACAGTAACCTTATAATCGTCCTTTAATTATCGGTCAATTAAATCGAACTATCGGTCAGTCTGAGATATCCCTTATCAGATTTGCAAAAAATTCCTACCTTGAATTCATTGATGCACAAAGGAAAGGACGAACATAACGCAACGTAACGGTTAAATGCCGCTCGCCCATCTGCAATCGCTGAGCTGTGAGTTATGCTTGAAAATCAACTTGAGCGAATCACACAAAACGTTATCAATTTGTCGCTATATAGCAAATAATCCGCGACATATGCCCACCCACTGGCAGGATATCTCCTCTATCTGTATATAGACCCCCACTCGATCTCGATTCATATATTATTTGCATGGGGATAAAAGAGTAAGAGAGAGCTAGAGAGAGAGAGAGAGGCAAAGAGAGAGCTGAAATAAGGATAAAGCAGCCAACCGGAAAACAAGCAACAACTCTGCCTGCAATTATAACGGGCTAACGGAGCGCAGAGCGCGCATGAGCGGGGGCGTGCGCCAGAAAGGGATGGCAACAGTGCGTTGGGGCAGCAGAGGCGGCGACTGAGAACGTGGCAACGACGTCATATACAGTCAACATTCCCTAATGCAAAAAAATGTATTATACTTTTCAGCGCCAGATTACTTGCAGGTAACGATGTAGTTAAGATGCTTTAATATTCAAAAATAAAAATAATTGAACTATAAATAGTCAAAAACAAACATTCCACAATGCACAAACAACAATCAACACACATACAACACGCAATACTTAAAATATAACTTTTAATAGTTGTAGCTATGACTTCATTACATACTGCTACTTATACATCTAATAAATCAATTGACCTGAACAAATTTGCAAACAAAAATACACTTGTAGAGGTCCTTCTGTAGTTACAGTTATATTTTCATGCCCATTTAGCTCGCTACACAAAAAGGAGGAGGAATGTTTAGCCACAAATTGAATCTGCGGTGAGTGAGTTAACGAGCGAGAGAGAGAGGGCCAGAGGGATATGCCCATGGAGGATATAGAAGGATATAGGGACAGACGAGCGGGAAGGGGGATATAGAGTAGTTTTCGAGTGGTGGTGCAGAGCGGCACAGAACGCTAATTAAAAAGACACTTGACGGGATCCGCCGGAAACAAACGGAAAAGCCAAAGAAGAGCGGAAAAAAATACAGAAAAATGGCAGAATGGAAAATGGAAATGCAAATACAAATGGAAAACGAAAGAGAAAGGGATGGCGAAAAAAGCGAGTTAACGCTTTCATGAAATCGTCTATGAAATGTGAATGTAATTTAATGAATAAAATGCAGCTAACCCCCATCACTCAGCCGCAGCCACTTGCAGTATATAGATTCACATTTTCTGGCTCTTTTACATCTTTTCGCAAATTCTCACATTCATGCGGTTCATTTGCGCAGCCATTGAGTTCTGAATTGCATTTTTAATTGGTACATTTTACGCAGCCATCCTTTGAGCACAAAGGATCCTCTTTCTCCGCCTCGTTCCCTTTGAGCTGGCCGTCCACTTTGATTTGTATTTATTTAATGAGTTATTAATTGCATTAAGCTCTCGGCATTTGCCAACATTGCAATTAAAAAAGGGAAGAACTTGCGGAGAAAAGGGGAGGAAAGTTAGTTCTTGGCTTTTGTGTGCATCCAGGCTGAAAAATATGAAAGTAGTTTGCATAATTTGCTGCCCCAAAAACACCGGAGGAATGTCACATGTCGGAAATCGAAATGCAAAAAAATGTATTATACTTTTCAGCGCCAGATTACTTGCTTAATGCTTTCCGCGAACTTTTATAGTTATATATATAATATAATATATAATATATATATAATATAATATATAATATTAATAATATATATTTATAATATATATATAATATATATTTATAATATATTTGTATTATATTCTTAAATTTGCATTAGATGAAAATAGTTTAAGAGCATTAGTGCCAAAAGTGAGAAAAACACTTTACACCAATTTGTAATTTACATTAAAAACTATTTCATTTTACTCTTATTTTTTTTAATATTATTTATTTGTAAACATGGAACCCGTATAATCTATAAGTACCTTAACAATGTAGTTTTGTATATGAATTTGAACCAAACCTCATGAGTTCAGCAAAAGGACTTTAATTTTACTCTTATTGAAAGATAAATAATTAGATACATTTGTTAAATATTAGTTCCGTTTACTCATCCATTTTAAAATAAACAACATTTTAACCAGTTATAATTAATATTTAAACAACACACGATTATTGTTACTTGAACATGTTGCAAAGTTACCAAAAACTTTCCATAAGTAAATATTTTACTCTTCAAAAATCTGTTTCTTTCACAACTAATTGTCTAATAACAAATTTTTAAAAAAAACTTTTAATTCTCGTGATCTGTTTTCACTTTACATATGTATATAATGTTAGACTTACTTCTTAATGTATTTTCTAAGATCACAGATCAATAGATAAACTTAACCTAACCTTGCATAAATTTAATTTAAGGATTTGCAGAAATTCGTCTTGATTATTTTAAGCAGCGCATAAGTATTTTAAAATGATAAAGTTGCCTCCGAAGGCACTTGACTTTATATATATAAAGGGGAGGAACTGAAAGTTACTCCGTCTCATTATATACCAATTTCGATTTAAATTTTTTGCCCGCTGTGGCCCAGCCGGAGGGCAGAAAAAAGGGGAGTGAAATCCGGGCAACCGCAGCGACAACTCGACATAATGATTGTGATGGGGGGCGATTATATCATCGTGGATGGGCAGGACACAGAGGACTCGACACACTTGACTTCCGGTTGAGGGGAAGGGGCGTACACGAAGGACTCAACGGCTCGGAGATGTTTGCCATATTGTGTGAAAATTTGTGTGTTATCCTGCTACTGCTACTGCTACTGCCATTGGTGGTGGTTTCAGCCTCCAGTTTCATTTTGTGATTAAAATGTTTGTCATTATCCGGTTGGAAAATTGTCACAAATTGTGTTTGTGCCGCGGGCCGTGCCACACTTGTTTATTTGTCCTTATCCCACATCCACATCCACATCCACAACCATAACCGCAGCTACATCGCTATCTGGCATCTTTATCCCTAATTGCCGCATTGTGTCCCATTGTGTGGACATCGAACCCGCGATGGGAACGCTCACTGTTCCGAACCCAAACCGAGCCAAACAGGTTGGCTCTGGCCCAAAGTCCAAGGGAAAGTCTGGGCCTGGTTTCACCGATCAGTTGCAATCTGTTGGACAAGCGAATAATGGATCAGTGAGTGGAATAAAATATGTGCATCTAGATAATAGATTAATGCGTGCTTACTGTTATCACCTAAGCTTATCATTTTACATGTGATAAATTAGAGCATGCATAATTTAATAGAGTGTTGATTAAGTAAAAAATAAAACTACATTAAAATATTTTTTCTTGCAGTTATAAAAACAAGTTAATGCTTATATTATTACATTGGTTTTTTCCATATCCTTATTTTCACAACTTTCTTGGCATTTTAATATATATAACAACAAAATTAATAAAACCGTAAAAAAATGTATCCTAACAGTAGTCAGATACTTCTAAAAACTATTAATTTTCTCTTCAATTTTTCAATGTGTATGCAAAACAAAACTATGCTAAATTAGATAACTTTTGAATGACTTTTTAAAAGCTTAGTAATCGTACAGAACAGGAAAACTAGTGCAAATATTATTTCAAATTACCGTTGCCTGCCATAACATAACAAATATAATATAGACTAAAATTATACTATCGATATTGTTTACTTATCAAAACTTGAAGTGCACGATCTATGCTTTATATCTATTACATTAAGCTAGCTGTTTAACTGATGAACTGATCGCTAAAAATGTTTTACCTTTTTCCAAGCATCTTATCGATTTTCGATTTAAAGCTTAGTTCCTGTTTACTTTCTCAATAAATATATATAAAATATAATATAATAAATGTAATATATATTAATTTATATCTCTTCCGACTAAATCTGTGGTGATCTATGTGGCAGTATAATAACAACCCTTTAAAAAATGTGAAAATATGATACAATGGAATGTGCCAAGAATAAAAAAATAATCAATTATAGGAATTCCTTTAAGTGATCACTGACATCTCAAATTCTTATCGAGAAATTCTCAAATTTCCCAGTCTCGACATACAGGGGCCATTTCTCAGACGACAAAAGTTTGTCTAAATTTGTGGGTGGACAGGGTCTGATTTCACTTGCACTCTGGCTATCATTTGCATACCTCATACTTGGCGTTTGTGTAAACAACAACTTCATTAGCAAACAAAAAGTAAGCCGCCTAAAGAGATGGTGGGGGGTGGTGGTGGTAAAATGCAAATCCGAGTCCGTATCTAAAACCCAAAACCCGATTCCCATTCAAACGACACAAATCAGCGCATAATGACATGAAAATCTGTTGGCTTTTGTCAGGCCCCGCGGCCACAAAACCCAAAAAAATGGAAAATAAGTTGGGTGGGGGGTTAGGAAAAGTGTTGACGGAAAAGGGGATGGGCTTCGTGTACATATTCATGTCAACAATTTGCCTTAAATTAGGCGTAAAATGCACAGAACGGCTACAAACACCACACACAAGGGTCTCATCAGGTCGGTCCACCCCATAAATTAAAGGGTAGCTACTCGGCACTTGTCATCATCATCATGGGCTATGATTATTATCATC
Organism: Drosophila fuyamai; assembly: GCA_018153365.1. Taxonomy (NCBI): domain Eukaryota; kingdom Metazoa; phylum Arthropoda; class Insecta; order Diptera; family Drosophilidae; genus Drosophila; species Drosophila fuyamai. The sequence continues at coordinate 9,920,101 of JAECXW010000062.1, forward strand.
GTCATCGAACCCGATATGATTGTTAGTATTTATTACCACAGTTCTACTTGCCTAATACGATTTGTTCGAAAGTCTACAGTTAAACTAAACGTAGTCTTGTTTGTCACAATTCCCAGATTGCAATATAATTTTCAATTTTACATTCTTAAGATAATAACAAAAATGAATATTTTTATTTGTTAATATATTTGTGTGAATATCTTAATCATTTCATTTTAAGTGATCCTTACATAAACACAAATCTTAGCTTTACATAATTATTTTTTATGAAAAAATCGTGTTTTATCATAGATTGCAAATAATCAAAAAATGTTACATATAACATAAACCGACAAATAATTATGAGATCAATTATTTTGAATGAATATTTTTTTAAAAACTAGTTTATGTAAAATTTAATGGGAGACTGTAATAAAGACCGATTTCATTTAGGGATGTTCAACTGTAATTGGGCTGGACCACGGTTTCCCTTCATCTTGCAACCCTTGCTAATTAGACGCTTTTATCGCGTCTAATTGAAGTGCCGAAGGGGAATTTGGGTTTTTGCACTTGTCGCAGCAGATTTGTGTGTTAATTCTGACCGGATCGGATTGGTATCGATAGCCGAAGCTGATTTGCATAAGTGGCTTGCCAAGATAATCTCTATTTTTTGCAAGCGGATAAAATCTTTTTTTTAACTAAGGTGGGGTTATATTGGCTGTCAGATATAGAAAAAAAGGTGGCTTCCTCTTACCACTGCGTTTTAATAAACAAATACATATGCATAATTAAAAGCAAAATGAAAAGCATAACACGCACACAAAGCCAGCAACAACATGGACAATATCTTTGGCTGAAAAAGTTCTTAATCTTTTCATGCCAACGCATAATTAAAATGTGAATATGGAAATTTCAATGGGAATCTGTGCAAAATATGGTCCAAAAAAATAAATAGGGAGCAAAAAAGAGTCGATAAAAAGGCAAAAAGAAAGAAAAGCTAAAGGCAAGCAAACAAGAAGGATACCAACACACATACATACAACGTTGACAGCAACTTAACGGTTTGCTGCTGTTATGGCCATCTCTTTTGCGCCTTTTGCGCTTTTTACCGCCAGTTCTTTTGTGTGTGTGTGTGTGCAAGTAATTGCGAAATATGAAATATGAATGCATAATGAGCAGATATTTTCCCAAGTACACGAGGAACGTCAAGCGGCAGTGGGCGTAGCAGGCGGGAATAAGGAAAAGGAGGCGAAACGGAGGCCAGGTGACTTTTATGCTAAAATGCGCACATCGCGCGTGCATTTGCATTTTGTCAGCCTTTTCGAAAGCAGCGCAAGGACAAGCACAAATGCACACACACAAATGCAAGCAGGCACACACACACAACTACAGTAAAGATCCGTTATCAGCTGCAATAAAACATATTGTTACTTATTTCTTTATTTGATTACTATTGTAACTAGAAAGTATTTTTAGCATATTTTATTTACCAGACATATGGTATAAAAATAGCATTTGTACGTTGTCCTATATAATTTTATAATTCGAAAACCCTATCAAATTTAATATTATTTTAGATTTTTTTATGTTCTTAACATTATAGTTGCAATTGCAAATTAACTAAATAAAGTTTTAATACTTAACAATCAATTTATAAATCCTTTAAAACAAATTTAAATTAATCATTTAAAATCTTTAATTAGATTTCAAACATAAGAATCCAGAAAACCAACCAATAACTAAATATTCTGTCTTTTGCTAAAAAACAAAATCTGAAACTTACTTTCTCTTGGTTTCACTGTATTTGTCTTGCTCAGTCGAAAGCCAAGTGAGTTGCAAACATGTCAAAATGTTGGGGAGCTCATTAAAATAGCGTTGGCCATTTGCACACATCTTTCAGTCACTAATTTGCAGGGAAGGGGAAGGGAATCCTTGAAGGCGAGTTCTTCCTGTAATCCTAAGTAATACTCCATTTTCCAGTTGGTGCCCGGAACCGTTGGAGGAATCGGCCATGAGTCATATGGTGCGACCCCAAGGCTTCAGTTTGGAGGAACTGCGTCACACTTTGGGACACTCCGTCATTCGCGATCAATGCTATTTTATCTATGGAACCAACAATGTTCTGGAGGTAAGAAATCTATGGAGTCTTGACATCACATTTTCCCTCAGATTATTGCAGGATTCGACGAACTGGTTGAGCAGGAAGCAATTGAATTCGGAGCAGAGCAACTGGCACCGGTTTATGTGACCGGCATGATGGTCTTTTTACTCCACCACGATGATATGGCGGGCACCCAGGTCAAGAGGACTCTCTTCCTGCAGCGGTGCTTCGATTACTTAGCCTGCACCGAGGAAACTCATGTAGGTGCCCAATATAACAATTTACAACAATTTACAAATTTTAGTTTACATTAATTCAATAACTGGTATATCCTTGCAGCTATAAGAAATATATATTATTTAAAAAAACTACTAAATATTTCTATTCCTATGCTTCTATATTTTCGGATCCAAAAGAACATAAAATACGTATACGTATTTTCGAATCCAGAAGAAAAAAAATACGTATACGTATTTTCGGATCCAAAAGAAAGTTCCGAGAACACGTATACGTAATACATTTGTTCCCTTTTTGTAAAATTAAAAAAGTTTCGTAGAAAATGAATAAACAATTTAAGGGCAGTCTAAGTAAAAATAATACATTTCCCTTAATAACAGGTCCATCAATTATGCGTGCATATCCTGGGTCTTCTGGATGCCAACGATTCTGGCATAATGCTCAACCTAATCCTGTGCTGCCGAGTGGCCAGTCCGCTGAGTACGATGGCCCGCGTGGTCGGGAACTGTCTGCTCTGGGCCATGTTGGATCGCCTCGCGGATTTGGGCTTGGACTCGCACCGATTGCGTGCACCTGGAACACTGATCCTTGCCGTAGCGGTGGTGAACCCCCGGACTTATTTGCAATCCTATCTGCATGCCCTGCATCTAGTGGTCCGTTTGGTATCCAGTCTTCTGGTGGTCGGACCCCTGGGTGGCCATGGCCAGAAACTTTGCCAGGAGACCGGTGTGCCCGAGGAATTGATGCAACTCTCCAAGGAGGACTCGGCCATTTTAGTTCGCTGGCTAATCGCCATCGTTGAGGAAATGCGTCCCAAAATGGTTGAGAGTGGAGATTTGGGACACATGGGGGAGCAGCTCGTGCTTCTGGAGGCCATATGCGAGCTTATGCAGCTCCTGCATGGTCACTTAGTTAAGTGCTACCAAGAAAATAACGCCCATATCTTAAAATAGCACAGCAATACTGGTGGAAATTGGGCAATAAAAATAATGTTTGCAAAATATTAAAAAAATACAAAAACGTTTCACAACATTTCCTTATGGTTTATGAAGTTAAAAAATATAATATTGTTCTTCAGTTTCTCCCTAATATAAAACGCATGTAACTTGCTTTAAAGCTAAGCCTTGAGTGATTTTATTGTATAAAATAAAAAAGCTCTAGCGTTTGATGTAAAGTTACTTGAAACACTTTTATTTTAAGTCACTTATTACTCCTGAACGGCAAGCACTGAGTTATTTTAGTATCCTGTGTAAGCGTAGCAAGTTTTGAAATGCTTTGGAATCAATCCGGGAAGTGCTCTAACATCAAATCCATATTCTCCTGCGTCTAACAATAAATCCTGTGGTCTTACTCATCCAAAACAGAATCCAGCCACTGTTCCACTTCGTTCTTGCTGGCTGCCGAGGAAGGCGTGGCCGGTTGCACCATGGGCATGGGCATGGGCATTGTGATGGGTCCTATGCCGCCAGTACCAATATCCAGTTGCGTATTGGTCATGGCCAGAAGCTCGTCGAGCTCATCAGGTTCGGCTGGGGCAGCGGCTGCTTTCTCCGCCGCTGCAGGAGCTGCCGCCTCCTTATTGGATTTAGCGGAGACCGCTCGCGATTGGAAACCCCCGTTGGAGTCCTTTAGGATGCGCTGCTGGTAAACAGCCTCAGCCCGTTCGGCGGCCTCCTCCTGAGCGACGATCTGCGCCCGCGTGAACATCCCAGCAGGATAATCCATTCGCTTGTAAAACGGAATCGTTTGCAGACCCGCATTCAGGCGGGTGAGGTTTAGGGTGAAGTAGCCACTGGCCGCCTTGGTGTGCAGCTTCGTTTGGCCCTCGGCCACATTGGCCCACTCGCGCTCCGAACCGAAGGTGAAGTGACCGCCACCGAGACTGGGAAACTGGGCCAACTGCTGGAAGTCACCTGCCCGCAGCTGGGCACGGGCATTCTCATCAATGGGAGCCCCGTCCAGACCAATCTGCTCCACTTCATCGGTGTCACTGGGCAGGGTGTCCAGCAAGTCCCTGTTCCTTTGCGGTGCCAATAGGGAGCGACCTGATCCACTGGATTGCCAATTACCACGCCTGGGAAACCTTGGCTCATCGCTGGAGTCGGCCACATCCACCATGCTGCGACGAGAGGTGGGCGGTGGAGATCCTGATGACGTGGTGGATCGTCCTTGATCCTTTTTGTGGTGATGATTGTACTGCTTCATGTTCCTGCGCTTGCTGCAAAACGAAACAAAGTGCGATTTGAAAGGTCGGTTAGTCGACTGCTGTTACGTTGCACTCACTCCTTGGATCGATCGTCCTTGCCAGACATTTTGGTGGGGGTTTGTTGGGTTTCCGGGGTGTTATTTCAAAGGTAATTCCGATTCAAAATCGGATTGTTTACGAATTCGTTGTTGTTGCTGTGGCAGCGCTGGAGGTGCGAGCGGGATGGAGACAGCGCTGCACAGCTGTTCGATTAACAGAGCTGTCAGGCTACCTGTGTTTTAAATAGAATATAATAATATTCTGGTTTATACAAATTATTTGATAACTAGAGCCGAATTACATGTTTTTCAACATTTTTAATTTTATTACGAAATAAACGCTTAATAAAACATTAACCCTTTCAGTTTAATGTACGATTTGAAATACTCTGGTAACCCTGTAAGCTCTATAACAGCTGACAGCGATAACTTTGATGTTGTTTCGTCTTTATCGATAGACTACCAAGCTGCCAAATTAATAATTTTTAACAATTATTTGGCAAACGGAGCGCCGTAGCTGATGTTGGGCTATCTACAGGGACTGAAAGGCAGCGGCTCGGGATCGGAGCAGCTGCCAAGCGACATTTACAGCGAGATCTTCGCAGATGTCCTTGTGGCGGCCAAAGAAAACGGATGTAAGACCAATGGGCAGGATAAGCCGGAAAGTTTTTCCATGCTACGGAGTTTCGATTCGGAGGCCAGTAATCAATTGGAGCCGCCGGCGGCCACGGACGCAGATGTCTGGATCTTTGGTTACGGGTCCTTGGTGTGGAAGGCCGATTTCCCCTATATAAACCGTAAGCGCGGCTTTGTTTGGGGCTACAAGCGTCGCTTTTACCAGCACAGCATCGATCACCGTGGGATTCCCGAGCGTCCTGGTCGCGTGGTCACCCTGCTGCCGGGTGATCCCGGCCAGGACCGCGTCTACGGCGTGGCATACCGCATTGCCGCGACCCAGAAGGGAGCTGTGCTGGATCATCTGGATTACCGAGAGAAAAATGGCTACGAAAGATGCAACTTGGAGTTCCATGGTTACCCGAATACCTCCGCTGGCGGCGAAGAACCCATCCAGGTGATCATGTACGTGGCCACACAGGCGAACGACTCCTATGCCGGAGATGTGTGGCAAGTACCCTGCATCGCTAAGCAGATCTTCAGCTCGGCGGGGCCCAGTGGCCCTAATCGCGAGTACCTGTTCAACCTGGCCGCCGCTATGGAGCAGCTCTTTCCCGGTGCCGTGGACGAACACCTGGAGGAGCTAGTGGCCTGCGTAAGGCGCCACATTGCCGAGGATGAGCTGAATTTGATGCGGCACGCCCTGTTGCAGGAAATATCCGGAATTCTCCAGGAGAAGCAGTTGCCGGAGCAGGCTAAGCGGCTGGAGAAGCTTCTGGAGCGATGCCAACAGCCTGGCGGGCGCGAGTGGCTGTTGCACGGGGCTCTGCAGTCCAGGAGCGAGGCGTGACCCCCACCTTTTCCACTAGAATATGACTATTTATTGTAATACCATTGAGTATGGGTGTTTTTGAAGGCGCACCATTCCAACTAGAACGATTATAATGACGTGTTACTGAGATTCCTGATCAATGGCCGTAAAGATCACAATTGCAATTGTGATTCAAAATAACAAGCCTATGACAATGACTTTGATAAAAATATTAAATATAAATAACTATTATAATAACCATTTTATAATAAACTAATTAATAAAAAAAATGTTCATTGGAATGAATAGAACCACAAATGCAATTTTGATTTAAAACTTATAAACTGACTATGTACTTCAAAAATAAAATTGATTGTTAAATGATTGAATAACCATTTAAATTATATAGAATCGAAAAATAATTTTATAAAAGGTAATTGTGGAGAAAATTTAAGGAAGTATTTAAAAGTATGTATTTGGTTCTGGCGAATTTCATTATAGCAATTTTACGGCCGGAAGATTATTATAAATCTGATTTGATAATAATATAAAAATCTAATCTTTAAATTTATAATTGAGGAACCACTGTGGTCAGATAACATTTAATTTACCATTTATCAGTTTCACGAACCCCCCTATTGAATCAGAGGATGTGAACAAAATATATTATCTGATCTTATCTGAGAAATTAATTTTTTCGGTACTAAATTACCTATCCGAACTTATTCTTCCATATTCTAGTATGGATTCTGAAATAAGGACAATAACTTTAAGATACAGGGTATTTGAACTACTGTTCTAAAAAATTGTTTTCGGTTTTACAGAATCAGAAGACCTATCTATCTGACAGTCTGACGTCAACGTCTTGAAAGTTAAAAAATTTTAAAAATTGGAGTATGGGGAATACCCTAAATTCATTCGGGTGGTCAAAATATGTAATTTGGTATATTTTCGTCTACCTATTGGTATTTTCGCATGTCCGAGTCTCTGGTCACACCGTTCGACACACAACTGTTGTCAAAACTGCCCCATTTCTCCCCGTTTGAGAATTCGTCGTGTGTTGTGATTTTTGTTTGCCGTTGCGTTTTTGTTTATCGTCTTGCCCGTGTTGGTGCAATCGCAGCCAATTCGCCTATTTTGGATTGGATTGGTCAAGCGCGACAAGTGTCCAGCAGCGGAGAAAATCGACATGAAACAGGTGGGCGGGGTTTTGGGGCTTTCAGGGGGTCGAGGGGAGTTGTATTTTTGTGGGTGTTGGGGAATGTGTTTTGTTTTTGTTGCTGCTGCCGATGATGTTATGTCCCCTTTGTGTGTGAGCGAGTGTGTCAACTCAAAATGCAAATTCTAACGGCTTGTGTACGTGCTATGTGGTGTGTGTGTGTGTTGGAATGACAACATGTTTGCATTTGCGTGCTGCTTTTTAATATCATCACCATCACATCACCGTTAAGTTGTTCTTGCTGCTCGTTTCGCTCCAGATGAATCATTTAAGCTCTCCCTCTCTCGCTTGCTCTTTCGTTCGCCCAAGCTGATTCTTATCAAAGCAGCGAAAGTCATTGTTCTATCTTTATTGTTTTTCGACCAACAAGTTTCTTATTGGACTACATTAACCAACATGACGCAAGAGTCTCTCCCGCTCTCTCCCTCTTTTTCGACTCCTTTTTATTGCCTACTTTGCTGAGTTATTGATAATGGGCTCTCTCACAAAAAGGATAAAAGCATAACGGCACATAACTCATTACCATTACCATGCAAATTTAACTGCGAGTGTGGGTTAGAGGGAGAAGGCCTATATATTGTGGGAGTATGCAAGTATTTACATTTGCGAAGATTACATTTTTTAGTATGTACTCGCATGTGGTATTATTACTTCCCTTTCTTTAAAACAAAGTCTTCCCTTTTCTCCCTCTTTACAACAACAACAAGTATCGATTCTTGGGGAAAGGAAACCTCGGCCAGGGTTGTTCTCTCGTGAACGGCAAAATCAAAATCAGAGCCAGCGACAACCCTACAACTCTTCGCTGCTTTGCATAACCACCAGGATATATGTACGTAGAAGTGTGTGTATTCTCCATATACATACACTTGCCGTGGAAACTGCGCGGAAAACGCTCCCGTTTGAGTTTTGCCCAGTTTCAGTTTTTCGCTGCAGAGCATTCGACGCGTTCGCACGCGTTGATTTACCCCAAACCAAAAAAAAAAAAAAATACAAAAGAAGCTAAAATTTGGACAAATAATTAAAAAGGTCTATAAATAAAGACGAGAGGCTCCCCATAAAAAATCTCTTCCAGATGTTTCGGCAAAGTAAATAAGAATTTTTAAAACTTAAAACAGTGTATGTGTGCTGCGCTCCTGCGCTGCCTCAACAAATTTTACAGTTGTATAAGTGCTGTATGTGACTGTGTACCTGTGTGTGTGTGTAACTCAAGTCATGTGACCGCGCGCGCAAAACATTTTGCATTGTTTTTCCCCAAGTAGTTGTTGTTTTTGCAGGATATCCAGCGTGTACGCGAAAAACGTTTTTTGGGGGCGAAATAGCGTAAGCCTGCGCAATAGTCGCTCACATGGCAGCTGTCCACACACACACATCAGCTAATGGCAACCGAGATTCTTTTTATTAATTCAAAGGAAATCAACAGAGCGCCTTGAAGTAGGCTTAACAAAAACGGAGCAACGATTGATTTCGTTACTTTTCAATAAGCATAAATTGCAGGCAGTGTGAGTGAGAGTGCGATTCTAACACACATACATTTACATGTCCTAGTAAGCAGCATCGCCTGCTCTTTCTCTCTGGCGCTCTCGTTCTCACTTTTGCAGCAGCAGCAAGAACGCAGCAGCAGCAACATTAGCAGCAGCTCAGTCGACAACTGACCAGCCAAGCACTAGCATATTTCTTGTTGTCCCCGTCAGGAAAAAAATCCCTAAAAAACATTTGAAAACCCAACAAATTAAGACAATAAGTGTTAGAATCAAAATATTTAGAAATTTAAAAACGCGCCTCTATAGTGTCTGTGTGTCGATGTGTGATTGTGTTTAAAAAGAATATTGGTAAAGACTTAATAAATAAGATATGCTCTAGCCAAAATAAAAAAAAAAGTTTATACAAATTTTTTTTCGTATGTTAAGTGAAGAAGAAGCAGCAGCAGCTTAAGAAGATGTAGCTAACATGTGAGTAGCAACAAGCAGGGCCAAGCAGTGCCTATGTGTGTGAAAAATCTGTAAATCGAGGTTATCTATACACACACATACGCGACGAGAGGAAGCGAGATGGTAGATGCTTCCACATATATACACACACAGATTTGGGCAGCATCCTGCGACTCCCTATTGCCAGCTTTCTCTCTCTCTTAGCTCCTCTTTCTCATCGGCTCTTTAGCAATGGCATTTTAATCATCATTAGGACGAGTGGAAGGGGGATAGCACACTGTCATTATCAACAGACATACACACACAGACGCACCTCCCGTTGTCCTGCAGGCGCCACCCCCCACCCCCTTATTGCTCTGCGAAGCACCCCACTCCCTTAACAATGTTTGTTTGCGGGAATTAAATTTAAAGTATGCCAACGATTTGCTTTCCTTCTCCCTCCCTTCTTCCTCTTTTTTTTGCCCCACTGTTGCGCGCATTTTGTCCTGGCGACCCATATGTGTATGTATGTCCTTGTGTACATATGTAGGTTTGTCAAAGCGTAAACAATTGCAAATAAAACAAGCAAAAATGCCAGCAAAAACAGAAACAGAAAAAAAGAATAAAACAAGAACACACACAAAAAGGAAAGCAGAGTAGTTGAACACACGACATTTGCGATGTGCGAGTGTGCGAAAAAATCGATTTGTGTGCCATCAAAAAGTGCATATATAGGCAACCCATATCCCCATATCCCCACACACACACATATACACACCCCGTTGTGCAACATAATGTGGCAGCAACGATTTTCAATTAACAGCAAACAATCGTTTAACACTTAACATCCGCCTGTGCAGTCGAAATAACCCATTGTACAGATTGATTCCTTTTCGCAATCCCCCTTTGCACACCCAGCAGGGCGTGGGGTTGGCGGCTCTTAATTAATCTACGTGTGCCATTGTCAAAGGCTGAATAGAAATCAAGGTTTATGTAATCCCCCAGGCCAGGCGAAAACAAAAGAAATAGAGATAGAAAAAAAAAACGAAGCAAACAAAACAAAGCGAGGAAAACCGCAACAAGAAAAATACGATTTAATATCGAAATCCACACAATTGACAGCAGTTTTCGATATCTAAATTGACATTCCATTAGTTATTTCTCAGAAATTATGAACTTGAAACACCAAAGCTTCTGCGAAATCTGGCTTAATGTAAATATAGGAAAATATACATTTGCGCGTAGTTCCTTGAAAACTTTGTTAAACATTTTTCAGTACACTTGCAATACATTTTAAACAAATTTCTTACGAAAATAATAGAATAGATATACCATATGTCAAAATATGTTTCTGTTTATTTCCGTTGTTTTTTGATGGTTTGATTTTAGTAATTAACTGAATAAACTTAACAAAACGTTGGGATAGGCCGGGTCCATGATAAAATATTGGTTGTACTTAGCTGAGATTTTGAATCCGGAAATCCCATTTATAGTTCCTATATGTACACAATCAAATATTATTTTTTGGGAGTAAATGGTAATGTCACAATTGCCCAGTAGAAATAAAACTTGATTAAATAAAACAAATACACCTCTTCTGTGCGGATACTAGGTGCCATAACAGGACCTCAGGGAGCACTTAGAATAAAGCACAGAGTGTACATTGTAATTTAAGCTTGCAACTAGTTTCCATCCGTTTTAACTAGATGCCCTCTCCTGTCTTTTTGTTTTGTTGATTGCAGCTATTAATTCGACTATTGTTAACCTAGTTTCACATCCCAAAAATAAATCAAACAACAAGGACGAGCTCAGAGCAGCGCTGGCTCCTCTGGCTTCGATTACGCACCACTCTACCACTATCTAAAGACAAAATCTACCAAGGACTCGAAGGAGAGACTCGCCGCGGGTAGAGGAAGAAACCAATCCCCACACTTTTCGGTTCTCCTCGGACCAGGATCATCCCCCCATCCCAACCCCGGCACTTTTTCCCCGTAGAACCAACCAGTCCGCCACTCTGTCCACTCCGTCTCACTCTTTTCACCCAACTATTTGGCAAACTATTCCCCCTTGGCCAGACTATTCGAGGAGGAGGAGCACCATCACATAACTGAGGATAGAGCAGCCGGAGCACGAGGACGACTCATGTTACAAAAATGAAAAAGTTCACATTTAAAGGAGTTCTAGATGGATTTCGACAAAGCGTTCAGCCCCAAGCCACACGACAGGAGCAGGAGATCCAGGAGCAACTCAAGGCCGATCATTTTACGTTGAAAAAAGTAAGAAAGAAAGTAATTATTCGTGACAAACTCTCCAAAGAAAGTGTCATTGCTCAGAGGCATCTGTTGCAGCTAGCGGGTGTTTTATTTGGTAGCTGTAATGATTTGAATCTATCATAAGACACACGCGGCTATAACCGATGTTTAAAGACTTCATCGAGGTAAAAAACGAACTGAAAAATCCCTAGCAATATCAGTGACCTGTCCAAATAATCCTAGTTATACAAATTGGACTCATTTTTATATTAATATACGTCAAGTGTGCTACTGAAGATTATAAAACAGTTCAGATGTCTAAAAGTAAGCAATGACATGATAAACTTATCAGTTTGTCTTAACTGATAACAGTCATTTATTACTTAGCGTTTGTTTTTTTTTTGTTAATCAGAACACGATTACTGTATAACGAATTGTAATAATGTGTTAAAAAAAAATAGATTTGTAAACGTTTTGCCTAGAACGATCATGAATGCGGACATAAAAATATGCGAATTTTTACAAATCTTGTGATATGTGACTTTTATGTTCGAAATCGATTTAACCCATTGTGTTTTCTTTATCGCAGACCTTTCGCCATGGCTTTCCATACTCGCCCACATCCTTTGCCTTTGATCCAGTACAAAAGCTACTAGCGATTGGCGACAAATCGGGCTACATTCGTATGTAAGTGTGGATTTAAATAAATGAATAATTTATGACATACTAATAAAATCAATTTCTTTATCATATTGCCTTTAGTTTGGGACGACCTGGCGTCGATGCCCATGCCAAACACGAGGGCGAGTCCGAGTGCGCCGTGCTCTTTGCCCAGTTCCTGGTCAATGAAGGCGCCTTGGTCACCGTCACCGCCGATGACACCATTCACTTGTGGAGCATTCGCCAAAAGACACCGCGTATTGTGCAGAGTCTAAAATTTCAGAGGGAGCGGTAAGTTATCGATAATATCGGATTCAGTTAATGAGTGGGAGCTTTTGAATCAGCAATGATGATAACTTATATCATAATATGTACAATATTTTTTTTTAACAGCATGACAAAGACCAAGCTTTAATTTTATTATTATAATTACGTAATTTGGTTTTGTTTATAACTATGAAATACTAAAACTACAGTAGAATTCGGTTATTGTGACTTTCAAGGGACCGTTGATTTTACGTCGTTATACCCGGAAGACGCACTAACCATATAAGTTTCAATCATATAAGTTTGTATCGAATTTTCGTCTCAATAACCTACTGTATTTTTATGACATTCAAATTAAAACTAGCTGAGGTTTTAATTTTTTAGTGATTTAAAAAAAAAGTTAACTACATTTTTAAAGTACAGTTAAGTTAACAATAAATCATTATAATTGAGATGTTGGAAATGGATTGCTTATGTCTTATTATGGCCCTTATTGCCCACTAAACTATAAATAATAAACAGCAATAAGTCGAGTTAGGAACTAGTTAACCGAAAATAACTCTTGATGACATAATCCCCGTCTGTCTTGCAGCGTGACTTGCATACACCTGCCCGTGGGCAGCAAATGGCTGTACGTTGGCACCGAGAAGGGAAACATACACGTTGTTCAGATAGATACATTTGCACTTAGTGGATATATTATTAACTGGAATAAAGCAATTGAAGTGTAAGTCTAGTTCGCCCCGATACGAACCCATTATATGAATTACTAATAAAGGGTTTCACCTAATGCAGGGTTAGAACTAGTCATCCAGGTGCTGTGATTGCGTTATGTGATAATCCATTGGATGCAAACAAGGTAAGTTCATTGGACATGAGGGAAACCGCTTGGGAAGTTTCTAATAAAATGATTTACAAAAAGCTTCAAAGTATTTAAAATAAGAGTAAAATACGCCAATAATTTATTATTGAAGAAAAAAAGCTTAAAAATGACTTATTGAATTTGGGTGTAAAATCAATAGCAACTGTAATTTGTTGTTGGAGAAAAACTTCTGATGTGGCCTCCTCCTAAATTAAAGTATATTGTATATAAAGACTGACGAGCTTTTTTCTGCATAGTTGCTTATTGCATTTGAGTGCGGGCTGCTTGTGTTGTGGGATCTGAAGGCGAAATGCGCTGAATTACGATGGCAGGCTGCCGAGGCCGTCAAGTCCCTGGCCTGGCACTACGAGGGCAAGTACTTTGTGTCCTCGCACACGGATGGCTCCATTTGCTCCTGGCCAACGAAGCCGCAGGCCAAGCCACAGTCGCAGGTTTGTCCGCATGGTAAGTCCCTCCTCTCAAGTTCATATTATTTATATGCACCGCAATTGATTCATGTTCTGTGTTTCAGCTAAAATTAACAAGGATGGGAACGCGGAGAAGTGCAAACCCATTTATAAAGTTGACTTGAAGTCCAGCGCAACTGGGTGAGTAAAGAGCGCACCCATTTATTTGCACTTCGCATTGTAATATTTATTGTTAAGTTTAATTTTTATTATCTGGAAAAAAAGGTCGTAATCTTTATTTTTGAGTAATAACCATAAAACCAAAAAAATGTCAATAAAGAGTCATTCCGCTTCTGAAAGCTCGATAAAACAAATGAATAATAAAACCTTGACTCATTTAATAGATAATATTTTCGCCTTTATTTCCTGCAGGGAAACCTTCACAATTTTCTCGGGCGGCATGCCCTCGGAGAAGGGCTCCAAGTCAAACTGCATTACGGTGATGGTGGGCAAGGCCACCACGGTGCTGGAGATGGAGCACGCCGTATGCGATTTTATCACACTCTGCGAGAATCCCTGGCCCTGCGGTAAGTTTAATAAATGCAACAAATATTCACACAAAAAAAAACAAACACATTATTTATAAGATATAAAACAAGAATAGAAGCTAACTTCATCAAGGGTGTATAAGTATAATAAATAAAAAAAGAGCACATTTAAAAAATGAATATTAAGTCGTATTATGTTATAGTTCCACATATTCAAAGAAGTGATACTTGATTTTACTTTAGTACTACTGTTTGAACGAGATCAACAAGTTTAATATGGGTAATGGTGGAAGATTTTTTTTAAAGTTTTATTTAGCATACCAATTGTAAGAGTAATTTTTATTTAAGAATAATTTTAGAAATAAATTAATGGTCTTATATTTTACTTTTAATTATATATTTTGAAGAGGATTTGCTGACATTTGTTCTATTTAAATTTACAGAGACCCAGGAGCCGTATGCAATTGCCGTGTTGCTGCAATACGACTTAGTATTAATAGACTTATTAACACCCGGTTTTCCATGTTTTGAATCGCCTTATCCAATGGACTTACACGAATCACCTGTTACATGTTGCACATATTTAACCGATTGCCCATCGGACTTGGTTCCTGCGTTCTATTCAGTGAGTCTTCCCAACTTCACATTGTCCCTTTATTGGTTGAATAATCTTGGGTGCTTTTTACAAACAGGTTGGTCGCACAACGACAAGTAAAAAGAGCTGCTTCTCGGAGCGCGAATGGCCGATATCCGGTGGCGAGTGGTCGCCGGCGTCGTGCAGCTATTCGGAGATCGTGATCACCGGACACCAGGACGGCAGCCTCAAGTTCTGGGACTCCGGTGCCGGCACGTTGCAGATCCTCTACAAGCTGAAGACGGCCAAGATGTTCGAGAAGCCGCGCTCCCACGTCGCCCACTCGCATCCGGAAAGCGACAATCCGCTGGCGGTGCACCTCATCTTCCTTTGTTCGGAGTCGCGACGCCTCTGTGTGGCCGGCGCCATGGGGCAAGTGATGCTATTTAAGTTCCGCAAGGTGGAGTCCACGTCGGAGGTTCTGGTGCTGGAGATACCTATACTCTATGAGAATTTTGATGACATTTACGGCACGAGTCCCGAGTGCGACTTCCTTACGGGCCATCAAGTGCAGAAGACGGAGTCAAGTGATTCGGAAAAGGTAAAATATTAAATAACTCAAGGTTTACTTATCAATAATTAACTAAAAAAGTGTCTCAGTATTTGAATTTGTATTTTAACTAAACAGACTCTCTTTTTAGGAGGTAATTCAATTGTAAAAGCACATGTAATTGTTATTTTTAACGTCAGAATTTTAGAAATCATTAATGTGAACTTTCTCACACAAATTACAAACTATAACCTAAACATAAGCCTGAGAAATCGTCCCTTAGAGTTAAAAAATTGTAGATGAAAACTTGGATTTAAAAAAAATAGTTGAGAAGATACGATTTTTATTTAGGAACGAAAACATAAAAATAAATTTTTTACAGAAAATGTCTTATGTATTAGAACTACTTCTGAAAATAAATAGTCAATTAGGATTAGATAGTCTTTATATACATATAATACCTATTGATTTCCCAATTACCTATCTGTGTTTTTCCACAGATGACCGAGTGTACGCTGAAGGTGCGCTTTGGGGCGCAGCGCAAGCCACCGGGCTTCCAGTCGCAGCTGGTCTGCCTCACCACCGGACCCAATCGCCGGAATGTGCAGGTCACCTCGCTGTGCATCAGCTCCAGTTACGGCCTGTAAGTAGTATAGCTGCTGTCATCCATCCAGCCAGCGCGCTCATCCCATCATCCCCGAGACACTCGCTTCCATCCATCCGACCATCCAGCGATCCATCTGCCCATTGATCCAGCCACACACGTACACACACCACCACCAAAAGCCCCAGCAGCCCCCACCGCCAACAACAACCAGCCAACAGCCAAGCCACCCAACCACCCACCAGACAAAGGACACAGGAAAGCGGACTTTAAAGATACAAGCTCCCAAAACCCTGACCCCAAAAAAAAAAAAATACTTAGACGTAGTCTAGTTTGTATTCGTATATGTGCATGACGTTCTCTGAAAAGCGCCTGAGACGTAGCCGAAAAAATTAAACAAAACCTCCGCTAACGCTCCCTGAGTGTTCTAGCCCGCTCAGAATACCTACCACGCCCCCCGCCTAAGCCAACGCCTCTGCCCCGCCCCCAAGCAGCACCGCTTTTGTTGAATTTGTTTGCGTTGTGTATTCCGTAGTATGCAACAGTTGCAAGCAGACCATTAACTAAATCAACGTCCCTTGGCAAATGCAATCAGCCGAGGTCATGGACAGATTTTTGACCCCCTGACCCCTTGTTCGTCCTGGAGTTTAAAACCGATTCCCCTCCCACCTGACTAACACACAAACGACACAACCCCAAGACGGACTTCAACCGTACGGACCCGTATTTTAGTGCCTGGTGTGTGCGCGTGTGTGAGTGATGATGCGCATCAAAATAATTCATTTGTCTTTCAGTTTTCGTTTTTTAACGGTGTTCGTATTTGTGTTTCGGTCTTTTTCAGTATTTTTCATTGGTTGTTTTCAAAATATACTTTCAAGATTTGTTTTTTTTTTGTATTATCTAGGATTTAAGTATTTTTTTAAATTTATTTTATTTTAGCTAAGCACTGTAGTTTGGTTTTGTATTTAATTTTCTAAGCACACTTCTTATGCTCTTTTTAGTATTTTTACAATATATTAAATGCAGATTTTTGTTAGTAAATACCATAAATTAGTAGAGTAAATGATAGTACAATAATTTATATGCATAAGTAGCATTTCTTTGGAGATTAGCATTATTATTGATTGGAATTTTACAGAATTTTTTCTTTAATAGTTTTTTATATATATTTTGTTTTTATATATGTTTTTTTTTTATATTTTCCTTTTTTTTTACATTTTGTGTTTTTTTTTTATAATCACTTCATTATTATAATTTATAAGACCTATCCCAATAACAAATTGTTTTCTCGCATTTGTTTTATGGCGTTTATTTGTATGCAGTTGATTTTTGAAATATATATGAATATTTTCTGTTTTTAGAATGGCTTATGGTACCGAATATGGACTTGTCATAATTGATATAATCCAAAAAATTTGCCTATTGAGTGTTGCATGCCCCGATCTGTATGGCGCACATGATCCTTACTCGCGAACACCAAAAAGTCCAAAACGTATTGAGAACAAAGAGGAGCAAAGCCGATCGCCCAGCTCAGATCAGGTAAGTGCCCTCGCTCTCTCTCTCTCTCTCTCTCTTTGTCTGTCAGTCTCTCTGTCTCTCTCTGCCACCGAGACTTATTATGTAACCGAAACGCAGTGAATCGCGTACAAACATACACTTAAACTCATACTGAAAACAAAAAGACAGTCCAGATGATTCGAATTCGCAATTGAGTTGAATTGAAACACAGCAACACTAATAAAACAGACAGACCAGATGATTCGAATTGGCAAATGATTTGAATTGAAACACAGCAACACTGAGAACACAGACAGACGAAAAAGTATGCTACTTACAATTCCCACACCGACCAACAAATGCTCAGCTCATTTGAACATGTTACATAATCAGTATTTTTCTAGACATATTACATATATTTGAACTTTATATGCATACCAATATTTACTTATTACATAACGAACGAAATTTTTATTACGTATCACAAACTAACAAAATTTAAAATTGATATATACATTCTAATCTATATATATATATACATATATATTAAAACATACTCGTATGTATGAGCTAACTTTTAAAAATTGTAGCCAATGAAACTTTTGTTTTGGTTTGTGTTTTTTGTTGTTTTCGTTTTCCCTTTAGTTAACCTATCGCTCTCTCGCTGTCACCCTATTGCATTTTTGTGGAATTTTTGTATTAAATCCGATTGAATACCACACCAGTAATTAAAATCCCAGTTCATATATATACACACACCCACATGCAAGCAAGCAAGCAAAATAACCAATATATAGCTGAATATCTATGAAAATATAAAACCATATCCAAATAGCTATACTTAAAGCTTGGTATTTGCTATCTAGTATTTTTTCGGTGTACTATAGTGACCTCTTTCCCAGCAATTATGCCAGTAAGCTATTACTTTTCAAACAAACCTTTCAAACTAAGTAACCATTCCGCTCTAACTCTATGCTTCCATCTAATCCCGAATTGGCTGTTATTTATATTTAAATTTCGATGTTTTTTTCTTTTCGTATTTAAGTTAAATATGGCCGTCCCTTTCTATGTCTCTATATCTCTGTCTCCGTCTTCTAGCCTATATCTGTCTCTGTCTCTAAGTGAACGCACTAAATGCAGCATGGTAAAAATCATAATTACATAACGTTTTTTTTTTTGCACGAAGCTTGTCTAGAATTCGATGGTTAATTAATTGATTTGGATTGATTGGTGTTTTTTTTTTGTGATTTATTTCCACGCCTAAGACCATCGCATAGGCACGATTGATGGCTTTGATTGTGGTACATGTACATGTGTCGTTTGATATCGATACAGATTTGATCTGATTTCATTCGATTCCCTCCGATTTGATTCGGTTCGATTTGAGTTGATTTAATCTGAGTTGTGCCTGAAAAACAAGAGCCTAGCGAACACCCAAGAAACAGTTAAAACTAAAACAACATTAACAACAGCAAAAACAAAAAAATACGTTTCTCCTCCTCTCTCTGTATCTGTCTCTCTCTTTCTCTGTCTTTGTGTACCAACTCATTAATTGATGAGGTGTATGTGTGTGGTTTTTTTTTTTTAACTTTAGTCTGCTCTGTCACCTTTCTTCAAAACACCTTTTGTAACATAACCACCCACCCACAAATGCAGCTAACAAATTATACAATGTTTGATATACATTTTTTTAACCTAATTCGAATTGATAATTGATCCGTAGCTCATTTAAAATTTCTATTCTAAATCTAAGCTTAATCAAACAAAAAATCGTTGTATTGCCTGTGCGTGTGTGTGTTTGTGTTTGAGTTTTGCCTATGCATACGTGTATGTGTGTGCGTGTGTGTATATGTTGTACACACCCACACCTAGCATCAAAATGTTATCCGCCTCAAGTATAACAGCTAACTAAAGTCGTTGCCTAAAGTAAACCCTCATCCGATATTTGTTAACCCCACAAAAAAACCAAACAAAACCAAATAATAATGCAAAAACCATGTATAAATTGTAAATTGTTGATACGATGCTCCCCAAATCCCCTTTCAACCAACAAATAAGCTTCGTTTAACCCCTGTTTATCCTTGCTAAAAAGAACATTCAAAATATACTCAAAAGAAAAGTAAATTGGAGCAAACCAAAAATGCAAACAAGCAGCAACAAGAATTCGCAGCTTCCACCGGAATGCGAAAAAAATGAGGGGGAAAACCCATTGCAAGAGCATGTTAAAATATGTTTCCCACTCTCACTCACTCATTTTCCCCATTTCTGCTTTTTATGATTTGGACTCTATGACCTACTTCAATCTGCCAATAAAAGGGCAAAAGAATCCAAAGTATTTACATATATTTCTGTAATACAGACCGTGTTTATATAGAATTTTGACTTTTATAAATATTAAATTACCCTTTGAAATCGTTTTATAAGTCAGTTAGGATGTGATTACAAATAAGACGAGAGTTTTTAGATCGGTCCTTTCGGGTGCATAAAAGGACTAAGCTTAACCATATTGAAAGTACTGAAAGACAACGTTATCAAATTTAACCAAAAAAGTAAAATATTTAAATTAAATTTTTATTCGTTTGTTACTAAGAAATGTACAACTATTTAAAAACCTTTGTAAAATGTATCTTTGAGTACTAGATACATTTTATGATATAAATGGTAAGCAATATTTTAATATGCCCCAAACAATTTCAAGAAAATTTTGAAATTTTTATAAAGGGTCTGACATTATTACTCATATCCAAATGTTGTGAAATTTTGTCAAGCTCTTTTACAGGGGAAATCTTTTTTTTAAAAACTTTCTATCTTTAAATTTCGCCACCATTCACACTTTCCACCTTAATTGTTGCTGCTATATTTCTGCATCTTTGGTCTTGCTAACAAAAGAAAAGAGAACAAATCAAACAGAAACCAAAACAAAAACATACGATTAAAACCCAGTTAACCCTTAATGAAATGAATGTTATCCCCTTAATCTCCCTAATGCCCCTTATCCCCTTGTCCGTCGAAAACGACCACTACTTTTCTTATTGTTGCCTGATCGAACAAAAACGAAAATTAAAACTCTGCCCCCTACCCCCCAAAAATCCCGATCTTCATCTAGCTGAACGATACGACCAGTCCGGATAGTCCGTCGCTTGAATTTGTACCGGAGACGGCCGGCGAATCAACGGCGCTCGAGGGCGTTTCAACGGCGATGAGTTCACGTCCCAATTCACCGGAGCCGGTGGTGAATAGTGCCCGTGAAACGCTGCTGAGCGGATCGGCGGCAACAACGGCGGCAGCGGCAGCTTCGGCAGCGATGATGGCGAAGAGTCCACAGCGGGAGGATGCGGCTCCCAAGGAGCTGCAGGACAGACGAAAGTCCATGTCCTGGAAAACGTTCAATTTGAAGCGTCAATTATCGAAAGTCAATATGAAGATCGGTGGTCTGAATGTCAACACCGATATGGAGGCCCTAAAAAATAGCTCAATTTTCTACACGCCCAAGGAGGTGTCACCGGAGGGTGCAACGCCACCGCCCACAGAAGAGGAGGCGACTCCGGAAGGCAAAGAGGAGGAGTCCATGGATGATGCTGAAATAGCGTCCAACATGGTGGCACCATCGCCGGCAGTTCGTGGCAAATTTCGATCCTCCACCACAGATTCGCCGGACGAGGGTGCTGCTGGCAGCAGCAGCAGCAGCGGCATTCGACGGGTTGACTTTGAACAGTCGGCTGCCGTGGAGCAGGAGCGGCCCAACAATCTGCCGCTAACGGATACACCCGCACCGCTAAGGCCCGCTCGGCAAAAGTTTAAGGAGAAGTCGCGTGATCAGCGACTATTGTCCGTTCCGAACATTAAGTATCAGCCGCGAGATTTGCGTGGAGGTGTCCGTGCCCTCAAGAACGATGTCTCACCGCTGATGGGCGGTGGTGGTGGAGGAGTCGTTGCCAGCGGCAGCGGAGGAGTTGGAGGAAGCGGCGGTGGAGGCAAGAAGATACGTAAGTATGGCCCCAGCGAAGGATCACACCCCCATCTCTTCCTCAAAAAACAAGAAAAAAAAAAAAAAAAAAAAAAATGTTCTAAGTCTCCAAAACGGCAGCAGTTTAACCCTTTTATCCCTTCAACAAATATATATGCAGAGCGAGCGAGCGAGCGATTTTTTTTCACTAAGTGGTCGCTAGGCAGGCAGAAAGAATGTGAACCGGGAATCCGAATCGGAGTCCTTGAATCGGAGCAGAAATCTCGTTCACTTGATAGAGAAATTACTGCGTTTATGCCATGTTCGTTGATTCTTATTGCTTAAATAATATGTTTATGAATTGCTCAAAATTAAAGGTTATCCCCTAAATAGATACTTAACTTGCTAATTCTCTGTATGAAACTAGTTAGATGGTGTCCGTCAAATGGACTGCAATATATTATTATCGAGACCATCAATTTCGAGTGTCGTTTCCAAGAATACAACTAATTTCAGGATAGGGTTTTTTCAAAACAAGACTCTGACCTTTAAAAATATCTTAAGGTAGGGTAATTTAGCGAGTAGGTTGTAAGACATAAACGCAGTAAGTTTCTTTTCGACGTCGCAAGTGATTTTCTTTCAACCCCCTCTCCTGCCCAGCCCCCTGTCTTTCTCTCCTCCCCCCGCCCCGACCTCCGGAGTTCTGTCGTCGCTTCTGTTTGGGTTTTTCACTTTCTCCTTTCCGTTATGTGTTGTGCCTTTGCTTTTTGTTGCTTTTAGTTGCTGCAAGCTGTAGAAAATAGAAAATAAAATGAGATCAAAATGTAAACTTAGCACCCCTGTCCCCACGTCCACGCCCCTGTTCCTAAACCCCCTAAAAGCAGCTAAAGATGTGCATATTTCAAAATGGAATTTAGAGCTGGCAGCCAAATGATAATCAAACTGCGATGATGCTTTTTTTTTGTTGATTTTTGAAACGAAAACAAAAACCAAAATTGCATTTTGTGTATAGAGCCTACTTTGTAGAGTGTTAGCTAAACAAAACAACAACCAAAATCAAGTAAAAGTAAAAGTAAATATATATAAATGTAAAAATAAACCAACAACTACAAAATACAACTAGTACAGCAATCTACAGCCACAATGTGATGCAATAACAACAGCAACCAACAAAAAATTCACATACGCACCCAACAAACAACTTAAACCAACAATAACCGTAATAATACAAAAAAAAAAAAAAGTAAAAATTTTTGCCAAAATTTTCTTATCTATGCTTCTTCTTCTCCTCAATACCTAGGCAACGGATGCAGAAGAGCTGCAATACAACTGCCTGTATGTGATTGTGTGGAAGTTCTTTGGTAAATCATTTAACAACCACCACATCAACAGCAACAACAACAACAACACCACCACCACCATCATCATCACAACTCACCAGTCACTCAAAACACAAGAACAACAACCACTAACAAGCACCACCACAGCACCCACATACATTGTGTAACTATAAAGCTCTTAATTACTCTACTACTTAGTATGCAACAAAAACATGATATTATAGTTTAAGTTAAGAGATCAATGTAAAGCGGGTGCGCTGTAGGCCAAACACAATACACTGAAAGTTTCACCAATGATCACCACATTTCACTATACTCTGTGTATGCACTGTGCAAAGTGAAAGTGCATTTAAAATGTAACCAAAATCGAAAAAAAAATGAAAACGAAATGTTGATTGTTGTACGTTGGCCACATCCTTGCGTTAGTCTATAAGTTCATCACTTGAACTCACCACACTCACACACTGAAAGAAAAATCAGTACGCAATTAAAAAAGGATAAATTCAACCTTGTGGTTGGCATTTGTTAATCAATCCCACATTGAACTGCGTTTTGACGGAGTTCGATAGTGAGTTAAACTCAAATGTTGTGCTCCCATCAACGTTTACGGCCCAAATTTGTGCCCCCTCAAGACCCACGCCCCAACGCCCCTTGTTGTATCATCTACTATCGTTGCCCTTGGTTCCACTTATCGATAACTTGGGTTATTTCTACGATTTTTTTCTCCGTTCAATTACAAATTATTTTCGTTTCAATTGTTCCATTGAATGTGTGTTTTGGCTATCGATAAGCAAAATTACCGTTGCCATTTTGCTTTTATTTTCGTTTCCGTTATTGCTTAGCGCTTTACCCAACTTTACCATATCTCACTTGTACATAATTACAATACCAACCAAAACAATATGTTGAAATATGAAGAAGATAATTCTATTAACTATTTAATACATATATAACCAAATACTTTTAATTCGATTATTCATATGTATTACCAGCTAATATATACACCCGCATAACCACATGTCTAACTTTATGTCTTCCTCTCGTCTTATCCTGAGAACCCACAAACGTTATTTCGCTCTATATATCCGTCTAATCTCTCTCTCTCTCTCTCTGTTTCGCTCGTATTTTTTGTACTTACTCACATTCCATAACAACATACATTTACAAACGTATTTTAATCTAATGTGTTCCTTGTTATGATCACCCAAATAATTATTATCGTGTTCTCGTGTTTTTATTGTGTATCATGTTTATCACTGTCAATCAAGCCACCCAATCAATGTCACCCACCCACCACCACTGCAACGACGCCTCCGTTTCTCGCTGTGTACTCGTATTTGTGTTGTGATCGAATACTCGATAATTCGATAACTTGTTGCTTAAGCGAATACTAAGTGTAAACACACATACAAATTGCACTGATCACCAAAATTAAAACGTCATATATCGCTTTTCTATTTACCACATCTCAATCAAAAATATTAAATCTTGTTTGCTATGCACCCGAAAAGAACCGATTAACGACAAACTATAACCGGTCAGTGGACACTACTGTACATATATTTGATCAAATAACAACACAAGCACTCTACAATTTGTAGGACGAATTATAATTACATTACCGGCGAATCAGTTTAATTTATTAATTTTAATTTAATTACACTTATGATTTTGTATTTTAACTTCTTTATCCAGAAAAACGTTCTGTCAAATAAAAAGCGAGTTAAAAAGAATGATTTACTGATTAAATTGAAAAGTAAGTTTTACACTTTAATATAATTTAAATCAATAACAGGGTTCAAATCAATAAATAAAATGTGTTTAATTCTCTTTATTGTTTTTATAAAGGAAAAAGGTTTCATTTGATTATATGTATTTAAATTTTTCGGAGAAACACTTTATTAATTCATAAAAAATCCACCCTTAAAAGTATTAAACACATTTTATGTGACGGATATCAGTTATAGAGAAAAAGATTATTAAAAAACTAAGAGTCGATTATTTAGACTGTAAAAATTGAATATTTTTTTGTTGTTAATTTTTTTTGATTTATTCATTGTTGGTTAAAATAAAAAGAGGCCTACAAATTTATTAAAATATTCATTAAAAAAAACGTAAAAACTGTACGTTATAAGAAAGAAAGTTGGTAAAAAGAAAATGTAAATGGTTACAAAATGTACACCAACAACGAATTTAACATTTGTAGATAGAAAAGGTTTTGGTGTAGGTTTTTAAGGTCACCTATTAGTAAAAAAAATAGCATAGAAGCACCAAATCCATAAGCCAAAATTAAATATTCACCCACCTCTAGAATTTGTTGTTAGTTCCCAATTGACGGTGAAAGTTTAGCTTTATTTTTTGATTAAAAATTTAAAAGTTAGCCACTCTCACTGTAAATAAACTCTCCTAGTTTGTCCTAATTTGCACACTCTTTATGTTGAACGTCTTCGAAAAGTATGCAACACATTTACCACCAATACGCACACCAACACAGCTCACAAAACACACACACCCACTCGGCACAAAATAGAACAGAAAAAATTGCAAAAGAAACGGAAACTTAACTCGAAAAACCAACGAAATGTGAAAGAGATGGCCATTCAATCATTTAGTGCATTTATCTCTCTGTCTCTCTCTCTGTCTTTCTCTCTATCTCTCTCTCTATCTCTGACTATGTGTGTGTATCTCTCTATCTCTCTCTCCCGTGTCTCCCACAATTATTGTTTATGTATATTTTGCAATTGCCCAGATCAACGGCAGCGGAGTTGCAACAGCAGCACCGCAGCAGCTACAGCAACAGCAGCAGCTATCGCAGCAACAGTTGCAGTTACAGCAGCAACAGCAGCAACAGCAACAACAGCAGCAGCAGCAGCAGCTTCAGCAGCAGCTACAGCAGCAACAGCAGCAACAATCGATGGGTGTTGGTGGTGATCCTGGTGGTGATTTGGCAACCTCGACGTCCGCGGCGGCAGCAGCAACATTGGCGGGATCCTCCATTTACGGTGCAGACGATGCAGGTGCGGGTGTTGCTAGTGGCGGTGTTGGTGTTGGTGGTATTAGCAGTGCGATTAGCGGTGGATTTGGTGGTGCGGCTGAGCCGCAACAGCAGCAACAGGTGCCGCAACAGTTGCAACAGCAGCAATCGCAGCAGCAGCAATCCTTTGAGGCATCTTGTGATCCCTGGGGAAGCGAGTGCATTGGTGGTGGTGCTGGCGGCGGCGGCGGCGGCGGTGGTGCAAGCGGTGGTGGTGGTGCTAGCGGTGCAGGTGCGCAACAACAACAATATCAGCATCCGCATCCGTATCCGCATCCGCATCCGTATCCGCATCAAACATCCGTTATACAGCAACAGCAGTCAGTGACATCGTACGAGTCCCTAAAAAAGTCCAAATCACAAGGTGGGAGCACAACAGAGCACTACAGTAAACAACAGCTAACAGCAACCACTACAACAACAACAACAACAGCAATAAATACAAGAAACAACTACAGCAACAACAACAACAAATAACAAACAAAAAAAAAAACAAATTGCACCTTTAGTCATGAACAACAAATAGCATTTTTCAAATGTACCACACACAGGCACATTCTATATACAGTTGAACTTCTCTAACGTGATAATTCCCATCATCGAAGTCTCCCTATTTAGTCTATTTGGCAGAGCAGTAAAAATATTAACATAATCTATATTTTTTAAAGGGACAGAGTAAAGCTGTTTGTAAACGGTACAGCGGCAGACATACAGAAACTTAAAGAGTTCAGTTTTTGCAGCATCTGCATCCTTTACAAGGAGCCTTATAGAAGTTCGACTGTATTTCTGTCTCTCTCTCTCTCTTTGCACACACACACACACACACACCGCATACGCACACATCTGAGCACACGCACACACACACATTAATATGGACAGCAGACGATGCACGTTGCTTGTGGCCCCGCCCCCTTCCTTTGTATGTGTGTGTGTGTGGGAATTTTGGTGTGTGTGTGTGTGTGTCTATTGAATTTGGAATTGTTTTGAAAGTTTTCGGTATATTTCAATTATGTTTTGTTTTTGTTTTGTTTTTTTGGGGGTTTTTTGAAGGGGGGCGATGGCTGGAGCTGTCCGTCTCTTTCTCGCTCGTTCGCTCGCTCGCTCGCTCTCTCTTATTCTCTCTGTCTCTCTTTCTCTAGGCTTAGAAAACAATCTAGTTATAACAGTGCATATAAATATGTTCTCTATCTGTCTCGCTCGCTCGATCGCTCTCTGCTCGCTGACTCTTTCTCTACTCTTACTGTCTCTCATTTCCTCTACCTCTCTGCTACTGTCTCTACTATATATCTCTCTCTTTCGCTCTCTGTATCTCTATCTCTCTCTCTCTCGGTATTTGTATTTGCATTTGGCACGCTTTGAACCAGAAATATGAACCTTAAAACTAAACCAAGAATTAGACTAACCGGATTTCTATATAAATATGGAAAAAGAGTACAAGATCCGACTTTGTATTGGCAAAGACTAAACTTTTGCATAGTCCACACACATGCATACTGTCACACGCACACACATACACCCATACATATGCCTAGCTGAGCACACATGCAAGCAAGTTTCACTCGTCCTTTTTTTCGAATTTTTTTTCGTTATCTAGTCTCAGACGCCTGCTGCTTTCAAAATTGCACTCACCGGCAAAAAAACTCAATAAAAATGTCACTAAGAAAATAAAAATATCAGTCGCTTGCAGGTGAAAATGACTAGTTGAAAATTCTGCAAACACAACCATAAAAAAGTTCGCTATGGTATTTGTTTTTGCAAGAATTAAAGTACTAAATTCGTTCTAATTTATAATTTGTCAAGTATTAAAATATGAAGTTCAACAAGTTTTATAACCTAAAATTGTTATCCAGAAAAATGTAACATTTGTTTAAACTACCATTGCAATTTTAAAGCCCAGCAAGTACAATTATTTAAAGAATTAGAATAAAAAACTAGAATATGCTTAATGATGAAGTCAAACAACATTAGGAGACCTGTTTTATGAATTTCCTAAGTTCCCGCTATTTCCGTTTTTTAAAAGGCTTAGAATTTGTTTAAGTATTTTCCTCTATTCTTTAATAGATAATTTATTAGCTATCTTGTTTTATAGCTTGCAAAATATTAAGAGCTGCTTTTTTCGTACAAATATTTTTTGTTGTTATTTATACATTTAAAGATATTAACATCCTGCAAGCGGCTGACCCAAAACATAAATAAACACACAAAAACATGCAAACTACAAATAGAGCAACCAACAATAATTAGGCAGCCTAGCGGTATTCTTAGTGTTGTGCAGCGCAAAAACAACATAGTGCAAAAATCGCAATTATAATAATTCAATTAGATAATAAAGCAAAAATTTGATTAAATATCTAAGCAAAAGTTTTGCCTAATACCGCCCGCCGCTTTTACTCTCTCTCTCTCTCTTTCTTTATCACTCTATCTCTCTCTATTCCTATATCCGCCTGTCTCTGTTTCACAATTTTTATCAACGTATCTAACGATTTTGATGTAACTCCTTTATTTATTTCTTTTCTTCTCCTATATGTATGCCATCCATCAACAAACCAATTTCTGATCCCCAAAACCAAACCCGAATAAATTACAGATAAATTGGATGGAACTTTCTCAAGATCCAGATCATCGTCAATGTCCAGCATTGATATGTCTTCCTCTGAATCTGTTACCTGTTTAGCTTTTATCGAGAGTTATGCAAAACGAAATGGTAAGATTGATCGGGCACACTCAATTCCAAATTTTATTATTAAATTTATAATCTATTTTTCGTTAATACACAGATATTTTGTCACTTGTTCCTACTTTGTGGATTGGAACTAGTTTCGGTTCGATACTGACATTGTTCATCACCATGCCTGAGCGAGATGTACGCAAATCTCAGCCAGTATTGATAACAATAAATGGTAAATACTACTTCCAAATCGGATTTGTGAGAGAAAAGCAGGTTTTAGGTCACTTTTCTATAAAGCTGTTTTTTTTTTTTAATTTCCAAATTTGGAAAGGGGTAACAACATTAAAAATAACGAAAAATCGACCCAAAAAAAAATTTCTTAGAGAATTAAACCACGATCATTTTGAGGTATGCCACTTTGAAATCGGATGTCTGTAAGAAAAGTTATGAGCTTAGAAGTGCAGATTTTGGACACTTTTCTACAAACGCATTTTTCGAAAATTCATTTCATTAAAATGACGAAAACTCGACCCAAAAATAAAAAATAAAGTGAAAACACAGAGGTTTAGAGAATTAAACCACAATCATTTAGAAGTATGTTACTTTTAAATCGGATGTCTGTACGAAAAGTTATGGGCTTAGAAGTGCAGGATTTAGGTGACTTTTCTGTAAACCCATTTTTCGAAAATTTGGAAAGGTAAACATCATTGAAAATGACGAAAATTCGACCCAATTATAAAAAATGAAGTGAAAACACAGAGTTTTAGAGAATTAAACCACAATCATTTAGAAGTATGTTACTTTTAAATCGGATGTCTGTACGAAAAGTTATGGGCTTAGAAGTGCAGGTTTTGGGTCACTTTTTTGCAAAGCCATTTTTAAAAATTTGCAAAAAAATAAAAAAGCAGAACAAACTTCGGCCAGCCGATCCAGCCTTGTCGATTTTCAAATGTTTTTTCGATCGTTCCTATGTTAGGCCCCAAAGAGTAGTTTGCCTAGATATCTTTCAGACTTACATTCTTTTTATAAACATTATCTAATATATATATATACTCCCATTTCAGGTGGCCCCGTAGTACGACTCAAAGGATCCATAACTTCCATGTCTTTTTTAGACTCATACGGTTCGATTATACCCTATACGTTTGAGACCTGGCGTGACGAAAAGAGGGACAACAAAGACCGTAAGGCGGCAAACCTCTTTCGCTCTTGGACACTTTACTAATCCCAATGTTGTTTACCGATTAAAGGCACACCCACAAAGAGCAGCAGCCGAACCAGTCCCACATTCACACCGACAACTGCCAATACAATATCAAACACTTCGGTCGCTGGCGGCATGGCGGGTGGTGCTTCCGCCGGCGGAGCAGTTGGCGGAGCTGTTGGCAGTGGTGCGGCGAGTGGAGTGGCCACCGGCGGTGCAACTGGCGGTGCAGCCGGTGGTGCTGCGGGCGGAGCGGCAAGCGGCAGTGGAGCGCCCACCGGGGGCGGGATGAGCAGCAGCAGCGCCAGCAGCAGCGGCATCAGCGGAAGTGTGAGCACCGGCCTGGAAACTCTCACCGATCGACAATACATCGTTATCGCTAGCGAGAAGCAAACAAAAGTCTTCGATGTGGCCAACCAGTGCTGCATCAACCGCATACAATTATCGGAAATGGATTTTGCAGTCAAGGCAGAAACTATCACGATGAAAGGTGAAGTAGCAGCAACAATTTATAATAATAATCTATTTGGGGTTATTAATTAATTAATAAATTTTCATTCGATTTCAGATGGCTCTTGCTTAGCAACCTATCTTTCAAATGGCCATCTAATGGTACATAGTCTTCCTAGTCTAAAACTGTTATTGGATACTGATTTCTTACCGCTTATGGAACTAAGGTTAGCCCTTACGATCTAACGATTTCACATGACCCGTACTAATATTCTCCTCTCTACCTAGTTTTCAAACAAAATGTAAACAGGGAATTGTGGATCCAATGCTTTCGATATGGGGTCAACAGATCATTGTTCATGAAGATACAACTCAGTACGTTTCATGAATTTCAATATTGGATTAATAAATTGTAAAATTAACCTTTCTTCCCTTCTACAGAATATCAAAAATATTTTGCTTTAGTCATAAAGGTCATGGATTGTACATGGCATCGCCCACCGAAATTCAAAAATTCACGATATCATCGGAATTTTGGTAAGTTTGAAGGATGAGATAGATCATTTTATAAGTTAAGTTATGAAGGGACAAATACTTGTTGAACTCAATTGCCATTTAAATTTGTGATTTCAAAATTTATAAGAGTCGAGATATGCTGCACTTTCAAAGTACTTTCACTCTTCATAAGCCGTAGTGTATATACAGTCTAAAAATGTTGGATTGGAAGAGAAAGCAACGTCAATCTATAAATATGTATTTATTATAAAGAATATTCAATTTAATTGCCTATTTAAAATAAAAGTGAAGTCTGAAAGTTCCGCGCCAAGTTCTTTCTACTTAAAGATTTGTATGAACTATAAACACAATTGATTTTTTTAATAATTATTCTGATTCTGATTATGGTGTCAGTAAATTAACACTATTAATTGTTATCCTTTAATATTAATTGCATTTTTTTTTCTATTATTATAGTCAATTTATTTTGGAGATGATGGGTGAACTATATACAGTACACGAAATGCCCGAACAGCCGAAGGAGGGTTTCTTCAAGGGTCTATTTGGCGGCGGCGCAAAGCTCCTGGATCGCGAGGAGCTATGTAAGTTGTTGTTCGGCGGCAGATTTGCCTTTGGGGTCTTTAATTTTGTGGTCTTCTTTCCTTGCAGTTGGCGAGCAGAGCGGGAAGGCGAATCGATCTGTGGCCCGGCACATACCCGGGGCCAATTTGGAGCAGCTTGGCCAGCGGGCTTCCACCGCCGCATCGGAGATCAGCCGGGCGCACCAGCTGGCCATGGAGCGCGGCGACAAGCTCAACTTGCTGGAGGAGCGCGCCGAGCGCATGGCCAACACTGCTCAAGATTTCAGCGGCACTGCGCATCAATTAATGCTTAAATATAAAGACAAGAAGTGGTATCAGTTGTAAAATATCTATTTTAGGAGCCAATTCTACCACAGTTATTGTAATATTGCTTTTATAACACTTTCTACTACATTACGAGTAAAGTACACTTATTTAATTTCTGTTTTCAAGTCGTCACGTTATTTACAAAAACCAAAAACCAACAAAAAAAAAACAACAAAAACCGAAAATTCACAAAAACAAAAACAAAAAAACTGAAAGAGAAAAAGCAACAAAAAAAAACTGTTTTTAATAAAAATATATAGACCAAAAAACAGGCACTATGGCGTCTTATTGGATTGTTGGCATTTGCTTAGATAAAATAAATGGATTTGGTACTTTAAACATGTAAAATACTTGTTCTTTTCAATTTTTTGTGGAACATCAGTGGTTAGTTGTAAAGTATAAATTTAAAGAATATGGTTTAGCAAAACAAAATTTCTGTAGTCGACGTTTATAAGGAAAGAAGTTTAATTTTCACCGAGTTTTTTAAATTCACGTTAATAGGTCGGATGTCTGGCCCAGTGTGCAATAGGAAACATTATCCCCCCCATTTTGTACAAACAAAAATAAACAACTCTGATTGGACTTTCGTGTCAGATAACAATTCCATATACACGCGCACACACGACAAAAAAAAGTTAGTCTATTTGGCCAATTTGAATAAGCGCTACGCGGCAGTGCTGTAAAGCGACGCGCACACCCAATTTAATTCGCAACCGATAGTTCGGCAAGCAGGGCAGGCAGATATCAACTATCGCACACACACACACACAGACCCAGCTGAAGCTCTGGCCACACTAGCGCTGGCTGTCAAGCAAAAGCATTTTTGCTGGAGTCTACCATTTTATTTTAGTTAATAAAATACATATATTTCCTCTCTTTTTGTTCCGTTCGCGCGCACGAATAAGCTGTAAAGGCCTCGCGTACGACGTGCAATAATTAACGATCTGCAAAACGTCCGCAAAAGTGAAGGAAATCGAAAACGGATCTGCGACGAAATTTTCCCCGTTCCGTTTTTTTTTTCTCCACCAGCAAAGCAGAGCAAAGGCAGAGAAAAAGCAGCGCAGCCGAGCAGCGAATATATTGTAAAAGAGCCAACCTTGAGAAACACCCAGCAGGGCATTAATTCGTTTTCTTGTTTGCTGGTAAGCATTTTCGAATTACGGCATGAATGTGGCTGTTAAATATTCGCGAGGATATCCTTAATTTTTTCCATTTCGTCCAGTTTCAAATGCGTGCTAAATATGCAAACATGTATGTGTGGAAGTGTGGGTCTTTGCCTGTGTGCGTGTCTCGCTGCGCGCTTCGATGTGTGTGTGTGTGTGTGAGAGCGTTTGTGTGGCCCCGCGCCTCTGTGTGTGTGCCTTCGAAATTTTCTTTTGTGTAAAACATTTGTAAGGTGCAACTGCAGCTGTGTGCGTGTGTGTGTATCGCTCCAACTGTTGTTGTTGTGTTGTGCGTCATAGCAATGGATGTGTGTGCTTGTGTGTGTAATATGCATTCCAACGGGGTAAGGAAGATGAAGAAGCAGTACCTGTCGCCAATTTATCGTTTATCGATGTCTGTCTGTCTGTGTTTACTTAGGAAACCTCTTCCCTCTCCCCACCAGGAGAAATGTCCCTCCCCCTTAAAAATGGGGATCGTCTGGCCTGGTGAGAGTAATCGATAATGCAGATATATCGATTGGACTACTGGCCAGAAAAACACGTAAAGTGCAAGCTGTGTAAAAAAAAAAAAGCAAAACAAATTCGTAAGAAGAGGAAGACAGGTGGAAAAGAAAGTACAGACCAGACAACCAAAACAGCTTTGGTAATATTGGTTATGTGTCAGCTGTTCCGTAAATCCCAATCCTATTATTATTGTTGTTAATCAATGCAGTTTTATTGGGGAGAGTTGGTGAAACCAAAAACAAAGCCCAAAAATCACTAAACAGGATTGCAAAAACAAACAAATTTCGAAAAACAAAACTTCATACAAACCACTTTAATTTGTGGTATATTTCAATAATCTTGCAATGTTGTCTATGTTATTGTTATCTCAGTGTCATCTTAAAATGGTTCTCAAGCTTTATTCTATATATTTATATTTGTCATCATCATTTTTTTTTATTTTGTTTATTTCCAATCAAACCAATATTCTAAAGAGATGTACTAGTTGTTTGCAATTGTTGTTTTCCTGAGACTTTATATACATATAATAGAAACTGCTTGGGGCTTAGTAGGTTTACAAAGGTGGCAATACGACTATTGAAACATCTGTAAAGAAAAGTTGTGAAAAGTGTGTGATTGGATTTTCAGCTTTCATTAAAACTAGTAAATACATGCTCATATCCATTTCAAAATCACATCACTTTAATTAAATCATATTTCCACCGCAATTCCTCAGCTTTTCAGGTCATCCCGTACAACTGCTTTTGAGAAGAAGCCCCTAGGCGGAGGAGCAGCTAGCCAGGATGGACAAGATGAGGATATTGAAGGAAAGTCGCCCCGAGATAATCGTCGGTGGCAAATATCGGGTGATCAGGAAGATTGGTGAGTATAAAATGCAAGGAATTTACGCCAGAAAAGTCTATTAAACTGCATAAATAAACCCCACAGGAAGCGGTTCGTTTGGTGACATCTACCTGGGCATGAGCATCCAGAGCGGAGAAGAGGTAGCCATCAAGATGGAAAGTGCCCACGCCCGCCATCCGCAGCTGCTGTACGAGGCCAAGCTGTACCGGATCTTGAGCGGCGGCGTGGGATTCCCCCGCATCCGCCACCATGGCAAGGAGAAGAACTTCAACACCCTGGTGATGGACCTGCTGGGACCCTCGCTCGAGGACCTATTTAACTTTTGCACGCGCCACTTCACCATCAAGACGGTGCTGATGCTGGTCGACCAGATGATCGGTCGTTTGGAGTACATCCATCTCAAGTGCTTCATCCATCGCGACATTAAGCCGGACAATTTCCTCATGGGCATCGGCCGCCACTGCAACAAGCTCTTCCTGATCGACTTCGGGCTGGCCAAGAAGTTCCGCGACCCACACACGCGCCACCACATCCTATACCGCGAGGACAAGAACCTCACTGGCACCGCCCGCTACGCCTCGATCAACGCCCATCTGGGTATCGAGCAGTCGCGACGGGACGACATGGAGTCGCTCGGCTACGTGATGATGTACTTCAATCGTGGCGTCCTGCCTTGGCAGGGCATGAAGGCCAACACCAAACAGCAGAAGTACGAGAAGATCTCCGAAAAGAAGATGTCCACGCCCATCGAGGTCCTCTGCAAGGGCTCGCCGGCCGAGTTCTCCATGTATCTGAACTATTGTCGTAGCCTGCGCTTCGAGGAGCAGCCGGACTACATGTACCTACGTCAATTGTTCCGGTGAGTACGGCTACGCTCTGCCATCCCTTGGGTATTTCAATCATAGATGACACACTTATTTTTTTAATTCCGATATATATGACCATTTCATTTGTCTATATAACGATATGATAATGCAATAACTTAAGTAAGGAATATTTATACAATAATTGTTCACATTCGAATTCAAATTTAAATTCCTGATTTATCGTCTTAAATGAATAGAGAAATTAATTAATAAGCTTTTGATTGATTTATTTACTACAAAGATACGTAAATTTGTGGAGATAATGATAATCAAATTGAGACTGTGTTTATTGTGTGTTTTAGTCACCGTTTTTTTTTTATTGTGCGATGATCTAATGATTTACTAATCCGAACTTTCTCCCTCCCTAACACAGCATACTGTTCAGGACGCTGAACCATCAGTATGACTACATCTACGACTGGACAATGCTGAAGCAAAAGACCCACCAGGGTCAGCCCAATCCAGCTATTCTCTTGGAGCAATTGGACAAAGACAAGGAGAAGCAGAATGGCAAGCCCCTCATCGCGGACTAAAAGCTGGGGATCGGCTTAGGAGCGAGGTTGAAGACGAATGGGGGAGTACATCAGAAGAGGAGGATGGAGGCGGTCGTGGATGTAGACGAAAAGCCTGGCAAGAAAGGGAGAAAATACGAAGCAAACACAACCGGAGGATTGAGCAACAACAGTGGGCTTTAGGATGTTTCTTAATATTAATTTAAATTCAATACTAAACAAATAAGGAACAACAGCAAAGCAAAAGCAACAGCGCAGACAAGCAAACACATTAATGATATAAAAAGATACCCCAGCAAATGTGATTCACGAGTGAATCACTGCGTTTGATAGTTACACACACAAATTACTCCAAATCAATTCGATTCAAATCAATTCGCAATCCAAACACAAACACAACCACACACAAAACTCACACACTCACCCACAAACACTTCTCATACACCCACTCATAAAAGCAAACATCATTGCCCAAAAAAAAAAAAAAGAGAAAAAAAGAAAGAAATCAACACTTAGCCTAATAAATTACAAGAAAAAATAATGGTAATGTTGGAGGAGTAAAAAGAGAAGTGAAGCGGAGGAAAACTAAACCTATATATATGTATATGTATATATATAAGCGAATAAACACCATATATGTATGCATATATCCCATTTGATTCACGTCAAATCGAATCCAATGCTTAATTATGAATCGAGCGAAGCAAAACTCAATAACTAATTAAAGTGGAATAAATAAGAAAGAAAAATAAGAATAAACAATAAAAAAAAAATTAATAAAATACACAGAAAAAGCAAACAAAAAAATTATGCTGAATAGTGGAGGAAAAGGAGAAACAACCAAGCAAAGCCAACTGAGATGGGGGAAAGTAATAATAAACAACCAGCAACAAGAGTAAAACAAACAAATAATAATAATTATAATGAAGGAAAACAAAAAACAGAACGCAAAACTGCAAAGTAAATTTGCATAGTAAGCAGTAATAATTATAAACATAACTTATATTTAATTTTTGAATTACATCAATAAATATGTTGAAATTAAATTTCGACTTAAAGCTGTTCACATCTGCATTAGACAGAGATGGGGCGAGAGAAAGGGAGAGAAGAGCAGTGAATTATATATATTTATTTATTATTACCTTGTTTATTAAAAATTAGTCATATTTGTTTTAAATCCAATAGAAATTAAAACTCTTCCAAATTTTAGAAATTGTGTATTGAAATTTAAACCCCAGTAATTAATAATTTTTTATTTTGCGTAGATATTTCATTCATTAAAGCTCCATTCAATTATTATTACACGGGAGTAACGTTAGTTAGTTATAATTCGTATCTGTATCATAAAAAGGATCATTATCATTATAATTATTTCTCTTAAAGGTCAATTATAATTATAAAGAGCAGCATTTCACACATGGGATTCCTGATCTAAAAGTCGAACGCATTAAGAACAATCTGGTGTGTTAAAATGATTTAACATCTATATTATGTATGTAATTAAGATAATTCCATTTTATTTTGATATATTGTATATAATATTGCATTGTATTTTTTTTTATGTAACATCGTGACTAGTATAATTCGGAAGAAAAGGAACGATAAGGAGGAGTTCCTTATAATTTTAAATTGAATGAAAAATATTTTTTGAACTTCGATAATATTTTGTAATACATATCTAAACATTTTTTTCAATCTACTATTGTAAAAATCCTCAAGGCCACATTGCAAACATATATATCTATATTATTCTGTAGAATGATTTAAATTTAAATTTAAATGATTTTGTTGATTTCCAATTAGGCTCCTAGCAGCTAAGAGCACTAAGTCACACTTTAGCTGATGTCTTTTGCAGTCCGCATGTGAAATACATTTATTGGCCCCTCTTTATTTCTTTGTTTGTTCGTCGTCGTTGACTAATGACACGTACGCCGTCTGTCTATATACGACTGTGCTTTTTTTTAGTGTTATTTGTGCGTGCCATCCAATAACTACAATGGGATTGGGATGTCACTGCACACTGACCCGTCCCAATCAGCAGCCCGTTTCCTAGCGGGAGGCGCTGATTGGAAACTCAACTGTGAGGCTGATAAGAACAGGTCTGTGGGGAGACTCAACTTCTGATTTAAAGAAAAAAACTATTAAATCTTTCTGAGATAGTGCTATTAGTTTACAATCACTTAAAATTAAATTACAACATTTTCAGATTTACAAAATATTCCGATTCATTTAAGTTTAATATTTAATTAGTTTTTAACACATAGGCAAAAAGCAAGGCATGCAATTTAATTGTAAAAAAAAAACAAATTAAATTAGCATTCAGAATTTATTATTTATATGATGACATTCTTAATTTTGAATTTGCGCGCACTTCCACGTTATTTTTCCGTGTCATCTTCCTAAAGCCAGGATACACACCAATAATATATCGGTTATTCGTAGAAATATCGACCTGTGATCTAGAATTCCATTTGAATTTTGGCGGCAAAGTTTCGATAGGCTGTGAAATAATCATTTTCCGATGAATCTATGGAACATTTAACTGGTTCCGATTTTCAAATCGATTAGACTGCAATATTTTTACAATACGGGACGGATTATTTGAAAAATGCACAAACTTTTCGACATTTTATGATTCTGTGCTAGCTAACCAACGAACACAGCTCAAGCGAATTTAAACTTCGATTTTAATCCTTGCTAATGGTTACTGAACATTAGCTATCTTTAGGAAACTATCAAAAAAATGTCCTATTTGCGTCCGATCTGGAGTGGGATCGGTAAAAGTGCACAAGAATATGAGTAATATATGTATATTGATGTGGCCATTTTTTTAAAATTCGACTGACCGTTTGTTTCAATGCTGATTGGAGTTGTGAAAACATCGAAAATGCCCTGTTAAACATCGATAACACTGATATTTTAAAACATCGATACCACCGATTTTTAAATATCGATTGCACCGATGCCAGCATCGAGGTCTCTCCACCTCCACCAGCCGCTATCGCGTTTGGTGCGAGTTCAAACTTTATCCGATCTGGTTGGTTGTCAGACCGTGCTGCGTCTCTTTTTGTTGTGTTTTTGCGAGCGAAGAGCGACAGGACCTCTGCGCCCGTATTCAAAGTAATTTAATTCAAAAGCAATTTAAAGGTGTTTTTATATGTGATGATTGGTGTTTGTGCGACTAAGTGGATTGTTGTTTTTTGCAATCTAAATCGGGATTAGTTAGTTACCGGAGGCATAACATTTTATTTAATAACAAAAACAGTAAACAGGAGTAGTGGTGAAATATATTTTTTTACTTATTTTTTTAAAGGTGTAAAAACAATAGTAAAACCCAAAAAAAGAGGTTTTTTAAAGAGAGCAACATGTTCAAATAAGCAAACACTCGACTCATTTCATGTGCGCATGTGTGCAGTCGCAAGGACCTCAAGAAGAAGAAGAAGAAGAAGAAGTAGGCGAAGCAACAATCTAAAAACAACAAGAGCACTCGCAGTCTCGTTTTTTTTTGTTATTGAGTTTGCTGGCGCAGCAGTGAAATATAAATTACAAACACACAGACATGAGATACGACCACCACTAGAGATCGCGGACACACACAAGTTAAGAGGGTGAGATAGAGAGGAAAAGGGGAAGGGGAAAGGGACGAAGCGCAAGCTTATCTCTCTGCTTTTTGAGAACGCGAATGAAGACGATAAAAGCAAAGCAAACACACACACGGGACAGACATCGGCTGTTCTGTTTAAATATATTTAAAAAAAAAGAGTGGGGGAAAGAACAAAGCAAAGCAACGACCATCTTCTTAGCCTTACACATGTGCGTGAAAAATGTCCTGACACACACATGTGCGCATTAAACAAGCACGTGTAATTTCTGTTGCTCTCCCGCTCTTTTCTAATCACTCGCACTCTTTCAATTTTAGCTGATTTTTTTGTTGTTGCAATGCAATATTCGCGGAACCAATAACAACAACGACACATAACTAAACATTCAAGTGCAAAGCAAATAAAAACCAAACCAATATCAAAAAGAAAAATAGAGAAAAACAAAACAAAAAAATCGCAAGATAAAGAATATTTTCTGTCTTGTCCAGTGGAATAAAAACAACAACAGCAACAACGACAAAATCAAGTTCAAAATCTGTAAAGCAAGAACAACAAAATGTCTGCTACTATAGTGCAGAAATCAACGACGGTGGCTAATTCGCACTATTTCGAGTGTGGTAACCTACTTCAGGCGGTAAGTTTTCCGTTTCTTCCAATATTTCCATCGAAAATTTAACGTGACTTGCTTTTTCACTATAAAAAATGCAGGTCCCCTAGGTTTAATTTGCTGGTCCTGGGGGATTTTTTCATACATCTCATTAATTTTCCTAAAATTTCGGCAACTCTTTAAAACAATTTAAAAGTGTTTTTTTAAGGTTACCCTTGGTATTTGACCTTCTGAGAAATAAACGTGAATTACATTTTAGGCCTACAGAAAAATACATACATATTTGGAAACAGAAAATTTTACTTTTTTAAAATAGAAAAAAGTGCATACATACATATTTATACTTTTAATGGATGTGTACTCAAGGAAATAAGACAATTTAAAATATTAATAAACTAAAGTAACATGCAATAGAAAAAAAGATGGTGAGATGATATCACAAGCTTATTTTTTTAGTTTAACACATTTATTTAAGCTTTACCTGGTTAAACAATATTAAAGACAACACGTTTATTGTAATATTCAACCTATCCTAAACTTGGCCCAATAGCTATATTATGTCTATAGTAATGCAACATTTTATTACATTTATTTTCAATTCATAAATTTTGTATAATAGAGGGTCGTACGATCGGTCAATAGGCATGATTAAAGTAAACAATACATGTATGATTTTAGTTAACAATTTATTTGATCAAAGTTTGTCAACTCATTTACTTAAAACCATAATTTCGAATTATAAGTTGTTGTCACTTGAGCGAAAAACACTTTAAATATTTTTAGGTCGACAGCTTGAAACATGCCTTAACCACATGTTTTTTTTGGTTTATTTATTTTGAGAGTGGCATTTTGCGCTGTTTTGTTTAGTGCCGTTAAAAGCAAGCTTGCTTAAATTTTGATAACTTGTTTTCCATTTTGCATTTCGTTACATTTCCGTTTCGTTACAAAAGCAAGTATTTGTTGTTTGTTATTCCCCATTATTAAAGCTGATTCATAAATATTACTTCGTCGGTTTGTCAACTCACAAAAAACAAGAAAGACACTAAGCTAAAACAAAAAGGAAGAGGTGAAATAACAACAGACTGTAAAGTGGACTAAATAATTGTCTGATAAGGATTTTTGATAAGTGTATTTTGATTGTGTGGGAAGGGGGCGGGGCATCATTCTCTTTTCCCCTTCTCTTTGCATTTATTTGTTACAATTGGCGTCAGCATCATTAAAAACAACAAAAACAACACCACTCGTGATCACTTACTGTTTGTACATATATATATTTTTTTGTATATGTGTGCGTGTTATATCGGCAGCGACGTCGGCAGAGCAGCTGTTGATCGACAACAAATTCGATTAACTCAAGTTCCGGGTTTGGTTTGGCTGGATTTCTGTTTTTTTTTTGTTTAGTGACTTCAGTTGTATTTTATTTATCATTTCTTTTATTTTTGGTTTGTTTTTGTGTTCGTATTGGAAGTTGCTCTCAAATGAGCCAAGTTAAGAGCTCTGCTGCTGCGCTGCTGCTGCGATTACGTACAAAGTTTTTTTTCTTGCGGTTGGGAGAAAGAGAGTGGAGTACAAATGGAGAAGGGAAAGAAAAGAGCGGGCACCGTTTCTTTTTGTTTTGTTTTCCTTGTTTTCTTTGTTCTGTTTGCAAATTTGCGTAAACTATAATGCAAAGCCAAAGGGTCAAGTAGAACCACAAAATAAAGAAAATAACAAGAGAGCGAGGAGAAACAATAAAAACAAACAGCAAATAGGGCCAAGGCAGGTTGACGTCCGATAAAGTCGCAAATACTTGTTAAATGAACTTTGTCGTGTTATCGATTATCGACACAGCAGCAGCGATTATTCGCATGGAAAATTCATTTGTTTTTTGTCATTACGCAGCGCTTTTAGTTATTGCTTTTCGGCTGACTGAGAGAGCAGCAACAAATATAACAACAAATGGCTGCCGAAAGCGAAAGGGCGCAACACAAACACACACGCGTAGAGGCTGTTGCAGCGCAACTCTCTTAAGGCGACAATATTGTCGCAATCGCTATGCACACTGGGAAACAATTGTGCTTATTTCTAAATCGAAACTTTTAAGCACTTTATTATTTTTTATATGAAATTTTAATAATGTGAACTAAGGTTTTAGTGGCTAACACGCTGATTTTACGATTTTTGTAAGGTAAATGAGACAGAAGATTTGAGATGAATAGCCAAATTTATATATCGCCAAAATCGCTGTGTTTGTGAATTAAAATCATATTTTGTTTGATGCCTCGCATTTTGACTTGTGCTACAATGTTTGTTTGCGCCACATTGGTCGGCTGGAATGTGGGTTGAGAAGAGGAGAATGGAGAGAGGAGAGAAGGGAGCGCCAACTTTTAAACATATTCACTTTTTCGCAAAACTTTTAGTTTCTTATTTTTTGCATTCGGTTTCGTCTTGATTTTATTATGAAATTTTTACATATTACCATGTATACATATGTATAAATACATACATACATACATATGCAGTTTGCAGTGCACACTCGATACAGTTAACAAAAACAAATTTAAAC
Source organism: Drosophila fuyamai (assembly GCA_018153365.1). NCBI lineage: Eukaryota > Metazoa > Arthropoda > Insecta > Diptera > Drosophilidae > Drosophila > Drosophila fuyamai. The sequence goes on from JAECXW010000062.1 coordinate 9,962,122, forward strand.
GATTGGATGAAAAAATAAATATAATTAAATTTAGTTTAATACGTGCAGTATTTCGCCATATAAAGAAACACATACATACATAGGATTGTTTTTTTGTAGTCAAACAGTTCGAGGAAAATTTAAATTTAAAAAACTTCGGAATATCTTCTGTAGTTGCTTTGTCTTCGTTTTTTCGCTGTGCTCAGGCTAAAAAGTAAATGTGTAAAATGTGCTTAGTTTGTCATATCGAAATCCTCGTACGTAATCAGCGGTATTACGTTTCAAAAACTCCTCCTGTACTCTTTGCGCTCTTTACCTTCTCAATGTGCTTCCCCTCTCTCCTACTCAGATTCACTCTCCTGCTGAGAGGCTCACTTACATTTAAGCGACAAACGGCGACTACTTTTTACGAATATAATTCCATTTCCTGCCAAGGCGATAACAACAACGTCGTCGTTTTATTTTGATCTGTGTTTTTTTCTCCTTGTGTGTGTGCTTGTGTTTGTCCCGACGCCATTGCTGCAAGAAGAAGGTGTGAGTAGCGGGGGAGGAGGAGGAGGAGGAGAAGAAAAAGGAGTAGGAGTAAAAGAGCGAGAGTAGCGACCATCGCTACCTACCTAAAAACAGGCAACTCTTCAATCCTCATTCTCCCCCCTTCTCTCTCCTCCTTTGTTAACCCTCAACTCCGCCAAACGTCTTTTTAGTTCGATTCGATCCGACTCGACTCGATTAATATGCAGCCCCATCCCTAAAGTCCAGGTCCAATTCCGCATATAGTACCCATCCTATCCAAATCCAGTCCCCCGTACCTCTCACTCTCTCACCCACTCTGGCGCACAGTGCAGGCGCAGCGACAGTGATGCCAGTCCCGATCGATTACCCAAGAAAGAATAGGCTAAAATAAAAATGTTCATATATACAGCAGCAAGTACTTAATTTGGTGTATGGGGGTTTCTTTTGGTTTTTCTCAAGTAAAAAATGTTTCAAAAGGCCATTTTTATAAATTTATTAATAATATTTTTCTGTCTGTGCAGGAAATTATGGATTATAGATAAAATAAATATTAACTAAATTTTATTTCTTTGATTTAGATAACTAAAGTGATTTTTGATTATGTATTCAATATTAAGACACCTGCTTTATATTTGGCTATAAAAAAGCCAGAGTGGTCAGAGAGGCCAAACTCACAGTTCATCTGGGCACTTAAACTCAGGCATGAGGACATGATTCCAATGCAACCACAACAACAACAAGAACACATTGTCAGCATATTGACTGGCTGACCCTTAATATATACCCTTGGAGTGAGCGGGAGGGAAGATGGGGACGGAGAGTAGGATCCTCATATTGCCAAGAGTTTATTAGTCATTGGGGGTTGAAATTGAGGATCACTACCCCGAAACGTTTTTCAAAAACGATTTTTTTCCAAACCAAGAAAAATGTTAAAACATTCTTTAAAATCCATATATTGTTTTATTTCTATTATAGTTTTAAAATAGTAGTCGGTTAGATTTATAAAAAAAAAACTTATTTAAGAGGGAAAGAAATTTTTGTTATTTTCAGAATCTCATGACATATGATTTCTTAATTAGTGTTATGTTTCCAAAGATATTGTATATTCCTTCAACGAATACATTTGTAAAATAAGCAGTGTTTTTTTATTCCAAAACAAAGACAAAAAATTGCAGCTGTGTTTGTAAAACACTGCATTTCCAAAAACGTAATTTACCTGCATTTAATGGTTTCTCTCTCCTGAAAATATGAATTATAAATAAGTTACATACATATGTATATGCGTGCATCGCTACTGACTGCCTATTATTATTATTATTTTTATTGTTGTTGCTGCTGTCGTCTTATCGTGCAGTTAAAAAATACAAATAAACAAGAAAGAAAGAATTTTTCAGCAAGCCGAAGTTTATATATCCTTGCAGTTGTTACAAAACGATTGTATTTCTATTTCTATGTCTATTTTACTAAAATCAATGAAGCTATGTCGATTTTTCGCTGCATTTTGCTATCGTTTTTATGGCGGCTATATGATATTGTTGTCCGATTTTGACAAAACTTCTTACTATATCTCTTAATTTTTTTTCATTTTCTTTTTTTATTTTATTTTTCATTTTTCGATTTTCCTATAGTCGCCCGATCCGACTCGTTCCGACTTACATAAGTATATACAGCTTTTGGGAAATTTCCAAACAGGTAACTTTAAAACTAAGGGACGGACGGGCGGTCAGACGGACATGGCCAGATTGACTCTTTTGGTGATGCTGATCAAGAATATGAAATGTCTCCTTCACTGCGTTGCAAACTTTTTATTGAAATTATAATACTCTCTGCAAGGGTATAAAAACACAAATTAAATACAAAACACATGTGTGTGTGTCGTCGCTTTGCTATCTCGCCCACACCAACGCACTGCCATCGGCCCCCACTCTCCAGCTCTCTCGTTCTGACATGGCTTTGCCAGTTAATTGTGAGGGGGGAATGGCAAGGAGAATGGGTGGGAGAGCGAGTGAGACAGGCATGCGAGGCCACTTTCCATTGGCTAAAGCAGGATGGAGAATAGAGGCGAAGACACTTCATATTCTATTGTCATTTGTTGTTGTTGTAATCTTAAAATTGTCTTGGCTGAACTGTGCTCATTGTTGTTGGTATTATTGCTAATGGCCGCTCAATTGAGTGCCAAAGTACATCTCGTTTCTTCCTCGCTACCTCGCTCTCCTTCTCCTTCGCCCCCATTTGTTTGTTGTTTGCATGCACAGAAAGAAAAATTGATATGATGGAAAGATCCCAATTGATGATTTTGCAAATTTTATACCAGACTTCAGAATTCGGTTAAATGGTTAAATATATATCATATTGGTATTATTATTAAAATATTAAAATAAAACTTAATAAGGTCAAAAAACAAAAAAATGCAGTAACAGTGAGTGGGATTTATGTTAAAATTTTTTTGATATTGATTTAGTATTTATGACTTTTTTAAACCATAAATAAATATCTATGTATCTACATATATAGCCCGTACATTTTTTTATTTGATATTGGTCATCTTTTTTTTCTGTGCGCTTAAAGGCGGGTGTACTTGCATTTAGAATCGATCTTATGTTTGATTTTTTCCCCGAGTTCAGGGAATGTGTGAAAAGTGATATTATCTACGGCTTATTATTCGCGGAAAATGATATAACAACCCGTCTCTCCCTTTTGCTGTTTGCCTCGCTTATTAATTTCGTTAATATTTCCATTATGCTGGCTGGCATTTGCTTTTCACGCTTTTCATGCGGGCCACCCTACAAAAGTAGCGCTTGCAACATTGTTTTTTTTTTTTCTGATTGCCAATCCCAAAACGAAATCCACCGAAAAATCCAATCCAATCGAATCTATTATATAATAAAGTTGCGATCGAACGCGGACGCTGGCAGCGCAGGTGACGTCGGCAGAGCCCAGTTTGTTTAGTAGATTTCCATTCACATTTACTGTCGCTTTTTGATAGTTGTTGTTTTTGCTTTTGCCTTTTGGTTTTGCTCTGTGCCTTTGATTTTACCTTTTGTTTTGCGGGTTTTGCCCGCTAGCTCTATCTCTGTCTGGCACAGACACTCTACAACTGGTTTTGCAGGACAACAAAAAGATAACACATGTGAGTGTTTGTTTCTGTTTTGTTCTAGGCAACCCCCGATTTATTATAATCACGATTTCGATCAGATTTTTGTTTTTGAGAGTCTCACAACCACGTGTTCAACACATTCTCAACATGTTGCTCGCCATCCTGCTCCTGCCCTTTATTCCCTTTCCCCTCTCTCTACACAGAAAAAAAGCAGCAATAAAATTAATAGTTAGAATTTTCTTTTTATTCACGCTGTGAGTTTTTCTTTGACAAAAAGTTATATATTTTTAAATCTTAATTTACAGGAAAAAATATATATTTGAAATTGTTTACCACATTAAATTTAAATGCTGTTATCTGGAACAGAGTTCTATTATGTATATGTATGTACATACATGCATGTGTATATATGTATATATATATAACAAATTATTTTGTTTCTGTGTATCCCCCCTATCGTTTTCGTCTTATTCTTTGTTTTGTTTGTGCGGGTTATCAAATAGACGATATACATATGTATATATTGGGTTTGTTTTTCGGTTTTCAAGTTAATTGTTTTATTCCAAAACAGGATCCCTCTATTGCTTATTTTTTTATCTTAACCCCATTATCATCTATTGGTGTACCTTCTTAATAAAGGAAACTCATAAATAATTGTTATATATTATATATGTTTGTATATAGTTATTCCACAATAACTCGAATACGTGTTATTTTTCCATAAGTAGATATGACAATCGAGTTCGAATTCCATTCAATATGTTTATCCTGTTCAATTCATTTGCGTTAAACCACAAAAAACCATATCAAACCAACACTATATATTAAGTATCCGACTCTTTAAAATAAAACATGTTTATTTATTGGCTGTTTATTTAATTGTTTTCGATGCTGTCACTTTGATGATCCAAACAAATCTTTTAAATGGAATAATACCGCAAATACTTAGTACAGCTTATCAAATCATTTTTTTCTGACGTCTCATTGTAACTTCTGGAAAATTCCAATAGCCTTTGGAATGAAATTTCCGATTTTCGAGCGATCACTGGTTTTTTAGCTAGAAATAAAGATGATCTCTCTTGTTTATTTTTTTTTTCTTTACGATTTTTGCTTAAGATGCAGTTTTTGTTAGTTGATTTTTTTGTATTTTGTTTGTTATTGCCTTTCTTGGTTAAGTAATTGTTGTACACAATTTTTGTTGGCTTTGTGCTTATTTCAGTTGTGCTTTCCTTATCGCTTTTGAGTAGCAACAAAAACAGCAGCGGGCGAAAGATTATAACTATATGAACTAACTAACCCAATAATAAGTATATTCTTATCACATTAAATCACATACGCACACTGCTGCACTTTAAAACGCGCGTGTGTCAACAGAGAAAAAGCAACGAGGAGAAGAGCCGTCGTTTCTTCTCAATCTATACTTAAAATGTGTGCTTTTCCTTCTTTATTTTTTTTTTTATGATTTACGTGCCTGCCCTGCACTTGTGAGACTGAGAGAAAAGAGCACATACAAGTGTGCATAGGAGAGATAGGAGAAGTTGCAAGAGGGGGGGCTTGGGTGGAGGATTGGAAGGGGGTGGGCTATGGTGCGGGTCACTGCCACTGCCATGTGCTCACAAACACAAGCAGACATTTGCCGGCAGAGTGATAAGCGACCAAGAACATTGAGAGAGCGGAGAACAGAGCGCACTCAACAACTAAAAAAAATTGCTAGGCTTACGTTTATCACAAGATGATATTCATAATTTCCTACTTAACGACATAAATTTGAAAGCACAGCCACAACGTCAAGCGTTTCTATAAAAGTGTCATAATGTTTTAAAAGTGTCCTTATTATACAAAAATCATACAATTTCAGCGTAATATTTCTTTTTAAAATTTGAAATTTCACCAAGAACGATCACCACATAGAAATAATGGGCTATGGGAGTAGTATAACATGGAAAATAATTAATATAACAAAAATGTAATTGACTCTGGAAAAATGATGTTTAAATTTTAAACTAAAACAAAAATATTCGATTTATATTATCTTCAGAGATATGTACATGTATCCCTACGTATAATTTTTCCATGTGTTTTTTGTTTTTGTAATTTGGGCTTTATAAAGGAACAGTAAAAAACAAACGAATCAATTTCGAAATGAAATCCCCCCACTCACACACATTAAAGCCCGCTCTCGAATCGGAGCGCATCGCATTGTTTTGGATCGTATATAATCGAGTTCTCGGGTTAGGGATTTATTTTATGGCATTTGTCCCCAAGTGAAAAACAAGCAGCGATATGTGAGTGATGGGGATTGGAGTGGTGTGGTGAGTAGGTACCGAAATCCACTCTGCAGTCTAACGAACGGAGGGAAACCAACCGAAAACGAGTCCCCCGATAAGGTTCGACGCTCGGACACCCCGTCGTCTGATAAGGAGACGAAAACTAAAGAGGTAGAGGGCTGCAACTGGAACAGAGCCGAGGTTAAGGCAAGGGCAAAGGGGAAAGAGGTCGGATTCTAGATTCCAAGTTTTTTTTCGAAACTATAAAAACTCTAGAACGGAAAATGGTGAGCTCCCTAAGCAAATACATTTATACGTTTTCGTTATTTATCTGAACAAACAATCGAACAATTTCATATCTGGAAAGGGAAAAATTGTAAGGTATTAGAATTAATAAACATAAGGGACTATAAATATGTGACGGATTAAACTTATTTGAAACTAGAGCTTGTGTTACTCCTGGGTCTATACTTTTATGAATGGTTAATAAAAAAATAAAATATATTAAAGCTTTTCCTCTGTACGAAAATATATCTGTTTGGATAACTGTATGGCGTGTGGAACTTTCACGTAAACCTCACCTCTGCAACAACTGGGAAATAGGTAATCCAATCCATCAAAATACATATGTAATTGGAGTGTTTGGTCTTACAAAATAAATGCACAAAATGCATTTCTCTTTTCCGGTTTTATTGTTGGTTAGCTATAAATAACTTTTAAAACAATTTGTATGTGCTTCCGAAATCCAATTTCCTGATGTTGTCAAATTGATTAAGCTCCAATTTAAAAATACTTTTTGTACTACCCTTAAAGTAATAATAGTGTTATTTATATGGGCTTAAAATGTATAATATATATATAAAATAAATGAAAAGAAATTGTAGAGCATAGATATGTGCTATTGCTTAATGCTATTGCTTACATACGTACAAATGTAAAAAACCATAACGGAGAAATATTCTTCCTCTTATCTGTTGCATAGTAGGTAATACGAACTAATTTTATGTTTAGGATTACCTTGAAAACGATACTATACACTTTTTCTTTTTTACTATTTCCACTATCTCTACTATCTTTCTTTCATCTCCCTCCCAGTTTGCTCCCAATCGAAACTCTCCATTTCTATTGCATAACGGTGGCTTTGTCTTAGTCTCTTCATCTCTCTCCCTCCTCTTTCCGTTTGTGTGTATGCAAAAGGTCTCCATCATCCATCTCCCTTTCTCCATTTTACCTACCCCTTTCCTTCCTCATTTTGCATTTGTTTGACTGGTTTGCTAAAGCAAAACAAAAACAGCAATTGCAACACTTGATATGTATTTCCCTTCCATTTCGTTAAAAAAAAAAGTAGCAATAAAATAAAAAACTGCGCAAACGCAACGCGACGCTACCAGCGACGTCGACAGAATTGCGACAGAGGATGAAGAAGACAATGATTATGTTTTATTTTATTTTATTATTATGCACATCGATTAAAGACGGAACCCCATTGGATACGAAATTCGATTTGTGATTGGGATTCGGTTTTTTTATGCGCTGTCTTAGCCGGATTGTATCTGTACAGTAAACACTCTGCAGAGTGGTTACCATAAAATCATTGAACCTTATAAAATACAGAGCCATGTCTTTACTAAAAGTATATTTAAAAAAAAAATAAGAACAATCTTTGCCGTTGCTAAATTTCTTGCTACTACAGTATGCATACACATATGTACATATGTACATACATAAGTTACGATGTGTTTATAACAGTAGTATTCACTGTATTTCTTATATTCCATTTAAGCTTTGTTTTTATGGTTGTTGTGCTCCGAATTTAGCAAGGCCAAGTCAAGACGTTGTGAAGTTTTCTTTTATTGTGTTTTATTATGTGATTTTAGTTGTTGCCAATTATTATTATGTGAGCCGGTTGGAAAAAAAAAAACACAAGGAAAAGAAACAACAAAATGTACAAGAAATACAAGGAAAAAGAAACGAAACGAAGCAAAGAGGAAGAGACAACGGCGGACGCTTGGCAATGAAACGAAACGAAACTGGCACGGCAGTTGCGCATGCGTCTTGTCTGCCCCTCCTCCTCTTTACCAACCTCTTTATCTACCTCTGTATCCGTCCCCTCAAACACTCTCGCTATCTATACTTTGTTATTTCGCTTACCAAATATTAACAACGAACGGATGGACAATGCAAACGGCACGAAAATGTGAAATGCTCCATTCGACGATTCGACCTAGACCTCAATCGATGGATGGCCCAAACCCAAAACCGAACCACCATTTAATTTTTGTACAAGCTAAGCCAAGAGTTTCAGGCCTTTGGCAATATTGTGTAAATTGTTATGTAGCCGGTTGTCTTATGTATGATTTTCTTTTACTTGATCGAGCCATACAAAGATATAAAAAACATCAAGTTAAGATTACGAAACACATCATTTTCCAGCGGTAGTTTCCATAAAAGTTTGATGTTTTAATACTAGATTATTCCAAATTTTCCACGAGATATACCATATAATTTCATGTCTTGCTAATTATTAGCATTACCATTATGCCACTATTTTTAGTTGTCTTTGTAAAATATATGTATAATCTTTTACACTTTAAGAAGTTCTCTAATCCAAATATTAAGTATACATTGGGCTGAACGAACTATTTTAAAATGAATATTTAGTTTCATTGGGAAATATGGACAAGATATACTTACATATATACTTTTATATAGCTTAAAAAGGAAATTAGCTTTTTAAAAATTGTATGTCTGTTCCTTGTTTTTTTTTAATTCTTTACAAATTTGGATGTAGAGACTGAAACGTTTTCGTTCAGTGCAGCACGTTGTTTTATGGGCTTTATCAGTTGTAGATCGTGTTTTGGAGGGGGTTACTGCGGCGAGGGGAGGGTCTGAAAAGGGGCTGGGGATCGGTGATAAACCAGTGGACGGAGAGGCGGGGCAACGGCGTCTGTTCTAGATTGTTTTGTTGTGTGCTTTCAGCACATCAATCGATCAAAAGTGATCAGTGATCAGCGGCCGAGAAAGGAAAAGGGGAACCGCGTGGCAGAAGTGCATTGCAATGCAAAATGCAATGGAAATTGAGATGGAAATCGAAATGGAATGCATGTGAATGAGAATGAAAATGAAAAGCAATGAAAAACTTGCATGACAGCCGCATGTGTTAATTACCAATTCAAATTTGCTGCCAACAATTAAAATCGATGCGAGGTTTTGTTTTACTTTTGTTCGTCACAAAACAACAAAAAAAAATCAATAGAGGGGGTACGATTTTGATTTTTGACTTTATTCAAATTGATCTGCGGCTTTGCTGCTAATCAAATTTTGTTAAAAGAAATCTCGCACTTTGCATAGAAAATTTGAGGCTTACCTTGAACTTTAATTGAACCGCAAAGATCGTGTGTAAATATGGAAATAAGATGCGTATATTTATTAAATCTCTGTCTATGCGATTCGATCGATCATCTCATATTTACCCATCCTTAACAAAATGTAAATATCTCGATTTAATTGCTAATGTTATTCCTCCAGGCGATTAATAGTTGCGAATATACATATACAGTGGTGGTCAGAATAATAGTGATAAATAGCTTTTATACATTATCCTGTTGATATTGGAACGTTATCGTAATAGCTCATTTATTTTATTGTATTTATTTTAATAAACCCTATAATATTCTTACTTTAAATGTTAAAAGCTGGGGAAATAATACCTGTTTAATGTAATGAAACATAGGTACAAGGATTAACAAAACCTACTACTCTAAAATTAACGTACAATCTTCTTGGCCATACAATATAATCCAAGTAATCCGTTTTTATAGTCTCAAAATTGTAATATTAGGGTAAGTTTAAATCTTATAATTGTTGCCACCACTGTAAATTTAGATACATAGTATATAGTAGCGCCACGCCCCCTCGCCTCTTTCCATCTCTTTTTAGTCGTTCGTGCAGGTTGTACAGGTATTATAAATAACACTCAATAATAACTTTGTATTCATTTTCAATTCGCATATATGAACAGAATAAAGATTGTCTGGGTGTGTGGTTGGGTTTTTTTTTAAAATTTTATTTTACCATTGTATTGGTGTTAGCTCATCGAGGTTATGGATATTGCGTCGTCGTCATCGCGATGTTGTTGCTTTTATTGGTACGGCTTTATAAACCAGTTAGTCCAACCGAAAAAAATACACAAAAAAAAAACAAACCAACAACAGCAGGTCTTCAGCATCTCACACATACTCAAACAAAGACCGGTGTATCTGTGTGAACGTGTTTATGAGACACAAACAAGTAAGCAGCAGCAACAACAATCGCCGATCTTACCTAACAGCCCGTGAGCCGAGACCTGAAAGACACACTGGATAAGATATATACACATCTGCATAACTATATCTTTCCATATGTAAGAATGGGTTGACCGAAAAGTAATATAGAAACGCATAAGAACCGAAATCTACATAGGTGGCAATTTTTGTTACAGGTCCTAACCATTGCGAAAAGTATCAAAAAAATACTTATCTAGAGTGAAATAATTTAAAACTCAAAGTATGGATATTTTATTTATTTTTATAAATAAATATATATATGTAGATTATCAACAAAATAGTAAATAAACCGAAAATAGAGTGGCAATTTTTATTTCAGATCCTAACATGAGAAATATCTTATGAAGGTTTATCTTTGGGATAATAAAAGTAGCTGCAAAATGTGTATAAAAACTAACTCTTTGCAAAAATAAAATAACTGGAATCTTTATTCATTTTGGCTTATTAAATTTTGTGTTTAATAACAGTTTTGAAAAAATCTAATTTATTTGGTGTCTACATAGAGAGAACAAAGTGTTGTAGGATCAGAAATATGGAAAAAGATTAAAATATTAGAAACATGAAAAGTTACTTTAAAGTACTTTTTTTAAATGGAATTTTTTGTTGCATTAAAAATGATTAAATTTTTGAAAACGTACTTAGTCATAATGGCTTATTAATTTATGCTTAAAAACAGTTAACTTAGCTTAAATTATAAAGTAATTAAAGTGCATGCTTTATGTGTAGTATCACATGTTCTTTCCGAATCTGGGATTTCGAAAATCGAAAACTTCACAAAAAGGCCCCAATCTCAAGGTCTACTCCCCGTAACTACCGCTTCTCGTCTCTTTTTCTCTCGGTCAAACAACGAATATATCCCCATTCTGCCTCTCTTTTTCCCACCCACACACTCTCTCCCTTTTTCTCTGTCTAGTCTTCTGTTGTTGTCTTAACCCACCGCAACAATGGAACGGAAAACAGACAACAGAAAAACCAGGCGACCAAAACACAAGTGGCAAGAAACTGTGGGAAGAAAGCGGGGGGGCGAAGAGTCTTCTAGCAACAAGTAGAAGAAAACAAGAGGAGGTAGTAGAAGGAAAATAAGCCAAAGCATGACTCAAAGAAAAGTAAACTTATTTTCATTTTCAAATGAAAGGGAAATTCTCGCCTAGAAGAAAACAAGAGATGTGGAGCCCCCAATAGAAAGAGTCGACGGCGGGTTGGCGATAGAAAGAGAGCGATGCATAATACATAACACGGGAAAACGGCGCAAAAAAGCAAGAGCAAAACTGGAAAAAAAAAAAACAAAAACAGAAACAAGAGTTTTGAAACGAACCGCAGATCTAGCTTCGTGCTTCCCATCTCCTTTGTACTCCCCGTCTTCTGCCAAAATGGGTCTTAATCTTGTTTTTACACAAATACTTGGACGAATGAGGGGGGCGAAGAGAGCATGCGGAGAAAAGAGGTAGATTGTCTTGAAGTTGTTTTTCGAACACGTTTAAAAGGAAAAAAAAAAACGTTGCCATATTCCCTCTTCTTTCCCCTTTCCACGCCACTTTATCACCCATTACTCACCCCGCACAAATTGAGTTTATGCGAACCTCTTTTTGTGAAATCAGTTCACGAATCGGAGTCATAACTTGACCATGAATTCAACGTCGTCATTCCCAAAACAGCTGTGCAAAATTAAACAAAACTAATTGACACACAAATAATCGTAAAAAAAACGTCGTGTTTGAAGGTTATCTTTGGGGCTTTTCGTTGCGGAAGTGCGATTTCTTCACTTATTCCCATTTTCACTTTCGGCAGAGTTTGAATTGGGAATTTGGGTTATATTGTAGTTTCACTTTAGATTGACTCAAACGTATATTAAAGGACAAATTCCACATTTTAAAAGATCAGTTCACTTTCGATTAATAACAGTTTTGTTATTGGTCAAGAGGAGTCAATAAAAATACATGCCCTTAAAGTAGTTATATTTTTTATTTGGAAATACCATCTGGTAAGAGGGATTCCAAGAATTAAAAAGACTTCTGTTTATGATCAATAAAACTAGTTCGGGTTTATGCCCAACATAATCGAACTATATTGTCCTTTGAGTTCGATCTTTCAAAGTTATAGATAGATACAAATTAAACCAAGGCATAGAACGAATGTTCTTGGGATTCTTAAAGTTTATACCATAAGCCAAATTAAGATTAAGATTAATTAAGTAAATAATTATTTAATCGGGCTTATGAAACTCTTAGATTAAAACGTGTACTAGCTATTGTACCCTTGCCAATACATTTCAAGGGTGGCCTTTGTGCCATTTTATAAGATTTTTAAATGATGAAATCGTAAATTACCAGGCATAAACTTGGATCTTATTTATGGTACTTGGTGCAAGCCAATAGCAAAAGCAAAATCAAAAGCTTGAGCAGGAGGCAGCAACCGTATCCGCAGTCTTGGCGATGCCGTAAGCGTTGAAGTTGGTCAAAAAAAAAAAAAAAAGAAAACAGCGCCAAAGGTTTGCTAAACTTGTTGCGCTTGCTCGTTAATGTTTTTAATTTTTCTTGTTTTTTTTCTTCATTTTTTCTGCTGTCTGCGCAAAGTTACAGACTGAAATTGAAACTGAAACTGGGAAACTGAGAAACAGGGTTGCCAGGTGGACGTCAATGTCAGCTGACTTATCAACGATGGAGTCCAGGAAGTTCATTTTTTTTAACGAGAGGAAAATCCAGAGATGTGATGTAGCTGAGTAGTTTTATATATAGTAGCTTCATAACTGGGAACTGCTTACATTATACATTGTGTCAAAATCTGAAAGCAGGTTTATTCCTATCTGTTTTAAAGCCTTTATTAATTTGAATTAGTTTTCAACAGAAGACCGAACAAGCCGGCAGTTGTTTTTGTCTAGTATTGATTAAAAAGAGCACTTTGAAATGATGGTCTAATTTTTACGTTACACAGTTATGGGTGCAAACTGTTTTCGGCAGTAGAAAGGTGGTACTTACCCTTCAATGCCAATGCCAATGGTGAAACAATAGTAAAGCAGAAATCAAGACACGATGCCAAATGGGACGAATGATAAGATAAGCGATCGACAAAAAGAACGTTGGGTATACATATGTATATACTTGGGCAGGCAAATTAATTAATTGAACATTTAAATTGTTTTGTTTCGTTTCGTTTGGTTTGCTCTGGAATTACTCATGAAAATTCAAGGAATGTGTGTTGTTGAAATCGGAGCAAAGATAACCTAAATGAAGTGCATACATATGTATATAAATATTTATTTGTTATGTGCCTCATCTGTCTGGCTGACTTTTTATGTGTCTTGACATCCCCATCCCATTCTGTTAAGATAACGAAGCTCTAAGTGGGCTATATCGTTCTGTAATCACAAGTTGAGTCTGTATACACAGTTCAACATCTGTGACTTAGCAGTCTAAATCTAAATCCTGTGACTCGGGGTCAATAAAGATTATTTTTCCTCTACAGTGACAACCAATAGTTTGAATTATAGTGAATTTGCAGATAGCGCTTTGGCAGCTTGATTGGTTTTTATAATAAACCTTTTAGTCAGATCTTCAGATTACAGTATAATATTTCAATTCTATTTGTTTTGGTTACAAAGTTGAATTAAAAAAAAAATGAATGTTTTTTTTTTAAAGTTAAATAAAATGATTAGTATTTAGAAAAAGGGTTGCGTAGTTTTATAAAACCTTGCCTTTTTATTTATAAGTTTTGGAAATACATAATGTATTTTGGGGTCTATGTGTTACATTAACAGTCCCTAATTATATTGACATTATCTATTTCTATAATTTCCTAGTTCCTTTTATTGATTTTTTGTTGTTTTTTTCAACATCAACCTGGAAACCCTGTTTTTAGTCAGTGCGCATGTGCCACCGTCTCATGCTGTCCCTCTTCCTCTCTTTTGGAATCGCCGCACACCCTCTATATCTCGTTTTCTTTCGCACTTGTTGAGCAAGCCAACCAGTTTTTCGTCTGCGGAGAGTGGCAAATTGAGTTGGGTTTTAGGGAAGGAGGAAGGGAAGGGAGGGGGACTTACGCGGGGTGGCGGTAGTGAGGCGGTTGATTACTGGTTGGGCCCCAAAATCTTGTTGTCTTTTTTGTAGCTCCGGCTTTTGAGCTTCGATTTTTTGAGCTTCAGCTTTTCTGCTTGCCTGCTTGCCTTTCGTGTTGTTGGCTTGAACTTGAGCTCTATACATATGTAATTGGTAGTGGTTGTTGTTAGTTGTGGCCACGCTTGATGGAGTGGGCTAAGTGCCCAAGTGTGCGTGTCTTTGTGTGTGTGTGTCTGTGTGTGAGTTAACTGGTTGCATAACATGTTACAGCATCGCATGAAAATGAACAGACCAAGTCGGACGTTGCGTTCCCAAAAAAAGAAACAAAACCGAAACTGATGACGACACGAAGAGTGGGGGGTTAAAAAGAGTGGTAAAAAAAGGGGGCAAAAGGGGGGAGGGGCGGCTGAAATAGTGGCTACCTAGGAGAGGAGAGGGGGGGGGACTAAAAAAGATAGGTAGCTGGTTTTTCTTGGCGCTTGTTTAATGTCTGGAAAATTATAACATTTTTGTGTGCCTTTTGCAATATTTTTCTCAGTCGCCTAGCTCTGCCGTGTTGGTTGGGTTTTTTTTTCTGTTTTTGCTTATAGGTCAAGTTAAAAGTAAAAGTAAGCTTGGCTTTTGGCTTTGTGCTGCTTTTGCTTTTTGGCTTTGTTTTCGGCAGCGCGCTTCTTTTTACGTCTCTCTCCTCTCCTCTCTGTTTTTTTTTTTTTGGATACTTTGCGAAATATTCGCTAGTTACGTATACGCCCGAGAGACACAGAAATTGATTTTGGTTTTTCGCCTTCTGCATTCACAGGTGGCCAGCGAACTCCAACGCGATCATCTCCAGCAGCAACAGCAGCAGCAGCAGCAAGTGGAGCTCGTCCTGGACAACAGCAGCATGGAGCAGCAGCACCAGCAGCCACATCGCCTCCATGGCGCCCTCACACGCACCATTTCACAGCCGGCCCAGCAGCGCCATCAGCTTATCCAGCAGCAGCAGCAACAACAGCAACAGCAGCAGCAACAGCAACAGCAACCGGTGGCCACACTGGTGACCATCATCGAGAGCCTGGGCAACATGAACCTGCACCGCAAGCTGGAGCGAACGCAGTCGGAGCCACTGCCACAGCAGCCGATGAATACCTCCAGGTAAGGAAAATGCCCTAAAATCAAAGGCACAGGGAATAGAAAAGATTAGGCTATCCAAAAAAGGACATGGACTTGAACCAAACCAAACACAATGAATGTTTTCTTGGGATTTGTGAATCTTATTTCCCGCAAAGTGAAGTGTATATACTAATTAATTTAGCTGAGTAACAGATTACCCAGTTAACTGGGAAATTAAAAGGACAAATTTATAGAAATTTAAAAATAAAAATGGCTACAAATTTACAAATTTACTTAACAGAAATAATGCAAATGTGTTGTGATTAAATTAAAATATTTACGGTGATTCAATCCTAATTCACCTAAAACGAATCGTGTTCAACTAAAATAGCTAAAGTAAATACTACAAAAGCTTTTTTGAAACATTTTTCTTTTCTTCTCAAATATTTGCAGAAAAAGTAGTGGTCAAAAAACAACTACAAGTGCTTTTTAAAACTAACAGAAAAATAATAGAAAATTTTACTTTGTGGGATGAGTGTTTTGGTTGTTTTTAAAAATGTCCTTCGATTGGTTTTAAAGTGTCCTGGCAAAAGTAGGACATTTAGTGATAGTCTTTAATGAGAACTCAAACTAATTCCTTGAACTTGTTATTTTTAGGTACAAGACGGAGCTGTGCCGTCCGTTCGAGGAAGCCGGCGAGTGCAAGTACGGCGAAAAGTGTCAGTTTGCCCACGGATACCATGAGTTGCGCAACTTGCAACGGCATCCCAAGTACAAGACGGAGTACTGTCGCACCTTCCACAGCGTTGGCTTCTGTCCGTACGGACCGCGCTGCCACTTTGTCCACAATGCGGACGAGGCCCGTGCCCAGCAGGCAGCCCAGGCAGCCAAGTCCTCCTCCCAGTCGCAGTCCCAGTCGCAGAGTCAGCAGCAGCAGTCGTCGCTCAACTTCCCATCGAAGAACAACCAGAGCAGCAATAACAACAACAACAACAGCAGCAGCGGCAACAGCAACATCAACATCAGCAACAACAGCAGCCAGTTCTATCTGCCGCTAAGCCCACCGCTAAGCATGAGCACGGGATCGGACCGGGAATCACCCACTGGCTCGCTGTCGCTCAGTCCAACCAACTCGCTGACCAACTTCCCGTTCCACGACGCATTGCCGTTGCAACAGGGCTACATGGGCTCCAACGGTGGCACGAGCAACAGTTCGGCCTCGTCCACATCCTCGGCCTCTGGCTTGGGCCTCGGCATGGCAATGGGCCAGGGCATGGGAATGGGACAGGGCATGGGTGGTATGGGACACCATGGACCCGCCACACCGCCCGAGAGCCCCAATGTTCCCATTTCGCCGGTGCACACGCCGCCGCCGTACGATGTAGTGGTCAGTGGATCTGGATCGGGCAATACCAATGGCAAGCAGATGCTGCAGAAGAGCGTTAGCACACCGATGCACCAAGAGGAGACGCCCAGGTTGCCGGTGTTCAATCGTCTGAGCTCCGCGGTGGAGGCCTACCAGCAGCAGTCCAATTTGGGACTCTAAGGAGGAGCGAGGCAGCCGTCCCCAAAAATTGTAAACCCCATCCAACATCCCCTCACGCCCATCAAAGCATCCCTCCATCAGCAACAACAGCATCCTTGACAAAATCTCAGTAACGACCAATCCATGGAAAGTGGAACGAGCTCCCGCAATCTAAAATCAAAAATCCAAAATGAAAATCCCGCAAAAGGCAATTGGATTTCCGGGGCGCTTAATGCAGCACAAGTGTATATCAAGTATACGCCACCGAAAAAGCTGGCCACTGCCAAGCAAACACACACATCCCTCCCCTTAAATGTGAAACGATCTTTGATATGATTTCTCTCATGCTGTGACAGTCAATTGTTATCGTTATATATGAGAAGAACCGAACCGCAGACGACGGGACGATTAGGTAGATAGATACGTAACTGACAAACAAACAATCCAAGCAAACGATGATCTTAAAAACTAAAAACTAAACACTAAAACCTAAAAAAAAGGAAGTGAATGATAAACACGATACATTCTTAACACTGGACAAGAAAGAGAGGCCGACGAAATGATGGACTATTGGGAATCTTCCGCGAATGTTGCTCAAATCAAAATCAACAAACGGCCAACCATGAACGTGAATATATTCGTTCCTGCATTTATTATAGGACCTACTGCAGTGCACCCATTAGAATCCCTGCACACCTGTCGCTTTTGTTCAATATTTATATGCCATGCACTTTAAATTAGTCTTATGTTAAATTTGATTATCGGTATATATACATATGGCCAGCACCTGTATATATCCCTTTATATGGATGGAGAGAGAGAGAGTAGGGAGTTGGTACGATGTCTTCCAATCCAAGCCAATCAATCAATCAATCAATCCAGATGATAATGATAGACGGACAGAAACGGTGTTAAGAAAATTCTTTAATTTATTATTTTTTTGCTAAATTTATGTAATAGAGAACGTTGTGTACATACGAGAGTTAATATTTTGATAAAGTTTTTAAATTATATTTAACAATTACATTACGATTACGGTTAGATGATGATGATGATCTTGGATGATATGAATATTATTGATGATATACCTCTGCAATTCGTGCAACCAATCACAACAACAAACAAACAAACAAACACCAACAACAACCAACGAGCAACAAACAATTTTTCGTCTTGAGAAGAAGTTAATAATGGAATTCTGTCATTGATTTGACCTTTATTTTTGTTTGAATGACAACGATTCTTTGTACTGTTTAAATCGATCTATGAAATGGAAATGCTGATTTTTAAACACCATAATTTATTTTCACGTCTATTTACATAAAACATACCAGATATATTTTATATGCAATTAATGTTAATAATTTATGAAAACAACACATGCGACACACTCAGACACACACACACACATATATATTTTGACCATTGATAATTTTATGTTTTTTATATGGTATATACGACAGATCATTTTGTTTATTATATATTATTTTTATTTAATTTATTTTAAAACCTTTTTCTTGATTTCTTCTATTTTGGGTGCAGTTATATAATTTTTAGTGTTATGAGAGAAACCCTTAATTTATATACAATTTATATAAAAACCATATTATAATTATTATGCTTACACCGATGATTTTGAAGTACATGCATATGTAATAAAAAAACGGAAAAACTAAGAAAAAGTCTTAATAAAAGCCTATTTAAACTATTTATGTAGGGAATACCGATTGTCGACCTTTGTATGTGCTGGAATAGGAAAAAACGGTTTGGAAAAGGCCGAAAAGCGGAAAAACAAATCAAAAACAAACTGAGTACAGTGTTAGACATGTAAAATTAAGCGAAAAAAAAAACTGAGCAAACAAAATACAAATGCAAATGCGCAAAACTTAAGAAAAATATTTAAATTATTTTTGTACACACTTTTTGCCCTATACAAACTATATATATACATACATCTGTAACCTGTATACAGTGACATTAGCTTACACCTATGGAGACCTTTTTTTATGCAAATAATGTGTATCGCAAAATTTGCTGAACTGCAATTCAAATCAAACTAAATCAAATATTTAATTACTCCTATTTATTATTACCCTTTCACTCGGCGTATTATATATTTATGTAACGTCCAACAACAAGAACAGCAGCAACAAATTTAAGCATGACTTAAACAAAATCCAGGCGAGGAAAGAGCAAATTCCACGCGTGTTTATCAATTTGTGTGCACCGCGCACGAGGGGGGTAAATAATTCTCAAAGTGCCTTATCATTAATATTATATATAAATTATATATACACGAACACAAATTATGTATAGTCTTGTGAAAATGGAAAAGGAAACGCAGAGACAGAGTGCAAAAGGCATATTAACTATTTATTATTATTTTAAAGTTTATTTTATATAATTTTCGATTTGATTTTACTCCTACTCCCCAAAACTTGATCACAATGGAGAGTTACGGCAGCGTGCAAAGGTTTACTATAATGCCTATATTTAAACATAATTATATATTACACTGTTTTTTTGCTCTATTTAATTTTAAAAAAATCGTAACTTAAACCCGAGCTTTGGTTATCATCATGATGATTATTATTATTTTTTTTTTAACTCGTTCTTCCCTTTGTACAACAAACAAAGAAAAACAAACTAAATAAAAACTGTGCCCCGCATGAAGCAAATGTGGCCTTATCGGAATAAAACCTTACACTTAACATTTATCCAAGTCGTCTTCCTCCTAAAAATAAGTTAACTAATTATTTGTGGTGGACGATAATATGAAGAGTACTCTTGAATGATCGATAAACCAAGAAGAACAAGAAATGTAATGCCAGTTGAATTATATACTATTTATATATACTTTGTTCGTTATTTATATAACCATATACCATACTTTTTTCATAGATGCCTTGGCAACGACAAATACAAAATAATAAACAAAAAAAACATCGAAAAAGACAAAACAACAAATTAGAAATGAACACAATTGTACATGAATTTTGTTAATGCTGAAACATGCCTATTTATGCTTCCATTGCAACAATATGTGCGTATTTTTATATAGTAAAATAAAATGAAGTAAAAACAATTTAGATTATGGCGAATTTTAAGTTAAATAGCAATTAAACAAAAACGTTACAAAATAAATGAAAAAATAAATAAAATTTGGTTCTTGTTTGCTATTCGTTTAGTTTAGTAATTCAGCAGCAAGCAAGGTATCTGCGCTGCCCTGCTCCCGATAACAGGGGTTATCACCAATCTCACTCCTATCCGGATGGTCGACTTGACGGACTGACGTCGCCTTTCTTGTTTTGCCTTTTCGGTTCTGAAATCCACGGATGGAGTATATGTGCCGCTTTCTTTAGCACTCAGTGTTGGGCGATAAACCACTGATTGCTTTATCTGGCAAAACGACTTCCGAAAATTGTATAAAACTGTTTGGTAAGATTGTGATAAAGTATTGCAAAGAAATGTTTTTTTTTTCTATTCGTATATCAAGTTTTTTAAGGCACACAAAAAATATTAATATGAATGGAAATTATATAACGAATTCAATGAAGTCTGCCATTCCAATTCCATTTGATTAAAAAAAAGAAAAATTGAGCTGATGTTAGCTTCCCTTTATTCCTCATCATGATTTTTTTCCAAAACAAATTTGTTTATAGACATTTTCTTTAAACGCCATTTTGTTAGACATTTTGTAACAAATTTAACGAGGTATGCCATTCCAACAACTGACCACTATTTCCCAGGGTTTTAACCAAAATATTTTTCATATATATATTTTTATACCCGTTACTCGTAGAGTAAAAGGGTATATTGTATTCGTGCAAAAGTATGTAACAGGTAGAAGGAAGCGTTTCCGACCCTATAAAGTATATATATTATTGTTCAGGATCACTAGCCGAGTCGATCTAGCCATGTCCGTCTGTCCGTCTGTCCGTCTGTCCTGTCTGTCCGTCTGTCCGTCTGTCTGTCCGTCTGTCTGTCTGTCTGTCTGTCCGTATGAACGCTGGGATCTCGGAAACTATAAAAGCTAGAAGATTGGCATTTTGCATGTAGATTTTAGGAGTTCCTACGCAGCGCAAGTTTGTTTCAAAATGGTGCCACGCCCCCTCTGACGCCCACAAGCCACAAGCTGTGGCCACAGTTTTGATGCTATTATGAAAATTTTTTTGATATGTATTTGTTTCGTCAATACCTATCGATTGGCCAAATAAAAGTTTGCCACGCCCACTCTAACGCCCAAAAACCCATTAAACGCTTAAGCCTGGCCAGCGCCTACATTTTCGCATTTCATGGCGTATTCAATAGCGCCATCTAACGGATGATTTTGGAACAGCTGGCCAAGGTGCTCAACAGAGTCAACGTTAATTCTCGATAAGGATTTCTATTAAAGGAAATTGCGATGGCTTTTATTTGTCAATACCGAACTATATCCCAAGAACTATGCAAATCAAATCAAGTTTGCCAAATTGGAGGTGTTCCTGGGTACCGATTTTAACATAAAAATCGGGAGCTGATTCGAGCGGCGAAAAACATACAAGAAGGCATATTTATATTAAGTTGTTTAGCTGAGTAACGGGTATCTAATAGTCAAGGCACTCGACTATAGCGTTCTCTCTTGTTTAGTTTTAATTTGTTTAATTTTTTTTAATGATATTTTTTCTGTAAGCGCCTCTTTGTTTAACATGTAACGAATTCAACGAGATATGCCATTCCAGGTTGGAAATCTCAGGTGACCATGCACCGATCTCGACTGCGACGACTGGGAAGAGCTATTGATGCTGTTGGGCAGATCTCGATTCGGGTGGCGGCGAAGGGGCGTGGTCGAAGGTCGGACGCGGAAACTCACGACCCGGGCCTGTGGTGACGTCGTTGATGCGGCTGTTCTCATGCTTGATGATGGCATCGATCAGACTCTGGACACTGAATTGTCCGGGCGCGTCGTCTGTCATGGGGCCAGACGATGGTACCTGCAGGGGCGAAAGGAATGGGATTAGTTTTTGGCTTTAGTAAAATAAAAAGAAAATACAATATATATTTGGATTTTAAAAATTCAATATCTTTATCCGATCACTGCTTCCAAGGTTTGGTTTAGAAAAGAAAAAAAATGGTGCTAATTTTTGCCGGATATATTTTTTTGTCCGATATATTTTTTTATTAAGGGGATTATGGGTAGGCATCATATTTTTTTTTCTGCAAACGCCACTTTTTTTGAAATTTTGTACTGAATTCAACGAAGTATGGCATTTCAACACCAGACCACTATTTCCCAAGGTTTTGATAAAAAAATCAATCTGATTTTTCCGGATTTTTGTTTAAATAATTTAAGATAATCATAATTTTTTGCGAAAAAAATAAAGTATTAGGACATTTTTTTTGAGTTACCACTTAATTGTAAATTTTATAATGAATTCAGCGAGGCTATTCTATCATTCGACAATTATATCCCAAGGTTTTGATTTAAATGTTGATATAATGTTATTGTACTGTTAATCTAATGTTAATGCAATGTTAATGTTAATGTAATGTTAATGAAATGTTAATGCAATGTTAACGTACTGTTAATGTACTGTTAACGTACTGTTAATGCACTGTTAACGTACTGTTAATGTACTGTGAAAGTACTGTTAATGTACTGTTAATGTAATGTTAATGTACTGTTAATGTAATGTTAATGCAATGTTAATGCAATGTAATGTTATGTCAAATTGGCATGGTCATCGTCATTACGCCCTCGGTATTTATAATTCCCAACTAGTTCTAGCTAAATAAATACGACCTAGTGGTTGTTGGCAGCCCATAATCAGTTTGCTCGGATGTCGAAAAGTGTGAGTGTGTGTTTCTTGAGAAGTTCCAGATGATCAATGGTTATACCTTATGACTTGTATCGTTCACCAGGATGTAGGATCAAGGACCTCTCAAGGTATGCACATTTTATTATAATAATGTGTAAATAATTCACTTAATAAATTAATTAACTTAATAAATTATTCAAATTTATAATTCCAGATTGTGTGTGTTGTTGAAAATCAGTTGCAGGATCCTCACAGCTCTACCATCTTGCTTTGCCCGGATGCAGTGCATCAAGGACTTAACAGGGTATGTACCAATTATTATAATAAATACCATATAAAATATCACGTTAAAAAGAAAATTATTATTATTTACGTTTATGTTTAAACGTTTCAAAAATTTTATTCGAACCTATAACTATTCAAAATTGTTCTTTTAAAATTTAAAAATATATTCGATTTTTGGCGGAAGCGTCAGTTGACGGTGAGAGCTTCTCAAAACTTTAAACGCGTTTTTCTCGAAACAGTATTTTTACGACTGAGGTTTCTAAAAAACTATTAATAAGTCATAATTCTCAGAGGTTTTCCTCAAGAACAAAAAATTCCATACTTTTACATTTTTATACCCGTTACGCGTAGAGTAAATGGGTATATTGTATTCGTGCAAAAGTATGTAACAGGTAGAAGGAAGAGTTTCCGACCCTATAAAGTATATATATTCTTGCTCAGGATCACTAGCCGAGTCGATCTCTCCATGTCCGTCTGTCCGTCTGTCTGTCTGTCTGTCCGTCTGTCTGTCCGTCTGTCTGTCCGTATGAACGCTGAGATCTCGGAAACTATAAAAGCTAGAAGATTGGTATTTTGTATGTATTTGTTTCGTCAATACCTATCGATTGGCCTAATAAAAGTTTGCCACGCCCACTCTAACACCCGAAAACCCATTAAACGCTTAAGCCTGGCTAGCGTCTACATTTCTGCAATACAGTAGCGCCATCTAACGGATGACTTTGGAACAGCTGGCGGCGAAAAACATACAAGAAGGAATATCTATATTAAATTGTTTCGCTGAGTAACGGGTATCTAATAGTCGAGGTACTCGACTATAGCGTTCTCTCTTGTTAAATTGGGACTCATGACAAAATATGAAATTATAAGGCA
Source organism: Drosophila fuyamai (assembly GCA_018153365.1). Lineage (NCBI taxonomy): Eukaryota > Metazoa > Arthropoda > Insecta > Diptera > Drosophilidae > Drosophila > Drosophila fuyamai. The sequence continues at coordinate 9,985,925 of JAECXW010000062.1, forward strand.
GTGGAGTACGGATAATTAAACCCCTTGTTAGCAGTAAATCTACTTAATTAATTTAATATTACTCATTTTAAATAAAGGAAGCACATATGAATGGTTTAAAATAAGTTAGAATAAGAAATTGTATTTAAGCCGAAGCTGTCAATGCAATATGGATCGGATCAAAGCATCATCTATATTTTCCTCACCAAGTTTTTTCAATTCGAAGTGCAGCAGCCAATTCAATATTTTATAATGCCTTCCTCCAGCTTTCAACACAAAAATAGCAGAAGGGTGTGCAAGGATGCGGCTCAGGACAATTGCAGATGGATGGCAATAAATGGATGCTTTGAGAAAGGATAAGGTCGACTGAAATGGATCTACAGACTTCGAACAGTAAGGTTTTAAAAAAATCCAGCTCATTTTTCCGGATGTTGGCCAAAATAAACTTGTTTTTACGATATTTATTTTCTGTAAATGGACCTATAATTCCCAGTATTTTGCCGGATTTTGGCCGAAATATTTTTCATGAGGGGTATAATTATTTTCTTTCCGAAAAAATTTCTCTTAATTATTTTTTTTCTGAAAACGCCACATTGTTGGAAATTTTGAAACGAATTCAACGATGTATGCTATTCCAACATCCGAACTTTATTTACCAGGGTTTTGATTAAACCTGTCAAGGCACAGAGAAAAAACGAGAACATTTTGTTATACATTTCTTTTGTTTTATTTTTTTGTATTTGTTTTTATTTTTATTTTGTTTTGTTTGCTTTTTAATATGTTGTATTTAATTTTATATTATTATTTTTAAGCTTACAACTTAAGGCATAAAGTTACAACTAAAACTTAAGTGCTAAACATCATTATCATGTATCGATCATAATCAGCTCTAGCTCTTCGACTCGGCGCACATTACATGCATATACTCCACATAATATTGTTGTTTACTTTTCTCTCTTGTTATCTCCATTCATAATTTGTGTTTATTGTTATCATTATGCACTCAAAGACCGCCTAAATCGTAATATATATTTTTTTATCGATTTTCATACAACTATCGATTTTGAATTGATACAAACAGAGAAAAAATAAACTGTAAAATCAAACACTAAAATGTCTTTCAATATAGCGAATTTTGAATTTGTTTTGTTTTGTGATTTGCTTAAATCATTTTCAGGGCACGCCTTGTGCATACACTTTCTTTTGTTTAACATCCATTCAGCTGGCGTTTTTGTAATTCGCCCAGCTATAAAATTCGGTTATTCATACAGTATTCATTTATATATTTATATGTGTAGAAAGTGCTCTCTATCGAGGACCGCCGATCGGTGATCGGGTGGGGGCGACGCAAGCTGTTTCGTTGTTTAGGCGGCTCCTCGAGTCCATGTCCGCGAGTCCGTCCGTCCAGTCCCGGCCGCTATCGCCCCATCCCGACCCCTCTGCTCGAACCTCTGGCGCTGTTTATTCCGTTAGTTATTATGCTGCCGTTTTACATACATTTATTATCGTATATATATATATATATATATATGTATATATATATATATATTTTGTAAAATTTTCTGTATATATATAATTTGTTTCTTTATTTTATTTTAATTTATATATATATATTCATAAAAAAAAAATACGCTTCCTGCTCTTAACTAAAACGTTGCTGCGCGCTGCTCGGTCAGAGTTGCATTATGGGTTTTCCATATCCGTTTCCGCTTTTTTTCGGTTTACGGTTGCGAATATCTATTATTTATCTGCATCGTTAGCTTTTACATATATATATATATCGTTTGTTTATCTTTTAATATTTTACAATTTTTTTTGTTGAATAAGTCTTAGCGTTTGTTGTTTACTTTATATATATATTTACTATATAGATTTTGTTTCGTTTTTAGTTTCATTATGTATTAAAAATATTTAATTTTTTTGTTTTCACGCTTTTCAATTGGTTTCTCACATTTGTTTTGCGTTTGCATATAAAAAAAATAAGTTAAAAAAAAAACGAATTAAACAGTAAAGTAGTTAAACACTAAAACTGTTTCGTAAGACATAAGTGTTATATAAAAAAATATGCGTATGTATATCCCATATATATTTATATGTATTGGGCTTACTTTTATTTTACTTACATCGAAACTTTCATTAGCTTATCAATTAAACGTACATAATTCAATAGCATTTGCTTAAGAAGAGAATAAAACACAATCATGCTTCATAAATTAGGTCTTGCGTATAAAAATAGCAAAAGAAAAAAAAAATTATAATAGTAGTAGTAAATGTATCGATAAGATTGATTAAATGATGCTCATTAAAATTATGCGCAGTTTTTATGAAATTTACAAAAAGTAGTTTAAATAATTTTTAAAGAGTTCTATAGGTAATATATATAATTATTTGCTTGTTTCTCCTTTTAATTGTTTTCTTTTGTTTAGGTTTTTTTTTTTTTTTTTTTTTTTTTTCTAAGAACAGCCCAACAGTGTGTTTTTATTATTTTGTTTACTCCTTATACTCATAAGTGTATTGTATATATATGTGAGTGGTGTGATTTCTGGTTTTGTATATATCTATATTGTTGTCACTACCATTTTTTCATTACGTTTCGACTCGGGGTGCTGAGGTTAGAGCTGTGTGAGGAGGAGGTAACGTCAAGTGATGCTACAAATGAACCAGGGCAAAGACACACACTCGCACACTAATAACACGAGTACATATACAGAAAGGACACGAATTCTTAAAGAGCTATGTGTGTGTGTGTCTCAAGATTCGAGAGGAAACAGGTGGTTGAGCTTTACTTTAAATCCATCAAAGTGAAATGAATTATTTATCTTATCATTATTTACAATTCCAAATTCGTTTTTATAATAATTTCTTTGACATAGTTTAAAAGGAAAAATTTGTTAAATAAATCTGCTATTGCGTGCAGACACATCAGTTTAATTGCACTGTTTTTGAAAATGTATTAAAAGCTCTTATTGAACACAACTGTAACTAGTTGTTGTCAAGTCTGCCTGCCGTCTCACAATATCTCCTCTCTTTCGATTTCCTGCTGGTTTTGCCTCCTCATTTCATGTTGGTTTTTTTTTGTTTGTTAAAGCCTTTTCTTCGTTTTTGTTTCTTTGACATATTTTGTTTTTTGTTTATATTAGGCTTCTTGGCCAACAACTTGTTGTTTCAATCGCTTGTGCCTAGTGTGGTTACCTACATATGCTGCTGCAATAATTGTTGCTGTTGCTTATAGTGCAGCTGCTGCTTTTGCTGCTGCTGCAATTAGTGTTGCTGTCAGTAGTAGCCCGGATTGCCGCCAGCAGAACTGCCCCCGTTGCCCCCCGGATAATGCTCACTGGCATAGTAGAGACTCCTCTGCTGCTGCTGCTGCTGCTGTTGGTGGAGTTGTTGCTGCTGTTGCTGCTGCTGCTGCTGCTGGAGTTGCTGCTGGGATTGCAATGGAGGCGGCAGCACCGTGGTCTGGTAGAGCTGCTGCTGGCGATGCGGCGACTGTTGCTGCTGGACAAGATGCGGATGTGGTGGCTGCTGTTGATGCTGGGAGTGTCGCCGGTAGCCAGGATAGCCGTAGACCACGCTCGTGCTGCTGCCGGGCGGTAGAGTTGCTGCTACTGCTATTGCTGCTGGCCGCAGGTGCGACGCCGACGCCGAGGACGACGCCGGCAGTCACAACTAATCTTCGTCGCTGAGGGCGTCGTACTTGGACGACAGTAGTGGCTTCGGTTCACTGGCCGCCGCCGCGGCCGCAGCTGCAGCGGCCACAGCAGCAGCTGCTGCCGATGCACTGGTATTGTGTCCACCGGCACCGCCCCCGCCTCCCGGTCCGCCGCCACCCGGTCCACCGCCTCCGCCCGGCACACCACCAGGTCCGCCACCAATTCCGCCTGCGCCGCCGCCCACCACCAGGGACACCCCGGCAACGCCTCCGCCCAGTTCGCTGAGGGCATGCGCCACCTTGGCCTTGGCACTCAGGTGGCCGGGCGGTGCCACAGCCTGATGGGCGGCCAACTGTAGCGGCTGTGGCGGCGGCAATCCTCCGGCGGCACTGGGCACGTTCAGAGCGCTATAAGGGAATGCGTAGGTGCTGGGGGCATAGGCCGCCGGCGGTGGGTGATACGGCGAGTGATGACTGTTGGCCCCCGATACGGACACCGAAACGGAGCCACTGCCGGCCGAGCGTCGTCCACTGGCATCCACCACCTCATACTGGTTGGGCGTCTTGCGTGACACACTGATCTCCGGCGGCGGCGGCTCCTTGCTTCTGTGCTGCAGCTCCAAGGCGGCGGCATGGGCGACATGGGCCACGTGTGCCACATGGGCGGCATGCACGGCGGCGTGCGAATGGGCGGCCACCAGATCGGCGGCCACTTCGTCATCCGATCGCACCTCCACCGTACGGTTCTTTCCATAGCCGATGTCATCGCGCATCACCTCGGCGATGCGGTTCTTTACATAGTTATCAATGGTGGAGCCACCGCCTCCGGATCCGGGTCCACCCGCGCCAGGAGCTCCACTGCCTCCGCCATGCGCTCCTCTCTGTTCCGGCGTCAGCGTCACACCCACACGACCCACCGGTGCTGGCAAGAAGTAATGTCCTGGCTCACCACCCGCCGCCGCCGCTCCCATCACCTGGTGCAGCATCATCTCGTGGGTAAACTTGCGCGGACTGACCGCCTGCGGCATACGGATTATATTGCGTCCATCCTCGCCGGGGGTGTTGGCCCTGCCGCCGCCACTGCCTGCGCCTCCGGGGCCGCCTGGTGCGCCGCCCTGGCCACCAACACCCGGAGCTGAACCGGCGCCACTGCCCGGCATCTGTGGATGATGCTGCTGTTGCTGCTGCTGGGCGTGGTGTTGTTGCTGTTGCTGGGCGTGGTGTTGCTGCTGTTGCTGTTGCTGCTGGTGTTGTTGCTGGTGTTGCTGCTGCGAATGATGCTGCTTCGCCTCCTCAGCCTTCTGCTGCAGTCGGCGATTCTGCTTCCAGCGATCCGGGGGCAGGATGGACTGCGCCTCCTGCAGATAGGCCATGAAGGGTGGAGTGGGCCGCAGATGTGGATTCGTGCCGTAATCGTTCGTAATTATCGAGTCAGTTAACTCCCCAAAGGTAATGCTCTTGGTGTGCGTCTGCTGGGGACTGGGTGCTGATCCGCCAGCCTGGGATGTTGGGGTTCGCAGCTGGCCATGCACCGATCTCGACTGCGACGACTGGGAAGAGGGCGGCGGAGCCTGCTGCTGTTGCTGTTGCTGCTGCTGCTGGTGTTGGGCAACTACTGCGGCTGCCGCCGAAATCCGCTCCTGATCCAAATCAATGTTAATCACACTGGGCGAACCCGACGAGCTGGGCTTGCCATTGTTCTCCGCCGTAAGCAGCGACACCGCTCCACCCTCGTGCGGCTGGCGATGGTCGCGCAGGTACATCGGATGGAGCGCGTTGGCTGGCGAGGATCGGGTGCCGCCACCGCCTCCAGATCCCGATCCGCGTGGCGGCGGCGGGGCATGGCCGAAGGTCGGACGCGGAAACTCACGACCCGGGCCTGCGGTGACGTCGTTGGTGCGGCTGATCTCATGCTTGATGATGGCATCGATCAGACTCTGGGCACTCAGTTGCCCGGGCGCGTCGTCTGTCGCGGGGCCAGCATGTCCTGGGCGATAGTAGCTGCAGGGATGAAAGGAATGGGATTAGTTTTTGGCTTTAGTGAAATATGAATAAGTATAAAATATATTTAATATTTCGATGAGGTCAGCGGATTTCAAAAATTCAATAGCAATTATCTTGAATGCTGACTGAAAATAATTTAGGAGAGCAAAGGAAATCATAACAAATTAAATTGTTTATACTTGATTTTTATGCATTTATTGCTTATTGGGAGTTTTTCTCTAGTTTTAAGTATTATTTTCCAAATGAGATTTATTCTCTTGAATTATAAAATACAAATTCACTCGTAAGATATGAATGAGATGTGTTTAATTCCCGATGAACCGAAATAAAATTATAAAGAATTAACAAAATTGTCATAAAGGTTCATCTAAATATCAAACTGCCTTTGACCCATCCAATTTAGTTTAGGGGAAATGGTTATTGAACACTTACGGCTCTCGTTCGCGATCTGGAATCGAGCGTGGTGGACCGGTCTCTGGCACCGGAGTTCGTAGAAAGTGGCTGGGAGATGGTCCGCCGCCACCAGCGCCGCCTGCCGCGGTGACCACACCGCCGGCGAACATGCGCTCCATGCGCCGACTGTCCCGCTCCCGTTCCTCAACGACCACCCGCCGTTCACGGTCCTGTTCGCGGCGTTCCCGTTCCCGCTCGCGCTCTCGCTCCCTTTCTCGTTCCCGTTCCCGCTGCTCACGATCCCGCTCCCGCTCACGCTCTCGCTCGCGTTCCCTCTCGCGCTCCCGATCCCGTTCGCGCAGCATCTCCCTATCCCGCTCAAGGGCATGGTTGTGCTGCTGCTGGGCCTGATGCTGCTGTTGATGCTGCTGATGCTGATGCCGCAACACGCGCTTCTGCTGATCCATGTGCCGCTGCATATCAACCTGGGCCGCCACATTGAGGCTCCGGTAATGCTGTTGCTGCACCAACTGCTGCTGCACCATGGTGTGATGGTGGTGCAGGGCCATGTCGCGATACCGCTGATCGTGGTGAGCGGTCGGCGGCGGTGGTTGGGCCACGCCCACGACAGCGTGCGGCGGCAGGGACGAGGGACCAAGCGGTGGTCCGGATCCGGGTACGGGTACTTGTCCCGGCGGCGGTCCAGCACCGGGAGACTTGTCATCCTTCTGCGAGGGCACCGGCAGCTGCGGCTGCTGCACGGCCACGTCCACAAACGAGGCCAAGGCATCGTGGCCAGCTATGAATTGGCAGCCAAAAGAAAAGCGGTTATTAGTTTCTGCAGCGGATTAACTAGCGGATTTGAGGAGCTCACCTGGTGCATATTGATAAGGCGCCGCTATGTGCATCCGACTCGGTGGCGGAGCTGCCGGCGATGGTGGCTTGGAGCCAGTGTTATGCCGCTGGATTACTCCCTGGCGCTGAGGTGGCGGCGTGCGATGCGGACTTGGGGTGCTGGATTAAATAAAATGCCACAATTAGTTGAATTTTCATAAAATATGAGCTTAAAAGTTTATAATAAGAAAGTATTTATATATATATTTAGACATAAAATAGCAAAAGTTTAATTAGTAAAAACTACTCATACAAATCCATAACTTTTTTGTATAAAAAAAACTACACATTCCAAGGTAATATTTTATTGACTACTATGGATTATTGTCTACAAAACTTACTAAGGGTTTCCTAAAATTTTAAAGCACAATTAGTTATTTTTTATTTGTGATATCCATTTAGAAAATGTTTCTCTGTTAACATATTTATTACCAAGCTATAGTTTTCTGAAAATTTCCTTCTTTTTTCCTTAAAAATAAAAACATTTTCTCTGATTTTTGCATAAATTATTGGCGGACAAATAAAAAATATTTTTTAATTACAGTCTGCAGTGATAGAAAGTTTCCAACAACAAAAGTGTTGAAAGTGTTTTAATCTTGTAAAATCAAATTTTTTTGAGCCAATACTGTACATTTTTTACAATTAATTTTTTCAGTTTTGTAAACTAATTGGTGCCTAACTTTTTGTAAATGGTTGAATTTCGTATTTATATTTAAAACGAGTCACTGCTGTTTTGTATTCCTTGGTTAATTTATGTTTAACAAAATATTTATTTATTTAAAAACATATTACTTCTCCACATGTTGTCTGTATTTAATTAAAATGAACTTCTTAATTTTGAATGCGAGTTATAGCACTGTGTTAGCTTTTGAAAAAATTTTCCAAACGTGGGCGATGAAAACTGAAGTTTTACATTCCCCCGGGAGCTTTTAGTCAAGGCTTCTGCTCTCGGACACGACTCTTTCCGAATTGCCCTCATTTGCATAGCGGCCCTCCTGTTTACAGGATTACATTTAACATGATTTCAGCGCCAAAGTCGGCAGATGAACCGGACAGCAACGAATGTGAGTTTGTGACGCAGTTGCGTATGCAGGAATTAATGCACACAATAATTGCCATAATCATGTTTGGATAAAAATAAACTGTGCTCCATTGATGCTGTACGACTTCAGATGGTTGCCGTCCACATATGTATAAACTATATGTACATATGTGAAATCTAAAACAACTTAATTTCGATTCGAAAACTTTTGGTTGATTATTCAAAATTCCTCTTCCTTACATTTCATCTTGGCAATAATCCATAATAATTAAGAGTGAAAGCTCCACTTTATTGAGCGAGCACCGGTTGTAGTTTAAAATAGGTCAAGACCATTTAAGCTGGCCCACTGCACAAATACATAGAAAAAGCATACTAATTATGTTGTTGTTTCTGCGTAGCGACTGATGGCTCTTGACCAATGCAAAATGAATACAGCTCTTAGTAATAAGTTCGTTGGTATTCAGAAAATATTTAAAATGACGGCTAAATAGATACAAATTGACATCTGCCTGTGGTAGAGCTCAATTAATTGAAACATTTGAAATGTTTATTTGAACCTAAATACAATTGAATTAAATCAATCACAAAAAATCATATTAATTATCATATCCCAAACATACAAATTAGAAAACGAGTCGCCCATATTGTAGGCTCATTGAAACCCTGAGGAGACCCCATAAATTGCATTTCCACCCACCTGTTGGCATGATCTGCTGGCGATGCACGACTGGAGTACTCCGGTCGACCTCTGGGCGCCGGATCCTTATCTCCGCCGTAGGCGAATCCACCGGCACTGCCCACACTGTTCCGCGGCGAGGGCGACTCCTTGTCGGAGCCACCTCCTCCGCCGCCGCCACTGGCACTGCTGCCGCGGGACATGTTGCGCTGTTGCTGCTGCTGCTGCTGTTGCTGCTGCCCCTGCATCTGCTGCGAGGTGATGTAGTCGTGCATCACTATCTGGCGCGTACTCAACACCGGCGTCTGCTCCACCACACCGCCGAAGGAGGAACGGGCGTAGGGTGAGCCCACGCCCACACCAACTCCCACATTAACGCCGTATCCTTGGGGCGGTGGCGCTTGGGGCGACGATTGCTGCGGCGGCGGGGGCAACTGTTGATTGCCACCCGGCTGCTGGGCGGGACTGTGCCGCTGGGAGCTCTTGTAGAACTCGTAGGCCCGCTTGCTCTCCAAATGATGCGGCGGCAGGTGCAGCGGTGTGCCCTGCGTTATCGATCCGTGCTTGCCACTGCCACCGGGTCCGCCTGGTCCGCCGGCACCAGAACCGACACCCTCGGGCGTCGTCTGCCTGACCAGGCCCTCGAACTTGGGACTGAGGAGCGAGGAGGATGAGGCAGCCGCAGCTGCGGCCGCCGCTGCTGCATGCACGATTATCTGCTGCTGGGCACTGTTCGCCGGCGTTCCATGGGTGATGGAGCCGCTCTTCACCAGCAATTGCTGCTGGGCGGCCGCCTGTTGCTGCTGCTGCTGCTGCTGCTGTTGTTGCTGCTGTTGCTGTTGCTGTTGCTGCGACGGCGAGTGTCCGTGGCTGGGATGCAGATGATGGGCCTGCTGGGGACTCAGCTTGGGTGGCGCCTTGGCCACTCCTCTGCCGGATGGCGGCTGTGCCGGCGGCGGTTGTCCAGCTCTCGGCGGCAACTGTCCCTGGCCGGAGATGGAAATGGGCACGGGCACTGGGACTGGTTGCAGATACAGGGCACTGCCAGGAACACCGGGCAGCACGCCGGGCACCACGCCCACGCCACCGGTCGTTTTGAGGACTCCATGCGTCGCCGTGGGATACAGATACGAGTTGGGCACTGCCAGCGAGGGCACGGTTACGGTATCGCCACGATACATGCTCGTGGAGCGAACCATGTGCTTCATCGACATGCTCGGTGGCTGTGGGACATGGTGGCGATCCGAGGACGAGGGTCCAACCGATCCCCCCGATGATCCACCCGATCCACCGGCTCCTCCGGTGTGCGGCGAATGGCCATCGCGCGGCGTCTTCTTGATGCTCAGATCCAGGGTCTGCGGTTCGGGTTCCGGAACCTGCAGCTGCGAATGCTGCGGATGCTGGCCATGGGACGGGTGCTGCGGATGGGCCAGAAGCTGGGCGTGCGACGGAAGGACTGGATGCACCGAATGCTGCGGCGGCGGTTGAATTCCTCGCTGCGGATGCGCCGCTGGCACGTTGTAGATGATGGTCTCCGGCGGCGTGGGCGTTGAGTGGGCGGACGCGCCACCACTCTTCGACGAGCCACTCGAGCTCTTTACAACCGGTGTAATGGTGGCCTTGTCCACACCAACTCCTCCAGCGGATGCAGCATGGGCCATCAGTCCTGGATGGCCATGTGGTCCCACCACGCCCACGCCCAAGTGAGAGTTAACCACCGACAAGGTGGCCAGGCTGTCGCTGGTTCCATTGTTGCTCCCACTACTGCCGGTGTTGCCAGAGCTGGTGGGTGGCATTGGATGTGCCGGCGGCGGTTGCGGCACCACCGATGACCGGGATGCTAGCTTCTGCACGGAGGTGCCATGTGGCAAGCTGCCAGCTCCTGAGGATGGCGGTGCTCCCTGCTGTTGTGGTCCGCCCGACTGCTGCTTGAGAATGCCCGGATCCTGGCGATACTCCCTCACGATTGTCAGCTCTTTGCGTTCCAGGTTATTAGCGGACTGCTGTTGCTGTTGCTGCTGCTGCTGTTGCTGTTGTTGTTGCTGTTGTTGTTGGGATGGCGATTGACTTTGTCCTTGGGTCTGTCCTTGCTGCTGACCCTGACCCTGCTGCTGACCCTGACCTCCTTTGAGCTGCGCCCCCTTGTTCTTCAGCGAACGCTCAATCACCGAGAACACACAATCCTGGACATTGTTGACTGCCTCGCGTCGCATACTAATCGGTCCGTTGACCTGCTGTCCCGGCGGTGCTCCTCCTGGTCCTCCAGCTCCACCACCGCCCGCCACCATATTGGCCACCGGCGGCTGCAGACCCGACACATTATTGGCATGACCCACATGCCCATGCCCATGGCCATGGAACAGGACCTTGGGACTCTGTCGATTGGCCGGCGAGTTCTCGTTCTCCTCATCCGCCGTCTCCGTCGCCGAGGAATCGTACTCCTCGCTGGTCTTCTGCTTCTTCGGCGCTTGTCCAGCGGCGGGTGGCAGCAGGCGATCATTGTCGCCAGCCTGTGGCTGTGCCACTCCCGCCGATCCCGCCTTGCTGCTCATCCGAGTGGGTGTGATAATCAGTGGCGTGTTCTCTCCTCGCGGAGTCGATGGTTTCTGTTGCGGAGCTGGCGGTGGCTGGGGCTGCGATAGCTGACCCGTGGATTGCTGCTGTTGCTGCTGTTGCTGCTGCAGTTGTTGATGCAGCTGTAGTTGCTGTTGGTGCTGTTGCTGCTGCTGCTGTTGCTGCTGTTGCTGTTGCTGCTGCTGCTTGACCAGCGTGAGGGACTTGTGCCGCTGCAGATTCTCCGGACTCTCCACCGATGCCGTATCCGAGCCACCCGGCTCCCGTTCATCGCAGGACGAGGTGCTGACATCCGTCTCGTCGCCGCCACTGCCGCTGCCCGCTCCGCCACTGGAGCCGTCCGTGAGATTCAGCTGCGGATCCAGCTTGCGACGGATGCGCATCAGGCAGGCCGAACAGCAGCGGGTGGCGTGCGGCGGTATTTGGAATTCTGCCATCACCGGATCGCGCACCTCCGGCGCCAGTTCGAAGAGTCGGGAGGGAATGTTCCGCAGGCGCTGGGCCCGATCCTTGGGATTCGGACATGTGGGCAGCGGACAGTTGGGATACCGGCTGCGCACCGATTTGCATTGACAGCTATTGCAGACACGTGCCCCCGCCGGAATCGTCTCGTCGGGAATGCCGTACTGCTGGCCACGCCCCTTCTTTAGGGGCCGCGTCCGTGGACACGCCTCCGCTTTGCACACAAAGCAGCTGGCAAGTTTGTCTGCAAAGTGAGGAAGAAACGAATGCAAAGGTTAGTTAGTGATCAGTTAAAAAAGTATAAAATCTTATCAGATATTTTCAATCCTTCAACGTAACATTCAACGTCCAGAATAATGAGTTGGCAATTATATATTTAAAATAAGTATGTAAGATTAAGGGATTGTATGTAAGCCGAAGCTGCCAGCCAATGTTATATGGATAGGATAAAAACAACATCTTTATTTTCGTCACCAAGTTTTTATACCCGTTACTCGTAGAGTAAAAGGGTATATTGTATTCGTGCAAAAGTATGTAACAGGTAGAAGGAAGCGTTTCCGACCCTATAAAGTATATATATTCTTGTTCAGGATCACTAGCCGAGTCGATCTAGCCATGTTCGTCTGTCCGTCTGTCTGTCTGTCCGTCCGTCTGTCTGTCCGTCTGTCGGTCTGTCCGTATGAACGCTGAGATCTCGGAAACTATAAAAGCGAGAAGATTGGCATTTTGCATGTAGATTTTAGGAGTTCCTACGCAGCGCAGCGTTTGTTTCAAAATGTAAGTACATAAGTATGCCTTCCGTATGTTACGGATAAACAAAATTTTGGGGAACATGGAGATGATTCCAAACTTGAATAAAGTTTGGCAACTCAAGTCGACTCGTAGGTCCCCAAATTTTATTTTGGTTTGAATGACCCCGTTGCAAATCAACGGCCTCCACGTGGTGTTCCCTGGTTACCGATTTTAATATAAAAATCGGGAGCTAATTCGAGCGGCGAAAAACATACAAGAAGGCATATTTATATTAAGTTGTTTAGCTGAGTAACGGGTATCTAATAGTCGAGGCACTCGACTATAGCGTTCTCTCTTGCTTCAATTCGAAGTGGATCGCAAACTGAACTCTTCATTAAAATTCCAACGAGTTATGTATATAGTAATTTTACAAACCAATTAAAAAAAAACAACTTTTTTAATTTTGTTTCCAGATTTTATGCAATCGAACCCAAATTTTAAATTCAGATTAAAATGCAGATCAAAATATGTAGATCGACTTGCCTTGTGATGCTGATCAAGAATATATATATTTGGAAAATTAATCCCAACAGTCATCTTCTTAATTGTTAAATCAAATATCTATTAATATTTAAATTTAACACACAAATTTATAGAATTGAATTAAGAAAGGAGGTTTTATTTTCTTAATACCAACATAAGCTCTAAAAACGAAACGTAATTTTGGTAGAGTGCAGGCAAAAGTTATGCAAACACATTAAAAAATGCGATTTAATTAAAGCCACTGGTCAGGAAAAGAGGGAAAGTCTGGAAAATACGAGGATGGGGCGACCGCTTTCATTAAGCCACTTAACAAATAATGAGCAGCAGCCAATTGAATATTTTAAAACGACTTCCCCCAGCCTCCAAGACAAAAATAGCAGAAGGGGATACAAGGATGCGGCTCAGGACGATTGCTGATGGATGGCAATAAATGGAAATGGATGCTTTGAGAAAGGATAAGGTGGAGTGAAATGGATCTGCAGACTTCGCACGGTAAGGTAAAACATTGTAGGCTTACAAAAAATATGTATTTTAAATATTTATCTAAAAAAAGGGACATAATTTTGGAAGCTATAAAATAAATTGAAGGAAATTTTTTTTTTAATATTTGTTCTTCACTTTAAATCACTTTTAATCAATCGTTTGAACATACCCACCAGTTGTAATTTCTAAAAAAAAAAAGAATAAAATGGATTATCGCAGAAAACATCCCTAATCCCCAGCTAATAAATCCACCACTACCCCACTAAAATCCTGACTCGGTGGCAATTTCTGTTTGTCTTAGTTTTTGTTTTGCCACTTTAATAATTTTACAATTTTAATGATGTGCAAATAAAGCTGGAAATACGATGAGGGGGCAAACACAATTGCGGCGTTTAGCCAAAATCAATGTAATTAAAATAAAGGACGCCCAAGGAGGAGGGTGAGTTGAAATAAAGAATAATTGTAAGTAAAATCAATCAGCGTTTTAAATGTCAGAGAGATTGGCTGCTGCTGACCAAACAGAGCGGAGTCCTTTTCGTCCTTGTGGCACCACCACAACACTCCCTCCTCCTCCTCCTCCGTCTACTTTCTCCCTTTCCCCGTCACTTTCTCCAGCCTGCGTATTTTGCGAATCTCAGTGGA